>OY482672.1:112650865-113968365 GCA_960531455.1 Urophora cardui
GTTATGACCACCAAATTTTGAAAATGGCCGTGGCTACGCCCACTTTATGCAGCACTGGCTTTATATAAAATACACCGTGATTCTACCAGACGCAAACAAACAATGAAAGCATACAGCTGAGTATCTAATGTTCGATTCCACTCGAACTTAGGCTTCCTTACTTGTTTCTAATAAATCTTTCCAAAAATAACCCACGGAATTAAAATTATAAATTAAACTTAATCAGACTATGTACATACATACATAGGTAACTTTTCATTTCCTCACTCATGAAAGGTATGAAGTCCTCGGTACGGCCGAAGACAGCGGCGCACTTACTTGTTTTTTACTTAAATTCTTTCGCGAAACTGACTGTTAAACTTTATATCTCAATTTTTATACTCAGCTGCACTAGTACACAGAGTATTATAGTTTTAATCACATAACGGTGGATTGTAACAGAATGAAATAATCGAGATAGATATAGACTTATATATATCAAAATGATCAGGGTGAAAAGAGAAATCGATTGAGCCATGTCCGTCCGTCCGTCCGCCTGTAAACACTCTAACTCGCGCACAAATTGAGATATTTTGATGAAATTTGGAATGCAAGTTGGTATAGAGACTGGGACGGTTGGTATTGAAAATGGCCGACATCTGACCACGACCACGCCCAATTTTCCTATATAGAAAAAATTGAAAATTCGATATCTCAGCCACTAATATAGCTGGAGCGATGAAATTTCATACCCGTATTGAGCTCAGGCCCTTATGAAGAAATTTGGTGTAATTTTGGTAAATGGGCAGAGCCACGCCCACTTATTAAGGGGCAAACATTGAAAGTTTCATAAGCCACAACTCAGAAACCGTACCAGATATATCGCTGAAATTTGGTGTGCGTGATTTACTTACTTAGGCAAACGTTTGGACGGGAAATTGTCAAAATCGGTTGACAGCCACGACCACTTTTATATATGGGAACTATAAAGGGGCCTAATAAAAACATTTTAAGCGATATCTCTGTGAAATATGAAGATAATTCATTGAAATTTTGTGGCATGAGACCCACAGTAGACCGAAAACAAAAAGCAAAAAAGTTTGGAAAATGGGTGTGGCACCGCCCCTTTTTAGACGAAAGTAATCTACGAGATTTCAGAGCCCATAACTCGACAAATAATTGCGACATTATGACGAAATTTTTGTGTATAAACTTTTACCAGCTGTAATACATGTTCAAAAGTTTATCTACCACGCCTACTTTTTAACAAAGATATTTCTGGAACACCCTTTGGGAATTTGTAACGTGACATCTTTGTAACTAAAAGTCATAAGGGAATGAAATTTTGCACTAACAATAATATTTATATGCTTAGTTGGATGATTGATACAAATAATAATGTAATTATACCATGATTTAAAAAGTTAAAAATTTTCATTCCTTTTATTTGACTCTCCTAGCACCATCCAACACATAATCCACCATTTTTTTTAATCATTTGTGCATATGTATGTATGTATGTGTATATATATAACCATGCCTTTATTTAATTTTTCTTAATAATTCTAATAGTTTTAGAACTTGCTAACTTGGTAGTAAAAAAGATTACCACAATAACTAATTATACCATACTAACATCACATTTTTCGTTATCTCTTCTCTTATTGCTTTTATTTTCGCATTGCGTTTACTATTTTTTTGAATGCTGCTGCAGATGAGACTTGCCGTTCCGATGAGTTCACCTGCGGCAACGGACGTTGCATACAAAAACGTTGGATTTGCGATTATGACGACGATTGCGGCGATGGTAGCGATGAACGCTTCTGCCCACCAAAAACGTGCAATCAAAATAGCGAGTTCAAATGCAAAGATGGCGGTTGCATAACGAAACGTTGGGTTTGCGATGGCGATCCAGATTGTTTGGATGGTTCCGATGAAGAGGTACGTGTTGATTTATTTTCTAAAATCTAGGTATTATTATTAGAGAGCTTTCAATTTCCAATCGCTTATTTGTTATCTACACCTCTAAAAACACAGGATCACAAAATGAAATTTGTTGGCTTGTTTTTGTTTCGGTCTGTGAGATATTTCGATAGATTTCGCTAGTGTGTTGAGAACAGTGTTACCAGAACTTTTCCAAATTTCCAGCTAGATTCATTAAAAAAAGCTAAAAAAGGCTAAAAAAAATTGTTTCATAAAAAAAAAAAAAATTAAAGCTAACAAAAGCTAAAGAAAAATTACGAAAATATCCAATAGAACTTGGAGCGAGAGCAGTAGAGTACTCCACCTTCCGAGCAATATCAACATTTTTTTTAAATTTTGTTTTATTTTGTTTGTGTTTATTAGTTCCCCTTCTCGGAGCATGCAATGTTAAAACCGAGTACACAAAGATGCAGTGTTATAAAGCCATAGGCAGTAAATCCATAGGGCCTTATTTCTCAATGGAATGAAAAAAGAAACCATATGTCTTTTGCATACACCCAAGTGCAATATCACCTTAATCATTTAGTAAACAAAGTGGAAATAACGCCATAACAGTGTAATTTTTACGGTTACAAACTGCCAAAAGAATGAGTTGGCTTTGTCGAGTGTTGAAAAATATGGTAGAGGAGGTGGAAATTGGAAGATCGCGTCCATGCAAAAGTATTGTGTATCGGTCCATAGACACTATTCCAGAAAGAGAATTCTGCCGGCTGAGGGTAGATAAAAGAAATCAAATAAATTTGAATTATTTAAACAAAAATTTAAATGTGGAATAACACCATAATGGCTTTATTTCACTCCTTCTTCTTCTTCTTCTTCTTCTTGATTGGCACTTAACCGTCTAGACGAATCTGGCTGAGTCCAACAGAGCGCGCCAGTTGCTTATGTTTCGTGCAGCATGGCGCCACTTGGGAACACCTAGGGAGGCAACATCGCTGTCCACCTGATTTTCCCAACGCAGTGGAGGTCTCCCTTTTCTTTTGCGTTCAGCGGGTTTCGATAGAAATGCTTTCTTGGCCGGAGCGCCTTCGTCCATTCTCACGACATGACCTGCCCAACGCAGCCGCTGGATCTTTATTCGCTGAACAATGTCGATGTCTGTGTAAAGCTCGTACAGCTCATCGTTAAATCTCCGTCGATACTCGCCCACGGCAACGCGCAAAGGTCCATAAATCTTACGAAGAACTTTTCTCTCGAATACTCCAAGTGCCATCTCATCTGATTTTGACATTGTCCATGCTTCTGCGCCGTAAGTGAGGACTGGAACGATGAGCGTCCTGTAGAGTGTGATTTTTGTTTTTCGAGAGATGACTTTACTTTTCAGTTGCCTACTTAGTCCGAAGTAGCATTTATTGGCAAGCGTGATTCTTCGTTGGATCTCCGTGCTGACATCATTCTTGGTGTTAATGCTGGTTCCCAGATAGACGAAGTCCTTAACAGTTTCGAATTTGTAGCTATCAACATTGACGTGGCTGCCAAGGCGTGCTGTTTTTTTTTGTGTGATGACAGGAGGTACTTCGTCTTGTCCTCGTTAACCGCCAAACCCATTTTCTTAGCCTCTTTATCCAGCTTGGAGAAGGCAGAACATACGGCGCGAGTGCTGGTGCCAATAATGTCGATATCATCGGCGTACGCCAGCAGTTGTACACTCTTGTGGTATAGAATGCTTCCTGTATGGTTAAGTTCTGCAGCTCGTATTATCTTTTCCAGCATTGAAGAAGTCACACGAAAGGGAATCACCTTGTCTGAAACCTCGTTTGGTCTCGAACGGTTCGGAGAGGTCCTTCCCAATTCTGACGGAGCTGGTGGTGTTAGTCAACGTCATTTGGCATAGCCGTATAAGTTTTGCAGGGAAACCAAATTCAGACATTGCGGCATATAGGCAATTCCTACTCGCGCTATCAAAAGCGGCTTTAAAATCGACAAAGAGATGGTATGTGTCGGTTCCTTTTTCATGGGTTTTTTTCAGTATTTGGCGTATTGTGAATATCTGGTCGATGGTATATTTACCTGGTCTGAAGCCACACTGATAAGGTCGAATCAGCTTGTTGACGGTGGGCCTCAGTCTTTCGCACAAAGGATGGATGGCTCCGTGTGTAGAAGTCCACGTAAGTGGGGAAAGCTTCTGACTGCCATCCACCTGGGGGTGGTCAGAGCGATTCTTTTGCATGCGGAGCAAGCAGCTCACGACTTCCGCGCAGTGTCCTCTGGATAGCCACCGAACACCCGTTTGGTGGTGAACTAAAGTGAGAAGGCGGCAACTCGACAAGGCCACTCCGACATATTCGGTTTAAGGGCTTGTTGAGGGGAATAATTGCAGCGTCTGTTCACCAGAAGGTGTGGCTGCGAGCGGGCGTCTGTCTTGGAGCAAGCGGCTCGCTATATAAACGTGTAACAATATACAACTCCCGCAGGGCGGGTTGTGCGTCGGGCTTGGGACCCACCACGTAAAAATCCTATCCAATGAAAACAACAACAAAGCCTCGGATGAGACCACCCCTTATTTCACTCCTTACATGGAAATAAAACCATATGACCTTTTTCACACTCCATTGAGAAATAAGGCCATATGGCTTTATTACCTATGGCTTTATTACCTATAGCTTTATAACACTGCATCTTATACAAAACTGATTGCTTATACACAGAAGTATAATGAGTAATGGAGTATTGACAAGGGAGTACCCCCGAATTAATAAAACGATCCGAAGTCCTACTGGGTATTTCAATGCTTTATTTATAGGTGAGCTCCCGTGGCAGTGATCCAGATACGGAAAAAGATTTTGCAAGCAAACGCAATAAAAATTTTGTGATCCTGATATTTATCTAGATAAAAAACTACATATATTACTATCTATACGGATCCGAAATTGATCAAGATAAACGTCAGGATCACAAAATTGTTGTTCCATTTGCATGCAAAATTTTTATGCGGATCTGGATTACTGCCACGGGAACTCGCCTAATGTGTTTTCAAAACACACATAAATTCAACGCCAATTTAACAGGTCGGTTGGAGATACATACACACATACACGTCATGAGCTGAATGTGTGCAGAAAATCCTTTAATCAAAAAATATGACTTGTTTCACTTTATGATAATTAAAATTTTTAATAAGAATTTATGTCTACTTAAGTGAAGGAAATTCGAATTTATATTGATTTTAGTTGACATAATTTTTTATGGAAAAATCATTAATAACACTGGTCGGCATCGAAATCCTTCTTTTAGATTTGATGATTGATTTTAAGGGATTTTAGGGGATCATATTGAAGAAGTCTCAACAGGTCAGGTTTTAACGTTATTTAGCAAATTTTTTTGCCAGTTTAGCCTAGGTACACCTAGTTTTTCATTTATATTAGGCATGGGTAACACTGCGCTGCGCGCCGCAATTGCGCTAACACCAACCCTGGCGTTATTGCGCTAACTCCGATTTGGGAAATGCGGCAACTCAATATAGCGCCAACTCAATTTTGCAATATAAAACCGACTCAATTTCGTGCGCTAACACCAGCACCAATATAGCGCTAGTGTAAATTGGCACCACCATAAAGCCAATAACAGCACAGCGTATATAACACCGTCACAATTATGTATGCTTGATAGTGATCTAAGTGACTCTAATTTCCAGCATATTTTCACAAATATACGGAATATGTTTCCAAATGATTATGTAAATTAAAATTAATTTTGCGCCAAAAGAAATAAAACGGGGATGGTAAACAGTAAGAAGCGAACAAGTGTTATTTATCGATTATTCCATGGCAATTGCGCTAAAGGTGTTATTGCGCCAGAACAGTGCGCGGCGCCACGGTTGGCGCTGGTGTTATTTATATTAGTTTTTGAATCATTTCTTACACTAGGTATGGCGGAAGATAGGCATGGACCTGCTGAGCTCGGAACTATTTTTTTTTTTTATGGTTAGATTTTTGAGATAACGTAAATTTTACGTTTCTTTGGCTATCACTTCATTCAAAAATGATTTTCACGGAAGTTACGGTAGAAGACAAATTTAGCAATGTCATCTTTTCCATGATACCAAATAGTGTTGATAGCATAAACAGAGAAAAAGTTATGATACAATATATGAGCTAGTATATGAAAAAGGTGATCTTGGCCCCTAACTCCACATTTTGGGGGTGTATTGGAAATTCTAAGTATGCAGTTCTCGTCTGTTTGGTAAGGTCTATAACACAAATTAACCTTGAAAAAAGTACTTTCATTGTTTTTATCTTGTCACAGAGTGTATTTATTTTTCAGTTAAAAAAGACTCTGATGGAAAAGATTTTTTGGCAGACGATAGAGATATATCTATTCTGTGCACCGATTTATGAAAGAAACCCTATTTCGAAAACTTTTGAGTTGTTTCACTTTATGATTTCGGGTGCGATACGTTCTTTAAGCTCAAATTAGTTATGCAGTAACAGTATTGTTGTAAAACAGCTAATGAACCAACCTTATGGGAAACAATGTATTTGATTAGTGATTCGCTAGTCGGTAACGCTATCGGCAACAAGTAAATGAATTTTGGTTTTCAGCCGTAACGCTAACCAGCTGATCGATTGTTTGTTTCAGTTGTTCACTGTCACGACCCAATAATAATATGGTCGTAGCAATCAAAAGAGAGCACGCTATTAGCGTTAATACAAAATATGATAATTTCGCAACCTAAAAAACCAAAAGAAGAAGAGCGACTCTGTTGCATGGCCACCTTTATTCGGCTAAGATCACTGTTCAGCTGTTTACTGTTACTGCACCAATAATCGACCAAATTAATACCGGTACTGTTACTGTTATGGAAATAAAGTTAACGCATAACTAATTGAACCCTTATTTAAAAACTGTGACGTACTTCTTTTAATTATCTACAACATGATGTAAAGCTCATCTAATTAATTTGATATTGTATGTTTTATCGGGATTCAAAAAAATACCTATGCTGAAATTGCACAAAAGTGCACTAACTAATCCAGACATGTCGAAATCGTATTAGAAAAAATTATTTCCGTATTTATTTTGAATGAAAGTGTTTATGCTACTTCAAAACCATATACGTATTTGAACAATTAGTTGTATGGGAGCTATATGCTATACTGATCCGACATTGACAATTTTCAGGAAAAGGATTAGGGTCAATATGTGTACACATGCTGCAGTTTCGTGTTCTTAGCTGTTTAAATGGCGAAGTTATACCCTAAAGTGTCTACATCTGAACAATCAGTTGAAATGCCGGCAGTAAAAAGTGTACATATTTTTTGGGTTTATTGTAATGGTAAAATAAATACTTAATCAAAATAATAAATAATCAAAATCAAAATCAGAATGGTCAAAATAAAATCGTCACGCTACCTGTTTCCACATTGTGGCAACACTGTTGTCCATTGTGAACAGACAACAGGTGGAAACAGGCAGCGACGGCTATGAAGAAGCCGGCCGGCCATTGCAAATTTAATCGTGTACATACTTCTGAACCGACCGGCAGCTAAAACGAAAAATAGGAAAAAGTAAAGTAAAGAAAAGTGAAGTGAATAAATAAATATAGTCTAACGAAAATTATATTAAATAATAAATAACTTTATTAGAAAGAAGCAAAAGAACTTAAAAATAGACTTTTAATTAAAAAGAGGTAAAATAAAGACGACAGTGAGGTGAGTGAAAAGAACATAAAGGAAAGCAGTTCACATGGCGACCGTGACCGGTAGCCTAAAACCGGTCAAGATGGCGTATTCCCGTAGGAAGCCACCTGGGAGTGCCAACAACATTATTTTAATTTAATTAAATTTTTTTATTAAAATACTAACATGCATACGAACATGCATAAAACGCAAATTTAAACAAACAAAGAAAAAGAAAATGAAAAATCTACAAAAAAATATATAAAAACGAAAAAAAAAATCTACAAAAAAAAAAATATAAAAAATCAAAATCCTACAAAAAAAAAAAATTATAAAATACAAAAACCTACAACCAAAAAAATTTTTAAAACTACAAAATTCAAAAAAAAAATTAATTAACATATAACTTGTACTGGTGTGGGTCATGAATTACGCCCTTCAATTTTTCGATCTTTGGACCTGGCCACATACATACAAACATTACATACATACATTTTCTGCAACTACTTTAAAATGCGCCAACTGTACCGCCTTTGGCAAAAATAACGCCACCTGAAAACGGCAAATCATAACGGCACGCGCCATTTAAGATGTTCGCTTTAAATTAAGACCAGCAGCAGCAGAATCGGACGGGCAGCAGCAGAACGCCGCAGCAGACGGGCAGCAGCAGAACGCCTATGTACTGAGAAGTTTATATGTATGTATATGTATGTAAATATGTATGCCAAAATTACTTTCATTTTTTTTTGTATATATCGTAATACTTATTAATTATTTACGACTATAAATATCTCTTCATCAATATTAAATATATTATACATTCATCTTTTTGTAAAATTTAACTTCAAAAAAAAAAATCTCTCTCGAACGTAAGGTGTAAGATTTAAAAATACTTAAACTACAAACCCACAAATTTTCAATATCATAATAGTATTAAAAATCATTCATTCATTTATCATAAACTAAATATTCAAATTTAATATCACTTTTATATTACTACATAAGAATATATTGGCTTAATTGGCTCAAATTCATGAATTCAAACAATATATATACATATGTATACTTTAAAATTTATTTTTTAATTAATAAGTAACATTAATTCAAACAGATGCAGTATGTGTACATACACATGCGCACAACTACGTATAAATTTGGTGAAAATTTAAAGTTTGAAAACATTTTTTCTAAAAGTGCGTGTATGTATATGCATACAGTTCCACCTTAATAGTGATCACATAACGTTTGCCGTATGTGTACATACATACATATATGTATATAAATACATACAGTGGCACATTAGGGTGGATCAAATAAATTTGCGTCGTATGTGTACATGCATATGCATATAGATACATGCAGCTTTAAGAAAATTTAATACATTTTTAATAATTATAAAACATTTTGCTTGTGAAACGGTGCGGCCGACACGTTAAAATACTAAAACTTTTTTTGGATAAAAACGGTGCGTCCGTAAATATTTAAACAATAACTTTTTTTGCTTGTGCAACGGTGCGGCCGTCACGTTAAAATATAACTTTTTTTTTTGCTTGTGCCACGGTGCGGCCGTCACGTAAAACAATTACTTTTTTTTGATGAAAGCGGTGCGTCCGTGATATATATATAAAACAGCTTTGTCACAATACAGGATTTTTCAATTTCTAATAAAATATCATACATGGCCAGTACAACATATTTAACTCTTTGAAATTATATTGGAACAGACATATTTTACAGGATTTTCTAAATTTTACAGGATTTTCACAGTTTTAAAGGCTTGGACTTAATCATATAGTTTACATACATAAATTTTTCATTACAATTCAACATTTTCGGCGAATCATTCAATATTTCAACAACAATAGCAGCAACTATCAATTCAACTTCCACATTTTGGCAAATCATACAAATAGTCAACATTTTCAGGAATTCTCAAAAGATGTGGTGAACTAGAAACGGCTTACAAATTTTTTTACAATTATCGTGTTACGTGCTTTTGAAGATTTGACTTGTGCTTTTGTCAATTACGACTTGTGCTTTTTTTAACATTATCGTGTTATGACAGACTTTGTCGGAGTTTTTAAGCAAAACCAAGAGAATTTTCAAAAAGTTACTAAGCGAATTTTACAAAATCGGAAATTAACAACAAACGAATTAAAGCTTAAAGAATATAAAGAAGATTTAATAAATACGTTTAATGCTATTTTGATACACGTTAAGAAAAGTCAAGTTGAAAATCATTCAGAAGTACTATCGAGAATCGCACGTAACAAGGAGAAATTAAAAGAGTGTTTCGAAAAATTAGACATCAAATTAGAAATTTCGTCAGATCCTCTGGCGCTCATAGAAGATTTCAATTTAGAGAATTCTGAATCTGAAGACGATTTTAAAGATTCAATAGCTTTTTCAGACGATTTATTAAAAGCCACTAGCTCACCCAACAATTTAGAGAACATTTCATCGAATTTTGCAGAACCATTTAATAACTTTTCCGATATGGCTACAGTCGAACAAAAGAAGTCTTTTATTAGTTATTGCGCCACAATTATAAGAGAAAATTACGCTGGCGATCCATTAGCGTTAGATTCCTTCCTAGACAAAATCGAATTAATAGAAAGTCTAGCAGAAGCAAACCTTGAGACAACTCTTATATCTTTTGTCAAATCGAAACTTGAAGGAAAAGCACGGGAAGCAATTCCGACTAATGTGACATCAATACAAGACATTAAAGACGCTCTGAGAATTCGTATTAAACCGGACAATTCCAAGGTAGTAGCAGGGAAAATAGCTTCACTCAGAGTTTCCAACAATAACTTAACAGATTTTGCAAAACGTGTAGAAGAACTAGCTGACGCTTTAGAGCGATCTCTAATAATTGAAGGCATGTCGAAGGCTAAAGCGCACGAAATGGCAGTCGAGCAATCAGTAAATGTTTGCAGATTAAATACGCGCTCTGACTTAGTGAAAGCAATTTTGGCATCGACTTCCTTCACTGATGCAAAAGACGTAGTAGCAAAGATGATTGTGGAACAGAACAATCAGGCAACAGAAAGACAGGTTTTAGCTTTTCGATCAAGATTTCCCAATAATAGCAATTTTCGTAATAACAATAACAACTTCAATAGATACAACAACAATAGCAATTTCAATAGATACAACAACAATAACTATAATAGGTTCAACAACAACAACAATAACAACTTTAATAGGTACAACAATAATACCAGTAGGTATAACAACAACAACCAAAATAGACAAAACAACAATTATCGGCAAAATAACGACAATCGAGGCAATAACAACTCGCGTAATAACAACAACAATCAAAATAGGTCAGGAAACAGAACCAACAACAACAGCGGAAATTCAAATACCCAAAATAACACAAATGTTCGCGCTTTAAACGCGGAAGCCCCTCAGCAGCGAACACTGAGGGACGACGAAGAGATAAGCGATTAAATGCGAAAAATATTTTTTGTTTGAATTTAAATTACTCGGATTTTGTCGAAATTTATATAACCGGATCTAACAAATTATGCACATTTTTACTAGATACACAAGCTGATATTTCTTTGATTAAAGTTTCAAGTCTCAATAAGAATATTCCAATCAATACAGACGATATAGTTAACATCACTGGCGTGACATCAAATACTGTTTCTACTTTAGGTAAAATAAACATAGACTTACATTTCTCAAATATTCCCATCGGACATAATTTACATGTGGTAAATGATGATTTTAACATCCCATCAGATGGTATATTGGGTAAAGACTTTCTCAAATATAACAAATGCGTTATAAATTATTCCAATAATAGCATCTCATTCTGGGCAAACAATGAAAGAGTCAATATGCCAATCCTTCACGGAACAGAAAGCGATATGTGTATTATACCACCAAGGTGTGAAGTTTTTCGAATTTTTGACTTAGGTCACTCAACGACTCCACTTTTCGTTGAATCTCAAGAAATACAAAAAGGAGTATTTACAGCAAGATGCATTGCTAATTCTGACAACCCAGTAATAAAATTAATCAATACCACAAATGACATACAATTCGTAAAGAAAAATTCCATTCGGACGGAAAAATTATCAAATTATCACGTCTATGTTATTAATAAAACAAACGCAGATGAGAAACGTATTAACGAGCTCACTTCAATTTTGAAAAATCAATTTCCTAAAAATTATCCATCTGAACTTTTAGACCTTTGCATACAATATGCCGACATATTTGCACTTAACAACGACAAAATGACATTAAATAATTTTTATGAGCAAAAATTACGTGTAACTGACAACGAGCCGGTGTATGTGAAAAACTATCGATTACCATATTCTCAGCGAGAGGAAATAAACAAACAAGTAACAAAATTATTAGAACATGATTTAATCGAAGAAAGTTATTCAAATTATAACAGCCCTCTTATACTAGTTCCTAAAAAGAAAATCAATGGTGAAAAAGCTTACAGAATGTGTGTTGATTTTCGTGCAGTTAACAAGAAGCTTATAGCTGACAAATTTCCGTTAGCACGAATTGATGATATTTTAGACAATCTTGGCAGAGCCAAATATTTTTCCACCTTAGATCTTTTTTCTGGATTTCACCAAATACCTTTACATGTTGATTCACGTGACATAACTTCATTCTCTACTGATCGCGGAGCTTATAGATGGAAAGTATTGCCATTTGGTTTGAATATTGCACCAAACTCGTTTTCAAGAATGATGACCATTGCCTTTTCAGGCGTACCATCAAACGTAGCTTTTCTTTATGTAGATGACATTATCGTCATTGGCTGTAACGAATCACATCACATTAAAAATTTGACTAAAGTATTCGACACTTGCAGATCTTTCAATCTCAAGCTAAATCCAAATAAATGTAATTTTCTCAGACCCGAAGTGACATTTTTAGGTCACAAATGTTCGGCTAAAGGTTTGTTACCAGACGATTCAAAAATAGATGCAATTAGGAAATATACAAAACCAACAGACAAAGACGCTGTAAGACGTTTCGTCGCTTTTGCGAACTACTACAGACGTTTTATTCCGAATTTTGCATCTTTGGCAGCACCTTTAAATAAATTGAGTAGAAAAAGAGTCGAATTTAATTGGGACAAAACATGTGATGAAGCCTTTGATGCATTAAGAGCATCCCTAATGTCACCTAAACTACTACAATACCCAGATTTTTCCAAAGAGTTTATCATCACAGTAGATGCTTCAAAAACTGGATGTGGAGCAATACTAAGCCAAGATCATCAAGGCAACGATTTACCTATTTGCTATGCTTCAAAATCTTTCAATAATGCAGAACAAAAGAAAGCGATCATTGAGTTAGAGTTATTAGCTATTTATTTTGCCATCAAACAATTTAGACCGTATGTATATGGAAATCATTTTATAGTAAAATCTGACCACAGGCCTTTAGTCTATTTATTCAACATGAAAGACCCATCTTCAAAACTTTCGAGAATTAGACTTGAATTGGCAGAATACAATTTTACCATAGAGTACATAAAAGGAAAATCCAATGTAGGTGCCGATGCACTTTCACGTATCACCATAGACGAAATAAAAGACTCAACAAAAAATATACTTGCAGTTCAGACTAGGGCTATGACTAAGAAAAAAGAGAAAAACAGCTTAAGCGAAAATATTAATTCATATGAAAACATACAAACATTAAACGTGTACGATAAATTTACGCATAATTTTTCAAACAAAATTCCTCGTATCAGATCCACAATATTTAATGATAAAAATAACAAACAATTTTTAAGAATATGCGCACATATAAAACATAAAAGAACAATTTTACTTGATTTTGAATTTTCTAACGAAATAAAGAATTTCGATACTTTACTTTCGAGGCTAGAATTAGAAGCCGGTAAATTTAAAATTAAGCAGATAGAATGGCCAAAAGACGATTTAATTTTCAAATATATTACAATTACAAATTTTAAAGATAGAGGAAATACAATTTTAAAAGATTTAACAATTATTTTATTGGATCCAATACAAACAATTACCGAACAAGAACAAAAATTAAAATTACTTGAAATATATCACAATGATCCCATCTCTGGAGGTCATTGCGGAACGAAAAAGTTATATGCCAAATTACGAAATAAATTTTACTGGAAAAACATGACGAAAGACATAGCTAGTTATGTTAAAAAATGCGAAAAATGCCTTCTTAACAAAGTTAAAATAGGAAACAAAGAAGAACTAGTTTTAACTCCTACCCCTAATAAACCTTTTGATATTGTCGTAATCGACACCATCGGTCCATTGCCAGAGTCGAAATATGGTAACAAGTTCGCACTTACCATGATTTGCGATCTCACTAAATACTTAATAACAATAGCAATACCAGATAAAAGCGCAAAAACCATCGCTTTAGCAATATTCGAAAGTTTTATTTTAATATACGGGGTAATGAAATCTATTAAATCGGATTTAGGCACAGAGTTTAAAAATGAAATTTTTTCAAATTTAACTAACTTACTAAATATTAATCATAATTTTTCAACACCGCATCATCACGAAACCGTAGGCACTGTTGAACGAAACCATAGAGTTTTTAATGAATACTTACGTGCATACTTAAATGATTCTTTTGACGATTGGGATACATATCTAAAATACTTTACATTTTGGCATAACACGACGCCAAATACTGTTTTCGACAATAAACTCACTCCTTTTGAATTAGTTTTCGGCAAAAAGGCAATATTGCCAAAGGAATTAAAAAACGAAAAAATTGATCCAATTTATAATGTTGAAGACTATTCAAAGGAAGTGAGATATCGAATGCAGAAATCCCATGCATTGGCAAAAGAGTTAGTAGAAAAACACAAAATAAGGAATAAAGACACATATGATAAAAATGCACAACCAATAATGGTAAATATAAACGATATGGTTTTAGTTCAAAAAGAACCGCGTGAAAAACACAAAAATATATATCAGGGCCCCTACGAAGTAACAAATATAGACGGTACAAACGTAACATTTTTTGATAAAACAAAGAAAAAACACAAAACGGTACATAAAAACCGCATTAGAAAAGTAAAATTATAAAATAAAAATATATACATACATATATTCAATCTCACTTTGAGACATTTAAGAATACATCTGTGAATTGTACAAAATCAAAAATATTATTAACCAATTTTAGCTGGTAGTAAATAAACCTAGTTGCACATAAAAATAAGATACAAAATAACAAAAACCATAAATAATCTATTTAACGAAATAAGGTAGAAATACTTACGAATAAGTATTATAGAAAATACGGAAACAAACTGAATTAAAAAAAAAAAAAAAAAAAAAAGGGAAAAAATATATATATGTAAAAGTAAATAATTATATATATATAAGTATGTACATGTACATGTACAACAACAAAAATTAGTACTAAGCATAATAGACATAAGCATTAGTTAAGCAGAATTAACTGAATTAGTAGATTAATCAATTAGGTTAAAGTAGGTATATCTGCCGCGACGTTCAATGATTAATTTGCAAGTAATTTTTTTTTTTTTGTCATCCATTCATCACCAAAAAAAAAGATGAAGTCAACAAGAGTCATGAACTTGTTGACTTCAATCTTTTTCGCAAAGGGGGATGATGTAATGGTAAAATAAATACTTAATCAAAATAATAAATAATCAAAATCAAAATCAGAATGGTCAAAATAAAATCGTCACGCTACCTGTTTCCACATTGTGGCAACACTGTTGTCCATTGTGAACAGACAACAGGTGGAAACAGGCAGCGACGGCTATGAAGAAGCCGGCCGGCCATTGCAAATTTAATCGTGTACATACTTCTGAACCGACCGGCAGCTAAAACGAAAAATAGGAAAAAGTAAAGTAAAGAAAAGTGAAGTGAATAAATAAATATAGTCTAACGAAAATTATATTAAATAATAAATAACTTTATTAGAAAGAAGCAAAAGAACTTAAAAATAGACTTTTAATTAAAAAGAGGTAAAATAAAGACGACAGTGAGGTGAGTGAAAAGAACATAAAGGAAAGCAGTTCACATTATAAAAGGGAGACTTATAAAAAATCTGTAAAAAGGGGTACAAAAAAAAATTCCGTAAAAAGAGGAAAAAAAATTATTTTCCATAAAAAGTGTACAAACAAAAAAATTCCATAAGAAGTGGATAAAGCATTTTTTCCGTAAAAAGGGGACATAGCAATTTAGTCCGTAAAAAGGAGACACAGCGTTTTCTCTATAATAAGTAGGTGGACAAATCATGTTGCTTAGAAAAGATTGGATGGATTTGCGTGTTAATTATTATAAAGTAAGTGCATACAGATGATTTGTAATCATTTTTATTTTTATCATAGTGATAATTATTATTAGAATACTGAATTAATTAAAAACTAAATTTAATTAATAACAAAGAAAGTTGTTCATAATAAAATTAATTTTATACATTTTTATTTGTCGTCACTCTGTCCGCTAGCCATTCCACCATCTATAATATCTGGATCCTTCTGCAGATTCTTGTAGAACTGACGATGTTGGGGGTCAATAAATTCAATTAATTCCATTAAATCGCTGAATTTTGCATCACGTATAGGTCTTCCAGAGGGAAAAAGTAGAGGAGTGTTAGCCATTTTAAATGCGTCATCAGATACTTTTTTCTTATTTATTTTAATTCTTTGCATTACTTTTAAATCATCGAAAGCAGAAATTGTCAAAGGTTGCTCACGATCGTATTGAAATTTTCTTATCTTGAGCCAATTTACTTTCTCTTTATTAAAGACCAACCTTCTAACATGTGTACACATCTTCAGAACTTCCCGAAGTGTTAACTGTAAATGATACGATTTCAGCATCTCCTTCAACATCATATTGAAAATCATCTAGGTACATATCTGTGCCCGCAAATTAAAGTAGCCTAACTCGAGATAATGCGAAATTGAGTTATTGTTATAGTGTTAATCTATGGAGGAAAACCCATCGATCTGTCTTATCCCCATTTAAATTGGAGTAATATTTAAAAAGTTATTAAGATATAAAAATTATCCTAACTCAGATAGAAACATTTTGCACCAGTTAAAACAACTTATCTTCTAGCAAATCTCTTAAGTCTAGTATTGTATGAAAAATCGTTTTATTAAAACATCCTAACTAGAGTTATGTGGGTACTTCATGGACGTATTTATTTGCGTTTTCAGTTTATTAAAAAAAACCTAACTTGAGTTAGGAATTATAATTTTTTTTGTCAATTTTGTTTTCATAGCCTAACTCGAAATAGGTTATTTTAAGTGATTTTTTTTTTTATTTTTACACAATTTATCTCGAGTTAGGTTTTTTTGTTAGAATATTTTTCTCATTTCATGCGTTATTATCCTCAGTTAGGTTTTTTTGTTGGAAGCAAGTGGATACGATAAACTGAGATAAGAGATTTTTCAAGGATATATATTATAGAAATTCAATTAATTATTATATACTGTATACATAAAACACCTTTTTTCATCAATTAAACTTTAATGTGGCCGCTGAGGTGTAGTGCGTAGAGTGCTCGCCTGCTATACCAGAGGTCTCGGGTTCTAACCCAGTCCAGACAAACACCACAAAAAATTTTTCTAATTGATTAAACCCCAATTATTGGGTTTTTATAAATAGCGGTCACCTCTCGGTAGTGGGCGGCATACCCTCCGAGTGTATTTCTGTCATGAAAAGGCTTCTCACAAAAAAGCATTCGCCGTTGGGAGCTCGCATAAAACTATAGGTCCACACAAATTGTAGGAAAAACAATAGTTAAGAAGCACACCTCGAATTGGGAGAGAAGCTCGGCAATAAAACTCGTTAGAGTTTTAATATCGCCAGTGTATTATTATTGTTATTTTTTTTTTTTATTAATATTGGTAGTTAAGCTTAAAAGCTAGAAACTAACAGATATTTTTTATATAGCACTGACAACTCAGGCCTTCGGCTAGTTATTATTGTTATTAAACTTTAATCGTGTAGCCTTTTACAAGGTATGGATCCTGGTAACATGGAGGAAGAAGACTTTCTGAATATGGATTATAGTAGCGACGACTCAATTAAGGACTCATTTTTTGACGATAGTCAGTCGGACACGGGGTCAGATAGTGCTGATTAGCATATGCCTTCCTACACCTTTTTGCGATCTTCTGAATATTTTTATAAACGCTTTATACACTTTTTATTTAACTGTACATGACTGTGTTTCCGGACAATCTACGTGTTATATGTGGCATGAGACCCTTGCAGATTGTGGTGGCAATGGAATAGCATCGTGCTTATTCAAACACTTAAATAGTTTACCATTCAATATTAAACATGTCGTTTTTATAGCGATTGCTGTCCTGGCCAAAACCAAAACTCTTTTATTAGTACTATGTTTTAAATCTTCATGCAAGGTGATACTAACATTGGCAAAATTTACCACAAGTTTTTGGTTCATGGTCATACGCATATGCAGTGTGCTGTAGACATGCCTTAATTGAACGAAAAAAAAAAAAACAAACGAATATAAAGATTCATCACTGGGTTTATAAATATATGTATGTATTTTGCACATGACTCTATATGTCGATTCCATCACAATTACCAGCTATTTTCTATCAAACAGTAGTGCTACCGCGCCCCTTTTTTCGGCGGTTCCAGCTATTATAGCTTTGAACCTCTCGCCTGGGAATCTTCATTAATCAATTCTGGATAAACCCAGCTTCTTGTGGTGATTTCCCTAGTACCATGCCTTTTTCAGTATTCGGTAAAATAAAACGCAAATTCAGTTCGGGTTGAAAACGATCCGCGGCGTAGGATTATGGATTATTTTTTTTTTATTTCATTCATTTCAAACAAAAATTAAAAGTCAAAAACCCTAAGACTTCTAATTCCACTACTTAGTTAGTTATATCCACTTAAATTATCGTTTCGGGTCGTTTTCGACTCGAACGTAGGTCTACGCTTAAAAACACTTAACTCGAGTTAAATGGAAATAAAAACCTTATTGGGAAGAATTCGACACAATAAAAGAACCTAACTCGAGTTAATTCTGCTTTTCGTAAAAATTGCATCCAATAAAAGCACTTAAGTTATAAAAGACAATTTTTTGCAATTAACCTTGCTTTAAGATTTCTGGTTCACAACTATTCCTTCTCTAACACTACAAATCCATTATTTCCCCTTTTAAAAACCCGAATTGGTCCAATGGTTTGAATTTTGACAAAAAATTGAGTTTTCTCCGTTCACCATATTTTGAGTTAGGCTACTTTAATTTGCGGGCACAGATATGTACATTTAATAAAACAATTAAAATAACGTATTTTTAATGGTAAAGTAAGAAGCTACTTATGTAGTACCTTGCGTTGAATTGTACATCACTAACTATTATTATTTTTTCCTTATTTTATTTCTTTATAAAATAAAAAGGAGCCAGCGTTAACGTTTTCGGGGGTAATAAAATTTTTACATATATATTTGATTTTTGATATTTATATGCTATTAATTTCGCCTCCACCTAAACCAAAATCAAAAATTAAATTATTGACTGAGTTAAGGAAACTATATGTATATTGAAAATCATTCCAAGTCCTGGATGAATATGTTTAAAAGTTTTAAATTAAAACTGAATTCGCAACATCAAAAAGTGCAATATTGCATATACAACGCTTTTTTCTTTATAATAACACGGCAAAAGGTTACGCATACGACCCGAAAAACTGGTGTTATATTAAAGCTCAAGTCAGGCATATTAACTTTTATTTCCAACTAAAGAATTTAGTTTTTAATTAATTCAATATTCTAATAATAACACTGTGCTACACCAAAAAAATGCAGGTGCTCTCACATGGTTCTTTGGTTTCATCATGGCCCATAAAACACTACCTCATTTGCGGTTTTTCCCCATCACTTCGTTTTTAAATTTTTTGAGTACAAATATAATACAACTCTGAAATTATTGAAATTACAACTTCGAGATGCTATAACTTTCTTGTTTCTTGATCGAATTCAATTTTTTTTCTTTTATTTGAAAGATGCTACTTTTACCTTTCAAACAAGCAAAATAGTTTGCAAATCGACCTAAAAATGACCAATTTTTGGTCTTTTATTCCAAAAAAAAAATAAATTTTTTCTAAAAATATTGGTTTTCGGCACGTTTCTATTGGATTTTGAAGTTACAAACAATGGGTTTTAAACCTTTATAACAAAATACATAAAATCAGCTTTTCAAAAAGCAAAACTAAATTAAAATTGATTGAAAATTACGGTAGTAGTGTTTCATAAAGTGAGTAAGCCTTTGTTTTTGTGTTTTAAAAATGTTTTTTTTTTTTATAGATTAATATTTGCATACAAAGTAGGTATGAACTTTCACAAAACTGAGTATAGAGCGATCTGAGTGTGCTCTTTGTTACTTGTCAGAATTGGTCAGTTTACCTACTTTAGATTTTTTCCCCAAGAGATTGGCGTCTATTCATCGACGGTTCAACAAAAAGTACACTTGAAATGTTTATTATGTAATTACATATTCTAGTTTCATTTAATTTTTAAGGTTTGAATGCTGTGCTTTTACACAACACTGGCATATATCCATCAGTCCCACTGGCCTACGCTACCGATATTAAAGAATCATATGACAGTATGCCTAATTGTAGCTGACTTCAAGGTACTCAATATTTTAAATGGTATTCAGGGTGGAAATACGAAGTATCCATGCTATTTCTGCGAATGGGACAGCCGATCAATTAGCCTACACTACAAACAAAAGGATTGGGCTCCACGTACATCGTTTGTAGTTGGTGAAAAAAATACTATAAATATTCCCTTAGTTAATCCAAACAAGTAAAAGCGCGGCTGCCTTCGTCCGTACCGAAGACTTCATACCTTTCATGAGTGGGGAAATGAAAAGTTACCTATGCATGTATGTACATAGCCTGATTTAGTACGTATAATTTATAATTTCAATTGTGTGGGTTATTTATGGAAGGATTTATTAGAAAAAATGGTGTCTGAGCTGTTAAAATTGAGAAGTTATACCCCAAAATGTCCATATCTGAACAATCGGTTGTATGGGAGCTATATGTTATAGTGGTCCGATCTTTACAATTTTCGGTAACCTTGTTTAGGCCAATATGGGTACAAATACTTCAAAGTTTCACGCCGTTAGCTGTTAAAATGGAGGAGTTATACACCAAAATGTCCATATCTGAACAATCGGTTGTATGGGAGCTATATGTTATAGTGGTCCGATCTTTACAATTTTCGGTAACCTTGTTTAGGCCAATATGGGTACAAATACTTCAAAGTTTCACGCCGTTAGCTGTTAAAATGGAGGAGTTATACACCAAAATGTCCATATCTGAATAATCGGATGTTGTGGAACTATATGCTATAGTTAATAATTTATAATTTTATTATGAACAACTTTCTTTGTTATTAATTAAATTTAGTTTTTAATTAATTCAGTATTCTAATAATAATTATCACTATGATAAAAATAAAAATGATTACAAATCATCTGTATGCACTTACTTTTATTATAATTAACACGCACATCCATCCAATCTTTTCTAAGCAACATGATTTGTCCACCTACTTATTATAGAGAAAACGCTGTGTCTCATTTTTACGGAATAAATTGCTATGTCCCCTTTTTACGGAAAAAAATGCTTTATCCACTTCCTATGGCATTTTTTTGTTTGTACACTTTTTATGGAAAAAAATTTTTTTTCCAATTTTTACGGAATTTTTTTTGTACACTTTTTGACAGATTTTTTTATAAGTCTACCTTTTATAAACCCAAAAAATATGTACACTTTTTACTGCCGGCCTTTCAGTTGTATTTCGATTATTTTTTTAATAAATAATTAAGGTAATATAAGAATATAGTCACCTGCGAAATTTTGGTAATTTATTTTGACAACAACAAAAACAAAAAAGTTCAAATTTATGGTAATTTTCAAGTTAGCTCGAAAGCCGGAGCCAATTTAAGAAAACTGGAGGTGGCATTGAGATTATAACGTGCCTAATTGGCTTAATTAGTAAGGTCAACTGCCAGAACCTTTACGCAACGCAGAAAAAAGTTCAAAGCCTGAGTAAAGTTTAGAAACAGAAGAAAATGTACCATCAGAGCTCTGAAATCTGGATTTTCTGAAAATGGCATCATATTCTACAGGCAAACATTTAGTAGTAGTAGTGGTTCGGCGTTTCGCTGTGATATTTCAAAAGTTTAAAATATCTCTTTAGAATTGCGCTCACGATTTTAGTATGAAAATTTCAAATTTCTGTGAAAATACTTACATAGTTCCGTATTTGGAATCCCGCTTATCTTCCAAAAAATAAACAAAACCGCCGCTCGATCAGTTGTACTTATTTAGTTACTTGCCTTCGAAAATGCCAGCCAAAGAAAAAAGCCAAATAAACATTTCGCAGTAACTTTCTCGATATACAAAAACAAAATGAAAACCACCAGCACAGAATTTAACTTTCCAATGTTTTTTCTTTGAAAGTACTTCACTGCAGACCACGAATTGGTTCGGTCGTGTTACCAACTAAACAAATACCCCCTGTTGTTTGTTGTTCTCATTATCCATTTAGGTACACAAGCAATTTTTGGCATATTGGCTTTTAGCGAGCGAGTAACTTTTTTGTAAAAAAAAGTTTTTTTTTTTTTACTTTTTAATCAACAATAAACACTGTCGAAAATGGAATAATTAAAAATACAAAACTTGAAATTGAACCAGCAGACTAGAGCTAGCAGAGAAACGTGCATAAGCCAGTGGTGCCAGATTGAGGGAAATTTCTCTTTTTGAGTAATATTTCACTGCAAAATTTTTAAAGAGGGGAAAAAGGGACATTCGTTGTCGTCCATAAAAAAGGGATTTTTTGGTTGCAGAACTGTTTACATACCTACATACATATGTATAATTTAAGTATAACTTAAAATAAGCACATCTCACACTGAAAAACTCTTTCGCGTTAACTTATGCAATGCAAAAAGGTAACTTGTTTACATAATAACATACATATGAGGCATTCCATATGAAAAGATAGGTCGACCTCTCCAATTTCCTTCAAATTCGGAATACATGTAGTATTTGACGTCCAGAATTGTCTGTCAGAAAAATTTTTTTGAAATTTTCAATATTTTGGATTTTATTGACATTTTAAAAATTTTGACAGCTTTTTTTAAGTTGAAATATCTTTTAAACTATTAATTTTAGAAAAAAATCTTATACTACAAAAAGTTTTTAAAATTATTGAAATTTATAAAAAAAATTAAATTTTTTCAAAATTTAAAAAAATACTATGATTTTTAAAAAAATAATTTTTTTTTCAGTGTAAAGTCATGAAGGATAGCATCGATTTTCTTTAAAAAAAATCTCAAATAAACTTCAAGGTGTCCTTAAACTACCCTCCAAATTTGAAAGAGGATTTTTTTGTTTTCGAGAAAAAATTTTTGAAAATTTTATGTTGATTAAATCAATGATTTTTACACACTGTAAGTTTGTGATAGAACTGTTGGACTCTATAACACTCCGAAATGGCATAAATATTATGAATTAGATGAACTTAATATCGTCTTACAGAGAATTAAAAGAACTATGACGCAGTTTTTAAATGAAGAAAATATATGCATGTTTAAGGATTTTATATACATTTATAATATAATTTTCCTACAAAACTTTGTTTGAAACTATTGAAGCATACTTTTAGGCATTATTTGGAGAAAAATTGTATGAAAAATTAACAAAAAAAAAATGATTCAAATGTGTATAAAATCCTCAAACATGCATATATTTTCTTCATTTAATAGTTCTTTTAATTCTCTGTAAGACGATATAAAGATCATCTAATTGATTTAATACGACATATGAGTTAATGGGCTTGAAAAAAATGCCTATGGTGAAATTTTAAACTTGGTTGCACAAAACTGCAATAACTGATGCAGAAATCGTATATGACAAAATTGTTCACCCATTCATTTTGAATGAAAGTGTTTATGTTGCTTTTTCACGCAGAATGACTATTTTCGGAGTTATAAAAAAATAAAAGTGCAAAACCATATATATATATATATATGAACAATCAGTTGTATGGCAGCTATATGTCATAGTGATCCGATCTCGACGATTTTCAGGAAATAGATTAAGGCCAATACGAGTACAAATTCTCCAAAGTTTCATGTCTTTAGCTATTTAAATAGCGAAGTTATACCCAAAAATGTCCATATCTGAACAATCGGTTGTATGGCAGCTATATGTTATAGTGATCCGATTTCAATTATTTTCAGAAATATTTAAGGTAATACTAAAATATTGGCATGTGCAAAGTTTTTGCCAGCTATCTCATAAACTCACTGAGTTATTAACAAAAAAGTCCAAATTGATGGTAATTTTTAAATACCGTTATCTCGAAAACCGGAGCCAATTTGGGAAAACATTGAATTTAGAATGCCCCAATTAAGTAAGAACAACTGTCAACATTTTTATGCGAGTAAAGGGTTCCAAGCCTGAGTAAAGTTTATAGACGGAAAAAAAATTACCTTCAGAGCTCTGAAACTTCTTTCCTAAATATCTCGAAAACAAGAGCTAACTTTGACTTTCTGTAAATGCCATCGTATTCTATAGCCAAAAATTAAGTTGGGGTATCTCGGCGTTTCGCTGTGATATTTTGACCTCCCTACAGTGCACTATGGTTCAAAATTCAGTTTTTGAGGAATAAAATAGTTAGAGTTAAGATATCGGTCTAAAACTTTTCATATGGTATTTAAAAGTAAAAGTAATGTCTCATGACGAAAATGGGCGAGCCACGCCCATTTTTCGCTGCTGCTGCCATACATAGTGTAAAATGTAAATTTATGTTGAATTTCAAATAGAGATAAAACTTTACTTTTCTAAAGGTTTCCGATACGCTGAATCTGAATCTGAAGTCAGATTTTCGATGCTACGAGTAGTTTTAGAAATATTGTTATATTAATTTCATTAACTTTGCGATAGGAAATTTTAAAGTTCTTTATTTTTTTTTTAGCAAGTTAGTGAAATTAAAATAACAATATCTCAGGTACTAAAGAAGATATCCGAAAAAGTGTAAAGTTATTTTCAAGGGAAATTATTAGGTTTTTCAACCCTATGTATATATAAATGATTTTATATTTTTATTATTATCAATATAAAATTTTAAAGTATCGCCATTTTCGAAGTTTACTTTGCTCTGAAAAAGGTGAAATTGTAGCCTCGCTTGCAAACTCCCGCAGATAAAAAAACATTTGCATTAAAGAAGACACTATTAGCTGTAACTACATATATAATTTGTATTGATCCTATTTGATCCAACTTATTTATATTCTACTAGAGGTTACCCGCGGGTTTCACACCACGTGCTTTTAAAAATATTAGCATATTGAGTTAGTCCAAAAAAGTTACATAGAAAATATCATTCTTGACGTCAAAGATAGTTTTCTTATTTTTTTTGTCCGTTGAGTACGTAATTATCTCATATGCCCAACACCAATTTTCAGTACCCTACTATAAATATTTCAAGAGATTTTCGCTGTAAAAATTTCAGTCTGTATGGGAGGTGCTCATCCCTGCTTTACCAAGACCTAGCGTTTTTACCCGTTTAATACATAGTTATCTCACATGCCCTCACACCAGTTTTCAGTACCCTACTACAAACATTTCCAGAGATATTCGCTGTGAAAATTTAAGTTTGTATGCGAGGTGCCCATCCCTGCTCTACCAAGACCTAGTGTTTTTCCCGTTTAATATATAGTTATCTCACATGCCCTCACACCATTTTTCAGTACCCTTCTACAAATATTTCCAGAGATATTCGCTGTGAAAATTTCAGTTTGTATGCGAGGTGCCCATCCCTGCTTTACCAAGACCTAGCATTTTTACCCGTTTAATACATAGTTATCTCACATGCCCTCACACCAGTTTTCAGTACCCTACTACAAATATTTCCAGAGATATTCGCTGTGAAAATTTCAGTTTGTATGCGAGGTGCCCATCCCTGCTTTACCAAGACCTAGTGTTTTTCCCGTTTAATATATAGTTATCTCACATGCCCTCACACCATTTTTCAGTACCCTACTACAAATATTTCCAGAGATATTCGCTGTGAAAGTTTCAGTTTGTATGGGAGGTGCCCATCCCTGCTTTACCAAGACCTAGCGTTTTTAGCCGTTTAATACATAGTTATCTCACATGCCTTCACACCAGTTTTCAGAACCCTACTACAAATATTTCCAGAGATATTCGCTGTGAAAATTTCAGTTTGTATGCGAGGTGTCCATCCCTGCTTTACCAAGACCTAGTGTTTTTCCCGTTTAATATATAGTTATCTCACATGCCCTCACACCAGTTTACAGTAGAGCCTACGATTTCTCGAGTTCGAGCGAGACGAGATTTCTCGCGAGACTCGACGTCTCGCAAGATTCTCGAATCTCGAAAATCTCGAAAGGCTCGCGAGCTTCTCGACATTCAACTACATCGCAGAAATAGCGGTATAAGCGTACTATGCTGTTTTATAGCATGTTCTGATTTTATGTATTTACTTACAGGTGTATTCTGCATAATAATTCAACCATTTTCAGGTGTATTTCAAGAAAAATTCAAATTTGTTTCCGGAATTTTGAAGCGAAATACAATTAAAATTTCTTAATATTAATTGTTTTCTTTCCAATGACATACAAGAAATTTTTGATATTCATATTTTTTTGACACAATACACATAATGTGTTATCGAGAAATCCGAGAAACGAGATATAATCGAGAACCCGAGTCTCGGTTGTCTCGATTCTCGAATTTCTCGACACTGCTCGAGATCGAATCGTAAGCCCTAGTTTACAGTACCCTACTACAAATATTTCCAGAGATATTCGCTGTGAAAATTTTAGTTTGTATGCGAGGTGCCCATCCCTGCTTTACCAAGACCTAGTGTTTTTCCCGTTTAATATATAGTTATCTCACATGCCCTCACACCGGTTTTCAGTACCCTACTACAAATATTTCCAGAGATATTCGCTGTGAAAGTTTCAGTTTGTATGGGAGGTGCCCATCCCTGCTTTACCAAGACCTAGTGTTTTTACCCGTTTAATACATAGTTATCTCACATGCCCTCACACCAATTTTCAGTACCCTACTACAAATATTTCCAGAGATATTCGATGTGAAAATTTCAGTTTGTATGGGAGGTGCCCATCCCTGCTTTAGCAAGACCTAGCAGTTTTACCCGTTTAATACATAGTTATC
The DNA here is from genome assembly GCA_960531455.1 of Urophora cardui. Classification (NCBI taxonomy): domain Eukaryota; kingdom Metazoa; phylum Arthropoda; class Insecta; order Diptera; family Tephritidae; genus Urophora; species Urophora cardui. The sequence goes on from OY482672.1 coordinate 112,677,707, forward strand.
TCACATGCCCTCACACCAGTTTTCAGTACCCTACTACAAATATATCCAGAGATATTCGCTGTGAAAGTTTCAGTTTGTATGGGAGGTGCCCATCCCTGCTTTACCAAGACCTAGCAGTTTTACCCTTTTAATACATAGTTATCTCACATGCCCTCACACCAGTTTTCAGTACCCTACTACAAATATTTCCAGAGATATTCGATGTGAAAATTTCAGTTTATATGGGAGGAGAGTGCCCATCTCTGCTTTACCAAGACCTAAATTGTTTATCCGTTGAGTATATATTTTTGTATTATTCCTTCACAAAAATTTTCATTATTCTAGTACAAATATTTCAAGAGATATTTCGAAAAAAAGGAAAATTTTGTATGGGAGGTGCCCATCCCTGACTTTTAATCAGATTAAAAATATGCCTATAGCAATTACCGGGTGAAAATACCTAGGTGTGCAAAGTTTCGTGAGGATCCGTTCAGCGGTTTTGTCGCCAATTGAGTTTAAACACAATTTCCATTTCACATTTATAATATAAGATTTAACACAGAAAAAACACACAAAAATCAAAACACAACACGGCTTATTCAAACTCAAAAATATATGAACGATTATTATTGTTTCAGAAAAAAGTTTGTTGTTCTTGATTTTACATACCTTTATTAATATTTTCCATTTTATAAACACACTTTATTCAAATTCGTTAGCTTTTTATCACCACTTGAGATTTTTATATAATTTGAGTAAAATCTTTTTTATGAATACAAAAATCGAAACCAAGACTTTGAAAGCGTTCTGACAAACAAGTGGTAGCCTGCTGACATTATTTTTTTATTTTTTGTTTACTTCAGTAATGTGTAATAAAAGGTAATTATTTTTTTTTGGGAAAATCAAAAGTCGATAATTGGGTTTAATTCCTCAATATTTCGATTTTGAACCACAGTGCAGTGTTATTGGCATCGTTTCAGTTTAATTTCCAATTGCAGGTCCTTCGACAGTTTTCTTTCCTCCTCTAATACCTCCTCAATGTTAAGGCATACAAAACACATTAGTAATGGGTTAATTCCTTGTTGGCGCAAAATCCTTTAGCTCTTTTTACTATCCCTCCCTCTTTCTCTCAATCAATGTCTTCATCCTAACCTTTTGATCCATTAAACTTTTCCTTTTGTATCAGAGCACAAGCGATTTTCTCAGTGGCTGCTCGATTTTACATCCTATCCGCACCGCTTACGTTTAATGGGAAAACTTTTTTGCACTTTGGCTGCTATGAGTTACTCGTATTAGACTACTACTCCTAACGGCAATAAAAGTTGTTTGTTTTCTTAATTTTTTTACACAATGTTTTATTGCGCCCATATATATGTATGTATGTACATATATACGTTACTTCCAATAAATCTTATCATCCTCAAAACAATAAACATACTGGGGCCAAATCGTGGCAGTCGTGAACGAGCGAGCATTCGAAACGAATAAAATTTAGAAACGTATCGACTGGCTGAATTGTCCCATTCGAAACAGTTCGTATCGAAATTTTATTATCCAAACTTATATTCCACAAATAAAAAACAAAACAAATGTACATACATATGTATGTCGAATTGAAGGAAAATTATTTTAAAAAAAGTAAATTTTGGTACACATTTTTACTTTTAACGAAGAATTTTATTAATATACTTACTTCTTTTGCATATGAGTTCTTTTGCACATGAGTTCTTCGGAGTCAGAAGATGAACACAATTGTGCAATCGTAAGGAGATATATGTACATATGTACATATTCGTGATAGAAGCAATCATATGGGATTAGTTTCGATTATTGCCGCCGGGGCATTGCTGCTTTGGGGCAATATATGTATTTCCGAATCGTTTAACAGAAATCATTCCATCAACAGCAACATCCATCCCAGAAACCTGCATGATTTGCCCATTTGTCGCCGTTAAAGGTCTTTCCTCATTAGGGCCCCGCAAGTTCTCTTCTTCGACTCCTTGTTAAATGGCATCTTCTTGACATTGGGTTTTTGGTCAGGAAGGACCTAAAAGGTGTGAAAAAATTGCATAATAAAATTTATACATAGGTACCTTAAGCCATGCTTTAGCATCTTTTATAGGGGGACATTTACCATTAAGCTTCGCCATTCGGTATCATATTTGTGGCCCAGTTTATGAGTTCAATCGTGTATTTGGCTATTATGCCTTTTGGAGGCATATTAATTTTATTCCTATAATTATTCATATCAGGATTGAGCAAAGTGCACTAAATTTTGATTGCATTCAGCCTTGCACTACCCAATCAATAATGAGTGGTAGTGAAAAATTGATTTGCACTACCACTCATCATTTAATAGCAGTGGAAACCTATGGTGCTCCGGCGAAGAAAGTATTTCTATCGAAACTCGCTCAACGCAAAAGAAAGGGGAGAGCTCCACTGCGTTGGGAAAATCAGGTGGACAGGGATGCTGACTCCTATGTATTCCATAATGCCGCCATGCTGCACGAGACAGAAACAATTGGCGCACTTTGTTGGATTTGGCCAGAATCGAAGAAGAAGAATAAGAGGAAACATATGGTGGTAGTTAAGGTATTAAGCTTAGAAAAGTGAGCGGAAACCAACACGGCCTATGTCCTATGTTATAACTACATGTATAAGTATTTCTTTACCTTCTTCGTATTTAGAAGAAATTTATTAACAACTTTAACACATATTGATATACACAAAATATATTATAATGCCGTGTTGTTCACTTTTCTAAGCCTAATTCCATGTGTACAATATCCCATAAACTTCCTTGCCGTTAATAAATAGATTGCCCACTAAATACCTTAACTACGACCATAGGTTTCCGCTGCTATTAAACGATTAGTGGTAGTGCAAATCATATTTGCATTCCCACTCATTTATTTATTCGTTTGATAATTTCTATTCGAATGAAATTTCGGTCTGTTCGAATGATGAAATACTCGTGAACGAATGGGAGAATATCAAATTTCGATAGTGTCCACTCGTTAACGAATGTGGTGATACCAAATTTAAAAATTTCGAAATTTTTTTCTCGTTCACGACTACGACGATTTGGCCCCTGTATATACATTAGAGTTGCCCTTATTTTCGAAAGTCGGAAATTTGCAGGTGTTACCCTCTGATATGTTTTTGTTTAATAAAAAAATAATACCCAAAAAAAATTTGGCCCGATTGAACCACTCTACCCCGTGCCACAACGAGTTGAAGTTAAACAAGTAAGGAAGCCTAAGTTCGAGTGGAATCGAATATTAGATACTCAGCTGTATGCTTTCATTGTTTGTTTGCATTTGATGGAATCACGGTGTACTTTATATAAAGCGAGCGTAGCCACGCCCATTTTCTAAATTTTTATCAGTCATCCAACTAAGCTTATGAATATTATTCTTTGTGCAAAATTTCATCCCTTTATGAGTTACATAGATGTCACGTTACAAATTCCCAAAGGGTGTTCCAGAAATATCTTTGTTAAAAAGTAGGCGTGGTCATAAACCGATTTCAATAAATTTTTTCGTGTCTATTAGCACAAGCTATAAAAGTGTATAAACAAAGTTTCGTCATAATATCTAAATTATTTGTCGAGTTATGGGCTCCGAAATCTCGTTGATTCCTTTGTCTGAAAAGAGGCGGTGCCACGCCCATTTTCCGAAATTTTTCTATTTTTTGTTTCCGATCTATTGTAGAACTCATGCCACAAAATTTCAATGAATTATCTTTATATTTGACAAAGATATCGCTTAAAATGTTTTTATTAGGCCCCTTTATAGTTCCCATATATAAAAGTGGGCGTGGTCGTCAACCGATTTTGCTAAAATTTTGAACATGTATTACCACAAGTAGTGAAAGTGTATACACCTGGTTTCGTCATAATAAATCGATTATTTGTCGAGTTATGGGCCCAGAAATCTCGTATATTCCTGCTTCTAAAAGGAGGCGGTGCCACGCCCATTTTCCAAAATTTTTACGGTTTTAGTCTTACGTTCGTAGTTAGACTCCTGCTATAAAATTTTAATGATATATCTTTATATTTGACAGAGATATCGCTTAAAATGTTTTTATTAGGTCACTTTATAAGACCCATATATAAAAGTGGGCGTGGTCGTCAACCGATTTTGGAAATTTTTCGTCCACGCATTTGCCTAAGTAAGTATATCACGCCTACCACATTTCATCGATATATCTTCAACGGTTTCTGAGTTATGACTCATAAAACTTTCAATGTTTGCCCCTTAATAAGTGGGCGTGGCACCGCCCATTTTCCAAAATTTCACCATATTTCTTCATAAGGGCCTGAGCTCAATACGTGTGTGAAATTTTATCACTCTAGCTCTATTAGTGACTGAGATACCAAATTTCCGATTTTTACTATATAGGGGAGGTGGGCGTGGTCATGGTCCGATTTCGCCCATTTTCAATATCATCCGTTCCTGTCTTGATACCAACTTACATTTCAAATTTCATCAAAATATCTCAATTTTTGCGCGAGTTATCGTGCTCACAGACGGACAGACGGACAGACGGACGGACATGGCTCAATCGATTTCTCTTTTCACCCTGATCATTTTGATATATATAAGTCTATATCTATCTCGATTATTTCATTCTGTTACAATCCACCGTTAGGAAATCAAAACTATAATACTCTGTGTACTAGTACAGCTGAGTATAAAAATTGGCGCTGCTTTTGGCTATGCTGCGATAAATATATGTATGTGCGTAGGTATGTATATCCGAAAACCTAACTTTGAGATGTTCACAAGTTTAAATTTGCATAAAATAATCAAAATACTTTTATTATTTTACCGTTACAATTTTTTGAGTAGCAAGAATCGTAGAAGATGTATGTACGTATTTAGATGACATTAAATTTGGGTTACGTATAAAAACAAAAAAAATCAAACATTTCATTTAAGAATTACATTTTTAGCACATTTGAGACAAATTAGTCGGCATTGGGAAAATTTGTGTCCGTATCACAGTGACTTTCCGCGTAGTCAGCGTAACTACCGTTTGAAAATGCTTCACAAATATAATATCGAGACGGTCCAGCACTATTCATTATAGAGTCCTCAATATCGGTTTCCCATTCATATTCCTCGAGTCATTTTGTAAGAATTTCATCCGAGGAGCCACTTAGAATATTAAAAGTTTCCAATTTTCTACATTTGGAGAGCATAAGTGCCCTGGACTGTGGATTTTAGGTTCTTTTGTCTGTAGATACCCCTAGTGAAATTGTATGGCGAAAAATTTTTAGAAATATTTAACCCTCTAACGACCTTCTAAATAATATTTTTTGCGGACTTTCTAAAAAAGGAGTAAAAGCGACCTCATCGTCGGGGTGTTAGAGGGTTAAAGTAGTCTACAAAGTTACAGCTATAGCAATTGTTTGGGGGTTTTACTATGTGGATATTGGTATTTCATTCTGTGTGAAAATTAGCTTGCTCAAAAGTGCTGTTGCAAAGTGTTTTAGAAAAAAAATACAAATTGTCAGTAGCAAACGCTGGCGCAGTGAAGTAACTCCCAAATAAAGTAACTCCAAAAAAATTAAAAAACTGCAAATATTTTCATTCAAAATAGGACTTATTTCGTTGTGAAATAACTCCCATTATGTTGGAACTTAGTTCATTTCCTTCTTTGAGAGTTATGTAATTCCTTTTCTGTGGGAGTTATTTCCCTGCTCCGCAAACGCTTTCAATGGACTTTCCAGAGAATTAAAGTTCTGAATTGTATTTCTTATTTGTGTATGCATGTACGAGAATATACAATTACACTAATAGAGGGCACTTATTTTTAAAATTTCCCATATGAATATGTATGTATGTACGATTACATGAAAAATATGCATTAAAAATTTCAATTTTCTTAAATTGTTTGTATCTAAATATACTAGTATATGAGTAAATAAGGATGCATGACATTTCAGTACTTCAATATATAGAATATCAGTATCTTTTATTTATAAATCATTTATTTGTGGAGTCTAATAAATAACAACTTTGTAATCTACTAGAATTCAAAAATATAAGAGAATTCGTCCAATATAAACGTCCACCGAATCATATAACCCATGGTTCATTATTTCAACACATTGTGGCACGGGTTAACGTTGGCCAAACGAGCAAATATTAAACGTGGAATATTTTCTTCGTACATGAAACCATTTGAGGGGGTAACGTCTCATAAAAGTAGAAAAAAAAATTCTCCATAGGCGAAAGGACCACTCTAATATACATATATTATGTAAACTAGATATAACAAGTAAGGAAGCCTAAGTTCGAGTGGAATCGAACATTTGATACTCAGCTCTATGCCTGCCCTGTTGGTTTGCGTTTGATGGAAACACGCAGTATTTTATGTAAAGCAAGTACCACATAATGTGTGCCAATCATATATATTGTTATATATATAAATATTATTGTTAGTGCAAAATTTCATCCCTTTATGATTTCTAGTTACAAAGATATCACGTTACAAAAAGTAGGCGTGGTCATAAACCAATTTCAGTAAATTCTTGCATGTCTATTACCACTAGTGATAAAAGTTTATACACAAAGTTTCGTCATATTATTTCAATTATTTGTCGACTTATGGGCTCCGAAATCTCGTAGATTCCTTTGTCTAAAAAAAGGCGGTGCCACACCCATTTTCCAAAATTTTTCTGTTTTTTGTTTCCGGTCTATTGTGGGACTCATTCCACAAAAATTTCAATGAATTATCTTTGTATTTCAGACAAAGATATCGCTTAAAATGGTTTTATTAGGCCACTTTATAATACCCATATATAAAATTGGGCGTGGTCATCAACCGATTTTGGAAATTTTTCGTTCAAACGTTTACCTAAGTAAGTACATCACGTGTACCATCGATCGATATATCTACTACGGCTGCCACTTAATAAGTCGGCGTGAGACCGCCCATTTTCCAAAATTTCACCATATTTTTGACTCATAAGGCCCTGAGCTCAATACTCCACTCCAGCGGTTTTAGTAACTGAAATATGTACCAAATTTGCGATATATACAATATACGGAAAGTGGCCGTGGTCGTGGTCTGATTTCACCCATTTTCAATACCAACAGTTCCAGTCTGGATACCAACGTACATTCCAAATTTCATCAAAATATTTACAGTTTTGCGCGAGTTAGTTAGAGTACGTACACACGGACGGATTTCTCTTTTCACCCTGATAATTTTGATCTATATGTACATATAAGTCTATATCTGTCTCGATTATTTCATGTTACAATCCACCTTTATGAAATAAAAATTATAATACTCTGTGTACTAGTACAGCTGGGTATGAAAAATACCTTTTGAGTAGTCGAGTTAGAATCATAAAAAAATGCAAGTTTCGAAAAGGACAACGTTATTGGGTATAACATTTTTACATTCGTAACTATTCTATAAAAGATGAATTATATTATCATTAATATTATTTTTTCCAGCAATCTTGCAATAAAACCGCCACACACTCAGTTTCGCCGTGCCTCGCTCATGAGTTTCAGTGTCGCGATCGCATTACCTGCCTACATCACAGCTGGCTGTGTGACGGCGAAAAAGACTGTCCGCATGGCGATGATGAACTGCAAATAAATTGCCGAAATACAACATGTCGACCGGATCAGTTTCAGTGCGGCGATCGTAGTTGTATAGCTGGACATTTGACGTGTAATGGCGAGGCCGATTGCGCGGATCGTACTGATGAGATGAAGTGTGGTAAGTGAATGTGGAAAATACATATATACACATACATGTAGGTACATATGTATGTACATTAGGGCGGAGTGATTTGGGGCTTTTTTGAAATCATTATTGCTCTACCTGCAGAAAGTTGCCTTTCTAGTACAAAAGTAAGACTGCAAAATATTATTGGCCTAGTCATTTATTTCGAGGTGCCATTAAAGGATGGACAAAATGCTCCAGATGCATGAAATTCATTAGCTAGATAACACTAATTTCCTTATTTCTTATAAAAATATACGTAATTTTTCGAAGGAAAATGTTTAAATCAGTGTCTCCAAGCTTATACAAAAATTCTGAAAATTCGAGGAAATTTCAAAAATCTTCAAAAAGGCTTTTCTTAGGCGGCGATACAGAGTTATTATTGAGAGTGAAATTTGAACAGGAAATATCAGTTACATTTCCATTGCAGATTTCAGCTACTCGAACCGTAGCTCTATTAGCAGCAAGTACACTCGGCAGTCCGTCTCAAGGTTTAAACTACCTCCGACTATTAATTTTTTGAATATCCCAGAACTCCCCATATTAGAACGCGTTCTAAAGTTCTGCGGAGGGGAGCAACTTGAATCGAAATTGAGTTTACCTAAAATGAGACAATTATGCCCGAATCGCAATTTGGCGTTCGGTCGGTCGCGCTTCTGACAAGTGAGTAGAAATGTATGGAAATATATGGAGCAAATCGTATTGTGACCTCAAGCGTTTGATCGTAAAATTTTTCTAATATCGTATGTTCATTGCAACCATGTATAACGCCTGAGTTGAACATTTCTCGGGCGTTTGACATTAAGTAAATTAAAATTGTTTTTTTTTTCGATGAAAAATTATGAAATTTATAAAAAAAAAATCAACAAAATATATTAGTGGCAGTGAACATATTTACAATCCAACATCTAATATCGAATGTCAGTGTGAAGCGGCTTTGATGTACGATCAACGCGCGAGCGACCTAACGCCAAATTACGATTCCGGCATTACACTGAATCACAAAATGAAATTTGTTGTCTGTACTTTGGACGCCACTATTCTATCTATTTGTAAACTCGATCGCTGATACCGAAAATCGGGATCATTTTTAATTCTGTGGGAAGGTTTTTGAGATATCGGCAATTTACCGTTATTTGGACAATGGGTCCACTTAATCCACTATGTCTCTTTAACGCATTGAGCTGTCCACGTTGAACTGACACCAAACGAAAGAAAATTTAGTTTTTATAGGACTACACAAACAAATTCGGTTACAAAATTTTAATAAATTTCTGATTTTAACAGACTGCAGAAATTAAATTTTTTCTGGCAAAAGGGACCTTTAAATAACTTAAATGCCCGTTTTTTTGGGCACTTTTATCTTCAAAAAGACTTTAGGGAATCGATCACCAAATTAAAGGCTCCTTTAGATTATTAAGGAACTTTTAATTTGATTATGATATCGGCCCTTACTACAAGTAAATATTTTCTTATTTGTTTCAGCTCGTATAAGAAAAATCTTACTTGTAGCAAGAAAATGTTTCCTTATTTATTTAAAATAAAATTTTCTTGATATTGAAATTATTCTTAGGTTCAAAATAAAATATACTTTTTCTTGCCTCGGCATTGATTCTAGTAAAAAAATCTCTCCATGAAATGGAAGGGTTGGTATTGAAAATGGGCGAAGTTGGGTGATAACTACGTCCACTTTCTATAAATAGCATATTTCCAAAAACACAAAGCCACTAATAAAACCGAGGTAATGGAATTTCATCCATGCAATGACACATGCTGTTATAAAGAAATTTGCTGAAATTTTAGAAAATGTGCGGTGCTACGATCAACTATTAGAGACAAATTTTCAAAGTTTTATGAGAAATAACTCAAAAACCATAGCAGATATGTATGTATATCGATGCAATTGATACGTCTGATTTACTTGTTAAGACAAATATTTGGACGAAAAATACTGAATTAACGAGCATTTATACAAATATTTTTTTTTACTTTTACTTGCGTAGCGTTGTATACAACTTACAATTTTTCATCTAAATAGTACATACTTTAAAAATCGTCAAATATTTTTTTTACTATTTTTAGTGCACTAAATAAGTTATATTTTATTTAACAAAGAGAACATTGCGAATCTAAGGGTTTTAAATTGAACCCTACCCCTCCAAAAAAAAATCTGGCTACGGCCTTGTAAGCACATATGGATGTATGCAAATGAACATAAGACACATTATTTTGTAGATATGTACATACATACATATACATAGGTACCTCATTTCTTATATTTCTAGCTATTTCAAAAACAACTAAATGCAATTCATCCACACATTTCGATTGCGGCTCCGGTCAGTGTATACCTTTGTCGAAAGTTTGCGATCAGAAAAAAGATTGCCCAGATGGAGAGGATGAGCCGGCAGGAGGATGTGAAGTGAACGAGTGTGCAATGAATAATGGCGGCTGTATGCACAAGTGCATCGATCAACCAATTGGCTATCGTTGTGAATGTAACACAGGGTAAGTTGTATCCATTAAAAATAATAAAAAACAAGTAAGGAAGCCTAAGTTCGGGTGGAATCGAACATTAGATACTCAGCTGTATGCTTTCATTGTTTGTTTGCGTTTGTTCGATATAGGGTGTATTTTATATAAAGCGAGTGCCGCATAAAGTAGCCACGCCCATTTTCAACATTTTTATCAGTCATCCAACTAAGCATATGAATATTATTCTTTGTGCAAAATTTCATTCCTTTTTGACTTCTAGTTACAAAGATGTCGCGTTACAAATTCCCAAAGGGTGTTCCAGAAATATCTTTGTTAAAAAGTAGGCGTGGTCATAAACCTATTTCAATAAATTTTTGCGCGTCTATTAACACAAGTTATAAAATTGTATAAACCAAGTTTCGTCATAATATCTCAATTATTTGTCGAGTTATGGGCTCCGAAATCTCGTAGATTCCTTTGTCTACAAAGAGGCGGTGCCACGCCCATTTTCCAAAATTTTTCTATTTTTTGTTTCCGGTCTATTGTGGAACTCATTCCACAAAATTTCAATGAATTATCTCTATATTTGACAAAGATATCGCTTAAAATGTTTTTATTAGGCCACTTTATAGTTCCAATGTATAAAAGTGGGCGTGGTCGTCAAACCGATTTCGTTAAAATTTTGAACATGTATTACCACAAGTAATAAAAGTGTACACACCAAGTTTCGTCATTATATATAAATTATTTGTCGAGTTATGGGCTTCGAAATCTCATATATTCCTGTTTCTAAAAAGAGGCGGTGCCACGCCCATTTTCCAAAATTTTTGTGTTTTTCCTTTGATGTCCACAGTGGGACTCCTGCTTGAGATTTCAATGATATATCTTTATATTTGACAGAGATATCGCTTAAAATGTTTTTATTAGGCCACTTTATAATACACATATATAAAAGTGGGCGTGGCCGTCAACCGATTTTGGAAAATTTTCGTCCAAACATTTGCCTAAGTAAGTATATCACGCGTACCAAATTTCATCGATATATCTTCAACAGTTTCTGAGTTATGACTCATAAAGCTTTCAATGTTTGCTCCTTAATAAGTGGGCGTGGCACCGCCCATTTTCCAAAATTCCACCAAATTTCTTCTTAGTGGACTGAGCTCAACACGTGGGTAAAATTTCATCACTCCAGCTATATTAGTGGCTGAGATACCAAATTTCCGATTTTTTCTATATAGGAAAAGTGGGCGTGGTCATGGTCCGATTTCGCCCATTTTCAATACCAACCGTCCCAGTGTCGAAACCAACTTGCATTTCAAATTTCATCAAAATATCTCTATATTTGCGCGAGTTAGAGTGTTTACAGACGGACGGACGGACAGACGGACAGACGCACGGACGGATGGACGGACGGACATGGCTCAATCGATTTCTCTTTTCACCCTGATCATTTTGATATATATAAGTCTATATCTATCTCGATTACACTACCCGACAAAAAAAATATCCTCGACATTTGATACATGATTCCTATGTAGAATTTTCTGCTGATTCCAAATATGTAATCAGATGGTTCAAAAGTAGAACAGTTTTCGAAATATTTTGAAATTTCTGTTTTTGAGCTAAGAAAAAAAAGTATGATTACTCATCTGTCAATATCTCCGCCATTACCGTCTCGATTTTTACGTTATTTAATTTTGTTTTGAGAGGATGAAATACCTTTCCAACAAAGCCAAAATAATTAAAATCGCCGTTAAAGTGACGGAATTATGGCGAACAAAAGATTTTTTGTTATGAAAATTTTCAGGTTTTTTTCGAAATTCATCTTCTATTTTGTAATTTTTTTTAAGAAATATTAAATATCCTCCTGGTTTGACATTTTGAGTCAATAACCTATTTCTTAGTGAACATTTTGGCACTTTCCGGATTATAATCTGTGGAAAAATGGCAAAGTTATAAGAGATTAAGTGAAGAAACCTATATTTATATTTTCATTGAACTTCCAAAACTGGCAAATGTAAACCACTATAACATTAACACTAGTTTACAGCAAAAAATACCAAGAAATCGGGGTATAGGGGAAAATTGGCATGGGCCCCGTGAGCTCAAAACTATTTAGTTTTATTTTTTGCACGGTTAGGCTTTTGAGATAACGGTAATTTTGTGTTTTTTGGTTATCACTTCATTCAAAAATATTTTTCGTTAAAGTTACATGTGCGATAACAGCTAACAGTACCTCGTTCTAAACGTAATTAAAATACGCTTTTAACGACATACAACTAGTGGTGGTTGGGTAAAAACTCACTGAGCCATAGCTGGTCAAAGTCAAAATTTTGTGGATTTTTTGCAATTTTTCTTAATTTTGATTTTGAAAATAGGATTTTTATAAGAAGTTGGGAAAATCAGCAAAAGATTTATTTTTAAAAATTAGCCTATTAAATTGCAAACACTTTAAGCGTAATATTACCAAGATCCCATTAGTACTTTATTTTTAGCGATTTTTTTCAGGTGAAACGAAAAGGATATTTTATAGACGAAAAACTTGGTTAGGTGACCCAACTATGTGAAAACGACTTCATAGCTCAAAAGGACATTAGAGCGATATATAGAACTCCACCAGACTAAAATAATGACATATCAATTTTACAAATCGGATGTCAAATAAAAAAGTTGCAAAAAAAAAAATTTTTTTTCGCGGTATTTCGTGGTGTAAAAAAAATTATCCCGAAACCCTCTCAACATAATCTTCATATATGTGATGACTTTTACAACGGTGAGCGTTCTCACGGAGAAATAAAAAAAAAAAAACATGGGATTGCAATACCAAGGCCATTGGAATGTCAGGGACATTGAATGATGAGCCATTTTTGCTGGTTCCTTCTTCGAGAAGAACAAAATGTACCAAAACGGCGAAAACTATCAACATTTAAACACTTTTAATATACATAAAAATAAAAAAATGGAGGTTAAGTACAAGATTGTGATAAAAAATAAACATAGGTTTGTTCATTAAATCTCTTATAGCATTGTAATTTTTCTACGGATTATAATCCGGAAAGTGCCAAAATGTTCACTAAGAAATAGGTTATTGACTCAAAATGTCAAACCAGGAGGATATTTAATATTTCTTAAAAAAAAATTACAAAAAAGTATATGAATGTCGGAAAAAAAAACTGAAAATTTTCATAAAAATAAATCAATCATCGTCGATTTTAATTATTTTGGCTTTGTTGGAAAGGGTATTTCATCCTCTCAAAACAAAATTAAATAACGTCAAAATCGAGACGGTAATGGCGGAGATATTGACTAAAAAGTAATCCTACTTTTTTTTCTTATCTCAAAAACTGAAATTTCAAAATATCTCGAAAACTGTTCTACTTTTGAACCATCTGATTACATATTTGGAATCAGCAGAAAATTCTACATAGGAATCATGTATCAAATGTCGAGGATATGAAAATTTTTGAAATTTTGTCGGGTAGTGTTATTCATTCTGTTACAATCCACCGTTATGTGATTAAAACTATAATACTCTGTGTACTAGTACAGCTGAGTATAATTAATGGTTAGGATATCTGGGGTACTAGAGTCAATTGAAACATTTGGACCACGGACTACTAATAAAAAATCTTCGTTTTTCGGTTCTTAAATCTAACTTGTAAATAGAGTTTTATATATGGTGTTTTATATTTGCCAAATGACAAATCAACCTACGATTGATTGTGCATACTCTAATCAAGGCTCATATAGGGCCGTATGCGCCAAAACAGAAATTTTGCAGAAGGGTTTTTTATTCTCTTTGCATACAGTTTGTATGCAGCCATGAAATTTAATTAGGCTCTATACATCATTTGTACATGAATATGTAGGTAACTATTTACTTACATATGTAGGCTTAACTGTGTATCCTTTGTGCCTATGCTTGCTTGCAGCTACAAACTAACAAATAACAACAAAACGTGTGCGGATGTAAATGAATGTGAGGACCCGGCTGCTTGCTCACAAATCTGCATCAACGAAATTGGCGGCTACAAATGTGAATGCGAAGCTGGCTATATGCGCGACCCCCGCAATCATACACGATGCAAGGCCACAGAAGGACATGCATCTTTATTATTAGCTCGTCGTCATGATATAAGGAAAATCGCTTTGGACCATATGGAAATGACATCGATTGTGAATAATACGAAATCAGCAACGGCATTAGACTTTGTGTTTCGTACTGGAATGATATTTTGGAGTGATGTTTCTACACAAAGCATTTATAAGTGAGTATTACGTAGTTGGTAAAAAGATTTTATTCGAATAAAGGCGATTTCATCTAAAATGTGCACAGCATATCTTTCCACCTTCGGTTGGGCGACTCCGTTAAAAATGATAAATTCCCATATGAAGTATTTCACTAGTATTGCAACATCGTCAGCGTACGCTACGACTTTCACTCCGTTTTTTGTTGAGTTCAAGCAGTATTTCGTTCACAGCCAAAACTCAGAGGAGAAGAGCGAGAACGCAACCCTGTGGAGTGTCCGTCCTCGGATAGCTGCACACAATCCCATGCTGGCATAAATTAGTCTGTTGTTCAGCATAGATTGTGTCCATCTACAGATGTGGTTCGTAACTCCCAATTCTACAATCTGGCTAATTTCTATATTTTTGAAAGCGCCTTCAATATCCAAAAAGGCTACCATGACGTTACGCGTTGACGCGTTGTCCGAATGTCAAAATTCTTGTATGAATATATGGGGACGGACCCCAGGAATGTGTTTTTGATGAAATCTAACTTTTGGTAAAAATGTCACTTATGCGGTATTGTACTTGGTCGATACACGGTTTTGCACTTTAATTGGCGGTATGTATGTATGTACATATGTATGTAAATTTATAGATCAACTACATATGTATGCATATACATACATACATATACCTATATCGCTAGCTTAGAGTGCAAATTGTGTAAGTCCTTTTTTTTCAAACTTTGTAGGAGAGACAAAAAGCAAAAAATAAAACAATTTCAAAATGAAAAAAAAAAATGTCTGTTCATGTAAATATTTTGGACTTACACAATTTGCTTCGCCTTTTGGACTTACACAATTTGCGTATCACTGAATAACAACGAGTAGAAATGTGACAAGTATCACAAACTTGTTTAGCGCGGTGCGTTCTAGCGTTCTACATAAAAATACAATTTTTCATAAAAGTTGACTTACACAGTTTCCACTCTCAGCTAGCGATATAAGATTTTTTCGGTAAACCTATGTTACGTGCAAGGTATGTATGTAGGTGGATTTATACGAGAAGCTTTTTCATAGTAGAAATATATTCTGAAGGTTTGCCGACAACTACCGCTATTTAGAAATAAAACTAAATAGGATTCAAGAAAAGTGGTCTTCGGTTGCCCTGAACCACATTATATAAGCCTTCAATAACAATTCCTTTCTCGACCATTCCATGTAGAGAAGACCCGAACATTTTTAACATTCACACTCAAACTAGGCCCGGAGAATTAGAAAGTAACGTTTAGAAAGTTAATTCTATAATAATTGATGTATTGTGGAACGATTTTCCGTTACTAAAATGCCTAAAATATTTTTTATATACACATATATACAAATATCTTAAATTTAATTCTTGTCTTCATTTTAATAAACCAACTGTATGACCGCACAGAGCACCCATCGATGAAGGCAATGACAAAACTATCGTACTAAGAGAACACTCAGTAACCTCGGATGGTTTAGCTGTTGATTGGATTTACAATCATATCTACTTCACAGATACACACAAATGCACCATAGAGTTGACTAACTTCGATGGCAATATGGGTAAAGTGCTCATCGAAGACGGACTTGATATACCGAGATCGATAGCACTGGATCCGATTGAAGGGTGAGCTTACATTTAAATACACCCATGTATGTTCAATGTATGTACATATATGTACATTAAGCCGTATCACGTTATATGGACAAAAAAAAGTTTAGTGTGTGTCAGTTTTATTTGAACAATTATGTCGAAAAAATATTTTTGGTGTAAAAAAATTTTTTTTAGGCCCGCGTTAAAAACAGCTAAATCGCGTTTTTTGTAATAACTTTCTTATTTGATGTCGGATCTCTATGATCTTAATGTCGCAGAAAAGGTCTCGCCCAGCACTATATTTGGCCCATATAAAGTTTCGACCTCAAAGGATGTTCTGAGTTTTACCTTTAAAAATTTCGGAGTTACTATCCCTAGATTTTTTTATTTTTATCACTAATACAAAGCTCTCAAAAAACCATGAGGAATCTCCCAAAAAAATTCTAGCCTTTATTCACAAACAAAAAAGTTATAACGTTGTAAAATGAAACACTTGTTTTTTATAAAAAAATTGCCACAGAGAAACGACGAAACACGTCAGCTTAATTTTTAACTCCAGATTACGATGGCGTTTTTAGAAAATCCGGATCAGCTCCCATTTTCGAGATATTTAAGAAAACATTTTCAGTTTTCACATACAAAGCGATCCGATGGGGGGGCGTATGAGTAACTATTGTTGGGGTAATAAAAATAAAGAAAAGGGGAAAAAACTATACGTACATACATATATGTATATAAAACGCATATGAGAAGGAAGAGCATACCGTGCACATAAATTCCAATTTGTTTTAAACGTTCGAAACCTGCACTGAAAAAACAACTTACTCAGATTATGGAAAAATGAGAATGTTTCGGCGCTAAAGACATATTTTCATTGTTTTGATGTACAATTTTCTTTAAATCAAGGAATAAAAACCACGCTTTGAAAGAAAATTGTATTAAAAACAATGAAAATATGTTTTTAGCGCCGAATCATTCCTATTTTTGCATAATCTGAGTAATTTTTTTTTTGAGTGTGAGCAAATTAATATAAGCGACGAAGAATTCACTTTCAGAGCTCTGAAACTTCTTTCATAAATATCTCAAAATTTGGAGGTCATCGTCATTTTCGGTCTCGGTGATCATAGATAAGAAGATGTTTTCGGGACTAAAGTAAAGTGCGTTGTTTTCAATTGTAGGCTGAATAATTAACTGCATTTCTAAGAGCAGACGACGCATCCAGCGCAAGTATTGATAATAGATTTAGACTTCCGTTGTCTCTTTAGGCGCGTATAATTTTACAACGAACTCTAGCAGTTTTTCTAAATACATAACTTGGATGATTTTACGATACGCACGTGTGCAGAAATCGTGAAGCCGTTGTAAGCCAGCGCGCTGTGCTTAGAGATCCCACTTGAATACTTACCAAATCTTCACTACAGCCGTTATCATTCAATATAACTAACGTTGATCAGCGCGAATAGTCCAATTATCAATAATTTTTTGCATATCATGTGTCCTGTATTGGTAGCTGTTCCATCGCGGTACATACTCAAGCCAAGCGAGGACTTAGAATACTTTTTAATCAAAAACTCATACTATATGGCGTTCCTGCCTCATATAAATAAGAACTTGGGATAATTTTTCAAAAAACAGGTTCTCTGATTTTAAAACGGTATAACTTTTTTGTTTGTGAATAAAGGCTACAACTTTTTTAGCGGAGTCCTCATGGTTTTTTGAGAGCTTTGTATTAGTGATAAAAATAAAAAAATCTAGGGATAGTAACTCCAAAATTTTTAAAGGTAAAACTCAGAACAATCTTTGAGGTCGAAACTTTATATGGGCCAAATATAGTGCTGGGCGAGACCTTTTCTGCGACATTAAGATCATAGAGATCCGACATCAAATAAGAAAGTTATTACAAAAAACGCGATTTAGCTGTTTTTAACGCGAGCCTAAAAAAAAAATTTTTACACCAAAAATATTTTTTCGACATAAGTGTTCAAATAAATCTGACACACGCAAACTTTATTTTCGTGATACGGCTTAATGTACATATCGTCGTACCATACGAAAACTAACATATTTAAAATTTCTCGCGAAAGCTATCAATAAAAAAATTCTGTACGAAAAGTAACAAGTTCGACTTTTGGCCGACGAAAAATAACAAAATCGACTTTTGGCTGACGAAAAGTATCAGCAATTATATACTGTTTTTACATTAAAATTGTTGTTGTTTAAGCGAAATTGATAGTTTTCGTCAGCCAAAAGTCGAACTTGTTACTTTGTATATGTTGTATATGTATAAGAAAGAGTTAAAATTCTGACAACTTAAACAAGTTATTTTATTAAATTGGGATGAAAAACGAAATAAAATTTACTGCTATTACGACTTAAGCACAAAACTTAAAGCCCGTCTCCACATAGCTTGTTTCACCAACAAAACATCTAGCAAAACATCTCGCTAAATAACCCGTCTCCACGTGGCTGATCGTGATTCAGTCTTTCTTGCTCTTCTTAAATGTTTGTATGTTTGCTTATATTTTGCGTTTTTGTTTTGGTCTGTGTGAGATTTCGATAGTTTTTCGATACAAAATTAGAGAAGACATCGATATCATCGAGGTTGCCAAGATGATTCAGAATGAAACAGTGTTTCAATCTTCACTCGCTCTCAGAAATTTTGTATGGAAATTGGCGAGATTCGGCACTGGTTTCCGTGTCGAAACAAGATTGAGAGAGAAAATGGAGAAAAAAAGAGCGAAACACGTTATGTGGAGACATGGTATTAGGGTCGTTAACTGAACTATGTTAAACTTAATTTCGAGTCGTAGATTGAACTTCACCACAGCAATTATATAAAAATCGATAGGCTAACGGCCCTAACATACATACTAAATGTATGCACTACATATGTATATATATGTGTATGTATGTATATATGTTATGTCTTTTTTCACTTCCTATTTCATTTCCTTCTTATTTCTTTCCTTCAATTCCAATTTTCCTCTCATCTATTCAGTTGGATGTATTGGTCTGATTGGGGCGCCTCGCCACGTATTGAACGCGCGGGTATGGATGGTTCTCATCGTACAACCATTATAAATTATGATGTGAAATGGCCGAATGGTATTACACTGGATTTGGTACGTAAACGCATCTATTGGGTTGATGGCAAATTGAATGTCATCTCGTCAGCAAATTATGACGGTTCACAGCGACGTCAGATTTTATATTCAACGGAATATCTGCGTCATCCATTTTCGATAACAACATTTGAGGATTATGTTTTTTGGACCGATTGGGATAAACAGACCGTATTTAGGGCAAATAAGTTTAATGGAAAAGGTGTTGAAGCGATAACGGCACTACATCAGGTGAGTGGTACAGCTGAAAATGTATGACGGGATGTACACTGGCGCTATTATAACTCTGACGAGTTTTATGGCCGAGCTTCTCTCCCAATTCGAGGTGTGCTACTTAACTTTGGTTTTTCCTACCAATTGGGTGGACCTACAGTTTTATGCCGGCTCCGAACGGAGGGCATGCCGCCCACTGCCTAAAGGTTCCCGCTATTTCTAAAAATCCAATAAATGAATTTTAATTAAATAGAAAATTGTTTGGCGCGTGTCCGGACTGGGGATTGAACCCGAGACCTCTGGTATAGCAGGCGAGCACTCTACCCACAGCATCTCAGCGGTCACATACATACATACATATGTATGTACATATTTAACCCATACATATATATGCACGTACATATGTAAGTACCCTGTAGGGAAAATCTCTAATTCCGAACTAGGTCGCTTCTAGTGCATTTTTCGCAACTACTAGTGCGAGCTAAATCTCTTTTTCATGTTATCAACTGGCGAATTTAACATGGCGATGTCCTAGGCGGTATCAATTGTCACTCTCTGCACTACGTTTTCTATAGTTCCGAACTAGTACTAAATTCTACAGTTTTCTCTAGTTCGTTTATTGGCACAATTTCGATAGTTCTAAACTAGCTACAAGTACCTACAAATTCAACAGTTTTACCTCAGCCGCTTAAGTGCAGCATTTGACACACTTCATGCAAGTGGCGCGATGGCATACTGGCTAACGCGTGTGACAATCAATCTGGCGAGCGCAGGTTCGAATCCTGTCGGTGTCGAGGTAGGTGATATATGTATATATTTTTTTAATTAAAAATGTAAAAAAAATATTTAAAAAGTAATAAAATTAAAACAATTAAAAATAAGCCTGAGGGATCGGAAAAACATAATTAGGCGAAAATTTCATTTCATTAATTGAAGATGCAAACTGTACTCTTTATACGATATGCTTCCCAACAATCTGAGAATTTTAGAAATATGCAAACATGAAATTTATGTCAATTCGAAATTGCATACAAATCAAAGTGTATCTTATAATGGTGACTCAATTCACTACTTCTGAACTGGTGATGTCTAACTACAATGGAGCTAGTACCCTTTGACACCTTTTCGCTAGTTCGGAACTAGAAAGTTTTCTCCCTAGTTATTGAGTTCCCTGCAGGGTATATACATACATACTTATGCACATCACACATAGCTAACGACATCAAGATAAGACGTGCAATAAAGTGAGAAAATTTGATTTGAAATATACCTTCGAACGCAATAGCATTTGCCCCTTTGTTTAGCACATAGCGCTAACCTGTTACGCAAACTAAAATTTGAAAGTCGAAAATCAGATATTCTAAATTCACCATTACTATCCATTAATATCACTGGATCACAAAACGAAATTTGTTATCTGTACTTTGGACGCCACTATCCTATCCAGCATAAAACTGTAGGTCCACCCAATTGGTAGGAAAAACAAAAGTTAAGGAGCACACCTCGAATTGGGAGAGAAGATCGGCCATAAAACTCGTCAGAGTTATAACAGCGCCAGTGTATTATATGTATTAATAAAATAAAAACATGGCGTTTCATTTTTTAACTCCAAAGTATGAAATATGAAAATAAAACGCCAGGGTCAATGACTAGGGAGCCCCTTAACCGAATTGAATAAATTTGGTAACAAATGAAAGGTAATTGAGTAAACCTTTTTGGTACCCCTGACAAGGTTGTCATCTTTTTTCGCTTCCCCTGCAAAACACAGTTTTCAGACTTAATAATAATAATACCCAACGGTTTATCCTCCATATCCCGCCCGACTGACGCGAGGGGCACCAATCCGCATGACGCACAGATGTTTTTTTTTGTGTGCCGAGTCGTGCAGGAAGGGATTGGTGGTGCAGTGAAATAATGCCCGTGGAATTAACGCCCGTGGGCGTTATTTCCCAAAAAAAGGAAATAACACCCGCGGGCATTTTTTCCTTTCTTCAAAACGAAATAATTCCCGCGGGCGTTATTACGTTTGATCCACGGGCTTTATTTCTCTTTCGGAAGGGCAATTAAGCCCGCAGAAAGGCTTTTTTTAAATATGGTGTATTAGGGAAAAAAGCGCCGCAGGCGAAAAATTGGAATAAAAAATCGCGCGATTTTTAATTCCAATTTTTGGTTTTTTTTTTTTTTAAATATGGTGTATTAGTATTGGAAAAAGCGCCGCAGGCGAAAAATTGGAATAAAAAATCGCGCGATTTTTAATTCCAATTTTTGGTTTTTTTTAAATATGGTGTATTATTATTGGAAAAAGCGCCGCAGGCGAAAAATTGGAATTAAAAATCGCGCGATTTTTAATTCCAATTTTTCGATTCTTTCAATTTTTTTTAAATCCCCTTCTAAATATTCAAATACTCAATCAAAATAAACAAAGTTTCATAAATTTCTATAATCATTTATTAGTAACAATTTTCAAGGTCTCTAAGTAAGTAAATATTTAAATACGCAATCAAAATAAACAAAACTTCATTACATACATATTGGCACTTTCAGACCACAATCTAAACAAATACTCATATAGAGTTTTCAACAATTTGACGACAAACCGGGCACAAAATATTTCTATTGCCATTTACGATTGCAACCTTACTGTGCTCTCCAAAGCAATCCGCACACAATTTAAACTGATTGCATGGGCTTAAGAGAACATCGGGTGGCTTGGTAAAACAAATAACACACAACAACATGCTTTGACTCTCGCAAAAATTGTCCGCCGTTTCTTCATAGTCAGAACAATCCATTTCAGATACATCAATGTCTTCTGTGTCACATGTCTTATTTTCGGGATTACTCATTTGATTCGCCTGCGGCGCTTTTTCCAATACTAATACACCATATTAAAAAAAAACAAAAAATTGGAATTAAAAATCGCGCGATTTTTTATTCCAATTTTTCGCCTGCGGCGCTTTTTCCAATAAAACAAACACCATATTTAAAAAAACCTAAAATTGGAATAAAAAAATCGCGCGATTTTTTATTCGAATTTTTCGCCTGCGGCGATTTTCCCACTAATACACCATATTTAAAAAAAAAAACCCGTCTCGGGCTTAATTGCCCTTTCGAAAGGGAAATAAAGCCCACATCGCCGAAAAGGGCGCGCGGGCGTTCTTTCCCTTTCTGAGTGGAAATAATACCCACGGGTTTAATTTCGTTTTATTCGCAGGCGCTATTTCTTTTTCAAGAAAAGAAAAAACGCCCGCGGGCGTTATTTCACTGCACCGGGATTGGTTAGGTGTCGAGATCTAAAACTATTCAGCTACAGAACAAGATTCATCAGCTGATTGTATATAATTTATTAAGTAAGGTTTTTTATAATAAAAAGCGAGTCTGACGTGTCAAACGTGCTGGGGTGATTGTTAAAGTCATGGCATAAGCGGCGAAATGTTTCATTTAATTCGAAATTTGTTTTCCAAGGTTTCACAAATAGTGATTTGAAATGCCTAGATACTCTACAGGGAACTTAAAATATATTTCACTCAGAAGGGACGGGCTATTTATAAGTCCAGTGATTAATTTAACCATACAAACTATTCCGAGCATCTCTCTACGACTAGGAAGTGAAGGCAAATAAGTTTCAAACAACAAGCGTATGGTGAAAGATTGTAATCTGAGTCCCAACCAAAATTACACAAAGGAAAAAGCAGGAACTGCTGTTGGACCGATTCTATTTTATCTGAAAAAGCTGGTAGTGGGGATTCCAAATAATAGTTGCGTATTCCAATATAGGTCTAACTATGCTTATAAATAGAGCTTTTGTGATGTAAGGATCTTTGAACTCCTTAGACAATTGCTTTATAAATGAAAAGACAGCTATAGCTTTGTTGGCAGTGGAATTTATATGGAGGTTGAAGGTGAGTTTGGAGTCCATTGTGACGCCAAGATCGACGAAATTGGTTACCGGCCCTAGATTATGCTGTAATATCTTATAAAAAGCTGGTTGAACTGTTCTTCGAGAAAGCACATATGTAATTTTACATTTTTTTAAGTTTAGCGGCATGTAATTTGCTTTACACCAATGAACAAGGTTGTTAACATCTGCTTGTAATGAAGATCTATTTTTTATAGAGGAAAATGATTTAAATAATTTTATATCATCAGCATATAATAAGATCTTAGAATGTTTTATTATAGACGAAATATCGTCAATGAATAGCAGGAACGGAATTGGCGCAAGGTGACTTCCTTGGGGAACACCCGAAGGAATGAAAATGACATCGGAAGAAAAATTTAAAAATAACTTTTTGAGTTCTGCCATGTAGGTAAGAAGAAATCCAACGAACAAAACTGGGTTGAAGACCTATTAGACCCAGTTTACGGATCAGCAATGAATGACAATTTTGTCAAAAGCTTTACTAAAATCTGTGTAAATTACATCTGTGTGGGCATTTTCTTTAAATCCATTGGAAACTTAAGTTATGAATTGCAATAAATTAGTTGTGGTAAATTTTCAAGAAGAAAATCCGTCTTGATATGGCGATATTGATGAGGAAATAGAGTACTCAGATAATTAACAATGATCGCGTCCAATAATTTTGGAACAGCCATTTTCGTGTAGAGATATTATAAAAGATTCCAAACTAATGGGAAAACTCCTTCTTTAAATAAGGCTGCTAGGGGCTTGTAAATATTTTCAGCTCACTTTTTAAGAAAGCAAGCCGGAATGAGATCCGGCCCAGATCTAAATAACTCTTTCAAGGTTTTTAATGAGTTTAGGACTACTTCTGGAGAGATAACTGATATATGGTTAAATTGGATGGAATAAGTCTAAATACATAATCATTACTTTTAGGAGAATCCATAGAAAAATTTGAACAAAAAAATTTTGCGAACATGTTAGCAATAATTTCGCTGTCAGAAGACGCACTGTTATTATAATGCATGGCGGACGGGAAACTATGAACTCTGCGTTTTGAGTTGGGATCGTGAACCAGTTTTTTCTTAATTTTGCACAACTACGATTTATAACAGTGCGGTATTGTATTGAAGCGTCGATATGCATGCATGTTTGAATAAAACGAATAGATTTTGATTAATTCCTTTTTTATTAAATTAAATTAAATGATTTCAGTAAGTTTATTGAAAACTGTATTTTTACTTCTTTTTCTCACATGACATTCTTTGGTTGACCGCAATAAAAACAAATTACCATATAATATATACATATGTATATATCACCTGCATAAATTTGCCATATATCTGCCAATTATGATGACTGAATGGCTGTTGATATTGGGGATGGCGCTGTGGTTGGCTGTGCAGCTGCAACATCCGATGGTTATACATGTTTATCATCCCTATCGTCAACCGGATGGCACCAATCACTGTCAAGCTGTGAATGGACATTGTTCTCATTTATGTCTGCCTGCGCCGCGTATCAACGAACATAGTCCGCGCATCTCCTGCGCCTGCCCTACCGGTCTAAAATTGGTGGAGGATCGGTTGATGTGTGTCGAAGATTGTAAGTATTTGCTAACATAATATGTATACATATACATATATATCCCAATAAACATAAATTTCAGCGTTGGTTAGTTAGTTTTCCAACGTTACTTTTCAACTTAATTATAAGTTGAGATAGGCTTAGGCTTCCTTCGTTTGAGATGGGCTTGAGAAAATTAAATTGTCAATTTGAGAATCAGCTCAGAATTTTCTACTAAAAATTAGCCTTTTAATTTGAGAACGCTATCAACGGTTATTTGGGACGCATTTGAGAACGAACGTTTGAAATGTGAGAACAAAGTGTGTTTTCAAATGCATCTTAAATTGAGAATTAATTAAATATGTCGATGCTAATGTATATAGTCGAAGATACCACATGTAAATCTTGGTAAAAGCTAAGAAAACTCTATGAAGACTCAAAATGTGAATCGGTACTACCAACATTATACCGTCGTTTATAGTGCATTTTCGCGTAAAAGGCATTTTCATTTTTGCATAGCGGACGGTGGTTGAATTTTACAGGAGGATATAAAAACTATTTCATTTCAAAACCGTTACTTATTTCTGCGTACAAACTTAAATTTAAATAGTACGTAGATCAGTTTGTTAGCTAAAACATCAACTTAGTGTAATTAAATGAATATTTTAAAAATATAAATACACGTGCGCCATCTGTTGGAACATAGCGGTGGCTATAACCTAATCTCATTAGTAAATACTAGTATCACAGTGCACGGTAGGCAGGAAGCGACGATAGGTTGCATGAAAATGTCGAGAAAAAAGGAAAGTGGGGTTGTGTTATGTGATGTTTATAGATGAAACATCCGTTGAAATTAAAATCCGAGCTGCTCCTTTTTCAAGGATATCCACATTTTTTGTTTTTTTTTTTTGAAAGGATCAAATATTGAGGAAATCGAAAATTCGCCAAGGGATACAAAAAAAGGTATTAAAAAGAAAAAAGGACACCTGTAGTGGAAAAATCCAATGTGAACAGGACCTAAACGATAACCACTGAAATATAAAATAACACAAAAAGTACCCACTTTAATTTGCGTATAACTCCTAAAATGTTAACTCTACGTGAAAATTCCTTATAATATGTTTCATTCAGAATAAATAAAGGAATATTTCTTTGATATACAATTTTGATATACCTGCAGTGGTTAATGCACTTTTGTGCATCTAAAGTGAAAATTTCAAAAAAAAGTACGTTTTTTTTTATGGTGCTAGTTTAAGTTCAAATATTTTTCTAGTTTATGTAAATTTTTTAATCTAACGATCCAACTCTCATTCCTACATATCTACATATCTATACGTTAATACTAAAAAAGAGTTGGAGCTGATATACGCGCTAGCTGTGCACGGTGGGTGGGAAGCAACAATAGGTTGCATGGGAATATCGTAAAAACGATGGCCCAACGAATATGTGCCTAGCTGTGTGCTGGTACTAATTTTCGTTTAAAAAAGATGTTGCAGATTTTATTCACGCTTGCTGTGTGTTTATGAAGTATATTAGAATATCATTTTACGTAAGTTTTTAGCCGGCGATCGTTTTTTCGATATTTTCATGCAACCTATTGTAGCTTTTTTGAAATTTTCACTTTAGATGGACCAAAGTGCATTAACCACTGCAGGTACATCAAAATTGTATATCAAAGAAATATTCCTTTATTTATTCTGAATGAAACATGTTATAAGGAATTTTCACGTAGAGTTAACATTTTAGGAGTTATACGCAAATTAAAGTGGGTACTTTTTGTGTTATTTTATATTTCAGTGGTTATCTTTTAGGTCCTGTTCACATTGGATTTTTCCACTACAGGTGTCCTTTTTTCTTTTTAATACCTTTTTTGTATCCCTTAGCGACCAAATAATGTATTGAAATCGGAAAAATTTGGACGGTGGCGAATTTTCGATTTCCTCAATATTTGATCCTTTCAAAAAAAAACAAAAAAT
Organism: Urophora cardui; assembly: GCA_960531455.1. Taxonomy (NCBI): domain Eukaryota; kingdom Metazoa; phylum Arthropoda; class Insecta; order Diptera; family Tephritidae; genus Urophora; species Urophora cardui. Next base: position 112,704,547 of record OY482672.1, read on the forward strand.
GTGAATATCCTTGAAAAAGGAGCAGCTCGGATTTTAATTTCAACGGATGTTTCATCTATAAACATCACATAACACAACCCCACTTTCCTTTTTTCTCGACATTTTCATGCAACCTATCGTCGCTTCCTGCCTACCGTGCGTGGTCGAAAATTCGACCAACTAAATTGAGAGCGGAAAGATTTGAGAGTGGAAAGAACATATTTCTTATATAATATTTCTATAATAAAATATGTATAAAATAAAACCTACAGTTACTGGTACTGGTTGTCCGAGGAGATATAGTGAAATTTTATGTCGAATAATTTTCTAGAATATTGTAAACCTCTAGCGACCTCTAAAATTCCATTTTTGGGACTCTTCTTTCTCTTTCCAATTTCCTTCCTTTTTCTCTTCTTCTGTCCTTTTTGCGTATCCTTCCCCTTTATCCTTTTTACTTTCCGTACACTTTCCTCTTACCTTTTCCCCTTTTCTTTCCTCTTCCTTCGCCATTTCCATTCCTTTTACTTTCCCCTTTTTTATCCTCAGCTGTACTAGTACACAGAGTATTATAGTTTTAATCACATAACGGTGGATTGTAACAGAATGAAATAATCGAGATAGATATAGACTTATATATATCAAAATGATCAGGGTGAAAAGAGAAATCGATTGAGCCATGTCCGTCCGTCCGTCCGTCCGTCCGTCTGTCCGTCCGTCCGTCTGTAAACACTCTAACTCGCGCAAAATTTGAGATATTTTGATGAAATTTGAAATGCAAGTTGGTATCGAGACTGGGACGGTTGGTATTGAAAATGGGCGAAATCGGTCCATGACCACGCCCACTTTTCCTATATAGAAAAAATCGGAAATTTGGTATCTCAGCCACTAATATAGCTAGAGTGATGAAATTTTACCCACGTGTTGAGCTCAGCCCCTAAGAAGAAATTTGATGAAATTTTGGAAAATGGGCGGTGCCACGCCCACTTATCAAGGAGCAAACATTGAAAGCTTTATTATGTACTTACTTACGTGATGTACTTACTTAGCAAATGTTTGGAGGAAAAATTGTCAAAATCGGTTGACGGCCACGCCCACTTTTATATATGGGTATTATAAAGTAACCTAATAAAAACATTTTAAGCGATATCTCTGTCAAATATAAAGATAATTCATTGAAATTTTGTGGCAAGAGTTCCACAATAGACCGGAAACAAAAAATAGACAAATTCTGGAAAATGGGCGTGGCACCGCCTCTTTTTAGACAAAGGAATATACGAGATTTCTTAGCCTATAACTCGACAAATAATTGAGATATTATGACAAAACTTGATTTATACACTTTTATAACTTGTGTTAATAGAGATGCAAAAATTTATTCAAATCGGTTTGGGACCACGCCTACTTTTTAACAAAGATATTTCTGGAACATCCTTTGGGAATTTGTAACGTGACATCTTTGTAACTGGAAGTCATAAAGGAATGAAATTTTGCACAAAGAATAATATTCATATGCTTAGTTGGATGACTCATAAAAATTTTGAAAATAGGCGTGGCTACGCCCACTATGCAGCACTCGCTTTATATAAAATCCATCAAACGCAAACAAACAATGAAAGCAACAGCTGAGTATCTAATGTTCGATTCCATTCGAACTTAGGCTTCCTTACTTGTTATTTTTCTTTCCCTTCCTTTCCATTCCTTTACTTTCCTTCAATTTCCTTTCCCTTCCTTCCTTTCTTTCCTATAGTGGATGAATGTCAACAAAGTTTTTCAAATAGGTGGCAACCGGTTTTTTAAAAATTAAATTTTATTATCCATCTACGGGGCAAGCCCTTTCAGATGACGTTTCAAATTTAAAAATCAAACAAACTATACCGGAATATTAAATTTTTGACAGGTGGTAACCCCTTTTCTAAAAATGATAATAAATTACCAAATTTCAGGTTAAGCCCTTTCATATAACACCTCAAACTTAAAAATCAAACAAACTGGAGCATAAAAATGAATTTTTGAACAGGTGGCAACCCTTTTTGTAAAAATTATAATAAATTACTCATTTCATACAAACCGCTTTCAAATGACAACTCAAATCGAAAAATCAAGCAAACTATAACGTAAAAATAAATTTTTCAACAGGTGGCCACCCTTTTTGTAGAAGTTATAATAAATTACTCATTCTAAAGTAAAGCCCTTTCATATTGGCAGGCAAAGCCCTTTCATATGACACTTTCAATTTGAAAATCAAACAAACTGTAGAGTTTAATTGAATTTTTTAAAAGGTGGCAACCCTTTTTAAAAAAGTTAAACCTTCCCGCACATCTACAGGTCAATCCTTTTCATTTGACACCATTTTTTTTTTCCAAAATCTGTATAACGGTGTAAAAGTTATGGTGCGTACAAAAAATCGCTTAGCGTAATATATATAAAGATGTTGCATATATTTCGACAGCAGCTAGAAATTACATGTATACATACATACATTCATTCATACATACAGGTGAAACTAATAAAAGCGTGTTAAAAAAGGTAACAAAAATGTCCCTTACGCGCAAATGCACTTTAAACGACGATACAAAAATTCGAACAATCATGTAAATTTCAAAGACATTTCAAATTGTTAGTCTAAATCACTAAAATTTCTTTAGTTTTTAGAAGATTTTTTTGGATTATATTTCAACCTTTTTCATACAAGTTGAATAATTTTGATGGGTTTTTATGGTAGAAAACACCCTTCAAAAACATCTCAAAAAGTTTAAAGCTTATTTTTATTGATTAAAAAAAACACTGGATAAGGAAAGGCGAAAACTACAGTAAAATAATATGCAGGACTAATTAAAAAATTATACTTTGTTTTTAATCCATAAATATGGTATCTAAGGATTCTGTTACGTTAGCAAATGCTTTTTATTTTTAGTAATTTTAAGTTTTATAAGTTCCTGCTATTTAACTGAGCTTTTACTTTTTACCATATTTCCCACAACCACAACCGAATCGGGCTTGAATTGATTATCGGAAACTTTAAAACAATATCACCGTTCGTGGCTATATTGACATTCAAAAAGTGAAATTCAAATTAGCGTCGCAAATGCGTCGAAAATACTCACCAAAGATGTCTAAATTTGCAAATAGCCGCGTTCCCACAAACAACAACTTAAACAATAGCAACAATACTGCTTACCAAGCCACAACAGAGTCCGAGAGGCTGAACGTTGAACGAAACGGTATGATTGTAATAAGAAACTTAAATTAAACAAAGCGACTAAAAAAAACTTAAAAATAATGTGCCTAAGATGTGTTTGGTCCTAACAGCAGTTAATAACAATAGCTTATTTTACACTCTAACGCCATTTGTTCTCACAACAAATTCTTCAACTGTGCGCTTCTTTCTACTAAAAACATTTTAGATGTTATACATATATGTATATGTATGTAAATATGTATCACTTTGCATAAGGGTTACTCTGGGTGCTTCTCCATTGCGATTTTTTATTATTTTTTGTCTCTTGTTTATTATCACATCTGTTGGATTTTTAGTTTTTAGTTCTTAATTATTTATACTTTCAATTTACTTTAACTTAACATCATTAGCTCAATTAATACAAAATATTTTTCTTTATTTCTTTATAAATAATATACGGTTGTCTTTAGCTCCGTAACCTAATATTACTTTTACTGTTATACCTACTCAGCTGTACGTATTTCACTTATGTATGTATATACATACATACATATATGGGCATTATATATAGCTCTAATAAAAAAATTTTATGCGATACTTTTAGCCTCTGCACACTGCATTTGAAATTACGTTGATTAGCCGAAATTACTTTACGAAATCACGCGTATTCTCACACGTTTTTGAGTAATTTCATTTAGTCGTGTTTCAGTTACGCTGTTCCTGCGCCAAATAAAAATGTTTACATTGTAAACTTAAATGAAAATATCATTAATAAAATACTCCAACCAAATTAATTTTTTTTTATAATTAAAGAATCGCTAATGCAATATACAATGAGAATATATCTAAGAAACCGTCGCGAACAAATTTAATAGCCGTCTTTTTATATTAGCGCAGATGTAAATGTAGGGTTCCAACGATGCCACCGAGTACAAGTAAATACTCGATACTTTTGTTGCGAAACCGAGTACTTTTTTACTCAATGCTTTTTCACTCCGATATTTCGCCGATACCAATAAGTATCGATACTTTGGAATTGGGGCACCTCCAAATAAAGGACTAGGCCAATAATATTTTGAAGTCTTACTTGTAATTTTTGTAATTTATTAACTTCATAAGTACAGTAAAACATTAAGTTTTTAAGCGTACAAATATAACAATTAAGTGACAAGATCAAACTTAAACTAAAATATTTATGATAAAAATTATGTTTATAATATATGTATACATATATAAGTAGAAAGTCAACATGACTGTATTTTGAAAGTTACTCTAAACAAGTTATATAGAATGCAGAGATAAGCATAGAAGAAGGTTTATTATAGCCCTAACAGATTTGCAACTGACGTTTTGAAGCATCGAACTGTTTTTGAATATCTTACTGAAACAGGTAATGAATTCCATACGCTTATCACACTGACAAAGAAAAATCTTGAGGCTACCAAAGTTGCATGCTTAGGTATAATGATATTATTGGTACGAGCTGACTGTGCAAATTTCAGTTGCCTATACAGATATTCAGGCTTACGACTTTTGATCAATTTAAATAAAAATACAACATTTCGATATTTAAGATAATTTTCCACGTTGCCACCTAGAATATTGTTTGTAAAAGATGATATGTGATCAAATTTCTTCTTACAATAAATGAATCTCGCTGCATTGTTTAAAGCTCCTGTAATTTTGCTCTTTGATTTAACATCAAGGCTGCCATAGACTATTTCAAAATAAGAAATATGAGGAACAATAAGCGATTGCACAAGTCTCAGGTTTGTGTGTTTCGGCAAACAATAACATGTATGCCACAGATTTCTTAATGTATAGTAAATTTTGGAAATGCAATTGTTGATATGATCAGTGCAGGTTAATCGCGAGTTCATTCTGAAGCCGAGGTTGGTAACAACAGAACTAAACTTCAGTTGAGTCCCACCCAACATGATCGGCGATAGACAGTCAAGGTCAAAATATTGTGCGGAGATGGGTAGAACCTGTGTTTTAGAGGCATTTAGGCACAGGCTATTTGCTCTTGCCCAGACTTCGATTCTCTTCAGGTCTTCATTCAGTCGAGCCACAAGGTCTTCCCCCAGTCCGGTTGGTCGCGAGCAGTAAATCTGCGCATCATCTGCATAAATGTGAATATACGTATTTTTGCAACAATACACAATGTCGTTCACAAATAGACTGAAGAGTATGGGGCCAAGGATCGAACCTTGCGGCACACCAGTCGTAATTTTGCTTCGGCATGAAGTGGAATCTGCACATTGCACTTGTTGGTATCTGTTCGATAAATATGCATCCATAAATTTAAGTGATAAATAGCTAAATCCATAATAATGTTTAAGTTTTGCTAGAAGAATATCATGCTGTACAGTATCAAAAGCTTTTGAGAAATCTAATAACACAAGAATAGTTAATAGTTTACTATCATAAGCAGGTCGGATATCTTCGATAACTTTTACTACGGCCGTAGAGCAACTGTGATTTGATCGAAAACCAGACTGAGATTCACTCAACAAATTATGGCTATTCAAGAATTTAACTATTTGTAAGGACATGAACTTTTCAAACACTTTAGCTAAAGCAGGTAGGATGCTGATAGGCCTAAAGTTTTTAGGAGAGACACAGGAGTGCAACCTTCCAAAGATTTGGGAAAGAAGAAGACGTTATGGAAAAATTAAAGATATGAGTAAGAGCTGAAAGAATATGCGGGATAATTAGCTTAATGAAACGTAAACTGATTCCATCTACACCAATAGCATTGGATTTTATCGCAAAAATACATTTTGCAACCTCATCTTCAGTAGCTGGGTCAAAAGAAAATTCGCGAGTGGTTTGGTAAATTAACGAATCAGTTAAACTGAAGGAGTGAGAATTTTCGATTTTACCAGCACTAATGAAGTAATTGTTAAGCTCATCAGGATCAATCTTACATGGTGTGGAATTACCAGCACTTACGCCTAGTGACTTTAAATTTTTCCACAACGTTCTTGAGGGCAGCTTCGCACTAAATTTATTTTCTAAGTAAACTCGTTTGCTGCGCCTAATCTCATTTGTAACTCTGTTTCTCAGCATTTTATACGAGTACCAGCAATCATCAGTTGGGTTCCTTTTCCAGCATTTATACGCTTTGCTACGATCTCTAATTAGATTTTGAATTATTTTTGTAAACCACGGTTTTTTATAACTATTCACTTTAAAAGTACGTATAGGAACAAATTTATCGTATAAATATTTTACGTGCCTATTGAACTCATCTAATTTGTCGTCAACATTTGAATAGAATAGAAAGGCAATTTTCTGCAGGTAGAGCAATAATGATTTCAAAAAAAGCCCCAATTCACTCCGCCCTAATGTACATATGAAGAAAAATCCAGGCCAAGCTCTGCCCCGCAATACGATTTTTGGGACCACCATACGCATTTGGCAATGGGACAGGAAAGGAAAAGAGCTGAGAAAAATATAATAATCGTTTCGTATTATTGCAACAGGAAAATTAAGCTACCATTTACAAGCCTATTGAGGTGGTACCTTAAATTTCCCGTTGGAACAATACGAAAATTTTGTTCAAAATTCCTGACTTTTAGCGGAAAATTTAGTAACTGCTCCAGGCTGTTTAACGATTTTCGATACCAAGTAGGTATCGATGCTTTTCATCCTATACATACTCGAGTACCGATACTTTTTGGCGATACTAGAAGCAAGTAGAAGTATCGATACCTTAATGGTATCGTTGGAACCCTATGTATATGCGCTAAAATAAAACACAGCTAATGTGAAATATTAGCGATGGGTAAAGATGTTTTCGATTATAATTGATAAAATTTAGAGAAGAGACCGATCAGCAACGTTATTTAAGGGTAATTAACGCCGAAACAACGATTTTTGCCTAAATTACCCTTAAATCATACCAATGTGCAGAGGCTATTTGTCTACACCATTTCCAGATGGATTTTAGAAAGCGTCAACTGGATTTTAGAAGGGGGAAATTAGATTTTCGAATAGCCAACTGGATTTTCGAAAGGGAAAATTATATTTTAGAAATGTCAATTGGATTTTAGAAAGGGAAAATTGGACTTTAGGAACTGTAAATTGGATTTTCGAAAATTTATATAATTACGTATATGTACATTATACTTTCTTACGCAATAAAGAATTTCTATTCGAAAAATTCTGTGTAAAATTTATTTTACACGCACATTCTGAAATCCAATTCACGCTTTCGAAAATTCAATTTACGTTTTCTAAAATCCTTTTAAAGCTTTCTAAAATCCGACTGACATTTCTAAAATCCAATTTCCCTCTTCTAAAATCCAATTGACATTTCTAAACTCCAATTCTCTCTTTCTAAAATCCAATTGTCGTCTCTAAAATCCAGTTAACGCTTTCTAAAATCCATCTGGAAATGGTGTAGAATAAATATAATTTCTTGAATGTGGCACCAGTAGTTTCACTGTAGACAATAAACTACATATGTATAAATATTTGAAATGGGCATGCGATATCATGACGAAACCTGGTAAACCGCTCTTCATCATACATGTTCGAAAATTTACCGAAATTGGCATATAAACACGCCTACTTCTTAACAAAACTATATGTATTACAATTAAAGCATGCAGCTGAGTATATAATGTTCGATTGCACTCGAACTTAGGCTTCCTTACTTGTTTTTCAATTAGTTATTGTATGCTTGTGGTTGTTTGTTAATTCCATTGTTACGTATTTATGAATGTTATTTTATTGCTTCAAATTAATTGTTGCTAACTCACTTGATCTATTTTCCACTTTCTTTTTCTTTAATTTTTATGTAATATTTCATTTTATAAACCCAAAAATATTTAATTTATTTAATTTCTTCTAGCAAAAGGTGAGTAAGTATTATTAACAAATACTTAATTATGCAAATAAACCTTGCTGTAGTGTCAGCTTCACTACAGTTGCCATAATCAGAGTTATAGCTAATAAAACTTTCAGCTATATAGGTATATGTATAACCTATAATTCTATATTTACGCCTTGGTTATTATTGACTCCCCTCCTAGTTCTGATATTAGTATAAAATTATTATTATGTACACATTATATTATTAAAACTCTGGGTAGGAACATTTGCCTGCTCGGCTAGAGCAAAAAATTTAGCTACATATGTTCTGCAGCATGCAGAAAGTATATTTTCAATGTCATATATCGGCATTTGCAGCAATTAGTTTCTAATACATAAAAGCTAATTTATAATTTTTTTATATGGATTCTGGAGCACTTCCAGCGCGAGAATAGATATTGAAACTAATGCACATAGGTCTGGCGAACCAAATTTTTTGGCCAAAATTTAAAACTTGTAGTACAACCTGTAAACCTGTAGAAAATATTAAAAACAAAACGTAAACATTGATTTTTATTTCCAAATGTCAATTAAATATTACTTTGTGAAGCGACGAAGTTCAATGTTTTTAGCGCGGTTTAAATTTTTGCGCTGGGTGTGATTTTGTTACGTTTTAAATCCTTATGGATAACAGAGAACATGGTAGATATTTCAATTACTTAGTCCGACAAATTTACAAAAATTTTAATCAACACGAACAAACGCTATTAATTATGAAAGAGGATGTCTCCCAGACCAACTTTGCCGAACAGAGTACTAGTCCAGAGGGTCTGAGGTTTTTTTAGAGGGGGTTAAAATTTTATGGTTTCAGCTGGAGGTGCAATTACTTTATCGAAAATATCTTATAAAAAATGACCTCAAATGAAGTTTTTGAGCTCGGACTTCCTCTACAGAATTTAATAAGGAATTTCTTTGTGGTAGACTTTAACCCTCTAACCCCACGCAAATGGCTGTTTTTAACACTTGTTTGGAAGCACATGTGGAAAATATCAATTAACAATGCAGATAGAGGGTTAAAATGTTCTAGAAAATTATTCGCCATAAAATTTCACTAGGGGTCCCCTCAGACAAAATCTTTGTGCGAATAACGCAAAAGACCACAGGATATAATAATCACAAATTACGCCATGAAATATGCAACAACTTTTATAAGGACATATATGTATACATTAGATGCACTTTGGATCCTCCCTCCGGCACCGGAATATGAAAATCGGTTGTTGTAGAGTAAGTAAATTGAAAAAAAGTTCACTTTTGCAAAAACTGAAAGGGGCTACTACAAAAACTGCGCTATTTTCAAGAATTTCAAGGCAAGTTTAGATTATTGTATGAAAAAAGATATGATTTTGCACAAGAAAAAAAATTGATATCTACCTATACGTAGAGTTAACCGCTAAAGCGAATGTCGTATTCAGTTTTTAGCGCACTTCCCTGGGAAGGTAATATCGCGGCCTAAATAGAACATTTTGTTTTTTTTTTTCTCACGAACATACAACTTCGTGCCCTCAGACCCTCTGGACTAGTACTCTGTTCGGCAAAGTTGGTCTGGGAGACATCCTCTTTCATAGTTAATAGCGTTTGTTCGTGTAGAGAAATCACTGTTGGACAGTATAGTGAAATATTCAATAAAAGTTTTACTGATTAGAAAAAAGGGTAAAAACTGTTATAACCTCAAAAAAGTGATTTTCGCCTTTTACAATTATGTTTTATTATATAACTAAAACAGGTACAAAGTGTACAGCGAACAAAAAACGACTTCAACTATAACGATGTGTGGGGCATACGAACTTTGTGTGAAAGAATGAAAAACACCAACATTGAATTTCGGACTCAAATATAAGAAACGTGACTACTCTGAAAAAAATACCCGTAGTTAAATCAACAACTTTCGGCTCTTGAATCTCTGTCAGCAAAAGTACATACATATTTGTTTTTACAGCAAAGTTTTTGATCCAACAATTGATTCAAAACGGGCGCTGTTGTTTCAAAAACTTGCTTGCTTTTAAAAATTTTTTTGTGAGAAAACATTTTTTTGTGACAAAACCAACAAAAACAATAATGATGGAAATAAAATGAAGAGAAAAATCCAACAAAAGTTAATTTTTAGCAGAAAATTTTCTCCAAAAGTCCCCGTTGTTGATTTAAAGGCAAAAGTATTTGACCCAGCAGTTTCCGGGAACAATTTTTTTTTTAATTTTGTTTTTACGATTCATATAATTCATGGATTCTTTTTTAGGAAAAGAGAAGTATAAATAGGTTACTACAATTCAATATAATGTTGAATGTTCCACTATGTGTTGATGTCATGGTTCGAATCCGGAGGAGAATATAAAATAAAGAAGAAAGGGCAGAATAAGAAATAACGATAGCAACCAGTGAATGATAAGAAGGAGAGAAGAATAGGAGAATAAGCGGAGGCTACATATTTGCAGTTGGGACCCGGGTGGAGAGAAGATGAAGAGTAAAATGCAAAAAAAATTTATTTTTGGGTGAAAATTTTTTCCAACAATCTCTGTTGTTAACTTAAAAGCAAAAGTATTTGATCCAACAGTTTCCGTGGCTGACTTAACTCAACGACGCTCGCACCTTTGAAACAACAACGGTGCATTGTTGGGCACATTTCAACTGCGGAAAGTAGTTGATTTAACAGCGAAAGTCTTTAGATTTACAATGTTTTTTTTTTTTTCAGAGTAGCACTGTAATATAATTGTAAATTGTTGTGCTAGAATAACAAATAAATAAATAAAATAAAATAAATTAAAATATATCGTAACTATCAGATGAAAATGGAAATATATATTTAGCATAAGATGTTTTTGAACTCGAAGGTGGAATATAGATTAAGCTCTGGAGCTATGTCGTAAAGAAATTTTACCATATATATTTAATTTACTTACTATTCTAATAACGTTTCTATAATAACACGCGAAACGGTGAAGTGACGAACACTTCGAAGACTTAAGAAGTAAAATATCCCAAACTCGATTAAGCAGCTTTTCCCCTTTGTGTATGTATAGAAATCTTACTCCTTCAGTGCACACTGGTCTCATTTGTATGGACAGTGGGACAAAACAAAAACGAAAGGCAATTAAAATACGCTTCAAACGACATACAACTTGTAGTGGTTTAATAAAAACTCGCTGAGCGATAGCTGGTCAAAGTAAAAATTTTGTGGATTTTTTGCGATTTTTGAAAAAATTTTGATTTCCCAATTAAGTTTTTTTGCCCGTTTTATTGCAAAGACTTTAACCGTAATAGCAGAGAGATCCGATAAATATTTTATTTTTGGCGATTTTTTTCTTGTGAAACAAAAAGAATATTTTGGACGAAAAACTTGGTTAGGTGACTTAACTATGTGAAAACGACTTCATAGGTAAAAGGTCATTAGAAGAAAATATAGAGCTTCCAAAGACTAAACTTATGACATTTCGATTTTAAAAATACGATGTCAAAGTTACAATTAAAAAAAAATATTTCCGCAATATTTCGCGGGATCAAAAAAAATTTTTTTTGGAGAGTGGGACAAAACTCAATTACTCGGATTTTATCGAAAATAAAGTTTTATCGTAAACATCCGATGTAAATTTGTACAAAAATACGTAAAAGGGGGTCTTGGGCAACAATATTTTGTATAGACTAGTTACATTTAATATGATATTTTAAGAAAAAGGGAAAAATATATAAACAGCCTTCTTAAGAGAAGACTTAAAAGAACTCAAATTTGCTTAGAAGACCAGGGCCTTATTCCACAAAGAAACTTATCAACTTTGCACTTTGCACTATCGATTTTATTGCAAAGTGAAAAGTGTTTCTGTTCCACAATATTCTTTGCATATCTCACTATGCGCTGCGCTTAGTTTTGCAAAGTCTTTGCTAACGGAACATATTTTTGCAAAGACTTTTCACTCTCTGCAAAGTCTGCGTTCTATTGAAAAGTGAGCGTGCAAGGTGTTCCGCAAAGCATTGAAACGTCTTTGCATTTGTTTTGATTCTTTTCACTTTGCATTGTGTGTTTATGAGCCGAAAAATAAAAATAGAGAAAAATTAGCCGTACTAAAGCTAATTAAAGAAAAAAAAGATATTTTATTTGCTAGCTTTCGAAACTTTAAAGTATGTTTTATAAAATTATTGTATTTAGAACATATTTAAGCTTATATTTCATTTTGAAGGTTAATAAATTAGATAAGCAGGCAGCCTGGGAGGAAGTTATAAATAAAGCCCAGTCACTGCAACTGGCGTCGACCCAAAAAACATGGACTTATGCGAGGGATAGCTTCACTGTTATAAATATTGGAATATTTTTAAAACTTTGATTTGGTTTGAAAGAAATTTAAAACTTTTTTTGGGTTAAATTTTGAACCTTCGAAAGTTTAAAAGTTTGTTATACTTTTCTGGTTTAAAATTCAAACTTACAAAAGTTTAAATACTTCTAAGTATTTCTTGGAATAAATTTCATACTTTTTATACTCAGCTGTACTAGTACACAGAGTATTATAGTTTTAATCACATAACGGTGATTGTAACAGAATGAAATAATCGAGATAGATATAGACTATATATATCAAAATGATCAGGGTGAAAAGAGAAATCGATTGAGCCATGTCCGTCCGTCCGTCCGTCTGTCCGTCCGTCCGTCTGTCCGTCTGTAAGCACTCTAACTCGCGCAAAAATTGAGATATTTTGATGAAATTTGAAATGCAATTTGGTATCGACACTGGGACGGTTGGTATTGAAAATGGGCGAAATCGGACCATGACCACGCCCACTTTTCCTATATAGAAAAAATCGGAAATTTGGTATCTCAGCCACTAATATAGCTAGAGTGATGAAATTTTACCCACGTGTTGAGCTCAGGCCCCTAAGAAGAAATTTGACGGAATTTTGGGAAATGGGCGGTGCCACGCCCACTTATTAAGGAGCAAACATTGAAAGCTTTATGAGTCATAACTCAGAAACTGTTGAAGATATATCGATGAAATTTGGTACGCGTGATATACTTACTTACTTATATGTGTATTATAAAGTGACCTAATAAAAACATTTTAAGCGATATCTTTGTCAAATGTAAAGATAATTCATTGAAATTTTGTGGCATGATTTCTACAATAAACCGGAAACGAAAAAACAAAAATTTTGGAAAATGGGCGTGGCACCGCCTCTTTTTAGAAGCTGGAATATACGTGATTTCTGAGCCCATAACTCGACAAATAATTGAGATATTATGACGAAACTTGGTTTATACACTTTTATAACTTGTGTTAATAGACACGCAAAAATTTATTGAAATCGGTTTATGACCACGCCTACTTTATAACAAAGATATTTCTGGAACACCCTTTGGGAATTTGTAGCGTGACATCTTTGTAACTAGAAGTCATAAAGGAATGAAATTTTGCACAAAGAATAATATTCATATGCTTAGTTGGATGATTGATAAAAGTTTGAAAATGGGCGTGGCTACGCCCACTTTATGCGGCACTCGCTTTATATAAAGTACCAACACCGTGCTTCCATCAAACGCAAACAAACAATGAAAGCATACAGCTGAGTATCTAATGTTCGATTCCACTCGAACTTAGGCTTCCTTACTTGTTTGGTTTACATTTTCTCTCATTTAAACTTTTAAGGTTTAAATTTTAAACTTTTATTGGTCGTAAGATTTTATTTCAATGAAAAAATTCTAATTTTTGATTTGAAATTCCAACTTGCTTTTTCGAGTAATGAACAATATAAAAGGCTCGCTTATAGTTATTAGACAATTTGAATGAACGACTGTGTGGCGTTGTTTGAATGGAGAAAAAAAGAAACACAAAATAATTATGGAAACAGATAAAATGAAGAAGGAAGAAAAGGAGAAAAGGAGGATAGGAAAAAGATGAAATATGGAAAAGGATGAAGGGGATGTTGGGGGCAGAACAATATGAAAGAAAAGGAGAAAAATAAGGTAGGAAAGAAGATACAATAGGGAAAAGCATGAAGAGGATTTGGGAGCAGACATTTTTTTTTTAATTTAAACCAAAACATGTAAGGAAGCCTAAGTTCGAGTGGAATCCAACATTAGATACTCAGCTGTATGTTTTCATTGTTTGTTTGCGTTTGATGGAAACACGGTGTATTTTATATAAAGCGAGTGCTGCATAAAGTGGGCGTAGCCACGCCCGTTTTCAAAATTTTTATCAGTTATCCAACTAAGCATATGAATATTATTCTTTGTGCAAAATTTCATTCCTTTATGACTTAGTTACAAAGATGTCACGTTACAAATTTCCAAAGGATGTTCGAGAAATATCTGTTAAAAAGTAGGCGTGGTCATAAACCGATTTCAATAAAATTTTGCGTGTCTATTAACACACCAAGTTTCGTCATAATATCTCAATTATTTGTCGAGTTATGGGCTCCAAAATCTCGTAGATTCCTTTGTGTAAAAAGAGGCAGTGCCACGCCCATTTTCCAAAATTTTTCTATTTTTTGTTTTCGGTCTATTGTAGAACTTATGCCGCAATTTCAATGAATTATCTTTATATTTAACAAAGATATCGCTTAAAATGTTTTTATTGGGCCCCTTTACAGTTCCCATATATAAAAGTGGGTGTGGCCGTCAACCGATTTTGGCAATTTTACGTCCAAACATAAGCCTAAGTAAGTAAACCAAGCATACCAAAATTCATCGATATATCTTCAACGGTTTTTGAGTTATGACTCATAAAAGTTTCATGGTCCGATTTCGCCCATTTTCAATAGCAACCGTCCCAGTCTCGATTCCAACTTGCATTCCAAATTTCATCAAAATATCTCAATTTTTGCGCGAGTTAGAGTGTTTACAGACGGACGGACATGGCTCAATCGATTTCTCTTTTCAGCCTGATAATTTTGATATATAGAAGTCTATATCTATTTCGATTATTTCATTCTGTTACAATCCACCGTTATGTGATTAAAACTATAATACTCTGTGTACTAGTACAGCTGAGTATAAAAAGGTTTAAATTTTAAACTTTTGAAAGTCTTAAAATAAATCTTAATTAATCGGTCGTGTCCTATATATCGACCAAAAAAGTTTAAAATTTATACCAAAATTTATTTCAGTGTTGTTTAGGCTATGGAAGAGTCGAACATTCGTAAGTAAAACAATTTATTGCCTATACATGCAAATAATTTTATTGGTATCACTTGCTATTTTGTTTATTATCATTATAATATAGTATTTTCGCAAATAAACATTAAGTGAACTTTATATACATATTTGCGTTTTTTCATATTCACCAACTTTATTTAAAATGAAATCAACTTGTGCTTGGTTTAAACGGAAGCACTCTTTAAAATTAAAGCTTTAGAGTCCCGAAAAATTAATTCGGTCTCTGTAATTTCTTCCTATAACCGCGTCTTTACTATCGTCGAACAAAAACTCACGTCTTAACATTTTGAAAAACTTCACTAGTAATAAGCATGTGAATTTGCAAATCGATCGTTTACCTTGCAAATTTTTGACAAACTTATCAAATTTGGCTTTGCAAACATAGAATTTACAGTTTTTGAGGAACGAAAGAGCGCATTTATTTGCAAAGTCTTTGCAAATTACACTTTTCAATAGTAGCTTTGCACTTTGCACAAGAGAACGTACGTGGAAGAGAAATCGAAAAGAGAATACAAAAACTGCAAAGACTTTTCAAATTACACTTTTCGAATTCAACTTATAACTTATCAAATTTTACAATTCTAAGGAAAACAAAGTTTTGCAAATTGACGAAAAATTTGCAAAGTGCAAAGTGAAAAGTTGATAAGTTGTTTTGTGGAATAGGGCCCTGGTCCAGAGTGGTCCTTAATTGTTAAAAGTTTAAATGAAAATACTAAAGCTTGAAAATTACGCTCATAGAAAAACCTTTTTCTTGCGGCTCCACAGTTATCCGTATTTTTTTAGCACTCAAACTTGAAATATCGCAAAAATCATAATACACTTATTTACACAAACTTTTTCCAGAAATTTTTTTTTCAAATGTGTTGACTTTAAATTAGCCAAAGTAACATTTAATGGTGTCTATTGCGTATAGAAGGAGGTTTTCCATAAAATTCAAAATATTTCCCACGGAAATGCATAACAGAAATTTCTTTTTGAAGCACCAACATTTTTGACTTTGTGTATGGGGGCTGACCAGTGTGCTGTAGAAACAATTACAAAAAATTCAACAACTATTTACAGCGAAGGTTGAGTGTATAGCTATTTCACGAAAAACCATTTTCGATCATCAGCACTCTTTTCGGAAGTGGATGCACCGGGGATTGAACCCGAGTCCATTCCAACTTCAGCCGCAATGACCCAACGGATAAACACACTCGGCCATTGAGACTCTGTGCAAGCTGTTGGATTTTCCCCACTTTTGCCTTTTTCATTTTCAACATTAACGTTAGTGTGTATATGCTGTATATCCACTTCCGAAAAGAGTGCTGATGATCGAAAATGGTTTTTCGTGAAATAGCTATACACTCAACTTACGCTGTAAATAGTTGTTGAATTTTTTTCCACTTACCCCAACAATTAAAAATTGAATTAAAATAAAAATTTCGTGCTAAGCACTAAAAACTCTTCAAGTAAAATTGTTAACGTTGTTTGGTATATACATAAAATAAAATACCAACAACAATGTTCATTGCGAACTGCCTACAACAAAAAATTCAGCACGTTTGTGGAGAATATATGCAAAAGCATATACACACTAACATTAATGTTGAAAATGAAAAAGGCAAAAGTGGGGAAAATCCAACAGCTTGCACAGAGTCTCAATGGCCGAGTGTGTTTATCCGTTGGGTCATTGCGGCTGAAGTTGGAATGGACTCGGGTTCAATCCCCGGTGCATCCACTTCCGAAAAGAGTGCTGATGATCGAAAATGGTTTTTCGTGAAATAGCTATACACTCAACCTTCGCTGTAAATAGTTGTTGAATTTTTTTCCACTTACCCCAACAATTAAAAATTGAATTAAAATAAAAATTTCGTGGTAAGCACTAAAAACTCTTTCAATTACAAAAAAACTTGCTGAAAAGACGAGAAAAATTTACACAAAACTTAAATTCTTTTCAAATTGAAAAAATAATGTGATGGAATGTTTGGAGCGCTCTCATTCTAGCTTCCTAGCTCTCTATTGTCAGTACAAATAAGTATAGATCGAGACATCCAAGCGTGCGTACGTGTCGCTACTCTTATTAGCGCTGACCCCACGCGACTAGTTAAGTAACTTTTTATAGCGGAGGTGAATTTTTATTTTTATGCTTTTTTCTTTAGGACTTATATGTATATTATTATTATTTGTTATTACATAGAAAGGGGAACAAAGCATAGCCGATTTTTGTATTTTTTATATCTTAAACATTAACGCATTAGTTACACTCTGAGTGAGTTCTTATAAGGGCGTCCCACATACAAGACATAATTTTTTCAAAAATTAGGGACAAAACTTGCAAAAGATCACCAAAAACGTTGAGTTAATATAATTTCCCTAAGTCAACGAAACAAAAGGTTTTCAAAGATAAATGAGACAACGTAACAATCAGGAGCAAAAAAAACGAGCCCAGAAAGGACGAGTATAAAAGTATCCACTAAAATGTTACGAATTTTGAAAATTTATTTGTAAACACCACTCCGTGGCATACTGCACAGAGTGCAATACCCAAGGAGAGTCAGCTGGGAGTATGTTTTTTTAAGTCTTGTTTCCGACAATGCTCAAAGAACCTAGTTTTAATATGAATCTTAAACTATAATTTAAATAATTATTTTTTTTTTTTTATGGAAGTTGAAATTGAAACCACCACAACTTTAAAAGAACTATTTTCCACGATGTGTACAGAATACTTGTCCTTTGAGGAGAAATACATATGGTGCTGAGGGTCAATTTTATCGCAAAATAAGTTACTTACATATGTTTTCTTCTCAATTGGAGTTTCAGCTTTAATACGAGTATGATACCAAAAATTCGAAAATCCAATACTATAGATTTTTGCATTTTCGTCCACTGTGTGACCTAATTAATGTGCATACGCACATAAATATATGCACATACGTATGTGTGTATACGAAGTAAGTATGACCTATTTTCTTTGCAATGTTATGTTTTGGAATGGGACATGTGACTTTAATATTATCCTCCAGCACTAACTTTCTACATATGTACATACAATACATTTGTACCTATTTCAAGTTAAATTTGTTTTCAAAGAATCTATTAAATGTTCCCCTCCTTTATCTTATTTTTTTTCAGTGGACAAACATGCAGTTAGCAATGCTACAAAATCCGATGGCACAATTATCTCACCGCCAACTGACAACAATTATCTAACATTTGTGATAATCGGTTCACTTGGCGGTTTGGGGCTGGTGACAGGTGTGGTAAGTGCGAAGAACTAAATATGGAAATTCAATTAACTTTAAGTCACTTTATAAACTACTTTATTTTCAATAACATCTAATTGAAACTGTGACTTTCCTTTGGAATGAACTAACTTTTTTAACGTGGCGATGTCATAGCAAGCAGTCATTGCCCTATACTAAATATATTTGTTTTCAACTACTTCACCAGACTCCCTGAGGAAGGCAGAAAAGACGCCGAAACGCGTAGGAGAATTTAATGAATCTCTTGGTTTTGCTTAATTTCCAACCGGCCTTAAAAATCTCTATATCAAGCATTCATTATAAATTTAATACATATGGCCTAAACTTTACAATATACTTCACTTATAGTTTAAAATAAATAACTTAGTCTTGCACTTGATATGTCGAAATTCGAAAAATGGAAAAAAGAGGTTTTTCTCAAATTTCGCATGTTATTCTGAAGTTGATAAACAATATTTGAGAAACACTTGAAAACATGTTTATTTTCAAATGATAGACATGCTGATTATCAAATTGAGAAACAATATTTTCTCCGTTTGAGAATTTCGTTTTAAGTGTTTAATGTGAAGTGAATCTGAAAAACGGTAACCAAAAAAGGAAAAAATTCTTGGCGTACTTAGATCTGAAAAAATATGTTTACCTATACATACACATAAAAAAGAAACTGTCCCGCGTTGCATTTGTTTTAGAGCTCCAGATTTTTTTTGAACATTTTCGAGTAGCCCGAACAAATGTTGTTCAAATGCTCGAACAGTCGTTTGTTTGTTTATTACCCGTATGTTTGTACGGGCATTTGAACAATTCGGGCATTTTGAAGTTTGTTTTTTTATACTCAGCTGTACTAGTACACAGAGTATTATAGTTTTAATCACATAACGGTGGATTGTAACAGAGTGAAATAATCGAGATAGATATAGACTTATACATATCAAAATGATCAGGGTGAAAAGAGAAATCGATTGAGCCATGTCCGTCCGTCCGTCCGCCTGTCCGTCCGTCCGTCCGTCCGTCCGTCCGTCCGTCCGTCCGTCCGTCTGTCCGTCCGTCTGTAAACACTCTAACTCGCGCAAAAATTGAGATATTTTGATGAAATTTGAAATGCAGGTTGGTATCGAGACTGGGACGGTTGGTATTGAAAATGGGCGAAATCGGACCATGACCACGCCCACTTTTCCTATATAGAAAAAATCGGAAATTTGGTATCTCAGTCACTAATACAGCTGGAGCGATGAAATTTTATCCACGTGTTGAGCTCAGGCCCCTAGGAAGAAATTTGATGACATTTTGGAAAATGGGCGGTGCCACGCCCACTTATTAAGGGTCAAACCTTGCAAGTTTTATATGTCATAACTCAGAAACCGTTGAAGATATATCGATGAAATTTGGTACGCGTGATATACTTACTTAGGCAAATATTTGGACGAAAAATTTCCGAAATCGGTTGAGGGCCACGCCCACTTTTATATATGGGTCTTATAAAGTGACCTAATAAAAACATTTTAAGCGATATCTCTGTCAAATATAAAGATATATCATTGAAATTTTATAGCAGGAGTCCAACTGCGGACATAAAACGAAAAACACAAAAATTTTGGCAGATATGCGTGGCACCGCCTCTTTTTATAAACAGGAATATACGAGATTTCTGAGCCCATAACTCGACAAATGATTTATATATAATGACTAAACTTGGTGTGTACACTTTTATTACTTGTGGTAATACATGTTGAAAATTTTAGCGAAATCGGTTGACGACCACGCCCACTTTTATATATGGGTATTATAAAGTGACCTAATAAAAATATTTTAAGCGATATCTTTGTCAAATGTAAAGATAATTCATTGAAATTTTGTGGCATGATTTCTACAATAAACCGGAAACGAAAAACACAAAAATTTTGGAAAATGGGCGTGGCACCGCCTCTTTTTAGAAGCTGGAATATACGTGATTTCTGAGCCCATAACTCGACAAATAATTGAGATATTATGACGAAACTTGGTTTATACACTTTTATAACATGTGTTAATAGCCACGCAAAAATTTATTGAAATCGGTTTATGACAACGCCTACTCTTTAAGAAAGATATATCTGGAACACTCTTTGGGAATTTGTAACGTGACATCTTTATAACTAGAAGTCAAAAAGGAATGAAATTTTGCACAAAGAATAATATTCATATGCTTAGTTGGATGACCCACTTTATGCAGCACTCGCTTTATATAAAGTACACCGTGTTTCCATCAAACGCAAACAAACTATTAAAACATACAGCTGAGTATCTAATGTTCGATTCCACTCGAACTTAGGCTTCCTTACTTGTTTTTCTTTTGTTTATTATTTTTTTCTTCTTCATATGTAGTTGTTTTTATTTTTGTTTTTACGATACACATTTTTTTTGTTTGTAAGCTCGAATGTTTGTACGGGCATTTGAACCACAAACGGGCTTCAAACAAAAACGATCAATTCGATTTGTTCGATACCCGGGTATCTAGAGCTCTAATTTGTTTTAAGCTACTTTAAAATTAGTTCAGTATTAACGGTAACGGTGAAGGTAAAGGTAAAGGTAAAGGTAAAGGGAAAGGTAAAGGTAAATGTAAAAAGATACAGGGAAAGATCCATTATAACATAACAACTTTTTTCGTCGCTGCGAAGCGAGACGGGTATTTGCTAGTACATACTATAAATTAATAAACTTGAGCGAGAGTAGAATGTAAATTAGTCGAATAACTCTTTTCGTCGCTCTTAATACCATTTTTTTATGAAACTTTTAGATTCTTTTGGTCGTTTATCGCCACTGCAGCAGACGTCCCACCTCAATAAACTTTGAAAATCCGGTGTATCGCAAAACCACTGAAGACCATTTTAGTTTGGAGAAGAATAATTTGACGGGGACGCGCATGTATCCCAACATGGTGGAGGAAGAGGTAAGCCATCCTTGTATCAATAATTTCGATTATATAAAATTTTGAAATGATTGAGCAGCAAGTAAATAATTAACTAGTTAACTAATAAATAATTTGAACTGATTGATGCCATACAAAGCTACTATTAGATTAACACTGAATATCTACATAATAAAATTAAAAGTAAATAGGTTTAGTATTTCGGTAGTTAAGGTAACTTTTGTAAACATAAAAAACAAAAAATAATTATAATTATTGGTTGAACTAACGTAACCATAAATAATTCTAAAGAAATTTGTATAAAGTTACCTTTTTGTGTTTTCATTTCTATTTTTAATTTTTGTAATGTAGATATTGAGACATACATTCACAGGTCTTACCATAGAAATTTAATATACCATGCCCAAGACAAAAAAAAAGATTTATAACGACCTATTACTAGACTTTGCTTTGTAAAAAAAAGGCGAACATTATGTAAATAGAAAATATGTATATATGTGTATAATATAAGTGCAGGTGAAACGAAATCTAAACATACTTGCAAAAACAGCTACAGCTAGCTATTTGATATCTAATGAAATTTTGTTTTTTTTTTCTAGCTGCATTATTCGCAGAGAAGACTATTCGCGCAGTATTGAAAATTTACCGTAAATGATCATACGTAGAAAAACGCGCTAACATTGATTGAAAAAGAATATTAGAAACAAGAAAAGTCGAATGGGAAAAATTAATCATATGGTATTAATTAAAAGAGAAGTAGATTTTAACAACACCCGATAAGAAGAAAGATAATTTTCATGATTTTATTATTGATAACTTCAAACTTAAATTATTTAACTTGTAACATACCGAAGCCTTCACTGATAAGGAAACAAAATATTTTGTTAGTCCAATTTTGTAAGAATACAATTGAACTACATATCAAACATATTTGTTTATTTGTCATACTAATAAACTCAGATTAATGTACATACATACATACATACTTTTTATACTAACATTGTATTTTATTATTTGATACTTAATTACCACGTTACACAAAATATTAATATCCTTGAGTTAACGCGTTTCTGTTCCCAATCTTTTATTCAAAAACATCCATTCTATAATGTCTCTTTACAATGATTCCCATGTGTGTGACTTGGCTATCCAACTAGAACAAAAATTTTCTTAGAAAAGTGCAGAAGAAATCATTATGGGCAGAAAATTCTGCCTGGATAAGTTCTTTTCTTCCAGCAAACAATATGCATTTCCATGCAAGAAGGAACTTCAATATTTTGCCCGTCAAGATTAGAGTAATATATGTACATCACTTCTGATATAAAATTAAAAATAAAATTTCCTATTAGCTTTGTAAATGCTCAGTTGGTTTCCGATTAATTGTGACCAAATTTTCCGACCAATCCAGTAATTTTGTAAATTTGGAATACAAAACAGCTGAATATTAACAAATTCTAATAGTTTTCGTGGCAAATTTATTACTTGTCTGAGTACTAAAAAAAGAATACTTATTTTGGTCTTTAAATTTAAGGCTTAGTTATGTACATTAAGCCGTCTCGCCTTATATGGACCACAAAAAAAAGTCCACCGTGAGCCATTGGGGTCACTACCACCCAGTAATTAGTTTACACCACCTTCATGTACATTTTATTGCCCGCATGTTAAACGTTATCACAAATCTTTTGTAAAAGAAATATTTCAATCGCTTCAGTAGAACCCGAAATAAAACACAATTAAAATTTCGAGGAATATATGTGTCTCACTTCCTGTGGTCTTTTAGGTTAATTTTACAAAGATTTGTTCTGAGGAGACCCCTACTGAAATTTCACGTAAAATAATTTTCTAGAACATTTTAAACCTCTAGCACCCCCATGGAAGGGTTATTTGGACACCTTTTTTATAAAGTTAGGAAAAATTGTATTTTTAAGTTCGCTACAGGGCGTACGGTGAACTTCTTTTTTGCGCTACGGTCTAATGTACTTATGTATATTGAATTCACATATATACATATTAAGTACATGTGCACATATATGTATGTACATTAGGGCGGGTCAAATTTTTTGCATCAAAGGCACATCGCGATTATGAAAGAACAAATGAATCTCGAGCTATAAAAAAAAAGTATTGAAACGCCCTGTGGCAACCCTCAAAAGAACAAATTAATGCCAAAAATGGATTCCTCCACCCCAAAACCCCCCTGCTACAGATTTTGCGTAGGAGTAAAAATTTCTCAAAGGGCCACCTAAAATCAAGCTTTTCAATATTCTATAATTTATGGATCATGCTTGAAAGTTAATATACATTGTAATATGGTCCCAGAAGCATTTTTCCTAGTTTTGATTATTCAGCGAGTTATTCGCGGTCAAAGTTTTCTAAATGGTTTTATATTTTTGAAATAACTCGGTAACCAATGCTTCGATTCTTTTGATTTTTTCGGCATTAGTTAGGAAACTTATTTGAAAAGAAGATGTGGTGGTCAGTTTTTAAAATTTCAAAAATGGCATTACTCAAATGTTCAATTTTTGGAAATAATCGCTGTTTTTTCGGCGTTCTCATATGTATGTTTAGAAGGCGCCTAATCAGGCTTCATTCTCATTAAAAAAATGTTTAATAACTCTGTACCAAAATAAAGTTACAACGTTCTTAGTGAAAGCCGGTTGGGGGTTAAAATCAACTTTTCTATATTTATATTTTTTCACTTTACATCCAAAGACTAAAATAATGACATATAAATTTAAGAAATCGGAGGTAAAATAACAAAGTTACAATAAAAAAATATTTTCGCGGTATTTTTTTATGAAAACGTAGCCTGACATTGAACGCATAGACTGCATATTAAGTTTTTAAAGCAGCGATTATTTCCAAAAATTGAACTTTTGGGTTATGTAATTTTTTAAATTTCAAAAACTGATCACCACATCTTCTTGTCAAATAAGTTTCCTAACTAATGCCGAAAAAATCAAATGAATCGAGGCATTGGTTACCGAGTTATTTAAAAAAAAATATAAAACAGTTGGAAGTAATAGATATCATAAAAAGCGCTGACTCGAAATTCATTTTAGACATATGGTTTCTTGGGCAAAAATGCTTTAAATTACCCAAATTTTCATAATCGCAATATGCTCCTGTTCATTTTTGTTGGCCCCTGATAATCGACCCGCCCTAATGTACATCTAAATATTAATACGCTAACATGAACATTGTGCGCGACCTTTTGGCGATTCTACTGAACCGATTTTAAAAGTTAGACGATCATTAGAAAGGGAATTCTCGGGAATAGGTTCATTTTGATTTTCATTAAAATCGGTTGGAAAATACGTGCACAATCGCCGTTGGAAAATTTCTGTGTAATTGTTGTTGTTGCAGAAAATTCCTATGTTATTGTTTTAGCAAAACACGACAACTGTCATAACTTTACCTATAGAGTAGCTAAACTACCAGAAAACTGTCGATTTTCGACAGTATCGGCAATTCCTAGTATACATAAATTCGCACGCATTTACCATAAATGCCGTATAACGTGTGATTACTCTTACGAACAAGCAAACAACAACAGAAATAAGAACAAGGGAACTTAAAGCAAGCAAACCAACAAACAAATCAAACAAACAACTAAGTATAGCCATATAAACAAAAATACCAAAAGGAAGGGAAAAATAAAAAGAACAATGCGGGAAACGAAACCCAAAAGGGATTCAGTTAAGCAAAGAAGAAATTTCTTCATTAACCCTATATGAATACACAGTTAGATATAAAAACTTTTTTAAATTATTTTGAGAAGAGGCAATTTCTCTAAACCTATCTCTGTTTATTTGAAAGTATAAAAAGAAAATATTTTACTGTCATTTAGTTTAATTCAATCATATCTTCTATTATTGACCTTCGAAATCGAGATTGTTTTATACCATGTCTCCACATAACGTGTTTCGTTCTTTTTTTCTGCATTTTCTCTCTCAATCTTGTTTCGACACGGAAACCAGTGCCGAAACTCGCCAATTTCCATACAAATTTCTGAGAGCGAGTGAAGATTGAAACACTGTTTCATTCTGAATCATCTTGCCAACCTCGATGATATCGATGTCTTCTCTAATTTTGTATCGAAAATCTATCGAAATCTCACACAAACCAAAACAAAGACGCAAAAATAAGCAAACATACAAACATTTAAGAAGAACAAGAAAGAAAAATGTCAAACTGAATCACGATTAGGCACGTGGAGACGGGTTATTGAGCGAGATGTTTTGCTACATGTTTCTCTGGTGAATCAAGTTATGTGGAGACGGGCTTTTACGTACCTAAATTTATATTAGGACGCTTTAACTTTCTAATTGAAATAAAAAGAAACTTTACGATAAAATTATTTTTATAAACTTTCCACCCTCGGTGAAATATCATGTTTTTCTTGAACAAGCTATTCGTAACTATAATTATAATTTGCAGTACGCTCACTCTATGAACATAACAAATGTAGCTTTGTTTTCTTTAAAAATTAGTCGACTCGATACATATCAATTTAGGTGACATCAAATTTTATTTTTTTTAATCTTTTTTTTTATTTTTTTTTTCCATAGACTTGTATGGAAAATAGATGAATTTAAATGCGTTTTACTCTCATTTAATGCCGCAATTACATTATTTGTGCAAACTTCGCAATGGCCATGTCGCAAATCAGCTGTTCATTTTCTTTGTGTAAGTTTTCTTTGCCACAAAATGGCAACTGTGCGAGGTTATTTTCAATGACATAAATTCAATTATAAAATAAAAATTATAGTAACGCGAAGACTGCTTTTAAAATTGGTTAATAACAGAAAAACATACATACATATGTATGGCGAATATTCATAGTCAAAATAAAGACCATTTTAGTTGAAATTTTAGTACCGTCCCATATATGTATGTATATATGTAGCAATGTGCAATAACCGCTTGTCTTAAAATATGAAATCGAAGGCGTTTTTATAAAATCATAAAAATCTATTAAAAACTATGAATGCAAAGGCGATGCATCCACAATATTACGATAAAATTTTGTAAATAAAATAAAATGCTATGAAGAAATTTCATTAAGTACACTGAAAAAAAATATACTCGCATTATGTAAAAGAATCATTCGCACTAAAGACATATTTTCATTGTTTTGATGTACAATTTTCTTCAAATCATGGAAGAAAGTCCATGTTTTAAAGAAAATTG
Organism: Urophora cardui; assembly: GCA_960531455.1. Classification (NCBI taxonomy): domain Eukaryota; kingdom Metazoa; phylum Arthropoda; class Insecta; order Diptera; family Tephritidae; genus Urophora; species Urophora cardui. The sequence goes on from OY482672.1 coordinate 112,731,063, forward strand.
TATTGAAAACTATGAAAATATGTCTTAAGCGCCGAATCATTCCATAATCTAAGTTTTTTTTTTGAATATACATATATACATATAATTTGACTGTTATAGAAAGCTTAATATACCTCTTTGTGCGTTAAGCCAAAATGTTTTTGTTAATATCTTTTGATTGAATTAAGTTATAAGCATGGGGGTTTTACAGAAGTACAGAAGTTTAAAAGGAGAATAACGTGGTATATATAACTCAAAATCTTACTAAGTCGACTTAAGCGGTTATTGCAGGTGACCACAGATACTCACATACATTTGCTAAATTAATGATTCATTATAAATCGAACTTCAAAAAAGTATTACCATAAATATGACTAGAAAATATCAAAATTTATTCCATCCAGCAATTCAAGCGTTCTCGGGACATTGTTAACCGCATCTAAGTTTTAAATCGTCTGAGTTTCAATTGTGCAAGTCGTACACGATAACGACGCACTCTGTATTCGATTAGCTGAGCACTAAAGGGCAACACGTAGCGTGATTAAGCACTTACTCCTACTTGTCCCTCTCAAGCGAACAGCGTGAATAAAAATCACTCATACGCCATGCCATATCAAGATTGGCTCAGAAGATGTAAAACACATGTTATTTTGTATGTCCTCCGTCATATGTAAATTTGTATTTACATTTATGTACATATGTATGTATGTACATGTATAAATAAACTATTTATGTATGTAACATCAATACACACACAGAGAATTATATATCCCAGCAGTATTTGAGGTAAGGACCCAACAGTATTTGAGGTAAGGAGGTGCATATTCAGTAGAATATTCAGTATGAAAAATACCCTGAAACTGAGTTCAAAATTCATTGCTGAAAAAATAACTGAACACGCAGTGAAGACATCAGGTGCGTTGAAATATATGCTATGGAAGTTTTCCCTGCGTATTCAGGCCTTTTTTCATACAGAAACTCTTCCTTCTCGTTCGGCAGTTTTTAGTTAGTTGATTTTCGACGCCACCTTTATATAAAAACGAAAGGGAAAGTTCTGATTTTAGAACTACATCTCTACTGAATATTCAGTAGGAAATATGTGCTGTTTTCCAGCTGATAAATACTGCTGGGGAGGTGCATATTCAGTAGAATATTCAGTATGAAAAATAACCTGAAACTGAGTTCAAAATTCATTGTTGAAAAAATAACTGAACACGAAGTGAAGCCATCAGGTGTATTGAAGTATATGCTATGGAAGTTCTCCCTTCGTATTCAGGCCTTTTTTCATACAGAAACTCTCCCTTCTCTTTCTGCAGTTTTTAGGTAGTTGATTTTTGACGCCACCTTTATATAAAAACGAAATGGAAAGTTCAGATTTTAGAACTACATCTCTACTGAATATTCAGTAGGAAATATGTGCTGTTTTCCAGATGATAAATACTGCTGGGATATTACAAGAAACTACTCTGCAAGAATTGTGTGACCGAAAGTGCTACCACTATTACAAAAATATAATATTACCAACACATTTCCACTCGTATGTGTTTTAGCCAAGTTCAAAACCAATGAGATACGGGAACGTGATGAATGAAACGGTCACAGAAGTTACGGATGCCATTAAGAATGTGATAGGAAATATCGCAAAACTTTTGGTCACGCCTGCCGGTCATATGACCGGTAAAATGACCAGCACAGTTCTTGCATGGTACCTAGCAGAAAATGGTAGGACCTTGGAAGATGTAAAGTGCAAACTGCATGAAAATTAAGCAGCGATTTCATGTGAAATGTAAGTCCATAATAAGCGAGGATTCCATTAAGCTTTTTTTTTCTATCGCTCCTAAACGTAACGAGTCCTGCAAGTATCTTACTATTTCAGTCAATGCCTGTCTTAGCATGTTTTGCCTGGATATAAGACACGTGTATTTAACAATGTAATGCATTATAAAATTTACACGAAATAAATCATTTTCTACTTCATTCAATTTAATTCGAGTAGACCATACCCTTCGCGTACTTTGCGGCCCGACTTAACATGCGGGAAACTCCAGTATGATGGGCTCGGTATTCGAGATCCAGCGAGTGAAGACCGCAAAAATTTGCATTGTACAAGCATGCTTTTTCTCGCATACTGAGCGGTTTGCGAGGGTGCAGAGAAATAACGCCCGTGGAATTAACGCCCGCGGGCGTTATTATGTTTGATCCACGGGCTTTATTTCTCTTTCGGAAGGGCAATTAAGCCCGCAGACGGGCTTTTTTTAAATATGGTGTATTAGGGAAAAAAGCGCCGCAGGCGAAAAATTGGAATAAAAAATCGCGCGATTTTTAATTGCAATTTTTCGTTTTTTTTTTAAATATGGTATATTATTATTGGATAAACCGCCGCAGGCGAAAAATTGGAATTAAAAATCGCGCGATTTTTAATTCGAATTTTTCGATTCTTTCAATTTTTTTTAAATCCCCTTCTAAATATTCAAATACTCAATCAAAATAAACAAAGCTTCAGTAAATTTCTGTAATCATTTATTAGTAACAATTTTCAAGGTCTCTAAGTAAGTAAATATTTAAATACGCAATCAAAATAAACAAAACTTCATTACATACATATTGGCACTTTCAGACCACAATCTAAACAAATACTCATATAGAGTTTTCAACAATTTGACGACAAACCGGGCAGAATACACCATATTTAAAAAAAAAACGAAAAATTGCAATTAAAAATCGCTCGATTTTTTATTCCAATTTTTCACCTATGGCGCTTTTCCCACTAATACACCATATTTAAAGAAAACCCCGTCTGCGGGGTTAATTGCCCTTTCGAAAGAGAAATAAAGCCCACATCGCCGAATAGGGCGCGCGGGCGTTCTTTCCCTTTCTGAATGGAAATAAAACCCACGGGTTTAATTTCGTTTTATTCGCAGGCGCTATTTCTTTTTCAAAAAAGGAAAAAACGCCCGTGGGCGTTATTTCCTTTTTTTGGGAAATAACGCCCGCGGGCGTTAATTCCACGGGCGTTATTTCACTGCACCGTTTGCGAGATCTAGCATGCTGGCAACTATCAGTTTTCGTGTTTCTCATTTCACAAAATTTTTCGAAGCAGCAACATCGTGGAAAATTAGAATAGAAATCTTTTTTAAGCCTTTTTTCTCCTTCGTTGTTAAGATTATGTAATTTTTTTAAGCCACTGAGTACGAATGGGAAGACAGAAGCGAACATTTTTTCATATATTTACGGTTTCGATGTACACCCATTACTTGGTGCACTTTCTTGCAACCAGTGTCAAAATTTCTACATATATGGACGTTTGTTTCAAGCTAACTAAAACATATGTATGTATATGGGATAAAGCGAATTAAATTAACCTTATATTATGTATCTTTAAGAGAACTGAAAACACTATTATGCAATTGAAAAGTTTTAAAAATGCATCTACCCCGAAGGGCGATATAAACACGCGAATTTGCATTTGTATTCCATCTTCAAACAAATCCATACAATTTTCCTGCATCCGAGACACTAGGGCGTATGAGCAACTTTTCTCAACTTAAATTATAACCTGTTGAACTTGAACAGGAAAAGGTGTAGAAAAAAGTAATTAAAAAAAATCAAAAAAAAATCAAAAAAAAATCAAAAATAATCATAAAAAATCAAAAATAATCAAAATAATTTTTTTTGATTGTTTTTGATTATTTTTGATTTTTTATGATTATTTTTGATTTTTTTTGATTTTTTATGATTTTTTTTTTGATTTTTTTTCATTTTGTTTGATTTTTTCAATATTGTTGTAAAGAAATTTGGATATGCATGCACATAAGTATTCAGGTAGGCATGCATGTTTGGTCAGAGAGGCATAAAGTTTGTTTGTACAAATGTATGTGAACGCATATTAAAGTACGTAACCCTGCAGTAAATAGGTGTATCGAAGTCATTGTGTATTCCACAGCGACAACTGCACTAATTAAAATGTCGACAAATTTAGAAGTACAAAATTTGTATAGACCTTGGCTCGTTCGAAGTTTTTCGTACTAGATACGGATACAAACCCTTCCTACACCTGGGGAAGATTCATTTCTAGGTTCAGTATAAGGACAGGGAAGAGCGAATAAAGAATTCTGATTATGACAGAGATTATCTTTACGTAAATCTATTTGCAACATAGCAAATCGTCTACTGCTTTATTATGAAGTAGGCATGAGAAGACGAATACAAATTCCCAAATAATCCTATTTGAGGAACAATGTCGGAACGTAAGTACGTAATATTTCTGCCTTTTAAAAGAATACAATAGGGCAATAACTAGGGCTGAAACGGTATGACGTATGATGAACAGTAAATACAACTTATAAGAAATTAATAATTTTTCCTTTTTTGAAAAAATTGATGAAGTGTGAAACAGATAAAGGAAATACAACTGTGCTAATGGAGGAAGAGGAATACACCGCAAAAACAGGTCAACTAATCAAAGAAATGGGCTGCCAAGTGATGAGAAAAGACCCAACGGAAGAATACCAAATGGCAATAAAGCGTGCAGTAAAACAAGCGAAAAATATAAGAGACAGCAAAGTAGCCTACACTCTCACAGCAAGGAATCCATCTGCCCCATCACTGATCGCACGGCGACCTTTTTTTTGCGATACGCTCTAATGTACATACATACATACGTATATTTTAAAGTAAAACTCCAAGCACATTTGATTGACTAACATAGAGTACATTATAACAAAGTTTTTATACCCTTCTTTTTATACTCATATGAAATGGTGTTATAACTTTGAGCGGAAATGCAGAAGGAGGCATGACAGATCCACCAAAATATGACCGCTATGATGAGGATCATGAGCTGAGTCGTTTAAGCCATGCCCATCAGTCCGTCTGTATAAACGCAAACTAATGCCTCATTTTTTGAGATATCTACTTGAAATTTGGTACTTGGGTGACTTCTTAAGAGAAATTGGACCACTATAACATATAGGTCCCATACAACGGATTGTTCAGATATAGACATTTTGGAATATAACATCTCCATAAATAACACACATAATTCACCGTATAAATTAATGAAAATGAGACTATGTATCGCTTCTTTTCCTCATTCATGAATGTCATAAAGTCTCGATACAGTCGAAGACAGCCGCAATATTAGTTGCTTTTCATTGTATACCTAACTACGAGAACTTCTGTATTAAAGCCCAATTTATGAGTTAGTACAACAGCGAATGTTACCCTAAAATGTTTGATTTGGCCACTTTAACCTTAGGTTTACCAATACCCACCTGGGTGACCTTTTGCGTTTTCTTTTTGCGATTCCTCAGCAACTATTGGACCGATTTTAAAATGCTTTTTACTCACTGATCAATTTTTCAAGTTCTTTCAGAAAATAACAAGTTTGAACTTTTCTTTCATCTGGAATATGCTTTTTTTGCGATTTTGACTTTTTATGTACGTAGTTTACCAATACCCACCCGGGTGACCCAGTACACTTTCATATGAAAAGACGTGCATATGCACATATTCTTGTTGCTATAACTTTATAAATTTATCGCCTAACTATATTTTGATTGTTTTTATAAAGTTTATATAGAATAAAAATTTATTTCAAGCCAAGCGAAATGCCGAAGGATCTATACAACAATTTATGCATTTTATTTGGCTGATACTTCGTTCATCGCAAATGGGTTTATTGCATTTTATGCATAATTGACTAGTGTTTGGTTTACTTTTCATATCAAAACACTTATAAGATTTTCCTTTCATCTTTACTCTCATCAACCTGCTGCAAGGTTGTCCTTTTTATTAGAAATAAGGAAGGACATTGATAAATTCATTCTTTCTTGCAAATAGTTCCTAAGATATATACGATTGCCGATTTTATGTAGAATCTTCAAGTAATATTATGCCTAATGGACTTCAGCATAATTTAGATATGACAGAGCTTTCTGAGAAAGCCTGTGACTGAAGAACCTTTATATTACCTGGTTGATTTCCTCCGTATATTATAAATACATCATGTGTTGCTACTTCTAGAAGCAAGGCCGGCAAAATTGTGAAAGATATTGTGTTAGGGAGCTCAGAGCGGTTTCCGCTACATTGGTTAAAATTTGTGTGATGTTTTCTATTTACTCATATGGATGAAAGTACCGATGCCTGATTTAGAGCATTAAAATAGTAAATCTCCTTTCATGCTCCTGACGGGTTGAATTCATTTAGAATATAATATGTACATACACACATACATATATTTTATTTTTGTTTATTCTTGCCACCATAAACATCATCCCACTAATCTTTGGTTAATGATAATTTAGTAAAAAAAATAAGTTATATATGGCGATATTTCTACAGGAATCCTTTTACGGGTCAACAAAGTCCTTCACAACTCGCTCGCCTTGTGTTGATCTTTTTTTTTTTTTTTGAATAATGGTATTTTGGATTTGAATACTTCAACGCCAAATTCAAGTAGATAATTAATGTATCGTAATCGTATTATTCACTCAACCTTTGCCTTATGTTATGTTCAGACACAACCTTAATTGAACATTAAGAGCCTTCATTCAATTTTCAAGCCCAATGATTCTCAATTTACCATACAAAAATTGACCAAGTTAATGCTTCATTAGAAATTAATGAGTTGTTAATGAAGAACAATTCTGCATGCAACCCTGTTAAAAGGTTTGTTTCATAAGTAAAATGAAATGTCATGAAAAGAGAAATGTGATTAGCGTCAGTGTCCACTAAACAGGTTGGTTCGCCAGATCAGCTGCATTCTTGTTCTTCTTCATCACCTATCAAATTTGTTTTTATTTCTGCTTATTTTATACATGCATTCGTGTTTACGATTGGTAAAAATTGTGAGATGAATGTCAAATTATTTCGTCCTCCTTGCAATTTTGACATTTAGGTCACGAGAGTTTGATATTCAGCTCACGGCGTGTATGTGTGTATGTATCTTGAGCCGACCTGTTAAATGGGCCAAGTAAATTAAATATGTCTGAACACCAAATCTAAAGATGTTCAATCAACCCCAATTGACTTAATTAATTTTTATGTCTGAACATGATATTAGGATTCAAAATTTTGAATTTTTTACTTTATATACACCCATTACGGGATGTTTGTGGTTTTTGTTGGCTTAATTTCACCAAATATAGTTAAATTAAATATTTTTAATCATTCACAGGCTTATATTTTAGAATATTAATAAATATGTTTGGGCAATAAAAAGTTAAAGCACGCGAAAGCGATCGTAATGCAAGAAAATGTATATGGGTCACCCGGGTGGGTATTGGTAAACCTCGTACATAAAAATCTCTGGTAATCGTAAGGTTAAACAATTTTTCATAAAGATAAATATACGAGGAGGAAGCATATAGAGCCTTTATCCTGTTAGTGTGGGACTTTAACCGCACTACACCACCTACGCTCATCGTATCAAACCCCCCGTTACTACCATCAAGCTACCGTCGGGAGTCTGCCTTAAAAGGCTATATACATACCTGCATACGTACAAATGTGCATATTTCTTTAAACCATATTGATAAAAATTAAAAAAAATCAAAAAAATAAAAAAAAAATCATAAAAAATCAAAAAAAATCAAAAAAAATCATAAATAATCAAAAATAATCAAAAACAATCAAAATAATTTTTTTGATTATTTTTGATTATTTTTGATTTTTTATGATTATTTTTCCTTTTTTTTGATTTTTTATGATTTTTTGATTTTTTTTAATGGTAATTACAAAATAATCATTAAAATTTGAAAACAATGGGTAATCAATCATTAATTGGACAGTTGAAAAAATAATCAATCAAGCCGGTAATCATTACGATTAATAATCATTATTTAACAGGTTTGATATAAACCAAAGATTGAATATAATTTTCAACCTTAAAATTCTTTTGGGTATTTTTTACAGTCAAAAAAAAAATATTTGAAAATAAAAATTTTTGTCTGTGATAAATACTTTTCAAATCATTTATTTCTGTCTTTTGGTGAGAAAAAAATTTCGATTCGTAAAATAAATCACACTTGGTTATTGTTATACTTAAAAGATTTTTTTATCTCATGTACTGTTCATTTGCTCGAAACATAAGCATATTTCATTTACAAAGTAATAATTTTTAACAAAATATTCTAAGTTCCCACTGCACCAATCGCTTTGAGTGATTTTTTTGCAGAAATTTAGCGTAATGGGATAATATGAGGAACAACAATAACAACAATAAAAGCACAAAATAAAATTAAGTGAAGGAAATGCTATCTCAATAGAAACTTGAGTAGCAGGTGTTCCTAGCACCACTAATGCTAGTTCAAATACTAATTCGGGCGATGTAAACCTAATCTATATTCTATATATATTTATAAAAATCAAGCCTATTTCTTTGTCGCCGGCTTTCGCTTAAACGTGTGGAGAGATTTTGACCAAATTGAAACACCAGCTGAGTACCTTGCCTAGATGGCTAACATGCATACTTTTTTCAAATCCGGAAGTGGGTTCCCTCGATATAGGTACATAGGTCAAAAGGTCAAAACGTGGACCCGGCTTTCCCCTGAATATTTTTGGACGATATTGGAATCAAATGAAAGGTTTTGATGAGCGCTTCGACATAGAGCTCTTTTAATTATGATGCCTATACCGTGTCTCCATATATGGATCAAAACAGGGACCCGGATGACCCTCGAATGTTTCTGAGCGATATTGGTATCAAATGAAAGGTCTTAATGAGGAATTCAACATAGAACTCTTTTAATTGTGATGCCTAGGCCGAGATGAACTCATTATGGTTCCTAGGCCAGGTCCCCAAAACATGTAGGTACATGGATGGCCCCGGAAAACTTCTCAGCGATGTTGGTATCAAATGAAAAGGGTTGAGCAGGGCTTTTGCGTAGAGTTGAGCTCATTATGATTACTAGGGCATATCCTCAGTTATGGGTCAAAACGTGGACCCGAATGACCCCGGAATATTTTTCGGAGATATTTGTATCAAATGAACGGTGTTGATCTGGGATTTTACATAGGTATGAACTCATTGTGATTCCTAAGTCGGGTCCCCAGATGTGCGTCAATACGTGGACCCGGATAACACCAGAATATTTATTTGACTCATTCTCAGGGTACTCCCGGTACTCAATTATGGTTAAAAGAGTGAACCCGGATACCACGGAATGCTTTTAAGCAACGATGGTATCAAATGAGAAGTGGAATGCAGGACTATGTTACATTAAGCCCGGTTCCGTAGGGAAAGAGGAAGGGTAATGAGAATGGGAAAGGCAAAGGGATGGAAAGGAAAGCGAGAATATAATGAAAATGGAGACAGGGAATGAGGCAAGGAATAAGAGGGGAAATGAAAGGGAAAATGATAGAAAAGGATAGGTAAGAGAGAGCGGTAGAAAAAGGGAGGCGGAAATGTGACGGGAAAAAAAAAGAAAACGGAAATGAGAGGAAAGGAAAGGGAAATATAAATGGAAATGGATAGAGAAGGGGAATAGTAGAGGGAAAGGGAGTGGGATATTAATACGAACAAAAAAGGAATAAGGACATGAAGAGGGCAAACTTTTGAAAATATAGATTTGTTTCTTCATTTTTTTTTTTTAACTTATCTGACTTTTGCTGAGGTCTTGCAGCGCGAGGAAAGTTCGGTTTCTAGATACCTCCAACTTATTTTAAAGTGTGCCGTTTTTCGCTTCTGATTACTATAATAGGAAGTGGGCCAAAGCGAAACTTGGCCGGGCACAGCTAGTTTTTTTTTTATAAAAAGGAAAAATGTCCTTATGCGCTTATAAAGATTTCAAAATTGTCTATTTCTACATAAACTTTGGTTAGAACCTCCATATAGTCATAATATTCTGCCTTCCGTATTATACACGAAAACTTAGCGAACTCGGTTACTAAATGCATTCCGACTTCTGCCCATTTTTCTACTTTTAATTCACATAATTCTATTGCCCATACATATGTATGTATATCAGGTCAACTAAACTCAATAAACAGAAATTAATACCGAAAATTCTTTTCTATCATCAATTTTTTCTTGTTATAAACTAAACTCAGTAATATCTAAATAAAAAAATTAAAATTAAAATTACTCACTGACAAAAATAAATATTATTGTTTTTCAATGAGTAGTTATCTGAATTGTTGTTTTAAAAACCTTTTGAAAGTATTGACTAAAATATTCGATCACTGACATAAACATATCCATATACATACATACATATGTTACTCTACTACTTTATTTTTTTCCACTTTTGGCTACAAACGACTAATATTTATAAAGTAGAACAAACACTGGCTAAACAAGAATTAATTTAATAAATATAAGCAATTATCGTATTAGGTGAAGCTGACTTTACATTTACTCAATTGTTATTTCACGCAACACTTGTATTACTCACAATTACAAAAATAAAATAATTCACGCGTTTAGTATCTCGAATCATTCTTAATTGTTTCAAGCGCATGTGAAACTTGTCTTCAGTTGAAAATTAAAATTTTTCGATTATTAAAAAGACGTTAACCTAAGGTTTTTCTTTCATACGATCTGCATAAATAAAAAACAATCAATTACTTGCGGCCGTAAGGAGCATGACAATTTTTTTTCCCTAAAATTGGCGCTCGAGCGGCATCTTTCATATAGTGGTGAGTATTGCGGAATGGAAAATTGAAAGTTGAATACACAAAAAAAAAACAAGAAATCGTTGTTGAACTGCACCACACATATGTATTAACAATTTTATCGATCTATTTTCGATTTATTAATACATGTACCTATATACATTTTATGTATTTATTATGTTCTTTTTATATTTATACTGTATAACCCGTAGTGAGTTCTACTTATGTATATCACTAATGTGCATTTCCCTAAATTTGTTCGAAAGAGTTTTAAACTTATATACATTCATATGTGTGTATGGATGTTAGACCAAGCCGATTTTTATGGAAGACAATTAATAGATATCGTGTCGTCGATATTACTTATGATTCTTCTCATTTTTCGAAATAAAAAATTCTTCTGCGATATGGTTGTGAAATGAATTTTTGCTTCCAGAATATGATTTTAATGGTACAAATCAAAATTTTTGATATTCTAAAATAGAAACAAACCGACAAATAAATGACCAGGTCATTATGCTCAGCAAATTTAATTAAAAATTAATTATGTTCACAAAAATGAAATCCAGGGAGGCTTAGTAAGCATTATTCGTTATAGTTTCAATGGAAAAATATCAAATAGTAGAGTATCTAATATGTGTCTGTGCATGTCTGAAAGAGCACTATCCAAATCCACTATGATCAGGAAAGCAATATCCATAAAAATCAAAAATAATCATTACATTTTAATTTTTACTATTTTGATCAGAAATAATACTCGATCCTTAAGCGATAATTTACCTTTCAAAAATAAAAGTAATTTTTTGAGTTTTATTTTTTTGTTTAGGACGAAGAACTCAAAACGTTTCTGAGCTGTTCTGAAACCTACAAAATTACTAGAGCTCGTGAAAATCGATTAATCAAATATTCGAATTATGATATGAATGATAATCGATTTTCAAAATTTGATTAGGCGAATTCGAATAACTGTTCAATGTCGATTATTCGCTTGTTGTCAACTATTCGAATAAATGCTTTTGAACGATTATTCGAATGTTGAAATATTTACATACACATATGGATATAAAATTTGAATGCGTTCGATATTTAGAAATTTTTTATTATAATTATTATGCAAAAGCAACAGTCTGCCTATAATTTTTTGTTAATTTTTACATATTTTAATTTACATTGAAAGCATAATACAGTTTATATCGGGAAACCCATTTATATAGTAGCGTCGATATCGTTCATGAAGCGCTCATTATTATAAACCCAATAAACACAATGGATTGGCCTCAAATTCGAGAAAAGTTCGGTTCTTTGGAATACATTCTACGAATCCGCTTCCAATTAGTAACGATGCCATCCTATCTTTTGAGTTTCTTGAGCAGAGGATTGAATGGTAAATTTAAGCCTAATAGGGAATTTTTTCGTGCAAACCAGGATTTAACCAAATAAGAAAATACTATTGCGAGAATTGAGTTTTCTCGAGTCCATCTCGAACTCGCCACGACTCCGAGAAATTATATTCACCTTCTCGAATTCATCTCCAGTTCGCTTTTTTGTTTATCTCCTGTTATAGAACAGAAGTAAGTAACTGCTAGTTACTTCTTTTTGTTGTGCTCATTATTTTTGGATTTCTCATCAGAACATCTATTACTGTGTAACCTAATAAAAACGCAAGGCGTCAATTAACGCACGCACGCAAATTTTTCATATGCGTTGAACCGAAATTGACTTGCGTGCTTATATGTACCTAACACACACGATATCAAAAGCAAGTGGCAATTTTTTTGTAAACAATCACACACAATGCTTAATTTCAACTGTCACGCAAAACAAAAATTGGAAGTCGGGTTTTCTTTTTACGCACGCCGTTCAATTTCGGTTACTCCCATACAAGTTGTATGGGCATGAGAAATTTTTGACAGTAAACTGACGGCGTGCTTTTGTATTAGGTTACACAGTTAGTGACTTTAATCCGTTTTTCCTATCTTTTTCCTTAGTACCTTAAACTAAACAAAAATATAATCAAGTAGGTAACTTTAAATGTACTGATCGCTTAAAATGACTCCACGACAAAACCAAGTAACTCTTCTATGATACTCGTAGAACAGAAATAAATATCTTTATTGGGAAGGAATGTTAAAAGACTTACATTTTGCGTTAATAAACCACTTCTCCATGGGGTGGCAATATATCCCGCTATGGAAAAGGTTCGCTCGGGCTCCGCGAGGAGGTAGAGTTGTGAAAATTTAAAGCAGATCCACCAATAGGGCGGGAAACTTGTTTGTCTTCGCGGTCTTTTATAAGAAAAAAGATTCAAACCTACCTTCCTTTATTGTCACTCATTTTAACAAAAAAAAAAACAAAAAAAAAAAATGCAAACAATATATTTTTCTTACGAATAATGCTGGGTTTAAAAATCGTTTATTAATTTAAAGAAGTCAACTATTCGAATAATGAGATTCGATTGGCAATCGTTCAAAACTTTAAAATCGAATATTCGAATAATCGATTAATCGAATTATTCGAATAGTTGTGAGAGCTCTAATAATTACTAATAAATTCCCATTGATACAACTTCGTGAATGAGTGTTATTTTGATCAAAAAAATAGAACCCAAAAAATAGTGATTATATCTGAAAGTAAAGATATCGCTCAAGGAATAAGTTTTATTTCCGATCAAAAAATAAAACTCAAAATGTAATTACATATGTATTATAATTATTATTTTTGATGAAACATAAAAAAGCTCAACATAATGGCGATTTTTATTATAAAACTCATAATGGTTAGGGTAACTGATGAAATCAGAATAGGAATCATTTCTATTTGGATATTTAAAAATCCATCTTGGTCGTAAAAGAATAACGAGAGGCTCGATTAACATTTTCTGTCTATCACAGCAAATGTCCTTACTGTTTTTGAGAAACCCGTTCTGCCTGTGTTACACTATAGATATAGAAACTGTATTATATATGTACATATTAGTTACGTGACACTGACGTGAATCAAGGAATATCATAACCTCACCCAATAATGGTTACTGTCGTTCAGATTTTCACCTAATTATTAATCGAGAAAAGCCTCATCGCCAGTAAAATATCATTTGTATCTTTATCCAGATATTCTTCATACTAAAGAAACTACTAACTTTTAGCATACAATATATATAATCAAAATGTTTCACCTTCACGTCACCTGCACATGAGTTCGCACAATATATGTAGATACATATCGTCGCTCCGGAAGAAGAAAGACGCATGTCAGTAATTTGTCGACGAAAAAAGGCGCATTAAAAATATATCGGGGAAGAAAGACGCTTTACAAAACATGTCGACGAAGATAGACGCATTAAAAAATATTTAGACGAACAGAGACGCATTATAAAATATTTCGACGAAGAAAGACGCATTAGCATTATTAACTGCGAAGAAAGACGCATTAGCATTAATATTGACAAAGAAAAATAAAAAATCGAATACGTCTTTCTTTCCTAAAAAAATATTTAAATGCGTCTTTCTTTATACTAAAAAAAATAAAGCGTCTTTCTTCGTTATCAAAAAAATAAAGAGTCTTTCTTTCGAAAAATATTTTTAATGCGTCTTTCTTTGAAAGAAAAAAAGTTTGCGTCTTTCTTCCTCAACAAAACAGTTTGCGTCTTTTTTCTTCTATATCGACGATATGATTACATGGATTTATATATGTATATCTATATGTACATTAGAATACCCGTATTTGCAAAGCTTCGAATTTTTTCACTCCCTGTACATTTTCTGATAGCTCGAGGATAAACAATAAGGTATCAAAAAAAGGACATCTGTAGTTGGAAAATCTCAGGCCCGAGAACAAAGAGTGTAGAATTAAGTATTAAAACGTTTGGAGCAGAGAGAATGGGTGCATAACAGCAAGCAGCGCTGCCAACGTATTCCTGTTTTATAGATTAGGGTTCAGCTATCACTCTAGCCTTTTCGCTGGGTATATCTGTACACATATGTACATAAGGATATGTGGTAATACATATGTACGTACTACGTACATACGTATGAATATACAAATGTACATATGTACATACATATTTTTATTTACGTACCCCACCATTATATAGTCAGCATCTGTAGAATGTACATATATATGTACATGAATTTTTAAATATAATTGTCCTGTGTGCAACAAACAATACCTTTTATGCAAATTACATATGTACGTAAAAGTGCAACGCTGTACCACAAAATGGCACTGTGGCTTTCAGTAAAAATTAACGAGGAATGTGCTATTTCCTTTCTCTCTTTTAATCCACTTGCTTAGAGAGCTTATTTTTATACTCAGCTGTACGTGGTACATATTATAATTTTAATCACGGTAGTACGCAACAGCATAAGATAATCAAGATTGGTATGGACATAAATATATCAAAATGATCAGGGTAAATAAAGAAATCGATTGAGCCATGTCCGTCCGTTCGTACACAGAAACGGTTGGTATTGAAAATGGGTAAAATCGGACCATAACCACGCCCACTTATTATTAGAGGAAAAATTTTGAAAGTTTTATAACTCATATCATATAACCATAGCAGATCTATCGATGCAATTTTGTATGCCTAATTTGCTTGTTACATAAAATGTTTGGACGAAAAATTTCCAAAAAAAAAGTTGACGACCACGCCTACATTGAAATATGGATATTATAATTCATTGAAGGTTGTGGCACTAGTCCCACAACAGACATAAAACAAAAAACGGCCAACATTATGCGGGACTCGCTTTATATAAATTATACTGTGTTTCCATCAAACGCAAAAAAAACAATGAAAGCATTCAGTGGAGTATCTAATGTTCGATTCCAGTCGAACTTAGGCTTACCTTACCAGGATTCAGATAATATTTAGAACTGACGCAGATATGTAGACATCAGTTATGTTGGAAACAGCATATTTAAAATTTTTTTTGTGTTCTCATAAATGGATATGAACATATCCATTTGAATAATACCGGTGAAAACATCGGTCACAAGTTTGTCTAAAGCCGTTTGAGACGTGAGTTTTGAATTCACAAACATTGGTTATAGGAGATTTTCCTTTACAAATCCCATGTTGAGAACATGAAATCAATTGAGACATAGAATGTGTTATTTTGCTGGAAACCAGTGCTTCAAACAGTTTTGGAACTGCAGAGAGCTTTGATATGTATGTCAAGATAGTCTACGGATTATCTACTCCCGATGTTGTGAAACGGGATAATGAAGGACTCCTCCCACACTTATGGAAATCTGCCTTACTTTGAACAGAGATTAAATTAATTTGTAAGAGGAAGGTACATACAAAAATATGTGGGAATAAGATCAGGCCCGTATTTAAATGGTTCTTTTAAAGTTTTAACATCGCCTTTTTTTTGATGAAAATAATGTTGTACCATATATTATTCGTTAGTAAATTATGTAGAAGCAAGAAAATTAAATTTTTATATATATATACATATGTATATTATAATTATTAAGTATCCATTACATTCTAATACTACATAAATGTACTAAGTAAATTTTATTTTTATGCAATTTGAATTCACGTATGTATGTATTTGCAATTTTTAAGGAATTGCTGCTACATTCACGGATTTGAAGGCCTACCACGCACACACTTACATATATCCTGCTGTAGAGGAAGAACCAAACAAAACACTACAAATAATACACTGACAATAACAACTAAATTTATGATAATCATATAAAATAACCAATTTTAATTTTTATACGGTTATTATTGGTAGTAGAAAAGATATGTATCTACCAGGGTTGTTAAGTAATGCATACCTTTCGCAAAGCATTGCACGCAATTCTCATTCCTGGAATTGCATTTTTTGATTGCAGCCATTAATTCCTTTTTCGGAATGATGAATTTTGAATACCAATTCCTTTTTGCGGTCCGAAATTGTAATTCGTTTTTCAATTCCTCAAGTGGAATTACAATTTTTTTTTTCAATTCCTTTTGTGCACGAGTAGGTACTAATAGGGTCTATACACAGTGCGTTGACTCGCGAGTCATTTGTGTACGTGTTGACTCGCCGCGTCACAGCAAAATATCAAACTAGTTTTGATTTTCTTGAGCCATGCCAGAGTCATGTCGGTGTAACTACTACATGCACATTTTCACTGACTCTTGAATCAGACGCATCGTGTATAGACCCTATAATAAAGTTTAAAATAGTTTGTTTTGTGGGGTAGTGTAAAATCAATATGTTTTTCTATACAAATATATGCAGATATATAATAGATCGAATCCTTTAAGTTTGGGAAATTGCCACAATCTATATACATTAGGGTGGGGCAATTTGCTAACCTATATCGCGCCAACAAAATTCGGATTCCTCTCATTTTTCTGAGTAGAAAACTCCTCCACGATATTTGTCTAAAATTAATTTTGATGCTCCAGAATTTGGTTTTTATGGACCAAAATGGATTATTGAAAACAAAAATTGGGCAAAATTCGACAAAACAATTAACCAGGCCAATATACATATCGAATTGCAGCAGAATTTTATGCTGAATCTAGATATGAAATCAGAATTAAAATCAGATGATCTGTTTTCAAGATATAGCTTGATTTCCGGTTATGCAGGCTGAATGCCCAAAATCGCATATTTTTCCGATTACCTCTTGCTGTGTACAATATATATTAAATTTTGTTTGCAAATTTCTTAAAGATATGTCAATACAATATAAGAACAATTCTTTAAAATATTAATTTATCTGCCGGTATAGGAGAACTAGAACTTTTTGCTCAGCCCAAGATCGCGGTATGGGATCTCTATGACTCATCCGATATCGATGATTTTCGCTGACAGCGCTTTGTATACAATAAATGCTCTAAATCCAAAATTTCAGAATTATAGCTGCAAAAATTGAAGAGTTATACCCTAAAACGTAGACATGCTGTTGGAGTTCGTTTGTTTTTACTTTATTCAACTCTAAGAAAACTCGAGGTTACTCATACACCATGGGGTACTATTGGAAGCAAAAAACAGTTTTCAAGCAGCATAAGTCTACGTTACGGGGTATATCTGGATTTAGCATTAATTTCCGCTTCAATTCGATGTGCATATTGGCCCTGGTTATTTTTTTTTGTCGATTTTTGCCCAATTTTTATTTTCAAAAATTCGTCTTGGTTCATAAAAACCCCAATTCCGGTACATCAAAATTAATTTTCGACAAATGTCGTGGAGGAGTTTTCTACTCAGAAAAATGAGAAGAATCCGAATTTCGATGGCGCGATATCGATTAAACTCCTTCCATACAAGCTGCCCCTACCCCCCCCCCCCCCCTAATATACATACATAAAAGAGAGGGACATTATTTACACCGCTTATAACTCAAGAACGCCTAAACCAATTTCGATGATTCGCTCCAATTCGGAATGATCTAGGATCAAACAGAAAGAATACCAAAGAAAATTCCCGAGAACTCGGTCGGATTCCAAGATACTGGTCGAAACGTGGACCCTAATGACCCCTCAATGGTGAGCGATAGTCTGAGTGATAGTGGTATCAAACGAGAAGTGTTTAGCACGGCTTCAACGCACAGCTCCTTTCACTGTGATGCCTCGGAACGAGAATTCCGAGTAGTTCCATAAGTTTCAAATGCACGGATTCCGACTTATTGTAGGACATCTAGGACTGCATTCGGTCTCAGAAGGGCTAAATAGGTGAGAACCGTTGATAATAGGCGATATTTGTCTTCAGACTCGAGGTGTAAGTGGTCTGTAATCTTATCTTCTTTATCAATGAATCATCGTATGCTCTTGTACCCAGTTTTTGCATGTAGCTTTTGAATATGCACTGGACTGTGAGAAATCAAGCTATTATTCTCAGCTTTTTTTAATTTGCTGTTTTGTTAAAAGCATATCATCAGTATGCAAGAAAAATAAATGAACGAACTTGAACTTATAGAAAAGATTTGCAAAAGGAATCCGTTTTTTTCCTTAAAGGAATGCATTAGTTAACAACTCTGGTATATACATATGCAAATTTCACATAACCAAAATATGTAGATAGCAAATTGAATTACTTTAATTAAATTTAAATATGTATGTATCTAAATGAAACGCGCTCACAACTTGTTTGAAAACGGACAAGCGCCCATTTATTGGGATGACCATGAGAATACACAAACTCTGTAAGTTATCATTCGAAATTTTATGGAAAAATATTTAGTAATCGATAGAAATTTTACAAATGTGTGTGTTGATGTGTGTCTGATATATGTATGTATGTATGTGCTTCATAATTCTTCTATAAATATGTATGTATAATTTTTATACTCAGCTGTACGTAGTACACAGCGTTAAAAAAGGAATCGATTAAGACATGTCCGTCCGTCCGTACGCACTCTTGCGCAAATATTTAAATATTTTGATGAAATTTGGTATAAATGTTTCATCGGGATAGAGCAGGTTGGTATTGAAAATTGAACACCCGCTTTTTCTGTATAACATAATTGCAAAAAATACGCAAAATGTGATAGCTCAGTCATTAATAGTCCGAGTGATAAAATTTCATCAATGCATTGATGTCATGCCGTTATAAGGAAATATGTTGAAATACTGAAAAATGGGTGGTGCCACACCCACTCATCAAAAGACAAATTTTCAAGGTTTTATAAGTCAAAACTCCGAACCCGAGCAGATATGTATGTATATCGATACAATTTGGTACGCGTAATTCACATGTTAAGGCAAATGTTTGGAGGGAAAATTTTGAAAACGTTTGACGACCACGCCCACTTTTATGTATGGGTATTATAAAGAGGTCTAAAAGAATTTGTATGCGATATCGTTGTCAAAAATAAAGATTATTTAATGAAAATTGGTTCCATAAGTTCCACTGCAGACACAAATAAATATAAATTTTTGAAAGTAGTTGATTTTGAACCAAATTTAATGAACAGCGTTTATAAGCTCGAATTTAAATGAACGAGGTTTATGTATGCATATGAACAAAATGATGAACTTGTTCATAAAAATAGATTTTATGAATTTATTTTTTTAGTTGAAGTGCAGCATTTGACAAGCTCAATACAAGTGGTGCGATCAAAATTGATTCGAAATCATGCAACCCTGTTGTGAATAGCACTTGAAAGTGCACCTTGTTTTGGTTAGCTATATGAAAATATATGTTTCTATTTAAGTATTTTATGTAAAAATTACAATATATGTATGTACACACAGAGAAAAAACTATAGTAAATCAAACAAAGTTGACTTAGTTAAAAAAAATTTTATGGGGCGCAAGAAACTTGTACAACTCACCAAAGTACTTAGGTACACAATTTATACACGGCCTTGGAAAACAAAGCTTAGTTGGTTTAGGCTGTTCTGACTAAGTTAACCTTGGTATTTTTGTTATATGAACTTTGAAAACTATGTGAAAATCAACAAGGTTTTTTGAAACTTACATACGATCGGCAGAATCAAAGCTTGGAAAATGTATCAAAGTTTTCTTGTGCAATACTTGTTACCCGTCGTCTCCACAAAAAATAATTCAGCCATAATCAGCGCCAATCTTCTGGTATACCATAGAAATCAAACCAATTGGTTTAACATCAATGGTTTTACATGGGCTGTCAGTTTGCTGATTTGACAGCTAATTTTTCATTTCAACGAAAAATTCACAGTGGCAACATCTTCACATTGAATGTGAATTTTCGCACGGCGTCCATTTTTCTTGAGTATTTCGGCTAAAAAATAAATAAGTGCTTCTGCGCACACAGCATGTCAATTCGGCGCCATTTTACAAATGATTTTGTCATAACACAAATTGCCCATGCACATGAAAAAATGGTTGTTAGACAAGATAATGGTAGACCACCATTAACAAAATTTCTTTTTTGTGGAGTTGCGGCGTTAGTACATGACATAGTTTAATTCAACAAAGTTTTTTGTTAGGTTTTATAAGTTGTCTGGTGTTATGCACTCATTCTCTCTGCTCCAAACGTTTTAACACATATGGTTGTTTTCATTGGTATATGTATTTGCAAATACAGCAGAAGCTCTCTCAAATCGTGTCCGCTATGAAATGTCAAACTTGTTAATTGTTGCTTTGCATACGTGAGTGAGTTGTAATTCATGAGTGCTTTTTCGAAAAAAGGTAAGTATAAAAGCATCAAGGAAGCAATCAATATAATGTTGAATGCCCCGCTTTATGATGTCGGTGGACTGAATGTCATGTTGGTGTCATGAATATTACACAAGTTACAGAAGATAAGCTGACGTAGTATTTTGGTTAAAAAATTTCCTAACCTAACTTTAGAAAATTGAACAAGTATTTGTAAAAATTACCCAAAACGAAACCAAGTTTTTACTAAATTATTTTCGTTAAGATGACGAAAAAACTTAGTAAGTAAATTATACCTAAGTTTTAAGTTGGTTTATATGCGATCTTAAGTTGATTTTACAATCGTTTTTCTCTGTGTGTATGTAGTATAACTGCGGCATATACTCGTAAGTATTTGTCTAATGTGTTTCCAATTGTTTTTGTTTTTCTGCTTTGAAATCACTAGTTTTACCTGTATGCCTGTAAGCACATACCTGCCTTTTAGTGTAGCTATAGTACTAGATGCACATAGCTGCAACATTTAACCAAAAGAGATATGAAAAATCTGCAAATGCAGAAATGTGGGCAAGGAACAGGGTTAGTAAAAATTGATTTAAAAACAATTTTCGAAAAAAATCACATAGCTCTTTTTGTATTCGCAGCAACGATATGTATGTATATAAAGGTATGTATATTATATATATTATAGTCAATTTTCGAAATTTCGTATTTTCGTGTAAAACTCTATAAACACTTTTCATCTTTTCCGCTATAAACTCCTCTTTTCGAAGTACACAGCTCAGTATCTTATGGTCGGTTCAACCGAGCTTGGCCCCCATTCCTAAAAGCTTTTTATGTTCATACATACATACATATGTACATATGCACATACCTATCTTATTTATAATGCATGAGGCGTAGCATATTGAGCCTTTATTTACATATAAATTGCGCTTCATTTAGATAACCATAAATTAACTGTGTGTAAGTACATACCTACCTTAATTACACTGGTCGACAAGTTTTTGTTACAGAAATAAAATTCTACTTTTCTAAAGGATTTCGGTGCGCTGAATCCGAATCTGAACTCAGATTTTCGCTAATACGTACAGTTTTTGAGATATTCATGTTTAAAGAGGCCAAAAACACGATTTTTGGCTATATTCACTCCTCAATATCTTTTAAATTACTTACTTATTTTAAAAATTGATTAAAGCTATTGAAAGCGCGGACATTTCTCTTGGAGAAACCGTTTTAATATTTCAGATATCTTTCTTGTAACTTGCAATATTGCATATTAAGGTTCATTAGTTTTGCAATATTTTATCCATACAAAAATAATTAAAAATTTTGAAGCAAGTTTTTAGGCAGTTTATTATATTATGGACGTATGTAAGTGGCTTCGTATAAAAAATTGTTCTGCTGAGCAACTACAAAATTTGATTGCGCCTATAAGAGGCTACAAATGCTGCCGTTGTTTTCGACGACAAATACCTTATTGTGCAAAAACATATATTACTACATACCTAAATTAGATATCCGAAAAATTAAAACGTTGTCTTCAAGAGGAATGGCCGAGCTTTCAATAGCTTTAATCAATTTTTAAAATAAGTAAGTAATTTAAAAGATATTGAGGAGTGAATATAGCCAAAAATCGCGTTTTTGGCCTCTTTAAACATGAATATCTCAAAAACTGTACGTATTAGCGAAAATCTGAGTGCAGATTCGGATTCAGCGCACCGAAATCCTTTAGAAAAGTAGAATTTTATTTCCGTAACAAAAATTTGTTGAAATTTTGTCGACCTGTGTTATATTGCAATCAATTACACTGTGTGACAGTGAAAAAGTTTTTTGGCGAACCATACCTGAACTTGTAGATCTAGTCAGGTATATAAATCAGCATACGTAGAATTTCCAATATGCCCCCAAAATCTGGAGATAGGGTCCAAAAACCCTATTCATAAGTTTTGTCATATATAACTTTTTCTCTGTTTATCACATCAACATGATTTTGATGGCGATGAAAAGATGCCGCTTTTAACAGTATACGAACTATTAACGTATCTTAATAAATGGCAAAGAAACTGTAAAAAATATATCACAAATTAATTTTTTGTTCAATTTTTTAATTTATAACACGGATTTCTCGATGAATTTGTTAACCAGTGTACATGTAAAACTATTTTAGAACAAATTCCTATTAATTCTGTTTGCAACGACATATACCTTTTGCATATCTGCGTATGCGTTCCTAGGATATTCTACTTTAATCAATTTCTACTGTGAAATTTTTCATACTAAAATTGCTAAGTTTATTTACTTACTACCTCAACCCGAGTAACACCCGGTTTAACAATTTTAGTATGAAAAATTTCATGGTAGAAATTAATTAAAGTAGAATATCCTCGGGACGCCTACGCGGATATGCAAAAGTCGTTGCAAACAGAATTAATAAAAGATTGTTCTAAAATTGTTTCACATGTACACTGGTTAAGAAATTCATCGAGAAATCCGTGACTAAAAATGAAAAAATTGAACGAAAAATTGAATTTGTGATATATCTTTTACAGTTTCTCTCTCATTTATAAAGTTTCATTAACAGTCCGTATACTGTAAAAAGCAGTGAAATGTGGTTTTTTTAGCTACATTAAAATCATGTTGATAGGATAAACAGAGAAAAAGTTATGGTACAATATATTACTTAACATAAGAATAAGGGGGTTTTGGCCCCTAACTCGAGATTTGGGGGGTGTATTGGAAATTCTAAGTATGAAGTCTTCGTATGCTTGTTAAGGCCTATAACATATGTTAACCTCGAACAATGTACTTTCAGTTTTGTTTTATTTTGTTACACAGTGTTATATCGTTGGCTTCGCGAGCAAATGTGCTAAGTCCAATTTTTATCAAAACTGAGATTTTAATGCAGTAAGATTGTACAACTAAAAATACATCGCCTGCCAAAAAAAAGAAGTTACCATAATGTCTGTTTTTCATGGTGTAATGCAGTGTTTTGCAAATGTGCTAAGTCCATAAAAAAAATATTATTTTTTTTTTCAAAAATGTACGTGCTAAGTCCAGGTGATAATAAGAAATTATTAATTTTTTTTAATTTGTTTTGTAGAATGATATGGAATTATTACTACATTGCTTTAATATGCATGGCTTGGGACTGTAAACGTTAATAATTTGCGGGAGTGGCTAGCTTTCCCACCAATTTGATATGCAAACTAGTTTGCGGTACTTCTGACATTTTTATTATATGTAGTTGTATGCGTTTGATCGAAACGCGGCGCATCTATTTTATATAAAGATAGTGCAGCACATGTGGGGTGGCCACACCCATCATCAACAGTTTTAACTCTCATCAGAGCATGCCTTAAATATTCTTTTTAGTGCACAATTTCATCCCTTTATGACTTTTAGTTACATTACAAGTTTCCAAATGGAGTTTTAGAAATTATTTTTTTTAAGTAGGCGTGGTTACAAACCGATTTTGTTAAAGTTGTACTACAAGTAATAAAATTACATATGTACCTACACCAAGTTCCGCCGTAATATCTCAATTATTTGTCGAGTTATGGGCTCCGAAATCTCTTAGATTCACGATGCCACACCCATTTTCTAAAATATTCATGGTCTCTGTTTTTGTGCATAGTTGGCCTCATGCCACAAACTTTCAATGAATTATCTTTATATATAACAAAGATGTCGCTTAACATGTTTTATTAGTCTCATTTATAGTTCCCATATATAAGAGTGGGCGTGGTCATCAACCGATTTGGACAATTTTTCGTCCAAACGTTTACCTTAGCAAATAAATCACGCTTTCTAAATTTCATCTATATATCTACTACGGTTTCTGAGTTATTTATGACTTTTAAAACTTTCAGAATTTATCCTTTCATAAGTGGGTGTGGTGCCGCCCATTTTCGAGAATTTCAATTTATTTCTTTACAACGGCGTAAGTTCATTGCATGGATGAAATTTCATGCATTATCACATTTTGCGTGTTTTTCGATATATACTATATAGGCAAAGTGGACGTGGTTATCATCCAATTTCGCTCATTTTCAATATCAACCGTCCATTTCTAGTTAGGAACCTCTGTACCAAATTTTATAAAAATATTTCAATTTTACTACGTACAGTTGAGTATACATAATAATTTGTGAGAAAATGTGCTAAGTCCACCTAAAAAAAAAGAAAATCATAGAAAGCAAATGTGCTAAATCCTAAAGAAGATCATAACTTTGTACAAGCTTTATATTAAAATGTGCCGATAACTGGTATTTTAGCACGATCATCTGAGGAAGAAAACTGCATTTTCATATTTTAAAAATAGTAACAACAAAAAAGTTAGGAGGTTTTTTGTCTCTCTGAAAAGTTACCATAAATAGACTTAGCACATTTGCTCACGAAGGCAACGTATACATATATGTATGTATCTATACATATGTACATCAGTAGAGTAACCATAGCGGAAAGATGTTCGAAGACCAAAGCTTTTCGCAGGGAACAATAAAATGGGACAATTGGGACAACTAAAAATTTGCATACTCAGCTGTACGTAGAACACGGAGTAATATAGTTTAAATTACATAACGATAGTACGTAACACCATGAAATAATCATATACAGGGCCGTACCCAGGATTTTATTTCGTGGGGTGTTATGACAAAAAATCACATATGTATATTTCAACGTACTACATACATATTAACCCTTTCGGTTATTCTATGCCATACGGCATAGTCGCACTTCAGTGGCAGATTTATGATATAAAACTTCAACATCCAATTTTTGTACATATATTAGTATAAAATTGTTGATTTTAACCCTTTCACTACCGCCAGCTTGTCCGTGATAGAAAGTTATTTTTGATGAATGGCTATTATTATAATGAGCTTTGGTAACTCTTTGGTGAAAACAAAAATCACTTCCTTGAATGGGCGTGGCCGGGACACGATGTCCATCTGAGTGGACATAGGTAGTCAAGGTAGTCAATTTAAAATACTGTAGGCTTACCAAAATCGTGAAAAAGGGATGAAATTAAAGCACGTCCAAAGCTAAATTCAATATTTATTAAATTGTAAATTAAACTTAGTATGATTTCAGTTTAGTATTTATTAAATTATAAATTAATTTTTGAAAAATTTCAGTTCTATTATTTATTCAAAATAAATTACTTGGAATGGTATTCAAAAAAACAGTCGGAATTACGGCGAATGCAGAGGTGGGCATCGCATTTTTTACAGTAAATATCGTACGGCATTCCACTTTTTCCACAAAGAACATAAATTTTGATTCCCCATGGACATGGCTTACCACGTATATACTGCTTCATTCCCAGGCGGCCTTTAAATGGTACAATCTGCTCGTCAACACAGAGAGTTTCTTCTAACTGATGTTCCAGTAGTCGCTTGCGAACAGCGTCCATTATTGGTCGCACACGATGGAATTTGTCATTGTTTTTGGGAGGCAAAGAGGTATCAATTAAATGAAAATGTGTGCGTAGGGCATAAAATCGATTCCGTGTCATATTATTAGTAAATATTGGTAATGCTGTACTTTTCTCCTAGTACATTGCTATGCGAGGAAACTTCAGTATACCCATCATGCAATGTAAGGCGAAGAATTTCCGAATTTCGCCTGGGCTAGTTGGTTGAAAATTTGATTCTTTTTGCACACTATACAAATTGGTGAAGTTGGAAGCATCTTCAAAAAACTGAGGTGGTAAATATTTTTGAAAATACTCGTATTCGCTTTTAGGTGCTGTAGGCATTTGTGTAGGTGGAACAAACAAAAAATCAGCAACTCGGTCATAACTGCGTGAATGCCTCCACTGAACGTCACTTTTCTCAGTAATATTTTCTAAATCGAAATTTCCCTCTGTTGCTTCTGTGGCTACATTTGGACTACTTACTTTTTCAGTAGCAACTGAACGCAATACCCTCAAGGAAAAATATGCATTTTGTGCAACATTTTCCTCACTTCTTGTTGAAGATGGTGTTGCGATTTCTTCACGAGTATCTGAGACCGTTGGGTTCAAATCTTCGTCCTCAAAACTTTCGTCAGAGTCGTCATTTTCGGCCGCATCCTCTCCCTTCTTGTTGACGTCTTCGAATTCCACTGACTCAATTTCATCATCGCCTGATGCATCTTCGAGATTTGAGAATTCATTTAGGAGGTCTATAAGTTGACTTTCTGTTAAAACTTTGCGTTTACTCATGACGACTTTTGTATGGAAACCTAAAATATGTATATGTACAAAGTTCACAACTCATTACTACTCATGTCCATTACAGGGGACATGCAGTTTCTGGTGCCTAAAATACTTACCAGAACTCGAATCTTTTTTTGCTTACACTCGTTGAATAACTAAAATTCAGCGAAATAAAATACCGTCACAACAAATATTTATACACTTCTTTAAATTGAAATTTGCTAAAAAGAAATAACTAAAACAATTCTTTATGACCCTTCTTTACAAAAGTCAGCAAATTACCGACGAAAAAATAAATATTTATAAAGAAATTCCACTCTTGTACTCGCGATAAACCGTTAAGTTTATATTCTCCGAAATAACTTCAAAATAAAATCACATTTTTAAAAGCCGCGCTTCCAAAGTAGTGTCCACTACAGTGGACATTGGTAGCGAAAGGGTTAACATCTCGAAAAAAAATTAGGACCCTGGACTTTTTAATAAAGCTGTAGGATTTTTTTCATTTCCTACCATGCCATACGGCATATATTTCACTCAATGGAAATTAAAAAAATTTATGGGATGAAATTAGTCGCAACGATTGCGTGTTTTTTTTTTTGAGAACAGAGGCCAACAAAATTGTCACCCGGAAACCAGTGTATACTTTTCCGAAGGTCCAACTATCTCAATTCACTCCAGTTTTCGGGATATCCTGACCTAAAAGTGTAAAGATTGGGGTCTTTCCCTTTATTTGAGGTAATGTAGCATAAAGTGTCTCTTTCAGTCAAGAAAATTAAATTTATCTAAAAGTACGAGTTATCACCTTCCAGATTCCGTCGAGCTTGCTAAAATATCATTTTTTCTCGCTGAGATATTGCATTTTTAAATGTGCATGTTTGCAAAGGATGCGAAGGATATTCGTGTTGCGCATTCTAAATGGCTATTTTTGTAGGAAAAGTTTCCTTAGTAGCAACCCAGGTGGTAATGTTTGTATATCGAATCGTCAAACAACGCAATGGTGCCGCAGCGATAAACTTTTTGTCAATACCTTTTAATCGAATGACAAATTCTAATTTCTTCTTTCGCATTTGTTTTATTGGGGTCAAGACTTGTCAATTTCTGAAATTTTTATGAATTTTTGCAGTTGAATTGCACATCATATTTATTCATCCATCAATATATGTAAGGACTAAGGGTACATAGCTTGTCCGGAACCAAGACCGCGGGGCAAGCGGAAACCTCATTGGTGGTCCTGCGAACTGGACTCACTTCGAAAATCTTGCAGGAAGCAATTCAACAGAGCCAAACGACTCGACAATGAGCCCGAGTGGCTGCAATATAAAGAAAATCTAAGGGCTTATAAAAAAGCCCTGAGACAATCGAAGAGAACCTCTTGGAGGAACTTCTGTACCGTAGTCGAAAGCGTCGATGAGACGGCAAGACTTAGATGTGTGCTCTCAAGAACACAAACGTCATTGGGCTACCTTCGGAAGCCTGATGGATCCTGGACGGATTCAGAAAAGGAAACTCTAGAGCTGCTGCTGGACACACACTTTCCTGGTAGCTCGCGAAATGGACTGGCGATACCATCAACGGGTATCGCTGTTAATATACCTGTGACTGAGGAACGGGTTAGGTGGGCAATCAAAAGCTTCAAACCCTATAAAGCTGCGGGACCAGACGGGATCATTCCTGCACAACTCCTATATACCCTGGGGACATCAGCAAGCTGGCTTCAACGCATATTCGTTGCTTGTCTTGCATTCAATCATATCCCGAATACGTGGAGACGCGTCTCGGTTATATTCATTCCTAAGGCAGGGAAAGCCTCGCACTATGAGCCGAAGGATTATAGGCCAATAAGTCTTTCCTCCTTCTTGCTCAAGACGCTGGAGAGGATAATAAGTAATTTCCTCTGTATTACAATTGACAGTAAACTTCTCTCTGGATATCAACATGCATATCTTAAAGGGAAATCAACCGAAACGGCATTACATAGTCTGGTTTCTACCATTGAATCATCCTTGGCCGATAAGGAGTTCTGCCTGGTGGCCTTTCTAGACATCGAAGGCGCGTTTAACAATGTCACCCCAGAGGCCATAAGCAACGCTTTAAGTCACTTAGGCGTTGACGTATCTCTGATTGGGTTGATTGATCAACTTTTGAGGGGAAGGATTGTAGTCTCATCAATGGGCGAGGTCAAATCTACACGCTACGTTTTCAGAGGCACACCCCAGGGTGGTGTCCTCTCCCCACTGCTATGGAACCTCACTGTCAACTCACTTTTAAAAAGAGACGCAGTTTGGGGCGGCGGGAGAGTCGTGGCATATGCGGACGACCTTGCTTTAGCTTACAGAGGGAAGTTCCCACAGACCTTATGTGATCTGATGCAGGTAGCACTGCGAGAGATCTCAGCGTGGTCCTCTCGTTGTGGGCTCAGTGTCAATTCAAATAAGGTGGAACTTGCCCTCTATACTAGGCGGTATAAAATACCACCGTTAAATCTACCAGAACTAAATGGCGTTCGCCTGACCCTGGCCGACAAGGCTAAATTCCTAGGGGTAGTTCTGGACAAAAAGCTGAACTGGAAGGATAACATCATTCAGCGTCAAAACAAAGCGTATATTGCTTTATACACATGCAAAAGAGCCATAGGCAAAAAGTGGGGACTTAGTCCCAGAATTTGCAGGTGGATTTACACTGCGATCATTCGACCAATCCTGCTATATGGGGTCGTAGTATGGTGGCCCGCTTTGAGCAAGGCGTCAAACCTTAACGTTCTGAGCAGAGCCCACAGATCTAGCATGATCAGCATAAGTGGAGCACTCAGGACGACGCCTAGTGAAGCTCTGCAGGCCATTCTAGATATCTTGCCATTAGATTTAGCAGGTTTTCAAGTAGCGGCTACGTCAGCTCTACGTTTAAGAGAGTCATCCGGTTGGCATACAAAAGCCACAGGACACTCTAGCATTCTAAGCAATTTAGGTTTTCTACCCGGTAGTACGGACCGCTGTACTACTACAATAGTTGCAGACAGCAACTACGAAACAAGGATTCCAAAAAGGGATGAGTGGGAAGAGCCAAATCGGTGCTATCCAACCCCAGGCAGCGTTTCCATCTACACCGATGGCTCGAAACTGGACAACAAAGTTGGAGGTGGAGTCTTTTCACATGACTTGAATCTACAGCTAGCTTTTAGACTACCCGATCACTGCAGCGTTTACCAGGCTGAAGTGTCAGCTATAATGGAGGCTGTCAACCGTATAGGACATGAACCTATCCAGAGGGATCTATTCATCTTCAGCGACAGCCAAGCAGCAATTAAGTCTCTTGGCTCCAACTCGTTCAATTCTGAACTAACATTGGACTGTCGCCGATCTCTGCAGGAGATGGCCAAACAGACCCGTTTGCACCTCGTGTGGGTCCCGGGACATAGGGATATCGAGGGAAATTGTAGGGCAGATGAGCTTGCAAGGCAAGGCACTACCGAGCAGGTTTCCTGACAAAGAACGCATAGGTATGCCGTTTTCCACATGCAAGCTAATGCTTAAACAGCATATCTATAAACTAGCAAGCGATAGATGGCAACAGAACCCAGTATGTCGAACGTCAAGACAAACCTGGCCGAAGTGGGACCACAAGCGATCTCGTCAAATATGTACTCTAAGGAGAGAGGAAATCTCTAACCTTGTAGGGGTGCTCACAGCACACTGCCTCATCGGGAAACACGCAGAGAGACTGGGTGCACCCTACGGTAGATGCTGCAGAAGCTGCAAAGATGATGAGGAAGAGGAGACAATCGAACACCTCATTTGCCATTGCCCTGCTCTTAACAGCGCCAGACGACGCTTTCTTGGGACACCTTTCCTGGAGAGCCTATCTAAAGTCGCGGTTGTCGACATAAAGGACCTGGTGAATTTCATTAGGTTATCAAACTGGTTTAAAAAGGAGGAGTAATCTGTTTTTCTTCTTGTGGTATCACAATGGGCCTATGCACTGGCCTAAGTGTGCCCCTATGGCAGCCACTCTAACCTAACCTAACCTAAGGGACTAGTGATTTTTAGCTCCAGCTCAAGCTCTGCTCTTGCCAATGATTTGAGCTCCACCTCCGCTCCGAGGCCTGCGCTTTGCTGTTGTGAGTTATAGATTTGTATTCAAGTGTGTAGTGTACGTAAAGTGATAGCCTAAAATGTATGTACGTATAATGGTGAAATTCTTATACAGGTGTGGTGGTTTTGATTTTGACAAAAACGGCATGGTTATTTAAACTCTTGTTATTTCGATGGCTGAAATATCAAACCTAAAAAAATGTCTGCCAATATACTAGCTCGTAACGCTCTATTTCTATAAATATTTAAGACACCTAAAATAAATGTACAACCATTAGAAATAGACGCCTACACTCCAAAAACTCTATATTGTATATATAAAGTATCATTGTATTGTACTAGAATAAAATTAAGAAAGTACAAAGAAAATGCAAAACCAATTATTTTTTGTGTGTATTGGCCAGTTTTATTTAAGAAAAATTGAAAAAAAAATGTTTATAGAAATTATCGTACTATAACAACGCACACATCCCATATATGAGATCTTTCGAAAAAACACACAAAATGTTATAATTCAGACACTAATATAACCCGAGTAATGAATTTTCAGCCATGCAATGACTTTATGCCGTTATAACGAAATATGCTAAAATTTTAGAAAATGTGCGATGTTTAACTGCCTTATTCCGGAGTGGTAACATAATTTAATTTATAAGTGGCATGTCGTTAGAAGCGTACTTTAATTATCTTTCGAACGGAGTAGATGCGGCTTGCGGGTAGAATTTTTTATTGAAGTTGTAACCAAAAATTACCGTTATCTCAAAACTCTAACCATAAAAAAATGGTTTTGACCTCAGCAGGTTCATGCCAACCCTCCCCTATACCTGAAATTCTTTGTATTTTCTCAAATTAATTATTTGCAAACTAGTCTTTTCAACATGTGGTTTTGAATATGATAGTAGTAAAATTTAGCTACTTCGTGGGGGGTTCAAACACCCAAACCCCCCCCCCCCCTAAATACGGCCTTGATCATATACATATATGTATGTATATGGATCCGTCCGTCTGTCTGTAAATACTCTATCTTGCGTAAAAATTTAAATAGTTTGATGAAATTTGGTACACAGGTTCCTGTCTAGACGGTTGGTATTGAAAATGGGCGAAAACGGATCATGACCACGCCCACTTTCATTATATAGTATTTATCGAAAATCCCAAAGTGTGAGATCTAAGTCACTAATATAGCCCGAATGATAAAATTTCATCCACGTAATGAGCTCAGGCCCTCATAAAGAAAAATGCTGATATTTTTAAAAATGGGCGGTGTAACCAGGGTGCGAAGAACGCTCAAAATAAACTCACTCAAACGAATTATCACTCTATAATTCTGAGCTATGCCACGTTCTCATGAGCGCAAATACACAGTGCCAACGAACGCAAATGAACGCACGTCAACAGCGATCGATGGGTATCTGCAGTGGCGATAAACTCTTACATAAATTCATTTTAAAATGAGAGATCGTTTGAAAATTCATTTTTTGAAAATTCATTCTATGAGTTTATTTTATAATTTTTTGCGCTAGCGATCATTTTTTGAGTTTATCATTTTTTGATTGCTCTTTGAGTTTATCATTTTATGCGTTCACAAGGGTTTGTTGTGCAGCAGCTAATGGCATTGTGAAGGCGCAATTTTTGGATGATGGCGTGCGTTTATTAGACCATAAATATGATGTATGTATGTATGTACATACATATTCATGCATGTGTGTACGTATATATGGATGTACATACTTACATATTTATAATATTTTAAAAAGCCTTAGCTCCCATAGCGATAGGTATGTATATGTATGTAGGTATATCGAGTTTAAATTTTATTAAATATTATTCAAACTAATTAAATTATTCAATTTATTTAAATTAATATTTATAAAAATTTATATTTACATACCGATGTACCTACATATATTTATGTACATTTGTAGTCTATATGTATGAGTTAAGGGTTGTTAAATATTTTTTTAACATAAATACCTACATATATATGTATGTATTTAGTTCTTACTTGAAAACTATAATACAACAATTGAGCGTTAAAAAAATAAGTTCGCATTTTATTTATTTGTACACATGTACTATGTATATATATTCGAAATGGAAAATATCATTACCCGCATTCCATTATTGAATAGGCATACATATGTGCATGCATTAATATTATATACATACATACATACATATGTACAATTTAATAAAATCCGAACTTGTATTTTGAACGTACGCTCAGTTGTTCAATTCCAGTTTTAAAGTAAAATCTAAAGATGTAGGTACCTATGTTAAATAAAATATTTATATACCTAGACTACATATCGACGGATATTTCAAAAATTGTTTGAAAAACGTCTTATTTCAGAATTTTTTTCAATAACGTCCTATTTCATATGCATATACATACATATGTATGTACCTATGTGTCGAATGAATACAAATACATATGTATGTAAACTCATACATATATAAACTTTTTATTAGATTGAATAAATACATAATAAAATTGTTAAAGTGCAACTTCAATATACATATGTACATATATATCGCTATAATACCTAAGGCTTTTTAAAATATTATAAATATACCCTGTAGGAAATTTAATTAATTTTAAATCACTTTATAAACTACTTTATTTTCAATAACAACTAATTGAAAATGTGACTTTTTCCTTTGCAATGAACTGACTTTTTTAACACGGCGATGTCATAGCAAGCAGCCAATTGCCCTATCCTGCATTTGTTTTCAACTACTTTACTAGTAGTTTAAAATAAATAACTTTATCTTGAGTTTCTTTTCAACTACTTTACTTGTAGTTTAATATAAATAACTTAATCCTGCATTTGATGTCGAAATTCAAGAAATGGTAAAAATGCGAAACAAATTTTCCTCAAATTTCGCAAATTGTTCTCAAGTTGATAAACAATATTTGAGAAACAATTGAATTTATGTTAATTTTCAAATGATAAATATGAAATAATATTTTCTCCGTTTGAGAATTTCGTTTTCAGTGTTTAATGGGAAGTGAAGCTGAAAAACGGTAACCAAAAAAAGGAAAAAACAATCTTGGCATACTTAGATCTGAAAACATGTGTTTACATATAAATATGTACATATACAAGAAACTGTCCCGCGCTGCATTTTTTTAAAGCTACTTTAAAATTAGTTGAATATAAATCACTTTTTAATATATTTATTTTTGCAACTAACTTTTTTTTTCCGTGAGGGTATACATACATATGTACATACATACATATATACGTACACAAATGCATTCATATGTATGTACATACATACATATATCATATTTATCATCTAATAAACGCACGCCATCATCCAAAAACTGCGTCTTCACGATGCCATTAGCTGCTTAAACCTCACAAAAAACCATTGTGAACGCATAAAATGATAACTCAAAGAGCGATCAAAAATGATAAACTCAAAAAATGATCGCTAGCGCAAAAAATTATAAAATAAACTCATAGAATGAATTTACCAGAGAAATTGTACGATAATTCATTTTTGAGTGAATTTATGCATTGAGTTTATTGCCACCGCTATGAGCGATCGATTGCTGTTGTGCGTTAGTTCGCTCACTATTTGAGTGGTTATACGTTTTTCTTTGAATATTTGTTTGTGATTTGAGAAGAATGTGTTTTTGAGCGTTCATGAGTGAGTTTTTCTGTACCCTGGGTGTAACGCTCATTTATTAAAAGATAAAGTTTGAAAGTTTTATGAGTTAAATCTGTGAAACCGTATATAGATATGTATTTTGGATCGCTTGATTTGCTTGCTAAGGCAAATTTTTAGACGATGGCATGAGTACCAAAACAGCCATAAAAAAAAAATTGGTCTTGAGAGCTCAAGAATGAAGTAGTTATGAAAAAAAAAAACGACCAAAAAACCAAAAGAAAAATGAAAAACATAAAAAGTTTGTCTTTTGAGACTTTTGCGTTTATCACACGTGCAAAATTTTAACGAAATCGGCTTATACCCACGCCTAACTTTTAACAAAGATATTTCTATAATGCCCTTTAGAAAGATTTATGGACCCTTGCGCGTAAGCGAGGGCGAGTATCAACGGAGATTTAATGTTGAGCTGTGGACATCGACATTGTTCAGCGAGTAAAGATCCAGCGGCTACGCTAAAGGCAGAAGAAAAGGGAGACCTCCGTGGCATTGGGAAGATCAGGGGACAGCGACGCTGCCTCCCTAGGTATTTCCAAGTGGCGCCATGCTGCACGAAACAGAAACAACTGGCGCGCTTTATTGGACTCGGCCAGAATTGTCTAGACGGCTACGTGGCAATTAAGAAGAAGAAGATCTGATGACAGATATTACAGATACAAATGGCGCACTTTATGCGGAACTGCTTTATAAAAAATACACCGTGTTTCCATCAAACAAGAATGAAAGCAATGTTCGATTCCACTTGAGCTTAGGCTTTCTCACTTGTTTGAAATCGTTTTTATTTTTTATTACACAGAATACATATATCTTTAGCGTATGGCAAAAACCTTACCCATGAGTGTTTCTTATGCTGAAAAGTAACCATTATACGTGGCATTTTGCCACATTATTGCTCGTAAAGGAAAACGGTTTTTTGGCTTTGCTTTAAATGTGTGAATTTTGAGTTTTGTCACTTTATTATTTAGGGTACGCTATGTACCAAACCGCACCATTCACGCAATTCCAGTGTCAGCAACAGTACAATAATTTCACTTCTTTTTCAATCCTCAGTCTTATGCGTACAGAATCGATAAAAGTACAATAATTTCGACGATTACCATTTAATAAATAATTTTATAAAAGACTCAAGTACTGTACCACAGAAATTAATTTTATTATTCACTCAAATTGTAGCTTACACATCACTGACTTTAAATTCTTGTAACTCTGGCAAAATTTGAGCTAAAATTGCAAATTACATTCATATATGTATGCATATCAACGTCAAATAATTTCCCATAAAACCCACAAATGGCCACTATCGGTCTACAAAGAAATTCTATGAAAGAAATTTTAAAAGTGCTAGTTTTCGTATGGTACGACGATATACATATACATACCCTGCAAAAAAAGTTTTGCTTATTGTTGACAAATCAGGTCTAAAAAAGGAGTACGCAGAGCTGCTTCTGTTATGCACTCACTCTGTCTGCTCCTAACTTTCTAATACTTATCTAGCCCTCATTTCGCATGGCGGATAAGCCTTTGGAATAAGGTGTGCTTTCAGAGAGAGAGAGAGTGCTCCTTATGACCTGATGACATCAACACAGGAAAATCAGCCTTATTTTAAGCCTTACGCCATACAATTTTGCTACCCTTATAATTTTCAGGCCTTATTTAGGGAGCCTTTAAATCTGCTGTTTTAATTCTTAAATAAGCAGGGACCCATAATAACTGTTATCGAAATATTTTTAGACTAGTCAGAATCAAAATAAATAAATATATATATAAAAGGCAATTTTTTAAGAGCAGCGGTCACCTCTCGGCAGTGGGCGGCATACCCTCCGAGTGTATTTCTGCCATGAAAAAGCTTCTCACAAAAATGCATTCGCCGTTCGGAGCCGGCATAAAACTGTAGGTCCACCCAATTAGTAGGAAAAACAAAAAGGAGCACACCTCGAATTGGGAGAGAAGCTCGGCCATAAAACTCGTCAGAGTTATAATAGCGCCATTGTATTATATATATTATAATTTGAAATTACAAAGAGACCGTTAGCCCGACTAGGGTAAATTGACTTATTAGTTATCAATAAGGTTGTTCTCTCTGTCTAATCTTTTTGCCGAGATATCATGATATCTTGAGAAATTTCTCACACAGAGAGAACGCACCTTTAAGAAAATAAATTTCGAACTGACTTCATTGTGAACTAGCATGTTAACCATATTCTTTCCACTCTTTATACGACTGTTGTCGCTTTTCTTTGCTTGCTTCAATTTCGAATTAATTAATTTTTTATCTGAATAAAATAAAATACTTAAAAAAAGAACTAGAAACATAAATTTAAACTCACTTCTCATAGAAGACTATTGTGAATGTAATAACATGGTTGCATTTCCCGTGATATTTTTCTCATGATATCAAATATCACGGGTTGGGGTATGAGAAATTTGCCGAAGCTCCAAATTTGACAAGACGTGTATTTTGTTGTTGTGCTCGGCAAATTTATCACACTTATGTCATCTCGGCAAATTTGCCAGGCCAAAATAACACAGAGAGAACAACCTTATAGTTGTATATTACTGATACACAGGCTGATAGATGGAGCGAGTTGCAAGAGTATACAGCTCATTACAAAATAACGTTGTTTACTGAAAATACCCATCACAGTGTACCATATGCAAGTTGCTAATATTGAAAAAAAAATATACATACATATATACCGTCGTACCATACGAAAACTTACATATTTAAAATTTCTGGCGAAAGCTATCAATAAAAAAATTCTGTACGCAAAGTAGAACATTTGACTTTTGGCCGACGAAAAGTAATAAAATCGAGTTTTGGCTGACGAAAAGTAATAAAATTACTTTTGGCTGACGAAAAGTATCAGTAATTATATACTGTTTTTACATTAAAATTGTTGTTGTCGGCCAAAACTTGAACTTTTTACTTTTCGTCAGCCACAAAAAATCTGATGTTAATTTTCGTATGGTAGGACGATACATAGTTGAGACTTTAAAAATGTATATGCGTGTTATAAATGCTATATACATAAAGGGAATTCACAAAGCGTCATAAAGTCATATGTCGTATTAAAATATTGTACGGACATATATATAATACCACGACCCAAAATCATGTCGTCTGAGAGTTGACCACTTCGAAATTTTGATCGCTTTGTTTCAAATTTAAATGAATTACATACATATGTATTTGATCTCGGAAGAATAACCAGCTAGATATATTTTGGTCAGAAATTATCAACGAATTTTATCTCAAGAAGAAACCCAAATGTCTTCCTTTTTGCGAGTCTAAGTGCCTAGTGTACATACTTGAGTATATGAGTAAATACGCTTAAACTTTTCTTTGCGGCTATATTGTTTATTCATGCAATAAGTAACTAAATAATTTTGTTCAATTCTTTTAGTAAAATACTCTCGGATGTTATATGCACATGTGTACTAATTTCAATTGTAGTAGAAATATATAGAGCATGTTGTTAGTTTACCCTTTTATTATTACTTTAAATTTTTTAATTGTTTTTTTTTTTTTTCAAATTTATTTTTAAAGATAAGGATATATAGTATGCTTATAAGTGTATAAGTGCTCGTATTATATTTGTGGTCACCAGCAATAATCGCCCAAGTCGTAAACTATGCTTTCGAAATAAATTGCTTTTTATAATCGAAGGCGTTTCTTAAAAAATCATAAAAGTCGATTAAAAACTATGAATGGAAATTCGGTGAGACATCCACAATTACGATTAAATTAAAATGTTATGAAAAAATTTTATTAGGTATGTATAATACATTAGGCGGGTCAAATTTTGGCATCAAAGGCACATCGCGATTATGAAAACTTGAGTCATTTCAAGCATTTTTGCCCAATAAACTGTCGGTCTAAAATGAATTTCGAGCTAGCGCTTTTTACTATCAAAAAAAAGTACGGAAACGCCCTGTGGCGGCCCTCAAAAGAATTAATTAATGCCAAAAATGGATTCCTCGACTCCAAAAACCCCCAGATACACATGTTGTGTAGGAGTAAGGTTTTCTCAAGTGTGGAGTTTCGATATTCTATAATTTATGGATAACTTTTTAAAGCTAATATACATTGTAATTTGGTCCCAAAAGCATTTTGCCTAATTTAGCTTTTTCAACGAATTATTCGCGGTCAAAGTTTTCTTAGCGGTTTTATATTTTTTTAAATAACTCGGTCCTTTTGATTTTTTCGGCATTATTTGTGAAACTTTATTTGGCAACAAAATTTCAAAAATGGCATTACTCAAAAGTTCAATTTTTGAAAATAATCGCTGTTTTTCCACGTTCTCATATGTTTAGGATGCGCCTAATCAGGCTTCATTCTCATAAAAAAAATTTTAGTAACTGTACCAAAATAAAGATACAACGATTTTAGCGAAGGCCCGTTGGGGACTGAAAGCAACTTTTTTATATTATTTACATTTGTTTTTACATGGCCGTTTTAATTCTAATAATTATTTTTTATATGAGCTATTGGCCAGTTTATAATTAAGAAAAATTGAAAAAAATTTTTGGTAGAAGTTATGGATCAATTTCGGAGGCCACCACATCCCCTCATCAGACTTCTTCCAGCGGCCTCAACCGAGAATCGAACTTAGGTCGTTTCGATTGGTACCCATTGAGCTACCACCGCCGTCAGCTTTGTTTCGCTTAATTCTCAATTTTCCTTATATTACAATCCACATACCAACAACAGTAGCTTAATGACACTCTGTCTTTGCTACCTAGTATGTTGGTGAGATTGTGTGTTTGTTTTTGTACAAAGTTCTAACCCTTTTTTATATTAAATTTTTTTTTTTCACTTTACATCCAAAGACTAAAATAATGACATATAAATTAGAAAATCGAATGTAAAATAACAAACTTACAATAAAAAAATATATTTTCGGGGTATTTTTTTAATGAAAATGTAGCCTTATAATGAGCGCATAGACTGCTTATTAAGCTTTTTTCGTAAACATACGTAGGAAAAACAGCAATAATTCCATAAATTGAACTTTTGAGTTATGTCATTTTTGAAATTTCAAAAACTGACCACCGCATCTTGTTGCCAAATAAATTTCCCAACTAATGCCGAAAAAATCAAAAGAATCGAAGCATTACGCACATTTCTGTCATACCCAAGCATGAAAAGAATACTCGCCTACAGAAATGCGCCTACTGTTATTTAAAAAATATAAAACAGTTGAAAGTATTAAAGATCGCCAGCCCTGCATATCTCACCCTAAATCATAAAGTGGCACTACTCAAAATTAAAAAATTTTTGAGCTGTGTCATTATTTGATTTAGGGTCCGATTAGGGTTTCTTTCGCGAAAATGCCTGAAATTACACAAATTTTCATAATCGCGATGTGCCCGTAAATTTTTTTTTTGGCCCCTACTTATCGGCCGCCCTAATATACATACATATTTATATTTTGGCTGTTATGTCAAATTCAGATTGAATTAGTCTTGTAAATAATTATTATAACGTTATAACGTGCAAATAAATATGGCTGAAATTTAAGTTGCGTGTGATTTGAGGGTGAAATCAAAGAAAATAAGTAAGGAAGCCTAAGTTCGAGTGGAATCGAACATTAGATACTCAGCCACGCCCATTTTCAAAATATGCATCTATAATTACACCAAGCATATACATAAATATTCTTGTCAGTGTATGACCCAATTACAGAAATGTCAAGTTACAAATATGTAAAGGACATTATAGAAATATCTTTGTTAAAAAGTAGGCGCAGTTATAAGTAGATATCGCTAACATTTTCTCTATTTTTTCATAGAGTTGCAATCCACTGTTATGAAATCAAAATTATGATACTCTGTGTACTATGTACAGACGATTATAAAAATAGCATGATAACTCCGTATTGGGCTGAAGTGTGGAGAATGTCCCATTAATATTTTTAATAAATAATTTGAGAAGCAAAAAACTTGATATTTTCATTCAATTAAATGAAGATTGTCGGTTTTACGTAAAATTTAGGTAGTCTTACTAATAACGTATGGTAAAACCGTCTTACGATTCTAGGGTTAAGTTATAAGCATGGTTTACACAAATAGTAGTTGACTTAAGCGGTTATTGCTTGTGACCACAGATACATATGTGGATATCGTCGTACCATACGAAAACTAGCATACGATTTTTTGTGGCTGACGAAAATTAACAAGTTCGACTTTTGGCTGACGAAAACTATCAATTTCGTTTAAACAACAACAATTTTAATGTAAAAACAGTATATAATTACTGCTACTTTTCGTACAGAATTTTTTGATTGCCAGCTTTCGTTAGAAATTTTAAATGTGCTAGTTTTCGTATGGTACGACGATATGTAATAAATATGGCTTGTAACCTTTTTTAAAATAAATGGTATTTTACGAATGCTTGATTTCTTGATGTTTTTAGGCTATAGTTTATCCTCCTATCCATTTACATTTTATAATAAAAAATAATTAATAATTGTTCTTTAATTTAAGTTAGTTGATATTATTATTTTTACATATTTCTGACACCTACAAATTTACACTATTACCCATATTAATTTTTTTTAAATTCATGTGAAAGCCATATCTAATCATTTTATTTTCTTTTCCCACTTTACACTTTCTTTTCTATTTACAGTCTAAAGAACCATTGAATGATGCTGCAAGTACTGCGTGTGTATGAAAGAGGGAAATTCCTATACATATGTACATATGCTTGTTGAATAAATATTTATGTAGCTTACCTCTATTGTATTTTTCATTCGTTCAAAAATTAATCACGCGTAATATAATTTCACACATCACATTCGTCCATAACAATAAATCGGTAGGTAAACATTAAAGATTAATTCACCTACTCGGATGATAAATGCTCAATTACTTGCGAGAGATGGAAGGGAAATTATTAAAAATGTCAATCAAGAAAAAAATCGTTAAGAAAGAGAGGAAGATTTAAAGACACATACAAGAATTATTTTATATTGGATAAACCTTGGACACACACATATACATATACATATGTACCTACATATCAGGGATGGGCGGCTTTGAATAAATTTTTATTCAAATAAAAAATTAATTTTCACTCTGCACTCTCATACCGTTGAATAAGGAATACATTTTTATTGTTCATACAAAATTCAAATTTTGAATAATGCCCATCCTTGCTACATATATTCACTCCATTTATACATACATATGTATGTATGTAGATGTATGTAGGTATGTAAATATATAGTTTTGGCTAAGAGAGAAATTGTATGACGAAATACAAAAAACAAAAACAATTTATTAAAGAAGCTTTATAAAAATTTATGTTAAAAAATTTAAAAAAAAAATTGTATATATGTATGTAGGAATGTACAATGTACATATATATTTTGTATTAATAGAGAAATCGTTAAAGTTCAAGTGAAACATAATAGCAAATGTTTAGTTAAAACATTAAATATCATGTGTTTGATATTACGCAAAATCACCACTAATACAACAATTAAAAGAAACCGAATTGAAAACTGCATTACATTTGATAA
Organism: Urophora cardui; assembly: GCA_960531455.1. Taxonomy (NCBI): domain Eukaryota; kingdom Metazoa; phylum Arthropoda; class Insecta; order Diptera; family Tephritidae; genus Urophora; species Urophora cardui. Next base: position 112,773,240 of record OY482672.1, read on the forward strand.
TAACCGCTGAGATTAGCATATTCCTATGAACGTACATATGTACACATGTATGTATGTACATATGTATTTACATATAAGTAAGTAACCAATGATTGGGATTATTTAATATATTTCTACACATCTATGTATATATGTACATACATATGTGAAATGCTTTAATGTAACAATTAAGTTAAATTCGTTAAAATCACGAGAACGTATCCAACTTAAGGTCCGGTTATAATGAATGTCACAACAGCGCACAACATAAGAACTGTCACATACGAAATCTGTTTGATGGGCTTAGCATGTAATCGATTCGCATGGCAGCACAGGGCATAGCATATAAGTCTGTTGAATTTGGAATTCTGTGTTGTCTTCTATGCGTTTTGACATTTCGCAACACTAATACGTATGTGAGTGTGTCTGTGACTTTTTGTAATTGACATTTATTTGCGATTTTAAAGCGGGAAAGAAAACAAAAAGTTGAAAAAGAAGAAAATAGTTGAAATAAATTGAAAAAAAAAATTAAAGAAATTGATTGAAGACAAAGAATTAATTGAATGTGTGTGGGAGCACGATCTGCTTTACAATAAAGCATATCCTGGCTATAGAGAAACAGCTAATTATGAACGGTTGCACGGCTGTGCGAAGTATAATCAGCTCTGTGCTCTACATGTTATGCGCTGTCATCTTTTGCCATGCTATGCAAGTATAACCGGGCCTTTACTCATTAAAAAAGGAACGCGCCAAGAAAGACATGCCATATAGGGAATCGGAGATTTTGTTTTCACCGCAATTTGATAATTATAGTCTCTACAGTTTTCAGTGACTTGTAAACCAAACGCATTCGGACCAACAAGCAACATATCAAATTTGAATTGAACACGTTCTGGACGCAAACATTTTAACGACAGCACGACATTTCGACTGCAGAGATCCCAATATAGAACTACATATCTGAGGTGACAAGCAATAACCGCTTAAGTCGACTTAGGAAGATTTCGAGTTATATATATGTACCATGTTATTCTCCTTTTAAAACTCTTTAGCATTTTCAGGTCAAATGAAACCATTTTCAAGTCAAGTGAAACTTTTTTCAAGTCAAGTGAAACCTTTTTCAAATTAAGTGAAACCTTTTTCAAATAAAATGAAACCTTTTTCAATTTAAGTGAAACCTTTTTCATTTCAAATGAAACTTTTTTCAAATTAAATGAAACCTTGTTTAGTTAGTACAATAACATTCTTATATAAATTTTTTGTACACGGCTTTTACACATCGAAAGTTATTGAACTTTGAATGTTAGTACTGGTAACTATGTACAACAATATATATGTACCTTAGAGCGGGTCCATTTGTATGGGAGTGAAAAAAGTGAAAAATCGCATACGCGGATAATGTTCTATAGACTATTCTAAGTAACTTTGCCAAAGAAACCATGGGTCTTAAACCAATTCTTAGTCCGCGGGTTTTAAGTCGAAGTTTTTTTGTCAGGTAAAAAAAAAATTTTTATTTCGTTGGCAGACAAAAATGATTCGAACTTCTTACCAAGAAGCCAGGATATACTTTTCCGAAGGATTTTGATGTGCTGAATCCGAATCTGAAGCCAAAATGGCCAAATTTGAAATAGTTTTCGAGATATCTTGACCTAAAAATGCCAGTGCAAAAAGTGCAATTTTCTTCAAATTTTGGAGTTAGGGCCAGCCAAAAGTTATGATTTCATTTAAAGTCTACGCCCATCATCTTAACAAATAGGCTTTGCACTTTCAAATGCCGTTGACCTTATTAACGTGTCTTTTTTTGGTCTCCAAGATATCGCTGTTTTAAAATCTGCATACTTTTCCGTGCCTACACAATGTATTTTTTTCTTTAACCCATTAGTGGTCGAAGCCAACGTACTGTAAATATAAAATATATCATTGGGTGTTCCCAAATTGACACGGCAACCACTAATGGGTTAAAATACTTGCATTTCTTTGCTGTCATTTTTAACATGTTGCTGTTTCTTCTACTTTGTCAAACTACGGCTCCACCAATATACCAAACATCCAATAGCCGTACTATTTCTCCGCAATCCAACGGTTGTGTCGTGCTCACCGGTTCCAACATTTTAGAACACATCAACCAGGTTGCGATAATTCACAGGTTTTCGATTTTGTTGCATTCACCGGTGCCACAAATTGCGATAATTTAATGATTTTCGATTTTGTTGCATTTACCCATTCCACGAATTGTGAGTACTTCCACCAATTGCAATAATTCACCAGTTTCATCATTTTTGTTGCAATCACCGGTTCCACCAAATATGATCACTTCCACCAATAGAGATAATTCACGGGTTCATCGTTTTTTGTTCAATTCACTGGTACCACCAATAATCAGCACCTCCGCCAATAGCGATAATTCGCCGGTTTCATCGTTTTGGTTGCATTAACCGGTTCCACAATTTATTAGCACTTGAACCAATTGCGATTTCACCGGTTTCATCATTTTTGTTGCATTCACCGGTTCCACCAAATATGATCACTTCCACCAATAGCGATAATTCACGGGTTCATCCCTTTGGTGCGTTCGCCGGTTTCACCAATAATGAGTACTTCCACCAATAGCAACAGTCACCGGTTCCACCAATTATGACCAATTCCACCAATTGCGATAATTCACCGGTTTCATAAATTTTTTGCATTTACCGGTTCCACCAAATATGAGCACCTCCAATAGCGATAATTTACCGTTTTCGACATTGTTTTTTTTGATTCATCGGTTGCACCAATAATGAGCATCTCCACCAATAGCTATAATTCGCCGGTTTCATCGTTTTTTGTTGCAGTCACCAGATCCACCAATTATGGTCAAGAAACAGCAACATGTTAAAAATGACAGCAAAGAAATGCAAGTATTTTAAAGAAAAAAATATATTGTGTACGCACTGAAAAGTATGCAGATTTTAAAACAGCGATATCTCGGAGACCAAAAAAGACACGTTAACAAGGTCAACGGCATTTGAAAGTGCAAAGCCTATTTGTTAAGATGATGGTCGTAGACTTTAAATGAAATCATAACTTTTGGCTGGCCCTAACTCCAAAATTTGAAGAAAATTGCACTTTTTGCTATTGCATTTTTAGGTCAAGATATCTCGAAAACTATTTCAAATTTGGTCATTTTGGCTTCAGATTCGGATTCAGCACATCAAAATCCTTCGGAAAAGTATATCCTGGCTTCTTGGTAAGAAGTTCGAATAATTTTTGTCTGCCAACGAAATAAAAAATTTTCTTTTACCTGACAAAAAAACTTCGACTTAAAACCCGCGGACTAAGAATTGGTTTAAGACCCATGGTTTCTTTGGCAAAGTTACTTAGAATAGTCTATAGAACATTATCCGCGTATGCGATTTTATCGAAAAATAATCGACCCTACCTATTGTACCTATATATATATATATATATATATATATATATATATTTGCAAAATAATCACAACAACAATTTAATTGTTTAGTTTGTTATTGGTTTCATTATTTTTATATATGTACATGATATATTTATATATGTACTAAAATTAAGTAGATCAAGCTCTTTCAGCCCAGCAAACATTCTTGAAATTCTCATAATTTGGAGTCTGATATGAGTCCGAAACGGTGAATGCATTTTTTGTGAGAAGCTTTTTCATGGCAGGAATACATTTGGAGGGTATGCCGCCCACTGCCGAGAGACTGCTGCTCTTAAAAAACCCAATAATTGGATTTTTACTAATTAGAAAATTTGTTTGGTGTTTGCTCGGACTGTGGTTTGAACCTGAGACTTCTGGCATAGCAGGCGAGTACTCTACCCACAGCACCATAGCGGCTTATGTGGTATATAAGCTTAAGAAATGTTTACTGACGCTTATATGAGTCCGAATGTTTGCTGGGATACAAACAATAAAACAACAAAAACATTGAAACGCAAAAAGTTCTGAGGTGATGTCGAACTTTTATACATATTGCTAGCTTAGAGTGCAAATTGTGTAAAATATTTTGAATTGTTGACTTTCGAAAAAAAAGCCGTGTTCAAAAAATTCATATAAGAATATTATTGTATTAACTAAACAAGGTTTCATTTAATTTGAAAAGGGTTTCATTTGAAATGAAAAAAGTTTCATTTGAAATGGAAAAAGTTTCATTTTAAATGAAAAAAGTTTCACTTAAATTGAAAAAGGTTTCATTTTATTTGAAAAAGGTTTCACTTAATTTGAAAAAGGTTTCACTTGACTTGAAAACAGTTTCCTTGACTTGAAAAAGGTTTCATTTGACCTGAAAATGCTATATATTTCTTTAAAACCCCCATGCTTATAACTTAATTCAATCAAAAGATATAAATAAAAATATTTAGGCTTAACTTACAATAGAGGTATATTAAATTTGCTATAACAGCCAAAGTAGATGTATATACTTAATCAAATTTCTTCACGACATTTTGTTTTATTTACAAAGTTTGATCATACCATTGTGGATGGCTCACTGATTTTGTGTCTATAGTTTTTAATTGACTTTTATGATTTGTTAAGAAACGCCTTCGAATATAAAAATCAATTTATCGCGAAATCATATTTTTCGACTTAAGCGATTATTGCAAATTGCCACAGATATTCATACAACTAAATTGTTGTCTTATTAAAATATACTAACCATTTATCATTTTGAATAAAATAATTTAGTTTTATAAAACCCAGAAATTTCCATCTACCAGCAACATATATATATATATATATATATATATATATATATATATATATATATATATATATATATATATATATATATATATATATGTGTATGTATGTATGTATGTATGTGTGTGCTTTAATAACGAGCAGTTGTTTTCGCTGACGTCGCCGTCTTTAAAATATTTGAGTCACTAACTCAAGACGACATTTGAAGTCAAGAAAGCTGTTTTGTTTGAAAGATGCTTCCTGTCGCTTGCTTGTTCCAATGTGCATTTACTCAGTACTAATTTTCTTGAATTGAATTATTACTGCGGTTTCACTCTTCTCGTGACTTAAAAGTTTAAATAACGGTTGTCCCCTATATTTAGCCACTGTCCTTGGCAGCACACAGAAAGTTAAGCAAAAAAACTAGAGTCAATGCTGCACAAATTTTTTAAATCTATTCGATTATGAAATTTATACATATTTATGTATTGTTGTGTCCGAATAACGTAAAGTAAAATAATAAAATTGTAATGTACCTAATATTTGGAAATTTAATATCCTCTGTTAAAAGGATGCTTGCACACAAATGAAAAAATACTTAGTCATATGAATGAAATAAATATTTATGTAAATACTTATAATTACATACATAATTGAAGTAAAAGCTCAAAAATTAAAATGAATTAAATTAATTTATAAATAAATTAACTTAATATACATATATAAGGAAAATACATTGTGAGATATAAATAATCAAATAAATAAAAATATGGTGTAAAAATATTAAATGTTGTGTGGAAGAAAAAAATAAGAGGTAGTAAGTATAGCGGCTTGTAATTAATGAAGAATTGTACTGATCCTCACCCAATTTGCTTGTGTCGTTGTAATGAATTTTAACTACAGGGCAGGATTGTTAACGAATGCAGCGATCTGCAAATGGAATCAGTTGAAGCCATAGTCAATGACCTCAATTTTTTAATGCACTCATTGACTAACGTTTTGAATAAGGATTAAAAACAAATGAATTATAGTGGCTTTTTATGAGTCTCGACTTATGAGTTATTTGTTAAGTCACTTACTAATTTTGAGCGCAGTCCCAAAACTATTTAATAGTAGGGTAACATATATAGAATTTAAAAAAATCGACTGCTGTTCACCGCACAACGCAGGTGGAGACCGCAGGGAGTTTTGCGCTACATTGCACGCTGGTCCCAAATTTATTTTTTTGCAGAAATTAAACTAATGTTGCTATGAATTTGAAACTTGGCAAAATCAACAGCAACGGCATCTAGAGCAACCGTACCATATTATATACTAATCGGAACAGGCGCACTTATACCACCCATATAGACAACAAATTTTATGTCCCGGATTTCGGTAAAACTTGGCTAAGTTGTTACTACTGTTACTACTTATATGTACGTGTTGGGAAGGAATTTCTTCTATCACATTTTCTTGAAGAGCTACATACATATATCGTCGATATAGAAGAAAAAAGGCGCAAAGTGTTTTGTTGAGGAAGAAAGACGCATTAAAAATATTTTTCGAAAGAAAAACTCTTTATTTTTCTTGATAACGAAGAAAGACGCTTTATTTCTTTTTACTATAAAGAAAGACGCATTCAAATATTTTTTAGGAAAGAAAGACGTATTCGATTTTTTTTTTTTCTTCGTCAATATTAATGCTAATGCGTCTTTCTTCGCAGTTAATAATGCTAGTGCGCCTTTCTTCGTCGAAATATTTTATAATGCGTCTCTTTTCGTCGAAATATTTTTTAATGCGTCTTTTCCCCGACATATTTTTAATGCGCCTTTTTTCGTCGACAAATTACGGCATGCGTCTTTCTTCTTCCGGAGCGACGATATGTGTTTGTATTTGGGCATTTCTTAGAAAAAGTCATTGTACAAACATTACTATATTTCTTGATTTTTATTGAAAAAAATGTGAATTCTAATGTTCACTTTTCAAAGCCAAATATTTCCCTATTTATTCGTATTTTTCTTTAAGCTCTCACTTACATCAGAAAAGTAATTTTGGTGTAAATTTTTTATTTTTCGCAGCTTTTGTTTGTGCTCTATTGAAATTTATATTACAAAATGCCTGCCTTTCTAACTACGCGGAAATTTGGAATCCCTTCCTGAGGTGTAACGTCCGCAGCGCAAAAATCAGTTTTGTTTTAATAACAGAAAAACCGGGATTTTCTCTGTGATTAGATAAGAATAGAAAGATTTCGCGAAAATAAGCTTTTTTGACACCGCAACGGTGAGTTACATATAAAAAAAGGAAGTTTTGCCTTATGGCTAAATTAACTATGGCTATGTCAAACGAAAGTTTGGGAGGTAATGAGAACCAAAAATGTTATTCTTAGTAACGTATGTACGTGACTTTATTATTTGCGCAACAAACAGTATAAATACATATATCAAATATATAACATTTGTTACTCGGTTGTATACTTTTAAGCAGAGCTCAGTAAATAGGAAACTGTGGGCGTAGCCACGTCCATTTTAAAAAATTGTATCTACCATTAGATTAACCTTAAAAAGCTTATTCTTAATGCAAAATTTCATCTCTGCACTGTTTAAATATCTCTTTGAAAAGTAGGCATGGTTGTGAACCGATTTCGATTACTTTTTGTACATGCATTACCAGAAATGGTGAAACGGTGTGCACTAAGTTTCATCGTAATATGTTATGGGCTCCGAAGTCTCGTAGATTCCTTTGTCTAGAAAAAAGCAGTGCCACGCCAATTTTCAAGACTTTTAGTGTTTTTTGTTTTACGTCTATAGTTGGACTCATACCACAATTTTTCTATGAATTACCTTAATATTTGACAAAAATATTGCTTAAAATGTTTTTATTTGGCCCCTTTATAATACCCATATATAAATGTGGACGTGTCGTCAACCGATTTGGATAATTTTTCTTACAAGCATAAATATTTTACATATTAGCAAATATATCATGCGTACCAAATTTAATCGACATATCTGTTTCGGTTTCTGAGATATGGCTCATAAAACTTGTCTCTTAATTTTCGAAACTTCCGCTCGGGCGATATTAGTTACTAAATTATCATGAATACGAAAAATGTTATATCGACTCCTTTGTGCGACTTTATCGTAACGGACAAAAGCAAATTTTACAGGAGAGCATTTTTTTCGTTTTTTTACTACTTTTTATTGGTATTTTGAAACGAAATTGAACACGATAATTTTTTTCTTGAAAAAATGTGCAGTTTGCGAAAAAATCATAATTTTGTCCCTTAAGATAATTTTCGCTCTCAATTTTTTATGAGTTTGTTTGAATAAATGTCTCTTACGATAATATTTAAAAAAGGGTTTGTATGACAAATACAAATGTTTTATTCCATACTTTTGTGTTTTAAATGATGGGGTCATGGTAATATAGTGAGTAGTGTACTCGTCCTCCATTCTAAAGTTTCCACGTTCGATTCCCGGCAGACCAGGGACCGATCTATTGGGAAAATTGGTTTTTATAATATGTACGTTTGTTGGAAATTTTGTTAAATAGGTAGATTATTTCCTGTATTATGACGGAACAATGGAACGAGTGTGGGGAGTAAGAGAAAGGGGAGAGGGGAGAAGGAGAGGTAAATGGAAATATAAAAATGTTACATTATTCCGATAAATCAATGGTTGGACAGGGCAACATCTGTCGGCGTTTCTAGTCTACAATATAAAACTACACATCGAACGTGAAGTTTAAGCAGCGACTCCCAATCAGTAAATGTCAGAAAACCCTCCAAAAACAAATTATATTAGCAGATGCCGTTTAAAGGCGCCACAAGAACAGAGAATACTTTTGTTATTTTTTCTAAACAAGTAAGTATTTTTAATCGCTAGTTTTCATTATTTTACACGCAAGTGGGACCTTCTCTTATTTCCATAAATTACTAGTACCTGGGTGGTCGAGCTCAGACGTGATTCTTTGCCCTAGAAAGTATTCTAGTTCACCATATAGAAATATACAAACATCTAACCAAGTAAATAAATGAGCCAACTCAGTCAAACCGTTTTCGCGATAGTTTACAAAGGAATTAATAAGATTAGATTATGTAGAAATTCCACTGAGCAATATTTTAATTGAAATACGTCGTAAAATACCATACAGTTTTATGCCCATATTAGCACATCTAATTTTTTTAGTTCCAAAAAGGTGGCAGCATTGGAAAAACATACCCATGGGCAGCACGTAGATATAATATCTTAAAATTAGGCATACTATGTATAAAACGAATTCCATCCAAATCTGTGCAGCCGTTCCCGAGATAGTAGTGGATATAGAAATATATAAATAAACTAATATACATACAAATATACATACAAGAAAAACTCGTTTAAGGTTATAAGATAATCCAAACATAATCATGGTACCTTGGCTACATTACGCTTACAATAATCTTCATATTCTATTTTAAATTTCAAAATAAATAGTACATAAAATTACTTGCTAGCTATATTCAAAATATTTTTTATATGGGCGGTACGATAAATTCGAGCTCAAGAAAAAAGTGTGGATTGTCCCTTACGATAAAAAGTAAAGCCAATTTTTGGCACAACTATAAGGATTTGAGCTATAATATTTTACCAGGTGATGCGCTGACGGATGTAGATTAAACTTGCATCAAAAAGTGAAATTCCAGAAAATTACCGTTACGATAAAATCGCGCAAAGGGGTCGATATGTACTAGGTATATATCGTTGTACCATACGAAAACTAGCATATTTTTTTATGGCTGACGAAAAGTAACAGGTTCGACTTTTGGTTGACGAAAAATAACATGTTCGACTTTTGGCTGACGAAAACTATCAATTCCGTTTAAACAACAACAATTTTAATGTAAAAACAGTATATAATTACTGATAACTTTCGTCAGCCAAAAGTCGAACTTGTTACTTTTCGTCGGCCAAAAGTTAAATGTGGTACTTTTGGTACTTTCCCTATATAATAAAACGATACAATATTTCGCGATATCTCTGCCTCAAAATTCAAAAAATCGTGCGAACGTAATGTCCGCAACTCCTAGGAAATGTCCATATGCTCGTTTCATAATTGTTATGTGTAGGGAAGCTAAAAATATGTGCGAATTCTTGCAAAAAATAAAATAAAAAATAAAAATAAAAATAATATAAGAACTGAATCTTACAATTCACATTTTCCATATTTCAAAAACTTGTTTTAAGTACTATACAATACTTTAAATTAATGTTAGCTTTGTATTTATGTAAATGCATGGGGTCTTTTTAAAAAGCAAATGAAACTATCCGATTAATATTGCGAAGGGTTGCATTTAGCTATCATATCTTTTACTATATTTCCGAGCTGTTGTGTGCGGAAAACGAATGCTCTACATCGCAGGACATGTTGGATAAAATTTAAATATGAACAATTCCTTAGGCGAAAACCCTACTATAAACTTGTCTGTGAAATTAGAGTTTTTGTATAAGAAATTTTAACCTACAGCTGTTTTCTATCAATAGTCAAGTAGCCTTGTTTTTATGTTTGTCATGATGAACTTCTATACGGAAACGCTGTATTTCTAGTCATATGCTTGCCATATTTACACAATATTATATAAGCAAACGCAACTATCTGCTAAAAAACATCTGAATTAACCACAGATAAGATATTTTTAGTTTAATATTTTTCGATATTACACGATTAAGTGCCAAAACATGCACGAATATGCATATTGGTGTAAATATGCTTTGTAGGTCATAATATGCATTTGCATATCTTTAGCTTCCCTAGTTATGAGCAATAGATATTTTTTTTCGACATTATTCAGTATACGGTATTCGGTATACGCAATTAGCATTCTATTTTCATATTAGGTATTCGTATTAGATATTCGTATTCGTACCCGCTTTTCCACAATTACCTATGAGCTGATATAAAAAATATCCATCATCCAGTAATTTTTATTTAAGATCGAAAAAATATCAATTGCCCATAAAAATTATGGGATGATCTAAAAAATATCCATCATCAAGTAATTGTTATGGAGGATCGAAAAAAATATCAATCACTGATCGAAAAAACAAACATTGTCTAATCCCGTAATTTTGGCAATTTTCGACATTAGGATAATTGTTATTTTAGGTCTCTGGTAAGTACTTGTAAAATATGCATAGAATGTACCCGTGTAGTGGCATTGCGCGACTTGGTTATTATTATTATATTTATTTATTTAAAATATATTATTACATTTCAAGAAGATATGGTTACTGATAAACCTTGCGCGACTTGGTTATAATTACATAATCGCCTATAAACTTTCCATTTTACCATGGATTTTCTTCGTTTATAGCTTACATTTTTGCCAATAGAATGGGGCTTAACATAAAGGGGAAACACCTTTGTTGTAAAGATTTTTCCTGACAAAGTCAATTTTTTCTTAAATTTTTCATAAAAAATTTAAAAAATTCAAATTGATTCATCAATATTTCAGAAACTATAAGAATTAGAGAAAAATGTTATAGGGGTCATGAACATTTCATTTCAGTAAGTGAAGATGCAAATTTTACAAACTCTTTGTACAATATGCTTCACTAACAATCTGAGAATTGCAGAAATATGCAAAGACGACGGCAATTGAACTGGTGCCTCTTAGATACCTTTTCGCTAGTTCTGAACCCGAAATTGTGTTCACTACGTAGTTATTGATTTCCCTGCAGGATACTAACATGCATACACAGCTTCAATTCAGTCTTCCAAAATTTATGTTGTATCCATAAGATTCCAACTGGGAAAATATACGAAATGTGTATATAATAAAGTAACGTAAGTAGCTGCCGATATCAATTGGTGCAAATTATATTTGTGTATACATTTCTATATTTATAGTATGGGTACGTATTTATTTTAATTTTAGCGGTGTACTACGTATATGTACATATAAGTTTGCATTTGGCCATTTTATCATAATTCAACGTACTCAATCAGGGGCGTAACGGTTATAAGAGAAATGGGGTAAAAGTCATATTTAACCATTATCATGGGAAAAAAATTTTTTTGGTCCTTAATAAACATTATAAAAACCAAAAAAAAAAACTGTTTTGGGCCTGAATAACCATTTCCCCTTTTCATTTGATACCAATATTGCTTAAAACATTCCAGGGCATCCGGGTTCACTTTTTCACCCATAACTGTATGTAAAAGCCCTGCTGAACACCTTTCATTTGATATCAATATCGTCCAGAAATATTGACAAATAAATAGGCTTGATTTTTATAGCCGACCAAAAAAAATAAAAATCTGAATAACGGTTATTCAGGCCCAAAACACTTTTTTGGTTGCCATAACGGTAATTCAGGCCCAAAACGGTTTTTTGGTTTTTATAATGTGTTATTAAAGACCAAAAGAAGATAAAGGTTATTTTTGCGTAACCTTTTCACCACATTAGAAAAAATAACCGTTATTTTCGGTTCCTGTACTCAATTCTTTTATGTGCCACATACATACATACATACTCAGACTACGTGACCAATAAACATCAAATCACAACCTTAACAGCTGGCAGGTTGGGATAAAATGGAGTATGAGCAGACACCAAACAGTTATGTATGCCATCTAAGAGAAAAGGAAATATTTAAAACTAGTAAGTCCTACCACGCGATACCGTGGCTTTCAATTACACTGAGCGACAATTTGAGGATGGAAAGACCTCAAACCGCTTCCGCGTAAGAAGTTCGAATCGTTTTTAACTGCCAATCTAATACAAAATATTTTACTACTTGAAGAAGAGATTTCCCTTTACAAATTGCAGAATATAAATCGGCTTTAAACCCATAGTTTCTTATTAAAAAAAATTTAAAATGAAGCAAATAGATAGTGGCTATTTTTATTTTCCGTGGACCTATAGATTTTTTGTACAAAGATTTTGTCCGAGGAGACCCATGTGAAATTTTATTTTAAATATTTTCCCATAATCCAGTTTCTTGTACTCTTTCGTCTCCTTTCCTTTGCTATTTTCGTCCCTTTCACTTTAATCTTCCATTCCCTATCCGTCCGGTTCCTTTTCCTTTCCTTTCCTTTCCTTTCCTTTCCTCTCCTTTCCTTTCCTTTTCTTTCCTTTTCTTTCCTTTCCTTTTCTTTCCTTTTCTTTCCTTTCCTTTTATTTCCTTTCCTATAGTGAACACATTTCGGATAATTTTTTTAAATAAGTAAATATCCTTTTTTTTAAATAAACCATACGATATCTGAAATTTAAAAATTAAATAAGATATAGCGAAAAATAAAATTTTTAAACAGTTGGCCACCCTTTTTAAAAAAATCAAACCTACCTCCTGCCCTTTGATTTGACATCCAATTTTCGAAAATATTGCAGGTAAATTTTAAACTTTTCAAATATCACAGTGAAATGCCAAAACACCCCAACATAGCGAGCATTCCATGGAAAATGGTAAATTTGTCCCGTACAAACATTTCGATTTCTCATTTTTTCTGTTTAGAAATACCATTTTTGTTTTGATTTTCAATAATATCTTCTTTTATTATCTTGGTATTAATTTATATACACATTTACATTTAGTTTGGAATTTAAAAATAACCCAGCCAGCAAGGTACCGTACATTTTACGAACATTGCGATTTACGAGCTATTCTCGAATAAGAAAACAATAACAAAAGAAACTTTTTTCTATCATGTCAAAAAAAAAAGAAAACGAAAAATTTCAAACCAATATTTTAAAAGTAAGTATGTATGTTTGTAAAATTTCTACATTTACGATAAAAAAAACGGACGTAAAAAGATTCATATACACTCACGGAAAAAAGTATTGGCACAGCAGACAAAGTTGGTTTCGACCTCAAAAACGCTTCCAAAGAAATAAAGTTTTTATTATTTCCCATTTTTGTTGCATTAGTACACGTATTAAGAATACGTTAAAGAAAAAATTATACTAATTCATTGAATAGTTTAACCACATTAATTCGTGGAATTAAAAAAGTCCTATTTTTATGCGGAAAAAAAAGTATTGGTATCATTTTGAGATTAAATAACAACGAAATTTTAAACGCTAGTATATTGTGGGCGTACCGTTTCATTTTCGAACATCATAAAGTGGGTTTGGCATGGAATACACCAACTTTTTGGTAGTTTCCTCCCCAATATTTGGTCATTATTCCATTATGGCTGCTTGTAGACTTTGCTTACCACTTTCTTAACCGCCGCTCCAGCTCATCCCACATTTACTCGATCGGGTTGAGGTCTGGGGACTGTGGGAGATGTGGGAGAACATGAGTAGTGTTATATGCAAGCCGCATACGTACTTCGTGTGGTGGTATTTCGGGTCGTTGTCGTGTTGGAAGGTGTGTGATGTACCCAAGATTAACTTTCAGCGCTTATTTTAGCGTCTTCTTTCAAAATATTGGTATAAATTTGCTTGTCCATTACACCCTCAATAAAAACCAATTCGAACACACCTGCAGTGGGCATGCAGCACCACATTATCACGTTTCCCCCAATATGTTTTATAGTGTGAAAAAGGTATTTTTGAATCTAATGCTGTATTAGCTATTGGTCATACCCTTACGCCTTCATATGATCGAAAAATATTAAAGTTGCTGTCATCCGAAAATATAACTTGCTCCCAGTTGCTGCAAGGCTTGTCCTTGTAAGCCTTTGCATAGTCCTTTCTACTCATTTGAATGAAAAGAAAAAAAAACATTTGCTTCCACTGTTAAGCATGGCGGTTGGAAGCATGATAGTGTGGGCTGCATGTCCACTGCCGGTGTGTTCGAATTGGTTTTTATTGAGGGTATAATGGACAAGCAAGTTTATGCCAATATTTTGAAAGAAGACGCCAGAAACAGCGCTGAAAAGTTAAATTTGAGTACATCACACACGACAACGGCCCGAAATAACAGCCCACAATGTACGTACACAGTAAAAATTTTAGTTTAATTTTAATACCATTTTGGTATTTATATATAACAATGCCAAAAAGCATAAAATTAAAACCATTCTGGTTTAAAAAAAAAAGAAGAGAATATTGAGAGACAGAAATTATTCTTGGTGTCAAATTAATACTTTCTTGGAATTAAATCAAAATCAAATTTTCATTATTTTTAGAATATTTCTGGTATTAAAAATAGTTGAAATGGTATAAGATCAATCCAAAGTTGGAATAAATTCTATACTTTTATGGAATTAAATCAAAACCAAATTTTGATTATTTTTATAATATTTTTGGTAATAAAAATATTTTAAATGGTATTAAATCTATCCGAAAATTGGAATAAATTGTATACTTTTTTGAATTTAAAAATATACCCCGTTAAAATTTCCAGTGGATATACTGCGAATAACCCATTATCCCAAAGATTAATGAGAAATTGAATAACGTTAACATAGTTTATTTACATAAAAATCTAAAACAGTAGTAGTAAACACTTAAGTACCTTATATATCGAGCCCTAATCCTCACAAAGGTGTATCCAACAAAAAGTAAATTTTACAGGACACAGTTTTTTAATTTGTTTTGCATACAGTTTGTATGCAGCCTTGAAACTTATTTAGTCTCTAACTTCGAAACTGCACATTTCACAGCCATGAAATTTTGGGAGTTGATGCATGTGATAGTAAATTGTTGATTTCCATAAAAAAGCTGAAATCGAGAATTTTGTTGGATACACTTTTATGGCGGTTAGGGCTCGATATATATACATGTTGTCAAATTTATACTAATATTTTGGAGATGTCCAGGGAAATTTCGGCACCGTCGCGGTTCTTGCAGTGATACTGCCTTATGACTAAAAAAATAAAGCAAAATTTACCCTCATGATATTTAATTAATCTCCTGCATTACTTACTTGATACAATTATTAGATTTGGGCCATTTATTTGAGTATATTTGATTACTCCTCCGGATTGCAGGTTTGAACACATTTTGTTTGATTTTATTTTTAGGTACTTTTTTCTGATAATTTTTTTTAATATTTTTTTGGTTTTGATTTCAAACCAAAAGTATTTTGATGGTAATATAATTGAGAAAGAGAAAGTTTTTTATACTTTTCAGGATTTGTTTTTAAACCATAAATGATTAAACTTCTTTAGGATTTTAATACTTTTCAAGACTTTATTTTGAAACTATTTTGGAATAAATAAAATTGTAAAACTTCTCATAGTTTAAAAATAAGACTTTTTGGCATTAAAATTCAAATTTAATTCCGAGAATGATTAAATTAAGTACCAAATGGTATTAGAAATAAACTATAATTTTTTACTGTGCATGCGACTTGCATATAATACTACTCATATTCTCCCATATCCCCCAGAGTCCCTAGACCACAACCCGATCGAGTACCTGAGGGATGAACTGGAGCGGCGGTAAAGAACGCGGTTTGTCACCAGCAAGCAAAGTCTAAAATCAGCCTTATTGGAAGAATGGCCAAATATTGGGGAGGAAACTACCAAAAAGTTGGTGTATTCGATGCCAAACCCACTTAATGATGTTCGAAAATGAAACGGTACGCCCACAATATACTAGCGTTTAAAATTTCGTTGATATTTAATCTGAAAGTGAAGTGTGCCAATACTTTTTTATACATAAAAATAGGACTTTTTTAATTCCACGAATTAATGTTGTTAAACCGTTCAATGAATTAATGTACTTTTTTCTTTAACGTATTCTTAATACGTGTACTAATGTAACAAAAAAAGGAAATAATAAAAACTTTATTTCTTTGGAAGCGTTTTTTGAGGTCGAATCCAACTTTGTCTGCTGTGCCAATACTTTTTTCCGTGAGTGTACGAGTGCTTTTTCGATACATTTACGACACTCGTAGGCACTGAACATTTTAAAGCGAAACAGTATTCGTAGGCGAATCGTAAACGGATATCATAAACGATATTTTATTAGAGTTTTCTTCGAGAAAACATCCGTTTACGAGCTCGTTTACGATGATTTTGCTGGCTGGGAATTTATAAAAGTTTTCTTTCCTTTTTTGAATTAAATATTATTTGCATGTGAAGACTTATATGTATATTCGGTAACATTTTACCATCTTGTTGAGTAAGTTGTATAATGCTGTGAAAATTACTGTTTAAATATTTATTAACTGAAAATGTTCAGTCGGCAATCCTTCTAACCTGCAACCCTGCGAGCGATCAGCTGACACGTTCTTACGTATAAAATCAAAACGATTTGATTTCTGCGGAACACGGGCGTCACCGTCGTCCGTCGTTAAGTAATCGTTTACACACAAATCCCATTGAATAGATCGGATCAGCTGACACGGTATACGGGCTTAAGTTCTCCACTAACCGGACTATAAATGTATTGTGGATACCTATCGAATGACATAAAAACGTCGAAACGTCATCCTATCGCCATAAAATTTTGTGGGGTTTATTAACTCGTATAAAGGCAACTTTTCACTGCTGGTACGTTCAAAAAAAAAACTAACTAAAAATCTCCATATGTTTTCACTCTACCTTAATGTATATATGTAAGTACTTAATCAAACATTTTAGTACCAATTTGTAGCCAAATTAATGTGCTGTAAATAAATGCGATTTTCGCTGCACTGATTGGTTGTTTTTTTTTTTTTTTTTGAAGCAAATGTACTAATTTTTTCGGGAAAATTATCTGGCAACCCTAATGCATACCTACATCTATCTATCTAATTTTCTGGGCAATATTGGTATCAAATGAAAGGTTTTCAGCAGGACTTTGATATGAAGCTCTTTTAACTGTGACCCCTAGGCCGGGTCTCCAGATATAGGTCAAAACGTGGACCCGGATGACCCCAGAATATTTCTGAGCAATATTGGTATCAATGGAAAGTTGTTGAGCAGAGCCTTCACATAGAGCTTTATTCATTATAAGTCTATTCATTATAAGTCCTAGATCGGGTCCCCAAATATGGGTAAAAATGTGACCCCGGATTAACCCGGAATGTTTCTAAGCAATATTGGTATCAAATGAAAAGTCTTGAGCAGGGCTTCTACACAGAGCTCTATTGTTTATGATTCCTAGGTCGGGTCCCGAGATATGGGTCAAACGTGGACCCGGATGATCTTTCATGTTTCTGAGCAAAACAAAAAAAATCAAAAGTCAAAAATCCAAAATCAAAAATCAAAAATGAAAAGTGAAAAGTCAAAACTCAAAAATCAAAAACCAAAACAAACAAAAACAACAAAATAATAGCAGCGACAATGAACAACAAATTATAAAAATTATAGCCACATTTTAATCCATTGAAAACCAGGAAAAAAAGGAATAAGGAAAAGGAAATAATAAAAATCCGATTTCGAAACTGTTTACATATCAATGTTCATGAATACTCGTTACTCACGCTTTAATTTTTTCTAATACAATTAATTTCACTAAAATTGCGCCTGGTTTGCATAAACCAAGAAGCATAGTGAACTAGCTCTTTCCCGTAAAAACACATAACTTTCTTAAAATTTTTCACAATACGCGAGTATTTTAAAAGCGAGTTCCTTCTTTTGATAAGAGTTTTATCAAACAACAGTAATGTACCAGATATTTTGTTTGTTAGCATTTTGGTTTGTCTTTAATTCAATTCGTGAACTGGAAAAGTTCGTACGATTTGTCCCGTACAAATCATGGAATGCTTCCGAAGGGGATGCGATTATTGGCAAATGCGGTACTGGAATCCCTTAGGTTTTCAGCGTTTCACGATAGTAACGTAGATTAAGGCGTCGGTTAATGTGGCATTATTTCGGTTCTGCTTGGTGGTGACACCGGAACTATTTCTAACGCATCATCACTGACCGTGACTGACTCGAGATTTTTACCCATGTTGATTAACTAAAGGAAAGGGGTAGATAGAATAGGGGCGTTCATTTGGAAGGATTACCAGCGTTACAATAGAGCGGGTTATCACACCTTTTTGGGTACGAATATCTGTCACTCGGGTTCTTTTTAGAGATGACCGATCCCGTGATGTTTGAGGAACGGAGTGATTCGTTCCTTACAGGAACCAAGACTTTCATTCACTTTTTAGTAAAAGTAAATACATGTTTTCAATCGAATTATATTGCATTACACCCTTTGAAAATGCCAAAAATGGGTATACATACATATATTAAATGGGCAACATTTTTATCAAAGTTTTAGTAGACATCACTGCCCATAGTAGGCATTTTGACTTACAGAAGGGCAGCGCAACAAATATCTAAGTATTGATGCAATCATACCAATTCAATTCAAGAATCAGCCCTGGCAGGTAGATCGTTTGTTCCATTGAATTTTATGGAACTTTTATATTACTCGGTACATTATCGGTTCAGTTTTTGAATTTCAAAAGAAAAACGGTTCGGTTCGTGGCTCGGCTCAAAGACTAAAAAACGCTGTGGTTCAGTTTTTGAACCGGTTCGGTTAGAACCGGTTTGCAGCCCTGATTTCTATACAACAAGTATATGAAACCATGTTAAAGCATTTTTTTATAACCCTTTTAACATGCTTTAACAAAAACAAAGCAAATAGTGTTCAGAATAGGGAAGAAGTTTCTTTGGCCTCCACATACCTACATATCGTAGCTTCTGGTGAAAATAGTTTGTAGTATGATAGCCATGCCCACTTTTGCTATATCGATTTTTTTTTTATTCTGTCACCAAAATAGGGAGGGTGGTAAAATTTCATCCATGCAGAATGTGTTTGACAGATAGGAAAGATAAAAATTCATTCGACATGGGACATGTATGTTTTTATATACATACATATGTACCTACATAAATATATGTACATATATACATACACACTACTTATTTAGCATTAGCAAAGTACTCTCGAATAATAGAAAAGTACAAAAATAGGAAAATTTCAAAATTTACATACCTACCCATATACATACATACATATGTACATAAGTCCATTCTAATATTGAATAAAATGAGAGTAATCGAAGAGCCGGAACGAATGACTAAAAGTCATTCATGTCAGAAACACTGATACCTAATATAAGTATGTAGGTGGAAATATGTGTATTCTAATACGTGTACATCGTATACATAAATACATGTATGTAGTAAATGATTTGGAAAGGCCTCGATTTTGGAAGTAAATCGGTAGGTAGTGGAGAGAACATAATATCAAATCCAAAAATTAACGAAATTTTTCAGCGAGTTGAGATTTTCACATTAAAATCAATGGGCTACAAAACTGTATATTCAAAAATCTAAAAAATTCTCTAAGGACTACACGGCGTATGAGTAATATACATATGTACTCTGAAAAAAATACCCGTAGTTAAATCAACAACTTTCGGCTGTTGAATCTCCGTCTTTGATTCAACAGCAAAAGTATTTGTTTTTGCAGCACAGTTTTTGATCCAACAATTGATTCAAAAACGGGCGCTGTTGTTTCAAAAACTTGCTTGTTTTTAAAAATTTGTTTGTGAGAAAACCAACAAAAACAATAATGATGGAGAGAAGATGAAGAGAAAAATTCAAACAAAAGTTTATTTTTAGCAGAAAATTTTCTTCAAAAGTCCCCGTTGTTGATTTAAAGGCAAAATTATTTGACCCAACAGTTTCCGTTGTTAACAAAACTAATGACAAACAAATTTTTTAAGTTTTGTTTTTACAATATATAATTCATGGATTCTTTTTTAGGAAAAGGGAAGTATAAATAGGTTACTACAATTCAATATAATGTTGAATGTTCCACTATGTGATGATTGGATAGAATTTCAGGTTGATGTCATGGTTCGAATCCGGAGGAGAATATAAAATAAAGAAGAAAAAGCAGAATATGAAATAAAGATAGCAACCAGTGAATGATAAGAAGGAGAGAAGAAGAGGAGAACAAGCGGAGGCTACATATTTGCAGTTGGGACCCGGATGAAGAGTAAAATGCAAACAAAAATTTATTTTTAGGTGAACATTTTTTCCAACAATCTCCGTTGTTAACTTAAAGGCAAAAGTATTTGATCCAACAGTTTCCGTGGTTTACTTAAATCAACAACGCTCGCACGTTTGAAACAACAACGGAGCGTTGTTGGGCACATTTCAACTGCGGAAAGTAGTTGATTTAACAGCAAAAGTTTTTAGATTTACTTACAACGTTTTTTTTTTCAGAGTAGGTACATGGCGATAATAGTTTGTTTCTTAGGGTTCAATTAGTTATGCGTTAACTTTATGTCCATAACAGTACCAGTATCGGTATTAATTTGGTCGATTATTGGTGGAGTAACAGTAAACAGCTGAACAGTGATCATAGCCCAATAAAGGTGGTCATGCAATAGAGTCGCTCTTCTTCTTTTGGTTTTTTAGGTTGCGAAATTATCATATTTTGTATTAACGCTAATAGCGTGTTCTCTTTTAATTGCTACGACCTTATTATTATTGGGTCATGACAGTGAACAACTGAAACAAACAATCGATCAGCTGGTTAGCGTTACGGCTGAAAACCAAACTTCATCTGGTTGTTACCGATAGCGTTACCAACTAGCGAATCAGTAATCAAATACTTATACTCAGCTGTACGCAGGGCCGCCGAGAGAAAATCCGGGCCCGGGGTCAAAATAACTAAGGGCCCCCATACTAAATGAACAAATTCTCAAAATCAAAATTCAATGAATATATAGTTACGAACTTTAATTTATCTATACATGGCCGCTGTGGTGCAGTGGGTAGAGTGCTCGCCTGCTATGCCAGGCTTCTGTTTTAGCCACTCAAAAAAAAAAAAATGGACGTGTTTTTGTAGCGTCCGGAACGCAGTTTAAGTGGCTAAAACAGAGGCATTAAACTAAATTTCTGTCGCTAACATACTTTAATCATTAGATGTGGCCTAAATCTTTCCTTTTATCATAAAACGATACAATATTTCGCGATATTTCTGCCTCAAAAGTTCAAAAAATCGTGCGAACATACCGTCCGAAACGCCCAGGATATACCCATATCGCTGTATAAGAATTTGCATCATACCGAATTTTTCTGTTGCAACAGAAAACGAATTCAAATTTATGCTGCAAAGTCGACGCCAAAAACCAACAATTCCTTAAGTGGGGTGCAGACACTTTAAGAGATTTATAAAATTTGTTGAAATTTAAAATGATTGCTATCTACGAAAGGTGATTAAAGGTGTTGTTCGTTTATTTTCTGTAAGCAAAAACTTGGATATCATTTTGCGATTCCCGGGCCCTCTAAAGCCCGGGCCCGGGGCAATTGACCCCCTCAGCCCCCCCCTCTCGTCGGGCCTGGCTGTACGTAGTACACAGAGTATTATAATTTTGATCATATAACGGTAGTATTGAAATATTTTGATTTGGTACACAGATTCTTATCGTGACCGTGTAGGTTGGTATTGAAAAGGGCGCTCACGCTCACTTCCATATCGACGGCTGAGAATAAGATCGCCCTATTTCAAAAATTGTATCAAAAACGCCCTATTTGAAAAATTGTTTCAATAACGTCCTATTTCAGATTTTGCTTCAAAAAAGCCCTATTTCAGAGAAAATTCCATATATATTTTTCTGAAATAGGGCGTTTTTGAATAATTGTCTGAAATAGGACGTTATTGAAACAAATTCTGAAATAGGGCGTTTCTGAAGCAAAATCTGAAATAGGACGTTATTCAAACAATTTTTGGAATAGGGCGTTTTTGAAACAATTTTTGAAATAGGGCGATCTTATTCTCAGCCGTCGATATATAGTATGTACATATGGAAAAACGCACGCATAACTCAATCATTAATAAGGCCGAGTGATGAAATTTCATCCATGCAATGACCCCTATTTTCGAAAATAGGCGGTCCCACGCCCATTTTCTATAGGACAAATTTTCGAAGTTTTATAAGTCATATCTCGAAAAACGTAGCAGATATATCGATGAAATGTTATACGCGTGATTAACTTGCTAAGGCAAATGTTTGTTTGAAAAATTACACAAATCTGTTGACTACCACGTCCATTCATTGAAAATTGGTGCCATTAGTTATATTGTAGACATATGTAAACCCAAATAAATATAAATTTTTCAAAATGTTCACGGAACCTGTAACTCGACTCAAACTTAAATATTATGAGGAAACTTGGTATAAATACTTTCAGTATTAGTGTTAAGATATGTGCAAAAGCTATGCGATATCGGTTTATAACCGCGCTTTCCTTTTAACGAAAATATTTTTAAACCCCCCTTTGGAAATTTGTATTGCAATTAAAGAATACAACTGACAAATAAAGAAAATAATTCACAGAAATCCCACTTACTGCTGGGGAAACAAGTTAGATATCATACATTTGTTTAAGATCGACGATATTCCGCTGGGTATGTTCGAGTTTTTACTGATATCTATTTCTACATACTCGAATCATATTGAAAGTCATTGAATTTCAATTTGGACTGTTTCGAACCGTTTATTTCACTTTAGATTCGCGACTACTATTAGTTGAGGGAGGAATGTGGTAGAGTGGTAAAGGGGGAACATTACCTTCAAAAATTTAACTGAAGTGTCACAATATGGTTTTTTATTCTTTCGATTTTCCCAATATCTGTCAGTTGCACTTTTCGCAATGTGAAGTATTGACGTGATCATATGTGTGTTAGTTGGAGCTGTCATCTGCGGTAGTTTAAAAAAAGTACATTGTACGTGAATGCTGAAAATTGGACACAAACACATCTAGAAATTTGTACTTTCAGATATTAAAGTCACAAAAAGCCCGAATGCACTCTACAATTGAGAGTACAAGTTTTTAAGTGTGAAAATCGCTACTTTTGCATGGTATTTAATCAAACTATACAGTGAATATTGATGTGGGGTGGGATTGTTGGTTGGAGTTATGGAAGTAGAGACAGCATCAAAGTTCGAGTACTCATCGAAGCTGAAATATTTAATGATTTGCAACAGGCAATTTGAAAAAGCATTCGGAGAACGTTCAGACGTAGTGGATTTAATGTCCATATTATTCTCTTTCCGTTATTATATTCCATTCCGGCAATGCTTCGAATCTGTGTTGGAAATAAGAGCTAAAAAAAAGGTAATTTTTAGTTCAATTTTTATTCAAAGCGTCATATTCATAATTATTTCTTTCAACCAGGAGACAATCTTGTAACCTTTCATATTTATACAAAAACAAGTAAGAGCGCGCCTGTCTTCGGCCGTACCGAAGACTTCATACCTTTCATGAATGGGAAAATGAAAATTTACCTATGTATGTACATAGCCTGATTTAGTTTAATTTCAGTTCTGTGGGTTATTTATAAGAATATTTATTAGCAAAATTGTGTCTTAGCTCTTTAAATGGAGAAGTTATACCCCAAAATGTCCATATCTGAACAATCGGTTGTTTGCTATATGTTATAGTGGTCCGATTCGGCTGATTCGGACAAATGATCAATTGCACATAACAACAAACCTGTATTCCGAATTTCATTCAGATATTTCAAAAACTGGGGGACTAGTTTGCTTTCACACAGACGGACGGACATGGCTTAATCGACTCAGCTCATGATTCTGATCACATCGAGATATATTTTGGTGGGTTCCTTCTGGTACTTTCGACAAAAAATTTTTAACACAAAGTTATAATATCATTTCATTCTCATGAAAGGTATAAACATACATCTTTCGGATCTTGGAACAAAAAGTCTTCAGTAGTAACTTAGAAAATGCCATTAACACAAATAGTTATGCATTTGCAAATAGATGATCTAAATTTCTGAAGAGCTAATAAAACTGTATTACATTATAATTAAACCAAACGAATAAGCCACACAAACATTTTGCGTTGATCAGCCTTGCTGGGAGGCCGAGCGATACATTATTATTATTACCCGGATGACCGAGCTTATCTCGGGCGGCCATTTTTCCGAAAATCGTGGAAAAATTAAACTTTTCAGAAGCTTGCCCCCGAGATCCCTGGTATACTAAATTTCATGAAAATTGTTTAAGCTGTTTGTGTGACCCAGAACCAAAGTAAATCCGTCTCGCTTCACCGCGATACCTCTACTTCTTCATGTGCGTCTCCCTTTCTTCTTCGTCTTAGACTTCCGCTCCCTTCCCTCTACTTTCATTTTTCCTTTCTCTCTCATCGCCGTTTCCTTTTTCTTTTCCTTTTCTTTTTCCTTTTCCTTTTCCTTTCCCTATTGCCCTCCCTTACCACTCCTTTTATCTCCATCTCTTATACGTTCGCCCTTTCTCTCTACCAATATCTATCTCCCCCCTTCCCTCTCCCATTCTATTTTCGTTTCCTTCCCCTTCTCCTCTAAAACATGAGTATGTGTTGGTGCGCCTACTGTAGGCCAAAGTGAAAAATTACGAAAAATAACACTGTATCACAAAATGAAATTTCTTGTCTGTAATTTGGACGCACTTACCCTATCTATATGTAAAATCGGTCGCTGATTCCGAAAATCGGGTTATATATAATTCTATGGGAAGGTCTTCGAGATATCGGAAATTTACCGTTATTTGGTCAATGGCTCCACTTAATCCAGTATGTCTCTTTAACGCATTGAGCTATCAATAGTAACACCAGACGAAATAAAATTAAATTTCCTGTACAGGGCTCCTATAACAATTTTCTCTAGGTCTTGTAGTTTCTGAAATATATACATACATATGAGTCAATTTGAAAATTTTCAATTTTTTACGAAAATTTGAAGAAAAAATTGACTTTGTCAGGCAAGATCTTTAAACCAAACGTTTTTACCTTTAGTTTTGCTCATTTACGTGAAGCCCCATTCAATTGGCAAAAAGATAAGCTATAAACGAAGAAAATCCATAGTAAAATGGAAAAGTTCGAGGAGATCAAGTAAATACAGCCAAGGCGCGCAATGCCACTACACGGGTACATTCTATGTATATTTTACCAATACCTACACATCTGCAGTAGCAGCGCATTAGCAGTGCAGTAGACACAAGACCATTTACGGGTATAGCATGCTCTTTCAAATATCTAAAACGGCCGGTTCGGCAGGATCCTCCAATACGAATGCAAAATGAATTTTCTCGATGTGACCACGAAAAAGGAATAGCTTTTGGAACCCATCTTTCAAATGTGTTTACTCCAAATGAAGGCCGAAATGTTTTCCAAGAAAATACTCCACAATTACCAGCAGTACCACTTGGATTTAAACTACATAGACGACTTGAATAAAACTATATCCAAAGACATAGAGGATAAGAAAGCACCAGGGTATGACAGAATAACGGGTGAAATGTTAAAAGCGCTTCGCATACCAGCTATTAAGGAATTACTATACATTTTCAATAGTATCCCCTGAATATGTCACATTTCCAATCCATGGAAACTATCTGAAATTACTATCTCTCGGTGTGTGGAGCAGTGTAAGCCAAGCTACACGAACTCTGCGCGTCTAGACGCGTTACCATCTACTGGGAACAAGGGCACCAGGGAATCGAAGGAAACGAGAGGGCGGACGCTCTAGTTAAAGCCGGGGCATCACTAGCGCAAGTAAATGCGGAAGACGTTTTCCCTTCTCTAAATTACCAAACAGCTCAAATAGATCAGGCATTGATGCGTAAAGGCGATTCCCAGTGGGAGACCCTGCCATCCTACAAGATCGCCAAAATCATGCTTCGGTCATATAAAGCTCAAATCACAAACTACCTACTTACACTTCCCAGAGCAGACTACAGACTGGCAGTCGGCATTGGTTGGTTGGTTGGTTAGAGTGGCGAGTCCCACAGACCACGACTTGTGACTAACGAACCAAAAACCAGAAGAATAGCGTAAACATGTATATCACCTCGGAGATCAGGGCGGGTCCTACGCCCTATATCCATCCTGTTGTGTTCAGATATCTAAGAAGCCCCTCAGGCTTGACGTCCCTGAGTTCAGATAGGTCGTCGAAAAGGGGTTTTCCAAGGAATTTCAATCTGCCTAGGCAGTGCATTCGCATAGCAGGTGCTCCACCGTCTCCCCCGTTCCTGGAAGATTACAGCTGCGACACTGAGTGTTGGGATCCAATCGCAATCGGGCCGCGTGGGTACCAATAGCCCAATGCCCCGTGAAAACCGCAGTTAAGCGGGAAATGTCCCTCCTGTCCATTTTTAACATGGCTGAGGATCGTATCTCATTGTAAGAAGGCCAAAGACTTCTGCAGACCCTGCAGATCCGCAATCGCTTCCATCTGATTTTGGCCTTCTCAAGGCAGTGCCGAGTTATCCGGCCTTGATAAAGCCCAGAGGCGCAAGAACCTCTCGCGCCTCCGAAATATCAAGTGCTGATCCCTGCCTGGCCAGCTCGTCAGCCATTTCGTTTCCCTAGATGTCGCGATGCCCGGCACCCATATCAGAGAGACGCTATGACGACTTGCCAGTCCCCAGACCCACTCCCTGCACTGCCGGACCAGGCTTGATGAAACCGTTGCAGATCCCAGAGCCTTCAGAGCCGCCTGGCTATCCGAGAAAATTCCTATCCTTTTTTCAACACCGGCACTTTCCGTTGCAAGTAGAACCTTGCAGGCCTCCTGTATCGCGAAAACTTCTGATTGAAAAACGCTCGGCGTGTCCGGGAGCCTTAATGATATGGATGTGTCCGGCTTAGTTGAGAAGATACCCGCTCCCACTCCGCATGCCATTTTTGACCCGTCCGTGAAAACTGAAACATCGAACTTCTGAGCTATTTTACCATCTCCCCAGTCCTTCCTGGATGGGAAGACAATCTCATAGTTCCTATCGAAAACTCTTGTAGGACAGATGTAGTCTGTTCTCATGTTGATGTCGGGGTCTGTAACGCTGAGCAGAATACGCGCGTGCCAGTATGTGCGCTCCTTCCAGACTCCCAACTCCCGCAATCTCAAGGCATCATGAGATGCCCTTTCCTTGACAAAAAGATCGATGGGCGGAATGTTGCAAATCACATTCAGACCATCCGTGGGACATGATCTGATCGCCCCTGTGATCGCAACGCAAGCAGCTCGTTGAACTTTCCTTAGCATATTAGCTATATAGCCCACCTCAGTTGCTCTCCACCACACCATTGATCCGTATGTTAAGATCGGTCGAACAACTGCTTTGTACATCCATTCCGTGAGTTCTGGCCTCAGACCCCACTTTTTACCCAGCATTTTCCTGCAGGCATACAAGGCAACGTAAGCCTTTTTAGTTCTATGTTCCGTGTTTAGCCTCCAGTTTAACTTAGGCGTTAGAAATACTCCGAGGTATTTTGCATTATCGGAAAGACTTAGTTCTCGACCATTGAGAACAGGTAGATTAAAATCAGGAATTTTTGTCCTATTGGTAAATAACATGAGCTCTGTCTTTGAGGGGTTTACGCTGAGACCGGAGGCCTCCGCCCATCCCCCAAGCCTCCTCAGTGCTCCTTGCATTATCCCGCTGATCACGTTGGGGCACAGGCCCGATACCAGTACCACCACGTCATACGCATAAGCCACGACTTTAACTCCGTTTCCGTTGAGCTGGCGAAGTATTCCATCTATAACACAAAGCCATAGCAAGGGCGATTGAACTCCACCCTGAGGAGTTCCTCTCCCCGGGTGTGTCGTAATCACACTTGAACCAACCCTTGCGCTTATAGTTCCAGAACGCAGAGCTGACCCTATCCAGTTTACTATAGCGTCCTCAACACAGTCGGCATACTAACAGGGCACTGTCTCACACCATCTCATGCGTTCAAAATAGGATTGGTGCAGAGTCAGGCGTGCACTTCATGTAATGAGGACGATGCTGTAGGCACTCTGGAACACTTTCTCTGCCAATGTCCAGCTTTCGGCAGACTACGATTTAACTGTCTCGGCTCTCCATACTTCACGTCTCTAGAGACATTGCGGGCCGGGAAATTCACAAAATATTAAAACTTGCGAAAACCTGCATAATAAGATAATGCCTTCTGTATGTTGGCAACACTAAGGACCATATGTGGCCTATGTGAGGGATCTTCAGACTTCAGCCAACGCAACCTAACCTAACCTAAGGTCAACTTTTGAAACCAAACGATATTGCACTGCCCTATTCCTAGATGTGGCACAAGCTTTCGATAAAGTATGGCTAGAAGAGCTCTTGCATAAATTAAAACAAAAACTTCTATACAATCTCTGCGGGATCTTAGAAAGCTTTTTAACAGGTAGAAAATTTTGAGTAAGGCACAAAAGTTTTACAACCGAATATCTGCTGGAGTTCCACAAGGTAGCCTGTATTATACTTAATTTACACAAACCATCTGCCAACAAACACTAGCCTTGTCACATCTACCTTCGCAGATGATACGGCTACACTGAGTGTGCATGCAAATCCCATAACTGCTACTATTCAATTGCAAAGACGCATAAAAACTTTAGAAGAATGGCTTACTACACTGAGGGAAAAAAATTATAAAAACATATGAAAACGTGCTTAAAATGGGAAAAAACGTATTTAAAAGTGATGTAAATACCAACATTTTTATTTTAAAAATGTTCATTGTAAAATTTTTAAATCAAGAAAAAACATTTTAAAATTAAAAATGTTTATTTTTATTTTAAGCACTATGAGAAAAAAAAGCTGCTTCACTGCAGTGTTCAATTAGTCGACAATTAGTGATCATAGCTTTACAGTTCTATTCTTTTTTTTTTTAATTTAAATATTTATATACATATACATATGTTTATACTCTAGATCTATCAAGCAAATTGGATATTTTGATGGAGACCGTACTGAGAATTGAAAAGAAGGTGGATGAAGGAGATAAGAGGATGGATAACTTGACGGCGGGTATAGCTACAATACAAAGCAATGTGGGTATTTCTATTCCTCTACTAAGATTAAACTCTCAATAACTATTTCTCACTTTTTAGCAATGTATAATGAACGAAACGCAGAATGTCACAGCACAGCGAATTGTAAGAAACAATACTTTTTATATGTTATGTTACTTTTGTGGAAACCACGAAATGAAATCTCGTGCAATTTTACTATATGTTTCCTAACAACATAATTCTATACGATGTGTAGTTTAACCTTTTTTCCAATTATTTAAAAATCACTCATACAAAATTTCGCAAATTCAAATTCGCTATAAAACAATCCTCAATTTATGTCAGTATAAATTTTCCACTTACCTACCTCACAAGGAAAATATTACACTGGATCACAAAATGAAATTTTTTGTCTGTAAATGGGCTTTTATCTACTGCGCTGCCAATGTGCTGCTACTGCAGATGTGTAGGTATTGGTATAACATGCATAGAATATACCCGTGCAGAGGCATTGCGCGACTTGGATGTATTTACTTGATCGCCTATAACTTTTCTATTTTACCATGGATTTTCTTCGTTGATAGCTTATATTTTTCCCAATAGAATGGAGCTTCACGTAAAGGAGTAAAACCGAAGGTGAAGACATTGGTTTAAAAGATATTGCTTGACAAAGTCAATTTTTTCTTCAAAAAATCGTAAAAAATCGAAAAAATTCAAATTGAATCGTCAATATTTCAGAAACTATAAGAGTTACAGTAAAATGTTGTAGCAGGGATGAAAAGGAAATTTAATTTTCTTTCGTTGAGTGTCACTCCAAGGAAGATAGCTCACTGCGTTAAAGAGGTATACAGGATTAAGTGGAGCCATTGGCCAAATAACGGTAAATTGCCGATATCTCAAAAACCTTCCCATAGAATTAAAAATGAGCCCGATTTTCGGAATCAGCGACCGATTTTACATATAAATAGGATGGTCGCGTTCAGAGTATTTTTTGGCTGTAGAGCAGTGTTATATATTTGATAAATATATAGACTGGTATTCATAAAAAATAAAATAGGTTTTAACAATTGTATAAAGTGACACTTTCATAAATTTTTCGATTTTAACAGTTTTATATAGCTATATACATACATATGTATATATTTATTCATATATCTACATATGTATGTACAGTAGAGTGGCCCCTATTTTCGAAAGTCGGAAATTTGCAGGTGTTACCCCCTGATATGTTTTTGTTTAATACAAAAATAATACCCTGAAAATTTTGGCCCGATTGAACAACTCTAACCCGTGCCACAACGAGTTGAAGTTGAAAAATTGGCAACATCACTTTTAGTAAGCGCTTCTTTTGGCTATGCCGTGATAAATATATGTATGTGCGTAGGTATACCCGAAAACCTAACTCTGAGATATTTACAAGTTTAAACTTTCATGAAATTAATCAAAATACTTTTATTATTTTGCTTTAGTAGCAAGAATCGTAGAAGATGTATGTACGTTAGACCGTCTCGCCTTATATGGACCAAAAAAAAAGTCCACCGTACGCCCCCCCATATGATTTCTCTTTCGAAAACATTTCTGGAAAAAATTTTTATTTTTTTTTGGACGCCGCTAGATGTCGCTAAAATTCATTTTTTCATATCTTCGGTATTTATGGTCCGATCGCTAAGATTGATACACCAATCTCTTTGGGTTGAGAGGAGGGTTTCTACTTTATAATTGTATTAACCCCATATGCGCCATTGGGGTCACTTCCACCCAGTACTTAGTTTATACCACCTTAATGTAATTTTTTTTGTCGACATGTTAAACGTCGTCAAAAAACATTAATTTTTTGCGAAAGAAGTATTTCGGTCGATTCAGTAGAACCGGAAATAAAACACATTTAACATTCCGAGGAATATAAGTTTTTCGCTTCCTGTAGTCTTTTAGGTTCATTTTACAAAGATTTTTTCTGAAGAGACTCCTACTGAAATTTTATGCCGAATAATTTTCTAGAACATGTTAACCCTCTAGCGACCTTTAAAATACTATTTCCTGACTATACTCTATTTCCTGACTGTATAAAAGGGGGTCAAAATAACCCCTTTTGTAGGGGTGCTAGGTTATTAAAATGTTCTAGAAAATTATTCGGCATAAAATTTCAGTAGGAGTCTCTTCAGAAAAAATCTTTGTAAAATGAACCTAAAAGACTACAGGAAGCGAAAAACTTATATTCCTCGGAATGTTAAATGTGTTTTATTTCCGGTTCTACTGAATCGACCGAAATACTTCTTTCGCAAAAAATTAATGTTTTTTGACGACGTTTAACATGTCGACAAAAAAAATTACATTAAGGTGGTATAAACTAAATACTGGGTGGAAGTGACCTCAATGACGCATATAGGGTTAATACAATTATAAAGTAGAAACCCTCCTCTCAACCCAAAGAGATTGGTGTATCAATCTTAGCGATCGGACCATAAATACCGAAGATATGAAAAAAATGAATTTTAGCGACATCTAGCGACGTCCAAAAAAAAAATAAAAATTTTTTCCAGAAATGTTTTCGAAAAAGAAAACATATGGGGGGGCGTACGGCGAACTTTTTTTTTCGCGATACGCTCTAATGTACGTATGTAGATGACATTAAATTTTGGTTCTTACGTATAAAGCAACATAGTACAACAAAAAAATCAAACTTTTCACTTAAGAATTATGTATTAATTTAAAATCGTAGTCTATATTATTTTCTTCCAATACAATAATTTTAAAACGTGCAACTGGTGAAGTCAGTTAACTGAAGCACATGCCACACATACCTTTTTAGCATATGTGAGACAAATTAGTTTTTTACAAACATAGCAAAAGTGAGTATCTGTCGGCATTGGGAAAGTTTGTGTCCGTATCATGGCCATTTTACGCGTAGTCAGTGTTACTACCGTTTGAAAATGATTCAGAAATATAATATCGAGACGGTCCAGCACTAGTCATGATAGAGTCCTCAATGTGGGGACCTCATCGTCGGGGTGTTAGAGGGTTAAAGTAGTCTACAAAACTACAGCTATGGCAATTTTTTGCGGGTTTTACTATGTGGATATTGGTCTTCAGAATTAAGTGTGTTATAGAAAAAAAAAACCAAAATTGTCAGCAGCAAACGCTGGCGTAGTGAAATAACTCCCAAATAAAGTAACTCCAAAAAACAAATGAAAAAACTACAAATATTTTCATACAAAATAGAACTTATTTCGTTATGAAATAACTCGCAGTGTGTTGGGACTTATTTCATTTCCTTCTTTGGGAGTTATTTCATTTCTTTTAGCTAGTACACTGCTCTTCAAACGCTTTCAATGGACTTTCAAGAGAATTAAAGTTCTGAATTGTATTTCTTATTTGTGTATGCATGTACGAGAATGTACAATTATACTAATAGAGGGCACTTATTTTTGAAATTTCCCATATAAATATGTATGTACGATTACATGAAAAATATGCATTAAAAATTTCAATTTTCTTAAATTGTTTGTATGTATACATATATGAGTAAATAAGGATCCATGACATTTCAGTACTTCAATATATAGAATATCAGTATATTTTGTTTATAAATAATTTATTTGTGGAGTGTAATAAATAACAACGTTGTAATCTACTAAAATTCAAAAATACAAGAGAATTCGTCCAATATAAACGTCCACCGAACCATATAATACTTGGTTCATTATTTCAACACACTGTGGCACGGGTTAACGTTGACCAATCAAGCAAATATTATACAAGACATATTTTCTTCGTATACGAAACCATTTCAGGGGGTAACGTCTCAAAAAAGTAGAAAAAAGATTTTCCCATAGGCTTAAAGGCCACTCTAGTATACATATATGAGTAAATAAGTATCCATGACATTTCAGTACTTCAATATATAGAATATCAGTATATTTTGTTTATAAATAATTTATTTGTGGAGTGTAATAAATAACAACGTTGTAATCTACTAAAATTCAAAAATATAAGAGAATTCGTCCAATATAAACGTCCACTGAACCATATAATACTTGGTTCATTATTTCAACACACTGTGGCACGGGTTAACGTTGACCAATCAAGCAAATATTAAACAAGGCATATTTTCTTCGTATATGAAACCATTTCAGGGGGTAACGTCTCAAAAAAGTAGACAAAAATTTTTCCCATAGGCTTAAGGGCCACTCTAATGTACATACATATACGTGCGTAAATACATAAGTACATACACACATCTATTCCGGTTTACGATCCACTTTCATCGGAGGTGAATCGGATCAAACGGCATTCTGCAATTCGATTGACGTCCGATGAACGTCAGATTTTTTCGAAGTTCGGAAATCGGCATTCTGGTTCACGATGGATCGGATTTTTGACAGTTTATCGGAGCGATTCTTTCCGTCAGCTTTTGTGTGTCGGAGGCAATAGAAATTTTGATTATTTTTGGAAATATTACCAATTTAATGTAATTAAACTATGGCCGCTGTGGTGCAGTGGGTAGAGTGCTCGCCTGCTATGGCAGAGGTCTCGGGTTCAAACCACGGTCCGAGCAAAACACCAAAAAAATTTTCTAATTAGTAAAAATCCAATTATTGAATTTTTTAAGAGCAGCGGTTACCTCTCGGCATTGGGCGGCATACCCTCCGAGTGTATTTCTGCCATGAAAAAGCTTCTCACAAAAAATGCATTCGCCGTTCGGAGCCGGCATAAAACTGTAGGTCCACCCAATTAGTAGGAAAAACAAAAAGGAGCACACCTCGAATTGGGAGAGAAGCTCGGCCATAAAACTCGTCAGAGTTACAATAGAGCCATTGTATTATTATTATAAACTATGATTTTTAAATTTATGCAACATTATTATACAAAACGGGATTGGTTTAGCTATGCTACTGGCCTTTTCTTTGCAAAATAAGTGAACAAAAGGAATCTGCTTTAGTACAATAGACTGAATAGAGGGAAATAAGTACAAGGAGTTGCAACGTATTGAACTTTTATTTAATAATAAAATTTATTATCCTTTTTAGCAATATTTATATATTATTGTTTAATAAAAGCTTCTGAAAATAATTTTAATTGTGTATTATTACTACGATCATGTAAGATGAGTGGGTAGCGCAACTCGGGCATAATTTCTGTGCCAAGATGTACTCCTTTAAGCATTTTTGCCTGACTGTGTCTTTTTAAAGATTTAAAATATCGCCATGCGACATGATTTACAAACATTTGCACGAGAAACTAACAAATCGACGAAACGTGCTCACTTTCTATATCCGTTCATGCTCAACGCGTCTTGGCGAGTCACAAAATTGCTGCTACACGACATGTACATATTCATTTTGGCTCTGTTCGGACCAGGAAAAGTATTCGGTTCGGACTCGGAAAAGTATTCGGTTCGAACCCGGAAAAGTATTCGGTTCAGACTCGGGAAAGTATTCGGTTCGGAATCGGGAAAGTATTCGGTTTCGGATTTGGGAGAATATTCGGTTCGAATTCGGGAAAGTATTCGGTAAAATATTCGGTTCGGATTCAGAAAAATATTCGGTTGAGTATTTGTGTTCGGATTCGGGAAAGTATTCGGAAAATTATTCGGTTGGGGCTCGGGAAAATACTTGGTTCGTATTCAGAAAAATATTCGCAAAATCATTTACTTGTGTGACCTGCAAGAATAATTTGAATAACGTGAATAAAAATTTATTCTTTATTCAAAATTATCTGAATGAAAAATGAAATTTTATTTTTTATTCAACCAATTTCGGATGAAGAATAAAAAATTATTCTTTATTCAAGGGCATCAGAATGAAGAATAAAAATTTATTTTTTATTCAAGGGTATCAGAATGAAGAATAAATTTTTATTCTTTATTCAAGGGTATCAAAATGAAGAATAAAAAATTATTCTTTATTCAAGGGCACCAAAATGAAGAATAAAAATTTATTTTTTATTCAAGGTTATCAGAGTGAAGAATAAATTTTTATTCTTTATTCAAGGGTATCAGAATAAAGAATAAAAAATTATTCTTTATTCAAGGGCGCCGGAATGAAGAATAAAAATTTATTCTTTATTCAAGGATATGAGAATGAAGAATAAAAATTTATTTTTTATTTGAATAAAAATTTATTCAAAACCGCCCATCCCTGCAGCCCTGTAAAACTGCATTCGATCAGGCCTGATTAACAATTATACCAGGAATGATTTTATTTACATCACACTGGCTTTATATTTATATCAGAGTTGACCACACACGTACACCAATGTTTACATCAGATTTTTCATGTCTCCCCAAGAAAACTGATGGAAATTTTGTTTTAGTATTATTAATAATAATAACAATAATACAATGGCGCTATTATAACTCTGACGTGCTTTATGGCCGAGCTTCTCTCCCAATTCAAGATGTGCTCTTTTTTGTTTTTCCTACTAATTGGGTGGACCTACAGTTTTATGCCGGCTCCGAACGGCGAATGTATTTTTTGTGAGAAGATTTTTCATGGCAGAAATACTCTCGGAGGGTATGCCGCCCACTGCCGAGAGGTGACCGCTGCTCTTAAAAAACCCAATAATTGGATTTTTACTAATTAGAAAAATTGTTTTGGTGTTTTGCTCGGACCGTGGTTTGAACCCGAGACCTCTGGCATAGCAGGCGAGCACTCTACCCACTGCACCACAGCAGTTTTAGTATTATTACACCGCGGAAATATGCAACTCATATTGTTAAAATCTAGGGTTCCTTTTTTTTGTAATTGGATTAGACATACATATATAGACTGGAATGCTCACTTGGTATGGTGGTGTACATACATATCGTCGTTTAAAGTGCTAAACCGCGTGACATTTTTCCAAAATGAGATTTCATCAAAAATACATTCCTGGCGTCCGTCCCCATCCATTCATGCAACAATTTTGAGATTCACCCAACGCAATTCCAAATAATGACACAGTTTCAAAACCGCTTTTTTTAGGGAAATTTTTCGAACCAATACCGCGAATAATAGGTGTTATTGCTTTATAACTGTACTGTAATGTACTAAAGTTGATTATACTTTCATAAACACGAAATGGGTTATAACTTTGCTTTATTAAAGAAAAGTTTTCACGTACGCCTGCAAAACCGCGTATATGTCACTATTGAACAAAATAAAAGACGCAAAACCGCTTATAAATACCTAAGTAAGCCAATAACTGCACATTTAACTGTTTTTCACCAAAATGGTATTTGGAGTAAGAATATAATCCAAAAATCTACCTTGGTTTGAAGATGGGTTTGCAAAATTCCGAACCGTTTTGAATTAAAACAGTTTTTACTGTCTCCTGTAAAATTTGGGTGGTAGCGGATACGCGGTATTGCACTTTATGCGACTATATAATAATAATAATACAATGGCGCTATTATAACTCTGACGTGTTTTATGGCCAACCTTCACTCCCAATTCGAGGTGTGCTCCTTTTTGTTTTTCCTACTAATTGGGTGGACCTACAGTTTTATGCCGGCTCCGAACGGCGAATGCATTTTTTGTGAGAAGCTTTTTCATGGCAGAAATACACTCGGAGGGTATGCCGCCCACTGCCGAGAGGTGACCGCTGCTCTTGAAAAACCCAATAATTGGATTTTTACTAATTAGAAAAATGGTTTTGGTGTTTGGCTCGGATCGTGGTTTGAACCCGAGACCTCTGGCATAGCAGGCGAGCACCCTACCCACTGCACCATGCGACTATATGGAGTTATAATAGATCAATCTCCAAAACCTCCCCAAACTATATACCAGAGTGATCACAAAGCCTAAATTTAAAGTGAGCGTAACTACTAAACTAAATTAAAAACTCACCGAGAATACCGGGAAGGGGCTACTTTGTGTACGGCCAAACTGATATTCCGCGAAGTAAAAATCCGAAATGAAACTTTTATGAATCACTGATGAAATTCATCTATGACTGAGGAGACATCAGTGAGTACTTTCGAATAAAGCCTGCTGAATTTTTCATATAAATGGTTTGCTAATAAAAATTGTACTCATGTACAATAATTAATAATTGTACTGCAATTATGACAACAGTGATGAATATTCAACGAAGAATCATCAATGATCAAACAAACAAATTTACTGCAGGGTTGTGTATTTTTTTCAAATTGAAAAAAAAATTGTTACTATGAATAACATGGTTACAATTTATTTTTAAAACAAAGGAGTGAAAAATGCCATTAATGGAGGATTTTTATCATTGAGTATGGCAGCACGAAATGTCATAATCTGCTTAATTGTCAGGTGGTTAATATGGCAAGTTTTTGACGTTTGTTTTACCTATATACTTATACCATGGTTTTTGATGATCAACGAAACGAAACAATTTCAATAATTTTTATTTGATATTCAACAAAACAAATTTTGTTTGTTGATATCGTTGTGCAGCCTTGCCCTCTTCCCCAGCGGGTTAGGGGGCCTAGAATAAACCCATGGTAAGGAATGCCTGTCGTAAGAGGCGACTTAAATCCACTGGCCTAGAAGGTTGATGATGGCCAAAAAAAAAATCGTTCGCACGACTCTCGGGCTAGTGTTATAAGGTACTAGTACCCGAGCGTACCGGATATAGCCGTCAAAGGACTGTTACTTCCCCTACACTCCGCAAAACGTTCGGGGAGTGTCTTGGTGGCTACAACAACAACAACAACCCTGAATTTTCTGGTGATTCCAAATATGTAATCAGACGGTTCAAAGGTAGATATTTTTAAATTTCAGTTTTTAAGCTAAGAAAAAAATGTATGATTACTCATCTGTCAATAACTCCGCCATTACCGTCTCAATTTTTACGTTATTTAATTTTATTTTGACAGGATGAAATGCCCTTTCCAGCGAAGCAAAAATAATTAAAATCGCTGTTAAAGTGATGGAGTTATGGCGAATAAAAATTTTTTTAATGAAAATTTTCAGATTTTTTTCTAAATTCATCTTCTTTTTTGTAATTTTTTTACGAAATATTAAATATCCTCCTGGTTTAACCTTTTGAGTCAATAGCCTATTTCGTAGTGAACATTTTGGCACTTTCTGGAAGTGCATCTAACTTAAAACAGATTTTCAACTGTTTACAAAGACACTAGTGGTGACTTTTAATTTTATATTTTCTTTGAAAAAGGCTAACTACTTTTGTATAGGAATGGCGATAAAAAAAAGTCAGGCCTGTGTAGCTTTGCTTGGAAGATAACTACAACTAACTTTTTTGGGTGAAAAATAATAAGTCCCAAAATATAACTTTATTAATTTTTAGAAAATTATTCAAAAACTACAAGGGAAATGGTTGCATATGTCGAGTTCATAAAAATTTCGCAATTTTTCCATGGATTCGCCTTTCAAATCCAAAGACAGGGGAATTTTCGCGGCAAAATTCTATCAGTTTAAGGGCCAATTTCAAATCAAAAATTTAATTGGCATTTAGATTTTAATATGGATTGTTATTTAAATGCCAATTATCTTTTTTTCGTCTTCAGATCAACCTTAATTAAATAAAAGAAATAAGTGGCATCATTTGATTTTTGCAAATAAGTATATCTTTAATTTTTTATTACATTTTAATTTTCAGGAAAATGGATACACCACGAACAAAAAACCTTTCATCTGAGGAAACCAAATTATTGCTGGATATAATTGAAACAAAAACATCAATTATCGAGTGCAAAAAAATAGACAAAATCAGCTCCGATCAGCTGTTTTCTAGTCGGAGAGCAAGGTTGCATTTTCCATATTTAAATAGCCGAAATTGGGCATTTAAATACAGTTTAAATGCTGTGTAAATATTTCCTCTGAAAATATATATTAGAATTTAAACATCAATCGATATTTAAACTTTTGATCTGAAATCGGCCCTAAATATATTAGAATAAAAATATTTTCATCAAGCATTTGAAAGCTATTGTCAATGCACACTTTACACTTTTTTTGATTTTCCTGCATGTCAAAGAAACTAACTAAAAATGGGTTTGCTGTTTGATAAAAATTGGTACTGAGATGGTGTAAATTTTTAATAATGCGACTTTCACTATTTAACAAAAAAAAGAGAATGAATGAAAAAAATCGTCATTTGTTAGGAAAAACCGTCAAATCATCTATGCTTAGAAAAATCGCCAAAATGACGATAAAATCGATAAATCGGTAACTCTCATGATTCAATAACAGAAGGTTTTCGCATTACAACATACGTACATACATACATAAACACACTTGCACAGCTTCCCTCGGAATTTCGATCGCGGCGACGCCGACTGCTACAACAAAACGAAAATTGGTATTCTGGTTTACGACGTTTCGAACATAAGTGTTGTTAAGTGTTAAACTATGTTCGATTCAGTGGTAGGTAGCGTTTATGCGAAATCATATGTATTTTTGACAGCAAATTTATATTTCCAGTAAGTTTTAGATTAAATTTTCAGAAAGAATATATTAAATGGTTAGCAAATGGATTCCATTAATGCAGCAGCTTTTTTAGTGGAAAACTAAATGGAAGAACAAAGGAATTTTGACATTAATTTTAATTCAATTTTTTTAAATATGGCTTTTTATTATAAAAAAAAGTGCCAACATATCGCACGTTTTATGGAATAGGGATTTAACTGAAAAAAAATTTTTTTGGGAAAACGCAAATAAACTTTTATAATTTCATATAGTTTCCTTCTACGGCTAACTACAAAATCACTTTTATTTCCGCCATTTTTATCTTTTTGAGTATTTTATAAGACTAGACTTAAAGGCACGA
This sequence comes from Urophora cardui, assembly GCA_960531455.1. Classification (NCBI taxonomy): domain Eukaryota; kingdom Metazoa; phylum Arthropoda; class Insecta; order Diptera; family Tephritidae; genus Urophora; species Urophora cardui. The sequence continues at coordinate 112,813,310 of OY482672.1, forward strand.
CCCAGTTATTGAAATACATATATGGCAAAATCCCAGAAATCGAAAATTTCGAGTTAAATCCCTATTGCATAAAACGGGCGATATATGAAAATGGCATTTATAGAATACTGTCACCAAGTTTCATGCGAGAATACTTTGTAATTCGGAAATTAACACCGGCTAAGCTTGGATAGAATGAACCAATTTTATTTACTTACAAACTACTGGGAATTTTTCAGTGAAACTTTCAGGAAATATGTTTCACGAAAATGAAACGCGTCAATAGAGGTGGGAAACTATCGATAGTTCCACCATCGATAGTTTTTGATAGTTTTGAAAAGGCCATCGGTGGTCTTTGATAGTGTTCAAAAAATTAAATTGTTATGGTTCGCTATCGATATCAATCCTGATATCGATCACAAACGGGTTAATTTCGGTTGCTCAATTTTGTCTGTGTGGCAGCACCACTATTTCAGTAGCTTCTTTCGTAGTAGTTTCCAATAACTTCCAATTAATAATGGCCGACGTGCTGACATGGTGAAGAAGAATGGGTGACGCGTGGCCAAACTAAACAGGTCGTCGCATGTGAGGCAGAATATGCGATTGACGTTAGGCGGCTTGTTTCAAATGTCAAAAGCAGGGAAAAAGAAGTGAACACACAACTTAGCAAGGATTGTTTAAAGAAGGATTTCGCGGCGGATAAGCTGATTGCAATTGGGTATGTGTGCAAAAAAAGTGCGAACGTCAGATAGAACCGATTGGGGAAAAAATTTTTACTTTGAAAATAATTTCTCTCCTCTTTCACGTTGACATTTTTTTTAGGAAACACACACATCAAAACGTAACTAATATAACCTTCTTTGGATAAACCTTGAGCTTAGCATTCTACTTCTACGAACAAGGCATGCAAGATTGTAAAATCAAAGCAACAGACAATAAGTTGACATATGCCAAGAAGAAGAAGAGCGATTCTCCCTCGCATCGACCTTGTATGTTTTGAGCTATGGGCGAGTTTGACAGGTGGCCGCAATCTTTGACAATCGTTCCAATGGCGGGATATGCACATGCATGATGAAATAATAAAATGGTGGACGCAGCAGAGGACGGCTATTTTGTTTTTGGAATAGTTAGCTGTCAAATTATCGTGTTTTGTTTTGATTTTGCCATCTTGCACGTTTATTCGTGGAAATAGCTTGTGTGTTCGCTTGTATGTTTGCTGGCGTTTTTTCTGTTTTTGACATTTTTATCTACGGCCGTTCAACGGTAATCGCCTATTCTCTTTTAGCCGCTACGACCATATAGAATTATTGGATCATGTGCACATGTATTCGTGATGGACAAACTGGTTCTTCCAGGGTTGCCATGAACACTTCTTATTGTGAAAATGCGTAACACATGGTTATTCGGATACTTAGTACTTTCAAATGCACATATTATAAAATGTTCTTATTCGCCCTATATAACTTTAAACTTTTTTTTTATTCGCAGAACATTAAATAATTAATTACCACACATTTGTACTGTTGTGTCATTAATCAGATTTCCTGTCTCTTGCCATTTTTATAATTTGAGCGTAAGACAACAATGTTTACTGATATTCCCAATGTACACTAATAGAATTTTACAGTAGCAAATTTACTAGGGCACGAATATAATCGATTATTTTGAGATAGTTTCATGGGAAAAATGATTGAGGCATTTTATTCCGAAAGTTTTGGTAATTTTTTTTGTGTAACATGGCAATCGCATTCCATCTCGCTTGCGTCATTGCTAGCGTCATACCATGATATAGACATTCGGGTAACCGTAAAGTCACGCCACTATTAGAGCCTATACACACTTGCGACTCAATCGATTTGGTCGAATTGGACTGTTGTATTCACACTACTCCAACTATTTAGTCGAATCGGTGGCAGCTATTCACACTTGAGACTAAATAGTCGTGCGATTGACAATGACATAGTGTTGCCAATGTTCACATTTTACTCAGCAAATTTTACATTAGTGGTCTTCATATAAAGTGATGAAGTATTAAATTGTTAAAGTTTATCTGCATTCTTACATGAAAGCACCTTCTTGTCAGCTGTCAACTTGATTAATAAATAAAAAACAATAAAATAAACAAAAAGTGCATACATTGTTTGGCTTTGTTTCTTATTAAACTAGCAACTAGCTGTCAAGTAAATGAAAAGAGAAAAACGGAAGGAATTACGCTCATAAAGGCGAAACGAACAGAAGTACAAGAAACGGAAAAATAGTAAAAATCAGCCATTAATAATTTTCATGAAATTTCATTTTCATTATTTCTATTTTAAAATGCGATTAATGACATTTGAAGAGAACAACAATATCAAGAAACATATGAAAACGGAAGTAAATATCCTTAGTTAGATAATTCTTGTCTATAACTACACCATTTCCAGATGGATTTTAGAAAGCGTCAACTGGATTTTAGAAATGTCGATTTGATTTTAGAAAAGGGAAATTGGACTTTAGAAACTGTAAATTGGATTTTCGAAAATTTATATAATTATTAATTTATACTTTCATACGCAATAAAGAATTTCTATTCGAAAAATTCTGTGTAAAATTTATTATAAACGCACATTCTGAAATCCAATTCACGCTTTCAAAAATCCAATTTTGTTTTCTAAAATCCTTTTAACGCTTTCTAACATCCGATTGACATTTCTAAAATCCAATTTCCCCTTTCTAAAATCCAGTTAACGCTTTCTAAAATCCATCTGGAAATGGTGTAGTTAATAAGAAACGAACCTTTTGTTTTTAAACATTTTGAAAATATTAATTGAAATATTCAATCTCTACAATTTACCAAAAGTGAAATAAAAGTAGTTCTGTCAGCATGGCAACTCTTTCCACTACGAATATCACTGTTGTTGTTGTAGTCGTTCGACTAAATTGTCTCAAGTGTGAATACGTAGAAGGGCGCCTTGCTGATCAAGCAGTTGTACAACTGTTTCAGTTGGAATGAAATTGGGCTGCAAATCCAACTGTTTCAGTTGTACAACTAATTGAATGTAGTGTGAATGCTTCCATACATTCCCATGCAAATCAACATTCGACTAAATCGATTGAGTCGCAAGTGTGTATAGGCTCTTATGCACACGTCACTACACCACTGCAGGCTATACGAAAAGAAACGGGACTCTTCCAGATGAATACAGATAAAAAGGTGGAAGGCACGCTTGAACAGAGTTTTTTTTAGTACAGGGAGAGTCAGTTTTTGAAAAGTTAGTTGGGTGGTAGAGTAAAAACGAGACGGGTTTTTTCGCTTTTCGGTGGTAGAGAAATCAATATGATCCAAACGAGTTTTAAGTACAATGTAAATCAATTTTAAATGCGTTTTGAAACAAATTTCTGAAAGCAGTAAATGTTAACAATTATAAATCTTACATACAATAATGTACATATCTATGATATGTGATTTAAATAAAGTGCTTAAAGTGCTTAGCAAGGCAGATATACCAGCATGTCCATATAAAACGCCAAAAAAAAAAAAAAAAAAAAAATCGAGAAGCGAACGAAAAAGCGAAACAACGAGCAAAAAAAAAAAATAAGAAAAGACCTACAATTGAAAAATTTGTATATAATGGGTTAAGTAGAATCAGTGCTTCTCCGTCATGATAAAATTTTGCCACCACAACAACAATAGCAACAGAAAAAAATTTGTTGCTACAAAAACAACGGCAAACAGCAATTTTTTTGTCGCAACAACATCACCAGCAAACAGCGGAAAATTTTGTTGCTGCAACAACAACGGCAACAGTAAGAATTTCGCTGCATCAACACCGCAAAAAGTGAAAAATTTTGCCACTACAACAACAACGACAAACAGCAACTTTTTTTGTCGCAACAACATCACCAGCAAACAGCGGAAAATTTTGTTGCTGCAACAACAACGGCAACAGTAAGAATTTCGCTGCATCAACACCGCTAAAAGTGAAAAAGTTTGCCACTACAACAACAACGGCAACAGTAAGATTTTCGCTGCATCCACACCACAAAAAGTACAAAAAATTCTATTGCTACAACAACGGCAAACAGCAAATTTTTTTGTCGCAACATCGCCAGCAAACAGCGAAAAATTTTGTCGCTGCAACACCGGCAAGGAGCAAAAATTGGCACCACAATAACCACAACAAACTGGCACCACAACATCAACAATAATCACCACAGCACCAACAACCAGAACAACAGCAGCACCAATCACCGGCGCCTAGGTCGTAAGCTATTATTTTGTATATTTCATATTTTTTTTTTTTTGACGCACACATGTGCATATTTATGTAGATTGCCAGCAGAACAGAAGGTAGGCGAAATGTAATAGGACTTGAGAACAATTGTCCATTGTAAGCTTATTGCAATAACACTTTTTATAAGCTCAATCGTAAGCTGATTCACAAGCACGGCTGTTACAATTTTTTTTGTTGTATCAAGTAACAATCACATAAAGGTGTGCCGTTTTGGTTTCTCTACAATTGTTCTTTGGTCCTGTTGTTTTTTCTTAGTTTACGCAGGTATTTCTCGAGCTTAACGCTCCTATTTGCAAGCTTGTTATAATATTTTTTTTATTTTTATTTGGGGTTGGCTACGGATCACCCTAATGCTTGAATGTAATATCACTTTACAAAAGGAAGGGCGCCCTAATCTACATTATTTGTACATAAATATTTGAACGTAGGGTATATTGAATACATAATGAAAGAAGAATAAAAACTTAGACTTTAAGAAAAAGGGAAAATGAATTCCAAATAAATTTTTGTAAATAAAATGGGAATGCTGATTACCCTAATTTAAAAAGGCATTAGGGACTTTCAGATACGGGGTCATCAAAACATAAGTGCACTGATGACCATGGATGAGGGTGGGCCGATAAGCACCGACGCTGCAACAACACCAGCAGCGCATAATAATAACGGGGTCATCGAAATTAAGGTGCACCGATGGCCAAGGATGAGGGTGGGCCAGAAAAGCACCAGCGCTGCAACAACACCAGCGGCGCACCACAGGTAAGGGGTTACTGGTATTCGGGTGCGACAGTAACTATGGATTAGGGTGGGACAAAAACGCGCCGGCGCTGCAACGACATCCGCAACGTCACCCCCTTGTGAGTTCGGCCTTTAACTTTTTTTTTGATTGTTCATATATTTTAAATTTCAGCTTTCTTTTATGTATATTCAGATGCCCGTTAATAACCGGTCCTTCCGGTTGATTCAAATTTAAATTCAGATTTAACGATTTTTTTTTCGCGATATATATATTCAAATTTAAATTCACTTTGACAGTTTTTTTTTAGTGGTTATTCAAATTTAGTGCACATATATTTCAACGTACATTCAAATTTAAAATTTGATGCAACGATTCTTTTCTCTTCCGTCCGCGATTATTTAAATATAACGTCCGCTTATCTAATTCCAAATTTTTCCGTGATGTCAGTATTTCCGTCCGATTTAAATTTTGGTTTAAATGTTTTGCTAACGTCCGTCTGACTTGAACGTACATTCAAAAATCATATTCAAATTTCAACGACATTTTCCCTCGGTTTGCATTTATTTAAATTTAACTGATGCCTGGCCTCTTGAATTTGGATTTTTCGGGTTATTTTGAATTTTCAAATTTTTCAACGGTCCGTCCGTGGCATCCGGCTAAACCGGATGTTGTTTTAGTGTGATTTTACTCGTTTTGGTTTGAAAAGGCATGATATGAATTTTTTCTGTTTATGGCGCAGGACAGCAATGTAGGCAAAAACCCCGCCCAGCCGACAATGACTAGCCACAGTGCAACCCTTGATCATGCCGACCGCCATGCATTGCTGCTCCACTCGACCTTCGAATGCCAACCATAACAAAATATCGATACTATCGATAGTGTCATCGATAGTTTCCCACCTCTACGCGTCAATCACCCGACACTCACACATATACACTTCCTCTCAATCCAGATTGTAAGTTCCCAAGGGCCTTAAATTTTTTGATTTTCATCAACGTGAGCCGACAACGAATACGTGTAGCACGACGACTGCCGATTACACCAACACACACAAAAAAACACTCAAACTTGACAATCCAGATTGTAAGTTGCCAAGGGCCTTTATTTTGTATTTTAGGTCTGTTCGATGAACGCACTAGAGTACTCTAGTGCAGAAAAAAGCGTTTGATGAAAACCTGTTTGCACTAAAGTCTTCAGAACATACACTCAGAAAAAAAATCATCAACACGATTCATGTAAAATTAACACGATCGATCTTTACACATAGAACAGCAACAATTTTTTTCAAATTACACGATGTTTGAAACATGATTTTGGCTTTGTAACTGTCATCTGAAAATTTGGTAAATTTAACCAAATTTTATTGTTGATACAACATGAAGAAATTTTAAAATATACAAGATGATTCAAATATAAAATTTTATTCCTAAATGTCATTTGGAATTTGGTTTATTTAACATGATGATAGTGTCAATATAAACTAAAAAAAATTTTAGAAAAATGACGTCCCAATTTTGGTGTTAATACAACATGAAAACAAATGTGAAAACAACAAGAACCACAATTAACAATAAAATTTGGTTGATATAACACGAAACAATGTTCAAACATAAACGTCATTTGTAATTTTGATTTATTCAACACGATCATAGTGTCAATGTAATCTAAAAAAAAAGTGTTAAAAAAGAATGTCAAAACTATTTTGAAACATACATAATTTTTTTGATCATTTGAAGTCTGATTTTCGTGCAAAACGCAAATTATTTTTTAAAAAAAAAAGGAAAATTTTTTGCCGTGGCAGTGATGCGAGTTTAGCATCATTGTCAGTTCGCGATAGTGGGTTTTCGATTTATATTTTCAGTTTGCAGGTGAGTTAAAAGAGGATTACATTTTTGTTTCTAAAAGTATTTAATGTTCACTACTTTATTTTTCCTCTTCATAGGTTGCAATATCACGAGGAGGTTTTTTAGCGAATGGGGGTTTGCGTGCAGCATGCGGTTGTTGCATTAGCGGCCAAACATTACTCGGTGCAAGTGATAGTACTATCGCCCATGTATAAACTATCGCCGGTACATTTGTGTTCGTATGAGAAGGACGCCTTCAATTTGGTCAGTTGTGCGGGTGATGTACGAATGTGCTTAATTGAAGTGATGATTATATATTTTATGTTTTATATGTTTTTTTATTTGAAAAAATAAATTGTACAATCAACAAGACCTTCTAGTTAATTTAACAATAAATTTAATGTAAAATCAAAAAGATGTTATTGTTAATTCAACAGGACCATTTCGTGTTAATTTAACCAGCTTTTATTGTAACATTAACTAGTTAAAATTGTAAAATCAACAGGAAGACTCAATACTTTTTAGTGTTAATTCTACAGTTGTCATCCTGTTAAACTAACACTTGACAGTAGTGTTGAATTTACACGATTACATGATGGCATACATTAAGCATCGTGTTGAAAAAAATTAACCACAAAATTTGTTGATTTTTGGTTGATTTCACACTCTTTTTTTTCTGGGTGTAGTTTTTTGAGTGAGCACCAACTTACACTTTACTGCACTAAACTACACCATCTTCATAGCTGGTGTAAATTTGTGCAGCAACGATTCTTTTCTCTTCCGTCCGCGATTATTTAAATATAACGTCCGCTTATCTAATTCCAAATTTTTCCGTGATGTCAGTATTTCCGTCCGATTTAAATTTTGGTTTAAATGTTTTGCTAACGTCCGTCTGACTTGAACGTACATTCAAAAATCATATTCAAATTTCAACGACATTTTCCCTCGGTTTGCATTTATTTAAATTTAACTGATGCCTGGCCTCTTGAATTTGGATTTTTCGGGTTATTTTGAATTTTCAAATTTTTCAACGGTCCGTCCGTGGCATCCGGCTAAACCGGATGTTGTTTTAGTGTGATTTTACTCGTTTTGGTTTGAAAAGGCATGATATGAATTTTTTCTGTTTATGGCGCAGGACAGCAATGTAGGCAAAAACCCCGCCCAGCCGACAATGACTAGCCACAGTGCAACCCTTGATCATGCCGACCGCCATGCATTGCTGCTCCACTCGACCTTCGAATGCCAACCATAACAAAATATCGATACTATCGATAGTGTCATCGATAGTTTCCCACCTCTACGCGTCAATCACCCGACACTCACACATATACACTTCCTCTCAATCCAGATTGTAAGTTCCCAAGGGCCTTAAATTTTTTGATTTTCATCAACGTGAGCCGACAACGAATACGTGTAGCACGACGACTGCCGATTACACCAACACACACAAAAAAACACTCAAACTTGACAATCCAGATTGTAAGTTGCCAAGGGCCTTTATTTTGTATTTTAGGTCTGTTCGATGAACGCACTAGAGTACTCTAGTGCAGAAAAAAGCGTTTGATGAAAACCTGTTTGCACTAAAGTCTTCAGAACATACACTCAGAAAAAAAATCATCAACACGATTCATGTAAAATTAACACGATCGATCTTTACACATAGAACAGCAACAATTTTTTTCAAATTACACGATGTTTGAAACATGATTTTGGCTTTGTAACTGTCATCTGAAAATTTGGTAAATTTAACCAAATTTTATTGTTGATACAACATGAAGAAATTTTAAAATATACAAGATGATTCAAATATAAAATTTTATTCCTAAATGTCATTTGGAATTTGGTTTATTTAACATGATGATAGTGTCAATATAAACTAAAAAAAATTTTAGAAAAATGACGTCCCAATTTTGGTGTTAATACAACATGAAAACAAATGTGAAAACAACAAGAACCACAATTAACAATAAAATTTGGTTGATATAACACGAAACAATGTTCAAACATAAACGTCATTTGTAATTTTGATTTATTCAACACGATCATAGTGTCAATGTAATCTAAAAAAAAAGTGTTAAAAAAGAATGTCAAAACTATTTTGAAACATACATAATTTTTTTGATCATTTGAAGTCTGATTTTCGTGCAAAACGCAAATTATTTTTTAAAAAAAAAAGGAAAATTTTTTGCCGTGGCAGTGATGCGAGTTTAGCATCATTGTCAGTTCGCGATAGTGGGTTTTCGATTTATATTTTCAGTTTGCAGGTGAGTTAAAAGAGGATTACATTTTTGTTTCTAAAAGTATTTAATGTTCACTACTTTATTTTTCCTCTTCATAGGTTGCAATATCACGAGGAGGTTTTTTAGCGAATGGGGGTTTGCGTGCAGCATGCGGTTGTTGCATTAGCGGCCAAACATTACTCGGTGCAAGTGATAGTACTATCGCCCATGTATAAACTATCGCCGGTACATTTGTGTTCGTATGAGAAGGACGCCTTCAATTTGGTCAGTTGTGCGGGTGATGTACGAATGTGCTTAATTGAAGTGATGATTATATATTTTATGTTTTATATGTTTTTTTATTTGAAAAAATAAATTGTACAATCAACAAGACCTTCTAGTTAATTTAACAATAAATTTAATGTAAAATCAAAAAGATGTTATTGTTAATTCAACAGGACCATTTCGTGTTAATTTAACCAGCTTTTATTGTAACATTAACTAGTTAAAATTGTAAAATCAACAGGAAGACTCAATACTTTTTAGTGTTAATTCTACAGTTGTCATCCTGTTAAACTAACACTTGACAGTAGTGTTGAATTTACACGATTACATGATGGCATACATTAAGCATCGTGTTGAAAAAAATTAACCACAAAATTTGTTGATTTTTGGTTGATTTCACACTATTTTTTTTCTGGGTGTAGTTTTTTGAGTGAGCACCAACTTACACTTTACTGCACTAAACTACACCATCTTCATAGCTGGTGTAAATTTGTGCAGCATATGAAAACAGCTCTTTCTAATAGTGAAGGCGGCAAAATAATAGAAAACCAAAAGTAAAGAAAGTAAATTAAAAAATATGGAGTTATCTTCTCTGCATGGCAGATTATATTTATTTTTGAGCGGTGTGGATGAAAATATAGTAGTATAAGTATAATATATACGTATAAGTATAAATAATACGATTTTGTCCTTGAAAATTCTTTTATAATTTAGATGAAAACACATTTGATCCTGTGGAGTTGGTAGAGACCGAAAGCGTGGTCAAAGTCAAATGGGTAGACAACCTAACATAATGTAAATACACTTCTTCAAAGACAACAAACCGCAATTGGGGAAAATGTTACGAATGAAAACAAAGCAAAAAATGTGGCAGTTATCCGATCAAAAATGGAAAATTTGTGTAAATTTAATAGCTATAACTTTGACCATTGATAATTGTTTGTTTACATAAATCAAAATGTTTTGTTTCCATAAATCAGCTAGTTTACACTAAATCAACATTTTCGTTAGTTTTCGTTCGTTGATGACTTGGCACTAATAGCATGTTCATGCTGAGCCTGCGTTTTGCGTTTCGGAGGCATTTTTGCGTTTAGTCCAAAACGCAACATTAAATGTTACATTTCTCCATTCAAATGCCACCACCAAAATGCAACTTAACGCAACTATTTTTTTGCGTTTTGAATGCTAACGCAGAAAGCAACCCTGAAATCTTCGAAAAAATTTGCCATTCGCATGAAAAATAGTGGCAACACTCTGGCAATACAAGAACGAAATACCTACAAGATTACGCATATAGAGCAGCATGAGCATGGGCACACCATGATACAAACAAACAAGGTAGTTCCATTTCACTTTGACATTGTCATTTTTGATTATAATATGGATTTTTGACGTCTTATTTCAAGTCAAAAATTTAGGATAGCGTTGCCCAATCAAAATTTTTTGGCTGAGGGTATATTTGAACAAAATATTGGGTATTTTAAATGAAATGGTGTTTTTCACATATGCTAATCAACAAAACAAATAAAAGACAACAATCAGCCGATGTAATGAGTATATTTTAACATTTTAAAAAATTAAAAAAAAGCTTTCCAAAGAAAATAAAAAAAAATTATTCATAAAAAATAAAATAGATTTATGCAGTTATTAAAGTCGAAAAATATTATCAAAACGTCCATTATATTTCAATATATGAAAACTGTTCAATTTTTTATGAACTAGGTAAGAGTTCTTGATTTTCTTTATATCGTCGCTATAAAAGAAAAAAGACGCAAAGTGTTTTGTTGAGGAAGAAAGACGCAAACTTTTTTTTTTTTTCAAAGACGCATTAAAAATATTTTTCGAAAGAAAGACTCTTTATTTTTTTTGATAACGAAGAAAGACGCTTTATTTTTTTTACTATAAAGAAAGAAGCATTTACATTTTTTTTAAGAAAGAAAAATGTATTCGATTTTTTTTTTTCTTGTCAATATTAATGCATATGCGTCTTTCTTCGCAGTTAATAATGCTAATGCGTCTTTCTTCGTCGAAATATTTTATAATGCGTCTCTGTTCGTCGAAATATCTTTAATGTGTCTATCTTCGTCGACATGTTTTGTAAAGCGTCTTCCTTCCCCCACATATTTTTAATGCGCCTTTTTTCGTCGACAAATTACTGGCATGCATTATTTACTAATAAATTTTGCATATAACTAGAGCCCTAGATACCCGGGTATCGAGCAATTCGATCTGATCGTTTTTGTTTGAAGCCCGTTTGTTGTTCAAATGCCCGTACAAACATACGGGTAATGAACAAACAAACAACTGTTCGAGCATTTGAACAACAATTGTTCGGGCTACTCGAAAATGTTCAAAAAAAATCGAGAGCTCTACATATAACCATGCCATCAACCGCACTTGTTTTTTCGGTTACAAGTACATAAGTCGTGCCAATATTCTAAACCACTGAAATTTTTCAATGAAATTCACAGGAGGTGTAGTGGGATTGTAGAATGTAATATATTCCACAAACTTGCCGCAACTTATTTTAAGAATAAATCATATATTTTATATAATTATTTGTGATCTGATATTATGAAGAATTTAATACGTAAATATACGTATTTATTTATATATCAATATTCAAATTAAAAAAATTCGTTTTGTTGCAATCGATACCATGGTTACCATGGAAATAAAAAATAACATAAATGGAGGATTTTTAGCACTGAGTATGGCAGCACGAAATGTCATAATCCATATAATTGTCAGGTGGTTAATATGGCGACAAAAATTTGACGTTTACACTACCTTCTTTCTTGTATCATGGGGCACACGAGCTCCATGATGACGTCACTCTACATGTAATGAACGAAAGTAAACAAAACAGAGATCAAAATTAATACCAAAGCGGTTGGTACGTTTGGTTTGCAAAATTAGTGTATTATATTATTACATATTTTGCAAATTCTTGTTCTATTTTTTTAATTAGACAAAACAAAAAAATAAACCTCAACACCTGATTGCGTAATCTGGGATATTAGCTCCGTTTGTTTCGAACTTCTCAAATGCGCATTTACAAAACGCGGCAGCATGAACACATTTCGAAAAGCCATTCGAAAATGCAAAATGTTGCGTTTCAAATCCAGCATGAACATAGTAAGGTTGTTCTCTGTGTCTAATATTTTTGCCGAGATATCATCATATCTTAAGAAATTTGTCACACAGAGGGAGGGCACCATGATTCAAATAAAGAAGATTGTGCATTCAGCGGTACCGCTATGCGTTCATCCAAAATTTGACAGAATCAGCTGATTTAGTGACGTAGTAACATAAATTCTCTTTCACCCAGTTTCGTTTCCGGTTTTCTAATAACTAAAGATTGTGTGCGATAAATGTGAAATTTATGTTAGAAAACTATTTTAAATATAGAAAAATGAAGTGCCGCGTATTTATTTGTGTGAATAATAGTCCAATAAAGGTATTTTTTGCCTGTTAGCAAATTTTCTTTCTCGTCGATAACGTAGTTGATGACGTACTAGCATCAGTGCCGTAGCGAGCTTTTTTGGCGCCCGAGGCAAGCTTTTTATTCCCGCGCCCTCTATTAAAAATGCAGGACAACAAAACTTGTTCTATATAAGAATAAATGGCAAATTTTTTTGAACAAATTATTCATGCATATATATATTTGTTAATACTGTATCATTCACCATATAATACTGTGTTAAAAAAATGTTCTTCTAACATTTACAAGTGAATTTTTCTTGACTTAATAGAAGCGAATTCGTTAATAATATCGTCGAAATCATTTTTACTGGCAATTTCGTTTTCTATCGATAAAATAGCCAAGTTCGACACTCGTGGCCCATTGTTGATCTCAAATAATACTTAACGAGTTTGAGCTTGCCAAAGCTACGTTCACATGTAGCGATTGTTTCAGGAATCGTCGAAAAAATTCTGAAAGTAGTTTCAACGTTTGGGTATGATGCTTTTAAACCATAATCTTGAATAATTTGGAGTAGTTCTATAACAGTCGTGGATTCGAGACGATCAGAGATGATTGACAAAGCTGCGTGCTTGAAATCTGAAATTTTCTCAATAAATTCTGCGCCATTGATGTCTTTTTCGTATTTGATTGCCAAATCCATCGCTGCTTTTTTCACTTCGGTGCTACTCATTTTCAAAAACTCGTCAGACAAAAATCCGAAATCATTGGCCACATCCATTATCTTTTTATACCTCCAGTCGATTTCAACTATGAACCTATCAACTGCCTCGTTGATGTCAATGCGAAACTTTTCATTATCCGGAATTTCGGGTACGTCGTCTTCTCCTTCATACAATTCAAATTTTTTCTTCTTCTTTGACCGCTTGCTGACATTCCTCGCTAGTAGACTAGTAGCTAATGCAGAAACACGCTTAAAATATCTTTGAATTCTGTGTCGCGAAGTTCTTGTAGTGAATTTTTCAAACCCTGAATCAAATGTGCAGCTTTTTCCAAAGTCAAACTTTTCGTTCGCAAGGCTTTCGTAACGCGATCAACCCGACTAAATATCTGATCCCAGACGTCGAGGAAAAGAAGAAACCATAAATCAATATTTTTAATCAGATTTTCGACAGATGATTTGTTGTCAGGATTATTTGGATTGGCGATTATATCTTGAAGTACTCCAAGAACTGCCTCAAATTCAATGATTTTACGGCATTAGCTTTTGATTCCCATCGTGTGTCCGAGTGCCCTGGTTGGTTGGTTGGTATGATTGGCGAGTCCCAATGACTCCAATTAGCGCTGAAGTGCCGTTTTGCTACCACGACTCGTGCCTAAAACCAGAAGAATAGATTAAGAAGATTAATTCGGAGGAAAGGGCAGGTCCCACGCCTTATATCCATCCAGTTGAGTTTAGATATCTAAGAAGACCCTCCGGCCTGACATCCTTGAGTTCAGAGAGGCTGTCGAATAAGGGCTTACCAAGGAATTTCATTCTGCCCTTACAGTGCGCAGGACACTCACACAGCAGGTGCTCCACCGTCTCCTCCGTACCAGGAAGATTGCAGCTGCGGCATCGAGTGTTATGGTCTAGATCAGTGATTACCACACTAATACTTTCAAACATTGTGCATGTGTTAAAAGCACAGAAGCTCTTGGTTACACCCAAAAGAAACTCAATCATTGTCGAAAATTAAAATTTTTAAATTGGAAATGGATAGTATTTTTATTCTTAACTTCACAAAAAACTACAAACAAAAAAAATTAAGATAAAAAAATATGAGACGAAATGCAAAATCACGATTCCTAACAAAAATATTACGTAAAAAAATCCAAACAAAAAAACCACCCCCAACACACAATCATTTACAAGCATTCAGAGACTGCTCGAGCAACACAACCTGCTGGCTCAACAGCTCAATGCTGACTGAACAGAAATTTGCAAAATTTCTTTTCGTGCACGAAGAGTTCTGTAGTGTCGGTGTGAGGCTGTCGGTGTGAAAGCTCTAAAAAGCTTGTACCGCGTGTATAGGCTCTGAAAATCACTGGTCTAGATCCATCCGAGCCGCGTGGGTGCCGATAGCCCAGTGTCCCGTGATCACCGTAGTTAAGCGGGAAATGTCCTTCCTTTCCATCCTTAAAATGGCTGAAGATCGCATTTCGTTATATGAGGGCCACAGACTTCTGCAGACTCTGCAGGTCTGCAACCGTTTCCATCTTGTTTTAGCCTCATCAGACCAGTGCCGAGAGATTATGCTCTTGACGAAACACAAGGGCGCAAGAACCTCCTCCGCCTCTGCAACGTCAAGAGCCGAGCCTTGCCGGGCTAGCTCATCAGCCATTTCGTTTCCCTGAATATCACGATGCCCCGGCACCCAAATCAGAGACACGCTATGTCGACTTGCTAAGCCCATGACCCACTCCCTACACCAGGCTTGATGATACCGTTACAGATCCCAGAGCTCTCAGAGCTGCTTGACTATCCGAGAAGATTCCTATCCTGTTTCCGACACTGGCACTTTCCGTTGCAAGTAACGCCCTGCATGCCTCCCGTATCGCGAAAACTTCAGATTGAAAAACGCTCGCCGTATCCGGGAGCCTGATTGATATGGAAATGGCTGGCTGAGTTGCGAAGACACCCGCACCTACTCCGCCCGCCATCTTAGACCCGTCCGTGAAAACTGAAACATCGAATGTCTGAGCGAGTTTACCAACTCCCCAATCCTTCCTTGATGGAAAGATGATCTCATAATTTGTGTCGAAAACTGTTATCGGACAGATATAATTTGTTTTCCTGTTGATGTAGGGGTCGTTAACATGGAGCAGAATACGTCCATGACCGCATGTACGCTCCCTCCAGATTCCCAACTCCCTTAATGTCATGGCACTCTGGGATGCCTTTTCCTTCACAAAAAGATCAATGGGCGCAAAGTTGCAGATCACATTCAGAGCCTCCGTGGGGCACGATCTAATCGCCCCTGTGATTTTAACGCAAGCAGCTCGTTGAACTTTCCGTAGTATATCAGCCATATAGTTCACCTCGGTTGCTCTCCACCACACCAATGACCCGTAAGTTAAGATTGGTCGAATAACTGCTTTATACATCCATGCAATTTTTTAAACACTGTTTACATTCCTAGCGACGCGAAAGGGTTGCGCAATCGACCAATCAACTATGTAATTATTCGGACGTAAGTAGCTGGTTGTTGACAAACAGGTGTCGCCGCTATATGCATACACAGTCGACTCCCTAATATTATCCTACATTAATGTTATAAGAAATGTTCTATTTATCGAGATTTCTTGCTCTTATTACATTACCTTGCCAGTTTTTGCAAATGTACGTACCTTTTTTTTGTACATGCACGCATGAGCGCGCTTTATCGGTAATCACAACTTTCAAATAAATGTATGAATTAAACGACTATCATAAGCATTCTAATTTAAATATTCATTCAATTTCACTACATTAAAAATAAAGGGCGCCCATATACATACATACCTATTACTTTTGAAAAAATTTTACAAATCTGATGATCAAGTGAGAACCTTGCGGGTTCCTGGCAAACGAGCGCCTATTTTTTCATTATGTTTTTTTTTTTTTTCAAAATACTTCTGCGAAATTTTGTTTAATATTACCGAAATTCAGCGCCCCTCTCTATTGGCGCCCGAGGCAAATGCCTCGCTTGCCACACCCTCGCTACGGCTCTGACTAGCATGATTCAAATAAAGAAGATTGTGCACTCAGCGATATTCAGCAATATATTCATCCGTGAGACTGGGTTCATTTTGGTTAGTACGTCATCAACTGCGTTACCGATAAGAAAGAAAATTTGCAAACAGGCAAAAAATACCTTTATTGAACTATTATTCACACAAATAAATACGCGACACTTCATTTTTCTTTATTTAAAATAGTTATTTAATATAAATTTCACATTTATAGCACAAAATCTTTAGTTTTTAGATAACCGGAAACGAAACTGGGTGAAAGAGAATTTATGTTACTACGTCACTAAATCAGCTGATTCTTTCAAATTTTGAATGAACGCATAGCGGTACCGCTGAATGCACAATCTTCTTTATTTGAATCATGCATGGGGAGCACCTTTAAGAAAATAAAATTCTAACTGACTTCATTGTGAACTAGCATGTTAGTCATATTCTTTCCACTCTTTATACGACTGTTGTCGCTTTGCTTTGCTTGCTTCAATTTCGAATTAATTAATTTTTTATCTGAATAAAATAAAATACTTAAAAAAAAAACTAGAAACATAAATTGAAGCTCACTTCTCATAGAAGACTATTGTGAATGTAATAACATGGTTGCATTTCCCGTGATATTTTTCTCATGATATCAAATATCACGGGTTGGGGTATGAGAAATTTGCCGAAGCTCCAAATTTGACAACACGTGTATTTTGTTGTTGTGCTCGACAAATTTATCACACTTATGTCATCTCGGTAAATTTGCCAGACACATGATTCAAATAAAGAAGATTGTGCACTCAGCAATATTCAGCAAAATATTCATCCGTGAGACTGGGTTCATTTTGGTTAGTACGTCATCAACTACGTTATCGACGAGAAAGAAAATTTGCAAACAGGCAAAAAATACCTTTATTGGACTATTATTCACACAAATAAATACGCGGCACTTCATTTTTCTTTAATTAAAATAGCTTTTTAACATAAATTTCACATTTATCGCACACAATCTTTAGTTATTAGAAAACCGGAAACGAAACTGGGTGAAAGAGAATTTATGTTACTACGTCACTAAATCAGCTGATTCTGTCAAATTTTGGATGAACGCATAGCGGTACCGCTGAATGCACAATCTTCTTTATTTGAATCATGGGTATAGAGATTTAATAAGCAAATATTCGTCATAAATATTTGCTGAAAGCTGGATCAAACACAAAAACCAAAGTTTGTTATTTTCTTTTGGATGCGATCTAATTTTTAATCGAGATAAAGATCTAAACTTCGGTAATTGTACGAATATTTGCATTTGAGCTTTAACACCAAACGTGACTCATTCAAGCAGTTAATTGCTTTAGATTTGATACAACCGTTCAAGCGTGCCTTGTTTTTTTTTGAAGCGCTCAAACGTTCGATTTTTTTTTGAAAATGTCTCAAAACACTCAGCAGTCGGCTGAAGGGATGCAAACTAGGAGTTCGACTAGAGGTAGTGGTTCTAAAAACAGAGGTAGCGGGGGATATTATAGAGGAGGAGGAAGTAGAGGTGCAACTCCGAAACCCCCAGCGAGCCGACCTTTAGTAATGCATTCCCCAATAGTCAGTCGGACAACAGTAGATGCATTCGGGGATGTCCCAAATAATGACCCTTCGGGAAAATATAATAGACCGGCTAGTGCAAATATCCTCGATCTAGACAGCCTTATTAGGAATATGCCGGATCCGCCTGAGCAATGCGCGACAAATACTGTAGACGAGGCTAGCGCTTTACCACAAGATCGGTTACAACCAAACGGTTACAATGATAGGGCTTCCAACCAAGAGACCCATCCCGAAGTGTCTCCCTTGAATTCGTGGGTACATGTCCTGCATCAGTTATTCCAAACGTCACAAGAAGAGCTGCGCCATGAGATGAGAGCTATTAGAGAAAACGTGAATACCCTGAACGCTGCAGTCGCAGCCTCTCGAACGGCGGCTGATTTTGTTAGGAGTGATGCTAGACGTGATACTAGGGAAGATGCTAGACAGCAACCAAACCAAGCGCAGACTTCTGTTAACAACCCAATTATTCCCACGCCTAGTAACACGGTTGTGAAACCACAAGACTGGAAGATTTCTTATGACGGTACTGGTAGTGTTTCAGATTTTTGTTTAAATTGGACACCTTGCGTGAGCGCACGCAGTGTACGGAAGATCAGCTTATGGCCAGTTTTCACCTTTTCTTGTCAGGCCGTGCCGAAGAATGGTATTGGTTATTTACCAAACAAAATTCTAATGCAACTTATCCATTTTTGAGTTACTCCTTAAAACGGGAATTCGGCACCCTGAAGACGGACCATGAGCTGATGATGGAAATATCAGTGCGCAAACAAAAACCAAATGAGACATATGACGTTTTCCACACGGACATTCTGGCAGTAAACGCGAGATTTAGAGAGCCCATGTATGAGGCCTTGTTGATCGATATTATCAAACGCAACGTAAATGGTAATTTGAAGTTAATGCTGTTTAACGCGAATGTAAGAAGTTTGCATGACCTTCGCGATGTGGCTCGAAGAGGTGAGCAAGTATTGAAGGAGAGCAGAAGCTTAGTCTCAAATTACCATAGGCCAAGCGTAAACGAAGCACGTGCCATAGCTCCGGAATGTAGGGTTGAAAACGAAGATTATATAGTTGATCCGCAGGTAGAAGCGTTGAATTATCGGCGAATGGGTAAGCCAGACTATTCAGGGATTAAATGTTGGAATTGCCAGGCAATGGGCCATTCTTATATTTACTGTGAGGAGCCCATCAAATCTCAGTTTTGTTTCAAATGCGGTCAGAGAGGAGTGTTGACTCCGAAGTGTCCCAACGACCACCGTGGTCAGGGAAACCGTTATCCGAGCGAGAAAAGAGAGGGGGAAACTCGTTCGGGACTATAGCCCCTACTTCAGTCAATACCCAGCAGATCGTCGCGAATACTGAGCCTAGTCCATTTTCGGCCAGTTCCGCAAGTAGTCAACAAACACCAATAGTAACTTTCCCTGATAGTACGGATAACTCAAATAGTTCAGATTCAGATGGCCCGACTTCGTCACAAACCAATTCTCGACCAATTCGTATTTTGAAAGCTTCAGTTAGAAATGTTAGTTGTCAGACCATTTTCCGACCCAGTTTAGAAGAAAGAGAACAAAACTATCAATTGGTGAGGTCGAATATTTTCACGAATGATTCTCAACCATATCCACCCGAAAAAATTTTGCAGTGTAGAAAGAGATACAGCAAACGTGTCCAGGTGCGCAAGCTGTTGGAAAGCACCACACTCGTCCTTACAGACGATGAAAGACCAATGATTAGGGTGAGGATAGGAAATGGATCACTTGTGGGGTTATTGGATTCAGGAGCCAATGTCTCTATTCTGGGTAAGGACTGTTTGAAATTTCTAGAAGAGAACCATCTTAAATATCGTGAAATGAACGAATGCATATATACGGCAGGCGGCGACAAACGGAAGATAATAGGTTGCAGTTCATTGCCTGTCACTTTTAAAAATACAACAAAATCTATATCTTTTTACCTTGTTCCTTCGCTTCTCCAGGAAGCCTATTTCGGGGTAGATTTTTGGAAAGCATTTGCTTTAGCTCCTGAAATATTTCCAAGCATATCTTGTCTAGAAGCAAAGGAAGATAGAGAAGAAGGTCCCAATTTTCATGATTTGACTCCATCCCAGAAGTACGATTTGCAAAAGGTTATTGACATGTTTCCGTCGTTTGAAAAATTAGGCCTAGGGCAAACGAGCACGACATTGACACGGGTGACGCAGTCCCAATTAAAAGCAAACATTTTACTCTTTCGCCACCAAGGCAGGCTGAAGCCTACAGCGAAATTGATAGATTATTGAAAATGGGAGTCATCGAAGAGTCGAAGTCGCCATGGTGTAGCCCAGTTGTGTTAGTACGGAAACCTGGTAAGGTTAGGCTCTGCATTGATTCTAGGAAGGTAAACGCCGTTACGAAAAAGAACTCATATCCGCTGCCGCATATCAACGGGTTATTGAGTCGTTTAAAGGATACGCACTTTATTAGTGGTATCGACTTAAAAGACGCGTTCTTCCAGATTAAACTAACTGAGTCGTCAAAAGAGAAGACAGCGTTTGCGGTGCCAGGTAAACCCTTGTACCATTACAAAGTCATGCCCTTTGGGCTGTGTAACGCGCCGCAAACAATGAGTCGACTCATGACAAAGCAATTCCCTCGTATATGCGAGAACATGTTTTTGTTTATTTAGACGACCTGTTGGTATGTAGTGCGGATTTTGACGACCACATCAAACTTTTAGCAGATGTTGCGAGGTGTTTGAAAAGTGCAGGCCTTACAATTAATGTGAGTAAGAGTAAATTTTGCCAGAGAGAAATTCGTTACTTAGGGTATGTTATAGGCAGTGGATGTTTGAAAGTTTTTTTTTTTTTTTTTTTTAGCATCCAATATATTTTGCCAACTGTATAAATAAAATACATCCAACAATTTTGTGGTTCGTTAAAAGTAATTAGTAATTAATAATGACTTAATAAACATGGTGGGCATGTATGGATTGCTCTCAGTAGCGCATCCATTTATTATAGTGCATCAGCAAAGATCTGTAAATGATTTTCTTTTGAGGCGTACGAAATTGGTTGGTCTTGCCGTCAGGGCTAGAACGAGTGGGTTGGGGTGAGCTAATATTCTCATTTTGTATGATGCAGCATACTTTCTGATTTCTTGAGATATAGTAGGTATCTTTAGGTCACGATGTAGTTGGTCGTTCGTGACGTAGTAGGGCGCATTTACAATCATTCTAATGGTTTTCGATTGGAATCTTTGGAGAATCTCTATATTTGAGTTTGCTGCGGTTCCCCATAGCTGTATGCCATAGGTCCAGATGGGTTTTAAGATAGCTGAGTAGAGCAGGAGTTTGTTGTCGATTGATAGTTGGGAGTTTCGATTCATGAGCCAATAAAGATTTCTCAGTTTTATACCAAGAGCTTTTCGTTTGGTGAATATGTGGGTTCTCCATGTTAGTTTTCTGTCGAGATGCATACCCAGGTACTTTGTTACGTCACTTTGCGGTATATTAATGCCATTGAGTTTTACGGGTGGGCAAGTGTTACGTCTAGTGGTAAATGTCACTTGGACAGATTTTGATTCATTTGACTTTATCCGCCAGTCTTTCAGCCAATGGGTAATTTTATTTAAACTTCTTTGAAGCTTGAGTGAGGCCACGTTAGGGTTGAGGTCTGCCGCCAGTACGGCAGTGTCATCGGCAAAAGTGCCGATAGTGACTCCTTCTGCTATTGGGAGGTCATATGTGTAAAGTAGGTACAGTATTGGGCCCATTACACTACCTTGCGGGACGCCTGCTAAGCTTTCGTAAAGCTCAGACTGCTCTGCTCCTTCTTTGACGAAAAAGTAGCGATTTTTTAGATAAGATTGTATAAATAGAAAGTAATTTGTAGGGAGAGTATTTTTTATTTTATAGAGGAGACCGTCGTGCCATACGCGATCATAAGCTTGGGATATATCTAGAAAGGCAGCTGTACAGTATTTTTTTTGCTCAAAGGCAGAGTAGATTTTCTCGGTAAGTCTATGTACTTGTTCAATTGTTCCGTGTCCTCTTCTGAAGCCAAATTGGTGATTAGGTATAATGTTACGCTCTTCTATTTTGGGTAGGAGTCTTTTAAGGAAGAGAACTTCCAAGACTTTTGAGACAATGGGCAGCAGACTAATGGGTCTGTAAGACGCTGCCGTATCAGGGGGCTTTCCTGGTTTCAGAATCATTTTCATCTGAGCGACTTTCCATTGAGGGGGTATGAATGCAGTTATTAGTACTGCATTAAAAAGTTGGGTGAGAAATTTTATGCCTTCGTAAGGTAAGTGTTTTAGTACATTGCCATTAATAATATCGTACCCAGGAGCTTTCTTTGGGTTGAGCATCGCTATTACGGTTTTTACCTCCGATATTGCGAATCGTTTTATGGGGAGGTCCATTTGATAGGGATGACTCAGAGTATTTTTCACTTCTGTTGTTGTGCTTAGTGGGGGTTCAATATCATGTGGGGTGAATACTGATTTTAGGTGGCGTGCAAAAGTATTTGCTTTCTCTGCGTCACTTTTCGCCCATTCGTTATTTTCCATTCGTATTGGAGAATTGTAGAAAATCGGCCTTTTTAGCTTACTAGCAGCTTTCCAAAGGGAGTAATCAGTTGGAGCTGTTGCATCAATATTACTGAGATATTGTTGAACTTGTCTGTTGTGTTCAATTTTGAGGATGTTTTTGAGTTCTTTGGTGAGAGCATTCAATCTTTTCTTGTCGTCGGGGTGACGGGTTTGTTGCCATTTTTTCCTTGCGAGTCGTTTTTCTTTGAGCTTAGCTTGTATGTTGTGGGTAACGCTTGTCCTTTTTTGTCTGATGAGGGTGGGAGTTGATTTCCATGCAGCTTGTTGGATGCAGCTGTTAAAATGTTCGACTGCTGCCTCTATATCTTCAGCAGATTTCAGGGCTAATTTGAAGTCAAGATTAGACGTGATGATGTGTCGGAAGTATTCCCAATCAGTCTTCCGATTGTAAAGGCTGCATTGTTCCGCTGCCGGTGTAAAATTTTTATCAATTGTTACCAGGATTGGAGAGTGGTCGGAAGACAATTCAAAGCACGATTTGCAATTTATATCTGAAGAATTCACGCCTTTCACCACGCAGAAATCGATTAAGTCGGGTATTTTATTTTTATCTGTTGGCCAATAAGTGGGAGTTCCAGTAGAGAATGGAGTTAAACTGAGATTGCTAATAGCATTATATAGTTGTCTTCCTTTAGGGGTAATGAGACGAGAGCCCCAGAACGTGTGTTTGGCATTGTAATCGCCCCCAGCTAGAAATCGATTTCCAAGAGTTTTGAAGAAATTTTCATATTCTGCAGTGCTGATAGAGTGCCTCGGCGGGCTATAGATAGCAGAGAGTGTAAGCTGGCCGCTCGGGTCTTCAATGACAATATTTGTGGCTTGTATAGCATTTGTACGGAATGAATTCGTGCTGTAATGTTTAATACTTTTCCGTATCAAGATACCTGAGCCTCCATGAGCGTTGTTACTGGGGTGTTTTGTGTGGTAAAACTTGTAGTTGGGTACTTCAAAGTAGCTTTTGTCAGTAAAGTGGGTCTCAGATATGAGGAGTATATCTATATCGTGGGTCTGAAGTAAAGTTTTAACTTCAAGTAAGTGTTTGGATAGGCCATTGGCATTCCAAATGATAATTTTCAACGGGTTGAAGATGCACAGTTTTTAGTCGTGAGGGTGACGAGGAGGCTCATCATTGATGTCATTTGTTGCATGACTTGTTTCAGTAAGTCTATCATTTCTCGCATTTCGTTAGTGTTTTGCGTTGGGGTGTGGGTTTCATTACTATTTGGAATGGCATTATTAGGGTTCGAGCGGGGTGTTACGCCTTTCTTTGCTGCTTGAGCATATGTGGCTGGGTATTGGTCAATTTCAATTGGGGTTTCAATCTGCATTGGGGTTTGAATTGGCTGTTGTGGTTTCTCTTGGGGCTGTGCAGGAGCTTTTTTCCTCAGAGTTGGGTATTTGGCGCTTTGGATGTTTTTGTATACCATACAGCCTTTATAATTTGCTGGATGGTTGCCTTCACATAGAGCGCATTTGACATCTTCAGATCTTGTCTTTCGCTTGCAATCAGCGGAGAGGTGGTTTCCAGCACATTTTATACATACTGATTTTCGACGACAGTAGGACTTTGTGTGGCCATATTGCTGACAGTTGGCGCATTGCGGTATTTCACGCTTCGGGTGTGGGGGCTCGAAAGCAATTCTTGAGTGCAGGAGACTTTTAATTTGATATATCTCCTTGTTATTGGAGGCGGGTTTGAGTTCAATGATAAACATTGGGAGAGGATTTTTTGTGACTCTGTGTTTTATGTTCCAAATGTTTGTGACTGAGTGACCGTGATCTTTTAGAGAATCCACAATTTCTTTTGTGTCTATTGAGGAGTGCATGTTTCTGAGAACAACTCTGAAGGTACGTTCTTGTTTTGTTTTATAAGTGTGGAACTCTGTGCCCTTCTGTTCCAGTTGTGACACTATGGTTTTGTAAGCATCCAGGGATGATGCTTGTACTTTTACTTGATCCTTGCCTGTGAGCTTTAGATCATAGGAGTTTGGAGCAACTTCTTGTAGTAAACTCATTAGGGGGGGAATGTTTAGAACTTTGTCTATAAATATTGGCGGCGGCTTGGGTATTTTTTCAGTTGGTTGGTTAGTTTCCT
Source organism: Urophora cardui (assembly GCA_960531455.1). Taxonomy (NCBI): domain Eukaryota; kingdom Metazoa; phylum Arthropoda; class Insecta; order Diptera; family Tephritidae; genus Urophora; species Urophora cardui. Next base: position 112,838,101 of record OY482672.1, read on the forward strand.
CAACTTCAAGGGAGGCAAATCTGTTTTCGTTTTCATTTTCATTTGGTTGGCGGCTTCCAAGCCAGTAATAATTATCAAGTTTAGCCTGTTTTTTAGAGGCAGTATTTTTACTTGGGCTTTCGCGTTGGCGTTTGGGATTGACGATCTTCCATTGGTCGGTTGGGGTAGCAGTTGTCAAGTTTCCTGCAGTTTGGGGTTTCTGGGCTTGTTGTTGTTGGGCATAGAGAATTTCCAGTTGCCTTTGGAGGGTTTCGATCTGCTGTTGTACGTTTGGTACGTTGGTACTAGGCAGGCGGGATGGGGTTAGATGTTGGGACATTTGTTGGGGTGTACCTAGGGATCTCGGTGTTTGGTGCTGTAGTTGCACTTGGGCTTGTTGGGCATCTCGCACTTCGACTTGTTGGGAACCTCCTACTTTAGGAGGAGTATGGTTGGGGGCATCTCGCTGGTGCAAACGAATATTTTAGTCTATATTCATTTGCACCCGGCTGCGCTTGTAATATGTACAACTTTTTATGATTGTAATACAATGTGGTTGCAGCTTTTTACAGCTCTGATACTTATGTATAAACTTTACACGAATGGTTTGTGTCCACACTAATTCACCACTTAGTGGTGAAAAAGAGGTTTGTGGTGGAGTTTTGTGTCTGGGAGCTTTTTCTATTGTGCGATCAATGCAACAACAATATGCACCATCACTCAGCAATAACACTTAATTTACGCTTTAGAGTTTAAATAAAGCAGTTTTATATTAATTTGATAGCACACTAAATTGCGACACTTTTTCCGACACTTTTTCACAATATTATTGAGTTAAATTGATCAATTATATATTTTTTTTAGCACAAAAGTACGAAGGAAAAAATTTTTGACAACTTCACAGCGCGACCAGTGTGACCAGTTTGAAAGTGAATCCAGAGAAAATAGAGGCAATGCAAAATTTCCCCATTCCCAAATCTCCTCGACAGGTTCGTGGGTATGGCAAATTGGTACAGGGCATTTATTACCAATTTCGCTGATTTAGCAGGTCCTTTGACAGATTGTTTACGTAAGTCACCTGGTCCTTTCAAACTCACTCCAGAAGCAGTAGAGGCCTTTGAAAAACTTAAAGTAGCTCTGAGTTCCGCTCCAGTCTTAGCTCAACCTGATTTTTCCAGAGAATTTGTCATTCAATGTGATGCTTCCAAAATAGGAGTAGGAGGCGTGTTATTCCAGGTCGATGATAATGGTGCAGAGCATCCAATAGCTTTCGTTTCAAAAAAATTAAATAATGCTCAACGCAATTATACAGTCACCGAGCTCGAATGCCTCGCCGCAATTGTCAGTGTCAAACGTTTCAGACCATACGTTGAGGGGCTGCCATTTCGTATCATCACGGACCACTCAAGCCTTAAATGGTTGATGACGCAAAAAGACCTTAGTGGTAGGTTAGCTAGATGGTCACTGTTACTACAGATATATGATTTCGAAATGCAGCACCGTAAGGGGGCCCTGAATGTAGTACCAGACGCTCTGTCGCGTTTTGACGTTGACGAGTTGACTTCATCTCCCGCGCCTGACGAAATAGACTTAGACTCACCCGAATTTGGAGCCAACGAGTATCTAGATCTCATCAGAACAATCACAGTAAATGGTGAGGCTCTCCCGGATTTATGTGTCAGAGACGGGTTGGTTTTTAAAAGGGTTAAGTTTCGAAAGGGTGTGGAGGGTGAAGAAGATTCGTTATGGCGGTTGTGGTTGCCCCAAAGACTCAGGGAGGAAGCAATAAGAATGGCACATGACGCAGTTAGGAGTTATCACGGAGGTTGGCAGAAAACCTTGGAACGGGTTAGGTGGAAATACTTCTGGCCACAACAAGCTAGGGACGTTAGAGATTATGTAAAGGATTGTGACACTTGCAAGGCTGTAAAAACAACGAATCAGCAGTCAAGACCACCTATAGGAAGCGCTTTTGTTACAGAGAGACCTTTTCAGCGCTTATACTGCGACTTCTTAGGACCTTATCCCAGATCCAAACGTAGGAACCAGTTTATTTTTATTATTTTAGACCATTTTTCAAAGTTTGTGTGGCTGAAGCCAATGCAGAGAGCGACAACTATCAATGTAATGAACTACTTAGGCGGTGAAATTTTCCCAGCCATAGGGGTCCCAGAATATATCCACAGCGATAATGGGAAACAATTCATCTCAAAAGAAATGAAAGCGTTCTTTGTGAAGTATGGTGTGACGCATGTAAGAACAGGAGTGTATTCCCCACAAGCTAATGCGTCCGAACGCGTGAATAGAGAGATAGTTTCCAAGATAAGAATTTTCCTAAAAGATAAGCAAGATCATACGGACTGGGACAAACATATACCCGAAATTCTATCAGTTTTAAGAAGTGATTTTCATACGTCGATTCAGTGCTCTCCGTACTTTGCATTATATGGTCAGAATATGGTCCAACACGCATCCGCGTATAAATTATTAGAGAAATTGGATAGCCTCAAAGAAGATCGTGTACCGATAGTAAGCAAAGCTGACAAGGTATCAGGAATCCACGAGCAAATCCGTAAAAACTTAGCGCAGGCTAATGATAGGGTCAAGCAGGTTTACAATAAGCGCTCTAGGCTTGTGGATTATAGAGAAGGTCAAGAATTATTTCGAAGAAATTTTGCCTTGAGTAACTTCAAACAGGGCATAAACGCGAAATTCCTGCCAAAATATATTAAGTGTCGAGTTCGTGGAAAAGTTGGCAATGCACTGTATGACTTAGAAGACTTAACAGGGAGATTAATAGGACGATTCCATGCTTCTGATATCCGTCCTCAATAAGACTCCGCTGGGCGTCTTGGCGGTCGGGGACAATTCGCCCAGTATCCTCCCCGAGCAGTTATAATAATAGGTGGATCACAAGCGCTCCCATCGGGAACCGTGGACCATCTAGCAGTCCATATTCCAATTGGTCTGCTTATACGGAGTTTTGACGAGTTCTCCCAAATTAAAATGTCTAGTTTTATGGAGTTTTGGCGAGTTCTCCTATATCAAATGCCTAACCTTACGGAGTTTTGACGAGTTCTCCAATACAAAAATGTCTATTCAAACGGAGTATTGATGATTTTCCTGTTAAAGTTTTTTCTGTCCAGCTTCGCGAGGTTAGGGACCATAGACCAGCTCATAGTGTGATTGTATTCGGAGTTTAGACGCGTTCTCCTGTAAAAAAAATGTCTAAGGCCGCGAAGCCTTAAAATAGGAAACAAAATAATTTTCTTTTTTTTTGTAAAGCCCATTCCGGGGGGCGAGAAACCAGCGGACCAAGGTTCTTTTTCAAGACCGCCTGTCCTGGGTCCAGCGTGCGGGGTTGGATCAGCCGGGGGGGACAGGTTGTTAAGACCGACCAAGATCGGCACTTAGGGGGGTAGGCTTCTCTGGCCTAAGCCAATAGAGAACCACCGCAACACCAGACTTACGCATTTTGGTTTTTTTTACCAAATGAATTTTTTTCTATACCTGACTTTCAATTATTCTCGGATTTTCATACATTATTAGATTGGACACGTTCATATAGCATACGTTTTTTTTTGATATCACCTGATGGAGCCTCTGTGGCCCGGTTAGCTGTGGTAGAATTTGAGACTCTTATCTAGGGGTGAGTCGTGCCCCACGTAGTTAACAGTTGAGTATTATCGCAACAACCTTACAGGCAAACCATTTTTCCTGTTCGCTCCCTCGTCAGGTCTTCGAAGCGAAGCAGGCCTGTTATGGTTTGCTATCGATATCAATACTGATATCGATCATAAACGGGTTAATTTCGGTTGCTCAATTCTGTTTGTGTGGCAGCACCACAATTTTAGTAGTTTTTTTTAGTAGTTTCCAATAACTTCCAGTGAATGATGGCGACATGTTGGCATGAGAGAGGAAAACATGTACATGTATTGGTGACGCGTGGTCAAATATGAAAGGTCGTCGCATGCATGGTTCAATTATAGAAGGGTTTTGCAGTACTGTATACGGACATACATACATACACACTCCATGTAAATTGGTTGTGTATTCTGTGAAGCTTCTGTCAAAATCATAGCCCGCCATTGTAGAAATCATATTGCGTCAAGATCAAAATTGACATAAGTTTTGACATAAGCACCACAATATGAAAAAAAAAAAATAGGAAAAAGTTTGCAATCAGCTGTTTAGTAGGTTAACCTTCTATAAATTAGCCTTGGTCGCATGTGAAGGAGAATGAGGTTGTATTATAGGGGTGGTTTCGATAGAACAGCTTACAATTCTTTTTTTTAGCCGTCAGTAACTTTCCTGTTCGAGTAATTTCATTTACCAATTATGGTGTTCTAGCAATAATAACGATTCTTATTTTCTCATTCAGTTACTAGACATTCCAAATGCGAAATTTTTCTTTGCTCAAATCCTGTAATTAATTCCCCTTTTCCTCCACTAAGTGTTTAAACAAATTTTAAGTGAGTGGATTCATCCGAAATTTACATTGATTTTTTTTATTCTTCGAGATGATTTTATGGTGTTGCTTCATTCTTTTTTTGAACCCGAGCTTTATAGATCGCACATAAGTTTCTCTTCAAATCTGGCAAGCTATCGAGCCGACCTCTATGAGTAGGCATCATGAGAAATTTCCCCTCCGAATCTTCACAATCGTTCCAATGGCGGAAGATGCACATGTATTGGTGATGGACAAACTGGTTCTTCCAGGGTTGCCACGAACACTTCGTACTGTGAAAATACGTAACACATGGTTATTCGGTGACTTGGTACTTTCAGATGTACATATTATAAAATATTCTCATGCGCTCTGTGCAATTTTAAATTTTACATAGTTCTCAGAAAATTAATAATTATTCATGTACTATTGTTTCATCAACCAGATTTTCGTGTCTCTTACCAATTTCGTAATTTGAGCGTAGGACAACAATGTCTATTAATATTCCCAACGCACACTAATAGAATTTTACCGTAGCAAAATTTACTAGGGCAAGAATAAAATCGCCTTTTTTGAGATAGTTTCATGGGGAAAATGCTTGAGGCATTTTATTCCGAAAGTTTTGGTAATTTTTTTTGTGTGTCATGGCAACCGCATTCCATCTCGCTTGTGTTATTGCTAGCGTCACACCAGAATATGGACATCCAAATTACAGTAAAATCACGCCACTGAACAAGCGGCAGTCACGCCACTTTACGCTGAAGACAAATCGAGGCGACGCGACGGTGCGACAGCGACAGACGCTGGACGTAATAACGTCAGTGCGAGTTCAGCGATTAAAGCATGATAAAAGTGTCAACGATTGTCACTACATATGCCTGTTGCAGCCACATTACAATTTTTAAGTCACAATTAGAGGTTTTCTTTCGCTTAGATCATAAATTTTCAACGCAAAATAATAAGCTAAATAGCTAAATTCATTAATGTAATGCATTAGATTTTCATTACGTTTGATTGCGTATAAATATTTATTTTTTTTCTGTAAAGCTCGTCAGAATTATTGAGTTGTCAAAATTTTCATATTTCATAACGCAGCGACAACTCTTCCTCGTCATCGAAATTAGAAATCAGTCTAAGTTGATGACAACGTAATTTTGTCGTTGGACGACGTTGCGACGCGTAGACTTTGTTGTAATCGTTTCCATAATAGCGCATAGATTTTAATCGTGACAGGCTGTCGCTGACGTAGTGTCTTGTCGTTTCGTTTTGATTCTGTTTTCACCCTAATGCATACATAAACGAAAGAAAACGGGACTCTTCCAAACTGAAGAGAAAAAAATTTGGAAGTATAGGCACGCTTGAACAGAAAAATTTTAGTACAGCCGTCATCAGTTGGAAAAAGCCTGTTGAACGAGTCGGTCGTTAGTCGTGTAAGAGCTCGAACGTTAAGAAATACAATATGGTTTTCTACCGTCCTAACTAGAACAACCGTACAACCGAGTGAAGCTACAAACTAATTGGACTTTTTTTTGGTTCTTAGTAAAATGCAAGTTTGAATACAATATGACTAGATTAATAAACAAAGAAAACCGCAATTGGTGTGTGAATTAGTGCACTTCTTTATTTGAAATTTAAAGGCACATAAAGGCAAAATCAGCAGTGTTGCTGTGACTCCCGTTGGAGTAGAGTTATTGTGTGTATAATTAAATGGAAAGCACCTATAAAGGCAAAATAATATATAGTTATATGTATTAAGGAAGAACACCTTATACTCCTAGAATAATCTTACAATAAAATTCAAAAAAAAAAAAGAAAACAAAAAGAGTAATTGTACTTAAATTAGACTTCATTCGACTAGCAAAAGAGCGATCTTGGCATTTTTCTTAAATAAACATTTTTTTTTACTTACATATGTAGACTTGTATGAAAAGCACGCAATTTAAGCTGGACAAAAATACTAAAAATTTGTATGTACTGATAATTTGACAAAACAATTTTATATAGTGTACACATATACGCAAATATTAATATGTAAGTAAACTCATACTTGGAAAAAAAAAATAAAATAAAATTAAAAATAGTGAAATCAATAAAAAAAAAAAAAAAATAAATAAAACAAAAAAAAAAAACCATTAAAGAAAAAAAACCGAACTACACAATAATCAAATAAAAGATTTTGGTTCTTAACCATAAACGCATACATACAAACTAATTGCTCTGTTGTGCTCATTGGAAAAAAAAAAAAAAACTAATTAAAGCAGAAAAGAAGGGTTCGAGAAATGCCGAATAGAACACTAGTACTTTTTGAAAATATATTTTGTGGATTCATATATAACATAAAACGGCATTAGATTTGAGCATATATGATAATAATCAAGAAACGCTTGTCTCCTGACGACGCAAGCGCGGCGGAGTAAATTGATGCATCACAAAAGTAATAAAAAAAAAAAATAAAAATCATCAGCCCTGCAGCAGATACAACAATGGTCATAGCATCAACAACTACAACAACAACTACAGCAGCAGCAGCAACTACAACAAAGAACACAGCACCAACAACGACCACATCGGCAGCAACAATCACCGGCGCATAGTCCGTAAGCAATATAATTTCATTTTATATTTAATGTCTTTTTTTTTAATTAGAATTAGTGTACGTACATATGTGCCTATTCATATAAATCTGCTCGCCTCTACGTATATGGATACATGGATACGTACATATTTCAATGTAAAACGAAGCTTGAGAGCATTTATTATTTGGGGGTAGACTAGGTACATAGTGAAGTAAGAGCAGACTTATGCTATAGACGCACATCGTAGTATAGTAATAATATTACGATCTATACCACATATATGTCAACCTCATATTGTAGTTTAATTGAAAATTTTCATAGTATATCCAAATCATAGTATTGATATTATGATATTCATACCACATGTGTGTCTGAGGCATTAGACTCTAAGAAAAGGAAAATGAATTGGCAATAAATTGTAAAAGAAAAAAAAATGGGAATGTTGACCACCCTAATTTAAAAAGGCATAGGGATTTTCAGATACGGGGTCATCGAAATTAAGGTGCACCGATGGCCAAGGATGAGGGTGGGTCAGAAAAGCACCAGCGCTGCAACAACACCAGCGGCGCACCACAGGTAAGGGGTCACTGATACCCGGGTGCGACAGTGACTATGGATTAGGGTGGGACAAAAACGCACCGGCGCTGCAACAACATCGGCAACGCCACCCCCTTGTGAGTTCGGCCTTTAACTTTTTTTGATTGTTCATATATTTTAAATTTCAGCTTCTTTTATGTATTTTCAGATGCCTGTTAATAACCGGTCCTTCCGGTTGATTCAAATTAAATTCAAATTTAACGATTTTTTTTTGCGATATAAATATTCAAATTTAAATTCACTTTGACAGTTTTTTTTGACAGTGTTTATTCAAATTTGGTGCATATCGATTTCAACGTACATTCAAATTTAAATTTTGGTGCAACGATTATTTTCTCGTCCGCGATTATTTAAATTTAACGTGCGCTCATCTATTTTTAAATTTTTCCGTCGATTGTCAGTATTTCCGTCCGATTTAAATTTCGGTTTAAATGTTTTGCTAACGTCCGTCTGACTTTGACATACATATGTACGTTCAAAATTCATATTCAAATTTTAACGACATTTTCCCTCGGTTTGCATTTATTTAATTTTAACTGATGCCTGGCCTCTTGAATTTGGATTTTTCGGGTTATTTTGAATTTTCGAATTTTTCAACGGTCCGTCCGTGGCATCCGGCCAAACCGGATGTTGTTTTCGTTTGATTTTTCTCGTTATTTTTGAAAAGGCATGATATGAATTTTTTCTGTTTATGGCGCAGGACAGCAATGTAGGCAAGAACCCCGCCCAGCCGACAATGACTAGCCACAGTGCAACCCTAGATCATGCCGACCGCCATGCATTGCTGCTCCACTCGATATTCGAATGCTAACCATAACAGATGGCGCCCAACGTGCTGACTCGATGGCTTTTGGTCAGCCAGTGACGCCTTACTATCTCGCAAGTCCCAGATGGGCAGGCCCTGCGCCGCCACTGCGTTGCGGCGAGATGGTGAGACTGATCAGGTTGTCCAAAGAGATCATCGCTGTTGGTGGCATAGGGCGCCACAAAACGCAGATCGTAATCGAGGTCAAACGCGTACCATAACAATTGGCACCACAATAACCACAACAAACTGGCACCACAACATCAACAATAATCACCACAGCACCAACAACCAGAACAACAGCAGCACCAATCACCGGCGCCTAGGTCGTAAGCTATTTACATATATTATTTTGTATATTTCATATTTTTTTTTTTTTTGACGCACACATGTGCATATTTATGTAGATTGCCAGCAGAACAGAAGGTAGGCGAAATGTAATAGGACTTGAGAACAATTGTCCATTGTAAGCTTATTGCAATAACACTTTTTATAAGCTCAATCGTAAGCTGATTCACAAGCACGGCTGTTACAATTTTTTTGTTGTATCAAGTAACAATCACATAAAGGTGTGCCGTTTTGGTTTCTCTACAATTGTTCTTTGGTCCTGTTGTTTTTTTCTTAGTTTACGCAGGTATTTCTCGAGCTTAACGCTCCTATTTGCAAGCTTGTTATAATGTTTTTTTTTTTTTATTTGGGGTTGGCTACGGATCACCCTAATGCTTGAATGTAATATCACTTTACAAAAGGAAGGGCGCCCTAATCTACATAATTTGTACATAAATATTTGAACGTAGGGTATATTGAATACATAATGAAAGAAGAATAAAAACTTAGACTTTGAGAAAAAGGGAAAATGAATTCCAAATAAATTTTTGTAAATAAAATGGGAATGCTGATTACCCTAATTTAAAAAGGCATTAGGGACTTTCAGATACGGGGTCATCAAAACATAAGTGCACTGATGACCATGGATGAGGGTGGGTCGATAAGCACCGACGCTGCAACAACACCAGCAGCGCATAATAATAACGGGGTCATCGAAATTAAGGTGCACCGATGGCCAAGGATGAGGGTGGGCCAGAAAAGCACCAGCGCTGCAACAACACCAACGGCGCACCACAGGTAAGGGGTTACTGGTATTCGGGTGCGACAGTAACTATGGATTAGGGTGGGACAAAAACGCACCGGCGCTGCAACGACATCCGCAACGTCACCCCCTTGTGAGTTCGGCCTTTAACTTTTTTTTGATTGTTCATATATTTTAAATTTCAGCTTTCTTTTATGTATTTTCAGATGCCCGTTAATAACCGGTCCTTCCGGTTGATTCAAATTTAAATTCAGATTTAACGATTTTTTTTTCGCGATATATATATTCAAATTTAAATTCACTTTGACAGTTTTTTTTGTAGTGGTTATTCAAATTTAGTGCACATATATTTCAACGTACATTCAAATTTAAAATTTGATGCAACGATTATTTTCTCTTCCGTCCGCGACTATTTAAATATAACGTCCGCTTATCTAATTCCAAATTTTTCCGTGATGTCAGTATTTCCGTCCGATTTAAATTTTGGTTTAAATGTTTTGCTAACGTCCGTCTGACTTTAACGTACATTCAAAATTCATATTCAAATTTCAACGACATTTTCCCTCGGTTTGCATTTATTTAAATTTAACTGATGCCTGGCCTATTGAATTTGGATTTTTCGGGTTATTTTGAATTTTCCGTCCGTGGCATCCGGCTAAACCGGATGTTGTTTTACTGTGATTTTACTCGTTTTGGTTTGAAAAGGCATGATATGAATTTTTTCTGTTTATGGCGCAGGACAGCAATGTAGGCAAGAACCCCGCCCAGCCGACAATGACTAGCCACAGTGCAACCCTAGATCATGCCGACCGCCATGCATTGCTGCTCCACTCGATTGTAGATCGTAATCGAGGTCGAACGCTTACCATAACAGATGGCGCCCAACGGGCTGACTCGATGGCTTTTTGGTCAGCCAGTGACGTCTTACTATCTCGCAAGTCCCAGATGGGCAGGCCCTGCGCCGCCACTGCGTTGCCGCGAGATGGTGGGGCTGATCAGGTTGTCCAAGGAGGTCATCGCTGTTGGTAGCATAGGGCGCCACAAAGCGCAGATCGTAATCGAAAACGTGAACCATAACAGATGGCGCCCAACGTGCTGACTCGATGGCTTTTTGGTCAGCCAGTGACGCCTTACTATCTCGCAAGTCCCAGATGGGCAGGCCCTGCGCCGCCACTGCGTTGCGGCGAGATGGTGGGGCTGATCAGGGTGTCCAAGGAGGTCATCGCTTTTGGTGGCATAGGGCGCCACAAAACATAGATCGTGGGCTATCCATAACAGATGGCGCCCAACGCGGCGTCCTTGGGTGCTGGCTTCAGTGGTTTTCTGGTCGGTCAGTGATGTTTGATCATTCCGCAAGTCCCAGATTGACAGCCTCCGTAGCCGCCACTGCGTTGCGGCGGGATAATGGAATTGATCAGACTGATTGGAGAGTCATTGGTGTTAGTGGCTCAAGGCTCCACGAGACTTTACGTCACTTAGTCTGTTTTTTTTTCTTTTGCATTTCACCCGAAGAGGCAGTGTTGAACGCACGTATTTTTTTTTGTAATTTAATTTGTTTTCACTGTCGTCCGAGGGGCATGTCCGCTAGATTCAGTATTTATTTTCATAAATTTTTTTTTTTTTTGCCGAATATGTCTTTTGTGCAGTTTTGTGTATCGGATTTTTTTTTCTTTTGGGGCCTAGCTCATCTCGCGTCTGGGGTGGTAATTCGAACACCGCCTTCATTGCGATGAGTTGAGCTGGATCCTAAGCTAGCAATCCTTCTTCGCGTGCCTTTCATTGCGGCGGAGTCAAGGATGTTGGTCATGAGGAAAATTCGTCCTTTTATTTTTTTTTTGTTTTCGTGATTTTTTTGTTTGCAATTTAGGCCTCAGCCATCCTGCGTCTGAGTTGGTTGCACTTAGCGCCACTTTCATTGCGATGGGTTGGTCTGAGACCTGAGTTAGTACTTTTCATCTCCGCAAGTCTGGGGAAAGCAGCCTCTAGCTGTTCCTTTCATTGCGGCGGAGATTAGGAGGGTATAGTTGCAAATTTCTTTTGTTCTGTCTTTTTCTTTTGTTATGCGATGCAGGCCTCAGTTCATCTCATGCCTGAGTTGGGTGCCTTGGAACATTTAGCACCACTTCATGGCGATGGGCTGAGCTGAGACCCAAGGATGTATTGTCTATCTCCGCAAGTCTGGGGATAGCGGATTCAAACCGTTCCTTTCATTGCGGCGGAGATAGGTTGGTATTTCGCAAAATTTAAAATTTTTTTTTGTTGTTAACTATCTTCTAGTTAGCCAGCCTGTCTCAGGGATTTAGCTTCCGAGCAACCCTGCATTGCGGTTGGTGCGCTGGAGACCAGTTGGCACACACCGTCTTAATTTTTTTTTGTGTTTTTATTTTTCAAGGGGGTTTATATATTTTTTTTTTTTTATTTTTTTCCTGTAACCTGTGCCTTTTATAATGGGAGGTCAGCATTCTCATTAATTAATAAATATGTATATTGATATTTTTCTAATTTCTTCTTATATGTACTTATATAGATTTATACGCTAATCAGTTTTTAACAATGTGTGTTTGTATGTATGTATAAGTTATGTAATGTTATATAATTTCAAAAAAAAAAAGGGAATTTAAGGTCGGTACCGCTATAGAATCACGAATCAGTTTGTCAGAACTTTTTTTTTGCTGTTATCTGGTACGATAGAAACTTTTTTTATTTGCTTTCAGTTTTTTTTACCTAAAAAGACTATTAAAGCAGACACTATATTTTAATAGAAATGTTAGAGCTTATGTAAAGGATTGTGACACTTGCAAGGCTGTAAAAACAACGAATCAGCAGTCAAGACCACCTATAGGAAGCGCTATAGCGCTATAGGGGTCCCAGAATATATCCACAGCGATAATGGGAAACAATTCATCTCAAAAGAAATGAAAGCGTTCTTTGAGAAGTATGGTGGGACGCATGTTAGAACAGGAGTGTATTCCCCACAAGCTAATGCGTCCGAACGCGTGAATAGAGAGATAGTTTCCAAGATAAGAATCTTCCTAAAAGATAAGCAGGATCATACGGACTGGGACAAACATATACCCGAAATTTTATCAGTTCTAAGAAGCGATTTTCATACATCAATTCAGTGCTCTCCGTACTTTGCATTATATGGTCAGAATATGGTCCAACACGCATCCGCGTATAAGTTATTAGAGAAATTGGATAGTCTCAAAGAAGATCGTGTACCGATAGTAAGCAAAGCTGACAAGTTATCAGGAATCCACGAGCAAATTCGTAAAAACTTAGCGCAGGCAAATGATAGAGTCAAGCAGGTTTACAATAAGCGCTCTAGGCTTGTGAATTATAGGGAAGGTCAAGAGGTATTTAGAAGAAATTTTGCCTTGAGTAACTTCAAACAGGGCATAAACGCGAAATTCCTGCCAAAATATCTTAAGTGTCGAGTTCGTGGAAAAGTGGGCAATGCACTGTATGACTTAGAAGACTTAACAGGGAGATTAATAGGACGATTCCATGCTTCTGATATCCGTCCTCAATAAGACTCCGCTGGGCGTCTTGGCGGTCGGGGACAATTCGCCCAGTATTCTCCCCGAGCAGTTATAATAATAGGTGGATCACAAGCGCTCCCACCGGGAACCGTGGACCATCTAGCAGTCCATATTCCAATTGGTCTGCTTATACGGAGTTTTGACGAGTTCTCCCAAATTAAAATGTCTAGTTTTACGGAGTTTTGGCGAGTTCTCCTATATCAAATGCCTAACCTTACGGAGTTTTGACGAGTTCTCCAATACAAAAATGTCTATTCAAACGGAGTTCTGATGATTTTCCTGTAAATTTTTTTTTTCTGTCCAGCTTCGCGAGGTTAGGGCAGCTGATAGGGTGATTGTATTCGGAGTTTGGACGCGTTCTCCTGTAAAAAAATGTCTAAGGCCGCGAAGCCTTAAAATAGGAAACAAAATAATTTTCTTTTTTTTGTAAAGCCCATTCCGGAGGGCGAGAAACCAGCCGACCAAGGGTCTTTTTCAAGACCGCCTGTCCTGGGTCCAGCGTGCGGGGTTGGATCAGCCGGGGGGGACAGGTTGTTAAGACCGACCAAGATCGGCACTTAGGGGGGTGGGCTTCTCTGGCCTAAGCCAATAGAGAAACACCGCAACACCGGACTTACGCATTTGGTTTTTTTTCCAAATTAATTTTTTTTTTATACCTGACTTTCAATTAATCCCGGATTTACATACATTACTAGATTGGACACGTTCATATAGCATATGTTTTTTTTTTGATATCACCTGATGGAGCCTCTGTTGCCCGGTTAGCTGTGGTAGAATTTGAGACTCTTATCTGGGGGTGAGTCGTGCCCCACGTAGTTAACAGTTGAGTATTATCGCAACAACCTTACAGGCAAACCATTTTTCTTGTTCGCTCCCTCGTCAGGTCTTCGAAGCGAAGCAGGTCTGTTATGGTTCGCTATCGATATCAATCCTGATATCGATCATAAACGGGTTAATTTCGGTTGCTCAATTTTGTCTGTGTGGCAGCACCACTATTTCAGTAGCTTCTTTCGTAGTAGTTTCCAATAACTTCCAATTAATAATGGCCGACGTGCTGACATGGTGAAGAAGAATGGGTGACGCGTGGCCAAACTAAACAGGTCGTCGCATGTGAGGCAGAATATGCGATTGACGTTAGGCGGCTTGTTTCAAATGTCAAAAGCAGGGAAAAAGAAGTGAACACACAACTTAGCAAGGATTGTTTAAAGAAGGATTTCGCGGCAGATAAGCTGATTGCAATTGGGTATGTGTGCAAAAAAAGTGCGAACGTCAGATAGAACCGATTGGGGAAAAAATTTTTACTTTGAAAATAATTTCTCTCCTCTTTCACGTTGACATTTTTTTTAGGAAACACACACATCAAAACGTAACTAATATAACCTTCTTTGGATAAACCTTGAGCTTAGCATTCTACTTCTACGAACAAGGCATGCAAGATTGTAAAATCAAAGCAACAGACAATAAGTTGACATATGCCAAGAAGAAGAAGAGCGATTCTCCCTCGCATCGACCTTGTATGTTTGAGCTATGGGCGAGTTTGACAGGTGGCCGCAATCTTTGACAATCGTTCCAATGGCGGGATATGCACATGTATTCGTGATGGACAAACTGGTTCTTCCAGGGTTGCCATGAACACTTCTTATTGTGAAAATGCGTAACACATGGTTATTCGGATACTTAGTACTTTCAAATGCACATATTATAAAATGTTCTTATTCGCCCTATATAACTTTAAACTTTTTTTTTATTCGCAGAACATTAAATAATTAATTACCACACATTTGTACTGTTGTGTCATTAATCAGATTTCCTGTCTGTTGCCATTTTTATAATTTGAGCGTAAGACAACAATGTTTACTGATATTCCCAATGTACACTAATAGAATTTTACAGTAGCAAATTTACTAGGGCACGAATATAATCGATTATTTTGAGATAGTTTCATGGGAAAAATGATTGAGGCATTTTATTCCGAAAGTTTTGGTAATTTTTTTTGTGTAACATGGCAATCGCATTCCATCTCGCTTGCGTCATTGCTAGCGTCATACCATGATATAGACATTCGGGTAACCGTAAAGTCACGCCACTATTATGCACACGTCACTACACCACTGCAGGCTATACGAAAAGAAACGGGACTCTTCCAGATGAATACAGATAAAAAGGTGGAAGGCACGCTTGAACAGAGTTTTTTTTAGTACAGGGAGAGTCAGTTTTTGAAAAGTTAGTTGGGTGGTAGAGTAAAAACGAGACGGGTTTTTTCGCTTTTCGGTGGTAGAGAAATCAATATGATCCAAACGAGTTTTAAGTACAATGTAAATCAATTTTAAATGCGTTTTGAAACAAATTTCTGAAAGCAGTAAATGTTAACAATTATAAATCTTACATACAATAATGTACATATCTATGATATGTGATTTAAATAAAGTGCTTAAAGTGCTTAGCAAGGCAGATATACCAGCATGTCCATATAAAACGCCAAAAAAAAAAAAAAAAAAAAAAATCGAGAAGCGAACGAAAAAGCGAAACAACGAGCAAAAAAAAAAAATAAGAAAAGACCTACAATTGAAAAATTTGTATATAATGGGTTAAGTAGAATCAGTGCTTCTCCGTCATGATAAAATTTTGCCACCACAACAACAATAGCAACAGAAAAAAATTTGTTGCTACAACAACAACGGCAAACAGCAATTTTTTTGTCGCAACAACATCACCAGCAAACAGCGGAAAATTTTGTTGCTGCAACAACAACGGCAACAGTAAGAATTTCGCTGCATCAACACCGCAAAAAGTGAAAAATTTTGACACTACAACAACAACGGCAAACAGCACCTTTTTTTGTCGCAACAACATCACCAGCAAACAGCGGAAAATTTTGTTGCTGCAACAACAACGGCAACAGTAAGAATTTCGCTGCATCAACACCGCTAAAAGTGAAAAATTTTGCCACTACAACAACAACGGCAACAGTAAGATTTTCGCTGCATCCACACCACAAAAAGTACAAAAAATTCTATTGCTACAACAACGGCAAACAGCAAATTTTTTTGTCGCAACATCGCCAGCAAACAGCGAAAAATTTTGTCGCTGCAACACCGGCAAGGAGCAAAAATTGGCACCACAATAACCACAACAAACTGGCACCACAACATCAACAATAATCACCACAGCACCAACAACCAGAACAACAGCAGCACCAATCACCGGCGCCTAGGTCGTAAGCTATTATTTTGTATATTTCATATTTTTTTTTTTTTTGACGCACACATGTGCATATTTATGTAGATTGCCAGCAGAACAGAAGGTAGGCGAAATGTAATAGGACTTGAGAACAATTGTCCATTGTAAGCTTATTGCAATAACACTTTTTATAAGCTCAATCGTAAGCTGATTCACAAGCACGGCTGTTACAATTTTTTTTTGTTGTATCAAGTAACAATCACATAAAGGTGTGCCGTTTTGGTTTCTCTACAATTGTTCTTTGGTCCTGTTGTTTTTTCTTAGTTTACGCAGGTATTTCTCGAGCTTAACGCTCCTATTTGCAAGCTTGTTATAATGTTTTTTTTATTTTTTATTTGGGGTTGGCTACGGATCACCCTAATGCTTGAATGTAATATCACTTTACAAAAGGAAGGGCGCCCTAATCTACATTATTTGTACATAAATATTTGAACGTAGGGTATATTGAATACATAATGAAAGAAGAATAAAAACTTAGACTTTAAGAAAAAGGGAAAATGAATTCCAAATAAATTTTTGTAAATAAAATGGGAATGCTGATTACCCTAATTTAAAAAGGCATTAGGGACTTTCAGATACGGGGTCATCAAAACATAAGTGCACTGATGACCATGGATGAGGGTGGGCCGATAAGCACCGACGCTGCAACAACACCAGCAGCGCATAATAATAACGGGGTCATCGAAATTAAGGTGCACCGATGGCCAAGGATGAGGGTGGGCCAGAAAAGCACCAGCGCTGCAACAACACCAGCGGCGCACCACAGGTAAGGGGTTACTGGTATTCGGGTGCGACAGTAACTATGGATTAGGGTGGGACAAAAACGCGCCGGCGCTGCAACGACATCCGCAACGTCACCCCCTTGTGAGTTCGACCTTTAACTTTTTTTTTGATTGTTCATATATTTTAAATTTCAGCTTTCTTTTATGTATATTCAGATGCCCGTTAATAACCGGTCCTTCCGGTTGATTCAAATTTAAATTCAGATTTAACGATTTTTTTTTCGCGATATATATATTCAAATTTAAATTCACTTTGACAGTTTTTTTTTTAGTGGTTATTCAAATTTAGTGCACATATATTTCAACGTACATTCAAATTTAAAATTTGATGCAACGATTCTTTTCTCTTCCGTCCGCGATTATTTAAATATAACGTCCGCTTATCTAATTCCAAATTTTTCCGTGATGTCAGTATTTCCGTCCGATTTAAATTTTGGTTTAAATGTTTTGCTAACGTCCGTCTGACTTGAACGTACATTCAAAATTCATATTCAAATTTCAACGACATTTTCCCTCGGTTTGCATTTATTTAAATTTAACTGATGCCTGGCCTCTTGAATTTGGATTTTTCGGGTTATTTTGAATTTTCGAATTTTTCAACGGTCCGTCCGTGGCATCCGGCTAAACCGGATGTTGTTTTAGTGTGATTTTACTCGTTTTGGTTTGAAAAGGCATGATATGAATTTTTTCTGTTTATGGCGCAGGACAGCAATGTAGACAAAAACCCCGCCCAGCCGACAATGACTAGCCACAGTGCAACCCTTGATCATGCCGACCGCCATGCATTGCTGCTCCACTCGACCTTCGAATGCCAACCATAACAAAATATCGATACTATCGATAGAGTCATCGATAGTTTCCCACCTCTACGCGTCAATCACCCGACACTCACACATATACACTTCCTCTCAATCCAGATTGTAAGTTCCCAAGGGCCTTAAATTTTTTGATTTTCATCAACGTGAGCCGACAACGAATACGTGTAGCACGACGACTGCCGATTACACCAACACACACAAAAAAACACTCAAACTTGACAATCCAGATTGTAAGTTGCCAAGGGCCTTTATTTTGTATTTTAGGTCTGTTCGATGAACGCACTAGAGTACTCTAGTGCAGAAAAAAGCGTTTGATGAAAACCTGTTTGCACTAAAGTCTTCAGAACATAGTTTTTTGAGTGAGCACCAACTTACACTTTACTGCACTAAACTACACCATCTTCATAGCTGGTGTAAGTTTGTGCAGCATATGAAAACAGCTCTTTCTAATAGTGAAGGCGGCAAAATAATAGAAAACCAAAAGTAAAGAAAGTAAATTAAAAAATATGGAGTATCTTCTCTGCATGGCAGATTATATTTATTTTTGAGCGGTGTGGATGAAAATATAGTAGTATAAGTATAATATATACGTATAAGTATAAATAATACGATTTTGTCCTTGAAAATTCTTTTATAATTTAGATGAAAACACATTTGATCCTGTGGAGTTGGTAGAGACCGAAAGCGTGGTCAAAGTCAAATGGGTAGACAACCTAACATAATGTAAATACACTTCTTCAAAGACAACAAACCGCAATTGGGGAAAATGTTACGAATGAAAACAAAGCAAAAAATGTGGCAGTTATCCGATCAAAAATGGAAAATTTGTGTAAATTTCATAGCTATAAATTTGACCATTGATAATTGTTTGTTTACATAAATCAAAATGTTTTGTTTCCATAAATCAGCTAGTTTACACTAAGAGCCTATACACACTTGCGACTCAATCGATTTGGTCGAATTGGACTGTTGTATTCACACTACTCCAACTATTTAGTCGAATCGGTGGCAGCTATTCACACTTGAGACTAAATAGTCGTGCGATTGACAATGACATAGTGTTGCCAATGTTCACATTTTACTCAGCAAATTTTACATTAGTGGTCTTCATATAAAGTGATGAAGTATTAAATTGTTAAAGTTTATCTGCATTCTTACATGAAAGCACCTTCTTGTCAGCTGTCAACTTGATTAATAAATAAAAAACAATAAAATAATCAAAAAGTGCATACATTGTTTGGCTTTGTTTCTTATTAAACTAGCAACTAGCTGTCAAGTAAATGAAAAGAGAAAAACGGAAGGAATTACGCTCATAAAGGCGAAACGAACAGAAGTACAAGAAACGGAAAAATAGTAAAAATCAGCCATTAATAATTTTCATGAAATTTCATTTTCATTATTTCTATTTTAAAATGCGATTAATGACATTTGAAGAGAACAACAATATCGAGAAACATATGAAAACGGAAGTAAATATCCTTAGTTAGATAATTCTTGTCTATAACTACACCATTTCCAGATGGATTTTAGAAAGCGTCAACTGGATTTTAGAAAGGGGAAATTGGATTTTAGAAATGTCGATTTGATTTTAGAAAAGGGAAATTGGACTTTAGAAACTGTAAATTGGATTTTCGAAAATTTATATAATTATTAATTTATACTTTCATACGCAATAAAGAATTTCTATTCGAAAAATTCTGTGTAAAATTTATTATAAACGCACATTCTGAAATCCAATTCACGCTTTCAAAAATCCAATTTTGTTTTCTAAAATCCTTTTAACGCTTTCTAAAATCCAATTGACATTTCTAAAATCCAATTTCCCCTTTCTAAAATCCAATTGACATTTCTAAAATCCAATTTCCCCTTTCTATAATCCAGTTAACGCTTTCTAAAATCCATCTGGAAATGGTGTAGTTAATAAGAAACGAACCTTTTGTTTTTAAACATTTTGAAAATATTAATTGAAATATTCAATCTCTACAATTTACCAAAAGTGAAATAAAAGTTGTTCTGTCAGCATGGCAACTCTTTCCACTACGAATATCACTGTTGTTGTTGTAGTCGTTCGACTAAATTGTCTCAAGTGTGAATACGTAGAAGGGCGCCTTGCTGATCAAGCAGTTGTACAACTGTTTCAGTTGGAATGAAATTAGGCTGCAAATTCAACTGTTTCAGTTGTACAACTAATTGAATGTAGTGTGAATGCTTCCATACATTCCCATGCAAATCAACATTCGACTAAATCGATTGAGTCGCAAGTGTGTATAGGCTCTAAATCAACATTTTCGTTAGTTTTCGTTCGTTGATGACTTGGCACTAATAGCATGTTCATGCTGAGCCTGCGTTTTGCGTTTCGGAGGCATTTTTGCGTTTAGTCCAAAACGCAACATTAAATGTGACATTTCTCCATTCAAATGCCACCACCAAAATGCAACTTAACGCAACTATTTTTTTGCGTTTTGAATGCTAACACAGAAAGCAACCCTGAAATCTTCGAAAAAATTTGCCATTCGCATGAAAAATAGTGGCAACACTCTGGCAATACAAGAACGAAATACCTACAAGATTACGCATATAGAGCAGCATGAGCATGGGCACACCATGATACAAACAAACAAGGTAGTTCCATTTCACTTTGACATTGTCATTTTTGATTATAATATGGATTTTTGACGTCTTATTTCAAGTCAAAAATTTAGGATAGCGTTGCCCAATCAAAATTTTTTGGCTGAGGGTATATTTGAACAAAATATTGGGTATTTTAAATGAAATGGTGTTTTTCACATATGCTAATCAACAAAACAAATAAAAGACAACAATCAGCCGATGTAATGAGTATATTTTAACATTTTAAAAAATTAAAAAAAAGCTTTCCAAAGAAAATAAAAAAAAATTATTCATAAAAAATAAAATAGATTTATGCAGTTATTAAAGTCGAAAAATATTATCAAAACGTCCATTATATTTCAATATATGAAAACTGTTCAATTTTTTATGAACTAGGTAAGAGTTCTTGATTTTCTTTATATCGTCGCTATAAAAGAAAAAAGACGCAAAGTGTTTTGTTGAGGAAGAAAGACGCAAACTTTTTTTTTTTTTTCAAAGACGCATTAAAAATATTTTTCGAAAGAAAGACTCTTTATTTTTTTTGATAACGAAGAAAGACGCTTTATTTTTTTTACTATAAAGAAAGAAGCATTTAAATTTTTTTTAAGAAAGAAAAATGTATTCGATTTTTTTTTTCTTGTCAATATTAATGCATATGCGTCTTTCTTCGCAGTTAATAATGCTAATGCGTCTTTCTTCGTCGAAATATTTTATAATGCGTCTCTGTTCGTCGAAATATCTTTAATGTGTCTATCTTCGTCGACATGTTTTGTAAAGCGTCTTCCTTCCCCCACATATTTTTAATGCACCTTTTTTCGTCGACAAATTACTGGCATGCATTATTTACTAATAAATTTTGCATATAACTAGAGCCCTAGATACCCGGGTATCGAGCAATTCGATCTGATCGTTTTTGTTTGAAGCCCGTTTGTTGTTCAAATGCCCGTACAAACATACGGGTAATGAACAAACAAACAACTGTTCGAGCATTTGAACAACAATTGTTCGGGCTACTCGAAAATGTTCAAAAAAAATCGAGAGCTCTACATATAACCATGCCATCAACCGCACTTGTTTTTTCGGTTACAAGTACATAAGTCGTGCCAATATTCTAAACCACTGAAATTTTTCAATGAAATTCACAGGAGGTGTAGTGGGATTGTAGAATGTAATATATTCCACAAACTTGCCGCAACTTATTTTAAGAATAAATCATATATTTTATATAATTATTTGTGATCTGATATTATGAAGAATTTAATACGTAAATATACGTATTTATTTATATATCAATATTCAAATTAAAAAAATTCGTTTTGTTGCAATCGATACCATGGTTACCATGGAAATAAAAAATAACATAAATGGAGGATTTTTAGCACTGAGTATGGCAGCACGAAATGTCATAATCCATATAATTGTCAGGTGGTTAATATGGCGACAAAAATTTGACGTTTACACTACCTTCTTTCTTGTATCATGGGGCACACCAGGGCACACGAGCTCCATGATGACGTCACTCTACATGTAATGAACGAAAGTAAACAAAACAGAGATCAAAATTAATACCAAAGCGGTTGGTACGTTTGGTTTGCAAAATTAGTGTATTATATTATTACATATTTTGCAAATTCTTGTTCTATTTTTTTAATTAGACAAAACAAAAAAATAAACCTCAACACCTGATTGCGTAATCTGGGATATTAGCTCCGTTTGTTTCGAACTTCTCAAATGCGCATTTACAAAACGCGGCAGCATGAACACATTTCGAAAAGCCATTCGAAAATGCAAAATGTTGCGTTTCAAATCCAGCATGAACATAGTAAGGTTGTTCTCTGTGTCTAATATTTTTGCCGAGATATCATGATATCTTAAGAAATTTGTCACACAGAGGGAGGGCACCATGATTCAAATAAAGAAGATTGTGCAATCAGCGGTACCGCTATGCGTTCATCCAAAATTTGACAGAATCAGCTGATTTAGTGACGTAGTAACATAAATTCTCTTTCACCCAGTTTCGTTTCCGGTTTTCTAATAACTAAAGATTGTGTGCGATAAATGTGAAATTTATGTTAGAAAACTATTTTAAATATAGAAAAATGAAGTGCCGCGTATTTATTTGTGTGAATAATAGTCCAATAAAGGTATTTTTTGCCTGTTAGCAAATTTTCTTTCTCGTCGATAACGTCGTTGATGACGTACTAGCATGATTCAAATAAAGAAGATTGTGCACTCAGCGATATTCAGCAATATATTCATCCGTGAGACTGGGTTCATTTTGGTTAGTACGTCATCAACTGCGTTACCGATAAGAAGGAAAATTTGCAAACAGGCAAAAAATACCTTTATTGAACTATTATTCACACAAATAAATACGCGACACTTCATTTTTCTTTATTTAAAATAGTTATTTAATATAAATTTCACATTTATAGCACAAAATCTTTAGTTGTTAGATAACCGGAAACGAAACTGGGTGAAAGAGAATTTATGTTACTACGTCACTAAATCAGCTGATTCTTTCAAATTTTGAATGAACGCATAGCGGTACCGCTGAATGCACAATCTTCTTTATTTGAATCATGCATGGGGAGCACCTTTAAGAAAATAAAATTCTAACTGACTTCATTGTGAACTAGCATGTTAGTCATATTCTTTCCACTCTTTATACGACTGTTGTCGCTTTGCTTTGCTTGCTTCAATTTCGAATTAATTAATTTTTTATCTGAATAAAATAAAATACTTAAAAAAAAAACTAGAAACATAAATTGAAGCTCACTTCTCATAGAAGACTATTGTGAATGTAATAACATGGTTGCATTTCCCGTGATATTTTTCTCATGATATCAAATATCACGGGTTGGGGTATGAGAAATTTGCCGAAGCTCCAAATTTGACAACACGTGTATTTTGTTGTTGTGCTCGACAAATTTATCACACTTATGTCATCTCGGTAAATTTGCCAGACACATGATTCAAATAAAGAAGATTGTGCACTCAGCCATATTCAGCAAAATATTCATCCGTGAGACTGGGTTCATTTTGGTTAGTACGTCGTCAACTACGTTATCGACGAGAAAGAAAATTTGCAAACAGGCAAAAAATACCTTTATTGGACTATTATTCACACAAATAAATACGCGGCACTTCATTTTTCTTTAATTAAAATAGTTTTTTAACATAAATTTCACATTTATCGCACACAATCTTTAGTTATTAGAAAACCGGAAACGAGACTGGGTGAAAGAGAATTTATGTTACTACGTCACTAAATCAGCTGATTCTGTCAAATTTTGGATGAGCGCATAGCGGTACCGCTGAAAGCACAATCTTCTTTATTTGAATCATGGCTTACTAGCGTCCATTTTGTTTACTTTTCATTTCTCCCAAATTCGCCAAAAAAATATCGATAACACGAAGAACACAGGGTTGCATTGAGAAAACTATCGTGATAATCTCGAGATTCATTTTAAATCGCGAATTTTTGGTAGCGGATTTTTGTACGGCAAACCTCGAATTTCAATCGAAGATTTTGTGTCAACCTCCAAAAAAGTAGATAATCTCGTATATGTAAATGGCCTAAAATATCACGGGTTGGGGTATGAGAAATTTGCCGAAGCTCCAAATTTGACAACACGTGTATTTTGTTGTTGTGCTCGGCAAATTTATCACACTTATGTCATCTCGGCAAATTTGCCAGGCCAAAATCCCACAGAGAGAACAACCTTAGTATAAATTGCTCTGACGACTGTCAGATGTTGGTCTACATTTTTAGTACACTCACCGGACAGACCTTTTGGTAAATTTAAAATTTTTTAAGTGGCAACGCTGATCCAATAGATAATTCTTGTGTGCTGGCAAGACTGATTTGCTGAATACGAAAATATGCAAAAAAAGTACAAAAGTGACGTTCGAACTGTCATTCTCTTTCTCTATATCCGGTCAGCCATAAGACCTGTAAGTGAAATTATTGTGAAAACATCAATTTTAATCCAAAAAAACATGTGAAATATGAAGCAATCGGTTGCAAATAATTATCTTGAAAGTTAAAGAATTTGTTGTGCAGCTTTGTGATGCACATATTTCTTGTCAGTTTACTATTTTAAGTTAAGAAATGATAATTCAAAATTTTATATTCCGGGCTTACTCCAAAGAGAATTGATAACAAACCTGGTGTAGGACGAGTGCTTGGTGCTGCATTGTCCCTAACAAATACTTAGTATTCCACATAGAAGCATTTGCAAATCTTCATATTTTCTATTTCAATATCACTACAAATATTTCTTTTTCATTTATTTTCATGTACCAACAAAAAATCTAAATTGTCTAACCAATCTACATCTGTTTTGTGCCTGTGGCCCGGCTAATAGCTTCCAAAATGAGGAAAATTATGAAACAGGGTAAAATTGTAATTGTCCTAAGTGGACGATACGCTGGGCGTAAAGCCATTATTGTGAAAACATCCGACGATGGTACGCCGGAGAAACCATTTGGACATGCGCTCGTCGCTGGAATTGATCGGTATCCACGCAAAGTGACTAAAAAGATGGGCAAGAACAAATTGAAGAAGAAATCAAAAATTAAGCCCTTCCTCAAAGTCTTAAACTACAATCATTTGATGCCCACTCGTTATGCTGTCCATGATATTTCATTTGAAAAGCTATCACCCAAGGACCTTAAAGATCCGGTGAAAAAGAAGACGCATCGTTTCCAGACGCGAGTCAAATTCGAATCGACATATAAGGAGGGCAAGAACAAGTGGTTCTTCCAGAAGCTACGTTTCTAAGCGGAAAATCTTTTAGTTTTACATTTTAAACAAAAATGATAATTTTTATATATTTCTGAAATTGTGGATGAGATGTATGAAAATTTTGTGGAAGTGATGCAAGTTGGAGAATATGTGTGTTGCTCCAATGCAGCAGCATTATTAAATAAAGACCTGAAATTTGAAGTATTTCGATTCATTGTACATAGTACAAAGCTCCAATAGGGGGAAAAAACCGCGTGTAGCATAGTACACGTGATAGAAGTTAACTTGTTACCAAGGCTGCTCAACGAAATGAACAAAATAATTTTGTTTCAAAAAATATCCAAATATTATTTTTTTTTGCTAATAATCAGAAACAAAATTTTTTCGGGGAAAATTTTCCAACAGTCTACCACGCGTTGAAAAAAAGGACTTGTCGGGCGTTGTAGAGGAGGTCGTGCTTATTCAAAATCCGTAAGTCCCGTCGACCGGAGAAATTTGTCAGTTGTAAAATTTACAAAACAAAACCCCAAAACTGTGCAGTATTACCATATGAAGACACTTATAAAAACACGCACTATGTATATTTGTGTGCAGAAACCTTTTTGCGTTGGCGGCCTTCGGCCGCGCTTCAAAAAAATAACCCTCAGCCGGCAGAATTCTCTTTCTGGGGTAACATCTATGGACCCATCACACTACCAATAAACTACCAACAAATATCTCGTGAACTATAAGCCTCCGGCAGGTTTTGATTTTAGTTTTGAGATCTGTGAGAGGCCCTCTACCTCCCTGAAAAAGTCATTTTTATCAATAAAACTTTAATCAGAATAATTTTGTTTCGTTGATATCAAAAAAATTAACAAAAATTGTATTTGTTTTTATTCATGTACGTATGTACATACATACAAACATATATAAAATTTCTTTTCTTCATAGAAAACGAAATTATTGAAGTCATTTTTTTCGTTTAAATTTGAAACTATTTTTTTGAAATAATTGTTTTGATAATTATCAAAACAAAAAAAATTTTGTTAATTTTTTTTGATCAGTTGAAAAGAAATGGATTTTGTTATGCTTTTTACGTTTATAAAATCGAATATTTCAACAGAAACAAAATTTTTTTTGTTTATTGTTAAAAATAACGTTATTTTGCAGCCTTGATAAAGGGATGTAAAATTGTATTAGTCGCATGCTCCCTTCCCTGCAAAAAAATGTGCGATCAATCCCGAAAGAGATTTGTCCTCGATTGATCTCTTTCGAGAACAATCGGTCCACAATTAGTCCCCGATTGTTCCCGTACGGGTATAAATGTAGACTAATTGTAGACCAATTGTTCCCTAACGGGTATAAATGTAGATTAATCGCTTTCATCCCCAACGGGTATAAATGTAGACCAATTGTTCCCTAACGGGTATAAATGTAGATTAATCGCTTTGATACCGAACGGGTACAAATTCAGATTCCTTAAATGTAGACTTTTTACAAAAATATGCAATGTATTTAAAAAATTGTAGAACAACGGGTAAAACGAATTGAACACTCTTTTTTAATAACAATTTTAACAAAATGTTGCCTAAAATATCCTATGAAAAAATCCTTTACATTACGCTCATATAATGCATACTCAAAACTTACAATTTTTTAAATTTATTTATTGAGATTTTTTTTTACGAAAGTAAAACATTATATAATCTTTATTTAAATATGCATGAACATTTACAATTTTTTAAGGAAAAACCTACATTTGTACCCGTTGGGGATGAAAGCGATTAATCTACATTCATGCCCGTTCGGGATGAAAGCGATTGATCTACATTTGTACGCGTTCGGTATGTTAGTGATTAATCTACATTGGTACCCGTTCGGGTACACAAGTTGAACAATTAGTCTCTTCATAAGACATGCTCGAACAAATGCGATCAATTCACTCCATATAAAGTGATGTAAAGGGTATGTTCAGAAACGCTGCATGAAACGCAACAGCGGCAGTAATTATTTTTTTGATGATTGTGATGAGCGATGCTTCATGCAAAATTTACGTTTATGAACGCTTTGCTTGTTCTACAAAAGAGGGTTGCGCTTCAAACTGAGTTCCTGAACATAGCCAAAATTGTATTAGTCGCATGCTCCCTTGCGATTGATCCCGGACACGTACCGGATTAATCGCATTTTTTGCAGGGCGATTTCAGCTCTTGTTCTAGTAAATTACTAGATCCACCTCTGTATCTGTCCTGAAACAAAGAAGAAAAAAGATAAGAATGAGATAAAATATATATATACATATCTCTTAGAAGCACGAGCATTATATTTACATGCTCTTTGGTCGATCAATAATCGATTATCTATCACAATCGACACTCGCAATACGGGTCATAACTTACTTTATCTTTTATGGTATCTATCCTCTGAAACGGTTCCTCGGGCCATTTAGTATGCGCAACACGAATATCCTTCGCATCCTTTGCAAACATGCCCATTTAAACATGCAATATCTCAGCGAGGAAAAATTATATTTTAGCAAGCACAACGGCATCTCGAAGGTGATAACTCGTACCCTTAGATAAATTTAATTTTCTTGACTGAAAGAGCCATTTTATGCTACATTACCTCAAATACAGGAAAAGACCCCAATCTTTACACTTTTAGGTCAGGATATCTCTAAAACTAGAGTGAATTGAGATAGTTGGACCTTCGGAAAAGTATACACTGGTTTCCGGGTGACAATTTTATTGGCCCCTGTTATCAAAAAACACGCAATCGGTGCGACTAATTTCATCCCATATATTTTTTTTATTTCCATTGAGTGCAATATATGTATGCCGTATGGCATGGTAGGAAATGAAAAAATCCTAAAGCCTTATTAAAAAGTCCAGGGTCCTAATTTTTTTCGAGATGTTAAAATCAACAATTTTCTACTAATATATGTACAAAAATTTGCCAAATAAATTTATTTTTCCGTGAAATAACTGAATTTATGAAGTTACTTTTTGTTGCAAAAAACAAGACTCAAAAGAGGTGATTGCTTTTGTAATTATCGCCAGTTACTGGTTGCAGTAATAAAAAGAATTTTCAATGTTTTCTTCAGGGACGTAACGGTTATAAGAGTAATGGGGTAAAAGTCATACTTAACCATTATCATGAGAAACAATTTTTTTGGTCCTTAATAACCATTATAAAAACCAAAAAAACGTTTTGGGCCTGAATAACCGTTATGGCAACCAAAAAACTGTTTTGGGCTTGAATAACCGTTATGGCGACCAAAAAACTGTTTTGGGATTGAATAACCGTTATTCAGGTTTTTACTTTTTTTGGTCAGCTATAAAAATCAAGCCTATTTATTTGTCAATATTTCTGGACGATATTGGTATCAAATGAAAGGTGTTGAGCAGGGATTGTAGCTTTGATTACCTCTTTTCATTTGATACCAATATTGCTTAAATATTCCAGGGAATCCGGGTCCACTTTTTCACCCATAACTGGGAACCCGACCTACGAATCTTAACAAATACACCTCTATGTAAAAGCCCTGCTCAGCACCTTTCATTTGATACCAATATCGTCCAGAAATATTGACAAATAAATAGGCTTGATTTTTATAGCCGACCAAAAAAAAAAAAAAATCTGAATAACGGTTATTCAGGCCCAAAACAGTTTTTTGGTTGCCATAACGGTTATTCAAGCCCAAAACAGTTTTTTGGTTGCCATAACGGTTATTCAGGCCCAAAACGTTTTTTGGTTTTTATAATGGTTATTAAGGACCAAAAAAAATTTTTTCTCATGATTATGGTTAAAAATTCCCAAAAGAAGATAAAGGTTATTTTTGCGTAACCTTTTCACCCCCCAAAAAAAAATAACCGTTATTTTCGGTCCCTGGTTTTCTTATTCAGAATTCTTCAAAGAAAAATAAAAAATTAAAAAAAAAAATTGGACGTTGAAATTGTATATCATAAATCTGCCACTGAAGTGCGACTATGCCGTACGGCATAGAGTATCCGAAAGGGTTAAAGGTCGAAGTTAAATTATGCATTATTTAAATTACAATTACTTAAAAACTACGGAACCAATTTCGAATATTTTTATACCATTCGATAGGTATTTTGATTCCCTTTAATTACACTGGATCACAAAATGAAATTTTTTGTCTGTACTTTGAACGTGACTATCCTATCTATATGTAAAATCGGTCTCTGATTCCGAAAATCGGGTTCATTTTTAATTCTATGGGAAGGTTTTTGAGATATCGGCAATTTACCGTTATTTGGCCAATGGGTCCACTTAATCCAGTATATCTCTTTAACACAGTGAGTTATCTTCCTTAGGGTGACACCAAACGAAAGAAAATTAAATTTCCTTTTTACGTTTCCTATAACATTTTTCTCTAACTCGTATAGTTTCTGAAAAATTGACTTTGTCAGACAATATCTTTAAAACCAATGTCTTCACCTTCGGTTTTACTCTTTTACGTGAAGCTCCATTCTATTGGGAAAAAGATAAGCTATCAACGAAGAAAATCCATGGTAAAATGGAAAAGTTATAGGCGATCAAGTAAATACAGCCAAGTCGCGCAGTGCCTCTGCACGGGTATATTCTATGCTGTTATACCCGTAAACGCGCTTGTATCTACTGCGCTGCCAATGTGCTGCTACTGCAGATGTGTAGGTATTGGTACAATATGCATAGAATGTACCCGTGCAGAGGCATTGCGCGACTTGGTTGTATTTACTTGATCGCCTATAACTTTTCCAGTTTACCATGGATTTTCTTCGTTGATAGCTTATTTTTTTGGAAATGGAATGGAGCTTCACGCAAAGGAGTAAAACCGAAGGTGAAATCATTGGTTTTAAAGATATTGCCTGACAAAGTAAATTTTTTCTTCAAAAAATCGTAAAAAATCGAGAAAATTCAAATTTAATCGTCAATATTTCAGAAACTATAAGAACTAGAGAAAAATGTTATAGGAGCCGTGAAAAGGAAATTTAATTTTCTTTCGTTTGGTGTGACCCTAAGGAAGATAACTCACTGTGTTAAAGAGATATACAGGATTAAGTGGACTCATTGGCCAAATAACGGTAAATTGCCGATATTTCAAAAACCTTCCCATAGAATTAAAAATGAACCCGATTTTCGGAATCAGCGACCGATTTTACATATAGAAAGGATGGTCGCGTTCAGAGTATTTTTTGGCTGTAGAGCAGTGTTATTATACGTTTTATATATGAAAAGTCAGGGTGATAAAAGGGGGGTTGACCCCCGCAGGGGGTATTACTTTTTATATATAAAATATATATCAAATTAAAGGGAATCAAAATACCTATCGAATGGTATAAAAATGTTCGAAATCGGTTCAGTAGTTTTTAAGTAATTGCAATTTAAAAAATACATAATATAAATTTTGACCTTTAATAACTTTTGTTTTGGTTGTTTCCAAAAAACAATTCACTTTAATACTCAGCTAAGCCATGTTTATCAATCCTCATACTTCGTTTTTTGATTTTATAATTTTCAAAATTTCATATTTGTACCAGATCGTGCTTATTGCTTTCAACTTTTCGGGGCTGGGGGCAGTTCAAAACGTCATCCAATCGCCAAAAAATTTTGTGGGGTTCATTAACTCGTATAAAGGCAATTTTTAATTGCTGGTACGTTAAAACAAAAAAAAAATCTCCATATGTTTTCACTCCACCTTACTTTAGATCCTTGTAGGAAAAATAAAAGTTGAGAAGCACACCTCGAATTGGGAGAGAAGGTCGGCCATAAAACTCGTCAAAGTTAGAAACATGCCAGCGTATTATTATTATACTAGGAGTTCCCGCTACCGTCGAAAATCGACTGTTTTCTAGTAGGCTAGCTACTTCAGAATGCAAAATTATTAACTTTATGATATTTTTTATTAAAATTTATCTTTATTTGATTCAAACCCCATTTGTAGTTCAAGCCCAACCCTCTTCTTTTTTTTTGGCTATGTGCCAATCGGAAGAAAAAATTAAATTTTGACATAATAAGGGAGTAAAATTTTGGCAGTATTCGTGGTGAATTCTAGTGTCATAATTTTATCTAGCTCAATGGGCTAGGTAAAATTTTGACTTTTATTTTGTAATTAGGCTGTGTGCCAATCGGCAACATTTTTCTCTATGGGAAAACGAGGTAGAAAATTTTACCATGTTGAGATAGAAAACACAATTTTGCTGTGCCAAACGGAATAGAAAATTTTGACAGTTACAAAGATAAACTTTTGGGCGAAAACGGACAACGATACAATTTTAAAACGTAAAATGAATGTAATTGTTGATGGCAATATTGATGGAAACAGAAGAAATGTATTCATGTAATCATCTCATGTTATTTTGTTTTTAAATATTTGTGTTACTTGTATGTGTATGTAATTACAAAATGTCAAAATTTTACCTAGCCCATTGAGCTAGGTAAAATTATGACACTAGAATTCACCACGAATACTGCCAAAATTTTACTCCCTTATGTCAAAATTTCATTTTTTCTACCGATTGGTACACAGCCTTACATACATATACAAGTAACACAAATATTTAAAAACAAAATAACATCAGATACCCAGCCAGCAAGGTACCGTACATTTTACGAACATTGCGATTTACGAATAAGAAAACAATAACAAAAGAAACTTTTTTCTATCATCTCAAAAAAAAAAGAAAACGAAAAATTTCAAACTCAATATTTTAAAAGTAAGTATGTATGTTTGTAAAATTTCTACATTTACGATAAAAAAAAAACGGACGTAAAGAGATTCATATACGAGTGCTTTTTCGATACATTTACGACACTCGTAGGCACTGAACATTTTAAAGCGAAACAGTATTCGTAGGCGAATCGTAAACGGATATCATAAACGATATTTTATTAGAGTTTTCTTCGAGAAAACATCCGTTTACGAGCTCGTTTACGATGATTTTGCTGGCTGGGTAATTACATGAATACATTTCTTCTGTTTCCATCAATATTGCCATCAACAATTATTATATGTATTAATTTTACGTTTTAAAATTGTATCGTTGTCCGTTTTCGCCCAAAAGTTTATCTTTGTAACTGTCAAAATTTTCTATTCCGTTTGGCACAGCAAAATTATGTTTTTTCTTCTCAACATGGTAAAATTTTCTACCTCTTGCCTATCCCTGATTTCAATCAAGGAACACAAATAGTGTGGCTATGCCACCATTTCCATTCAAAAGTGAGTGGAGTGAAAAATTGATTTGCACCACAAATGAAAAATGGGTGCGAGTGATTTGCACTACCATTCATCATTTAACCCCTTGTTAACCAAGCCCAGAAAAACATTAATTTTTTTAATAATTAATGTTTTTTTTAATTTACTCACAAAAGCAGGGTTTGAAAACTGCCAGAAAAACAGCAACAGTCTCAAAAAATAAGCTGCTCCTGTTCTGCGAAAGTTGTCATTATTTTTTTAGAACTTTTGAATTTTAATTTCTTTGAAAATATCTACATTCGAAGCAGAGAGCATTCGAATCATTTTTTTAGTTCCTCTGTGCTGTTGCTTTGCTGTGTAATTTCAAACATTTCAGTTAACAGCAAAGCACAGATAAACAAAAATTTCAATTTTCAGTACGGCTTTTTGAAATTTGTTTTTTTTTTTTACATTATAATTTCGATTGTGTTCACATAAATAAAAAAAACAAGTCCTGTAAAAAAAAATATGTTTGCATTTTGTTGTTGTTTTACTGTGCTGTAAAAATTTCCACAGTACAGCAACAGTCGACAGTAATTTTTGGAAATTGAAGTTGCAGTACAGTAGAATTTTTTATTTTTTTTTTTACTTTTGTTGCGCTGTTCATTTTTTAATTTTGAAATGAAAATGAAAAAAAAAGTTGAAAGTAATTTCAAACCCTGCACAAAAGTATTTTGCATTTTAGTAATTTTGGTGAATAAATGCATCTACAAGCTGTATGATATTTTCCATTTTAATATCCATTCTTTTTCGAAATGGCTTCCAAGCGTTTATGGAGGTCCGCTACTAGGTGTTTTGGCTCATTCCTCAGCCAAAACCACTTTTAGGCAACTTTTCGGGGACAGGACCAAAAATTTGCAATGGTTCTTAGAGCTAGAATGTTCTGGAAAATTACTCGTCATAAAATTTCAGTAGGGGTCTCCTCAGAAAAAAACTTTGAAAAACTTACATATATTCTTCGGAATGTTAAATGTGTTTTATTTCCGGTTCTACGAGTATATAGTAGAAACCCTCCTCAAACCAAAGGCATGGGTGGATCAAACTTAGAGATCGGACCATAAATACCGAAGATATGAAAAACTATAATTTTAGCGACATCTAGCGGCGCACAGAAAAAAATGTTCCGGAAATGTTTTCCAAAAAGGCATCATATGGGACAGCGTTCGGCTAACTTTTTTTTGCTATACGGTCTAATATATGTATGTACACGCATATGTACATATCGCACCCTAAATCATAAAGTGACACAACTCACAATTCCAAAATTTTCAGGAGCCAAAAACATTTTTCAGTCAAAATAGACACCTATTGAAACATTTTGAGTTGTGTAACTTTATGATATGTACATATGTATTGACATGAAATTAAGTACAATTTCTAAATTCGTAACAGTTAAAATTTTGAGAGCTGATGCGTGTGGTGATAAAACGATTGATTTTCATAAAACCCCAAAATCGAAAATCATGGCTCTTCTTTTTTGCGCATACATACGTACATACATATATATAGTACTCCTATATTCGTAATACCTACGAGTTCCATCAGCCAACATTACAGTACAGACATATAAAAAAAGAAAGAAAAAACCGAGCAATCAAATTTGAAAAATGACATATGAATTCAAAATAAACCGCAGTGACGGCACATAAAAAAAAATATAGGGAATTTACATATTTATTATTTGATTGTCGTATTAAAAAATTAAAAAATGTCGAAGCGGTGCTATATTTGCGATAATAAAAGGGATAAAATAAATAAAATAGCTTTACATACGTATTTCGTTTTGAGTGCATTATTGGTTATATAAATATATATATACATATGTAAATAGATTTCCTAAAGACGAAACCATTTGCAAACAATGGATGCATGCGTGCGGTCTGATGCCTGACGACGTTTTTAAAAACATTCGAATCTGCAGCAACCATTTCCAAAAAAGCGATTACACTGGGAATCGTCTGTACGTATCAATGCCTGAAATATACTGCAGTAGTCCGGGAATAAAAAGGATTTTTTAATCCCAAGCTTCGGACAAAACACGTTTGGTTCGTAGTCCTTTCTTCCATCCGTCTTGTTATATTATTACCTGTGGTCCCCTGTTGAGGTCGGTTTGGAGAGTAACGTAGTCTGAACTTTGGTCCTCATATGTTGCTGTGTCTAAAAGTTCGTTGTCTAAATTGTCCTGTTATTCAGTTTAGAAATTCGCAGTACTCACCGTGTTGGCGGCATTCGAACGTACATACTTTACAAACATAACCCTCAAACGGCAGAATTCGACTTTTTGATATAATGCCCATGGATCGGACCACAGGATTTTAACATGAAACGCTTTCCGCCGCGATTCATAAAAATATGAGTGCATAGAAAATAGATTTTTCTAGAACATTTCCACTAATTTTCATAAAAAAAATTCACAAAAGTTTGCATCTTAAAATAAATGTGGCAAATTTCTTATATAATTATAAACAAATTCAAAAACTAAAATCAAAGGGGTATAAGTCCCCTAGAACACAATGATGCCTTTCAATTTTTTTTTTTCAAACGCCTCTGAACTCAATTGAATGTATTTGTCACACATATTCACAGATGACATTAAATGTAATTGAGGCGCATGCGCAGAACTGCCAGTTGCACAAAATTTTTGGATGAATTCATACACATTGCACAGATAGAATACTATCAATATAGAAGTACTATATATATATATGCGTACATATATGCGTACATACATCGCTTCCATTAATTACAATGCTTTATCAGATTTTAATAGTTAGCTAGTTAAATATATTACACAATTTCGTTAAAATAAATGTACATATATATTTATTTTTGGTTATTATTTATTTACTATCTGAGATTTTCGGCATATATATCTACACAAATTTAAAAGATGAACACATTCTAATTTTTAAAATCGATATTTGCTGTTTTCCCAATTTAACAAAATATAACTTTAAAACTTGTAGTACAATAGTAGAAGGAGATGATATGAAACGAATACCTACGATGGTACGAAGTTATCCTAGATGCCTTTACCAGTACCGCACTCTGAGGCGGGCTTTCACATTTCGAATTATCAGTAGACGCCTTCAATATACATTATTACATATGTGCAAATATGTGTAATATGTTTGTATGTAATATTTAAGAAGATTAATTAAAAACACAGTAAATTTATATGTAAATATGAATTAAGTACAACGTAAATTAAAGCGACTAAAGCGACATCTGCTGTTAGAGTTTTAGGGCCACAACCATCTTTCACCGAATCAACATTTTCGAATCTACAACCAAAAAAAGAAAAGAAAATATGTGTATTGGTTAAACTAATATGTAGACATGAAAAACTGTTTTGAAGTATTCGGATGGAACCAAGGATTAGCTCTGTTCATAACAAAAACATTTTTTTGTTATTGAACACGGGTATTATATACTTAAATGTAGGCGCAAAAAAAAAAGAAAAAGTGACATTTTCATAAGATTTTTCGAGTTCAAAAATTTTATAAATTTACGTATTTTATTGTTTTTGAATAATTATGATAATCTATCATCCTCTAGGTCGACGCTAATATAGTCGGAGATAGCGCATACAAATGTATGAATGTATGTATAAATTTTTGTGCCGATCGGAGACGGTTAAGGACTGTCGTACAGGGGTCAAAATTCATATCGAACCCTCACCGTATCTACTATAGTAGAAATTAATCAAATGTATTTGAGGGCTGCACATTAACGTTAATTTTTATCAATAACCGAAAAAATATTGTTTTCAATTCAGCTTTGAAAAATTTTAATGTTAAATGCTTAACAAAAAAAAAATACTGTTTTGTTTTTGATGATCAACGAAACGAAATAATTTTGTTAAATTTATTTTGAAATTCAACAAAACAAATTTTTTTGTTGATATCGTTGTGCAGCTTTGATGTATTTCAGAAATTTTCCATACATTTCACTTTGAAATTTTTTTTAAATACATTTTTAATTTTCTTAAATACAGCTGGAAATTGAAGTTTTTTTATTAACGTTATTTTTTTTTTTTTTTGATATTTTTTTTGTTAACCAAAAAAAATTTTTTCAATATTTTTTTATAATCAACGAACGAACGAAACGGTTTTTTTTTGTTAAGTGTTCAACGCTACGGTACATTCGTACGTATTTGTTTTACAATATCAATCATTTCTCCCCGAGGTGTTATTATTAGGTATTAGAGAAAAAACTAAATTATTATTGAAAGAAATATATTTTAAAAGTCTTTCCATAACAGTTACATATTTCTGAAAATTTTGTTTAATATTTTCTAAGACTTTTTCATTTAGACGAATTTCAGTAAAAAAAAAACTTGTGTTGAATTTTGAGCTGTTAAGCTGATGCCACATAGAACTTTGTGTTGCGCTACGTTACACTTTATGCGTGACAGCTGGGATAAAATACATGTATCTATATGAGGTTTCTCACATAACAAAAAGTAATGCAACGCCGAAGTTACGTAAAGCACAAAGTTGCCCAAATCTCAATTTTTGTGTGCGTTGAAACTTTTTTCAGTTTCACTTTACTTCAAATGTAAATAAAAAAATTTAAATTTCATATAATTGGAAAATAATTTAATAGATTTTAATTTTCTTATTTGTTTTTTTTTTTTTGTAAATAAAACAGAGAATGACAGATTTTTCAGAAAAGTAAATATTTTTTGAGTTTTGCTACAACGTTCATTGTGGTATAGTTAGTTTTTCAGTTTTGCGTTTTTTGACGTAACGAAAAGCGGAAAAAGCTTTATGTGGAATCAGCTTTAGCAGTTTTTTCTATGTCGTGCCTTATGTCAACTCTTTCTTTTGCGTCAAAATGAATTCCAAACAGTATAAAATAATAGCTGGGTATCAGAGATCAGCATGCGATACATTTTTTGTGATTTAGAGTATACTCATAAAAAATGCGGTGGGAGTATGACCGCAACCGCAAAATATGCGATCATAATAAACACCGTACCGCATTTTCATGATCAATTCCGGTATGCGGTAGTATGGATATCACAACACCGCAAACACCGCATATCGTACACACCGTATACCGCAAACACCGCATATCGCAAACACCGTATACCGCAAACACCGCATTTCCCAAATAGAGATATTTACAATGTTGCCAGTGCGATTTTTTGTTTGTAATTTTTACCGTCTTATGGATTTCTGATGAAAAATACTACTAATTACAATTTGATTTTAACCAAAGAATACCTATATAGGAAAACTCTCAGGATTGGTTTTTTTTTAATTTTTTCATTGAAAGGGCCACTTAAAATTTAGAGTTTGTTTACATTCCAAATAATTTGACTAATGAATTTCAAAATAAAAATATGTCCTATTTACATGAAATAGAGTTTTTTCCTAAAATCCTTGAATCACATTTATGGTTTCTTAGTAATACACATACAACTATAAGTTTTGTTTACACATTTTTGTTTGTCTGTGAAATAATTCTTTATTTTCCAACGAGGCATTCATTCAATTTTCACAATTGGCTACGATACATTGATTGAAACCGAAGTTTTTGTCATTTTATTGGAGCAAAAACAATACACATGTTTATTTTTATACATTTTATTATGCGCCCGTCGGAATGAACACTTTTCCGTCAATCTAGCAATTCGTTTAACTGAGAAACATAGTTGAATTAGATGTCTTTTTTTACGGCAAAGCTGAAGTACTGAATGTGTCGATCGTCATTTAAATACATTTAATTCAACTATGTTGTCAATTAAACGGATTGCTAGTTTGAGGGAAGAGTATTCATTCTGATGGCCCTATTAGTCGTATTGGATTTCAAAAATGAGTTTTTGATTATTTCATTATTGAAAAATATTTTATTATTAAAAAAAACTTCCACAAAAAACAAAGCACACAAAAATAAAAAAAAAATAATTGAGAATAAATTTGCTGTATATCTTATAATCAGTAACTCATATCTATATATTTATGTACAAATGAATTTTCAATTGCCTATACCTTTGCAGTGTGAAAAATTTCCGGCAACACTGAATAGCATACAAATAAACAAATGCGGTATTTGCGGTGATTGCGGTGTTTGCGGTATGCGGTGTAAACAACACTACATACCGCAATATCATTTAGGTTTTCAATCAATGCGGTGGCGGTGAATTTTTTTTCTGGGTACTTATTTTTTGAGCCACTTAAAAAATAAGTATTTTTGCGGTGCTTTAGAAAATGCGGTGCACCGCTGCTGATCTCTGCTGGGTATAAATGAAAAGCATATCGCTAGCTTAGAGTTCAAAGTGGGTAAGTCCAATTTTATGAAAAATTATATTTTTATGTACAACGCTAGCCATTTTGCACTCTAAGCTAGCGATTTGTTGCTTACTTGACATATTACCTGCTGCTCCATTGCTGCACTGTGCAAGAATCTCTAGGCGGAAGCGGAGGATGAGGAAGGAGGCATGGGCGAAATGCTTTTCTATTAGTAACGCTGACGTTTGAACATCTGACGAAGCATCGGGATGCATACATATTTGATACAAGCAACATACATACATACATACATAGTACGTATATACATATATATGTGTAACATTTTCACATATGGGTGCGGTAAAGGGTTTCAATTTTATCGTTTTCCAATTTGATTTAGTTG
Organism: Urophora cardui; assembly: GCA_960531455.1. Taxonomy (NCBI): domain Eukaryota; kingdom Metazoa; phylum Arthropoda; class Insecta; order Diptera; family Tephritidae; genus Urophora; species Urophora cardui. Next base: position 112,877,195 of record OY482672.1, read on the forward strand.
TTGGCTAAATTTTGTATGGTTTTCAGAATCAATGGGCTTAGTTGCTGTTGCTTGAATGCTTTTAAAAATATTAAATTGTTACTGTTTAACATACATATGTATTTATGAACATACCCTGCAAAAAAATGTGCGATCAATCCCGAAAGCGATTTGTCCTCGATTGATCTCTTTCGAGAACAATCGGTCCACAATTAGTCCCCGATTGTTCCCGTACGGGTATAAATGTAGACTAATTTTAGACCAATTGTTCCCGAACGGGTATAAATGTAGACTAATTGTAGACCAATTGTTCCCTAACGGGTATAAATGTAGATTAATCGCTTTCATCCCGAACGGGTATAAATGTAGATTAATCGCTTTCATTCCGAACGGGTACAAATCTAGATTCCCTCAATGTAGAAATTTTACAAAAATGTGCAATGTATTAAAAAATTGTAGAACAACCGGTAAAACGAATTGAACACCCTTTTTTAATAACAATTTTAACAAAATGTTGCCTAAAATATCCTATGAAAAAATCCTTTACATTACGCTCATATAATGCATACTCAAAACTTACAATTTTTTAAATTTATTTATTAAGATTTTTTTACAAAAGTAAAACATTATTTAAATATGCATGAACATTTACAATTTTTAAGGAAAAATCTACATTTGTACCCGTTCGTGCTGAAAGCGATTGATCTACATTTGTACCCGTTGGGGATGAAAGCGATTAATCTACATTCGTACCCGTTCGGTATGTTAGTGATTAATCTACATTTGTACCCGTTGGGGATGAAAGCGATTAATCTACATTTGTACCCGTTCGGTATGTTAGTGATTAATCTACATTGGTACCCGTTCGGGTATACAAGTTGAACAATTAGTCTCTTCATAGGACATGCTCGAACAAATGCGATCAATTCACTCCATATAAAGGGATGTAAAATTGTATTAGTCGCATGCTCCCTTACGATTGATCCCGGACACGTCCCGGATTAATCGCATTTTTTGCAGGGTATATATAAATAACAACACATACCTATACACCTGCATACATACATATATTAGTGAACCTGCCCTGAAATAAGAGTCCATTAAAGATCGGGAGCAAGTATGCCGAGTGGGTTCGATTTTCTGTTCACATTAATTGCTTAAGTATTTGCCCACTTGTATGACCTTTAATAAATTCCAGAACAGGGCAATCGACAATGATACAGAATTTTATAGAGGATTTATATTTAAATACATACATATGTAGAAGTTTGTTATTAAGCTAAGCTAATTCCAATTTGATTTAATCACGATAAAGTCCTTGAGGCCTTTTGTGTTTGATAGCGGTGATACGTTTCGAGGGTTTCCATGTAATCATTATTTTGTTTTAGGTTGACAGTTAGGCGGATATCGGGAGAGGCAGCGTGAAAATAAATTTTTGTAACAATAAATCATGATGTAAATGGTATAATTTTGAAACGAATATCAAATGCATTCAAGAGACATCGCAACAGCGATGTGAAATAAAGTTATTATGAAATACAAATTGCACAATTTTAGTGTGCATATCATTGGCGAAGTAATTCCGACTCAGGATATGAAGACTTGAGTCATATCTTTTTATGAAAGCTATTTGCTTTTTACTATCTATAGCAATATTTGTTTATGTACGTTATATCGACCCCTTTGTGCGACTTTATCGTAAGGGACAAAAGCAAACTTTACAGGAGAGCTTTTTTTTTTGATTTTTTACTGTTTTTTATTGGTATATTTAAATGAAATTGAACACGCGATTAGATGGTTAATTAATATAATGAACTTGATATTTTTTCCTTGAAAAAATTTAAAGTTTGTGAAAAAATCGTAATTTTTTCCCTTATTTTCTACCTCAACCCGGGTAACAACCGGTTTAACAATTTTAGTATGAAACATTTCATGGTAGAAATTGATTAAAGTAGAATATCCTAGGAACGACTACGCAGATATGCAAAAGTTATGTCGTTGCAAACAGAATTAATAGGAGATTGTTCTAAAGGTGTTTTACATGTACCCTGGTTAACAAATTCATCGAGAAATCCGTGATTAAAAATGAAAAAATTTAACAAAAAATTGAATTTGTGATATATTTTTTACAGCTATTATAAAGACACATTAAGAGTCCGTATACTGTTAAAAGCGCTGAAATGTAGTCTTTTTAGCTGCATTAAAATCATGTTGATAGGATAAACAGAGAAAAATTTATGGTACAATATATGACTTAACCTATGAATAAGGGGGTTTTGGCCCCTATCTCAAGATTTTGGGGGTGTATTGGAAATTCAAAGTATGCAGCCACCGTATCCTTGGTAAGGCCTATAACATACATATGTTAACCTCGAAGAAAATACTTTCAGTTTTTTTTTTTTTGTCACACAGTTTAATTTTTAATTTGTGTTTCTTATAGACAAAATATCAAATTACTAATTTATATTACCATCTATAAGCAAAACAGATGGAATAAAGTGAAAATGCGTTGTTGAAAAAAGGTGTTGCGAAAACGCAACGTTGGCTGAAATGACGTATATCAACATAAGCTATTAGTAACAATATTTTTGGAGGAAAAATTATTATCTTTTTTTCACAATCCCTTAGGTGGGCTGTGGCCGCTGTGGTACAGTGGGTAGAGTGCTCGCCTGCTATACCAGAGGTCTCGGGTTCAAACCCCAGTCCGGGCAAACACCAAAAAAAATTTTTCTAATTAGTAAAAATCCAATTATTGGGTTTTTTAAGAGCAGAGGTCACCTCTCGGCAGTGGGCGGCATACCCTCCGAGAGTATTTCTGCCATGAAAAAGCTGCTCACAAAAAATGCATTCGCCGTTCGGAGCCGGCATAAAACTGTAGGTCCACCCAATTAGTAGGAAAAACAAAAAGGATCACACCTCGAATTGGGAGAGAAGCTCGGCCATAAAACTTGTCAGAGTTATAATAGCGCCATTGTATTATTGTATTATTATATTTGGTTTAATGGGTGTTAGTGCAAAGGTAAAGGGTATGTTCAGAAACGCAGCATGAAACGCAACAGCGGCAGTAATTATTTTTTTGATGATTGTGATGAGCGACGCTTCATGCAAAATTTACGTTTATGAACGCTCTGCTTGCTACAAAATCAGGTTGCGCTTCAAACTGAGTTTCTGAACAAATGATTAAAATTCGAAAAATTTCTAATATAGCATTAAAAAATAGCCCAACTTATAAACCAAATTTCATTATTTTTTCATTAAGTTTTAACTTAAGAATTCTCGTTTTTGTATTTTTATAAAAATTTGAAACTTTGACGAATTATTTTGAGACACCCTGTTTTTGTGGGCCGATGAATTTTCTACCACAAAAAGTTCAAATAATTAGCTTTCAGATATTCAGATATTCTTTGAAATATGTATCTCTATTGGTTCAAAAGTTATGATTTTTGCAAATAAAAAAGCCAAAGGCGCCATAGTACAACGTTGCGTTTTCGCAACAGTCTGTAGTGGGGCCCCTGGGACCTAGAGGTCTGAAACTTTAGATGATTGCTCAGTATGCCTCTATTGTCTACCACGCAAAATTTCATGTAATTATCTCAACGGGTTCTGGTACCGGGAGAAAATGGGTTAGAAACAACGTCCAAAATTAAATTTTTTGTTAAATTATTTAATTTTTAATCACGGTTTTCTCGAATAATTAGTTAACCAGTGTATATATAAAATTATTTTGAAGCAATATCCTGTTAATTTTGTTTCCAACGACATATAACTTTTTCATATCCGCGTAGGCGTTCCTAGTATATTATACTTTAATTAATTTCAACTGTGAAATTTTGCATATTAAAATTGCTAAATTTGTATTCTACCTTAACCCGGCTAAGTACAAATTTAGCAATTTTAGTATGAAAAATTTCAGAGTAGAAATTAATTAAAGTAGAATATTAAAGATGGGAAAATTAAAGAAAAATACTTTTCGATATTATTTTTATAGTTTATCTGACATTTAGCCATATATATTAGCAATTTGTATACTGTTAAAAGCGGTGAAAAGTCACCTTTACAACGACATCAAAATCGTGTTGATAGAATAAACAGAGACCAGTTTTGGTACAATATATGACTTAACCTATGAAAAGGGGGTTTTTGACCCCTAACTCCATATTTATGGGGGTGTTTTGGAAATTCTAAGTATGCAGTCTTCGTATGCTTGTTAAGGCCTATAACATAGTATAACGTCAAAAAAAGTATTTACAATAATTATTTTATGTGAATTTAAATGAGCTATTGGCCATTTTTTAATGAAGAAAAATTGAAAAAATTTTTTGGTAGAAGTTATGGATCCATTTCAGAGACCACCACATCCCCTCATCAGACTTCTTCAAGCGGCCTCAACCGAGAATCGAACATATAATACAAACAAAAGTATTTACAGTTTTTTTTTATTTTCAAAACTGAATTTATCAATATAGTTCAAAATCGAAATCCTGAATCGGAATAGTTTGTCCCCAAATCCGCTACATACTACAAACGCAAAGCTAGAAAGTCATCAAAGATGTAGCGAACCAAAATATGCAATGCAGGTACCATTAATCTTTTTCTAAGTGCATGTATTTCTATGCAGTAGCGTGCACGGGGAGCTCTTGTAGAAGTTAGAAAAACTTCATAGTTGTAAACGCAAAGTAATAAAAAAAGAAACTAAAACAGAAATAAACATATAACGGAAAGGTTAGAATATACAAGAAAATTAGTTACATATGTATATTTGGTGAAAGAATACTCATGCAGTATTTAAATAGAATTCATCGTGTAAATACTTAATTAATTGACACTAAGTTGAATGATACTACTTGAATAATACATATTATAGGGTTGGCAACAAAGTTAGTACAATAAAGTTGACATAAGCAACAGTGTTAACAAGATTAACATAAGATAAATACGTACATATAAGACAATGGTGAGTTCCCGTGGCAGTGATCCAGATCCGGATACAAATTTTACAAGCAAATGCAATAACAATTTTGTGATCTTGTTATTTATCTGGATCAAAAAAATCTATTACAATCTTTCCGAAATCGAAATTGATACAGAAAGACACCAGGATTACAAAATTCTTTTTGCATTTGCATGCAAACTTCTTATCCGGACCTGGATCACTGCCACGGGAACTCGCCTAACAAATCTAATTAATCTCACTATTTGGTAATTTGCCTTTTAGACACAAGTTATAAGTAAGAGCATAATTGCTTATAGTCTTTCTCTTGCGTTTTTCGATACCGAGTGCGTATAACAAGGAAGCATAATTAGAAGTAAGTCGAGACAGTGACGAAATCGTATAATATTCGAATAGTCGATTCATATTTAATTTCCTTATCATAGTGGGATTCTGCTCAACGCGAAGCATTGTCGAAAAAAATTTGTAAAGCTTCGCTCTTTAACCTGATTATTTTAATTTTTTATATAACAAACCAATTTAGATTTAAAAAATTAGAAAATCTAAAACCGTACTACATACATTAAACTGCTTAGGTATGGTACCATTGTATCTATATACATACATTGCACATATGTAGAAAATTGTCAAGTAACAAATATGTACCATGTTAAAAAATTAAAGTGTAAGATATAAGAATTAAGTATAAGATCTGAAGTGCACGACATATAAAGTAGGAAAAACTAGAACTTGGCTAATGTTATAATCATATTTATCGAGAAAGAAATCGTTGCCAGCCGTAACTACCAAAAAATAATAGTTTATGCATGCCATTTGAAGACTAAACTAGGTTACGTTATGTTTAACATATAAACATAAAAGGCGTATGCATATTGACATATTTTTTACAGGCGAACTAAACAATTATAAGCGGGCAATAGTTGCAATTTGATTGGGTCGTTCTTTTCTTTTTACCAATTCACACGCTCCTTAGCCAAAATCTTCAGAATATTCTCTACAATATCAGTGCTGGAGTTGTTTCCACCCAAATCTATATAAATATGATAAGCATTAATATCATAAACATACAAATTGCATATAGAACAATTTCAAACCTGGGGTACGAATGCCATCGTTAACAACAGTCTCATAAGTTGCTTTATAAATAGCGCGCGCATGCTCTTTATGCCCCAAATGGTTCAACATATCTATGCTTGCATTTATCATGGCAACGGGATTGGCGATATTCTTACCAGCGATAGCTGTTCCAGTGTTACGAGTACCGGGTTCAAAAACGGCAAACTATAATGCATAGATACCCATCTTCTTAGTGACATAAATTTACATACATACATAACTAATTTCAAATAAGTTCTATATTAAGTTACATGATCGCCATAATTGGCGCCTGAGAGCAAACCAGCACCACCAATCAAACCGCAAATAACATTGGACACGATGGTGCCATATAGATTTGTCATATTCATTACATCGAACTGGAAAAGAAAAAAATTGCCAATTAAATACTTATTTATAAAATTACTGGTTACAATAACACTGCTCTACAGCCAAAAAATACTCTAAACGCGACCATCCTATCTATATGTAAAATCGGTCGCTGATTCCGAAAATCGGGTTCATTTTTAATTCTATGGGAAGGTTTTTGAGATATCGGCAATTTACCATTATTTGGCCAATGGCTCCACTTAATCCTGTATATCTCTTCAACGCAGTCCTTGGGGTGACACCGAACCAAAGAAAATGAAATTTCCTTTTCATGGCTCCTATAACATTTTTCTCTAACTCTTTTGAAGAAAAAATTTACTTTGTCAGGCAATATCTTTAAAACCAATATCTTCACCTTCGGTTTTAATCCTTTACGTGAAGCTATCAACGAAGAAAACCCATGGTAAAATGGAAAGTTATAGGCGATCAAGTAAATACAGCCAAGTCGCGCAATGCCTCTGCACGGGTATATTCTATGCATGTTATAAGTAAGTGCCCGTAAATGAAATATTAAAACGGTTTCTTTAAGGGAAATGTCAGCGTTTTCAAAAGCTTTAATCAATTTTTAAAATAAGTAAGTAATTTAAAAGATATTGAGGAGTGAATATAGCCAAAAAACGTGTTTTTCGCCTCTTTGGGCATGAATATCTAAAAAACTGTACGTATTACAGAAAATCTGACTTAAGATTCGGATACAGCGCACCGAAATCCTTTAGAAAAGTAGAATTTTATTTCTGTAACAAAAACTTGTCGACCAGTGTAATTATTAATGGGAGATTTAGTAAAATTATACAGTATCGCAGGTCTCATGGTAAAAATACTTCACTTTTCTAACAGAAAGCTTTAAGGAGTTTTAGGCCAATCTTATGTTAATTTTTAATTATGTAAATTAATTTTCTACCCAAAATTAGGTGACCCTAAAATCTATGCCGACCCTCTTTCATGCCAAAAATACAATTGAAAGATATCCCAACAAGCATTCCTGTAAGCGTTTTTGAAAATAACTTAAAGTAAGCTTGCTACTACAAGTGTTTTGTAAGCATTTACATTCTTAAGCTTACTTTATATGTTTTCAAATAAATCTTTTGTAAACATTGGGAGCGCATGTTTATAAAACCGTTAATTTTAAAAGTGAAATGCAAGTGTTTGAAAAATAGCTTGAAGTAAGTTTGCTAAAAGAAAAGTTAAATAAGCTTTTACAATATTAAGCTTATTTTAAGCTTTTTTAAATAAACCTACTGTATGTGTTGAATAGTTGACGTAAGAAAAATTTTCCTATTAATAAAAATTAAATAAAATACGTGTGGATGCTCAATAGTTAATAGCGGCGAGTCCAATATACCGCGCGAAAACTCATTAGGTGAGTATTCAGTTTATTTGCTAATGAATTTGTAACTTTTATTAATCTCCTTTTGTTTTTTTATAGCATCCCAATCTCTCATTGACTGTGCCGTAGCAAAAGTTGAGGAAAAAAAGCCGTTCTTTTACGGATACTAAAAGAAGCTACAGCGCTAAGGAGAGAAGTAGGTGAGCTTAGGAAAGTCATGTCTAGATGACTATTTTTATTAGAATTTGATGCAAAATCCGAATTTGCTAAGAACACTGTGGCTTATAATCAGTCCATAAAAATTTATCCACCCTAATATGTACTAACAGCATGCGTTTAAGAAAATTAGGTTTGTAACTTTGGTTTGCATATTTTAATATGTTTCAGAGAATGGATTTCAAAGCTGCATCCTCTTCTGCGGCAAAGCGAGCGTGGGGAAAAATAATGACGGATGCAATGGCTCAAAAATTTTCATGGAGAGGGACCGAAACTAAAATTTGCGATCGCAGTCTAACTATTGGATTACCTATATGCCGTAAGTACATATATAAAATCACTCAATAATAAACTATATATTTACATACAACTGCATACTATGGCGTATGAGCAAAATTTTGTGGTATTTTTACCTAAGTTTCAATAATAGATTCTATAAAATAAATATGTAATACAAAAAACTGTATGCCATGGCGTATGAATACCATTTTCAGATAAAATGTTACTCATACGCCGTGACATACAGTTGTTTCGTATGTAATTTATTATTATATTTAGGTAACAAAACGGAGAAACTAATATACTTTGGTTGCATATATGTACTTACATACGTATATATGTACATATGTACATACACACGTAATTCAAATTTTTCTTAAATTCTTTTCAGAAACGTTTGTACATGAGAACGGTTGGAATGAAACAGATTATGTAGCTGCTTCAAACGCATTTTTCCAATTTGCCAACAATCGTATGAAGTTAAAATCTGATACACGTGTTTTGTGTTTCATGTTTAATTTAGCTAATACATTTATGATTTTATTGTTGTACTATTTTTAATATGTATGTATGTACATACGTATGTAATTATTGTTATATGTAAATATTGTTTATGTATGTACAAATGTACATATGTGCTACCACGAGTTCAAAATATCGTCAAAATAAATTATTAAAAAACTGTTTATGACGTGCTTTGTTTTAATTTCGAAAAGGTTTAGATTGGTAAGCTCAAAAAAGCTTTATTTGGAACGTTTACAGTAAGCTTACATTCAAAAGCTTATTAAAAGCCTTTTTTAGAACATTTACAATAAGCTTACATTCGAAAGCTTATAAAAGGTTTCATTCAAACATTTACAATTAGTTTATATTTTTATGCTTATAAAAAACTTTCTCTTAAATACTTTTTATAAATTTATATTCGAACATTTACAACCAAGGTCTAATTTCATTTATAACACGCTTACTTTGAAGTCTTTTGTAAACAAAAAATCAACATTTTGTAAGCTTAATGTTTATAATTATAAACTTAAAATAAACTTTATTTAAGCTAATTTTGCTTGCTGGGATTTTTCAAACCCATAAATCGACAGCCACCCTGCAAAACTCTGTATGTTCAAAACCAAAAAGTTTTCAGAAGAGAGAAAAATTATGATAATTTTATCATATGAACCGGACTTTTTTCAATCCATTTTAATGCCATACTAACCATTGAAAAGAAACGGTAAGTTTAATGCGCGCAAGTCCCCGATCTATGGGAAAGGCTCAGAACCTGATTTTTGGAAAAATAGTGACTTGCGGGCTTTTGCAGTGGGGCTGTCGATATATAATACTTCTATATAGCGAGTATTCAATTGTTTTGTTCGTCAAACATCATAGTAACAATCTACTGTAAGAAAGGGAAGCAAAATTCCATGGGTGTCGTTAAGCTTTTGTCTTCAAAAATAAGGAGGACTACATTTTTTGCAGGGTTGTTTATGTTTATAAGAGTTTATGTACGTATATATGTAAATGTATATGTATTAACGTATTTAATATTGTTTTTCAGTCCTGAGGATGACCTCAGAATGAGGTCGAAATATCGACAAACAATAAATGTTTTTTAAAAAAGTTCAAAATTTTATGTTTTGGAATTTTTAAACGGCCTTGAGCTCAACAATAAATAAATAATTTTCACAACAAAAGGGCCAAAATTATTTCATAAAAATTAAAAATATTTCATAATAGGAAGTATTCGCCATCAGTTAGTGTGCAGAGCTAAATATACGAAGAGGATACTGTGATGAAAACATTACTATATTGAGTGACGGCCAAGCGGCGCTCAGGGCGCTGGCGTCGTGTGAGATTAACTCCGCGCTAGTCCTGGAGTTAGGAACTCAATACTTCTGGCATGGGCTCCTGGACACAGAGTAACCGGAAATGAGATAGCGGATAGCCTCGCCAGAGAGGCAGCAGCTGAGAAGCCAATTGGACCAGAGCCCTTTCTGAGTATAGGACCCAGGGTTGGGCAAGCTGCATTCAATTTTGATTGCATTCAGCCTTGCAGCCCCCAATCAATGATGAGTGGTAGTGCAAAATTGATTTGCATTACCATTCAGTAGGGAATGGGAATGCAAATTTGGTTTGCATTACGATTCAGTAGTGAATGGGAATGAAAATGTGGTTTGCATTACCATTCAATAGTGAATGCGAATGCAAAGGTGAATGCATTCCCATTCATTGCATCCCCACTGCAAATGTGATTTGGACTACCAATTAAAAATGAGGGCGAGTGATTTCGACAACCATTCATCATTTAAGAGCAGTTAAAACCTGTGACCATAGTTAAGGTATTAAGTGGCTAATCTATTTATTAACGGAAAGAAAGTTTATGGGATATTATAAATATGGAATTAGGTTTAGCAAAGTAAAGAGAAACCAACATGGCATGGTAATATGTACATATGTTCTATGTTATAACTGTATGTAAAAGTATTTCTTTCAACTTCTGAGGTTATAATTACACAGTTCAACAAATTTACAAAAATTTTACTCAATACGAACAAACGCTAGTTATTATGAAAGAGGATGCCTCTCAGACCAGCTTTTGCAAATCACATTTGCATTACCATTCACTACTGAATGGTAATGCGAGCCACATTTGCATTCCCATTCACTATTGAATGGTAGTGCAAACCAAATTTGCATTCCCATTCCCTACCGAATGGTAATTCAAACCAATTTTGCACTACCATTCACTATTGAATGCCAATCCTTGATAGGACCACATACGATAAGAGATCTCAGGCTGGAGGAACATCGTTTGAGAGAACTGCACTGGCAACAAACAGCCGGTATGCGACAGGCAAAGCTTCTACTCGGGGGCTTTAACAAAAGGCGCTTCAAGGCGATAATGGAGCTCTTGAAAAGCAAGATGAGAATAGTGATGGGTATTCTTACTGGTCACTGCAGAATCTAAAGCCATATGTACAAGCTTGACATTTACTCTAGTAGTACATCCCTGTTTTGCGATTAGGATGGGACTGCGGAGCACATTCTCCTCGAATGCACTGCAATAAAAGGAGACAGAGAACACTCGGCTCATATCAGCTGGAGAGCAACCACATACCAAACCTCAATTATTAAGTTCTTGAATGAGATTGCACTTGGGGAGGTTATGTGATAAGGTGGAGTGCAGTATTTCCTCCTAGTATCTATATATATAGGAGATCCTTAATTTTTGGGACTATTTAGCTTTCGGAGTAAAACAAATTAGAAAATATCCTCACCTGGTGTGGATTGGATACCAACTGCATACACGTATTGTCGATGATCATATTATTATGCTCAATCTCTGGATATTCCTTGCTCACATTTTTTGCAACATCCAAGAACAGGCCATCAGACAATTTCATAATGTTAGCTTTGTGTATAGTTGTGACCTTTTTACGATTATTCTGACGTGCATACTCGAATGCATAACGTGCGACACGTTCAGCATTCTCCACAGTTACGACCTTCATACTCTCAACCACACCGCGTACAGACTCGTGTTCCAACATGGCATATTCACCATCCGTATTCTGACGAACGAGCACAATATCGACATTCTTGTGACGTGATTGGATACCGGGATATGAACGACAATGAATGACGTTCACATACAAGTCCAGCTCATTACGGAGGGCAACGTTACGGGACATCTCGTCTAACCCTTGTGATTTTGTTTCAATGTTACCCTTTATGGCTACACCATTTCGCTTGATCGATGTGATGGCATATTCTAAATCTTCATTTCCTTCAGTGGATGGATCAATCTCGATAACTTCGAAATCAACAGGTGCTCCCACAAAACGGAAAATTTCCCGGATGTAGTGCATAAGTTCGGGACCGATACCACCGCCAGGCAGCATAGTTGCAGCATGACGGCCGCCATATTGAGCAGATGGTATATCCTGTCCCTATGGGTAAAGAAGGTAAGAACAATGATTGCGTTCCACCAGCTGCGGCCGCATATGTATTTCAAATCATACTTACAGTCCATTTCTTCTGCAACGACGATTTGGTATGTGCAACATCCTCCGTTTTCTCTTTGGTCACCAGCATCGGATAACCCTGCAAGAAATTTGGCCATATTTATTAGTTTACATGTTTGAACCCTTTTTATACTCAGCTGTACTAGTACACAGAGTATTATAGTTTTAATCACATAACGGTGGATTGTAACAGAGTGAAATAATCGAGATAGATATAGACTTATATATATCAAAATGATCAGGGTGAAAAGAGAAATCGATTTAGCCATGTCCGTCCGTCCGTCCGTCCGTCTGTCCGTCCGTCTGTAAACACTCTAACTCGCGCAAAAATTGAGATATTTTGATGAAATTTGAAATGCAAGTTGGTATCGAGACTGGGACGGTTGGTATTGAAAATGGGCGAAATCGGACCATGACCACGCTCACTTTTCCTATATAGAAATAATCGGAAATTTGGTATCTCAGTCACTAATATAGCTGGAGCGATGAAATTTTACCCACGTGTGGAGCTCAGGCCCCTAGGAAGAAATTTGATGAAATTTTGGAAAATGGGCGGTGCCACGCCCACTTATTAAGGGTCAAACCTTGAAAGTTTTATATGTCATAACTCAGAAACCATTGAAGATATATCGACAAAATTTGGTACGCGTGATTTACTTACTTAGGCATACGTTTGGACGGAAAATAGTTAAAATCGGTTGACGGCCACGCCCACTTTTATATATGTATATTACAAAGTGACCTAATAAAAACATTTTAAGCGATATCTCTGTCAAATATAAAGATCTATCATTGAAATTTTGTCGCGTGAGTCCAACTGCGGACATAAAACGAAAAACACAAAAATTTTGGAAAATGGGCGGTGCCACGCCCACTTATTAAGGGGCAAACATTGAAAGTTTTATGAGTCATAAATCAGAAACCGTTGAAGATATATCGATGAAATTTGGTACGCGTGATATACTTACTTAGTCAAATATTTGGACGAAAAATTTCCGAAATCGGTTGAGGGCCACGCCCACTTTTATATATGGGTCTTATAAAGTGACCTAATAAAAACATTTTAAGCGATATCTCTGTCAAATATAAAGATATATCATTGAAATTTTACGGCAAGAGTCCAACTGCGGACATAAAACGAAAAACACAAAAATTTTGGAAAATGGGCGTGGCACCGCCTCTTTTTATAAACAGGAATATACGAAATTTCTGAGCCCATAACTCGACAAATAATTTATATATAATGAAACTTGGTGTGTACACTTTCATTACTTGTGGTAATACACGCTCAAAATTGTAGCGAAATCGGTGGACGACCACGCCCACTTTTATATATGAGCAGCGTTGCGTGATTCGAATCAATTTTGATTTAAAATCAACTTTCAAATAAAGAATCAACTTGATTCGTGATTCAAACTATTTTCAAATCAAAGATAATTTTTATTTGTGATTCATTTCTCAAAAGAATCAAAAATACCCTCTGATTGGTGATTCAAACTGTTTTCAAATCAAAGATAAATTTGATTTGTGATTCTTTTCTCAAAAGAATCAAAAATACCCTTTGATTCGTGATTCAAACCATTTTCAAATCAAAGATAAATTTGATTTGTGATTCATTTCTCAAAAGAATCAAAAATCTTTTTTGATTCTTGATTCAAAAAATATCTTTGTTTCGAATCAAATTTTTGATTCGAATCAAAAATTTTATTCGAATCAAAAATTTTATTCGAATCAAAAATTTGATTCGAATCAAAAATTTTATTCGAATCAAAAATTTATTTAGAATCAAAAATACTGTAGCATATCAGAAATATTCAAGTACATTCTCGGTAACTTAAAACACAAAAATGTATAAAATGCACCAAAAGTGCAACAACAGCCAAATTGTATGCTGACGCCAAATATGTACATATGTATGTACATATATACATATTTCTGATTGTCGTATTTACGTTTGTGCTACGCCGTACGTACATACATACATACATACATATGTATGTGCATAGGCACTTGGGTGCATACCCTGCAAAAATCATTGGATTATATGCTCCATTTGTGGTAAGTTGGAGTACTTTCAAAGTGACCACTAACATAGCCCAAACGACCGATTCATGTATCTGCATCGGTTCGTAGTTAGCCGAACATAACAAAAACCAAATTTTTATCGCGACGAAGACGATATGTGTATCCATACATAGCTACATACATACATATGTTTGAATGTATACACGTCATTCGTCGTCGTCGCGATAAACATTTGGTTTTTGTTGTTATGTTCGGCTAACTGTTAGGTACTCCATCAATTAATCCAATGTAGGTACTACATGGATTAATGTGATTGTTATGCGGGACTGGAGTATATACTCCATTGCAATGACATGCAATGTTAAATGGACCATATTTTTTATATGAAATGTGGCAAGTTATGGAGTAATCGGTTGGTCCATAGCGAGCACTCCATGGATTAACGAATGGAGTACTCGGAATTTTTGCAGGGTATGCATACATACATATGTATTATATGTACATATGCCCTGCAAAATTCATTGGATTATATGCTCCATTTGTGGTAAGTTGGAGTACTTTCAAAGTGACCACTAACATAGCCCAAGCGACCGATTCGTGTATCTGCATCGGTTCGTAGTTAGCCGAACATATATATGTACATATCTACATAGAAGTAAGAATTAGGGTAGATATACATGTATTATAGTAAATAAGTAGTGTGTACTTACATAAGAAATTTTGTGTATAGGTAAATAAGAATCAATTTTACCAATAAATTCCCTGATTGAATTGCTGTTCGTAAAGCAATACAACAAACCACTTTCGTTTAATTTGAACGGGTTTAAAATATACATATGTATGTATGTACCTATAGTGAATCCTAAATATATTTCAAATAAAAGATACTTTTAGTACGAGATCATTTTGGGTAAATGCATTATTATTATTTATTTTTAAATTCTGTTATTTTGTTCTTTTATTGGGTTCATTCAATGTATGTAAAATATATAAATTATAAGTACATAAGTAAGTACATATGTGTGGAGAAGTCAGGAGGTAAGTGTTGGTCCCCATGCGAAAAACAAAGTTATAAAAGTCCGCCCCTAAATTTTAAGCTAATGTTGAGAGGGTTAAGGAACAAAAAATTTTTTTTTTGATTCCGCGAAATGTCGCCAAAATTTTTTTTTTATTGTAGCTTTGTTATTTGACATCCGATTTTTAAAATTGATACGTCATTATTTTGGTATTTTGAAGCTCTATATTTCCTTCGAATGTCCTTTTGAACTCTGAAGATGTTTTCTCATAGTTGGGTGTCAAATAACAATGTTACAATAAAAAAAAAACAATTTTGGCGGCATTTCGCGGAATCAAAAAAAAAATTTTTTGTTCCTTAACGATGCGCGCACTACAGATACACTTTCAACATTAAACCATGGTTCGGATATTCTCATTTAAGATTACTCATTTTCATTCATTTGTGAGAATTTTCACTAATATTTCTTCGTTCTTTTATCACGAGAGAGAAATGCAAAAAAATATGCTCCTCTCTCGCAAGAAGCGATCAAACAAAAAAATCCAGTTATTCCACTTGTGCGCGAAAAATAACAAAACAATATTTCTCCTTCCTTCCTTCCTTCCTTAATTGGCACGTAACCGTCTAGACGATTCTGGCGGAATCCAGTAGAGTGCGGCAATTGTTTCTGTTTCGTGCAGCATGGCGCCACTCACATGTGAGACAAACTGATCGCGAAAACTAACAAAGCATTCGCGAAAACAATTTATCACGAACATTTTTCAGCTACGTTGTAGGGAAGGATATGCATACATACAAGCAGATTTTCGCAGTTGCCTTAGCCAGCCATTTGCGCGTACATATGTATGTATATTCCCACCAAAAAATCTAAGCCTTTTTAAGAATTAAAACCGCAGATTTTAAGGCTTCCGAAATCAGGCCTGAAAATTATAAAGGTAGCAAATTTGTATGGCCTAAGGCTTAAAATAAGGCTGATTTTCCTGTGTTGATATCATCACGCCATAAGGAGTACTCTCTCTCTGAGAGCACACCTTATTCCTAATGCTTATCCGCCATGCGAAATAAGGCCTAGATAATAAATAATGCCATGTTAAATGGACCATATTTTTTATATGAAATGTGGCAGGTTGAGGAGTACTCGGTTGGTCCATAGCGAGTACTCTATACACGCGTGCATGGAGTACTCGGTTTTTTTGCAGGGATTCTTTTGTATGCATACACCCAACCATAATTCATTCATCCTTTCATTCATTTATTCGTTATATATATGTATTAAACCCCTGCAACGATTCACTCATTTGACGATGTAACTGTGTAACCTAAATCAAACGCACGCCGTCAATTTACTGTCAAAAATTGCTCATGCCCATACAACTTGTATGGGAGTAACCGAAATTGAACGGCGTGCGTAAAAAGCAAATTCGACGCCCAATTTTTGTTTTGCGTGACAGTTGAAATTAAGCATTGTGGGTGATTGTTTGCAAAAAAATTGACACTTGCTTTTGATATCGTGTCTGTTAGGTACATATTCCACAAAATAACAAGATTTTCTCTGATTTTCTGTATTTTTCTATTTCTTTATCTGAACACGCACGTAAGTCAATTTCGGTTCAACGCATATGAAAAATTTGCGTGCGTGCGTTAAATTGACGACTTGCGTTTGATTTAGGTTACACAGTAAGCCACTCGCATAAAACGGCGTGAGCCGATCTGCATAACATTGGCTCAACATGTGAGCGAAAGAGCTTGTAAATAGAGCGTAAGTGTTTCTGCACTGCACGTCAACAAAAAGAGATATGCCCTCATTCACTCATAACTTGAAAAGCAATTGAGTTGAATGACAAATGATTCGTAAGGCAATAGATTCGAAAGGCAATAGATTCGGAAGGCTTGAAACATGCAACTGAGCTATGTATGTACATTAGGGTGCTTTTAATTTGTATGAAAAATTTAAAAGTTCATAAAAAGACTGTATCGCCCCCTCAATCTGTAGTAACATGGTCGAAGATATCACACATAAATTTTGGTCCCGATTGGTGGCGGTTAAGGCGTGGCGCATTGAGGTCAAAGTTCAGAAAACTCTATGAAGGGTCAAAAAATCAAAATATTTTTTTTAATTTTCTAATACCCAAAATTAATACTTCTGTACCCAAGGATAACAAATTTAAATTTTGGTCCCGATTGATGACGGTTTACTGGTGTTTCAAGGGGGTCAAAGTTCAGATTACCATATGCGACACTAAAAATGTAAGTCTTCTATGGCAATCTGAACATTGACCCCCTTAAAACACCACTAAACCGTCATCAATCGGAACCAAAATTTATATTTGTTATCCTTGGGTATAGAAGTATTAATTTTGGGTATTAGATAATTAAAAAAAATATTTTGATTTTTTGACCCTTCATAGAGTTTTCTGAACTTTGACCTCAATGCGCCACGCCTTAACCGCCACCAATCGGGACCAAAATTTATGTGTGATATCTTCGACCATGTTACTACAGATTGAGGGGGCGATACAGTAAAATATCGTTAATTTGAATTTTAAACGCACTCTAATGTACATACGTAACGAATGCGAGTAAAAGAGGAATTATATTAGTATACATACATAAATACATAAAGCGCTTTACTAAAAAAATGCGAAATAAGAAATACATAGTAAAATTGTAGCATTGGATACTAGCTCATACCTAAATTCATATATAATTAGTATATCAGCCAAATACTATTACTACAACTATAATAGTAAATATTTATTTTATTAAAATATATACATACACACATATACATATATACATATATTTCATTTAGTTTAAGAGCCTATACACACTTGCGACTCAATCGATTTGGTCGAATTGGACTGTTGTATTCACACTACTCCAACTATTTAGTCGAATCGGTGGCAGCTATTCACACTTGAGACTAAATAGTCGTGCGATTGACAATGACATAGTGTTGCCAATGTTCACATTTTACTCAGCAAATTTTACATTAGTGGTCTTCATATAAAGTGATGAAGTATTAAATTGTTAAAGTTTATCTGCATTCTTACATGAAAGCACCTTCTTGTCAGCTGTCAACTTGATTAATAAATAAAAAACAATAAAATAAACCAAAAGTGCATACATTGTTTGGCTTTGTTTCTTATTAAACTAGCAACTAGCTGTCAAGTAAATGAATAGAGAAAAACGGAAGGAATTACGCTCATAAAGGCGAAACGAACAGAAGTACAAGAAACGGAAAAATAGTAAAAATCAGCCATTAATAATTTTCATGAAATTTCATTTTCATTATTTCTATTTTAAAATGCGATTAATGACATTTGAAGAGAACAACAATATCAAGAAACATATGAAAACGGAAGTAAATATCCTTAGTTAGATAATTCTTGTCTATAACTTCACCATTTCCAGATGGATTTTAGAAAGCGTCAACTGGATTTTAGAAATGTCGATTTGATTTTAGAAAAGGGAAATTGGACTTTAGAAACTGTAAATTGGATTTTCGAAAATTTATATAATTATTAATTTATACTTTCATACGCAATAAAGAATTTCTATTCGAAAAATTCTGTGTAAAATTTATTATAAACGCACATTCTGAAATCCAATTCACGCTTTCAAAAATCCAATTTTGTTTTCTAAAATCCTTTTAACGCTTTCTAACATCCAATTGACATTTCTAAAATCCAATTTCCCCTTTCTAAAATCCAATTGACATTTCTAAAATCCAATTTCCCCTTTCTAAAATCCAGTTAACGCTTTCTAAAATCCATCTGGAAATGGTGTAGTTAATAAGAAACGAACCTTTTGTTTTGAAAATATTAATTGAAATATTCAATCTCTACAATTTACCAAAAGTGAAATAAAAGTAGTTCTGTCAGCATGGCAACTCTTTCCACTACGAATATCACTGTTGTTGTTGTAGTCGTTCGACTAAATTGTCTCAAGTGTGAATACGTAGAAGGGCGCCTTGCTGATCAAGCAGCATAGATAACTAGATACGAAACTCTTGATTTCGTGAGAGCGCTGTCAAAATGCGCATTTTTTATAACATTTTTCATTGGTGCCACTCTGTCGAAAACCCAAAATGGGTATTTTATATATTAATTATGGGAATTTTTCGGCTTCCTTATGTTATTGAAGACTGTAGCAATAATAAAATTTTGTTTATACCAAATTAAGATAATGATATAACCACAAACGTGATACACAGGATAGTATGACTTTCCCACATTCCGGATATTCGTATTCGAAACCCAACCTCAGACAAATTAAGAATAACACACAAAAAGTGGTGGACGATATTACATGCAGTTGGGTTGTATTTTTTAAGAAATGTTTTACCCTATTTTGCAATTCTATTAAAATGTGAATATATTAGTATTGAAATATAATAATTTTTAACGGGATATATATATAAATCTACTGAAGAACGCTGCCCGCGTTCCATCTCATTAACATATTTTTTATAATTTTAACTGAAACACAATTTTTTCCAGTTAAAACAATAAACTTCACTGAATATTACACACAAGCAATACAATTACCTCTTATTTTTTATAATTCTTTATTATTTCAACAAAATTGGTCACATAAAACAAAACATTAAAATCCACCGAAAGTGACAATTTATTTTGGCGCGTTTTCCTTTCTGGCACCTGCAATTTGCACAAACAGCTGATCGGCCGGGTTTTATGTTGTGTTGATGCTGGCAACAAAGCCACATTAGACCCGTGGGAAAATCGTAAAAGTGAGAGAGTAAAAAAGAGTTTCGTATCAAGTCATCTTTGTCAAGCAGTTGTACAACTGTTTCAGTTGGAATGAAATTGGGCTGCAAATCCAACTGTTTCAGTTGTACAACTAATTGAATGTAGTGTGAATGCTTCCATACATTCCCATGCAAATCAACATTCGACTAAATCGATTGAGTCGCAAGTGTGTATAGGCTCTAACTAATCAATATAATTACAATAAAACAAATGTATGTATGTACATATATATGTTCATATGTACATATGTATATACATAAGTACAAGCTATCAAATTAATGTACATACATGTATGTATGTATACACAAATAAGTAGAAACTTACTTCTTCCATTGCTGCGTCGTTTTACTTCACTGCATTCACTCAAACAAACTAGAATGATTCGGTTGATTCGTTTATTTTTCTAGTGCTTTTACCAAAGATGACTTGATACGAAACTCTTTTTTACTCTCTCACTTTTATGATTTTCCCACGGGTTTTCTGTGGCTTTGTTGCCAGCATCAACACAACAGAAAACCCGGCCGATCAGCTGTTTGTACAAATTGCAGGTGCCAGAAAGCAAAACACGCCAAAATAAATTGTCACATTCGGTGGATTTTGATGTTTTGTTATATGTGCCCAATTTGGTTGAAATAATAAACAATTATAAAAAATACAGAGGTAGTTGTATTGCTTGTGTGTAATATGCAATGCAGTTTATTGTTTCTACTGAAAAAAAATTGTATTTCAGTTAAAATTATAAAAAATATGTTAATGAGATGGAACGCGGGCAGCGGTTCTTCGGTAGATTTATATATATATCCGGTTAAAAATTATTATATTTTAGTTCTAATATATTCACATTTTAATAGAATTGCAAAACAGAGTAAAATATTTCTTAAAAAATACCACCCAACTACATGTATTATCGTTCACCACTTTTTGTGCGTTATTCTTAATTTGTCTGAGATCGGGTTTCGAACACGAATATTCGGAATGTGGGAAAATCATACTATCCTGTGTATCACATTTGTGGTTATATCCTTATCTTAATTTGGTATAAACAAAATTTTATTATTGCTATAGTCTTCAATAACATAAGGAAGCCGAAAAATTCCTAGAAATAATATCTAAAATACCCATTTTCAGTTTTCGAACAGAGTGGCACTAATGAAAAATGTTATAAAAAATGCGCATTTTGACAGCGCTCTCACGAAATGAAGAGTTTCGTATCTAGTTATCTATGGCTTTTACTGTCTTCTCGCACACTACTCGCAAGGCACAGAAAATATACTCAAGCCTGTGTGTTCATGGCTAAATGGAAATGAGCAAACTGCATTGTCACTCAACTCATGCTAGCATATACTGTCGTGCGAGTGCTGATCGTATGTTAAACCGAATCAAGCATAACATTGGCAATGACATCGAATCACACAGTGTTCAAAGAAAAGCGAGTGAGCTTGCGCAGGTCTTTAATATGTATGTAAGTATATACATACATATGTATGCGCAAGTGCTTGGCTAAAGCAACTGCGAAAATCTGCTTGCATTTCCTCCCATACAACGCAGACGTTTGTTGAAATTTTAGATTTTTTGCATTTCAACTCGCGGGGGTGGTGGGATCACGTACTAAAGTATTTTTTATATGAAATAAAGTTTTGATTCAAAATAATTTTTTGATTCGAATCAAAAGTTTGATTCGAATCAAAAATTTGATTCGAATCAAAAATTTTATTCGAATCAAAAATTTTATTCGAATCAAAAATTTGATTCGAATCAAAAATTTTATTCGAATCAAAAATTTGATTCGAATCAAAAATTTATTAAGAATCTTGATTCGAAATCAAGTTTGAATCAAGAATCAAAAAAGATTTTTGATTCTTTTGAGAAATGAATCACAAATCAATTTTATCTTTGATTTGAAAATAGTTTGAATCACGAATCAAAGGGTATTTCTGATTCTTTTGTGAAACGAATCACAAATAAAATTTATCTTTGATTTGAAAATAGTTTGAATCACGAATCAAAGGGTATTTCTGATTCTTTTTTGAAAGGAATCACAAATAAAAATTATCTTTGATTTGAAAATATTTTAAATCAAGAATCAGAAAATATTTTTGATTAGTGATTCAGTCAAATCAAAATCACGCAACCCTGTATATGAGAACTATAAAGGGGCCTAATAAAAACATTTTAAGCGATATCTTTGTCAAATATAAAGATAATTCATTGAAATTTTGTGGCATGACTTCCACAATAGACCGGAAACAACAAATAGAAAAATTTTGGAAAATGGGCGTGGCACCGCCTCTTTTTACACAAAGGGATATACAAGATTTCTTAGCCTATAACTCGACAAATAATTGAGATATTATGACGAAACTTGGTTTATACACTTTTATAACTTGTGTTAATAGCCACGCAAAAATTTATTGAAATCGGTTTATGACCACGCCTACTTTTTAAGAAAGATATTTCTGGAACACCCTTTGGGAATGTGTAACGTGACATCTTTGTAACTATAAGGCACTCTGCACACGGAGCGTACTGCGTTAGACGCGTATTAGATACTACAGACGAAAGCTGTACGCTTTGATGTCGCGCACGTATATTTCAATTGAAGGCTGCACACGAGTCGTCAGCTTCATGCATTCGTCAAAGTATGCTGGCTACATGTCGCTTGGCGTAAAGCAGTGCTGGTAGCTAGGCGTACTACGCTTAGAAAACAGGAAGAAGAAGATGTTTGTTTACATTTTTCCACTTGGTGGAATTTATGAAAGCAGTACAATTTGTGTAAAAAATCGGAAAAAATGAGTGTATAATGAAAGAAAATGGAAGACTCCGAAAAATTTTTAATCTTTTCTACTTAAAGCTTTGAAATTTAAAGCAAATACCGTATTATTAATTTGTTTGTTTGTTTTGTGCAGCGAAGTTTCATGTCACTTCGTGTGCAGATCTTGAGGCGTAGGGAAATCGACGCTACATGAAATGTCTGGTACGCGTCTATGACGATACGCCTCGTGTGCAGATATACTTACTTAGGCAAATGATTGGACGAAAAATTGCCAAAATCGGTTGACGACCACGCCCACTTTTATATATGTGTATTATAAAGTAACCTAATAGAAACATTTTAAGCGATATCTCTGCCAAATATAAAGATATATCATTGAAATTTTATGGAAGGAGTCCAACTGTGGACATAAAATAAAAAACACAAAAATTTTGGAAAATGGGCGTGGCACCGCCTACTTTTAGAAGCAGGAATATACGAGATTTCTGAGCCTATAACCCTACAAATAATTGAGATGTTATGACGAAAATCAGTTTTTACACTTTAATAACTTGTGGTAATACATGCTCAAAAATTTAGCGAAATCGGTTTATGACCTCGCCTACTTTTTAGCAAAGATATTTCTGGAAAACCCTTTAGGAATTTGTAACGTGATATCTTTGTAACTAGAAGTCATAAAGGAATGAAATTTTGCACAAAGAATAATATTCATATGCTAGTTGGATGACTGATAAAAATTTTGAAAATGAGCGTGGCTACGCCCACTTTATGCAGCACTCGCTTTATATAAAATACGCCGTGTTTCCCTCAAACGCAAACAAACAATCAAAGCATACAGCTGAGTATCTAATGTTCGATTCCACTCGAACTTAGGCTTCCTTACTTGTTAAACCTACAATTTCTTATGTAATTTTCTCATTATATGGCATGCAACTTTTCAACTTTGTCACAACACTTTATCTATACTCACGCGTGTCAAAAACGGGATTTGATTCTGTAACAAACGTTGGGTTAATCTTACGGCCATTTTAATATTATTTTAACACTTTTCACTTATTATTTTCTAAATAATGGAAAATCCCGTTTCTCAGACCTTTCAGATTTTTACGAAATTAGAGATTGTTTTGCAATACTATCGATGCTTTAGATATCGATAGTATTTATTATCGGAGTTATTCTGCATCAGGATGAAAACAGTAGAAGCTTAACAAAACTACGTTACGAAACCGACAATAGCCGTGTTTCACATACGGTGATCCTAACCCAGATAAAAATTTTTGCATGTAAATGCAACAACAACGATTTCAGATCGATTAAACCAGATAAATTGCTGGTTCAATTTCTGATCCGCCCTGTTCGATTTGTTTTTTCCGTGCTGATTTGGCAGCACAGTGCTTTTTTGATTTGGCAGAACTGAAAAGTGACATTTGTGTATGTATACATATACCCTGCAGTAAATTTGTTTCACTGTTAAATGATCATTGATGATTCTTTGTTGAATATTCATCACTATCGTTTTGCGTTGGTGCAAGTGAGCAAGCAATATTGATAAAACCAAACAAAATACCATCTTAAAAACCAACGTGCCAGCTTGTATTTCGGTAGGTTGTTTGACATTCGGCAGCTTTTCTGACAAATTTTTCAATTTGACAACTATAAAATAAATTATATTTAAAATAAAAAATATATGGATATACAAATTTTAAATTTGCCTCTTGTAAGCTTCTGCTTTGGCCGTAAGAGGATAGAAGTCCGGAAGAAAAATTATACTGCGCACTGGCTTCTCCTTATAACATGGAATACATAGCTATCCCGCCATTTGAGTTTCATAATTTATTTCAGTAATTTAAATTCAAATTTCTAAAAAAATAATTTTTGAAATAGTTATTTTCATTTAGTTTGAAGTTTAATGTCAATCAAATTGTTTTTGAGGGAGTATTTGTCTCTTTTCAACGTACAGAAGAATTGTTTTAGCGCTATTATAACTCTGACGAGTTTTATGGCCGAGCTTCCCTCCCAATTCGAGGTGTGCTCCTTTTGGTTTTCCTACCATTGGACAGTTTTATGCCGGCTCCGAACGGTGTCATATAGGCATGAGGAAAGCAAACCATTTATTTGAAAAAAATCAGCAGCCTTTATATGAAAGTATTCACTGATGCCTCCCAAGGTTTATCGAAATAGAGGTTATATTACTTCCGTTTTTATGTGTGTGTTTTCTTTAAAAATGTCAATGTGAAAGAGAAGAGAAATGAATTTCAAAGTAAAATTTTTGCCAATTCGTTTTGTCTGACATTCACACTTTTTAGTATACATACACAATTCCAATCAGCTTATCAACTGCGATATCCTTCTTTAGATAATTCTTGGATGCCTCCTCATGATGAATTTCATCAGTGATTCATAAAGGATTCATTTCAGATTTTTACTGCTGGGTATATGTTGTATATGTTTCTTCTTCTTTTTAGTTCTTTTCAAGTGCAGCCAAGTTTCATTATGAGCCGGATTGTTTCAGTAAAAATTTATCTTGACCCAGACCCAGATGTAATAACTGAAATGCCCCTAATGTTGCCATTTTGTCGTCCTTTCACTATCGTTAGCAAACTTTTATTATTCCATTGCTTTTTGTTTGAGATGTGTTAACAAAACTAGAAGTAAACAACTAACTATAGTTCACCTATTCAAAATCGGTAACTTTATTTTAATATTTTTGTTTTTTTTTTTAAGAATAGTTTATTATTTACAAAATAAAAATTTAAAATATTTTCAAATAAAAGATAATTTTTATTTGTGATTCCTTTCAAAAAAGAATTAAAAATACCCTTTGTTTCGTAATTCAAACTATTTTCAAAAATTTGATACGAATCAAAAATTTATTTAGAATCAAGAATATTTTTGAATCTTGATTCTAAATAAATTTTTGATTAGAATCAATTTTTTTTTCGAATCCAAAAATTATTTTGAATCAAAAATGTATTTCAAATGAAAAATACTTTAATACGTGATCCCACCGCTCCTCTCGAGTTGAAGAAATGCAAAAAATCTAAATTGTCAACAAACGTCTACATTGTATGGAAGAAAATGCAAGCAGATTTTCGCAGTTGCCTTATAGCATTGACAGACGGCAGCGATAATCTCGATTACCGCAACACTTAATTCGATTGACATTTTACTCTAACAGACGGCAAGTATTGCGGATTAACAAAACAGCTGAAGGAAGGTAAATTTTTCACTTGCAGCTTTAAAAAAATAGAAGCGTCAAAAACATATGATCACAAAAATTTCAATTGGAAGTAAGCAAACAGTTTAATCACAAATTTCTAATTGCATACTAAATAAATTAGCGCAAACAGGAATCTTGACGATGTTGTGGAATATCCAAAGTAGATTTTCGTCTTCCTAATTCAGTTATTTACATTCATTTTCAATTTCAAAGATTTCAATTACAACCTAACCTAAAAATCAATTTGTGAAAAACAGCTCATCAGCTGTTTACTTGCAAATGTTTACGATTTTGTGTTCAATAACTTTGGTTGATAATTTTCTCTTTTTCTAGTTTTTACTCTGAATTTGCCACTGACGCTCTTTTTGCAAAGAACTAAGAATTTTTCAACATAACTTTTAGGAAGTGTTTTGTGGATGTTAATTTTACTATTTTTAACACTCCGGACTACGCTGGGCCGCTCCATGGCTGAGGGTTATTTTGCTAATGCGCGGCCAAAGGCCGCCAATGCACAAGAGTGGTCTACGCTAAAATACTGTATTATTCATAAACTATAAGTTTCAACAAGATTTGGTTTCCACTTTAGTGATCTATATGAACACCCCTACCATCCAAATAATCGAAAATTCCGGAGTCGGTGCATTCTATCGAAATTTCCTACAAATATTTAAAAAATTAAGAAGTTTTACAAAAATTTAAAATTGTTTTCCAGACCGAAAAACAGCTGTTTTTTAGCTTGCAAATCTTTACTGAGCCAAAACGTCTCCGTAAAAACTTGTAACTTTCTCTCCAAATTAAATGTCAAAATGCGCTCTCTCCTTGCAGAGTTTGTGGAGTACCCAAGGCAGATCTAGGAAGGTAGGCCCGGTGGCGAATTCAGAAACTACTTTTTTTATTTCCAAAGGTAGAGTGTAATATCAAAATCCAAGCGAATTATAATCATGGCCAATAAGAATGAGCGAGTACCAAGCGAATTCAGATTTTAACTACGGCGAAATATCTATTTGACATTACACTCTACCAATTACAATAACAAAATACATGGGAAATATCTGAATTCGCCACCGAGCTTACCTTCCTAGATCTGCCTTGGGAGTACCGAACAGGATTCGACAAAAGGACCGTTCGGCGGCAGCAAATTGCTGCAAATTGCAGAAAAAACTGCAAAATCGCGTTTTTTGAGGCAAAAACTCAGTCAAAATTTGCAGAAGAGAGCACAATTTTGACAGTTCATTGACGGAGAAAGCTGCAAAGTTTTACTGACAAAATTTGTCGTTGCAAAGTTCAGTAGACTGAAAAAACATGTGATTTGCGATCATATGGTTGAAATTTAAAAAAAAAAGTCGAAAGTGACAGCGCAGTGGGATCATCGTCTGCACTCTCGGCGTTGTTGAATCGCAAATAGGAGATAGTATACTACTTAAATGGGAAAATTGTCCATTAATGACGCACGCCCCGAAAAAATAATTTTTCACAGATGTCATAACAGAAATAAAAACTTGCCGGAAACTTATAGTTTATGAGATATTTGTTGGTAAAGTTGTAAAATCCACCAAAACTGCAGTACTTTAACCCTAATTATAGCCCAGTTAGTCGAGAACGTGTGGTCCGCTCGCTGACGCAAACGCCCGTATGCAATTTTTAGGATTTTTTGAGCCCGTAGCAATCAGCTGTTTTAGGCACTCTGCACACGAGGCGTATCGTCATAGACGCGTACGAGACATTTCATGTAGCATCGATTTCTCTACGCCTTAAGATCTGCACACGAAGCGACATGAAACTTCGCTGCACAAAACAAACAAAGAAATTAATAATACGGTATTTGCTTTAAATTTCGAAGCTTTAAATAGAAAAGATGAAAAATTTTACGGAATCTTCCATTTTCTTTCATTATACTAATTTTTTCCGATTTTTTACACAAATTTTACTGCTTTCATAAATTCCACCAAGTGGAAAAATGTAAACAAACATCTTCTTCTTCCTGTTTTCTAAGCGTAGTACGCCTAGCTACTAGCACTGCTTTACGCCAAGCGACATGTAGCCAGCATACTTTGACGAATGCATGAAGCTGACGACTCGTGTGCAGCCCTCAATTGAAATATACGTGCGCGACATCAAAGCGTACAGCTTTCGTCTGTAGTATCTAATACGCGTCTAAAGCAGTACGCTCCGTGTGCAGAGTGCCTTACTCACACATATTTACATATATATATAGTTTGTTTTCATTTTGGCAGGGTTGCCATTTGGTCATTTTTGAACAAACAAGATTTTTACTAATCTTCAAAGTGTTATGCGGATTACTCTTCAATACACAACTGTGCATTATTTGCCAAATGACAATAAAATACTAATTTAATCGTTTTTAAAGTTGTCGTTGACGACTTTTTTTTATTAATTCAGTTACTTTTTTACGGCTTAGTTGGTAATTAAAACACATTTTTCTTGTAATTTTGTTGCTGCCCAATATATTTCCATCACACCTTGGTGATAGTTATCAAGGACTAAAACAAAAAAAAATAACAAAAAACACAGTCAGAACATTAAATTTACAATTGAAAATCTATAAAAAAAATTATATTGGGAAGCAACAAGATTCTCACAAAAATCTGTGTTTAATTAAGAAATCTGTACTGAGTTTCTTTAACTCATATCTTTTCTAGTATAAATAGGTGGTGACATGGTGGTGTGGATCGTATTAGTGTGACATCACTTTAATTGATTTTGTTACAGAAACTCAGATTTATTGTGGCAATTTATAACTTTTTAATTTGGAAAAATTGCAGAAGAAGTCCACCAAGAGTTATCAATTAAGAAAATACCGCCACCACTGTGGATAAATACAATTTTGCTTTAATTTTCAGTAATATCTTCATTTATTAGGAGTGTTCAATATCTCAAAATTTTTACATATTTTTACGAATAGTTACGAATTTATGTTCAATAACCCAAAAAATTCGCAAAAGAGAGCCAAATTGAGAGAGTAAGACCTCGAGGGAGTTGATAAACGCTGCAAGTAAAATTTTCACTTGCAACTACTAGCAGCTTTAAAAAATAGAAGTGTCCAAAATATATGATTACAAAAATTTCAATTGGAAATATACAAACATTTTAAACGCAAATTTCTAATTGTGTACCAAATAAGTTAAGCGCAAAAATGAATCTTGATGATGTTGTGGAATAGCCAAAGTAGAATTTTGTTTTCCTAATTCAGTTATTTCCATTCATTTCCAATTTCAAAAATTTCAATTACAACCTAACCTAAAAATCAAATTGTCAAAACAGCGTATCAGCTGTTTTCTTGCGAATGTTTACGATTTTGTGTTCAATTACTTTGGTTGATAATTTTCTCTTTTTCTCGTTTTTACTCTTAATTTGACATTGACGCTCTTTTTGCAAGTACTTGAAAGTAAAGTTTTTGAACAAAGCTATTATCTTGTTATTAATTTATATATATATATATATTTATATATTTACATTTTTTTTGGGATTTAAAAAAAATTATAAACGTTTTCTTTCCTTTCTTTTTAAAAATTAAAGTAATAATAAATGGTTCGTTTAAGTAGACATACTATTTTTTCCATGTGAACACATATATGTATATTCGATAACATTTTACAATCTTGTTGAGTTAGTTGTATAATGCTGTGAAAATTACTGTTTAAATATTTAATAACTAAAAATGTTCAACTGGCAACCCTTCTACCTTGCAACCATGCGAGCGATCAGCTGCCACGTTTTTACGTAAAAAATCAAAATGATTTTGATTTCTGCGGTACGGGCTTCTGCGTCGTACGTCGTTGAATAATCGGTTACATACAAATCCCATTAAATAGGTTGGATCAGCTGACACGGTACACGGGTTTACGTTCTCGACTAACTGGGCTATTAGATAAACCACGTCGAAATGACGTATTCATTTTTATTTCTACTCTCTCAGACTTTCATTTATTTCCGAAGCAACTTCATACGCTCAGTGATGTGATACGTAGGGAAAATTCCCTACATGTAGGGATTTTAGTTGGAAAAAAGTGACCGTAGGGAAAGAAGGACAGATTTTTATAAAATAGCTAAATGTAGGGATTTTTTGGCAAAGTCAAATCAAAATTTCAATTCAACTTTTTTTCACTTCAACACTGACTGTCGATCGGAATAATGAAAATGCTGCGAAGACGAGTTAAATCGCGAACCCTTCAATGACGTAATTGGAGAGGGAATACCGTATAGTGAACTATCTAATAACACGAAACTTTTAATCAGGGCATCGGAGCAAAAGATTTTTTTGCTCTGGCTACGCTCTTAGCTCCGAATTTTTTTTCCCCCTTACGAACAACTTTTTCAATATAGCTTGCTCGCTTACACCAACGCAAAGCTGTATTTGACCATCTCCTTCACACAAAAAACCTTGTAGAATACCAGAAAAAACGTAGTGTCATATGGGCTAAAGCAAAGTATTTGACGCAATAACTTTTTTTTATTATTTTTTACAGAAATGCTGTACCTATGATAGTATCAATGAAATGTTTCGTTCCCTTACATATTTATATGCCCACGTCTACCTACCTATATATCGCACGTTTTATTCAATAGGGATTTAACTAAAAAAAATTTTTTTTGGGAAAACGCAAACAAACCTTTAGAGCCTATACACACTTGCGACTCAATCGATTTAGTCGGGCTTTGATTTGCATGGGAATGTATGGAAGCATTCACACTACATTCAATTAGTCGAACAACTGAAACAGTTGGATTTGCATACAACAGCCCAATTCGACTAAATCGATTGAGTTGCAAGTGTGTATAGGCTCTTATAATTTCAAAGAGTTTCCTTCTACGGCTAACTACAAAATCACTTTTATTTCCGCCATTTTTATCGTTTTGAGTATTTTATAAGACTAGACTCAAAGGCATGACCCAGTTATTGAAATATATGGCAAAGCCCCAGAAATCGGAAATTTCGAGTTAAATCCCTATTGCATAAAACGTGCTATATATATGTTACATACAACGCATTAATACATATACATATATATATATTTTTTTATTATAATAATTGTTCAAAACAGTAAATCATCAGTATTTTATTGTAATTTTTTTTGATTTCTTTGAGAGCCAGTGTGTATGCAGTATGCAGTAGAACAGCCGATTTTCATTATTTAGTAAAAGAAAAAACGTTCATCTACTGCCGTGCGGTTTCTGCATTGTTCTACCACGGAAATAACTAAAAAAAAGTGTAGGGAATTACGTAGGGAAAATTTGAAACAAGCGTAGGGAAAAGTAGGGATTTTTTTCTTGCTCTGTAGGGAATTTCGAAAAAAGTATCTACCATCACTGCATACGCTCAGTTTTCTCAGTCGGTGGTTGTACCTCATTGCTGGTGATCGATTTTTTGCCATAAGTTTTTTTTTTATCTGAGTTATAGGGGCGTCAGAATGAATACTTTTCCGTCAATCCAGCAATCCGTTTAACTGACAGCAGAGTGGAATTACATGTATTTGAATGAAGATCGACACAATCAGTACTTCAACTTTGCCGTAAAAAATGTATGAAATTGAAGTATGTGTCAGTTAAACGCTGCTGGATTGCCGGAAAAGTATTCATTCTGACGGGCCCATTATGATCACAACGTACGTCAAAACGACGTAGCTTTATCTTTAGTGTGACATTTTGGTTTTTCCATTGCATGAATTTTTTATCACTTTTGTGTTTCAATTTATTAGATTAATATGTTGTTTTTGTTTTTTTTTTTAGTTTTAATTTGTTAACAAATCTACGGATGAAAACAAGGCTTAAAATATCTTCTTTGCAAAGAACTTTGCGCAACACCATACAAGTTGCCCTACAAAATTCAGATGGAGTTAGTAGCTTTGTTCAACAACTTTACTTGCAAGAAGAGCGTCAGTGACAAATTAAGAGTAAAAACGAGAAAAAGAGAAAATTATCAACCAAAGTTATTGAACACAAAATCGTAAACATTTGCAAGTAAACAGCTGATGCGCTGTTTTCACAATTTGATTTTTAGGTTAGGTTGTAATTGAAATCTTTGAAATTGAAAATGAATGTAAATAACTGAGTTAGAAAGACGAAAATCTACTTTGGATATTCCAAAACATCGTCAATATTACTTTTTGCGCTAATTTATTTAGTATGCAATTAGAAATTTGCGATTAAAATGTTTGCATATTTCCAATTGAAATTTTTGTGATCATATGTTTTTGACGCTTCTATTTTTTTTAAAGCTGCAAGTAGTTGCAAGTGAAAATTTACTTGCAACTATTTTCAACTCTCTCGAAGTCTTACTCTCACAATTTGGGTCTCTTTTGCAAATTTTTTGGGTTATTGAACATAAAATTCGCAAGTATTTGTAAAAGCAATTAAAAATTTTGAGTTATTGAACAAAGCTAGTGATACCCAAGAAGACGACAAAAAATAACACCAGCAATGATCTCGAAGGCAGTAGAAATCAGGCTCTTCCCAGAAAATAAAATACTGTTGGTGCTGTCCTTCTAAAATAAGACGCATGTCAAAAAATAATGTTTCAAGTGTAACACACCTCTGTGTGGACAACACCAAAGCCAAGTTTGTAACACATGCATATAATCTTGCTTGATTTTATTTTTTCTTTTTTTAAATATTATTTAAAGGGTTGTTTTGTTAAGTAAACAAAAAAATCTCTATGAATTTAGAATTAAGAATGAAATTTGCATCTTTTTGTGAAGGCTGTTTAATTTTTGTAGCTTTTTGTCAAAAAAAATGAATTTCTTTATTAATCTCATATTATCTTTAATTTTATGTTTAAATGTTCCACATAGGACTGGAAATAAATGAAATAAATTATCTCAGTCAAAAAACAAATAAGTTTTATATTTTTGACCTCCTTAAAAGCCATTAAATGAAGATACGTCATTATGACGTATGTTTATCTTTGCAGGGGTATAAAATAGCGTTATCTATCTAGGGTTAAAAAGATAACCCTCAGCCGGCAGAATTCCTTTTCTGGATTTATTTCTGGACTAATCCACAGTGCTTTTGTGTAGAACATAGGACACAGCACATTTAGCTTTCCCTTCGATTCCATTTCGTAAAATTTTAATTTTGTTATGCACTTGTGAATAAAGGCAAACAGCTGATTTGCTGCATATTTTGACAAAGTTCTGTTCGTTGAAATGCCGGTAAATTTGCATAAGTTTCTCTCTTTCGGAGAGCAAGACATATTTTTGTTTGATTGCAAATTGCGGCAATTTGCAGCCGCCGAACGGACCTAAAAATTCAGGAAAATTTGTACAAATTGTACAAATTATCAGCGTGCCGAACAGTCTTATATATAAATGTCACAAATAGTAATAATTTTTGAAAATGCGTGAGTTTCATAATTTTTCCCGGATGGGTGGAATATTTACACTTTTTTTATTTGCTTAAATAATCTTAAAGAGAGCGAAGACTACGACAGTGATACGGATGACTCGAATATTCTTGTTAAGAAAATACCACCGATACAACCCGACGAGTCTTATGAGTTGTATGCCACCAAGGCAACAGCATCGCTGGATACTCCGCCATTGACACCATTGGCCTATATACATAAGAGCAATGTTATAGTAGGCGTTTGTGATCGCAATGGCCAAGAAACCGAACCCGATGGAGATTCTTCAAGTGTAGTTTTCTTTAGTGAAGGCGATTTACCAGCAGTTGCATTTGAGCTTCCGTACACAGCGCCTCTAGCACCGTTGTTGACACCGAAAGAATGGAGCAGAAAGCACGGTAATAACTCTGAACAAAGGCAGAGGCGATCAACGCATTGTTTCGGAAGCTCAAGGGGAAGTATGACAAATATAGGGGAATATTTAAATAATTACGATAGGCTGTGTGAGATGTTTATACAGCAAGAGCGTTATGCGAGAGCAGTTGGTGATGGAGGAAATGAGTTGGGTGGAAATGAGCTGGCCAAAATGTGTAGCGCTAGTGGCGGTGATGCTGGTTGCATTGAATGTGTTGATCTCGATAACAAAAATATAGGAAAACAATCGGGGCTTAGTCATGCAGATAAAAGGTATGTGATAATTATGTTAACAGATGTACATGTACATTAGGGTGCGTTTAATTTGTAATGAAAAATGTAAAAGTTCATAAAGACTGTATCGCCCCCTCAATCTGTAGTAACATGGTCAAAGATATCACACATAAATTTTGGTACCGATTGGTGGCGGTTAAGGCGTGGCGCATTGAGGTCAAAGTTCTGAAAACTCTATGAAGGGTCGAAAAATCAAAATATTTTTTTTAATTATCTAATACCCAAAATCAATACTTCTATACCCAATGATAACAAATATAAATTTTCGTCCCGATTGATGACGGTTTACTGGTGTTTCAAGGGGGTCAAGGTTCAGATTACCATATGCGACACTAAAAATATAAGTGCATTTGAGCAAAACGATCGGTTTTAAAAATATCACTCACAAATAAAGTAAATAACAACGGTCCCAGTATTGAACCTTGTGGTACTCCGGTTACCAATCGTTTAATATTAGAGTTCTCAGACCCCACCTTCACACGCTGCACTCTCTGTTTTAAATAACTCCTCATTAGCTTAACAGCAGCATCGTCAAAACCAAAATAAACTTCTAACTTCCTGCAGAGAAGCTCATGATTCACGGAATCAAATGCTTTAGAAAAGTCTAATAGGCACAGCAGTGTAACTTGATTGCAGTCATAAGGTATTCGAGTGTCATCCAAAATTTTAATAATAGCTTTAAAACAACTATGCTTTGTTCTAAAACCTGACTGGAAGGGGGAAAGTAGATTATTTTTATTAATATACACTTGTATTTGCTCTGATAACAGTGACCCAAAAGCTTTTGACAGGGCAGGAAGAATACTTATAGGACGAAAATCACATGGACGAACAGCATTACTATTTTTGGCAATCGGCAGCACAGTCGCAATCTTCCACGCATCCGGAAAGCTTGGTGTTGTAATGCAGTGATTCATAACATGAGTGAGAGTTGGCAGTATTTGTGGCAAAATTATCTTAATAAACTTAATCGGAATCCCATCCGCACCAACCGCATTAGAACGTATTTTATAAAAACACCTTACCACATCAAGCTCAGTAACTGCACAAAATTGAAACTTTTCACAGGCAGACCAGTTCCCACAAGAAGGCAAAGGGGAGGAAATTAAGGATTGGGAAGTAGAAGCACTGGACGGTATATTAACAAATGCGTCACTAAGCTCATTAGGATCAAGAGAACACTCAGGACTTTTTTTTTTAACATAAACACGAAGGCTTTTCAAATTACGCCACAATACATTATTCGGAAGATCTGAACTTAGTTTTATAGCAAAAATTTAAGTTTTTCCCGCTTCACAAAGCAGTTAACTTCATTCCTAATAGCCTTATATGCACACCAGTTAGAGTCTGTTCGAACCTTTTTCCAGATGGAATATGCTTTATTTCGCTTTCTTATCATAGTCGAAAAGATCGATTAAACCACGGACATGAAGGTAATCTCTTTTGATTAGAGCGCATCGGGACATGGCCATTATAGGTATTTAGCACGATATTATTTAAAAAATTAAGCTTGTCATTTACAGATGTCAAGCTCCAGCAAGCAGTCCAGTCAATACTGTTTAAGGCATTTGTCAGTTCACTAATATTAAGCAATCGATAGTCAAGAATATTGTACGTGGATGAATATAAATTTCGGTTGTCAAAAATAAAATCAAAAGCACAGAAGATTAAATCGTGATCAGAGATAAACGACATTTGGTCAAATTTCAGAACAGTGGACACATCAGATATTTTTTACCAATTTGCTGCGTAAAATTACACAAATTTTGACACAGTAAATTTTTGACGGCCGCTGATGAATACATTAACCTAAAAGTTATTGAGAAAGTGAAACAAAATAATTTTGCTGGAGGTAGGCTACAAATGTGAATAAAAAGACATATGCATATACCAAGGATGGGCATTTTTCAACTACCACTCATTTTCAACTGCCACTCATTTTCAACTGCCACTCAAATTGAGTGGTAGTTAAATCCTGATTTTAACTACCACTCAATTTGAGTGGTTGTTGAATTTGAATCAACTACCACTCAATTTTAGTGGTAGTTGAATTTTGTATCAACTACCACTCAAATTTGGTGCTCGAAACCTATTTAAAGCCCGTCTCCACTTAACTTGTTTCACCAAAGAAACTTGTAGCAAAACATCTCGCTAAATAACCCGTCTCCACGTGGCTGATCGTGATTCAGTTTAACATTTCTCTGTTCTTGCTCTTCTTAAATGTTTGTATGTTTGCTTATTTTTGCGTTTTTGTTTTGGTCTGTGTTAGATTTCTATAGATTTTCGATACAAAATTAGAGAAGACATCGATATCATCGAGGTTGGCAACATTCCCACGACAGCCGGTTCTACGTACCGGAATGACTCGGGGTTTCCCCGACCAAGGGCTGTCATTTCAGTCTAACCCTGCTTAGACCAGCACACACAACCCATAAACTACATCCTATTGAGCAAATTCCAGCAGCCAATTTGCTCAAAATACTCCTCCTAATATCAGGTATAGAACCTAATCCTGGACCTGATGAATACTTCTGCTGCGTTTGCCTAGGGAGACTCCATCGCAACGTAACATCTGTACGTTGCAACTCATGCAATGGATGGAGTCACCTTAGAAACTGCTCAGGTCTTACCTCACAGACAGTGGACGCCCCAATTCGTGGCACCGTGCTGCATGCACCAACCACAGCCGGCACAAACATCGCCGCAATCCCCATCAGGGAACAGGCAGCATTCAGCTGCCTCACATGGTGCAGCAGCAACAATTACATCAACCCGACCCAGGAGAGACACAAGACCTGGGCAGTTTCCGACTAACTCACGGGACATATTACAGCCAATCATTTGGCTGTGCTCCGTATGCAACGCCAGGATACCTGCGAGCATGACCTCAGTAAAATGCAACTCATGCAATAACTGGTGTCATTTTCGCAGGTGTTCTGGCTTGCGTACAACCAGAGACTGGGATGCTAACTACATTGCACCATGCTGTCTAGCTGGATCATCATCGGCACTACCGATGCCACCTCCTATGGGAAGGCAACCGCCGCCCCAAAGGCAGCACGCAACATCAAATATGCCAGCCAGAACAGCACAGTCTCTAACGCCTAGAGTTACGTCCACCCCTCCGCGTCATTTTAAAATCTTACAACTTAACTGCAATGGTCTAACCGGAAAGATCGCAGAGATAACTGACTTTATGAACCGGCATAGGATACCTATAGCCGCGGTCCAGGAAACAAAGCTGACTTCCAACTCAGCTTTGATTAACCATGCAGACTACAACATTCACCGTAGAGACCGCGCAAGAGGTAATGGTGGTGGTCTCGCGTTCATCACACACAACTCCGTGCATTACCGCCTAATCGAAGCAGACATAACCAGCGTGGACACTACCCTAGAATGTCAGGGCATAGCAGTCCGAGCAGGCGACGTCGAACTGCAGATATACAACATATATATTCCACCAGTCTCCTGTTGCCCACCGCAATATCTCCCCGAAATCAGTTCACTGCTTACGGGGGATAATCGGTTGGTGGTAGGAGACTTCAATGCTCACCATGAGCTATGGCAATCGGCTCTGTCAGAAGACAGACGAGGCCAATATCTTGCAGATCAGATAGACGGATCGACATTCTGCACGGCGAACGACGAGGCCCCCACTAGGATTACGGGAAGGTGCTGCAGCTCGCCAGACCTTACAATTGTTAGCGCAAATCTGATAAACAACGTAGACTGGCAACCTACTTTGACATTAGCATCAGATCACCTTCCCATAATCATCTCGATAGATATGCCTGCTGAATTCATAACAACTGACAATAGAACATACACTAACCACAACAAAGCAGACTGGGACAGATGGACAGAATACACAGAGAGCATATTCGGTGCTCTCCCCGCTCCGACCGATGTGCTCGGCGGCGAGAAAAAATTCCGCAAGGTCATTGCCAAAGCTAATGCACGCTTCATTCCGGCGGGTAGAATCCCAGAGATCCGACCCAACTTTCCGGGTGAAGCCGCTACATTAGCCAGGGAGCGAGACCAGATCCGCCACACCGACCCGGGAGACCCCCGCATTAAGGACCTCAACCGGGAAATTCGGGCGTTGGTGGACGAACACAAAAAATCGAAGTGGAGGGAACACCTGAAATCTTGCAATCTCTCTGCTGGGGTTGCCAAGCTCTGGGCAACCGTGAAAGCCCTGTCTAACCCGACGAAGCCGAAGGACAAAGTGTCCATAACCTTTGGAGGTGAAGCAGAGTCGGACCCGAAGCGATGTGCGAACCAATTTGGTCGGCAATTCCTACCACATCCTCCGGTAGACAGAGCCAAGCGTCGAATACTCAGAAAAATGCGCAAACAACCAAACAACGATGCGCAGCTTGACATCACCAGCACGGAGGTTCAGGAAGCCATTAGGAAGGCGAAATCGTCTAAATCAGTCGGACCAGACGGAATATCCATGCTGATGTTAAAACACCTCGGACAGATGGGAGTAAGATTCCTAACGGAGGTCCTCAACCTGTCTTTGACCACTCTTGTCATACCCAATATATGGAAGATGGCAAGAATGGTCCCACTACTGAAACCAGGGAAACCAGCCAACCAAGGGGACTCATATCGCCCGATATCTCTCCTTTCCCCAGTAGTCAAGACACTTGAGGCCGTACTACTCCCCTACTTCAACAAACATATACAACTAGCGACCCACCAGCATGGTTTCCGCAAAACGTACAGCACAACAACAGCTCTAAACGCCATTAACACCCAGATAGTTCAAGGACTCAATCAAAAGCGCCCCTGCGCGAGAACGGTCCTCGTGGCACTTGACCTGTCGAAAGCTTTCGACACGGTCAACCACGCCACCCTTATAGAGGACCTAGTACAATCATCCATCCCATCGAGACTCAAACGATGGTCCGCGAACTATCTGAGTGGTCGACATGCATCGGTGGACTTTAGGAACGAAAAATCTAAGGCAAGAAGAATTAAACAAGGGGTTCCCCAGGGTGGTGTCCTGTCCCCAATGTTGTTTAATTTCTACATATCAAAACTCCCTTCCCCACCAGAAGGAGTTAACATTATTTCCTACGCCGATGACTGTTCGATAATGGCGTCAGGCACCGACATAGACGACCTATGCTCGAAAATCAACAACTATCTCTCCGATCTTTCCGGTTTCTTTAATTCGAGAAATCTGGCTTTGTCTCCAAGTAAGTCCTCCGCGACCCTATTCACAACATGGACGAAGGAGGTAAGACTGGAATTGGATATCCACATTGGTAACACCAGGATACCAACCACGAACAATCCTAAAATTTTAGGTGTTACGTTCGACAGTCTTGTCTCATTCTCCGCGCATACGACCGCAATTGCCAATAAAGTACAAAGTCGCAACAAAATTCTCAAATCGCTTGCCGGCAGCACATGGGGCAAAGACAAGGAAACACTATTAGCGACGCACAAGGCAATTGGCCGGCCGGTCTTAAATTATGCGTCGCCAATATGGTCGCCGGGGACTTGCACCACCCAATGGACGAAGCTACAGGCATGCCAAAACACTGCATTGAGGACCGCCACAGGTTGCCTACAGATGACACAACAACACCACCTTCACCTTGAAACTCAAATGCTCCCTGTCAAGAAACACAACACCATGCTAGACAAGCAATTCTTACTGGGATGCTATAGAAGAAACCACCCTAATAGTCATCTAATTGAGCCAGAACCACCCCCCCGTCATGTCAGAAAACACCTTCTTGACTTACGCAGAGAGGTGGAAAATTACATACCACAACCGCTCAATCCGGCAACCTATAGGCAGGCCCTCAATAAAATCCATTCCGACACAGTTGACAGCTATGTGTCCGTCCGTCCGGCATACCTATTAATCAGAGACCAACCACCACCTATAGCAGAAGAAGAGCGCGATCTGCCGCGAGAAACACGAGTTGCACTCGCGCAACTCCGATCGGGATTCTGCAGCAGACTGAACTCATACAGGTCCAGAATTGATTCAAGCATACCAAATGTATGCCCAGCATGTGGAGAGACACCACACGACACTCAGCACCTCTTCACATGCCCCTCAAAACCAACCCATCTAACACCGATGTCCCTTTGGACAAACCCCATAGAGGCTGCAACATTCCTCGGTCTACCGTTAGATGAAATTGATGATAGTTTATGACAAAGGTGTGTTGCCTAGGCAGGGCTTAGTACTGCTAATACAACAACAACAACAACAGGTTGGCAAGATGATTCAGAATGAAACAGTGTTTCAATCTTCACTCGCTCGCAGAAATTTTGTATGGAAATTGGCGAGTTTCGGCACTGGTTTCCGTGTCGAAACAAGATTGAGAGAGAAAATGGAGAAAAAAAGAGCGAAATACGTTATGTGGAGACATGGTATTAGGCAGTGAAATCATTGAGGAGTCAATCAACACATCAGCTTGTGGTGGAATGTACATACATACATATGTATGTTAGTTTATGTGAGTCGTTAGTTTTGAAATTGGCATAAGTCCATTTTTAGGTGTGTCGAGATATTGAAGGGTTTGCGTTTTTACTGATTCAAAAATATTGAACTAGAAGTGAACTAGAGTTGTACTAGAGGTGAACTAGAAAATGAACTAGAAATTGAACTAGAGGTGAACTAGAAGTGAACTAGAGGTAAGCTAGAAGTGAACTAGAGGTGAGCTAGAAATGAACTAGAGTTGAACTAATTCGATTTTTAACTACCACTCAAATTGAGTGGTAGTTAAAATCATATATTTAACTACCACTCAGGTTTGAGTCGGGTGATTGACGCAATATCAAATATTTTTGATTTTCGTCGCCGCGAGCCGAAAACAAGTACGTGGAAACAAGTAAAGAATAACGTCCGATGAGCTAAAAAAACAAGTGGGCGTGGTCCGGCTTTTTGGCCTGATATATTTCTTTTTTGGCGCAAACGATTTTTGAGGGAGCTAGAGGGGGATGAAGCCTAAAAAAACCCCTTTTTTTTAAAAAGCCGATATCTTCCAAAATATTCACGCAATTTTTAAAATTAAGGCATCGTTGGAAAGCTTAATATGATTCATAAATATTTCCCCAAATTCCACACAAATTTTGTAAATAAGCAAAAAACTTAAATTTTGGTAATTTTTTTGGTTTTTCTTTTTTGTTGAAATGACCTTATTAACACTATACCAAGTTGTTTACATTAAAAAGAACGTTAAATTACCTGTCATTTGATATATAATTTGTTACGAAAATTTTGTTAAAAACGTGCAAACAATTCTTGTTAGTTATGTATAACATCAAGAAAGCATCTATAGCGCCGACAACAGTACTTTTATACAGAACTCCGAATAGCGTTGGCGGCCTTTGACCGCGCTTTAAAAAAATTTATTTAAAATGTTTTATTAAATAAAATTTAAGAAAATTAACATAAACACCATACTGTTTTATTCATTGTAATGGTATTCGTATAAATTTTTCTGCGTTGGCGGCCTTCGGCCGCGCTTATAAAAAATAACCCTGGGCTACGCCAACCAAGTCCGGACGTGTGTCATAACCGTGGTCAAATTAAACGTAGTTTATTACACAAAAAAAGTGGCTTATTCACTTATTGGCCATAAAAACAAAGAGATCATAAGTAAAAATTCAATACCGTTTAAAAAAAGTATGTTTATGTACATACATATGAAAGGCCGGCAGTAAATAGTGTACATATTAGTTGTATTCGCGTACAGCAATTTGTTGCAATTTATTACAATTTTGCAACAAATATCCGCTTTTTCCATTTTTTTACGCAAAAAAATTGCAGAAGTGATGGAAATGAGAGAGCAAAGTGACGTTTATTTTTGTGAGAGGCTGCAAAATTCTGCAGGACAAATTTTTTCCATCACATTTGTCCAGCAGCAAAACAGCTGATGAAAAAACATATGTTTGTAATTTGCGAAAATTGCAAAATTGAAATTCAAAATTAAAAAAGTTAAATATGGACGAATTAATTATGAAAGATGTAAATAAATAACATTTGATTATGTCTGCATCTGTACTTGAGCTAAATGTCGGATGATAACAGCAGCATTGTATGTTTGTTGCTTAATGTAGGAAGTCCGCCGGTTACCCTCTGCTAACTTATATGTATGTATGTATGTATGTCAATATGCAATGCCAGCAGGCAGCCGCAGCTCCGCATTTATATACATACATACATGTTTCTTTATTATATAATACTAATAATATAATACAATGGCGCTATTATAACTCTGACGAGTTTTATGGCCGAGCTTCTCTCCCAATTCGAGGTGTGCTCCTTTTTGTTTTTCCTACTAATTGGGAGGACCTACAGTTTTATGCCGGCTCCGAACGGCGAATGCATTTTTTGTGAGAAGCTTTTTCATGGCAGAAATACTCTCGGAGGGTATGCCGCCCACTGCCGAGAGGTGACCGCTGCTCTTAAAAAACCCAATAATTGGATTTTTACTAATTAGAAAAATTTGTTTGGCTCGGACCGTGGTTTGAACCCGAGACCTCTGGCATAGCAGGCGAGCACTCTACCCACTGCACCACAGCGGCCATGTTTCTTTATTAGTAAAATACAATGCAGGCATAATCTACAGCTGAAACTAAGCTAAAGTAATACAAATTTCGTATAAATTTTTGTAAATATAGGATTTGTATATATTTTGTTAATTCCCATAATTTTAATTTGATCAGCTGTTCATCTTTCCTGCAAGATTTGAATAGATTTGCATTTTTTTACTTTTTTGGATATTTTTCTCTTGTGAGAGGAAGAATGATATTTGGCGAGATAGAGAGTGATAGAGGCAAACAGAGAAAAGCTGCTGGAAAAAGTACGCGAGTACACCTATTAGTTGTATTCGCTTACTTTTTCCAGCAGCTTTTCTCTGTCTGCCTCTATCACTCTCTATCTCGCCAAAAACGATTTTTCCTCCCACCAGAGATAATTATCCAAAAAAGTAAAAAAATGCAAATCTATTCAAATCTTGCAGCAAAGACGAACAGCTGATCAAATTAAAACTATAAGAATTAACAAAATATAAACAAATCCTATTTTTACAAAAATTTAGAGGAAATTTGTATTACTTTAGCTTAGTTTCAGCAGTAGATTATGCATGCATTATATTTTACTAATAAAGAAACATGTATGTATGTACATATACATATAACTATGGAGTTGCGACTGCCTGCTGGCATAACATACCCTGCAAAAAATGCGATCAATCCGGGACGTGTCCAGGATCAATCGCAAGGGAGCATGCGACTAATACAATTTTACATCCCTTTATATGGAGTGAATTGATCGCATTTGTTCGAGCATGTCCTATGAAGAGACTAATTGTTCAACCTGTATACCCGAACGGGTACCAATGTAGATTAATCGCTTTCATCCCGAACGGGTACAAATGTAGATCAATCGCTTTCATCCCGAACGGGTACAAATGTAGATCAATCGCTTACATCCCGAACGGGTACAAATGTAGATTAATCGCTTTCATCCCCAACGGGTACCATTGTAGATCAACCGCTTCCAGCACGAACGTTAGGGAACAATTGGTCTACAATTAGTCTACATTTATACCCGTTCGGGAACAATTGATCTACAATTAGTCTACATTTATACCCGTACGGGAACAATCGGGGACTAATTGTGGACCGATTGTTCTCGAAAGAGATCAATCCGGGACAAATATCTTTCGGTATTAATCGCACATTTTTTTGCAGGGTATTGACGTGCATACATACATGCATACATATAAGTTAGCAGAGGGTAACCGGCGGACTTCCTACATTAAGCAACAAACATACAATGCTGCTGTTATCATCCGAAATTTAGCTCAAGTACAGATGCAGACATAATCGA
Source organism: Urophora cardui (assembly GCA_960531455.1). Taxonomy (NCBI): domain Eukaryota; kingdom Metazoa; phylum Arthropoda; class Insecta; order Diptera; family Tephritidae; genus Urophora; species Urophora cardui. The sequence continues at coordinate 112,921,198 of OY482672.1, forward strand.
ATGTTATTTATTTACATCTTTCATAATTAATTCGTCCATATTTAACTTTTTTAATTTTGAACTTCAATTTTGCAATTTTCGCAAATTACAAACATATGTTTTTTCATCAGATGTTTTGCTGCTGGACAAATGTGATGGAAAAAATTTGTCAAGCAGAATTTTGCAGCCTCTCACAAAAATAAACGTCACTTTGCTCTCTCATTTCCATCACTTCTGCAATTTTTTTGCGTAAAAAAATGGAAAAGCGGATATTTGTTGCAAAATTGTAATAAATTGCAACAAATTGCTGTACGCGAGTACACCTATTTTTTGGGTTTATAAAAGGGAGACTTATAAAAAAATCTGTAAAAAGGTGTACAAAAAAAAATTTCGTAAGGGCAAAGCCAGACGACGCAAGAAATTACTTTCGGAAAGTGAAAAATTAAAATTTTTGTATTTGTTGCTTTAAAAAAAAGAAAAATACAAAAATTTGAATTTTTCGTTTTCTGAAAGTAATTTGTTGCGTCGTCTGGCTGTGCCCTAAGAAGTGGACAAAAATTGTTTTCCATAAAAAGTGTACAAACAATAAAATTCCGTAAGAAGTGGATAAAGCATTTTTTTCCGTAAAAAGGGGACATTACAATTTATTCCGTAAAAAGGGGACACAGCGTTTTCTCTATAATAAGTAGGTGGACATATCATGTTGTTTAGAAAAGATTGGATGGATGTGCGTGTTAATTATTATAAAGTTAAGTGCATACAGATGATTTGTAATCATTATTGTTTTTATTATAGTTATAATTATTATTAGAATATTGAATTAATTAAAAACTAAAATTAATTAATAAAAAATAATAGCTTAAAAAACTAAAAAACACGCTTTAATCTTAAAAAGCGTACTAAGAATTGAGGAATAATATAATTAGAAACAAAATGATGAACGAAAATATAAGTATGTATTTAAGGAAAAGCGTCGGGTGCTCAGTATGTCAAAAAATATTTAAAATCGCTGTTTTTTTACTAATATTTTTATTTTGACTTTTTTGAGATTTCATATATCGTACTCTATAATTTCGCAACTAGGTATATTTTTGTACTATTTGTACAAATCGAATATTTTCATTTTCAAATATTAAGCTGATTCCACATAAAACTTTTTCCGCTTTGCGTTACGCCGCTTTCTATGTCAAACAACGCAAAACTGAAAAACTATGCCACATTGAACGCTGCAACATCACTCAAAAAATATTTATTTTCTGAAAAATCTCTCATTCTCCGTTTTATTTACAAAAAAGTAAATAAGAAAATAAAAATCTATTAAATTATTTTTCAATTGTGTGAAATGTACTTTTGAATTGAAGTGAAACTGAAAAAAAATTTCAACGCCCCAAAAGTTGAGAATTGGGCAACTTTGTGCTTTACGTAACTTCGGCGTTGCGTTACTTTTTGTTATGTGAGAAACCTCATATAGATACATGTATTTTAATCTCAGCTGTCACGCAGAAAGTGTCACGTAGCGCAACACAAAGCTCTATGTGGAATCAGCTTTATTGAGCACCCCCACGCTTTTCCTTTAATACTTATATTATCGTTCATCATTTTGTTTCTAATTAAATTATTTCTCAATTTTTAGTACGATTTTTAAGATTAAAGCGTGTTTTTTAGTTTTTTAAGCTATTATTTATTTTTAATTTTTTACATAAATTTTTCATTAAAGAATGTTTTATGATCTCCGAAATAGATCTACATACATACATATTAGGGATTCCAATCCCGGGATCCCGGGATCCCGCCCTTTTTGACATCCCGAAAATCCCGGGATCGCTAGAATTTTATCCCGGGATTTTCGGGATAAGATAAAGAGAGAATATTCCGCTATTATAGCAAAGAAAAGTTATATTTTATATAATTTTTATTGGTCTCAGATTTGTATACTAATAGCATTTCCTATTCTGAATGAAAATGTTGCATTATTACATTGCAGCATTATCAACATGTGTCATGTGCCCTATTAAAGTGTTGAATTTTTCATGTGATTAATGAAACAAAAATAATGCAACCTTTTACTTGTGCTAAGAGCAGAAAATGTTGCCCGTAGTCGGGCCAGTTTTATATTTTGTCAATAGAACAAACATCCTCAAAAAAGTGTTGTGTCTGTGTAGAAGAGAAGAAAAAAATGTGACAGCCGGAAGAAAGTGCGACATTTTTGCTAGAATAAAAAAGTGCATTAGTTAAAGTAAGGATTAAAATTTTTGATTTTTTTTTAATAATTAAATTTTTTTGTATTGAAGTACGCGTTGTAAGGAAACGTACGTTAGGTATTTTTAAAGCTTTTAGCTTGTGGCAAAATTCATTCGATAATTTCTATTTCCTGATTTTTGGTCATTTATAGGGCATGGAAATTTATGCAAATACATGTTTTTCTTAGATTTAGGTAGAGCAAAATAAATAAACAATCTTTGCGAATCGTGAAATTGTCTTAAAAATGGCATTCAAATGTTTTTGCATATTTTGCATATTTTGGTCATATATGCATATTTTTTACATATTTTGCGTTTGCATTTTTTTATTACATATTTCGCATTATATTGCCTATTTTTGTAATTTGCTAGTTGACAGTTTTATACAAACGAAATTCATGCATAACAGTCATCTGACGACGAATAGAGTTTCGTGTGAACAAGGCTATTATTAGTATATTCGATACGGTGCATACCTGTCGACAAAGAGCCGTTTTCAAACATGCTCCTATTACCTCTGTGGATTTAGAACGTTCGTTTTCTATGTTTAAGAGCTTTTTTCGACCGAATCGGCAAATTTTTCTTTTTGAGAATATGAAAAAAATATTTCATTGTGTACGCTAATGAATCGTTAAATAAGGATTAACCTTTACAAATTATGAAATGTTCAAGACTGAATTTATGTACATATCTATAAAAACATACATACATATGTATAAACGTACAACGTAAGAGCAAAATTGAATTAAAAAATATTTGTACCTAATTTATTTAACTATTAGCCGCTTTCGATTCACAATTTCTCTGCTGGCTATAAATTTCCCTCTGCCAAATTTATATGTGAATGATAGCGAGCAGAGGGAAATTTTTATCGACCAGTTAGCGAGTATGGCTACTACTCATTATGAGTTCAAACATTTTTGTTCGATCCGACCTCGCTTGTCTGATGGCGAATCGAAAGCGCCAATTGTAACTTCAATAAACATGAATTAATGCATTTTTTTTTTATTTTTCATGCATATTTCTCAGTTTTTGTTGCATTTTTTATGCGCATATTTTTTATTTTTTAGTACATAAAATTCCATGCCCTAGTCATTTATTTCTCAAATGTTTTTTGGAATTTTCCCACATGGAAAGTAAATAATGGAAGAAAATGGAAACAAAATTTTAATTAGACTTGTTAGTCTTACAACACTGTACTAAAATTAAATACGCAGCTGCATACTCGGAATTCATATCAAAATTTTGCCTCCGATGTTTATCTATTCAGAAGTTGCATTAATTTTCTGAATTTTTCGGCAAGCTTGGAAATATCAATAATTTTTCTTTGCACATTAAAGTTGTAGCGTTCCTCGAAATATATATTTCCTTTTTTCAACCCCAAATGTGGGAAAATAATACTGGTCGAAAAATTTTTGTAATAGAAATAAAATTCTACGTTTCAAAAGGATTTCGGTGTAGTTTTTGAGACATTCATGTCCAAAAAGGCGAAAAACGCAGTTTGTGGCCATATTTAATCCTCAATATTTTTAAAACTACTCACTTTCATTAAAAACTCATTACATCTATTGAAAGCACGATCATTTCTTTTGAAGACAACGTAGATATCCGAATAAGATACCCGAAAAAGGAAAGCGCTGTTTTCAAGAGAAATGATCGTTCTTTCAATAGCTGCAATCATCTTTTAATGAAAGTAAATAATTTAACAGATTGAGCAGTGAATATAGCAAAAAATCGAATTTTTCATCTCTTTGGACACGAATATCTCAAAACCTACACGCATTACCGAAAATCCGACTTCAAATTCAGAATCAGCGCACCGAAATCCTTTAGAAAAGTAGAATTTTATTTGAGTTAGAAAATTTTTTGGAAATATTGTCGGCCTGTGTAATTAAAGTCCAAATCCCGGGATAAATCCCGGGATCGTAAAAATCGGAAAAATTGGAATCCCTAATACATATGTATGTATGTATTTATAACTTCTACCAAAAATATTAATTTTTCACATAAATATTTTCCTTATAAAAAAAAAACATTGGTCATAAGAGGTCAAAAATGAAGCCTAATGCTGTGGTTATGGTACCAATCAACATTGCCAATCAAAATCGGAAACATTTCGTGATTGGTGAGAGGTGGTTATGCTTACATTGGTGATTGGAGCGCACATACACAACATAACACATGATAATTACTGAGCACATACACAACATAACACATTATTACCTCTGAAACCTCGTTTGCTGGCTGCCTGTTTCACACAGCAGATTTGCTGGATGTGAGAGTCCGAAAATTCTCTCACCGTCGGAGTGCACAACAACAATTACACGGTGCTCGACCAGCTTGATTGGTAGCATAACCAGGCCATAAGCGAAAAACTATCAACTAATATGTACTATGGGTATCGAAGCAAAACTATTTCGGTTTTTAATCGGAGTTATGCTCTTCTTTATTTGCCTGTGCATATTCACAATGAACAGTCAGTGCTCCAAAATATTCTCATTGTCCTATAATCAATTTTCTTGTATACCAAAAATAGTAAACAATATCTTGAAAATAAAAATAGCCAAACACATGTGAAAGTTACCAAGAAACCAACAGCGAACAAATAACCTATTTTGGTAATTACCAAGCTCGGCAACCGTGTTATAAGTGCTATAAATAGAATTTGAACAAACAAATAAGTGAATATTTTAAAAATATAAATACACGCGCGCCATCTGTTGGAAAATAGCGGTGGTTGTAACCTAATCTCATTAGTAAATATGTTGCATATATTTAGGCAGCAGCTAGAAGTTACATACCCACATACATACAGGTGAAACTAATAAAAGCGTGTTAAAAACACAAAACCAGTTCTTGCTTTGCATACGTACACCCAGAAAAAAAAAATAGTGTGAAATCAACCAAAAATCAAAAACAAATTTTGTGGTTAATTTTTTTCAACATGATGCTTAATGTATGCCATCATGTAATCGTGTAAATTTAACACTACTGTCAAGTGTTAGTTTAACAGGATGACAACTGTAGAATTAACACTAAAAAGTATTGAGTCTTCCTGTAGATTTTACAATTTTAACTAGTTAATGTTACAATGAAAGCTGGTTAAATTAACACGAAATGATCCTGTTGAATTAACAATAACATCTTTTTGATTTTACAATTTATTTTTTTTAAATAAAAAAACATATAAAACATAAAATATATAATCATCAGATCAATAAAGCATATTCGAGTACATTACCCGCACAACCGACCAAATTGAAAGCGTCCTTCTCATACGAATAGTTTATACATGGGCGATAGTATGTACATCTCTTCGTGGTAAAATTGCAAACTATGAAGAGGACAAAGAAAATATTGAACATTAAAAACTTTTAGAAACAAAAATGCAACCCACTTTTAACTTACCTGCGAACTAAAAACATAAATGGAAAAACCTTTATCAGGCACTACCAATGATGCTAAACTCCCATCATTGCCACGGCACAAAATTTTATTTTTGTTAAAAAAAAATTATTAGTTTGTGTTTTGCACGAACAGCAGAACTTCAAACGTTGAAAAAATTGTGTATGTTTCAAAATAGTTTTGACGTTCTTTTTAACACTTTTTTTAGATTATATTGACACTATCATCGTGTTGAATAAACCAATATTCCAAATGACGTTTATGTTTGAACATTGTTTCCTGTTATATCAACCAACTTTTATTGTTAATTGTGGTTCTTGTTGTTTTAACATTTGTTTTCATGTTGTATTAACACTAAAATTGGGACGTCATTTTTCTAACATTTTTTTAGTTTATATTGACACTATCATCATGTTAAATAAACCAAATTCCAAATGACATTTAGGAATAAAATTTTATATTTGAATCATCTTGTATATTTTAAAATTTCTTCATGTTGTATCAACAATAAAATTTGGTTGAATTTAATTTAAAAGCCCCAATGAAGCATGGAATATAATGTTGAATGTCCCACTATATGATGCCGTTGGGCTGAATTCCATGTTTCGAATCCGGAGGAGAATAGATATAATAGAGGAGAGAGCACAATAAAAGTAAAGTGAATGTTTGAAAAATATAATAATTTAGTTAAACGCTGCAACTTTTGGATGGGATGAAGTTACATACATATATACATACATACATACAAGTGAAGCTAATAAAAGCGTGTTAAAAGAGCAACCTTTGACAATTTTTGCTTTCGATGATTTAAAAGTAATGCAAAGAATTAAAATAAATAAGAAACAAGTAAGGAAGCCTAAGTTCGAGTGGAATCGAACATTAGATACTCAGCTGTATGCTTTCATTGTTTGTTTGCGTTTGATGGAAACACGGTGTAGGTACTTTATATAAAGCAAGTGCTGCATAAAGTGGGCGTAGCCGCGCCCATTTTCAAAATTTTTATCAGTCATCCAACTAAGCATATGAATATTATTCTTTGTGCAAAATTTCATTCCTTTATGACTGCTAGTTACAAAGATGTCACGTTACAAATTCCCAAAGGGTGTTCTAGAAATATCTTTGTTAAAAAGTAGGCGTGATCATAAACCGATTTCAATAAATTTTTGCGTGTCTATTAACACAAGTTATAAGAGTGTATAAACCAAGTTTCGTTATAATATCTCAATTATTTGTCGAGTTATGGGCTCAGAAATCTCGTATATTCCTGCTTCTTAAAAGAGGCGGTGCCACGCCCATTTTCCAAAATTTTTATGCTTTTCGTTTTATGTCCGCAGTTGGACTCCTGCCATAAAATTTCAATGATATATCTTTATATTTGACAAAGATATCGCTTAAAATGTTTTTATTAGGTCACTTTATAATACCCATATATAAAAGTGGGCGTGGCCGTCAACCGATTTCGCTAAAATTTTCAACATGTATTACCGCAAGTAATAAAAGTGTACACAGCAAGTTTCGTCATTATATATCAATTATTTGTCGAGTTATGGGCTCAGAAATCTCGTATATTCCAGCTTCTAAAAAGAGGCGGTGCCACGCCCATTTTCCAAAATTTTTGTGTTTTTCGTTGTATGTCCGCAGGTGGACTCCTGATATAAAATTTCAATGATATATCTTTATATTTGACAGAGATATCGCTTAAAATGTTTTTATTAGGTCACTTTATAATACCCATATATAAAAGTGGGCGTGGCCGTCAACCGATTTTGACAATTTTTCGTCCAAATATTTGCCTAAGTAAGTATATCACGCGTACCAAATTTCATCGATATATCTTATACAGTTTCTGAGTTATGGCTCATAAAGCTTTCAATGTTTGCTCCTTAATAAGTGGGCGTGGCACCGCCCATTTTCCAAAATTCTATCAAATTTCTTCTTAGGGGCCTGAGCTTAACATGTGGGTAAAATTTCATCACTCTAGCTATATTAGTGGCTGAGATACCAAATTTCCGATTTTTTCTATATGGGAAAAGTGGGCGTGGTCATGGTCCGATTTCGCCCATTTTCAATACCAACCGTCCCAGTGTCGATACCAACTTGCATTTCAAATTTCATCAAAATATCTCAATTTTTGCGCGAGTTAGAGTGTTTACAGACGGACGGACGGACAGACGGACAGACGGACGGACGGACGGACGGACGGACGGACATGGCTCAATCGATTTCTCTTTTCACCCTGATCATTTTGATATATATAAGTCTATATCTATCTCGATTATTTCATTCTGTTACAATCCACCGTTATGTGATTAAAACTATAATACTCTGTGTACTAGTACAGCTGAGTATAAAAAGTATCTGATGACGCATTTAAAATGGCTAGCACTCCTCTACTTTTTCCCTCTGGAAGACCTGATGCAAAATTCAGCGATTTAAGCTAGAACCGCACCATACTACACAACGCGACGTTGCAAGACGCGACAAAATATTCTTTGCACTACGCTGCAATTGAGATGAACTGCGCGACACCACGCGACGAAGTTGACCAACTAGGCAACTTCGTCGTACGACAGAAATTTATGCAGTTACACCGTCGCATAGTTCGATATAGCCAACTGCACATCAAAATATAATGAATGCAAAATGTTGTTGGACGAAGAAAAGTTAATTTTGTTGGTGAGTGACAAATAAGTTATTAAGTTTTTATACTGTTTTCAGACAGAAAATTAATTTAGTACATTATATTTATAATTTAACAATAAATTTTTGTGTCTCACACACACTCAATTAACAAGGAGATGTCAGTTTTCATAAAATAATTTGTTGTTATTGACAACAATATTTGAATGAATAATCCCTGTCGTTGGCTTGGAGGAGCGAATTTAACGCACCAAAATGCTACATTTTCGTTTAATTGTGTTGAATGCTTGATTTGGTGGTTTTTTTCTAAAATTAAATAACACATATATATATGACAAATTACAATTAACAAGATTTTTACTTACCGCTGTGTGCTTCCTCCAGTTCTCAGTTCTCGCCAACGATTAAAATGGTTTTCAAAAATAAAATGGCAGAACACTGGACGAAAGCAAGCAGCGTTAAGTTTACAGTGGTTGCCAGATCAAAACAATTTATTAAAGTGAAATGCAAATTTTATCCGACAGATGGCGTTCTGTGACATCCCCGCTCCCGTGGATCGCTAGATTCACCCAACTCAACATCCAGAACGGCCAGCTTCGAGGCAGCTCTTCTTTTCATCCCAGAGTTTGTACGCACGTCGGCTTGGCGGATCTCGCCATCCTTCGAAGGATACAACCGCTCTACCACGCCACGACACCACTCTCTCCCCTGCTAGAATTGTGTGACCGAAAGTACTAACACTATTACAAAAATATAATATTACCAACACATTTGCACTCGTATGTGTTCTAGCCAAGTTCAAAACCAATGAGATAGATAAGGATAGAATGGAATTTGAAAATACACATACGGGAATGTGATGAATGAAACGGTCACAAAAGTTCCCGATGCCCTTAAGAATGTGATAGGAAATATCCCAAAACTTTTGGTCATGCCTGCCGGTCATATGACCGGTCAAATGACCTGCACAGTTCTTGCAGGGTCCTTGGTACATTGGGATCGCACACAAACACAAGCGCTCCCTCTTTCAACGGCTCAGTGGGCTGACACAACTTCGTCCGACGTGTCAGAGTCGGAAGATATTCCATCACCCACCTTTTCCAGAAGTGGTCTCTGAGTTGACGTGCCACTCGCCACTGCTGTCGTATTACAATTGATTCCGTTGGTATTTCGGCCACACCTGGCAGATTCGCAGTATTCGCCATCCCCAATAGAAAATCGTTCGGCGTCAAAGGCTGCTCTTGGTTGGGAGAGATGGGCAGGTGCGTAAGAGGTCGAGAGTTAACGATGTTTTCTGCTTCGATTAGAAAGCACTGCAGCGTATGTTCACGTGACGCAACCTCTTTGAGGGTTTGGCGCAACACTCGTTTGACACACTGTAACATTCTCTCCCAAACGCCACCTTCTGCTGGGTTAAACGGCGAGTTGAAAACCCAGTCTATGCCCCGTTGCGCTAATTCTCCCTGTAAGCGCTCGCAGTCGAAAACCTCCGTAAATTGCTTTGCCTCATTATTCACCCCGACGAAGTTCTTCCCGTTGTCCGACCTCAGTCCCACGGGCACTCCCCTGCGATTTATAAAGTTGCGAAGTACGATGATACATGCATCGGTGCTTAAGTCGTGCGCCACTTCCAGGTGCACTGCCCGCGTAGTTAGGCACGTAAATAGTGCAACCCATCTTTTCTCTGTGCTTCTTCTTATTGTTACGTTTAGCGGCCCGAAGTAGTCCATGCCCGCGTACGTAAACGGCCTGACATAGGGCGTGAATCGATCTGCTGGTAGCGGCCCCATTAATGGAGGCACTGGCGTAGCTTTACGAAGGCGGCATACGTTACAATTGGCGACGACATTACGTAGACTCGTCCTTAGACGTGGCACCCAATAATCTCGGCGTATGGCACAAATTGTGGCTTCGGTATTTTGATGGCCCATGATTACATGATGATGTTTAATTATCAGCTTTGTATACGCGTGATTAGGCGGCAGTATGATGGGGCGTCTCGTAATTATCGGTAGCCAGCTGGCTGCATCTATGCGTCCACGAACTCGCAATACACTGTCCTCGTCTAAATATGGCAGTAGTTGCACCAATATACTCTGCTTCGAGATATTTTGCCCATCTCGGGTCTGCTGAATTTCCTCAGGGAATGATTGGCTCTGTACAAGGCGGCATAGAAAGAGCTTTGCTTCTTCAAGGTCGCTGGCACGCAGACCATAAGTGCACTCAACATGAATGCGGCGGCATTTCTGCGTAAATAACATCAACCATGATGTAGTCCTCACCAGTCGATTATACGAGGAAAAACGATCAAAGTCGATGAAATCCTGATCGATTACAGTCATCACATGTGTTTGGCGCAGCTCTTCACCTTCATAGTCCATTTCGTCCGATATTGCGTTCTCAGTTGGCCAGGCATGTTCCTCTTCCCGCAAAAATGATGGACCTTGTACCCAGCGCGTCGAAGGACCGAATACAATGTTATGGTTGGCACGAGTAGCTTCATCGGCCACGTTCTCCGAAGTGGGTATCCATCGCCAGTTCGACACCTGAGTCGCTTCCAAAATTTCCGCAATTCTATGTTGCACGAATGGCTTATACTTCCGATGTTGGCTCCGTATCCACTTCAATACCGTACCCGAGTCGCTCCATAAAAAATGCTTGTCGATTTTAAAGGAATGTGCTTCGCAAACGGCTTGTTGCAATCGCACTCCTAAAACGGCGGCTTGCAGCTCTAAGCGCGGTATAGTCAACGTTTTCAATGGGGCGCATTTCGATTTGGCACAGACGAAAGCGACCTCTATTTCTCCTCGATCATTTTTTACTCTCCAATAAGTAACGGCGGCAAAGGCGTTTTCACTTGCGTCGACGAAGGTGTGTAGTTGCAGGTTCTCAGGCGCACCGTTGCGGAAATAAAATCGAGGGCAGGCATATTCGATTACCGCTGGCAGTGGTTTGCGCCACTTTTCCCACAACATGGCTACGGCTTCTGAAGGTGGGTCATCCCAACGCGTTGCACATCTCCACACCTCTCGCATTATAAGCTTCGCACCGATGATAAAGTTGGCTAGGAATCCCAGTGGATCGAATATAGACATGACCACACTGAGGACTTCTCTTTTCGTAGGATGCCGATCGCCGTTCATTACCGCTGCGCTCACTTTGTTGAATTTCAATCCAAACATAAAGCTGTCCGTCGTGGAGTGCCAGTGCAACCCGAGTACTCTGTCTGTACCAACACAATCCTTCCCTCCGATGATCTTATCGACTTCCTTACCATCTAACGCTGAAACTACCTCCATGGAATTTGACGAAAAATTGCGTAGCTCAAACCCGGCGGCCATATGAATCTTCCTAACTTGCGCTGCAACGGCGATTGCTTCCTCTACGGTGTCAAAACTATCCACCAAGTCGTCTACATAGTGGTTTTCCAAAATTGCGGTTATGGCTCTAGCTGCATGACGGTCGTCGCTCCCATGCTCCATGGCGTTCCGCGTTTTGACATAATGAGCCGCACAGGGCGAACAAGCAGCTCCAAACGTCATGACACACATTTCATAAACATCGGGTGGTCGAGTTGAATCTCCATTGCGCCATAGGAAGCGCTGAGCACATCTATCTTCTGGACGCATCAACTCTTGGTGGAACATCTCCTTGATGTCTCCACACAAACCCACGGCTCGTTCACGAAATCGGAAGAGGATAGACGGTAGCGGCTTATAATCCTGTGGCCCTTTCAGCAGGCAGCTGTTCAGGGAAATTTGGATTTACCACGGCAAAATGTGGCAGGTACCAGGTGCATGGCGGCGACAAGGCGGCTTCCGATGTCGTGAGCTTGCGTGCATAACCCTTCTCCACGTAGCTAGTGATTATCTCCTTATATGCGATGGTAAACTTGTCATCACGGCTCATCTTCCTTTCCACACCCTTTAATCTCTTCAGCGCCACATCGAAACTGTCTGGCAATCGGATATTGTCGTGCTTCCACAGGAGTCCCGTCTGGAATCTCTGTCCGACACGGCAAGTCGTAGACTCCAAAATTGCTCGTGCTCGCATGTCAGCTTCACTTACAATTGGCGGCGACGGTCTAACTCCAAAGCTCTCGGTCTCAAAAAAATTGGCCACCATGTTATGAAGTGCTTCATCCGGACTGCATTTGACGAAAAGGCAAGTCGCTATCGAAGATGAACCCTTATCGATAGGACCGAACACTACCCAACCCAGTTCCGTTTTGGCAGCAAACGAACCATGTTTCCTCATCGCGATAGTAGTCGATGCTACACCCAAGTGGCAGTTATCTATGCCGATGAGAATTCGCGGCGTTGCTCCTGAATGTGGTTGTACCGGAAGACGGCGTGCTTCCTTGTCATCCAATTTCAGATCGCTGCGACTCAGGCTTTGTGTTGGCAGATCAAGCTTCCTAATGGCATGCACATGTTGCAAGTTGTATCTCTTTTTCATTCCAGCACCACTTATTTGTAGATCGACTAATGTGGAAGGCTCTCGTACCGCATGTCCTCCAAACCACTGTACATTCAGGCTATATGGCCGTCCTCGTAGATTTAACTCTTTGGCTAGGCTGCTATCCATCATCGTTATGGACGAACCTTCATCGAGTAAGGCATATGTATAGACACGACGTTGGTTTCCATACAGTGTAACTGGCAGGATGCGGTAGAGTAGCTTTCCTTTCTGCGAAATGGTAGAACAGCTTAAAACAGTTGCCTCCTTATCCTTTGGAAGTTGCTGGCGATCATTATTTGGCGGTGGTGTAGACCTTGATGTGGCACGTGAGGCGCTTCGTGACGTCGTTGTTGCTGCGGCTGGCGGACGCTCTTGCCGATGCTCGTGGAGTAGTTTGTTATGTACTCTACTGCATCCATCGATCCCTGGCAAATTGGACATCTCCTGGTTGTCGTTTCATCCACATGTAAGACCGTGCGGCGTTTGGGCTCACGAACTGCTAATTGACTTTCATCGTTGATTGTGCATATGACGTCGGCAAGTGTGTTGAGCCACCCACTAAAATGCAGTACGGTGGCTCGTGTTGGCAAAGTAGTAGTATGCCGACCCCACTCGATTCTTTTGCTCATCGGTAGCTTGGCTATGAGCTCATCGAGTAACATTGGGTTAGCAATATGATGGTCAGCACCAGCGGACTGCAAAAGGGCACAAATGTTTTTTGCCTTGGTCGCGAATGAAATCAGTTTCCCTAACGTATGCTCAGAAATTGGCGATATTTCTTTTACCTGTGCCAACTGACTACGAACCAGCTGTTCTGGTCGTCCAAACCTAAACCTCAATTGTTCAATGATGCAACTGACATTGTTCGGGTGAATAAGTAACGACTTCACCGTTTCGCGTGCATCACCCTTTAAACATTTTTGCAGCCGCTGATTATTATCAAAATTGCTATACCCATATGCCGCTGTCGATTCCATAAATGCAGCATAAAACACAGGCCAGTCTTCAGCCCGACCGCTAAATTCAGGTAAATCTATTAACTTTCTTGGGTAGTTCAAGTTATAGGGGGCATACTGTACTTGAGCATTAACGTTATTACCTATAGGCGTTGACGTCGGCACGACCGACGGTAGCGACGAAAATACAGACTGCGGCTGCAGTACTGAGGTGGCTATATACGTCGACGTCGGCGCAGACGACGGTTGCGAAAAAAAATTGGAATGCGATGATGCGACGTTGGTTGTAGGCATTGACGGCGGAATGGCTAACAATTGTGGAGAAAATATGGAATGCGACGGCAACGTTGAGGGAGGGCAAGACTGTATGGACGCTATATTAGATTGGGGCGAAAAACTATAAAAATGCATGGAAGGCGGGGGAGGTGCCCGTGAGATTTCAATAAATGGTGTGGAGACACCCGACTGACCATTATTCAACATCGACGACGATATTGGTTGCGTTTGAGATCACTGTGGCAGAGTTTGAGGCGCCTGCGTCGACTGCGGCAGCGTTACCAGCGATTTTCCGACGACACTACTGGCGTATGTAACGGCAGAACTCCCGTTATTCATGAGCGCAGACCTAAGTACTTCGTTTTGGGCTTCCCGCTCCCGTAACTGTACCTGCGTGGCTTTGAGGTGGAGTTCCAATATGGCTAAACGATTCTCGAAATCGTCATACTTGTGAGCACCCGGATTTTGTTGGGCATGGCTTGGCCCTGGCAGAGAATCCGTGGTCACACTCACGTCACTGGCTGAGACGATTGGCGCTCCATTGTTGGTACGCATGTATTCAGTTACGGGGGGTCTACTTGTGGCACATGATATACTTATAGGACTTGTACTTACTGCGATTAAAGGGCTTTCAATGACGGGTGACAATAAGTTATTGTTGTCCATATTTCTGCTGTTCGTACTGGTGTTCATGAGTCGAACGCTTCTGCGTGGCGGCGTGCGTTCAAGTGACATATGGTCGTGAAGGAATGTAACGCAATTGGCAAGATCTATTCTTTAACTTGTTACACAGCTTAGGCTTACCCACAGTTGCTTAACGACGAAATTCGTATGGCTGTTTAATAAATTATGTGGCAAAAATATTTATTGGCGGCAATTAAAATATGTATAAAATTTCTTTGGCGGGACGAACGTTGCGTTTGTACAGTGGCGCTGCGACGTTTGCATAGCTGGCAGCGTTGCGGTTAGCTGCGTCGATGCAGTGGCGGTGGCAGCGCAGTTGCTGTGGCGGCTTTGTGGCTATAATATTCCAATGGTCGTGGTAGAGCGACTAAAGATGTCATCAAATTGTTGTAAAATCGTGGCAAATTAAAACATAAATTGATACGAAAACTACATATAAGTGGCAGTATATTTGCCAAACGTATAAAATCGGCAGAATTCTCGCTGCTGCTGTTGGCACAATTTTCGTTGAAAATGCTTCCAGAATTTTCGCCAGTAACTCTTACGAGTTTTTACGCTGCTGCCGGTTGTGAAATGTTGCGCTAGCAGCGACGCACAGTAGGGAAGCTTCCATACATTCAGCGGAAAAAAATAGAAGGAGTTGTCGTAGGGCTTTGAAATTTTGCAGACAGGTTATATACGAGCTAGTTAAGAAAATTTCCAAAAATGGTTGAAATCGGTCAACTCCTAGGGGTACCTCCCTTGGACCTATAGTAAAAAATTAAAAAAAAACATTTAAATACAAATTTTAATTTCAGCCGAAAAAAGTAAGATATCTTCACAAAACTTTGCATATCAGTTACCCTCATAAAGGGCATTGACGGTACAAAAAATAATTGAAATCGGCCACTCCCTAGGGGTACCTCCCTTGGACCTATAGTAAAAAATTAAAAAAAAAATTTAAATACAAATTTTAATTTCAGCTCAAAAAAGTAAGATATCTTTACGAAACTTCGCATATCAATTACCCTCATAAAGGGCATTGACGGTACAAAAAATAATTGAAATCGGCCACTCCCTAGGGGTACCTCCCTTGGACCTATAGTAAAAAATAAAAATAATTTTTAATCCATACCTGTACTTAATTGTGAATAAAAGCGAAACGCGTTCATCGATTTTCTTGATTTATGTATCATTTTGTTCATAGGTTATGCGACTTTACGTGAAAATAATAGGACTTTGAACTTTTTTACCGTTTTCGATTTTTTATGAATTAAAAAAAAAAAAATTATTTTTAGGCAAAAAATATTTTTTTTTCTCCATACATTTATTTATAACTGGGAAACTGTTGCCTATATAGCGAAGCGTTATATAAACAGATGAAAGTACTAGTAATTCTTGATTTTTATAAATTTGTTTAAACAAAATCCGACTAGTGGTTCTTGAGTTATGTTAAACAAAAGAGCCTTATCAGAATTGAGTCGCGAATCAATTAGCTGAAAAATGTTGTACTGTATAATACAATAAATTGAAAAGGGGCACCTGGGGGCACTTGAAATTGATTAAAAATGTAAAAACAGATATGAAACAATGTATTAGTAGTGATTTCCAACTGGAGGCAAGTGGCGCTAAAATTACAGGTCCAAATGTTTGGAGAAAAAAGGGATTTTTGTTATATGTTCATAAAAATAAACAAAAAAAAAACTTAAGTCTCTGCAGAGTTTATTTTTTCAATTTTAGTAGACTGAAATATCCTACTTTAAATAAAAAATAAAAAGATAAACGTTAGCTCACATAATAAAAGATTATTCGTTTTGAAATTCTTAGGTTTAAATTAAGTTGGTTCGGTAAAACATACAAGTACTGAGTTTGAGACGGCTATAAAAAAAAAACTAGCAGTCAGATCGGAGTAATTCTTTTTGATTTGGTTGTACCATTTAGTCTAAATTCCAAAATATCACTGCATATTGCATGAAGAGTATGTTGACAATTTGACTTTTTTCCGCAAAATCCCCAGTGTGCGACGTAGCTGCATAGCGATTTATGCGACGTCGACTGCGACGTAATTTTCGGCAGCGAATAAAACTTCCAGGCGGCAGAGTGACAAATCTTAGGCGGCGGCGAGGCATACATCCAGCAAACAGCGAACCAAATTCCAGACGGCAGCGAGACACACATCCACCAAATGTTGACCAAATTACGGGGAAATAAATTTACAGGCAGCGACGTAAAGCTGCACAAACGAAATAAAGAATTTCTGCACAGTGAAATAAAGTTGACAGCGAGATAAAATTTGTCGTTGGCTTGGAGGAGCGAATTTAACGCACCAAAATGCTACATTTTCGTTTAATTGTGTTGAATGCTTGATTTGGTGGTTTATTTCTAAAATTAAATAACACATATATATATATATGACAAATTACAATTAACAAGATTTTTACTTACCGCTGTGTGCTTCCTCCAGTTCTCAGTTCTCGCCAACGATTAAAATGGTTTTCAAGAATAAAATGGCAGAACACTGGACGAAAGCAAGCAGCGTTAAGTTTACAGTGGTTGCCAGATCAAAACAATTTATTAAAGTGAAATGCAAATTTTATCCGACAGATGGCGTTCTGTGACAATCCCAGTAAACATTCGGGTCATAAAAGAGTCCATGAGCATTCACACATTATGAGCGCACTTTGGAGTCCGAAATGTATGTATTTCTGTTCTTAAGGTGGTCTCCTGATATGAGCGTAAATTCATACATTACAGAATGTTTTGTTTGTACACTTTTTATGGAAAAAAAATTTTTGTCCACTTTTTACGGAATTTTTTTTTTGTACACCTTTTTACAGATTTTTTTTTAAGTCTCTTTTTTTAGAAATCGGCTGGCAAAAGTTTAAAGAAAATCTACGATTTTTGTCGACTGAGCTGGTTGAATTGCTATTTACACGGGTCGATTTCGGTTGAACGACAAAATTCGGAAATGTATTAGGATACTAGCAAATACCCGTCCCGCTTTGCAGCGACGAACAAAAGCTTTTATGGTATAATGGGGCTTTCTTTACCTTTACCTTTACCATTACCTTTACCTTTACCTTTACCTTTACCTTTACCTTTACCGTTACCTTTACCTTTACCTTTACCTTTACCTTTACCTTTACCTTTACCTTTACCTTTACCTTTACCTTTACCTTTACCTTTACCTTTACCTTTACCTTTACCTTTACCTTTACCTTTACCTTTACCTTTACCTTTACCTTTACCTTTACCTTTACCTTTACCTTTACCTTTACCTTTACGTTTACCTTTACCTTTACCTTTATCTTTATCTTTACCTTTACTTTATCTTTACCTTTATCTTTACCTTTACTTTATCTTTACCTTTATCTTTACCTTTACTTTATCTTTACCTTTACCGGAACCATCCATCACCATCCGGGCCCACTACTTGAACCATCTCTGGGAAACCGACTTAAAAAATAACAATGAAAATATCTGTATGTCAAAGCCCTGCTTGACACCTTTCATTTGATACAAATATCGCTTATTCTGGCCGCTGTGGTGCAGTGGTTAGAGTGCTCGCCTGCTATGCCAGAGGTCTCGGGTTCAAACCCCAGTCCGAGCAAACACCAAAAAATTTTTTCTAATTAGTAAAAATCCAATTATTGGGTTTTTTAAGAGCAGCGGTCACCTCTCGGCAGTGGGCGGCATACCCTCCGAGAGTATTTCTGCCATGAAAAAGCTTCTCACAAATAATGCATTCGCCGTTCGGAGCCGGCATAAAAGTGTAGGTACACCCAATTGGTAGGAAAAAAGAAAAGGACCACACCTCGAATTGGCAGAGAAGCTCGGCCATAAAGCTCGTCAGAGTTATAATAGCGCCATTGTATTATATTATTATTATTATGTACATATACAGTGTTGGAAAAAATAATAGGGACACGAGAAAAATTTTACAATTCTCCATTTATTTCATTTTAAGACCAACTAATAATTACCATATATTGATGTTTACACGGAAAGGACATTCTGCAATAACTCTGGGGTGGTCTTTGTATCATAATTTAACTTTTATAAACAAAAACAATGAAATGTATAATTTCAGTTGGAAAAAATAATAGGGACAAATTTTAAATTCGATTGTTTTTTCAAATAAACTACAATATTACTGCTGCAGCTAGATTTAAACTAAAGTTTAGTTGAAGCTCCTTTATTTTTTATAAGTTCCTTACATCTTCGTGGCATAGGGTTGACCAAATCAGCGCAATTTGCAACTGGTATTAAGTACCAAGCTGCTTTAATTTTTTTTCCGTAACTCTTGCTTATTTTTCCATTTTTGATCCCCCATTGTCTTTTTTAATATTCCCTATAGGGCTGAGCTTCGACGACTGTGAGGGCTACTCCAAAACAGCAGCTTTCTTAAGTTCAAACCACGAGTTTTCTATTCTGGAGTCATGTTTGGGGTCATTGTTTTGCGTAAATCGTCATCTAATGATATCAAGGAGGGTTTAAATTATTCAGTTTTGAGTAGAACCATTCGCAACAGACCTCGAGATAGATGTAGGACTAAGTGGAAGAAATCCCAGAAAAGTTCCGTATCTTAGAAAAAATAATGTAAGCCAACGAACTGAATTCGTTCAGAGTACGCCACCGTGCTTGATAGTCTTTCTGGTGTATCTGGGGTGAAATTCTGCATTCTGCGGACGTTGAACGAACATTATTCCATCCGAGCCGAATAAATTTACTTTTGTGTCATCAGATTAAATAACGTTATTCAAGTCTTCCGGCAACATGTTCCTCTGTGCGAATTCAATTTGTTGGCTTACATTATTTTTTCTCAGATACGGAACTTTTCGGGGATTTCTTCCACTTAGTCCTACTTCTCGAGGTCTGTTGCGAATGGTTCTGCTCAAAACTGAATAATTTAAACCTTGATATCATTAGATGACGATTTACGCAAACCAATGACCCCAAACATGACTCCAGAATAGAAAACTCGTGGTTCGAACTTAAGAAAGCTGCTGTTTTGGAGTAGCCCTCACAGTCGTCGAAGCTCAGCCCTATAGGGAATATTAAAAAAGACGATGGGGGATCAAAAATGGAAAAATAAGAAAGAGTTACGAAAAAGAATTAAAGAAGCTTGGTACTTAATACCAGTTGCAAATTGCGCTGATTTGGTCAACCCTATGCCACGAAGATGTAAGGAAGTTATAAAAAATAAAGGAGCTTCAACTAAACTTTAGTTTAAATCTAGCTGCAGCAGTAATATTGTAGTTTATTTGAAAAAACAATCGAATTTAAAATTTGTCCCTATTATTTTTTCCAACTTAAATTATAAATTTCATTGTTTTTGTTTATAAAAGTTAAATTATCATACAAAGACCCCCCCAGAGTTATTGAGGAATGTCCTTTCCGTGTAAACATCAATATATGGTAATTATTAGTTTTGTTCGCGTACTTTCTCCAACAGCATTTACTCAGCAGCCTACAACAGCCAGGTGTTGGAGAAAAATGTCACCTATCCTCTCACAAGAGAAAAATATCGTAAGAGGTAAACGAACACAAAATTTGCAGAGTTCAACAGCTTTGGCAAACAGCTGATTTTTATTTACATTCACAAGCCCCAAATTCAAAGGATAAAAAGATTAAAATTAAAATGATAATAAAATTGGTGGAAATTATTGCTGTTAATTATGTATATATGTACATATAACATAAAAATAATAAAATAAAACATAGTTTTTTTCTTATTTAATTTCTTTTGATTCGTTTTGGGTTTCGTTTTGGTCAGTCTTTTGTCACCTCGCGATAACCTCCTCAATCTAAAAATCGTTCGCATAGGCTCGCAAAAAGGTTTTTTGAAGTTCGGAAATGCATCCGGAACTCTCTTTTACAATAAATCGGCACTGTTTGTTCTATATAAATGCTAATGGAGTTACAATTCTGCCTGAAAACAGTGGAGATATATGCACATATGTATGTATCTGCAATACAATTAACTTCATGTTGTTGTTGTTGTAGCCACCAAGACACTCCCCGAAGGTTTTGGGGAGTGTAGGGGATGTGACAGTCCTTTGCCGGATAAATCCGGTACGCTCGGGTACTAGTCCCTTCTGACACTAGCCCGACTGTCGTGCGAACGATTTTTTCTGGCCATAATCAACCTTCTAGGCCGGTGGATTTTAGTCGCGTCTTACGACAGGCATTCCTTACAACGGGTATATTCTAGACCCCCTAACCCGCTGGGGTTCGCTGTTACTATCTAATAAATAGGATTTCATTGTAATTATCACACTAACAATTGCTTTTCTTTGTACCCATGTCCATACTGTTTTCCACCGCAGTATGTCTTCCTGTCTGCTGCCCCGCAGAAGAGATTTCAATTTAATGCACCCGGCCCTGGCCATGCTTTAAAAAAATAACCCACTATGGACCGATCCACAGTACTTTTGAGTAGAACAAACTTTTGCGTTGGCGGTATTTGGCCGCGCTTTAAAAAAAATAGCCCCAGCCAGCAAAATTTCCTTTCTCGAATTATATCTGCGGAGCGATCGGGAGTGTTAAAATTAGTAAAATTAACATCCATAGAAGATTTCCCGAAAGTTCCAGTGGTTTTAAAATAAATACGGCGGGCGCATTATACTGAAGCCGACCCACTGCAGAACTACTCTCGGAGGGTGTGCCACCCACTGCCTAGAGTGGCTGCTATTTTTAAAATCCGGATAATTGGGTTTTAGTTAGAATTTGTTGTCTATCCAGGCTCAGTGAAACTTTCAGGAAATATTCCGTAGATGATAATTCATCTTATCTTAACACTTTCAACTATTATTAAATTATAATATTAAAGTTCTCTAGAAATAGAATTCTCCCGGCTGAGGGTTATTTGTGTAAAGCGCGGCTGAAGGCAAAAGGTGTTCTATACAAAACAACTGTGGATTGCTCCATGGATATTAATCCAGAAAGAAAATTCTGCCGGCTGAGGGTAATTTTATTGAAGCGCTGCCAAAAGCCGCCAACGCAGAAAGATGTTCTACACATACATACATTAATTTAACAAGGAATGTCTCCTGAACTATAAGCGTCCGGAGGGTAGTACTTTGTAGTACGTTGTTTGTGATCTGTGAGACCACCCCTACCCTCTGGAAAATTAATTGTTATCGGATCGTGGATCATTATATACAAATTTTCCCTCTATCCAGGCTGGGGATCCAACCCATGACCTCTGGTATGGCAGACTAGCCACTGTCCGCCACACCACAGTGGCCACAACACTCCCCACTGCACCACAGCGGCCCCGTTAATATATATTCCCGCAAAGGAGATTACAATTTACTAAGGTACATAATATGCATATAAATACTTCGCAAAAAGTATGTAACTTATTTAGCATAATTAATTTATCCATATTTGTTGCCAATTTAGTGTATTTTTCCAATTTTATAATTGATTTGTATATTTTGCAAATCTTGTTACTTGCAAAAATTCAAGTCAGCTGTTGTTTGATCAGCTGTTTTCCTGTTGGAAAATTGCTGTTGGCAAAAATTTTTCCAACAGAATTCAACAGCTTCTCACAAAATGAAATGTCAGTTTTCTCTCTCAGTTGGTTCTCTTCTGTTGGAGATTTGGCGTAAAAGAACGGCGACAAAGTGTTTGTTTTTAAAAGTTTTCGAAAAACATCAAAAAATATCCGTAAACGAACAAAGCTATTATTTGGTCTTAAAATGAAATAAATGGAGAATTGTAAAATTTTTCCCGTGTCGCTATTATTTTTTCCAACACTGTATGTGGTCCCTGCCGACTTGGGTAATTTTTTTTCCATAATCATAATCAGTACATCTCTATGTGAAAGCTCTGTTCAAAACTTTTCATTTGATACCAATATTGCTCAGAAATATTCCGAGATCATCCGGGTCCACGTTATGACCCATATCTGGGGACCCGACGTAGGAATCATAATGAGTACATCTCTATTTAAAAGCCATGTTTAATACCTTTTATTTTATACCAATATCGTCCAAAATATTTAGGGGGTAGTCGGGTAAACGTTTTGACCTTTTGCTGTTTCCTGTGTGCTATTTAAGTGCAACGGAAGTGTACCTGCTATTTCCTTTTTAAAATTTCACTCTGCAAGTTCAGTAGACTGAAAAAACATATGATTTGCGATCATATGGTTGCAATTTAAAAAAAAAATCGAAAGTGATTTCAAGTCAAAAAACTAAGAAAATCGGGAATATATGTGATTCAATAGAAAATGAAGTGAGAAAATTATATTATTTTAATTTATAAAGTTTATTTAATTTGTTTAATAAGGTACCAGCTAAAAGGAAACGTGTTAATGACAGCGTCGTCGGATCATCGTCTGCGCTCTCGGGATTCTGCGTTGTTGAATCGCAAATAGGAGGTAGTATACTAATTAAATGGGAAAATTGTCCATTAATGTCACACGCCCCGAAAAAATAACTTTTTCACAGATGTCATAACAGAAATAGAAACTTGCCGGAAACTTGTAGTTTATGAGATATTTGTTGGCAAAGTTGTAAAATCCACCAAACAAAACACCAAAACTGTGCACTATTACCGAGGAAATACGCTTTTGCGTTGACGGCCTTGGGCCGCACGTTAAAAAGATAGCCCTCAGCCGGCAGAATTCCTTTTCTGGATTTATTCCTGGACCAATCCACAGTGCTTTTGTGTAGAACATAGGACACTGCACATTTGGCTTTCCCTTTGATTTCATTTCGTAAAATTTTAATTTTGTTATGCACTTGTGAATAAAGACAAACAGCTGATTTGACAAAGTTCTGTTCGTTGAAGTGCCAGTAAATTTGCATAAGTTTCTCTCTTTCGGAGAGCAAGACATATTTTTCTTTGTTTGCAAATTGCTGCAATTTGCAGCCGCCGAACGGACCTATTATTGTTATGAGCGATTTGTTGAATTTTAAAATTATATGTATATCGTAAATTTCAATGTATGTTTGTATGTTTTCTTATTTACTGAAGATTACGCACCGAAAGTATTCCCCCAAGTGTGAAAAACACTACAATGCGGAATCGTTTCCGTAAATTGAAGTTACCGAGGAAAAAATGTCGATCCGAAATCGCACCGAGTAATGTGAAAAGGCCCGAAGTTGTTTTTTCAGTGTATACTAACATGAATGCAGATATATTCTTCAGTGGAGTGAATATATTTTCTTAGAATTAACATAGGAATGCGGTATTGTGATAAGAAAGTCTTATGTGATACAAATTTCTTGAGTATAAAAGCCAGTTAAACATTATACCTTTGTGATTCTAATTCGGAGTAATGTTAAGGCGAAAGTGTTTTATTCTATTTAGTACTCAGTTTATTCTAGTAATATTGAAATGTACCTCAGCAATTCCAATCGTTTCTGGAAAATTGGGCATAGAACATTTTGAAAACTATTTGAATGAAATCAGTCCTGATGACAAACAAGCAGATGATAAAACTCGAAATGCGGTCAAATCAGAATTTCAACGCTGGCCAAGTAATCTTCTATACTACAAAATCGAATCCGACTACACCAAGGAAGAAGTTGATAATGTACATGTCGCTTTAAAAGTATTTAACGAGAGCACTTGCTTGAAATTCAAAGAGTACAATGAATTAGAAAATAATAACAAAAAGTACATTAATTATAAAAAATCAGCCGATTTGTGTGGGACGCGGGTGGGATTTAATCCATTAACTCCTATTGGGCCACACAATGTTTTTCTAAACTCTTATTGCTTGAGCGAACGTGGCGTTATTCAGCATGAAACACTTCATGTTCTCGGCCTTTATCATGAGCAGAGTCGCCCCGACCGAGACAAGTATGTTCAAATCGAATATTCTAATATACCAGAAAGGTATTGGTCGCAATTTATAGTATATCCTGAAATTTATACGACTACCTATGATGTCAAATACGATTACAAAAGCTTAATGCACTATTCACAATTCGCTTTTGCCAAGGACCAGACCCAACCATCTATGCGTGCCAAGAATGGTAATGTCGTTACATATCGGGAAATGGGACAGATTTTCGGGCCATCGGAAGGAGACTTAACAAAGATTAAAATTATGTATAAATGCAGTTAGATGAAGCAAATATAACTTCGATGAGGAAATTCCCATATATAATATAAGTGATAATTAGGGAAGCTAAAAATATGCACGAAAAATTTCAAAATATGCATGCTAGTATGCCCGAAAAGTAAATGAAATATGCTCGTAAATATGCACTAAGAAATCTCATTATTTGCATGTATGCCTAAAAAATATCTGAAATATGCTCAAAAAATTTATGTATTCCATTTCAAGCTTAGATTTTTATTTAACGAATTTTGCAAAATAATAATAATATAAGAACTGAAACGTACAATTCACATTTTCCCCATTTAAAAAATTTGTTTTTAAATACTATAAAACTGGGCTGCTCACCTCATAGGCACTCAAAGCACAATTGTTTTTGTTTTGTTTCGAATCATAGGCACATATACATATTTTCACTTCAAATATGAAAATAAAATTTTCTTTGCACTCCCATAAGCACTCAGATATAAAAATAAATTTATATGTATGTGCCTATGATTCATATTGAATGTGCAGAGCAAAGGCACTTTGTATAGGAGCTCGAGCACTGCCGTAAGCAATCGAAATTTACAATAACAAATTTGTAATGAAAAAAAAATTCAAAAAATGAAAGCACTGTAAAAAATTTGTATTCAAAAAATTTTCATATAAAAAATAAAAAAAATTTGTATGTATGTGATACTACCATTTGAAAATAAATTCTAAAATAATATTTTATTGGAATTCATAAAAAAATTTAAATGAGCAAAAAATTTTTCAGTGCATTTAAAAAATTTGTAGATGTATTGAGTTTTGTACTTTCAATACGAGAGCGTTGAGCAGCCCTGCTATAAAATACTTTAAATTAAGCTTAAATTAGTTATGCATTAACATTATTTCCATAATAGTAACAGTATCGGTATTAATTTCGTCGATTATTGGTGCAGTAACAGTAAACAGCTGAACAGTGACCAATAAAGGTGACCATAGCAATAGAGTCGCTCTTCTTCTATTGGTTTTTTAGTTTGCGAAATTATCATATTTTGTATTATTGCTAATTGCGTGTTCTCTTTTGATTGCTACGACCATATTATTATTGAGTCATGACAGTGAACAACTGAAACAAACAATCGATCAGCTGGTTAGCGTTACTGCTGAAAACCAAAATTCATTTGGTTGTTACCGACTAGCGAATCACTAATCAAATACATTGTTTCCCATAAGGTTGGTTGATCAGCTGTTTTATAACGATACTGTTACTGCATAACTAATTTGAGCTTTAATTTTAGATTTGTATTTATGTAAATACATGAGATCTTTTTACAGAGCAAACGAAACCATTCCATTAATATTGTGCAGGGTTGCATTGAACTATCGTATGCTGTACTATATTTTCCAGTGTGAATTTTTGGCGGTTTTCCGCGAAAAAGCTCTTGTATGGGAAAATGATTAATATTGACCGTGTAGCATTGAGTAAAGTTTTTTTTTACTCTGGGTTTGCTTCGAGGCTCTGATCAGCATACAAAAACTTAGTGTTTGTGGTGGTGAATTTTTATAAGGGAAAATGCTCCGCTCCGGGGCCCAGATCAATAGTTAAATAGTCTTGTTTGTATGTATACCCAACTATCTGAATTAACCACAGATAAGATGTTGCCAGCTTAATATTTTTCGATATTGCTCGATTAAGTGCCAAAATATGCCAAAATAAGCACGAAATGCATTTTGACCGTAAATATGCATTTTAGGTCTAAATATGCATTTGCATATTTTTAGCTTCCCTAGTGATAATTTAATGGATTTAAAATTTAGATCTCAGATATTTGACAACCAAGTTTTCGTCCGGTATCCAAGAATCTAAACAATTTCCATTATTTAAATTGAGCGCTGAGATCATTGAATTGCACGTATCAATGGGTGAGTTTCTAAGAAAAAGCTGCTCCGCAACTGTTGAGCTGAACAGTTGCCAACAGTTGTGTAGCAGTTGAGTTAAACAGCTACGTCTTAGAAACGGTTTGATGAATTTATCAGCTGTTTGGCTTTACACAACATGTTGAGCTTAAGTAGCGAAGAAAATTTGTGATGCACAAAATGGCGAAAAGTTGCCAACTGTTGAGCTGAGCGGAATTACTCAACAGTGCGTTTCTAAGACAAACACTCAACAGTTGCACAACAGCTCAGTCTTAGAAACTCACCCAATTTTGCAAGCGGTTTGTAACCTTGGTCTTAAACCGTCGTTTCTCGCGCACTTATTTTAGGACGTCGTTACTCACGGGGTGTCATATACACCCCAAGCTAAAATGTATTATTTCTTGGAATTGTGAAAACTTACGGATCGATAACTAATACATGTTATATATAAAGTCACGAAAATACGAATTAATATGTTTTTAATAAATAAGGAATGATTTTTATTGAACAATTTTAGACATAAAACAAGGAACAAAAAATTAAGAAATAAGACTTCATTTAATAAAAACCCTCAACTGAGTGAAAAATTAACTGATTTTCGCCTTCTTAGCAGGTAATAATAATGAACATAAGTTATTTATTAATAAAAAGAAATAGAACGGTAACTCACTCCAAGGTAGTGCAATACTTGCAGATATTGCATATATGAACTATGGAACACTTTTTTTACGCGTTTACTCGCGGGGTGCAATAGACACCCCAATTGAAATTTAGATGCTCCGTTTAGCTGAACGGTAAAACTGAAACTAACCAGCATTAACCTACTAATAAAGTGTGTAAATATACTCAGCTATTAGAAAATTTGCGGCCCTGGTACAACCAGAAAAAAATGTATGACGGTAATTAATAGTGTTCGGGTGCAATTTACACCCCGCGCGAGTAACGGCGGGTTAAATAGTGAAAGTTTTCAAAATACTTAATCTTTCTGCTGATGCACTGCTATGTGGCAGCGTTAATATATTTGCAACAAATTCACAACATTCTCATCTATATTATTAATACGCTAACATAAATTGTGTTCCATCTCCGCCGTCGAAACTACTGAACCGATTTTAAAACAAAGCCACCATTAGAAAGGTATTACTCTCAAATGGAACTGCGCCATTTTTCATTAAAATTGGTTGGAAAATGCGTCCACAATCGTCGTTGGAAAATTGCCCCGTGGTTGTTTATGCATGCTTTTGAAAACAACAGAGCTGTGACAGTGCATATGCATAGGTGAGTTTGCGCGTCTTCACCAAAGTTACCATTCAATTTTGAACATGTTTGGCTGGAAGTGGTGTGTAGTTTCAAAGAAGTAGAAACAAAAAAGTAGCAAAAGCACTACAACAAAAACACAGTCATGAACATGTTTGGCTGGAAGTGGTGTGTAGTTTCAAAGAAGTAGAAACATAAAAAAGTAGCAAAAGCACTACAACAAAAACACAGTCATGTAATAAGAAGGGATAAGTAGGAAATAAATTAAGAAAAGAAAACAGCAGAAATAGAAAGAAAGAAGTAGGTAGGAGAATTATGAAGACGATTAACGACAACAACACCAACAACAACAAAATTGAAGCAGTGACAGTAGCAACAAAAGGAGCAGCATCTACAGGAGCAACAACAAAATAGTAACAGTGACAATAACAACAAACAATTATATAAAAACTATAGTTGCACCTTAAGCATAGTACTGAGTTCGAGTTTCACGTGAAACTGCTGTCAAAATTCATACAAAAAAACTGGTTGTGAAACATGTGTGAAATTTCACAGATATGTATATCACGACAAAGTTGTACTGAGTTCCTGCCGTGAAAACGTTGCGCAACATGCTAGCAACATCATGCCAGCAACATTTTTTCACGACAATTAAAATATACAATGCTATTTATTTTCGAGTGAAAAGTGACATTTGTTGAAATTGAAATTTATATCTTGTACCTATAAAATTTTTTTATTGGCCAAAATTTGAAAGTTGCTTCTGAGGCGATGCTCCAAATTTTTTCTTTTTACATTTGCTCAGTTTTCGTTTTGGCATTTATTCTCATTTGACAAACAAAATTTCTTGAAACATTTAACGGCAAAATAAATGCATGTTGCTGGCGAAATTTCACGGCCGTGAACTCAGTACTAGGCTTTAGTCATAAGAAAACATCTAGAAAAAGTTTCGAGTTTTGACAGTAGGCAGCACTCTAGTTTAAATTGTTTTTCATATTCCCCACGCTGTGCCAAAACTCTTCTATTTCGGTTTGTTCAAGCAATTTTCTTGCATTCTAAAAATTTATACTACTAAATAACTCTTTCGGGATTTTCCTTCGAAGCGGAGAGTTGCCAATGAAAAGTGAAAAGGTAACAAAGAGGCTTTTTTATATTTAAGAAAAAAACTAAAAAACGTTTATTACATTATAGTTTTGAAAGTCAAAAGAAAAAGAAAGTGGCCCGCATTTTTAAAAGGGTTCAAATATTGCATATTTTCAAAAAGTTAGGTATCGAGGCCGAAACATGGTCCTAAACATTTTTGAGTATTATTGGTATCAAATCCAGATAGAGACCAAAACCTGGACCCGGATGACCCCAAATATTTTTTCGCAATATTGGTATTGAATTAAAGGTGCTGATCAGGGTATCCATATATATTTTACACTATACGGATACCTCAATGGGATTGCAGCCCAGGCATGTACCGGAATAGGTCGAATCATTTTTGAGCAATATTTGTATCAAGATATAGTAGTAATGATGATATACACCGATTTGTGGACCCGGAAGGACATGGCAAGTTGTTGATAAGGAACGCGAGAGGGGGAGAGAGAGAGAGTAGTATAAGGGAGGAAGAGATGGAGGGAACGGGAAATGCAGAGTGGTAGGGAGACCGATAGGGAAGGGAGTGGCATAGTGTGATTTGTCGCAGCGAAGTGTGACGGGTATTTGCTAGTATTTTTATATAGTTCAAATTTGGGTTATCTTAATAACATTGTACCTATTTTATAAAAATTATAATTATAACTTCTTTTTTATTATAAATGAACATTTTTAAATAAAGAATGTATACTAAGGTGGAGTGAAAACATATGGAGATTTTTTTTTGTTCTTTTTTTGAACGTACCAGCAATGAAAAGTAGCCTTTATACGAGTTAATGAACCCCACAAAATTTTATGGCGATAGGACTACGTTTTGAACTGCCCCCAGCTCCGCAAAGTTGAAAGTAATAAGCACGATCTGGTACAAATATTAAATTTTCAGAATTATAAAATCGAAAAACGAAGTATGAGGATTGATAAAGATGGCTAAGCTGAGTATTAAAGTGAATTTATTTTTTCTTGAAACAACAACAACAAAAGTTATTAATGGACAAAGTTTATATTATGCATTTTTTAAATTACAATTACTTAAAAACTACTCAACCGATTTCGAATGTTTTTATGCCGTTCAATAGGTATTTTAATTCCCTTTAATTTGATTTACATTTATATATGAAAAGTAAGGGGGGTAAAGGGGGGTTGACCCCCGCAGCGAGGGTGTTATGAAACCCACATAAAATGTATATCAGATTAAAGGGAATCAAAATACATATCGAATGGTATAAAAATATTCGAAATCGGTTGAGTAGTTTTTAAGTAATTGCAATTTAAAAAATGCATAATATAAATTTTGACCTTTAATAACTTTTGTTATTGTTATTTCAAGAAAAAATAAATTCACCTTAATACTCAGCTTAGCCATCTTTATCAATCCTCATACTTCGTTTTTTGATTTTATAATTTTAGAAATTTTACATTTGTACCAGATCTCGCTATTTTTTTCAACTTTGTGGGGCTGGGGGCACCTCTAAACATGCGAGTAGGCCAATAAAATTTTACAGGCTTATTTCTGGGCTACAATAGTGCCGTTCTGGCTTTGGAACAAATTGAATTTCCAAAAAAACATTTTCACTCCACGTTAATGTATACATGTATTTACATATGTACATAGATATTTTCATATACAAAAATATAGGGCAGACATTACCCATTGAAAATGATCATATATGTACATCTCTATATTTCATATTTTTGAAATCACATTCGTTAAATTTAAAATAAAAGCAATTTCGATTTTTCGCTCGTAGAAAAGACCGAATTATGCATATTGAACTCAGACCTGAGCATCCTCAATTACATTTTTTTATACTCAGCTGTACTAGTACACCGAGTATTATAGTGTTAATCACATGGATTGTAACAGAATGAAATAATCGAGATAGATATAGACTCATATATATCAAAATGATCAGGGTGAAAAGAGAAATCGATTGAGCCATGTCCGTCCGTCCGTCCGTCCGTCCGTATGTCCGTCCGTCCGTCCGTATGTCCGTCCGTCCGTCTGTAAACACTCTAACTCGCTCAAAAATTGAGATATTTTGATAAAATTTGAAATGCAAGTTGGTATCGAGACTGGGACGGTTGCTATTGAAAATGGGCGAAATCGGACCATGACCACGCCCACTTTTCCCATATAGAAAAAATCGGAAATTTGGTATCTCAGTCACTAATATAGCTGGAGCGATGAAATTTTACCCACGTGTTGAGCTCAGGCCCCTAGGAATAAATTTGATGAAATTTTGGAAAATGGGCGGTGCCACGCCCACTTATTAAGGGTCAAACATGGAAAGTTTTTTTTTCATAACTCAGAAACCATTGAAGATATATCGATGAAATTTGGTATGCGTGATTTGCTTACTTAGATAAATGTTTTGACGGAAAATTGTCAAAATCGGTTGACGGCCACGCCCACTTTTATATATGTGAACTATAAAGGGGCATAAAAAAACATTTTAAGCCATATCTCTGTCAAATATAAAGCTCTACCATTGAAATTTTGTCACATGAGTCCAACTATGGACATAAAACAAAAAACACAAAAATTTTGGAAAATGGGCGCTGCCACGCCCACTTATTAAGGGGCAAACATTGAGTCATAACTCAGAAACTATTGAATATATATCGATGAAATTTGGTACGCGTGATATATTTACTTAGGCAAATGTTTGGACGAAAAATTGCCAAAATCGGTTGACGACCACACCCACTTTTATATATGGGTCTTATATAGTGGCCTAATAAAAACATTTTAAGCGATATCTCTGTCAAATATAAAGATATATCATTGAAATTTTATGGCAGAAGTCTAACTGCGGGCATAAAACGAAAAACACAAAAATTTTGGAAAACGGGCGTGGCACCGCCTCTTTTTAGAAGCAGGAATATACGAGGTTTCTGAGCCCATAACTCGACAAATAATTTATATATAATGACGAAACTTGGTGTGTGCACTTTCATTACTTATTGTAATACGTGTTCAAAATTTTAGCGAAATCGGTTGACGACCACGCCCACTTTTAAATATGGGTATTATAAAGTGACCTAATAAAAACATTTTAAGCGATATCTTTGTCAAATATAAAGATAATTCATTGAAATTTTGTGGCATGAGTTCCACAATAGACCGGAAACAAAAAATAGAAAAATTTTGGAATATGGGCGTGGCACCGCCTCTTTTTAGACAAGGGGATATACGAGATTTCTTATCCTATAAATCGACAAATAATTGCGATATTATAACGAAACTTGGTTTATACACTTTTATAACTTGTGTTAATAGACACGCAGAAATTTATTGAAATCGGTTTATGACCACGCCTACTTTTTAACAAAGATATTTCTGGAATACCCTTTGGGAATTTGTAACGTGACATCTTTGTAACTAGAAGTCATAAAGGAATGAAATTTTGCACAAAGAATAATATTCATATGCTTAGTTGGATGACTGATGAAAATGTTGAAAATGGGTGTGGATACGCCCACTTTATGCAGCACTTGCTTTATATAAAGTACACCGTGTTTCCTTCAAACGCAAACAAACAATGAAAGCATACAGCTGAGTATCAAATGTTCGATTCCACTCGAACTTAGGCTTCCTTACTTGTTTTAATTACAATTACTTGTAAATGTAATTGAAAATCTCCAATCACAAGTAATTGTAATGGATTGGCATCAATTAAATTTTTCTTGGGTTTGAGAAAATTTAGTTATACAATCTGTTTCTATTCTTGTTCTTCCTTTTGTTATTGTTATTGTTTTTGTTTTTTTTTTTGTTTTTTCATTGTTTTTTGTTTTTGTTAAGCTACCATCTCTATATGTGGTACTCGTAACGTTTTGTTACCATTTTCAGACCGATTCCATTCCGTTCGTATGGAAGTGCTTTGACAGCGTTACCATTTGTGCCAGAATACCAATTGAAAAGATAGTCATGATTTTCAGCAACATAAATTACCAGTAAAGTAATTTTGCGGTAACGCTCAGAATAGGACTTATGCATCAAGATTGATCTTAAGGGTTTATGAAAGAGAGGTTTCTTGCTTTGTTGCTATTGTTTTTTTTTTTTTTTTAGGAAAATGTCAATGTGCAAGGGAAGAAAACTTAAACTCACATTCAAATACAACAAAACTTTTTTCCAATTCGACTTGCTTGACATTAGCACAATTTTAGTATATATGTATATACAATACACATTAGCTGATTCACTAATAAACCTTGACTAAGAGAAATACAAATTTCATGCGGTCTCATCATTACGTATATTGTCACTTGCGAAGCGAATGAAAATTTAGGCGAACTTCGCGGTCTCGAATTATGGGATGCGAATCTGCAGCGAATTCGCCCACAAATTGCGAATGAGTGACGAAAATGAATTTTGCGAATTGCCGGTAGCGAAAAAATTTAATTCGCTTCGCTAGATCTGTCAAAATCTGGCGAATGTCTAATTTGTTCGCTTTTGCACGTCTTTGCATTTATTTCGGTAAAAAAAACTAAAAAAAAGAAAGTAGAAACTATTTAAAGTGAGTATTTAATAGCATTAAAGAAAACAAAAGAGAGTGTATCATTTTTTTTAAACTTCAGGATGAAACGCACAACACCACAGCAGTTCCAAAAGCTGGTTGCTCTTACGAAAAACAATCCATACGTCGCACACTGGGGATTTTGCGGAAAAAAGTCAAATTGTCAACATACTCTTCATGCAATATGCAGTGATATTTTGGAATTTAGACTAAATGGTACAACCAAATCAAAAAGAATTACTCCGATCTGACTGCTAGTTTTTTTTTTATAGCCGTCTCAAACTCAGTACTTGTATGTTTTACCGAACCAACTTAATTTAAACCTAAGAATTTCAAAACGAATAATCTTTTATTATGTGAGCTAACGTTTTTCTTTTTATTTTTTATTTAAAGTAGGATATTTCAGTCTACTAAAATTGAAAAAATAAACTCTGCAGAGACTTAAGTTTTTTTTTTTGTTTATTTTTATGAACATATAACAAAAATCCCTTTTTTCTCCAAACATTTGGACCTGTAATTTTAGCGCCACTTGCCTCCAGTTGGAAATCACTACTAATACATTGTTTCATATCTGTTTTTACATTTTTAATCAATTTCAAGTGCCCCCAGGTGCCCCTTTTCAATTTATTGTATTATACAGTACAACATTTTTCAGCTAATTGATTCGCGACTCAATTCTGATAAGGCTCTTTTGTTTAACATAACTCAAGAACCACTAGTCGGATTTTGTTTAAACAAATTTATAAAAATCAAGAATTACTAGTACTTTCATCTGTTTATATAACGCTTCGCTATATAGGCAACAGTTTCCCAGTTATAAATAAATGTATGGAGAAAAAAAAATATTTTTTGCCTAAAAATAATTTTTTTTTTTTTTAATTCATAAAAAATCGAAAACGGTAAAAAAGTTCAAAGTCCTATTATTTTCACGTAAAGTCGCATAACCTATGAATAAAATGATACATAAATCAAGAAAATCGATGAACGCGTTTCGCTTTTATTCACAATTAAGTACAGGTATGGATTAAAAATTATTTTTATTTTTTACTATAGGTCCAAGGGTGGTACCCCTAGGGAGTGGCCGATTTCAATTATTTTTTGTACCGTCAATGCCCTTTATGAGGGTAATTGATATGCGAAGTTTCGTAAAGATATCTTACTTTTTTGAGCTGAAATTAAAATTTGTATTTAAATTTTTTTTTTAATTTTTTACTATAGGTCCAAGGGAGGTACCCCTAGGGAGTGGCCGATTTCAATTATTTTTTGTACCGTCAATGCCCTTTATGAGGGTAACTGATATGCAAAGTTTCGTGAAGATATCTTACTTTCTTCGGCTGAAATTAAAATTTGTATTTAAATGTTTTTTTTTAATTTTTTACTATAGGTCCAAGGGAGGTACCCCTAGGAGTTGACCGATTTCAACCATTTTTGGAAATTTTCTTAACTAGCTCATATATAACCTGTCTGCAAAATTTCAAAGCCCTACGACAACTCCTTCTATTTTTTTCCGCTGAATGTATGGAAGCTTCCCCACTGTGCGTCGCAGGGGGGCAGGAGAATTTTGGGTCCACCAGGAGGAGCGGGGTGATCATCGCTTTATTTATTTTATTTATCACGTTTATATTAATTTCTTAAACTTTTGTTTATACACAAATAAATAGATACATATATTGTAAACAAATCAAAACATATGTAGTAAGTGATAGAGTTGGGAAACTATCGATAGCACTACCGATAGTATCGATATTTTATTTTTTTCAGACTATCGAAGACCATCGATGGTTTTTCAAAACTATGAAAAACTATCGATGGTAATGTGTACTATCGATAGTTTTACAACCTTTACACACCTCCATATTGCACATTGCTATTTCAGAGTACCAGCTATTGAAAGTTGTATGAATTTAGTGTGTACATATTTACAAAATGTTTTGATTTATACATTTGCAGACTGGATAAAAGGCGGTTCCAGTTTTGTAGATTTTTTGAAAGAAACAGTTTTCGAAATATTTTAAAGTTTCAGTTTTTGAGCTAAGAAAAAAAAAATACGCTTACAAGTCTGTCAATTTCTTCGCTATTACCAGTTTTTATGTTACGTTTGCAGAGGATGAAATATCATTTCCACCAAAGCAAAAATAATTAAAATCGACGTTAAAGTGACGGAGTTATGGCGAACCATTTTTTTTTTGTAATTTTTTATTAATTATTTTTCCGGCATTCATCTTCTTTTTTCATTATTTTAACGAAATATTAAATATCATCCTGATTTTGCACTGTGATTTAATAGCTGTTTTCAGTAGAAAAATGACAATGTTATAAGAGATTCAGTGAACAAATCTATATTTATTTCAATGCGATAGTACTATCGATAGTGCTATCGATGGTTTATTTTTTTAAGACTATCGAACACTATCAATAGTTTTTTTAAAACTTTCAAAAACTATCGATGGTGGGACTATCGATAGTTTCCCACCTCTAGTAAGTGACAGAAACGTCAAATTCGGATGAACTTATTCAATTTGTTTGAATGGCAACATCACAAGGCACGCGAAAAAGTTCATTCGCCACTCACAATGCAAATTTTAGATGTGTTCGCTAACCTGTTCGACTCGCCAAATATATTCGCTTCGCAAGTGACAATATGCGTAATGTATTGATACATATTAGGGGTATTCGCTATCCCTAGCAAGATAGCAAGATAGCACGGATTGCAAATATCCTAGACCAAAATATGCTACACATCGAGAGCACCCCATTGCACAGTCGTAGGAAATTATAAGAAGCAGCTTTTCTTTTTAGCCAAAGGGACGCGTTCATCACTCACTTTTTAATAAATAAATCATTTTATTTTAGTAAATTTAATAAATACACATAAAAAATAACATTTTAAGCAAAATTCGAATGATCAAATTGAAATTGAAATTAGCAATTGGCAAATGTCAGCTGACGCAGGGTCGCAATTAATTTCCTACACTTCATAGCAAATAAATATACATAGGTTTTGGTGTAGCATATTTTTGAGGTCTAGCATATTTTTTGCCTGTATTTTGTTGTTGTGCGTTGTAAAACTTTGCAATCCGTGCAATCCGTGCTACGTGCTAGGGTTATGCTATGGATAGCGAATACCCCTATTGCAAGATGACAGTGAATACTTTTTTGTTATCGCATTTATTTGAATAATCCCCCAGTGCTCAAATTTCTAACAGCCCTATTTTTTAATTTCAATTACAACATGAAAATTTCACTTTATATGATAGGTACTAAACCCCTGCAACGATTCACTCATTTGACGATGTAAGCCACTCGCATAAAACGGCGTGAGCCGATCTGCATAACATTGGCTCAATATGTGAGCGAAAGAGCTTGTAAATAGAGCGCAAGTGTTTCTGCACTGCACGTCAACAAAAAGAGATATGCCCTCATTCACTCATAACTTGAAAAGCAATTGAGTTGAATGACAAATGATTCGTAAGGCAATAGATTCGAAAGGCAATAGATTCGGAAGGCTTGAAACATGCAACTGAGCTATGTATGTACATATGTATGTACATACGTAACGAATGCAAGTAAAAGAGGAATTATAATAGTATACATACATATGTACATACATATGTACATACATAAATACATAAAGCGCTTTACTAAAAAATGCGAAATAAGAAATACATAGTAAAATTGTAGCATTGGATACTAGCTCATACCTAAATTCATATATAATTAGTAGGGCAACAGAAAATATGCCCTAAAAAATTCGTTTTTAGCGCTAAAAATATGTCCTTAAAAATATGGTTTAAGCGCTAAAAATATGCTCTTAAAACTTGGTTTAAGCACTGAAAATATGCCCTTAAAATTTTTTTTTATGTACTTAATAAAAGGATATACGGCATGGTAGGTTGTGTGCTCCCCTTTCATGCAAGAGGTTCCAGGTTCAAACCCTGGCCCGGACAAATATCAAAAATTAGTTTTAAATAAAATTAGAACACTTTTTGTAATAAAAAATATTTTTATTAAAGGTACATATTTGTTTTTATAAGTACAAAAGGGAAATAAAAAATTCACATTTTATTAAATTATAATACTTTTTGTAAAAAAAAACTATTTTTATTAAAGGTACATTTTATAGGTACAAAAGACGAAATAAAAAAAAACACATTTGTGAAACACATCTTCGTTACCAAAAGAAAACAAGTATTTTTACATACGAAAATCTATATATATTATGGCGGGTCAATTTGTACTGACGGAAAAAAAACCTACTTTGTTTCGGCCACAGCTGCACTCTGGTCAGTTCTGAACAAAAAAGTCCAAAGGAGAATAGTTCTAAAATGAAGTTTCACCCTCCGCAATTTTTATTTTAGATAGTCATCCCTAAAATTTTTTTTACATTTGTTAAAAAAATGTAGTTGAAGATACTTAAATAAAATTTTGAGATTTATTTGAGTTCAACCCATCCGTAGGCCGACACATTATCACAAAATTTAATCAATTTGGGTAAAGTTTACAAACGACAAAGAATTCACTATCAGAGATCTTAAACTTCTTTCCTAAATATCTCGAAATCAAAATTTATTACGGATATTCTGAATACGTCATTGTATTATACAGGCAAAAATTAAGTTGACGTGTTTCGGTGTTTCACTTAGATATTTCAAACTTTTAAGATATACCTGTTGTAACATAAAATAATTGGGAGAAATTCTAAAGAAGGGGTTTGGAAAATTAATGTATTTCCCTAAAAAATAATCAAATTGCATACTTATTTATTCAAATTGCTATTGCTGTAAACTACAAAATTTTGCGATAAATTTTGAAATAGAAAACTATGTCGATTGTTGCGGTAAGTTTTTAAACGTAGAAAAAGATCTCTCCACGTCAACTGAAGGTATCGGGGCGTTTTTAAAAGCAAGAATTTCAGTCACTGTGTAGCGTGTAGTGCTACATGTTCTATATGAATATTGCGATATTTTACTTCCGTCCTTTTCGCACTTTCACTTTCAATTCGTTTATTGTCATTGTGGATTTCGAAATTTCTAAACATTTTGCGATCCAGAATC
Source organism: Urophora cardui (assembly GCA_960531455.1). Lineage (NCBI taxonomy): Eukaryota > Metazoa > Arthropoda > Insecta > Diptera > Tephritidae > Urophora > Urophora cardui. The sequence goes on from OY482672.1 coordinate 112,959,754, forward strand.
TCGACCCATCAATACTCGATGCTACACTATCAATATGAATCGCGATCCACGGATTTCATCAATATATATTCACCGTCTGATGTATGCCTATGTATGTAGATACACAATTGATTCGTGTAGCACATTTGAATGAAGCATTACAAAAATTATTAAATTCGCCTTGAACTTGTCAGACAAAGAGGAATGGCAAATAGTATGCGCATATACAAAACAAAGTTTGCAGAGTACAAAATTTAAATAAAAACAATTTTACGAGCGAGATGGAACAATACGACGAAATTCTATGCTAAAATATGAATTTATAGAAAAATATGCCAAAAATATGCAAATAAGTCAAGATATGCAAAAATAAGCCTTTTCACCTAAATATGCAAAAATATGCCCTAACAAGATAGGCTTATTCTCTTCGTCTTGAGCTAAAACGCCGACATATATTTATCATATGTAAATAGGACTGCAACAGAAAAATATGCATTTGCACATCTTCTGTTGCCCTAATAATTAGTATATCAGCCAAATACTATTACTACAACTATAATAGTAAATATTTATTTTATTAAAATATATACATACACACATATACGTATATACATATATTTCAGTTAGTTTAACTAATCAATATAATTACAATAAAACAAATGTATGTATGTACATATATATGTTCATATGTACATATATACATAAGTACAAGCTATCAAATTAATGTACATATATGTATGTATACACAAATAAGTAGAAACTTACTTCTTCCATTGCTGCGTCGTTTTACTTCACTGCATTCACTCAAACAAACTAGAATGATTCGGTTGATTCGTTTATTTTTCTAGTGCTTTTACTGTCCTCTCCCACACTACTCGCAAGGCACAGAAAATATACTCAAGCCTGTGTGTTCATGGCTAAATGGAAATGAGCAAACTGCATTGTCACTCAACTCATACTAGCATATACTGTCGTGCGAGTGCTGATCGTATGTTAAACCGAATCAAGCATAACATTGGCAATGACACCGAATCACACAGTGTTCAAAGAAGAGCGAGTGAGCTTGCGCAGGTCTTTAATAGGTACCGCGTCCACATTTCCGTATATACACACAGAGAAAAACTATTGTAAAATCACCTTAAAATCGCACATAACCCAACCTAAAACTTACACTCAGAGAAAAAGCAAGCTAAATTTCAGTATAGCGGGCTTGAATCAAGCCGAAACCGTTCTGAAAGTCTGTTAAGCTCGGAAATGCTAAAATCAAGAATATATTCTCATTTTTAGGACGATATTTTTTGAGAATAACAAGCTTATATAAAATTATTTTCAGCATTGCCCAGGATTGATTTAAGAAAGTAAAATCTTATTTGAAGAATGTTCAACTGTGTTTTAAGAATATTTATTCTTGATTTTCCACTTTTTCGAAATTCAAAATTCGAAATCATTTAACCCACCTCACAAAAAAAAATAGAAGTGGTTATTTCAATGAATTGTATTTTATTTTGTTTTATTATCAGAAATGTACATACATGCGTATATATGGTAATATATATAATATACAATTCATTTTTTACATACATATACTTTACATATATATATATATATTCTGCACACAGTGTATATTACAAAATTAGAAATACATATGTACATATTTATGCAAAACAGGTCTTAAGGTAATATTATAATTGAATCGGCAATTTCGAAAAGGGCCCATCTTTGAACAGTGAAAGTTTACAGGAAATGAAAAAAATTTATTTCCTAAGTATACTACACAAAAAAAAAATATTATTAGCAATGGAAAGATATAAAAATATTAGAATGTTAACTTTGTTATATGTGTATTATTTGATGTGATGACCCCAAATTCCTAAAAAATCCGAGATGTGCCCTTTTCGAAATTGATGATTCAATTATAACTACATACAAAAATTTTGGAGGATTTACATAAATCTAAAAATAAATTCAAAAAATTTCTCATAACAATACCGCTACCTTGTTCCGTCTGAACAACAGAACATACAACCCATTGATTTGTGTTTGCCACACAGCATCACCAACGCCCCATAGCCTAGTACATACAAGATGAGTGGAATCTCTGAATTCAGCCGCCAGAACAGCTCGATAGGGATTCACGTAAAATGCACAACAGCGCTGAGTATGATATTTGGAAGACGTCCAATATATTTCATCATAGAACTAAACACACCAATTTGATTGATGCCAAATGCGCATGACACGCAGGCCTGTGTGAAATCGGCTCCAAATAAATGCCTGTTCCATGCCAAGGAAAACCGTAATGGAATCAGCAATTTTTGTTTGGGTTACTTCATGTGATGGAAAGTGGCCGATAATAGCTACATCCCCGATAGTTCTTGTGCCGATTGTGAACCCTTAAAGGGATCCCAGAAGTTGTTAATAATGGTAACAGACGCAGTAATACAAGATACATACATTGATAAACCATTGATACTTCCAAGATTTCATTGTCTGGTGCACGATTCAAGCTGCCATGACCATTGGAACCATGCACACAAAAGTTGGCGCCGCAAAACTGCAAATCCTCTTAGGAGATGATGGCGTACATTTTATTTTCCATCTCGTATGTAAATTTTTCATTTTTTTTTGTTAAAAGAATTTTTCGTTTAAACAAAAAAAAAAGAAACTATTGAAAATTATGTACATATGTATGTATGTATCTTTTCAGAGAACACTTGAACCTAGTATTCTTAAATTAAGAATTTCATTCTTAAATCGAGAATGTTATTCTTAAAAAAGGTTTTTATCTTGCTTCAAGAATGAAATTTTGGTTTCAAGATTGGAGAACCTTAAATTTTATATATTTTTCCTTAATTTCAGTAGTTCTTAAAACAAGTACGACATAGCTTGATTTTAGCCCGCAACTTTTCTCTGAGTGTAGGAATAATTTACTTACTAAGTTTTTTCGTCATTTTAACCAAAATTTCAAAGTTTCTACTTGGGTAATGTGGACAAAGTCTTGTTTAATTTTCCCAAGTTGACTTAGGCAAATTTTTAACCCAAATACTTAGTCAGCTTATTCTCTGCAATTTGCATAATATTCAACAAAGTGCCTTTGGCTGAGTGAACAAGTATCCTTGTTATTTTAACTGCCATAACTTGGGTAATATCTTACCAAGAAACTTTGGTAACTTGAAAAAGCACCTTCGTGAAAAACTGAGCGTTTTCAGCTATACTTTTTATACCAGAACTTAAGGAACAATAATAACACTACTCGACACCAAAAATCACCAAGAATAAATTAATACTTTTCTAAAGCGAATTTTTACGCTGATTCCGAATATCATCTCCATTTTTTTGTGGCAGACCCAGTTTTCGAGATATTGGTAAAAATGTGGAAAAAGCCCTATATGCTAGGAAGTGCTGGTAGAGGGAGCTCCAACAAACAATTTTTGGCTTCACACTCCAAAATTGGTCAAGTAGTTTGATCACAATGGCAAAAATAATGAAAAAAAATTGAAAGAAAATCGAATTTTTTTAAAGAAATTTCAGATTCAACTGTCCTAAAATCGGAAAAATTGTATGGGGGACAAAAAGTTAGCCACCCTATCCTATAGAGAATTTAATTGTGAACATTTTAAGACTAATTGTGCAATAATCGGATGTACCATTTTTTATATTTACCTATTTTTATTGAAAGTCCTTTACCAAAAATTTTCCGGAAGAGTAAAATTTCAACAAAAAAATTGGGTTTATTGATAAAAATTTATTAAGGAGTAATACTCAAGATTATTTCATTCAATACTTTTTGGTTGCTTGTTTTTTCGACAGGGTGGGAATATGATTATTAACACGACTTGAACGGACCCCGTTAGAAAAGGAAGCTTAAAACAATAATAATTGTAGATTTCGCCATATAAATAGATAAATCGACAGCTGCAGCTAAAATTAAACTGAAGAAACTTTTATTCTCTGAGCAAAGAGATAAAACTCAGAAAATAACTTTTAATTTCTGATCTGATAAAACTCAAAACATAACTTTTATTTTTTCAGCGAAAAATAAAACTCAAAAAATAACTTTTATTTTCTGAGGGAAAAATAAAACTCAGAAAATAATGATTAAAAATCATTTTTTTATAAAAATCGAAAAAATAAAAGTTAATGCACCTAGAGGTAGCTTGCGTTACGGTGTTTACATCTGTGTACTTCTTTTGCGTTTAGCATTTCTCCTTCAGTATGATTTTTTAGTCAAAACTAAAAAAATAACGATTATTTGCAGTTAGCCTACATGTAGCCTCTTTTCCGTACACTTAGCATCGCTTGAAGTACACATTTACAAATGAGCTGTTCGTTCGTTAGTGGGCAAAGGCAACGAGCGTGCTCGCGCGCATTTTGGCGAGCATGTTCGTCGTGTGTGGCTAGCTTAAGCTACTTAGCTGGTGTTTTTTCAAACTTGCGTACAAGAACAAGCGACTATTATGAAACTTATTTTGAAACTGATGCAGCAATATGTAATTAAACTTAATAACTTTCTTTGGAAAAAACGAAAGTCGAAAATTAGCTTTTATTCCTCAAAAATTTAATTTTGTGCCATAGTGTACCTATTGCCGAGATTCGTGATTACCGTAAGTTTTTGTAGCTGAATCTTTTTTCAATGTTCATATACTATTTATTTATATTTATAAAACATGTTCCCTCCACGTTCTTTCACTACTACGTCTACGTTGAGCATTCAAAAATTAAAGATATGCCAGTCTCTTAAAGAACGTCGTCTCTGATGTTAATATTGACAATGGCAAGTGTGCGTGTGTTTTAAGTTTGTGTATCACTTTAATAGTGATCGCAGAATAATTAATTTAATTTGATATACTAACGAGTGGGCGTGTTAAAAAAACAAATAAAATGTGAATATATTTATTACTTACAATTTTCCTATAATGTTCTGTTTAGACTTTTATTTTTTTATTTCCACAATACTTTCATTTGTAATTAAATAGTGAACGAATTAAAACGGATTTTTTATAAATAAATACCAATATACATATATACATACATTCATACATATATTTATATGTATAATGTACACTGTACATATTAATGTATGTAAGCATATATATTATTACTTTAAAATAAGTCTGTTCATGAAATTTTGGACTAAATCTTGAAAAGTATTAACATGAAGAAGAGGAAGCAAATTACTTTCACCCTAAGGAAAAATTCAACGAACGAAAAAACACATTTTCTATCCAAAGAATGGCAACGAAAAATTATGATTTTGATGTGATCGTTTATTCCAAGTACAACTAAAACATGGAATTATGGCCATTGTTTGAGATTTAATTTAATTTCAATAAAATTGTTAAAAGTAAATAATTTAATTATTTTAAGGAATTTTTATTTTCGTTTATTTTTTGCTATTCTTTACTCTACACTCAGTTTTACTATGTACAGTTGAGTATAATAATTTGTGAGAAAATGTGCTAAGTCCACCTAAAAAAAATCATAAAAAGCAAATGTGCTAAGTCCTAAAGAAGCTCATAACTTTGTACAAGCTTTATATTAAAATGTCCCAATAACGGGTATTTTAGCATAACCATCTGAGGAAGAAAACTGCATTTTCAGATTTTTAAAATAGTAACAACAAAAAAAAAATTAGGAGGTTTTTTGCCTCTCCTGAAAAGTTACCATAAATGGACTTAGCACATTTGCTCACGAAGCCAATGATATGTACATTCATATACATACCTTTCCATCTATAACCACTTCAACGTTAACATCCGTAATATTAATCATCAATCAGCACTTGTGAATGTGTCGTATGCCTCAGACACACATGTGGTAGAAATATTATAATATCAATACTGTGATTTGGCTTTACTATGAAAGTTTTCAATTAAACTACAATATGAGAGTGACACATATGTGGTACGATGTGTGTCTCTAGCATTAGAGACACAAACAGGCAGAATATAAAAAATAATTATCATTATGATAATTTAGGCCATATACATATATAATACTTCTATATTGCTAGCATTCAAAAAATATGTATAATCCCAATAAACACAACGGATTCGCCTCGAATTCGAGACGAATTCGCTTCTCTGATTATATTATCGCGGCGATAGTTCGCGACGATAGATCGGCGAATCCGAATTCCCAGGCGAGTCACCCCTCATTAGCGATTCGCGCATTTTTATATTCTCGGATCGTTGGCGATTCGAGATTTATGCACATTGGCGAATACATTCTAGAAAATCTTCTTCTGCGAATCCACCTCGAATTCGCCACGATATCATCTGAGCTTTTCAATCTCTTGAGTAGAGTTTTAAATGGTAAATTAAAGCCCAACAGGGAATTTCTTCGTGTAAAGCAAGATTTAATAAAATTAATAAATGCTATTGCGATAATTGATTTTTCTCGAGTCCATCTCGAACTCGATACGAGTCGGAAAAATTACATTCACCTCCGCGAATTCTTCTCGAATTCGCCGCGATATCATCCTCGCCTCTGTGTTTATTGGGATATATACTTATGTACATACACATTCATATTGTGTATGTATTTTTACACAAGCATTTATACAAAAATTAATTGTTATTACATCAATTTATACCCTATAGAGACCAGATATCGAACGTAAAAAAATTTTCACATTCGTGTCTTTGGCATTGCACCGACGATATATTGTGACTATTTAATTTACGAAAATATAAATTATCTGCCTTATTTTGGCATGTAGGTATGCATAAGTTAGTGAACTCCGTTGAAATAATAAATACATGTGTACAATTTTGTTTTCGAAGGATTGGAATTTCATTGTTTAATCTACTGCTTTGTGTTTTTATAACAATAATTAAACTTGTATATGAAGGGAATAACTACCCCTTTTAAACCCTCTTCTGTTTTTTATTTGTAATGCTACTACAATTTTACAAATGTGTGTGTGACATATATACATTAGGGCTCTGAAAATTATTCGACTATTCGAATATTCGGTGAATCGATTAATCGATTCAACCGTTCACTTACGAAAAAGTCGGTTGATGATATTCGAATAGTCGCCTGCCTACAATAACTCGATTTTCAAAAATTGAATATTCATTGAAAATTTTCTTTTGACAGATACAACAACCCGAAAAATTTACAAAAATTTCCATATTGCCATTTGATACATGGTTCCTACGTAGAATTTTCTGCTGATTTCAAATATGTAGAAGTAGAACAGTTATCGAGATATTTTGAAATTTCAGTTTTTCAGCGAGGATAAAAAAGTCGATTTTTATGTTATTTCATTTGATTTTTAGATGATGAAATACCATTTCCACCAAAGCAAAGCGATATGTTAAAATCGACGATAAAGTGACGGAGTTATGTCGCAGAAAAAATTCGTAAGCAAAATTATGGGAATTATGGGGTATAACTTCTCAATTTAAACAGCTAACATTTATTCGTTGGGCTGGAAAGTGATGGCAAATACAGAAGCCATAACTGTTTTCTATGAATATTGTTTTTCTTTATATACATATATACATACATATATGGCAAAAATAAGGGGAACTACTTTAAGTTTTACATTCTGTATATGCTCATTCCAGCTTATAGTAGAGTCTAACGAGATACCAAGGTACTTCAAAGTGTCTACTATTTTTATTAAATCATTGAATAGTATTCCTGGGATTCCATGCAGGTCTGGTACTACTTTGAAGTTATTCAAAATCATGAAATTTGTTTTAGGTACATAAATTTATTTTAAGCAGATTTTTATCAAGCCAGTCGTACCTGATGTTTGATGCTAGCTCTTCAGGACTTGCACCGTGTATTTTAACTCTCAACGAAGAAGTCTAATGATGAAAATGTGGTTGTCTTCGAAATAGCTGGTATTTCTATCGCTGATGTATGTATATTTATGTACTACACTCAAAGAAAAAGAGAGGTAAACCTAACCGAAACGGTCGGTTAAAATTGCAGTGACCGAAAAACGTGGTAAATTTAACCGACTAAAAATTTTCAAAATAATAGTTCGTGAAAATTGTTTTTTTACCATGAAAAAGAGTTCGTGTACCATGAAAAATAGTTTTTCTACTATGAAATTTGTTTTTATTAAACGGTTTTATTTAGCTCACCCCGTTTGTTTTATTCTTGGGTCAAATTTAGTAATTCAAATTTCACCCTCTTCCTGTCAACCGATTAATCTGAAATTTTGTACGCATGTATAACCCCGATGACAATGCAATATTATGAAAAAAAAATTCCGATAGGTGGCGCGTGGGTCGCTATATTTACAAAAATCGCATTTATGGTCCGATTTGGCTGAAATTCGGAACATGTATTACTACCTTGAAAGGAAATATTTTCCCAAAAAAAACTTCCGATAGGTGGCGCGTGGGTCGCTATATTTACAAAAATCGCATTTATGGTCCGATTTGGCTGAAATTCGGAAGATGTATTACTACCTTGAAAAGAAATATTTTCTTAAAAAAAAATTCCGCTAGGTGGAGCTGAGATCGGGGTAATTAAAACTGAAAATCCTATTTGCAGGGACTACGTATAGAGGCGTTGGACTGCAATAAACTAACGGGCAAGAAACCTTGCAATAATGAAGCACTAAATGAATTAAACAGAATGCGAAATAAAAACTAAAAACTAGAAAATAAAAATAGGTAAAAAAACTTTTTAAGTTAAACGGTTTTATGTTATACATACATTGCAATGTTTAAGATAAATGTACTAAAAACCAAAAAATAATAAAATAGATACAGTCGTGGGAATTATAAACATTTGCATAGACTAGACTAAAATAAAACCGTGGGGCACGTCAATTGTCTACAATCGTTGATTAAAATGTTTGTTTTGTAATGTTACACTATAATTAGGCAGTTGTTCAACCGACAACGATGGACGTGTGATAAGTAGGGCTAGAATGTGGAAAAAAGCTAGCAAGCTCGATTATAAGCGAGTTTTAGGGTTTCATAGTGGTGAGCGAGTAGTACTTTTATCATATGTTTTGTCGATTAAAGACAAACTACGAGCAGTGAAACGATTCCTCGTGTGAATGTCCAACGATAAACTATTTGAAACATCTCTTTTATTAACATGGAGTGTATAACTATTGGAATTTCCATGAGCATGAAAATAGTAAGTAATTTCCTCACCGTCTGCGGGCCAACTGCCTAACGACGAATTAAACGATTCTTCTATCGCACAGTCCAACAAATTTAAAAAAAATTTTACTCAACACGAACAAACGCTATTAATTATGAAAGAGGATGTCTCCCAGACCAACTTTGCCGAACAGAGTACTCGTCCAGAGGGTCTGAGTTTTTTTTAGAGGGGGTTAAAGTTTTATGGATTTAGCTGGAGGTGCAATTACTTTATAGAAAATATCTTATAAAAAATGACCTCAAATGAAGTTTTTGAGCTCGGACTTCTTCTACAGAATTTAATAAGGAATTTCTTTGTGGAAGACGTTAACCCTCTAACGCCCACACAAATGGCTGTTATTAACCCTTGTTTGGAAGCACATGTAGAAAATATCAATTTACAATGCAGATAGAGGGTTAAAATATTCTAGAAAATTATTCGCCATAAAATTTCACTAGGGGTCCCCTCAGACAAAATCTTTGTACAAATAACGCAAAACACCAAAGGATATAATAATCACAAATTGCGCCATGAAATATGCAACAAATTTTATATGTATACACATTAGATGCATTTTTTTTTTTCTTTAGAACCTCCCTCCGGCACCGGAATATGAAAATGAGTTGTTGTAGAGTAAGTTAATTGAAAAAAAAGTTCACAAACCGCGCAATTTTCAAGAATTTCAAGGCAAGTTTAGATTTATGTATGAAAAAGTTATAATTTTGCACAAGAAAAAAAATTTACATCTACCTATACGTAGAGTTAACCGCTAAAGCGAATGTCGTATTCAGTTTTTTGGTACACTCCCCAGTGAAGGTAATATTCAAACCCTAGTTTGATGCCAATATTGCCCAAAAATATATGGGGCCATCCGGGTCCACATTTTTTCCGCTATCCACGGTCTCGACCTTTCTACCTTTTTTTACATTTGTGGAGTTGTCCACCATCATAAAACCACCTTGAAGAGCAAAAATTGTTAAAATTTTTTAGAAATTTTAATCCATGTCAGCCCTATTAGGGCATATTTTACTTCACTTAAACTTGATGCGCTCATCCAAATTATAATAGATTTTAAACCAGAATTAGTTTTTGAAAACCGCATTAAATTAAGCAGCATCCTGTGTGATTCACATAAAAAATGTCTGCTGTCAGAAAGAATACAGGGCATGAAGTTGTATGTTGGCGAGAAAAAAACAAAATGTTCTATTTAGGCCGCGATATTACCCTCCCAGGGAAGTGCACTAAAAACTGAATACGCTATTCGCTTTTGTGGTTAACTCTACGTATAGGTAGATGTAAATTTTTTTTCTTGTGCAAAATTATAACTTTTTTCATACATAAATCTAAACTTGCCTTGAAATTCTTGAAAATCGCGCGGTTTTTGGAGTAGCCCCATTCAGTTTTTGGAAAGTGAACTTTTTTTTTAAATTAACATACTCTAGAAAAACTCATTTTCATATTCCGGTGCCGGAGGGAGGATTCAAAGAACAAAAAGTGCATCTAATGTATATAAATATAAAATTTGTTGCATATTTCATGGCGTAATTTGTGATTATCATATCCTGTAGCCTTTTGCGTTATTTGTACAAAGATTTTGTCTGAGGGGACCCCTAGTGAAATTTTATGGCGAATAATGTTCTAGAACATTTTAACCCTCTATCTGCATTGTAAATTGATATTTTCTACATGTGCTTCCAAACAAGGGTTAATAACAGTCATTTGCGTGGGCGTTAGAGGGTTAACGTCTTCCACAAAGAAATTCCTTATTAAATTCTGTAGAAGAAGTCCGAGCTCAAAAACTTTATTTGAGGTAATTTTTTATAAGATATTTTCGATAAAGTAATTGCACCTCCAGCTAAATCCATAAAACTTTAACCCCCTCTAAAAAAAAACTCAGACCCTCTGGACTAGTACTCTGTTCGGCAAAGTTGGTCTGGGAGACATCCTCTTTCATAATTAATAGCGTTTGTTCGTGTTGAGAAATCACTGTTGGACAGTGTAATTTGTAGACAATTGACGTGCCCCCCGGTTTTATTTTAGTCTAGTCTATGCAAATGTTTATAATTCCCACGACTGTATCTATTTTATTATTTTTTGGTTTTTAGTACATTTATCTTAAACATTGCAATGTATGTATAACATAAAACCGTTTAACTTAAAAAGTTTTTTTACCTATTTTTATTTACCATGAAACTAGTTTTTACAATTAAAGAAACTTTAAATTTTCGTGCTTGGTTGATTTTTCGTGAGCGTGAAAATCTCTTTAAAGGTTGCTGTTGCAATACAGTAGCTTATTGACAGTTCTTAATTGTTAAAATTAATAGGAAAATCAGTTTGATTAACCGGAAATCGGTCAGTTTGACAGAAATTTGTTGAATTAGAAGGAACCATCTCTCGTCTGTTAATAGGAGGAAAAAAGTAGTGGTTTTCACAAACACATTTGGTTGATTTAATTTAATTTGACTAGAATTCTGTTAATTTGATAGCAACAGTACCAAATTGTTGATTTTACTGAGGTCATTTCTCTCTGTGTATATGCATACCCACTATGTGTCTATACATACTGTACGCCAACAAGGCGGGTATTATCTAAATGCGTATATCCTGTTATGAGTATGGGGGGTACACAAAGGAAAATTAATTCAATTAACATGCTTGTTGGGCACGCATTTTGTGGCATTTTCTCATGTGTAAATAACATATTTAAATAATGTATGTATGTATACAAGCATCGCGGCGTAATTTCTATATGTGAGTCAGACTCTGGGGATTTTAATTTAATAGAATAGAATTTGTAATATATGTAAATGGAATATTTTGTATGTTTTTTAGTTTGATTGTGAGCTTGTCAGTTATTATGTTCGTTATTCGTTCCACGCCGATACAGAACAGCAAGGATTTTTGTCAGGAACTTTTTCATGCCAAAAATAAACCGGGAGTACTTGTTGATCGCGTAAGCGGGTTACCGCTGAAGGTTTGTACGAAATCATAAGGCAAGCTCATACCCACTGTGGCATACATACATATGCAGAGGCATATCGAGCCGTAACCGCAATAAAGGTGTATCCAACAAAAAGTTAATTTTACAGGAGATTTTTTGAAATTTTCTTTGCATACGGTCTGTATGCAGCCTTCCAAATTATTTAGTCTCTAACTTCGAAACAGCAAATTTCACAGCCATGAAATTTTGGGGCTTGATGCGTGTGATAATAAGTTATTGATTTCCATAAAAAAGCTAAAATGGATAATTTTGTGGGATACACTTTTATGGCGGTTAGGGCTCGATATGTATGTATGTATGTAAATATGTACATATGGTATGTGCGAATTTTGGCACTGCAGCGTTAATAAAAACTTAAATATGGCTAATCGTAAGACCATGTCAAATTCGCTTATTCAAAGTATTCACACATTACGCTTTTCATTCATATACTAAACAGCGAAAGCGTAGATAATTATCTTAAAAAAAGTAATACTGGTCGCAAAAATAAGATACTTAAAATTTACTTGTAACTTTCAGCCCTTTATTTCCCTTTATTATACTTATTAGATTGTGTGAAATTCGCTTAATACCGAAGTGTTTAAAAACTTATTTAAAAATTCATATGTATTACTTGACATTTTATAAGGAATATTTGTCCAATTTTTTCCCACTTTATATGCAGAAAACTCAAACACTCAACGAGTATGTTACTTGACTCCGAGACAATGCAGCTTAAACGTAACAATTTTGCCAAAAATAATCGCCAGAAGGAACAAATAAGTAATTTAAAAATAAATAATACCTCAAAATATAAAACATCTTTAGCATCAATGACTGATAATAATATTATAGAAAATAATTCAGTAAATGAAGAAGAAGAAGAAGAGGAAGAAGACTGTTGTCCACCAATTAAATATAATGAATCATTATTCTTTTCGGATGGTATACGTTCGATCGATTTTGTGCTTGCCTATAAAGTAGATCCATTGCTAAATCAGGAAGCTCTCAATGCCCAAAAACGTTTAAAATTCGAAACGAATTTATTGGAGCATGGATTACAACTTGAGGTGGATTTTAAGGGAGAGCAGCAGATACATTTTGTTAAAGTAAATTAGAAGTGAAATTTTGTCCTATAATTCTTTTTTAATAAGTGTTATTTTTGTTTATTTATGTAGGTACATGCGCCATTGGATGTTTTGCGTTGCTATGCAGAGATCTTAAAGCTACGTATGCCTATGAAAGAGGTAATCTATATATTAATACGCTAACATGAATTTTGTCCGCGACCTTTTGGCGATTCTACTGAACCGATTTTAAAAGTTAGACCGTCATTAGAGAGGGAATACCCTAGAATAGGTGCATTTTGATTTTCATTAAAATCGGTTGGAAGATACGTGCACAATCGCCGTTGGAAAATTTCTGCATGATTGTTGTTGTTGCAGAAAATTCCTATGTTATTGTTACTGCAAAACAACTACCTATAATATTTTTTGTTGCCTGCTTTTAGGCGTAATAAATGGGCTGTGTCCAAACTAAAAAATAATTTTGTATGAAAAATTTTAATTAATTAAAAATGGAGAAGGGTTGTGCTTGAACTACAAATGGGTTTTGAATCAAATAAAGATAAATTTTAATAAAAAATATCATAAAGTTAAAAATATTTTTGCATTCTGGAGTAGCTAAACTACTAGAAAACTATCAATTTTCGACAGTAGCGGGAACTGCTAGTCTATATATTAATACGATAACATGAATTTTGTCCGCGACCTTTTGGCGATTCTACTGAACCGATTTTAAAAGTTAGACCATCATTAGAAAGGAAATTCCCTAGAATAGGTCATTAAAATCGGTTGGAAAATACGTGCACAATCGCCGTTGGAAAATTTCTGTGTAATTGTTTTTGTTGCAGAAAATTCCTATGTTATTGTTATTGCAAAACACATTAACTATACCTATAATAATTCTTATAATGGTTTTTGTTGCCTGCCTTTAGACGTAATAAATGGGCTGTGTCCAGACTAAACAGTGCCATCCAAACTATGAAAAATATTAATTAAAAATAGAAAAGGGTTGTGCTTGAACTACAAATGGGTTTTGAATCAAATAAAGTTAAATTTTAATAAAAGATATCATAAAGCTAAAAATGTTTTTGCATTCTGGAGTAGCGAAACTACTAGAAAACTGACGATTTTCGGCAGTAGCGGAAACTCCTAGTCATAATAAAAAAATAACTCATTCAGCATTTAAAGTGAGTAAAGTATTTCCACAGTCGAGTGCGCGACAAGAAATTATGAACAATATAAAATGTTTTCCTTTTAGAAAGTTATTTAATAGCTTTAAGTTTAGTACAAAGCAGAAACTATCTGGGATTAATTTTAGAGTGATGTAGAATTATTAACTTCGTATAAATAGATTTCATGTAAACATATGTATGTCTAGGGGTTATACTGTTTCTGAGTTTTATTTTTAAGCTCAGAGAATAAAAGTTTCTTCAGTTTAATTTTAGCTGCAGCTGTCGATTTTGCCACATTAACACTTAGGTAAAGTTTATAAATCAAAACAATTAAAAATTTATTTATATACTTTACCTGTTTATATGGCGAAATCTACAATTGCAGCCAAAATTAAACCGAAAAACTTTTATTCTCTGAGCAAAAAAATAAAACTCAAAAAATAACTTTTATTTTCTGATCGAAAAATAAAAATCAAAAAATAACTTTTATTTTGTCTTAAAGATTTTCCCTGACAAAGTAAATTTTGGCCAAAAAAATCAGTATGTTTTATTTTATGAAAAATCATTTTTATTCTTGAGTAAAAAAAATTAAAATTACACATAATCATTTTGCTTTGAGGAAAAAATAAAAATCAAGATATAATAATTATGCTTGAGTAGTTTTAATTTAAAATCCTAGCATAACACTTATTCCTGATCAAAAAAAAAAGGAAAACTAAATAATAATAATTCCTATCCATCAAAAAAAATATAAATCTAAGAATAATGATTACATGCTGATTTAAATTATTTCGCTTATACTTATTACCGTCCCTGTAAAAAATTGAAAAAATTCAAATAGACTCATCAATATTTCAGAAACTGTAAGACCTAGAGAAAAACTTTATAGTAGCCATCTAGTATACGAAATTTAATTGTGTTTGGTGCCATTGCAACATAGTAATCTCAATACGTTAAAGAGATATACACGATTAAATGGAGCCATTGGCCGAATAACGGTAAATTGCAGATATCTCAAAAACCTTCCCATAGAATTAAAAAGGAACGCGAGTATCAGCGACCGATTTTACATATCGGTAGTGTCGTCCAGAGTACAGAAAAAAAATTTATTTTGTGATCCAGTGTAATTATTATAAATGAATTTCATCTCAATAAAGCTACGATATGTATTATCATATATTGTTGGTTTATGGTTTATTTATAAATTTTTGTAATTAACGAATCAAAGTTTGGATAAATATTACAAATAATCTTGAACCAGTTTGAACCGAACCGAACCAATGGTTCGGAGGTACCATGAACCGGTTCTTGTACCGGTACAGATTTTTTCTAAGTGGTTCGAACCAAATCGATTTTTAATGGTTTGCAGCCCTGATTTTTGATTTTTAATTTTTGATTTTGTTTTGTTTTACTCAGAAACATGTAAGATCATCCGGGTCCACGTTTACCTATATTTCGGGACCAGACCTAGGAATCATAAAGAATAGAGCTCCGTGTAGAAGCCCTGCTCAAAACCTTTCATTTCATACCAATATTGCTTAGAAACATTCCGGGTTAATCCGGGGTCACATTTTGACCCATATTTGGGGACCCGACCAATATTGCTCAGAAAATTAGGTAGATAGATGTCGGTATGCATATCCATACATTTGCATACATGTTCAAACATGTTGGTCTTTTTTATTTTGCCTATTTGTCGCATTGTTGTCGCTTCGCTTCGTTGCTGTTGTTGATATTTGCATTTGCACGGCTATGCATGCAAGCATTTGTAAGTACATGTGTACCTACCACTGACAATGCCAAGCGATTCACACGGACACAGCAGCGCAGTAACACAAAGGTCATATACGGTTTACGCGTTTTAAGAAATTACTCGTAGCTACAGCAAAGATGTTCACACATCAAAAAGCGTGAGTAGTGTCTACTTATGAACATTGATGTGTAAAAAGTTCCGAACTCGGATTTTTATTCCTTTTCTGATTTTCTTTGGATTAAAATGCGACTATAGTTCTTTATAATTTTTTGATGTTATTGTCACTGCTACTATTTTGTTGTTTTTGTTTTCCTTTTTGGTTTTGCTTTTGTTTTGGTTTTCATTTTTTTGTTTGTTTTAGTTTTTTATTTTTTTGTTTTTTGTTTTGTGTTTTTGTTTTGTTTTTTTATGTTGTGGTTTATGTTGTGGTTGTTGTTGATGTTGCTGCTGTATGTATGTACATACCCTGCAGCGAAAGTAACCAGTTGCAAACTATACCAGTTTGCAGGGTACAGTCAACTACTTGCCCGACTGTAAATTTCCCATGTAAACATCTGGTATTTTTCGTGTGTTAATGTCCTACGAAATGGCAATTGTCTTCCTCTGCATCAGCTCATACCAGTTAAATACCAGTCGAACACATACCAAAAAAAGTTAGGTGCGATGGCGCGTTGGTAGGGCGTCTGGCTTCGAATCGAGCAGGTCGCGAGTTCGCATCTCGTCGGAATCAGGTGACCAGAGATCAGCATGCGATACATTTTTTGTGATTTAGAGTATACTCATAAAAAATGCAGTGGGAGTATGACCGCAACCGCAAAATATGCGATCATAATAAACACCGCACCGCATTTTCTTGATCAATTCCGGTATGTGGTAGTATGGATATCACAACACCGCAAACACCGCATATCGTAAACACCGCATACCGCAAACACCGCATTTCCCAAATAGAGATATTTAAAATGTTGCCAGTGCGATTTTTTGTTTGTAATTTTTACCGTCTTATGGATTTCTGATGAAAAATACTACTGATTACAAATTGATTTTAACCAAAGAATATCTATACAGGAAAACTCTCAGGATTGGTTTTTTTTTTAATTTTTTCATTGAAAGGGCCACTTAAAATTTAGAGTTTGTTTACATTCAAAATAATTTGACTAATGAATTTCAAGATAAAAATATGTACTATTTACATGAAATAGAGTTTTTCCTAAAATCCTTGAATTACATTTATGGCTTCTTAGTAATACACATAAGTTTTGTTTACACATTTTTGTTTGTCTGTGACATAATTCTTTATTTTCCAACGAGGCATTCATTCAATTTGTACAGTCGACAAAATTGGCTACGATACATTGATTGAAACCGAAGTTTTTGTCATTTTATTGGAGCAATGAAAATACACATGTTTATGCGCCCGTCGGAATGAATACTTTTCCGTCAATATAGCAATTCGTTTAACTGAGAAACATAGTTGAATTAGATGTCTTTTTACGGCAAAGCTGAAGTACTGAATGTGTCGATCGTCATTTAAATACATTTAATTCAACTATGTTGTCAATTAAACGGATTGCTAGTATGACGGAAAAGTATTCACTCTGACCGCCTTATTAGTCGTATTGGATTTAAAAATTAAATTATTTGATTATTTCATTATTGAAAAATATTTTATTATTCAAAAAACTGCCACAAAAAACAAAGCATACAAAAATAAAAAAAAAAAATACTTGAGAATAAATTTGCTGTAATCAGACACTCATATCTATGTATTTATGTACAAACAAAAATTAATTTTCAATTGCCTATACCTTTGCAGTGTGTGAAAAATTTTCTCTACTTATTTTTTGAGCCACTGCGGTGCTTTAGAAAATGCTGTGCACCGCTGCTGATCTCTGCAGGTGACTAAAGTTTTTTTTTTTAATTTAATTTTTTTTATAAAAATATAAAAAAATATTTAATAAGTAAAAAAAATAAATAAAAACGAAAAAACCTGAGGGATCGGAAAACATAAGTAGTCAACTAGTATTTTCCTAGGACTTATTCAACAAAGGGCAACATTTCATTTCATATAAGTGAAGATGAACATAATAAACTCTTTATACCAAGTGCTTAACTAATCGTTTGAGAATTGTAGAAATATGTAAAGCCGTAGTGAAATCGACGGACGGAGGAAACACATCCAATTTGTCTTTTGCATACCAGCTGAACAACTAATAGAAAGCAAACTGATGTTTTTTTTCAGATATGCACATTTTGGTGTATAACTCCTCCATTTTAACAGCTAACGGCGTGAAATTTTGAAGTATTTGTATCCATATGTGCCCAAACGGGGTTACCGAAAATTGTCAAGATCGGATCACTATAACATATAGCTCCCATACAACCGATTGTTCAGATATGGACATTTTGGTGTATAACTCCTCTATTTTATCAGCTAACGGCGTGAAATTTTGAAGTATTTGTACCCATATTGGCCAAAACGGGACTACCGAAAATTGTCAAGATCGGACAACTATAACATATAGCTCCCATACAACTGATTGTTCAGATATAGACATTTTGGTGTATAACTCCTAAATTTTAACAGCTAACGGCGTGAAATTTTGAAGTATTTGTACCCATATGGGCACAAACGGGACTACCGAAAATTGTCAAGATCGGGCCATTATGACATATAGCTCCCATACAACCGATTGTTCAGATATGGACATTTTGGTATATAACTCCTCCATTTAAATAGCCAAGACACCATTTTTTCTAATAAATCTTTCCATAAATAACCCACAGAATTAAAATTATAAATTGAACCTAATCAGGCTATGTACATTAAGCCGTATCACGTTATATGGACAAAAAAAAAAGTTTAGTGTGTGTCAGTTTTATTTGAACACTTATGTCGAAAAAATATTTTTGGTGTAAAAAATTTTTTTTTAGGCCCGCGTTAAAAACAGCTAAATCGCGTTTTTTGTAATAACTTCCTTATTTGATGTCGGATCTCTATGATCTTAATGTCGCGGAAAAGGTCTCGCTCAGCACTATATTTGGCCCATATAAAGTTTCGACCTCAAAGGTTGTCCTGAGTTTTACCTTTAAAAATTTTGGAGTTACTATCCCTAGATTTTTTTATTTTTATCACTAATACAAAGCTCTCAAAAAACCATGAGGAATCCCCCAAATAAATTCTAGCCTTTATTCACAAACAAAAAAGTTATAACGTTGTAAAATGAAACACTTGTTTTTTTTATAAAAAATTACCACAGAGAAACGGCGAAACACGTCAACTTAATTTTTTGCTCCAGATTACGATGGCGTTTTTAGAAGTGCAGTGTAGGCACTCCCATTTTCGAGATATTTAAGAAAACATTTTCAGTTTTCACATACAAAGCGATCCGATGCGGGGGCGTATGAGTAACTATTGTTGGGGTAATAAAAATAAAGAAAAGGGGAAAAAACTATACGTACATATATGTATATAAAATGCATATGAGAAGGAAGAGAATTCCCTGCACATAAATTCCAATTTGTTTTAAACGTTCGAAACCTGCACTGAAAAAACAACTTACCCAGATTATGGAAAAATGGGAATGTTTCGGCGCTTAAGACACATTTTCATTGTTTTGATGTACAACTTTCTTTAAATCAAGGAATAAAAACAACGTTTTGAAAGAAAATTTTATTCAAAACAATGAAAATATGTCATTAGCGGCGAATTATTCTCATTTTTCCATAATCTGAGTAATTTTTTTTTGAGTGTGAGCAAAGTAATATAAGCGACGAAGAATTCACTTTCAGAGCTCTGAAACTGCTTTCATAAATATCTCTAAATTTGGAGGACATCCTCATTTTTGGTCTCGGTTATCATAGATAAGAAGATGTTTTGGGGGGTTAAAGTAAAGTGCGTTGTTTTCAATTGTAGGCTGAATAATTAACTGCATTTCTAGGGGCAGACGACGCATCCAGCGCAAGTATTGATAATACATTTAGACTTCCGTTGTCTCTTCTTAGGCGCGTATAATTTTACAACGAACTATAGCAGTCTTTCTAAATAACTTGGATGATTTTACGATACGCACGGATGCAGAAATCGTGAAGCCGTTGTAAGCCAGCGCGTTGTGCTTAGAGATCCCACCTGAATACTTACCAAATCTTCACTACAGCCATTATCATTCAATATAAATAACGTTGATCAGCACGAATAGTCCAATCATCAATAATTTTTGGCATATCATGTATCCAGTATTGGTAGCTGTTCCATCGCGGTACAAGATTCTCAAGTCAAGCGAGGACTTAGAATACTTGTTAATCAAAAACTCATACTATATGGCGTTACTGCCTCATATAAATAAGAACTTGGGATAATTTTTCAAAAAACAGGTTCTCTGATTTTAAAACGGTATAACTTTTTTGTTTGTGAGTAAAGGCTACAACTTTTTTAGCGGAGTCCTCATGGTTTTTTGAGAGCTTTGTATTAGTGATAAAAATAAAAAAATCTAGGGATAGTAACTCCAAAATTTTTAAAGGTAAAACTCAGAACAACCTTTGAGGTCGAAACTTTATATGGGCCAAATATAGTGCTGAGCGAGACCTTTTCTGCGACATTAAGATCATAGAGATCGGACATCAAATAAGGAAGTTATTACAAAAAACGCGATTTAGCTGTTTTTAACGCGGGCCTAAAAAAAAAATTTTTACACCATAAATATTTTTTCGACGTAAGTGTTCAAATAAAACTGACACACGCAAACTTTATTTTCGTGATACGGCTTAATGTACATACATACTAGGTAACTTTTCATTTCCCCACTCATGAAAGGTATGAAGTCTTCGGTACGGCCGAAGTCAGCCGCGCTTTTACTTGTTTTTTTCACCCTGATCAAGTTTATATATCTATATACGTCCATATCTATCTCGATTATTTCATGGCGTTACAATTCATCGTTATGTGATTAAAACCAGGAACCGTAATCATTATGAGTATTATAATAAAAATCGCCATTTAATTATTATATGTTAAGTTTTTTTATATTTCATCAAAAATAATCATTATTTTTTTAGTTTTATTTTTTTGATCAGAAATAACGCTTATTCCTTGAGTGGTATATTTATCGTTCAGAAATAATCATTATTGTGTGAGTTTTATTTTTTTCGATCAAAAATATCACTCATTCACGAAGTCATATCGATGGGAATTTTTTAGTAATTATGTTCCAGAGCACTTCAGAGACGATTTGAGATTTTCGACCTAAGCAAAAAAATAAAACTCAAAGAATAATGATTATTTCTGAGCGATAAATATATCACTCAAGGAATAAGTTTTATTTTTGATAAAAAAATAAAACTCAAAAAATAATGATTATTTTTGATTCGGATAGTGCTCTTTCAGACATGCACACACACAAACTTAATACTCTTCTACGATGTTTGCAAGTATCTGATTTTTTTCACTGAAAATATAACGAATAATGATTATTATGGGTCCCTGATTAAAACTATTATACTCTGCGTACTAGTACAGCTGAGTATAAAAAAAATAAGAATATTATAAAAAGTTATCTGTCGATGCATAACGCGACGCACTTTACAAATCAAAATACAGCTGTTAACGAGATATGTACAGTTGTGTTCAAAATAATAATAGTGCTATGAAATCAATCAATCAATTACTCATAAAAAGTTTATTTTAACTTCGTTTTGGTTAAAATTGAGTACAAAAGTTGCATAGACATTCATTTCAGGTATCACAAGAGTTTTACGGTGTTAAGTTGCAAGATAACCGATCAAGAAAGACAAAGGTAAAACAACTCAAAAATTCCTTGTTCAAAAAAATAATAGTATTTTTATTCTAGTTTAGATAAATATTTAAAAAAAAGGTAAAATCAAAAAATTTAGAATATACAAAGTAAAGTAGTGTTTATTATTAGTTCGTGAAACCATCATTGTCTAAAAACACCTTACAGCGACGCGGCATAAAATCGACTAATCCTTTACAGCGTTTCTAGGGTATTTTTTCCCAACAATTCTTTCCTACTTCCCAAAGTTCACGATTATTGGCTGGTTTCCCATTTCTTTATGTCGCCCCACAAGTTTTCTATAGCATTGAGTTCGGTTGATTGTGCAGGACAGGACATTACGTCAATTCCTTTGAACTCCTTGCCTAGCCGGCTCATATGTTTTGGGTCATTATCCCGATGGAAGGTTCATTCCAGAGAAATTTTGTATTCCGCATAAGGCAGCATAGTGTTCTCCAAAATACCCACGCAGGCAGGTTGATCTATGGTGGTGTCAATACGATCATGGGCCCAACACCATAAAAAGTAAAACACACTCAAACTATTATTTTCGACCCACAACGTTTAGCTGATTTCTTGCTTTCGTCCCTCCTTTTTTCGAGGCACAGGCTCTCAACAGTATGTCCGTCGTCCACCGAATACTGAATACAAGCCTAGATACACAACCAAAAAGGTTAAACATGGTGGGCTGAAAATATCAGTTTGAGCATGTTTTATTTTTTATGGTCTTGGGCACATAGATCGTATTGACACCACCATAGATGGTCGATTTTATGCCGCGTCGCTGTAAGGTGTTTTTAGACAATGATGGTTTCACGAACTAATATTAAACGCTACTTTATTTTGCATATTCTAAATTTTTTTATTTTGCCCTTTTTTAAATATTTATCTAAACTAGAATAAAAATACTATTATTTTTTTGAACAAGGAATTTTTGAGTTATTTTACCTTTGTCTTTATAAATCGGTTATCTTGCAACTTAACACCGTAAAACTTTTGTGACGCGTGAAATGAATCTCCATGCTACTTTTGAACCCAATTTTAACCAAAAAGAAATTAAAATAAACTTGTTATGAGAAAGTTGCACATTGATTTCATAGCACTATTATTATTTTGAACACAGCTGTATGTAGTTATGAAAAAGAACTTTTGCTCTATATAGAGGTCACTGAATTGGATATCTAAAGTTATTTTCGAATGATCGATCCAGTGTTTATTTCGAAGGTTTTATACATATATTATTTTGTAGTTAAGCCTAGTACTGAGTTCACTGCCGTGAAATTTCGCCAGCAACATGCATTTGTTTTGCCGTGAAATGTTTCAAGAAAAAGTTTTTGTCAATTGAGAATAAATGCCAAAACGAAGACTGAGAAAATGTAAAAAGAAAAAATTTGGAGCATCGCCTCAGAACCAACTTTCAAATTTTGACCAATAAAAAAAATTTTATACAAAATATAAATTTCAACAAATGTCACTTTTCACTCGAAAATAAATGGCATTGTACATTTAATTTGGCGTGAAAAAATGTTGCTGGCATAATGTTGCTAGCATGTTGCGCAACTTTTTCACGGCAGGAACTCAGTACAACTTTGTCGTGAAATATCTGTGAAATTTCACAAATTTTTCACAACCAGTTTTTTTGTATGGATTTTGACAGCAGTTTCACGTGAAACTCGAACTCAGTACTATGCTTTAAAGCCAAATGTTTCTTAAATTTACTAATTTGTAGAAAACCTTTTGTTATTAAGGATATTTTATAACTACAGCTTATGTATGGATACTAATATATGTATGTATTTACTTCGTACACTGAAACATTTTCTTATTCAATACACTACTACTATTACAGGAACTTTGTAGAACCAGAGTTTACAGCAGATACAGTCGCTTGCAACATGCAGCGCAATATCTCTCACGAAAGGTTTGGATTTCATAAACACACATACGTACATACATACATATGTATATACTTTTTTAAAACGATGTTCAGCATATTAAGCATTAATTCAAACTTCGGATGGAAGCAGTGTAAATCAAATCTTAATATTTTTTCTATGGCGTTTATAAAAGCTTAAATCTATAAAAATACATGTATATGTACATACATATATTTGTAGAGAAATGTTAAAAGAAAAATTGTAATATTACGTTTAATTAATTAATGATACTATATTAACGACAAAAAAAATATTTTGTAGCAAAAAATTAAAATTAGAACATAAGTAGAAAAGATACAACATAATAATTATAGACTAGCTGATCCGGCAAACTTCGTTCTGCCCAAATATTTTTTTTTTATTAATTTCATTTCAAAACTTGTTATTACACCGGTATTATTTTAAATAGAAAATTAACGATTTTTCACTACTTCATTGTGTATAAAACTTCACAAATATGTAATTTTAGTATTCAGTTTAAGGCTGCACGATACACAAAATTTTTAGTTTTCTGTCCAGGAGCGTAAATAAATAGCGAGGACGGTTTTCCAACACGGGAACACGCCACATAGAGCTGACCATGTGACTTGTTAATTTTCATTGCAAATGCAAGTTTCACTGGGAACTGCATACGTTTGAATTGGAAGGGCAAATCTGTTGAAGATAAGGTAATTCGGGGAAGTAAGCATTCCTCTCCCTTGAACGGGCCCTTCAAAATGCTTGCCACTATTAAATTGTCAGAGATAATCAGCTTGAAAAATTAAGATTATATGGCAGGTGCCACCTCCCTTTTCCGATAACCTACACTTTTATGTGCAAAAATTGTTTTGATATCATATAGCTCTGTACCAATTTCAATTAAGTGTGTATGGGAGGTGCCACGCCCTTTTTTCGATAACCCCCACTTTTATGCGTGAGAGTGTTTTTAATATCATTTATGTAGCTCTATAGCAATTTTCAGGATCCTGCCATTTATTCTTTCTGATATATTCAGCTTCCAACGCTAAGTATGTATGGGAGGTGCCACGCCCCCTTTTCGTATAACTCCTATTATTTTGCGTTAATATAGAATTGTTATCGTTTATCTCCACACCAATTTCCAAGTCCCTGCCTTAAACAATTTTAGAGATATTCAGCATGAAAAATTATGTTTGTATGGGAGGTACCACGCCCCCTTTTCATATAACTCCTATTATTTTGCGTTAATATGGAATTGGTATCGTTTATATCCACACCAATTTCCAAGTCCCTACCTTAAACAATTTTAGAGATATTCGGCATGAAAAATTAAATTAGTATGGGAGGTGCCACTCCCTCTTTTCTGATAACCCCCACTTTTCCGCGTGAGAAGGGTTTTGATATCACCTACCTCTATGCCAATTTTCAGCTCCCTACCTTGAACTCTTTTAGAGATAATCAGCTTTAAAAATTAAGATTGTATGGGAGGTGCCACGCCCCCCTAATATTTTTTAATTTTTTCTTCGAATAAACCTTCGCGGGGTAATAACAAACAAACCCCCCTAAGGAAGTATTTGATTTGGTTCAGCCGTTTTCAAGTTTTAGCGTTACAATTAAATACCAAATCATTTATATATATATAGATTACTCAAGATATTACTCATTCTTTTGAAAACATTAAAATAATTATTATATGATTAATCATTATATATATTATGTACTCATTCTTCTGAAAATATTCAAATAATTTTTTTTATGATTATAATCCGTATCTGCTATATGTACATATATGAAAATTACCTGGGTACTATTTTAATAACACTAACGCAATTTTTCATATATGAGAGCAAAAGCCTATTTTGATTTGACTACTTTAGCTGCAGTTCGGATTATCGCATTTTTGATTTGTACCTATTCAGGTACATTTTTCAAGCAAAGCACAATTTTTTATGACCATAACTCGTAAACCAATAGGAATTTTGTTTTCTGTCTTCAGCATATTTATAGGTACAGTTTAGATGAAAATAAGGGTTAAGAAATAGATTTAAAACAAGCGCATATATATATGTAGCTCTGACAAATCGAATGGAAAACTCATAATTTTTGTTTTTAACTTGAGATTCCATCACAGAGGCATTACCCTATTGAATTGTATATTAAGACATATTTTTGCAATAAATATAGAATATGCGCTTAAATAAAAACTGGGCTAATGTTTCCACTAGAGATGAGCGAAACTGCGATTTTTCGATATCTGTGATTTCAGTGATTGCTATTTTAAAATCACTGCGATTTTAAACTGCTATTGCGATTGCATGGACTGTTATAAAATCCTCAGTTACCGGTAAAGATTCATTTTGCGTTTTCTGAGCGACATAACCTGTCAACATTTTATGTGGCAAAAATGATAGCAACAACAACGTATTCCGCAGTAATTTCGCTGTTGTCAACATTTTTCAAAGACAATTTTAAATTCAATAATTTTTTTTTTCTTATATTTCTATATATGTTTGTACGTATGTGGTCTGCTCAGAAGTGTAAACAAAAGGAAATTTATATTGATTTTGCGATTCAAATAGGTGAACTGCTTACTTGCTACATCGATAGCAGTTCCAATAAGTAGTGAACTGCGATTTTGAAAAAGTGATCGCAGTTGCGATTTTTTATTCACAGTGAAAAAATCACCGTTTGCGATATATCGCTCATCACTAGTTTCCACAAGGTGGCTTATCGAAATATTCCTCCAACTAGGGGCCCCTAGTATTTTTAATTAAAAAAAATTTTATTTTTCGGATAATGCATTTTACTTCTTTACAACTTATATATAGTAATACCGCGTAAAAAGTGACATTAAAAAATTTGTTTAGAATAAAACGCGAATATAATTTTAGTACAAGGTTAAGATGTATTTCCATCATTTAATGCAAAAGACGGAAAGGAAAGCCAACATACTAGTTGTCAAAAGGTAAAACGCTATGCAAGTCTTATTTGAACATATATTCCTTAGTGGCAATTTTGGATAAAAAAAAGGTTAAGAGACTTTATTATTTAGACAGAGTGAGAATTCCATCCCAAGTTGGATTGATGAACAGTGCTATTGCAAATTTTCCTAAAACTGTTTAACACTTACACCCAATTGTTTGCTTGTTTTATGGAAATACTTTTTATTAGCTGCTGTTGTGATAATTTATTTGCTTTATTGATACTACATACTTATTACTGTGTCCGCTGTTTGCTGCTTTAACTGTATTTTCAATTTCATTGATTAATTAATGTTTTTAATTATCTTTCTCAAAATTACTTATATGCACATAAAAACTTATATACATAAATAAAAGTATGAATGTCTTTACTTGATTATCGTTTTAGATACCTGGCATGTCCGCTGTCAATCGCTCTACTCGAAATATTTTCTCTAGTCTCAAAAGCGTTTTACGGTTTTTCCTGCGCCATATTTTTGTCGATGAGCGTTATTTTCCACGTCGCGCATATCGTTTTACGGCTATTTATAGCCGTGACAAGGAGTATTTGTAAGTTTGCATTTTCAATGGTCTCTTATTTTGTTTTTTATTTTTTTTTTTATTTCAGATTCGATATTCATCATCGCTGTTTCTTTACCAACTCGGTTCGTTCACGTATCGTACAGTTCATATTAGATCGGCAATATTTTGAGGAGCGCAGTAAAGATCCGCGCGCATTCGGCATCGATCGCTTGGTGCAGTTAAACGTTTATTGTGCAGCATATCCTTTACACGATGTGAGTAAAAATTTTGCTCTTGGCTTTTAAAATTAAAGAAAAATAAATCAGGATTGCGTAACGAATTTGAAATTTTTAATGCTATCAAATAATTAAAAAATGTTTATTAAATTTTTTGTTGACTGTTAGTAACAAATATGAAATAACATTTTTAGAGTTGAATTAGTCTGAGTCAATGCGAAATACTTTTTACACCCTAATAGGGGCGTCAGAATGAATACTTTTCCGTCAATCCAGCAATCCGTTTAACTGACAGCAGAGTGGAATTACATGTATTTGAATGAAGATCGACACAATCAGTACTTCAACTTTGCCGTAACAAATATATGAAATTGAAGTATGTGTCAGTTAAACGCTGCTGGATTGCCGGAAAAGTATTCATTCTGACGGGCCCATTACTCCTAAAACTTCTGGTTTTTGTTGCCATTTTGAATTTGCAATTTAAAAAAAAAGAGAATTGAGTAGGCTGGTAATTAATGTCGGGACTAAGTAACAGTAAAACTACAAGAGGTTTATATTAAATATGTAGATTATAAAACTTTATAAGGGACTTTTCACATAACTCGGTACGACTTCGGATCGACATTTTTTCTCGGCATTTTCATATTTCCGAAACTAGTTCTCATTGCAGTGTTTTTCACACTTGTTAGAATACTTTCGGCAGAAAATTGGAAAACAAATATCGAAATTAAAAATATAAAATTGTAAAATTCAACAAATCACTCAATAGTAAAAAATTATGTCTTCCAGCGAAGGCGCAGGCATTATGGCTTGCAAAATTTATACCGAAACAATATTTTCACTGACTTTATTCTTCTTCTAATTCCTCAAATTGTTGTTTTCATTGGATAGGATTTTTACGTGGTGGGTCCCAAGCCCGACGCACAACCCGCCCTGCGGGAGTTGTATATTGTTACACGTTTATATAGCGAGCCGCTTGCTCCAAGACAGACGCCCGCTCGCAGCCGCACCTTCTGGTGAACAGACGCTGCAGTTATTCCCCTCAACAAGCCCTTAAACCGAATATGTCGGAGTGGCCTTGTCGAGTTGTCGCCTTCTCACTTTAGTTCACCACCAAACGGGTGTTCGGTGGCTATCCAGAGGACACTGCGCGGAAGTCGTGAGCTGCTTGCTCCGCATGCAAAAGAATCGCTCTGGCCACCCCCAGGTGGATGGCAGTCAGAAGCTTTCCCCACTTACGTGGACTTTTACACACGAAGAGGCTAAGAGGCTAAGAAAATGGGTTTGGCGGTCAACGAGGACAAGACGAAGTACCTCCTGTCATCACACAAAGAAACAGCACGCCTTGGCAGCCACGTCAATGTTGATAGCTACAAATTCGAAACTGTTAAG
Organism: Urophora cardui; assembly: GCA_960531455.1. Lineage (NCBI taxonomy): Eukaryota > Metazoa > Arthropoda > Insecta > Diptera > Tephritidae > Urophora > Urophora cardui. The sequence continues at coordinate 112,988,619 of OY482672.1, forward strand.
GACTTCGTCTATCTGGGAACCAGCATTAACACCAAGAATGATGTCAGCACGGAGATCCAACGAAGAATCACGCTTGCCAATAAATGCTACTTCGGACTAAGTAGGCAACTGAAAAGTAAAGTCCTCTCTCGACAAACAAAAATCACACTCTACAGGACGCTCATCGTTCCAGTCCTCATGTACGGCGCAGAAGCATGGACAATTTCAAAATCAGATGAGATGGCACTTGGAGTATTCGAGAGAAAAGTTCTTCGTAAGATTTATGGACCTTTGCGCGTTGGCGTGGGCGAGTATCGACGGAGATTTAACGATGAGCTGTACGAGCTTTACACAGACATCGACATTGTTCAGCGAATAAAGATCCAGCGGCTGCGTTGGGCAGGTCATGTCGTGAGAATGGACGAAGGCGCTCCGGCTAAGAAAGCATTTCTATCGAAACCCGCTGAACGCAAAAGAAAAGGGAGACCTCCACTGCGTTGGGAAAATCAGGTGGACAGCGATGCTGCCTCCCTAGGTGTTCCCAAGTGGCGCCATGCTGCACGAAACAGAAGCAATTGGCGCGCTCTGTTGGACTCGGCCAGAATCGTCTAGACGGTTAAGCGCCAATCAAGAAGAAGAATTCCTCAAATTTTACTGGCCGGTCTTAGCGCGTTGCGGTATACCGAAATTAATCCACTCCGATTTTATGTATGCAACACTAATGTGAAAGTGTCAATTGAAATACATGTGGTCGGAAAAGCTTTCGGTATACTTTCGGTAAAAACCAAATATGGCGATCCGGTACCGCATCGAGTAATGTGAAAGCGCTCTAATAGCCCAGTTAGTCGAGAACGTGTGGTCCGCTCGCTGACGCAAACGCCCGTATGCAATTTTTAGGATTTTTTGAGCCCGTAGCAATCAGCTGTTTTACTCACACATATTTACATATATATAGTTTGTGTACATTTTGGCAGGGTTGCCATTTAGTCATTTTTGAACAAACAAGATTTTTACTAATCTTCAAAGTGTTATGCGGATTACTCTTCAATACACAACTGTGCATTATTTGCCAAATGACAAGAAAATACTAATTTAATCGTTTTTAAAGTTGTCGTTGACGACTTTTTTTTTTTTTTATTAATTTAGTTACTTTTTTACGGCTTAGTTGGTAATTAAAACACATTTTTCTTGTAATTTTGTTGCTGCCCAATATATTTCCATCACACCTTGGTGATAGTTATCAAGGGCTAAAGTATAAAATAACAAAAAACACAGTCAGAACATTAAATGTACAATTGAAAATCCATAAAAAAATTATATTGGGAAGCAAAAAGATTCTCACAAAAATCTGTGTTTAATTAAGAAATCTGTACTGAGTTTCTGTAACTCATATCTTTTCTAGTATAAGAAGGTGGTGACAAAGTGTGGATCGTATTAGTGTGACATCACTTTAATTGATTTTGTTACAGAAACTCAGATTTATTGTGGCAATTTATAACTTTTTAATGTAGAAAAATTGCAGAAGAAGACCACAAAGAGTTATCAATTAAGAAAATACCGCCACCATTGTGGATAAATACAATTTTTGCTTTAATTTTCAGTAATATCTTCATTTATTAGGAGTGTTCAATATCTCAAAATTTGTACATATTTTTACGAATAGTTACGAATTTAAGTTCAATAACCCAAAAAATTCGCAAGAGAGCCAAATTGAGAGAGTAAGACCTCGAGAGAGTTGATAAACGCTGCAAGTAAAATTTTCACTTGCAACTACTAGCAGCTTTAAAAAAATAGAAGTGTCAAAAATATATGATCACAAAAATTTCAATTGGAAATATACAAACATTTTAAACGCAAATTTTTAATTGTGTACTAAATAAGTTAGTGCAAAAACGAATCTTGATGATGTTGTGGAATAGCCAAAGTAGAATTTTGTTTTCCTCATTCAGTTATTTCCATTCATTTCCAATTTAAAAAATTTCAATTACAACCTAACCTAAAAATCAAATTGTCAAAACAGCCTATCAGCTGTTTTCTTGCGAATGTTTACGATTTTGTGTTCAATTACTTTGGTTGATAATTTTCTCTTTTTCTCGTTTTTACTCTTAATTTGACATTGACGTTCTTTTTGCAAGTACTTGCAAGTTAAGTTGTTGAACAAAGCTATTAGTTTTGTTCGCGTACTTTCTCCAACAGCATTTACTCAGCAGCCTCCAACAGCCAGGTGTTGGAGAAAAATGTCACCTATCCTCTCACAAGAGAAAAATATCGTAAGAGGTAAACGAACACAAAATTTGCAGAGTTCAACAGCTTTGGCAAACAGCTGATTTTTATTTACATTCACAAGCCCCAAATTCAAAGGATAAAAAGATTAAAATTAAAATGATAATAAAATTGGTGGAAATTATTGCTGTTAATTATGTATATATGTACATATAACATAAAAATAATAAAATAAAACATAGTTTTTTTTCTTATTTAATTTCTTTTGATTCGTTTTGGGTTTCGTTTTGGTCAGTCTTTTGTCACCTCGCGATAACCTCCTCAATCTAAAAATCGTTCGCATAGGCTCGCAAAAAGGTTTTTTGAAGTTCGGAAATGCATCCGGAACTCTCTTTTACAATAAATCGGCACTGTTTGTTCTATATAAATGCTAATGGAGTTACAATTCTGCCTGAAAACAGTGGAGATATATGCACATACGTATGTATCTGCAATACAATTAACTTCATGTTGTTGTTGTTGTAGCCACCAAGACACTCCCCGAAGGTTTTGGGGAGTGTAGGGGATGTGACAGTCCTTTGCCGGATAAATCCGGTACGCTCGGGTACTAGTCCCTTCTGACACTAGCCCGACTGTCGTGCGAACGATTTTTTCTGGCCATAATCAACCTTCTAGGCCGGTGGATTTTAGTCGCGTCTTACGACAGGCATTCCTTACAACGGGTATATTCTAGACCCCCTAACCCGCTGGGGTTCGCTGTTACTATCTAATAAATAGGATTTCATTGTAATTATCACACTAACAATTGCTTTTCTTTGTACCCATGTCCATACTGTTTTCCACCGCAGTATGTCTTCGCGTCTGCTGCCCCGCAGAAGAGATTTCAATTTAATGCACCCGGCCCTGGCCATGCTTTAAAAAAATAACCCACTATGGACCGATCCACAGTACTTTTGAGTAGAACAAACTTTTGCGTTGGCGGTATTTGGCCGCGCTTTAAAAAAAATAGCCCCAGCCAGCAAAATTTCCTTTCTCGAATTATATCTGCGGAGCGATCGGGAGTGTTAAAATTAGTAAAATTAACATCCATAGAAGATTTCCCGAAAGTTCCAGTGGTTTGAAAATAAATACGGCGGGCGCATTATACTGAAGCCGACCCACTGCAGAACTACTCTCGGAGGGTGTGCCACCCACTGCCTAGAGTGGCTGCTATTTTTAAAATCCGGATAATTGGGTTTTAGTTAGAATTTGTTGTCTATCCAGGCTCAGTGAAACTTTCAGGAAATATTCCGTAGATGATAATTCATCTTATCTTAACACTTTCAACTATTATTAAATTATAATATTAAAGTTCTCTAGAAATAGAATTCTCCCGGCTGAGGGTTATTTGTGTAAAGCGCGGCTGAAGGCAAAAGGTGTTCTATACAAAACAACTGTGGATTGCTCCATGGATATTAATCCAGAAAGAAAATTCTGCCGGCTGAGGGTAATTTTATTGAAGCGCTGCCAAAAGCCGCCAACGCAGAAAGATGTTCTACACATACATACATTAATTTAACAAGGAATGTCTCCTGAACTATAAGCGTCCGGAGGGTAGTACTTTGTAGTACGTTGTTTGTGATCTGTGAGACCACCCCTACCCTCTGGAAAATTAATTGTTATCGGATCGTGGATCATTATATACAAATTTTCCCTCTATCCAGGCTGGGGATCCAACCCATGACCTCTGGTATGGCAGACTAGCCACTGTCCGTCACACCACAGTGGCCACAACACTCCCCACTGCACCACAGCGGCCGCGTTAATATATATTCCCGCAAAGGAGATTACAATTTACTAAGGTACATAATATGCATATAAATACTTCGCAAAAAGTATGTAACTTATTTAGCATATTTAATTTATCCATATTTGTTGCCAATTTAGTGTATTTTTCCAATTTTATAATTGATTTGTATATTTTGCAAATCTTGTTACTTGCAAAAATTCAAGTCAGCTGTTGTTTGATCAGTTGTTTTCCTGTTGGAAAATTGCTGTTGGCAAAAATTTGTCCAACAGAATTCAACAGCTTCTCACAAAATGAAATGTCAGTTTTCTCTCTCAGTTGGTTCTCTTCTGTTGGAGATTTGGCGTAAAAGAACGGCGACAAAGTGTTTGTTTTTAAAAGTTTTCGAAAAACATCAAAAAATATCCGTAAACGAACAAAGCTATTATCTTGTTATTAATTTATATATATGTATATATTTACATTTTGTTTGGGATTTAAAAAAAATTTATAAACGTTTTCTTTCCTTTCTTTTTAAAAATTAAAGTAATAATAAATGGTTCGTTTAAGTAGACATACTATTTTTTCCATGTGAACACATATATGTATTTTCGATAACATTTTACAATCTTATTGAGTTAGTTGTATAATGCTGTGAAAATTACTGTTTAAATATTTAATAACTAAAAATGTTCAACTGGCAATCCTTCTACCTTGCAACCATGCGAGCGATCAGCTGCCACTTCTTACGTAAAAAATCAAAATGATTTTGATTTCTGCGGTACGGGCTTCTGCGTCGTACGTCGTTGAATAATCGGTTACATACAAATCCCATTAAATAGGTTGGATCAGCTGACACGGTACACGGGTTTACGTTCTCGACTAACTGGGCTATAATCCTCACGAAGGTGTCGTTTGACCCCTGTTTTTGAGTATCTGCATAAAAATGTGCATCATGAAGTCTCATTAGAAGTTTCAAGAATGCTGTGTATAATGAAAATTAAAACAGAATGTTTGACAAAAATATCATATTTCTCTTATTAGGGTGAAATCACAGAAAGGGGCACTATGCGTGAAGCTCTCTATACACATTGGGCTTCTCTTAATAAATGGTATCGTTACCAACCACTCGATTATGTGAAGGAATACTTCGGCGTGAAAATTGGTAATTTTTCTTAGTTTAGCTTTTATTTCAAGATAAATTTTTTTATTGCATACTTTTATAGGGTTGTACTTTGCTTGGTTGGGCTTCTACACATACATGCTACTGCTTGCCTCGCTAATTGGCGTCATTTGTTTTGTATACTCATTGATAACATTGAAAGATTATGTGCCAGTGTGAGTAGCCTTATCCTAAAATATAAAATCAAGTAAAGAATTAACAAATAGAAGCATTCTTTAATTTTCCAGACAAGACATGTGTACTAACGATCATACGAAAAATCTTACAATGTGTCCTCTCTGTGATTGGTGCAACTTTTGGTACTTAAAAGAGACATGTTTTTATGCCAAAATTACTTACCTCTTCGATAATCCCAGCACTGTGTTCTTTGCTGTTTTTATGTCCTTTTGGGCTACATTATTTTTGGAGTTATGGAAACGTTATTCTGCCGAAATAACACATCGTTGGGACTTAACCGGCTTTGATGTGCACGAGGAACATCCCCGCCCTGAGTATATTACACGCTTAGAACATCTAAAGAATACGCGTACTCGTATTGATTATGTAACGAATATTAAAGAACCCACAGTGCCCTTCTGGCGAATGAAATTTCCTGCCACAGTCTTTAGTGTGTCAGTAGTATTTCTTTTAATATTTTTGGCTTTTGTGGCACTTGTTGCGGTTGTTGTATATCGGATGTCTATGCTGGCTACGCTTAAACTGGGTTCAAGTACGATGACCACTTCGAGTGCTATTATGTTAGCTACAGCATCAGCAGCTTTTGTAAACTTATGCCTTCTTTATGTGCTTAATTATGTAAGATTATAATGTTGTAAATAGTTTCGAATTTGAAATTTGTTCGCTTCCATTATAGATGTATACACAACTTGCCGAATACCTGACTGAGCTGGAAATGTGGCGTACACAATCTCAGTTTGACGATTCATTGACGTTGAAAATTTATTTATTGCAATTTGTGAACTATTATGCATCAATTTTCTACATAGCATTCTTTAAAGGAAAGTTCGTGGGACATCCTGGGCAATATAACAAAATATTTGACTATAGACAAGAGGAGGTATGTGGCTATTACTTCGTTTACTCATAAAAAACCTAAATAACATAATTTACAGCCATTTATTTTGACATTGAGACAACTGAACTGTGATAACGAAACACACGAAGGAAAAATCGGCCTGTATTATTCTACCTTTTTGATGGAAAATACAGTTTTTGTTTAGCTAGCAAAGGCTCGAATTCCCAGCCAAGGTCAGAGAATGATCAGTTGGGTTTTTTAAAAAATAGCAGTTACCCATCTGCAGTGGTCGTCGTGCTCTCCGAGTGAATTTCTGCCATGCAAAAACTTCTCACCAAAAATTCACTCGCCGTTCGGAGCTGGCATAAAACCACAGCTCCACCCAATTAATAGGAAAAACAAAAGTTTAGGAAGCCCGGCCTCGTTAAGGTTATGTATGTATATTCTCGGTCATATATTATATTATTATAAGCATTTAGTGGCAGAAATACACATTGCTGACTCCTGTGAACAAGTGACCTTCCCGTATATCGGGTATATATTGATATAAGCCGGGTATCCACATCACAAGAAATGCTAAAACTCCATATAAAAAAACGCTCAAGGAATAGTCAAGAAATTTTCTTGTGTCAAATTTTCTTTAGGCAGTATCCACTTCACAAGAAAATCTATTACAAATTTTGACGAAAAATGGGGTTGGCAACGCTGGTTTTGCCAAGAAATATATACGATTGTATATATTTCTTCAAGAAAAAATGAAACGTCAAAATTACTTAAGAAATAAATGCCAATTTTTTCTTGAGCAATTTCTTATGATGTGGATACCCAGCTTTAGTCGGATAATTGATACAAATTTTGAAAATGCGAGTGGCTACGCCCACTTTAAGCGGTATCCGCATTATATAAAATACACCTGTGAAGTGGATACTGCCTAAAGAAAATTTTACACAAGAAAATTTCTTGAGCGTTTTTTTATATGGAGTTTTAGCATTTCTTGTGATGTGGATACCCGGCTTAAGCGTATAAATATTATTAGTGCAAAATTTCATTCCTTTATGACTTTTAGTTACAAAGATGTCACGTCACATATTTCACAAGGCCATTTTAGAATGGTTTTTGTAAAAAAGTAAGCGTGGTTATAAACCGATTTCGCTAAATTATTAAATTATATTAATTAGTACAATTAATAAAAGTGTAAACATAATATATGAATTATTTTTCGAGTTATGGGCTCCGAAATCTCGTAGATTCCTTTGTCCAAAAAGGAGCATTGCCACGCCCATTTTCAAAAATTTTTCTGTTTTTTGTTTCCGGTCTATTGTGGGACTCAGCCACAAAATTTCAATGAATTATCTTTATATTTGACAAAGATATCGCTTAAAATGTTTTTATTAGGCCCCTTTATAGTTTCCATATATAAAATTGGGCGTGGTCGTCATCCGATTTTGCTAAAATTTTGAGCATGTATTACCACAAGTCATAATGTCGTAAATTCCTGCTTCTACACCTTTTCCAGTTTAAGTTCAGACAGTTACAATTGAAGTTCAGAAAATTACAATTGAAGTTCAGAATTTCCAATTGAAGTTCAGAAAGTTACAATTGGAGTTCAGAAAGTTATACACTTATTCACATAAAAAAAATGGCATAATCAGTTACGATCAATTTAATGAGTAGCTGGCATACTTTCTAAAAGTCTCCTAAAGTCTCTAACATTTTGTATGGAAACTGTCAGCCAAGAGAGCAGTTTCCAGTATAAGCGGGCAGCGAAGTGCCCAAAAAAACTCCTATTATATCAATATATACCCGATAAAGAGCACATTGCACTTAAAAAAATTTTCACATTTGTGTTTCTGGCAGGAGACCGACGATATGATATTGAGTAAATCTGGTAAGTGTATGACTAGAAATACAGTCATACGCCTTTCCGTATAGAAGTTCACCACGACAAACACTACTAGCGTTTTCGATTCTGTCGCACTTATTGTGTATTTTTTCGGCCTGTCAAATTTTTTTGTTCTATTCCACACATTTTTTCATGGTTCTGTCTATAGACAGAATGTGAAAAAGACCCGGACTACAGGGCAACATTTTCTGCCCTTAATGGGTCATAGTAATAAAAGCCAAGCATTTGCTTTTGCTTAAAATTTCAGACCTTTTACTCAAATTTTGAAATTTGGTTCATACAAATTATTGTCAAATTTTAAAAATCTTGAGTAAAAGCATTTGCTTGGGTTTTATTAATACGGCTCAATATTACTGAAGGGGTTGCATTATTTTTGTTTCACACATCACATGAAAAATTCAACATTTTCATAACGCACAGGGCACATGTTGATAATTTTGCCATGTAATAATGCGATATATACAAACAATACCACTTGATTATTGAGAGAAAACAGCTGTATGTGGAGATGTCTTGTACAAAAACTTTAATTTGACAGACAAGTTTATAGCAGGGATTTCGCCCAAGGAATTGTCCTTATTTAAATGTTGTGTAACAGCGTCCTGCGATGTAGAGCATTCATTTTCCGCATACAACAGCTTGAAAATATAGTAAAAGATATCGCAATATTAGGACCTTTTCACATTACTCGGTACGACTTCGAATCGACATTTTTTCCTCGGTATTTTTAGCTTACCGAAACGATTCCGCGTTGTAGTGTTTTTCACACTTGTGGGAATACTTTCGGTGCGTAATCTTCAGAAAATAAGAAAACAAGTATCGAAATTTACAATATACAATTTTAAAATTCAACAAACCACTCAATAATGACAATAATGTCTTCTAGCGAAGACGAAGGCATTATAACTTGCTACATTTATAGCCGAAACGAGTTTTGTACTGACATTGTTCTTCTTCTTTTATTACGCCGCAAAAATGTATGCAGTAATTCTTCAAATTTTACTGACCGGTCTTAACGCGTTGCGGTTTCATGTATGCAACACTAATGTGAAAGTGCCAATTGAAATACATGTGGTCGGTAAGGTTTCGGTATACTTTCGGTAAAAACCAAAAATGTCGATCCGATACCGCACCGAGTAATGTGAAAGCGCTTTTAATGGAATGTTTTCATTTGCTTTGTAAAAAGATTTCTTGTATTTACATAAATACAAAGCTAACATTAATTTAAAGTAGTGTATAGTACTAAAAACAAGTTCTTGAAATGAGGCAAATTCGTTAAATAAAAATTAAACTTAAAAAGAAATAAACATGTACATTTTTCGAGCATATTTCAAGTATCTTTCATATAATGAGATTTTTTCGTCCATATTTACGAGCATATTTCAGTTATTTTTCGGGCATACTAGCATGCATATTTTGACAATTTTCGTGCACATTTTGAGCTTCCCTAATCATAATATTCGTCCATAGTTAATCCATAGAATGTGTCTAACATACCAATATTTTTGAAAGGAAATTAAGTTAGACGAGTTTGAATTTCATTTATTTTTTGTTGTTTGTTTTTTTCGACAGGGTGGGAATATGATATGATTTTCCGTCATCCCTTGTCAAGTTTGTTTTGATTATAAGCCGGTTTCGGTGATGTACTATCTTCAGTATGATATTTCGTTTGAAATGAAATGACGGGTTAGGGGGCTTAGAATATACCCGTGGTAAGGAATGCCTGTCGTAAGAGGCGACTAAAATCAACCGGCCTAGAAGGTTGATTATGGCCAAAAGAATCGTTCGCACGATAGTCGGGCTAGTGTCAGAAGGGACTAGTACCCGAGCGTACCGGATTTATCCGTCAAAGGACTGTCACATCCCCTACACTCCCCAAAACCTTCGGCTACAACAATAAAAACAACAACACGGAAATTCGTTCCACAATAGATCACTTGAATTTCATTTAATGTATTTTGGCATTTTTAGTGTTCATCTGGTGGTTGTTTGACTGAACTCTGTATACAATTGGCAATCATAATGATTGGTAAACAAGCATTTAACTCCATACTAGAGGTGATAATGCCAAAAATATGGCGTAAGATTATGGCAATACAAGTGGGTGTATCGCGTTTGTTTACCAGCAATACCAATGATATAAATAAAGAAAAGGTAGAACGTTATTTGCGTGATTTGAAATTGCTGGATTGGGGTCCCCGTAGTTTGTTTCCGGAATATTTGGAAATGGGTAAGTCAGTATAAGAGTTTATTTTATTCTGCTTTGCCTTTTGCATTTTTTTATTTCCTTGTTTTGCTTTCAGTGTTGCAATATGGTTTTGTTACATTATTTGTTGCCGCATTCCCATTAGCGCCCTTTTTTGCGTTAGTCAATAATATTTTTGAAATGCGTTTGGATGCGAAAAAGTTACTGACCAACTATAGACGTCCGGTATCACAGCGTGTACGAGATATTGGCGTTTGGTATCGCATATTGGACAGCATCGGAAAGCTGAGCGTAATAAGTAATGTATGTTACATTCAGTCTCAAGTAATAACCAAAGAATGTAAATTGTCTTCATTGAATTGAATCAATTTAAATTAAACCGAAGTCAATAGTCTCGACGCATAAAAACCCATAGAGCAAGATCCCGTGACCGCCAGGGCATACTACTACTAACGCAACTGGGAATGATGGTATAATAGTCGATTTTTCAATGAAGCGACCGTGAAAAGAACGCTCAACTTTCTAAACATTAATTTTAGTTTTATATAAGTACTTCACGTTAGAGGGATTCGAATTTTTGTCATTCACCAGCAGAGTTCGGTTGTGTTGGGTAGTTACCGTTAGAGTCCCCTGGTGGTCTCCGAAATGGATCCATAACTTCGACCAAAAAAATCTTTTCAATTTTTCTTAATTAAAAACTGGCAAATAGCTCTATAAAATTCACATAAAAATAATTATTAGGCCCGGTTTCACCAACCGGTCTCAACTTAGTTAAGCCGATTTTTTTACGTTTTCAGTTTCACCATGCAACTAAGCTAAGTCACAAGTTAGTCAGCTTTTGCCTTGACTAAAACTAAACTAAGAATTTGAGTCGCTTTAGCAAATTCAACTACCAACAGAGCGAATATGACAAAAAAATGAGCAAATACAGCAACCAAAACAACCAAAAAACCCAGTATTCGCCATAAAAGGTTGGTTGCAAAACTATTTTCTTAGACTACTTGGTGAAACCCAAAAGTAAGTTAGCCTCAAATCTGGGCTAAACTAAGTCAAAACTTAGTTTTAGCTTTAGTCACGTTGGTGAAACCGGGCCTTAGAATTAAACGTCCATGTAAAAACAAACGATAATTTTGTTCTTTTGGTGGTTATGGCTTGATGCGTATGTGAAAATTACGCTTTAAATGACGAAAGTAAAGTGTTGTTTTATTTAATTTAACGAACACAGGCCCAGGTTATATTTTGATTTTTTATTTTTTAGAAACTAGAAAACAATTTTTTAAGCATGGAGTAACTACAGTTGTTTCACCTTAGATCCCTCTAAGACTCATCAGGTTAGAACTGTAGTCACTGTACTGCAAAGGGGCAAGTTCGATTCTTGGCAGAAGCAAAAGTAACCTGATGAGTCTTAGAGGGATCTAAAGTGAAACAGCTATAGCTACATCCATGCTTAAAATGTTTTTATAGTTTCTAAGAAATAAAAACAAGTAAAGTTTTATTTTTTGGAAATTTTTTGTTAGACCCACGATAACTCAAATTTCATATTATACCATCATTCCCAGTTGGGTTGGAAGTATGTGCAGAGGAAGTTTCAGCTCTCCATTGTACTATTTTTCGTGTGCTTGGAAAAAATTATGAACCTTTCTTTCATCCCAGGACCTCCAGGATCAAAATCGTGGCTTATTTATTTTTCTGACAACTTAAAAATAACTGGCGAACCCCCTTTCCAAATTAATAAGTTTGGTACCAATATAATTGAATAGACTTTTTAATGATCTCCATGTCAAAGTAAAAAATTACTTAACTGAGAAAAGTTTATTTAATTTTCTTTGATTTGGTATTTTTATTTAATTCGGATAAGGGCTTCGTTCAAAAATAACTTTTCTTTGGACTTTTATTATATAGGGAATAAAATACCAGATCCCTGCTAATATATGAATGTACCTTTGTGAATGAACCTTTACACTTACGTTTCTCATTTCTTTTGACAGGGCTTTATCATTGCTTTTACCTCCGACTTCATACCCCGTATGGTTTATCGGGCTCAAGTATCAGTAGATCACTCGCTGGCTGGATATTTGGATTTTACCCTTTCCGAATATAATATTAGTGAATCAGCGACGCTTCGTAGTTTAGCTGGTGATAACACGAATATAACATCTTGTTTGTAAGAGAAATTTTCTATAATAATTTTCTTATCATTAAAGCTAAATATGCTACTACATTTCCTTTTCGTAGCTATGCAGATTTTCGTGAACCTCCTACCTCAAATCGTAAATATAATTTAAGTAGCATGTTTTACATTATACTCGCCTGTCGGTTGGCTTTCGTTGTGGTATTTGAGGTGAGTTAAAACAAAAAATAAAACGTTATATATTATAAGCACTTTCCAGTATATTCCATTCTTCAGTTGTGTACATTTCCGTTACAATATTTTTCAATTGTTATTTCGGTAATTCTAACATAAAAAACTTTCCAAATTATTGATAAAGGACTACCGCCTTCTGTCGAACTTTTTTGGGATGGAAACTGGCAATTAGAACACTGGAAACTCACACTCAATTTTAAACATAAACCAGTACCCGGCTTCTAGAAATCGCTATTGCTAAATGAGATCGCCAAAAATCTCTAAATTTATATCAGACATGCGTAACAGTATGCAACTCATTTATTTATTTATATCGTCTCAAGCTACAGCGTGCTGGCCGCATTGATCAGCCAGTTTTGTATGTCAGATATTGCATATCTTTAGGTGCGTCTGATATAAATTTAGAGATTTTTGCCGACCTCATTTAGCAATAGCGATTTCTAGAATCCGGGTGCAGAGACCAAAAATAGTGGGGTGGTTTATTGAAGTAGATACCAAGAACCTCTATTTACTTCTTGTTATAAAAAAAATCACTCACTATAATTGTAATAGCAACCTTTTGGCTGGTCTGCTTTGATTATGGTGATTTCGTTTCAAAAAAAAAAAAAAAAAAAAAATGCTGCCTCTAATTGCCCACTTCTATTTTATGTTTGATTGAAAGAAAAGTAAATGGCAAAAGTAGTAGTTGCGTTCGTTTCACATCAATTTTGACAGTATGAGTGCAACATTTTTTCTTTGAAAAGAAATCACCATTAGGCTTTCTTAATTTTTTGATTTCTTACATTTGGAATTGACCTTTAATTTTATGTTTTAAATGGAGCCGTATTCAAAATACATACGCAAGAGTGAGGAGCTTCAGAAATTTGCTACCAGTTGGTATAGTATGTATTTTTTGTATTTTTTTCGCATTGCTTTAAATTTAAATTTTTGTTTGGCTGTATTGAGAAAAAATAATTCATTTCCTTTTATTTGTTGTTTATTATACTTACTTCATGAATTTTCTTCTTAGGTATATTTTCTCGCTCCATAATAAGACTAATTGAATTTTGAATATACACAGTACATAAATATTTTTATAAATAACTTCAGTTCGGTCATTATCCTTATGATCGTTCGCTTAAATTACTTTCACAGTGATATAAATTGCTTTTACTGTGGACCAGTTATTTTCGGTCTCTGATGTAAACTAACAAACGACTTAAATTTCGTGTCCAACACAGCACTTTATTACCAAATTGCATTGTTTAAATCATATACTACATATGTTTTTTCTTTCGGAGTTTACCTTGAAATAAATAAATGCATTTTCAGCAATATGCAAATAAGAAAGAAGTACTCTTTTTGCTGTTCGTTCTATAACCACAACATAAATGTTGTATCTAAACTTTTACATGCTGATAAAGTCCAGCTGCTTCCACAATACTCTCCTGTAGCGTGCGATTCTCGATTGCGGTAACCTTGAGCATTTTATATAATGCAAAAATGCCAAATACCGATAGCGCATTGCAAACTGTGTGAACAAAAACAGAAACAAAATGAATGTAAATCAAAATTACTTCATAATATTATTATTATAATTTTATTCAAGGATGCATCGCAACGTTAATTTTAGCGAAACCCAAAATGTTAGTCGTTTCTGTTGAAACGATTCAAATTTTTAACGTTGTAAAAATTATCGGAATAATTTATTTCGTTTTCAATGTCAACTCAATCCTTAACACTGAATCCTTGAAAAATTCAGCGTTCTATATTACTGAGAGAATTCGCTCTCTTCTAAGCACTCAATTAAAAACTTATTATACCATTTGAAAGCACAATGATTTCCCTTGAAAATAAATGGCGTTTTGCTTTTTCGGGTATCATCATTACAACTTCAAATATTGTTGTTTAAGCTTCATTAGCAATATTTTTTTATTCATACAAACAATAAACATTTTTGAAGCATACATTTCTTCATCAAATTTTGCATGTAACTCATCGGATGGTAACATTTTGATGAAATATCTTCTGGGAAGTGTAATCTTCACAAAATGTTGATTTTTTTTATATATTTCCTCCGATATCATATGAACCCTTCATGAACCGAAATCAGCCATTGTATTTTCGTTTATTTAACATAGTATTTTAATAAACGAAAAAATATTTTGATAGTTTGTTGAGCGTCCTTGATTTTATTTACTAATATTTACCCATAAAAATTCCAAATATGACACTGTGCACAATGCGCCGGTCCAATGCGATTTCGTCTTCAAATTCATTCATTTTGATTTCTATGAAAATGAAAACTGCTACCTCAATGGCAATCGAAATGCTAGTGTTTATTAGCCAGGGAGCAATGCAAATGAGATGTTGCTAGAAAATATAAGAGTTGTAATAAAAAAGTAAACTGAGAAATATGTTTTTGTTTGACATGACTCTCACCTTTCTTATACCATTCATTAGTATGGAAGCAACAACTAAATTAATAAGCGATTTTATCCAAACAGTGACAGCCAAAATCATATAAAATGCACTTGAGAAGTTCTGTACGAGAACAAAATTAGCTGGAAGATAGAAATTTACATTATTAAATAATATTTTATATATAGGTTTCACATAAGTATTATATTCTCACAATTACTTAGAATTCATGTCGATATACATATATGCACGATTTTCGATTAAGAGTTATGCATTTACCCTATTATTAAGTTAGATATCTGCAGTTCAGTGCAAATTTCGCTATAATTTTTGAATAATAAAGATAGACACAATTAAAGGATGCAATTTTTGGCATTTCTCAACTTTTTGTTTTACGTAGTTAATTGATTTGCGAACCTAACGGCTCGTATTTAGATCATTTGCCTAAATTTATTTAGATTAATATGTTTATATACGGGAAAGGTTCAGAAAACTTTACGAAATCAGAAAATTCTGAATGCGAAATTTCCTTCCTGTGTGATCTTTAGTTACAGAGATGCCACGTTACAAAGGGTTTGTTCGTGCCGCCAAATAATTTCAGATGGTGGTCTCTGAAATGGATCCATAACTTCTACCAAAAAAAAAATGTTTCCAATTTTATTTAATTATAAACTGGCCAATAGCTCATATAAAATTCACATAAAATAATTATTAGAATTAAAACGGCCATGTAAAAACTAATTTCAGCATTATTGCAACCCTTTTACTTTATTGATACTCTATTGCTGATACTCAGCTTATAATGTGCAGCAATATTGCAGACTTTATTTTGCGCCGAACGTGTTATTTGAAAATAAGGAAATTTTAACTTATTTGATAGCTAATGAGATGATGTAGAGTGGTGCAGTTTTTGAGATGGAGGAGAAATGGTATGTACTGCCATAAACTTCGTCGAATTCAATAAAATATTCCCAAAGCAGATTTTTTCCTACCGCTAACAAACTCATCTTGTAGATTCAATTCAAGACACCTGACCAATAACTTGGTTTCAGTCGCGCTAAATTATTTAAATATCAGCTGAAATTATTTGCTGTCAAATTAAAAATTAATTTGTTGCGTTATGGGCTGCGAAATCTCGTTGATTCTTTTGTCTAAATAGGGGCGGTGTCACGCCCATTTTCTGAATTTTTATGTTTTTTGTTTCACGTTTATTGTGGGACTCATATCACAAACTTTCAATCAATTGGCTTTATACTACACTCAGAGAAAAAATGCATTGTAAAATCAAGTACGATCATACTTAATCTTAATTCTTTAATTTTTTTTTAATAAAGCAATCTTGTTTTAACTATGAAGAACTTAGAATTAAAACTGGCAATTTTGATTTAAAAATTAATTTTTAATTCAAGATTGCAGCCATCTTAAATTAAGGTTGAGCTATTTTGATTTAAAATAGTGCATTTTTAAATCAAGTAGAACGTGAGGATATTGGAAAATATTTAAAAGGTAAGTTGGATATTATAATACTTCAAAAATCACTTTGTAACGTTTTTGATATATTTTGATTGTATAGCGGCAGAGATAACATACAGAAGCCTCAAATTTTTTGCGATGTCATAAGGGAAGCGATTCCTCCTTGTGGAAGAATTCAGTGAAATATTCTTTATTTGGAGGAAAACGGAGGTGGGTATTGATGATATGGATTATTAAGTATTACCCTGAAGATATTTTCTTTTTTTCTCAGTATGGAATTGACGACGAAACTATGTACGTCCTTGCCCAGTAAAGTGACAGAGTGGCCTACGCATAGTTCATCTTTTTCACAAATTACAAGCGTATGTATATATATACATATGTATTTAAAAGTTTATCAAATAAATTCGCGAGTTCATATGTAAGTAATAAGAAGAATTTTTTTTGGGGTGGGGAATATGAAAAATAAAATGGTTCAATGTTAAATTAAGAACGTTCTATATCAATTTAAGGTGTATATTTATAACCTTAACTTAAAATTGCAGGTTTTTATTTTAAAATTACACGATTTTATTTTAAGATTGCACACTTTTAAAATAAATATGAATCGATGTTAATTCAAGCAGGAACCACCTTAAATTAAAAAACTTGGATTAAGAACCTTAACTGGAAATCATGACGGTTTATACTTGATTTAACATTGTTCATGCTTGATTTTAAAATGTTTTTCACTGAATGTACACCTTTTCCAGTTTAAGTTCAGAAAGTTACAATTGCAGTTCAGAAAATTACAATTAAAGTTCAGAATTTCCAAATGAACTTATATTTAAATTTTTGCGCAAGTTAGAGTGCGTAAAGACAGACGGACGGATGGATATGGCTGAATCCATTTCTTTTTTCACCCTGATCATGTTTATATATATAAGTCCATATCTATCTCGACTATTTCATGGCGTTACTATCAACCATTATGTGGTTAAAACTACAATACTCTGTGTACTAGTACAGCTGAGTATAAAAAGCAGCTACTCACTACGCATATGACTCAAAAATAAGTACTATTCTTTCTACTAAGCAATAATTGATGTATTTGTTATATTCGGGTCTCTTTCTGGGCGTTTATTTTCTTGGCCGTTCATAACTATAACAGTCTTTTTCTTGCGAAACATATAAAAAACACTTTTTTTCCTCCTATAAAAGTATCACTCTATTTATCGCATTCTTATGATCGCACTCACCTACTGTTGTTATAAAATTGCCTAAAGGACTCAAGATTTTCACCTCGTCCTGCGGCCAATATGAGACATTCACTATGTCCATCCATAGGTAATAGGAACATAATGCTAGTGTACTGATGGCCACGATTATATCAAAACCGGCAACAACAAAACCAAATGACCGTAAATTAAAACAGTTGAAACGTTTCATAGTGGATGTGGATGTGGACGGTGATGGTTCCTCAAAGTCAGACTTAAAAGTGTACGACCGAATCTCTAATAATGATTTAAGGAAATCCACTTTTGTTTTTTTTTTCCTACAATTTCTTTTTTTTATTTCATTAAAATTTCGAGCGTTTATTACACTTTGACGCTTTGACGTTGACAACTGCACTAAGTTGAAATATTTCAACTGCATTCGCTAAGACATCGAATCACTTTTACATCTCAGGTATGCTGTAGATGTGCCAATAGCTAATTTTATTAAGTTTCTAAGCACTTGCAGTGGTGTGTTGTGCGGCATTTGTCGCATACGCTGGCTTTGTTGATTGAATTGCTGTGCTAAAGTTGAATGATCTGACATACTTCGATGCAGGGCCAATTAGTGGGTTGGCGCCGCGGCAGCAATAAGTACATACATATTTGTAGTAGGTGTTCTTTAGTTTAGGGGCATTTGCTTGAAACGAATTGAAATCGTGGGCATAACTAAGGCGGGTTAGGTCTTACGATTAAAATGGCGCAGGAATTTACCCATATTGCCGTACATACAGCACAAATCAAAAATTGAATATTACAGCAAATGATCATCGAATTCGCTTCCTAGTCCAGGCCAACATCAGAATTAAAAAAAAAACACATTTTCTCTTCATGTTTTATTTTAATTTCATTGTTAAAATTTTAGAAACATACATATAAAAGAGAAAAAATCGTACATACATATTATGTACTCGTACTGCGCCCTTTTACAATTAATTTTCTATGCACTTTTACGTATTCTAAGCTAGCACATGACACCGTTGCTGTTCCAAAAACTAGGTTAAACATTTTGAATTAACGGAAAGTTCTTTCTTTACAGCATTGAATTACATATGTATACATATATTTACATATGTATCATATGTGGCCACTGTGGAGCGGTGTGTACAGTGCTCTTCTGTCACATTAGGGTTCGCGGGTTCAACCCTCGCCCGGCACAACACCGAAAATTTCACATAATTAATTTTCTAATTAAGCCCCCATTAATGGGGTTTTAAAACAACGGCCACCCTTCGCCAGTGGCGACATTACCCTCCGAGCGTATTTCTGCTATTTCGCAGTTCCGAGCCGGCATAAAACTATACGTCCACCCGACTAATGGGAAAAAGAAAAATTAAGGAGCACGCGCCGAATTGGAAGATGCTCGGCCTTAAAACTTAAAAATATAGTTCATACATACATATGTACATATCGCACGTTTTATGCAATAGGGATTTAACTCAAAAAAAAATTTTTTTTGGGAAAACGCAAATAAACTTTTATAATTTCAAATAGTTTCCTTCTACGGATAACTACAAAATCACTTTTATTTCCGCCATTTTTATCTTTTTGAGTATTTTATAAGACTAGACTCAAAGGCACCACCCAGTTATTGAAATATATGGCAAAATCCCAGAAATCGAAAATTTCGAGTTAAATCCCTATTGCATAAAACGGGCGATATGTGTGCTGTGTACAATTTACCTACATATGTATATACATAGATAAGAAATGTAGTTTCCCTGCAAAAAAATGTGCGATTAATCCCGAAAGAGATTTGTCCCGGATTGATCTCTTTTAGTCCCCGATTGTTCCCCGATTGTTCCCGTGCGGTCATAATGGTAGACTAATTGTTCCCGAACGGGTACGTATAAATGTAGATGAATAGTTTTCATCCCGAATGGGGATAAATGTAGATTAAACGCTTCTATTCCGAACGGTTACAAATCTAGATTCCTTAAATGTAGAAATTTTACAAAAATATGCAATGTATTTAAAAAATTGTAGAACAACAGGTAAAGCGAATTGAACACCCTTTCTTTTAATAACAATGATGAATAATAATTTTAACAAAATGTTGTCTACAATATCCTATGAAAAAATCCTTTACATTACGCTCATATAATGCATACTCAAAACTTAAAATTTTTTTTCTTAATTTATTTATTGAGATTTTTTACAAAAGTAAAACATTATATAACCTTTATATAAATATGCATGAACATTTACAATTTTTTAAAGATTGTTATAAAAAATAGCATTGGCTAACAACTTGGAAAAATCTACACTTGTACCGTTCGGGATGGAAGCGATTAATATACATTTGTACCCGTTCGGGAAGTGAGCGATTGATCTAAATTTGTACCCGTTCAATTAGGCTCTTCATAGGACATGCTCGAACAAATGCGACCAATTCCCTCCATATAAAGGGATGTAAAACTGTATTAGTCGCATGCTCCCTTGCGATTGATCCTGGACACGTCCTGAATTAAATGCATTTTTTGCAGGGTTATTTAATAATACAAGAGGCTACAATGCATGTGTGTAGTTACGTGGGACTTCGATTTTCTAATAATCTAGGGTTCAACAAATTTTGTCAAGGGTCAAGCCATATACATACATATATACATAAAAAGTTATTGTAATCTTACCTTCAAGTTCATCCTAATATTTATGGAATTTCTTCACTTCCCTGTCGCATTTTTATTACAAAAAAATTTAACTGCATAGATACACAATAATACATAATAATTTTTTATAAAAATCAGTATCAATTTCAAAGATTCTTCTCTAGTCTTAATGTACGTATTCTCTCATATTTTTTGCAGAATTTCGTTGCGCTTGTTATGATTTTGGTGCGTTGGTGTATACCCGATATGAGTGTTGAGTTACGCGACCAGATTCGCCGTGAAGTTTATCTAACCAATGAAATTATAATTGGGAAAGAAGCAGAGCGTGCTCGGTTGGGTGAGTTAGAAGATTTCCTTTCAATGGATGAAAATGTACTATACATTTATATTCCGGGTTACGATGCCCACTCATCGTCCGATGAACTTAAGATTTTTTCCAAGTTCGTAAAATCGGTAAAATTGGTATTCTGGTTTACGATGAATCGAATTTTTCACAGTTAATCTGAGCGATTTTGTCCGTCAGCTTTTCTCTGTAGGGGGTAATAGAAATTGTGATTATGTTTGAAAATAATTTAATGTTATTTAACTTTGATTTTTAAATTTGCGAAATAAGTGAACAAAATATAATAATATATAATATTATCTGCTTTAGCACAAGATAGCGAATAGCGCGGAATAAGTGCAAGGAGTTTCAATGTACTGAATTTTTATTGAATAGTAACACTTTAATTTCCTTTTTAGCAACATTTATATATCGTCGGTCTCCTGCCAGAAACACGAATGTCAAAATTTGTTTAAATGTGATGTCTGCTACTTATCGGGTATATATTTATGTAATAACAATTGCGTAAACATACATACATAATATGTACGTGTATGCAAAATACATATGTTACCCCAAAGTAGGACCATGGAAAAAATGATTTTTATTGAAATTTTGACTTTGGTTGCACAAAAGTGCATTAAGTACTGCAGGTACGTCAAAACTATATATCAAAGAAATACTTGCGTATTAATTCTAAATGAACGTGTTGTATAAGTATTTCACGACTAACTAATATTTTCGGAATTATAAGTGAATTAATGTAGGTATATTTTGCATAGCAGGTGTTATCCTTTATATCCTGTTTACGAGAAATGCTCCCATCACAGACACCATTTTTTATACTCAGCTGTACTAGTACACATAGTATAATAGTTTTAATTACATAACGGTATATTGCAACGCCATGAAATAATCGAGATAGATGTGAACTTACATATATATATATATATATATATATAAATGATCAGGATGAAAAAAGAAATCGATTGAGCCATGTCCGTTAGACTGGGTTGGTCCCCATAGGAAATAAAAAAGTTGTCAAAGTCCGCCCCCAAATTTGAAGCTTATATTGAGAGGGTTAAGGGACTTAAAAAAATTTTTTATTGAAACTTTTTTATTTGACATCCGATTTTTAAAGCTGATATGTCCTTATTTTCATATTTTGAAGCTCTACGTTTCCTTCTAATGTCCTTTTGAACTCTGAAGTCGTTTTCATATAGTTGGGTCATCTAACCCAACGTCCATAAATTATCCTTTTTGTTTTACCAAAGGAAAGTGCTTCAAAATTCATGAAAGTGCTCACTAAATTAATAAAAAGTTACGTCACTACGAATATTTAATGTAGCTACTATTTAACTAATTTTTTTAAGCAATTCAGTATATGTAAAGTTGTGAAAGTCCTCCCCTAAATTTGAAGCTTATATTGAGAGGATTAAGGGACAAAAGTTTTTTTTTCTGATCTCGCTAAATTCCGCCGAAATCGTTTTTTTATTGAAACTTTCTTACTGCACTCTAACTCGCGCAAAGATTTAAATATTTTGATGAAATTTGGAATGCAAGTTGGTATCCAGACTGGGACGGTTGGTATTGAAAATGGGCGAAATCGGACTATGACCACGCCCACTTTCGCTTTACAGTAAAAATCGGAAATGTGGTATCTCAGCCAATAATATAGCTGGAGTGATAAAATTTCTGTCACGTATTGAGCTCAGACCCTTATGAAGAAATATGGTGAAATTTTGGAAAATGAGCGTTGCCACGCCCACTTATTAAGAAGCAAACATTGAAAGTTTTATAAGCCATAACTCAGAAACCGTTGCAGATATATCGATGAAATTTGCCACACATGATGTACTTACTTAGGCAAATGTTTGGACGAAAAATTGTTAAAATCGGTTAACGGCCACGCCCACTTTTATATAAAGGGGCCTAATAAAAACATTTTAAGCGATATCTTTGTCAAATTTTAGACAAAGGAATCTACGAGATTACGGAGCCCATAACTCGACAAATAATTGAGATATTATGACGAAACTTTGTATATAAGCTTTTATCACTTGTTGTAATAGACATACAAAGACTTAGCGAAATTGGTTTATGACCACGCCTACTTTTTAACAGAGATATTTCTGGACCACCTTTTGGGAATTTGCAACGTGACATCTTTGAAACTAGAAGTCATAACGGAATGAAATTTTGCACTAACAATAATATTTATATGCTTAGTTGGATGGTTGATACAAACTCTGAAAATAGGCGTGACCACGCCCACTTTATTCAGCACATGCTCTATATAAAATACACCGTCTTTCCATCAAGCAAACAATGAAAGCATACAGCTGAGCATCTAATGTTCGATTCCACTCGAACTAAAGGTTTTGGCCCAATGTACGCTTGCTTTTCTGGCTTTGTTTGCTTCACTTTGCTTTGCTTTACCTTGAAAGCTTCTATAGCCCAATGGTAGCTTTGAACGCTGTCATATTAATTAGCTGAATCGGCAATCCAAAGAAATAAAACAAAAGGTTTGTTTCTTATTAGCTAGCTATGAATAATTGTCCAAGTTTGTGCTAGCAAATTATTTCTTGAATCAAAAATGCTGCCAAATTAAGAAACAGCTGTTAAAAAATAAACTAATATATATATCGTTGGCTTCGTGAGCAAATGTGCTAAGTCCATTTGTGGTAACTTTTCAGGAGAGGCAAAAAACCTCCTAACTTTTTTTGTTGTTACTATTTTAAAAATCTGAAAATGCAGTTTTCTTCCTAGATGGTCGTGCTAAAATCTTGTCCAAAGTTATGAGCTTCTTTAGGACTTAGCACATTTGCTTTCTATGCTTTTGTTTTTTTTAGGTGGACTTAGCACATTTTCTCACAAATTATTATACTCAACTGTACGTAGTAAAATTGAAATATTTTGATGAAATTTGGTACAGAGGCTGCTAACTAGACAGGGAAGGTTGGTATTGAAAATAGGCGAAATTGGATGATAACCACGCCCACTTTCCCTATATAGTATATATTGAAAAACACGCAAAAAGTGATAATGGATGAAATTCCATCCATGCAATGAGCTTACGCCGTTATAAAGAAATAAATTGAAATTCTCGAAAATGGGCGGTGCCACACCCACTTATGAATGGATAAATTCTAAAAGTTTTATAAGTGGTAAATAACTCAGAAACCATTGTAGATATATAGATGAAATGTGGAAGGCGTAATTAACTTGCTAGGGCAAAGGTTTGGACGAAAAATTGTCCAAATCGGTCCAAATCGACCAAGCCCACATTTATATATGGGAACTATAAATGGAACTAATAAAAACATTTTAAGCGACGTCTTTGTCAAATATGAAGATAATTCATTGAAAGATTTTGGCATGAGTTCAACTATGGACAAAAACAGAAACCATAAATACCTAAAACATTTCGGAGCCCATAACTCCACGCTTGGGTCGTCCTGAGGTTACGAGGTGACCTGCAGAAAGCTAACTTTCGTTGAGTCAACGGCTTTTCATGCACAAGTACATATGTGTGGGTGCATATAAGTGAACGAGTTAAAAATGCGTATTAAGGTGGGTCGGAATATTTAGACGCTCGGTCTAAACACTCCACAAATAATTGAGATAGTACGTTGAAACTTGGTGTAGGTACATATGTACTTTTATTATTTGTAGTAAAATTTTAGCAAAATCGGTTTGTAACCACGACTACTTAAAAAAAAATTGTAAAACTCCCTTTGGAAACTTGTCACGTGGCATCTTTGTAACTAAAAGTCATAAAGGGATGACATTTTATACTAACAAGAATATTTTAGGCTTGGTCTGATGAGAGATAAAACTCTTGATAATGGGTGTGGTCACGCCCATATTAGGCTGTACCCTCTTTATATAAAATAGGTGCACCGTGTTTCGATGAAACGCATACAATTATAAAAAAATGTAAGAAATACCGCAAACTAGTTTGCATATCAAATTGGCGGGGAAGCTAGTCACTCCCGCAAATTATTAAGCCATGCTTATTAAAGCAATGTAGTAATAATTCTATATCATTCTACAAAACAAATTAAAAAATAAACCAGTAATTTCTCATTTTCACCTGGACTTAGCACGTAGATTTTTGAAAAAAAAAAAATTTTTATGGACTTAGCACATTTGCATAACACTGCATTACACTATGAAAAGCAGACGTTATGGTAACTTCTTTTTGGCAGACGATGTATTTTTAGTTGTACTATCTTCCTGCATTATAATCTCAGTTTTGGTAAAAATTGGACATATTTTATGCATGTTATACCCGTAAATGGACTCGTATCTACTGCGCTGCCAATACGCTGCTACTGCAGATGTGCAGGTATTGGAAAAATATGCATAGAATGTACCGTATAGTGGCATTGCGCGACTTGGCTGTATTTACTTGATCGCCTATAACTTTTCCATTTTACCATGGATTTTCTTCGTTGGTAGCTTATTTTTTTGCTAATGGAATGGAGCTTCATGTAAAGGAGTAAAACCGAAGGTGAAAACATTGGTTTTAAAGATATTGCCTGACAAAATCAAATTTTTCTTAAAAATATCGTAAAAAATCGAAAAAATTCTAATTGAATCATCAATATTTCAGAAACTATAAGAGTTAGAGAAAAATGTTATAGGAGCCATGAAAAGGAAATTTAATTTTCTTTCGTTCGGTGTCACTCGAGATATACAGGATTAAGTGGAGCCATTGGCCAAATAACGGTAAATTGCCGATATCTCAAAAACCTTCCCATAGAATTAAAAATGAACCCGATTTTCGGAATCAGCGACCGATTTTACATATAGATATGAGGGTCGCATTTAGAGTATTTTTTGGCTGTAGAGCAGTGTAATTTGTAATAATTTTCTGATAGGGAATACACCTAATGCTTAATATCAGCAGCCATATTGGAAATTGAATTGTCAAAAATGATGTCAAAGCTTTCGAAGCTCTGTCAAATAGAGAATTGGGCAATTCGAAACTTTGAAGCGCTTCAAGCGCGTGAAGTAAAGCTGACATTTGGCCATTTTAGTAGAGCTCAAAATAATTTTGACATTTCTCACAGCCAAGCAAGCAAAGCAAGCGTGCATTGGGCCTTTACCTTAAGGATTCCTTACTTGTTTATTTGATACTTTCTTTATCGTCTTCAAGCTATCCGCAAATGTATACCAATCGAAAAAATTCGGACTTTAGCGGATATTAGATTCCGCGAAACATGATATATATATAAAATCGCGGTTTTCTGAAAAAGTTACCATTTTGAGATTTTGGTTTTCACAGATACTTGTTAGTGAAGCATTGAACAATTAGGTGATTCACAAAGTGTCATAAAGTCATATGTCATATTAAAATATTGTACGGAAATAGTTATAAAAGACTTTTCCAAAGCGCTGTGAAGAAGTAAACAAGAACAGCTGATGAAATACGACGACCCAAAAACATATCGTGCAGAGTTGTATTTATTTAGTACACATATAGCCTAGAATGCAACAACTAAATATTATGACTTATGACGATATGACGCAATATGACAGGTTGTGAATCCCCTAATTGATATTCTGCAATAACCTCGTGGGTGGTCTGGCCTTCGTATTAAAATCTAGATCTTTCTGGCGTTTCATCGACTCCAAAAAGGCTCAGTCATCGGTTCCAGCTAAGGTGTTCTTCGACGGTCGCACTGCAACTTCTGCCCAAGATTCGACAAACTTATTTTCTGATTTCTTTGCTTCGATTTACACCAATGATTCGTGTGTTGATATATTAAATTCTTGTTCCGTTAGTGATTCTAAGTTAAATATTTCCTCTTTGCAAATCTCATCTGCTGATATCATCAAAGGTATAATATAATAATATAATACAATGGCGCTATTATAACTCTGACGAGTTTTATGGCCGAGCTTCTCTCCCAATTCAAGGTGTGCTCCTTTTTGTTTTTCCTACTAATTGGGTGGACCTACAGTTTTATGCCGGCTCCGAACGGCGAATGCATTTTTTGTGAGAAGCTTTTTCATGGCAGAAATACACTCGGAGGGTATGCCGCCCACTGCCGAGAGGTGACCGCTGCTCTTAAAAAAAACCCAATAATTGAATTTTTACTAATTAGAAAATTTTTTTTGGTGTTTGCTCGGACTGGGGTTTGAACCCGAGACCTCTGGCATAGCAGGCGAGCACTCTACCCACTGCACCACAGCGGCCACATCATCAAAGGTATAGATACTCTCAAACCGTCATACCAAACTGATGTCGATGGTCTATCAGCATTTTTACTAAAAAACTATCTTTGTTTAGTTGAACCTCTTAAATTCATTTTCAATCTCTCCCTCTCTTCGGGTATATTTGTAGATGATTGTAAGCAGACGATTGTTACTCCTTTATTCAAAACTGGAAACAAAAATGATGTGAAGAATTATAGGCCGATATAAAAGCTATCTTCAGTATCTAAATTGTTTGAAATAGTTGTGTATGATAAACCATCTTTCTTAATCAAGAATCAGATCTCCTTAAGCCAGCATAGTCTTGTATCCAATCGTTCTACAGTTACCAATCTGGCTCTCTTCACCGACTACTGCATGCTAGCCTTTCACAAAAAATCTCAAGTATACACTATCTATACTGACTTCTCGAAGGCTTTCGATAGAGTGTCCCATTTCATTCTTCTTCAGAAGTTAGAATCAATAGGCTTCCACTCTGTATTTCAGTCATGGGTCAAGTCTTATTTAATGGGAACACAGTGTATGGTTGTGGTCGATAATGATACCGCCCACTCTTTTATTGCATCTTCAGATGTTCCCCAAGGAAGCGTTCTTGGGCCGTTATTTTTCATCATTTTTATAAACGACATTGTTTCTTGCTTTAAATATGCAAATTCTCTCTTATACGTTGATGACCTTAAAATTTTTGCAACGGTTACCAACTTAAATGAGGCATATGCATTGCAGGCTGATCTAAATCGGGTTCATGATTGGTGCCGTAGGAATCGGTTGCCGCTTAATGTAAGTAAATGTTTTCATGTTACTTATGCCAAGCATAGAAAAACCTTGCAAACCACATATCATATTGCTGGTTCTTTATTGCAATCTGTTTCTGAAATTAAGGACCTTGGTGTTGTTTTTGACACTACGTTAAATTTCAACAGTCACGTTGATTACGAGTATATCATCTCCCGGTCATACGCGATGCTTGCATTCATTCGACGTAATAGTTCGATGTTCAAGAATATGTTCGCTCGAGATTAGAGTATGCTACTTTTATTTGGAGGCCGTATAATAGAACTGCATCTAATCGCATTGAAAGTGTTTCTTCGTTTTGCCCTCCGACATTTAAATTTCTCTCTGCCCATGCCTTCCTATCACTCTCGTTGCCTTCTTATTAATCTGGATACTCTTGAAAGTAGAAGATCTTTTATATCGTGTTCTTTTATTATCAATATCCCATCTGGCTTTATTGATTGCCCTTTCCTCTTGGAAAAAGTTCTGATTAATGTTCCATCTAGATCTTTACGCCATTCTTAATTTTTTTAATATTGGCTTCTCAAGAACCAACTATGGCATTAATGCGTTTTTAAATGCTTACGATGTTGACCTTATAAATCCCGCTGGTAGCTTGTATAGCTTTCTGCCAATATTCTTTTCGCGCACATATAGCTAATATCTAATATTCTATTACTTCTTTTCATTTAGCTGTAAGCTTATCTATTAATTCTATTGTATGTCTAGCCGGTAAGAATATATTGTATTCAAAGGCTGGAAAATAAACAAACAAACAAATTTGTTCTACCTCACCGTGCACTACCTACTTAACACTAATTCGAACATATGTAGCTCGTAAACCAGAATACCAATTTTCGGTTTGTCGTAGCAGTCGGCGTCGCCGTGATCGAAGTCCCGATATATTATAGAATAGCCATGATAATCTTTACTCTTTTCATATATTACAGGTTTGGATAGGCGCAGCTGCTCGGTATGTGGTCATAACTATCGCGCTGGTACAATATAAATAGCATAAAGGTGGAAAAAGTTATGGACTATTATTGGAATCTCTTCGCTCTAAGATATTCGGTTATATAGAAAAATATTTTAAATAAGATAATTTATTGTTAATATGTACCAAAAATGCAAGGCAAACTATATTTACATATTTTAATAGACTTTATAACTTGTTACATATTTTTATTTCATTTATTGTGCGCACAAATACAAAACTATAAAAACTAGATTTTATGCAAAAAAAAAAAATACTTTTATATTTAACTTATGATTCTCATTGGTCAGCTATCATTACTATTTTTAAGTTTAAGTTTTAAAGTCTTATATGTCCGACTAAACGCAATATTAATATCCTTGCATACATACATATGTACGTATAGCTAATTGATAGCTTCTTAATAGAGCTTTTAGTTGTTGCTCAATAATTGTTCAAAGATTTAATCAGATAATGCGCGGGCATTACGCTCAATCGCAAGGAAGAAAAACTACGCCTCAATGCAATTGGGGGACTCGAATAAGGGAACAAGAGCATTCTTCCTTACGTCTAAAATACGACGAAAGCTTAATTAATTTATTTATTTACTCGCGCTGTGAAATGCAAACTGAATGCATTGACAAGAAGGTTTGAAGAGTAGTTAATTATTACAATTGAAATAAAAATTAAATAAATTTAATTATAAATTTACTAGGTAGAATTTTTTTTATTAACCAATGTTCTAAAAATGAATGAAGCATAGTTATTGACATAACGTTTTCAAATTTGGGTTTATCCTTAAATTTAAATCATAAAACTTGTATAAATTTGTTTTCTTATATTTATTAATATATGTACATATAAGTTCTGTATTTATTGTAATAATTATTTGTTTATAAAAAAAATAAAATTGTCTAATTAAATTAATAACCGGTTTGTATAACAAGTACAATATGTACACACGGTGGGCAGGAAGCGACGATAGGTTGCATGAAAATGTCGACAAAAAAGGAAAGTGCTGTTGTGTTCTGTGATGTTTATAGATGAAACATCCGTTGAAATTAAAATCCGAGCTGAACCTTTTTCAAGCATATCCACATTTTTTTTGTATCTTAAAAGGTTCGTTAAAGATAAGCACACAAGGTTTTCGCTATGTTCTTGAGATAATAGACTTCAAGAACAATTGCACTAAGCCCGTTTCGCTAGTTCTTCAATTAGCGGCGTGTCTTTCGCTCCTTGGTAGTGGCAGCTCCCAGCGCATGATTGGAAGTGACTATTTAATTTCAACTAGAGTGCTCCCTACTGTCGAAACTTGACAGTTTTTCTAGCTGTTTTCTTATAACTAAACTACACTCCACTTCCGGCCAAACATATTCACAATTGCATGGTAAGTTTGGTGTGCGCGCACAAACTCACCTATGCATGCGCATTGACACAACTCTGTAGTGTTCAAAAGCATGCAACAACAACCACACGAAAATTTTCCAAGGACGATTGTGTACGCATTTTCCAACCAATTTTAATCAAAATGGGCGATGTCGCACTATTAATAATCGCAAACGATTTCATAGTCTAAATGCAATGACAGTAAGTAGCTTGCAATAATAATGAGTATATAACAAGGATGGGCATTTTTCAACTACCACTCATTTTCAACTACCACTCAAATTGAGTGGTAATTAAATCCTGATTTTAACTACCACTCAATTTGAGTGGTAGTTAAATCTCGATTTTAAAATGCATTTATTTCGAAACTAATTAAGTTACAATGCTGAAATTCAGTATGCAAGCTTCTTTGATGAATATTAGTACATGGTGTAAAAATTAACTTAATCTGATGACAAATTCTCCCACCCTCCATATAACGGGTGCCACGAAAAATCATTAAAATGCATTTATTTTCGAAACTAATTAAGTTCCAATGCTGAAATTCAGTATGCAAGCTTCTTTGATGAATATTAGTACATGGTGTAAAAATGAACTTAATCTGATGACAAATTCTCCCACCCTCCATATAACGGGTGCCGCGAAAAACCATTAAAATGCATTTATTTTCGAAACTAATTAAGTTACAATGCTGAAATTCAGTATGCAAGCTTCTTTGATGAATATTAGTACATGGTGTAAAAATGAACTTAATCTGATGACAAATTCTCCCACCCTCCATATAACGGGTGCCGCGAAAAACCATTAAAATGCATTTATTTTCGAAACTAATTAAGTTACAATGCTGAAATTGAGTATGCAAGCTTCTTTGATGAATATTAGTACATGGTGTAAAAATTAACTTAATCTGATGAAAAATTCTCCCACCCCCCATATAACGGGTACCGCGAAAACCCGTTAAAATGCATTTATTTTCGAAACTAATTGAGTTGGAATGCTGAGAGGCAATTATATATATAGGTATAAGCATATATTTGTAACTATTTCAAAAATATTTATTTAATTATCTATGTGACGTTTATGTATACTTATTTAAAATCTGTACTCTTAGGGCTTGGATCCCCACGTAAACTCCCATTTATAAGGTAACGGCACAGGTGGGAGACGAAATAGATAAATGCAAATATCAACAAGTTTATGCGTACCAAAGACTTTATACCATTTATGAATGATAGAAATTAAATTTTTTCTGTTTAATTGAATAAGTTACAAATACTCAAATTTATCTTGTACATATGAACAATCCGTTGAATGGGAGCTATATTTTATGCTGGATTTGGGCGATTACGACAAATGATAAACTTTACATAAAAATACATAGTATTTCGGCACAAAGTTATAATACTATTTCATGTTCATGGCTGGTATAAAAAGCAGCAAATGATAGTATATCGCTCATTAACTTCTATACTATCATACCTTAATAAGCTGATTTTACGAAAAAGCCCTTTAAGTTTTCGATGGCTATATATGTATGTACATCAATAGTACATATAGCACAGATAATTTTTTGATCTCAAACTCTAAATTTCCAATATATCAGACCGAAATTTCGTCATATAATGCACATACATATAATTTCGAATTTATTTTTGGCCAAAAAATCCCATTGTGCGTCGTGGCATTCCTTATCGTACCAGGTGTTTTTTTCCTGGCTCGCTGGTATCCACAAGGATGGGCATTTTTCAACTACCACTCAAATTGAGTGGTAATTAAATCCTGATTTTAACTACCACTCAATTTGAGTGGTAGTTAAATCTCGATTTTAACTACCACTCAATTTGAATAGTAGTTAAATCTCGATTTTAACTACCACTCAATTTGAGTGGTAGTTAAACCTTGAATTTAACTACCACTCAAATTTGGTGCTCGAAACCTATTTAGGCAGTGGAATCATTGAGAAGTTAATCAACACATCAGATTGTGGTGAAATGTATGTACATACATACGTATGTGAGTATATGTGAGTCGTTAGTTTTGAAATTGGCATAAGTGAACTAGAGTTGAACTAGAAATTGATGCCTTTATTATACAAAACGCGTGACTCTTTGCGACGCAGTCACTCACACTCACTCACGCTCACCTTCGCCCAAAAGTTGGTATTATATAATGGCGTTTTCTTTTCTGCAAAAAAATGCTGCCCTTCTATATCCCAATTATCGAATTGCGTAACCTAACTTTCTATAAAATGGCTAAATTTGTAGATAATGGTGCCCTCTTGCTTAGTTAGAGGTCAATATTCAGTAAAATGAACAGACATGCTTGCAAAATAGCTAAGAAAATAAAAAAGGGCAACATTTTTTCGAGAAAAGAAAACGGTATAAGATTTAACGTTTTCGCGTTCACCCTGTTGCGTAGTCACGACGATTGTCAAACGATTTACGTAGCTTATGTGCCACCTATTTTGTTTTTTTAGTTTCCTTAGTAATTTTTAATGCGTTTTTTTTATTAATAGAGGTATTTTGTCGAGTAGGTAATTCTGAAAAGTTGGCAGCTGGCAACCCAATAAACATTTTTCTTCATTTTTAATTTGAGGTTCATTTGAGAAGTAACCCTATTGTCAAATATCAAACGTTAGTTATCAAATGCACCTCAAATTTCTCTTGATAGCGTTCTCAACCAAAAAGGCACATTTTTAGAATGGGATTTTGGGCTGATTCTCAATTTGATAGATTTCATTTTCTGAAATCAATTTCAAAGTTAGTACGAAATGGAATGCAACCAATAGATGTATGTATGTATTATATATTTGTTCTCTGATGTGATGTTTTTCATTTACCCGTGCGGGTGAATTTCGCCGGTGCCTTTTGTACAGTCACATGAGTATATTAATATCTTTTTTAATATGCATACACACATGTGAGAAACAAACTATGGCTTTAATAAAGTTTGTGTAACTTCACAAAAAGCAACAAACAAATAAAATAAGAGTAAGAAATACAGAATCATTATTATACGCAATCATTTTCAACCATCATTTCAACCGTTAAGAGACTGCTCACGTAAAACAACGAACGCTGATTGAAACTTGCAAACTACAAAATGTCTTCGTTCCTTGAAACCTTGACATGATGAAATTCGTGAAATGGTACAAAATGCGAAACAAGTTTTTTTTTCGAATGTGTTGTAAGTTATTCTAAAATTGATTAACAATGTTTGTTGAACACTTGAAAATATGTTTATTTTCAAATTATATATATGCTGATTCTCAAATTTAGAAACAATATTTTCTCAAACGTTTGAGAATTTCTTTTTCAGTGTTTAGTGGGAAGTCAACAAAAATAAAAAAAAGTATTTGTTGACATTGTGTGTAAATACATACATACGTGTTTTGTTTAGTTTTTTTTTTTGAATAAAATATATTATTTATGTATATGCAACATATTAAAAAATGTGTGTGTAATGCAGTTAATATAAATATATGTACGTGTTATCCAATGTTAAAAAATAAGATGCATTTGTGTGTTCGTGTTTGTGGAAGAAGCAAGACAAAAGTTAAAACATTTTTATTAACAATTGTTATATTTAAATCAAAGAAAAAATTAGTTCAGCATCATATTCGGGTTCGCGAGATTGAAACGCGTCGATTGATACCCCGTTTTTATACTCAGCTGTACTAGTACACAGAGTATTATAATTTTGATTTCATAACGGTGGATTGTAACATAATGAAATAATCGAGATAGATATGGACTTATATACATATATCAAAATGATCAGGGTGAAAAGAGAAATCGATTGAGCCATGTCCGTCCGTACGCAGGATAACTCGCGTAAAAATTGAGATATTTTGATGAAATTTGAAATGCAAGTTGGTATCGAGACTGGGACGGTTGGTATTGAAAATGGGCGAAATCGGACCATGACCACGCCCACTTTTCCTATATAGAAAAAATCGGAAATTTGGTATCTCAGCCACTAATATAGCTAGAGTGATAAAATTTTACCCACGCATTGAGCTCAGGCCTTTATGAAGAAATTTGATGAAGTTTTGGAAAATGGGCGGTGCCACGCCCACTTATTAAGGGTCAAACATTGAAAGTTTTATATGTCATAACTCAGAAACCGTTGAAGGTATATCGATGAAATTTGGTACGCGAAATTTGCCTACTTAGGCAAATGTTTTGGCGAAAAATTATCAAAATCGGTTGACGGCCACGCCCACTTTTATATATGGGAACTATAAAGGGGCCTAATAAAAACATTTTAAGCGATATCTCTGTCAAATTGTCAAATATAAAGATCTATCACTGAAATTTTGTGACAGGAGTCCAACTAGGGACATAAAACAAAAAATATAAAAATTTTGGAAAATGGGCGGTGCCACGCCCACTTATTAAGGGGCAAACATTGAAAGTTTTATAAGCCATAACTCAGAAACCGTTAAAGATATATCGATGAAATTTGGTACGCGTGATATATTTACTTAGCCAAATGTGTGGACGAAAGATTACCAAAATCGGTTGACGACCACGCCCACTTTTATATATGGGTATTATAAAGTGACCTAATAAAAACATTTTAAGCGATATCTCTGTCAAATATAAAGATCTGTCACTGAAATTTTGTGACATGAGTTCTACAATAGACCGGAAACAAAAAATAAAAAAAAGTTTGGAAAATGGGCGTGGCACCGCCTCTTTTTATACAAAGGAATCTACGAGCCTATTATTCGACAAATAACTGAGATATTATGACGAAACTTGGTTTATACACTTTTATAACATGTGTTAATAGACACGCAAAAATTTATTGAAATCGGTTTATGACCACGCCTACTTTTTAACAAAGATATTTCTGGAACACCCTTTTGGAATTTGTAACGTGAAGTCTTTGTAACTAAAAGTCATTTTGCACTAACAATAATATTTATATGCTTATTTGGATGATTGATACAAATTTTGAAAATGGGCGTGGCTGCGCCCTGTTTATGCAGCACTCGTGTCATATAAAATACACCCTATATCGAACAAACGCAAACAAACAATGAAAGCATACAGCTGAGTATCTAATGTTCGATTCCACTCGAACTTAGGCTTCCTTACTTGTTTTTTTTTAATTGACTAATTTTAGCCGTTGCAAATTAAACTATATCGAATGCTCACTCGAACAAAAGGAAGTGACTCTTTTGACAGTTAAAGTGACCGTTTTCGTCACTTTGCGTTTTATAAAATACCAAAAACGTAACATACTCACCAAAAAAACGTAACACATTCACTTCGAGTCACTTACAGTCACTTTCAGTCACCTAAAGAGATACAAAATACGAACACGACAATAAGTGACTCTGGGTGACTCGTTGCGTCGCGTTGCGTTTTACAAAATAAGGCCCTGAAATAGGGGTGAACTAGAAAGTGAACTAGAACTTTAACTAGAACGAACTAGTAGATGAACTTGAATATCTACAACTACTATTGTAATGCACATGCCCTTCCCTTGAATTTTGTACACTTAATGTACATACCCTGTAGGGAAAATCTCTAGTTCCGAACTAGATCGCTTCTAGTGAATTTTTCGGCACTACTAGTGCGAGCTAAATCTCTTTTGCATGTTATCAACTGGCGAATTTAACACGGCGATGTCCTAGGCGGTGTCAATTGTCACTCTCTGCACTACATTTTCGATAGTTCCGAACTAGCACTAAATTCTACAGTTTACACTAGTTCGTTTATTGGCACCATTTCGATAGTTCTGAACTAGCTGCAAGTACCTACAAATTCTACAGTTTTACATCTGTCGCTTAAGTGCAGCCTTTGACATACTTAATGCAAGTGGCGCGATGGCCGACTGGCTAACGCATGTGCCTTTCAATCTAAGGGGCGCGGGTTCGAATCCTGTCGGTGTCAAGGTGGATGATATTTTTTTTTTTTTAATTTTTTTTTTAACTAATATTTTTTTATTTATTTATTTAGTAAAAATTTACAATAATATTTAAAAAGTAATAAAATAAAAAAATTACAAATAAGCCTGAGGGATCGGAAAAGCATAATTAGGGGAACATTTCATTTCATACAAGATGGAAATAGAAAACTCTTTACTTATATAAAATGCTTCACTAAACATCTGAGAATTGCAGAAATATACAAAGCCGACGGCAATTGAACGAACGAAAAATTTTCATAGAATTTTTGTCACTTCGAAATTGCATACAAATCAAAGTGTGTCTTATAATGGTCACTCAATTCACTCCTTCTGAACTGGTGAGGGTCTAACTACAATTGATCTAGTTCCCTTTTGACACCTTTTCGCTAGTTCGGAACTAGAAATTTTGCTCACTAGTTATTGAGTTCCCTGCAGAGTACATATGTATAAGTTATACGCATACATATACATATGTATGTATGTAAGTTTTTCGATAAGATTTTTTGGGGTTTGACTGACTTCTGTGCACTTTTGCTACCAACACTAAAGTTGAGTGGTAGTTGAAAATCGAGTTAAATCATGAATTCAGAAATTTTTTTCTGTAGGGTGCTTGCCATATATGTACCCGAGACCATTCCAATTAAAATTTCCGAAAAGCCAATGAAAATTTTCAAAAAGTTGAATGTTGCATATTATTATATTAAAATTGAATGAGCTGCAAAATTGCATACTCAAAAATCTTCTAAAAAATGTAGCTTTAGAATTCTTAGCCCCTTTTTATGATAAGTATTTCCTTGACTTTGAAAAATTGGAAATACTAAAAATACTACCTAAAAAGTTAACAATAATCGCTGATAAATATCTCGATTACTTTCGAGCATCACCTACATTAACCAAGGTATGCATTAGAAATATAAACATTAAAATCAAATATAAAACACATAAAATAAACTTATTGTAGGTACATATGAAAAACCCTGTATCTAGTAGTGAAGTGCGGCTTTGTGCGACGTAATTTTTTGTCGGCAAGATACTAATTGTATTAGATAGCATGTCCGAGGGTTAATTTGACTGAGTCTGACAGAGCAACATAACAAAATCAATTTTGAACATGAAAAAGAGTGATAATTTTTTTTAAAATATCCCAACTTTAAAAGCTTTAAACTATAATCGTAGAATCATTGGAAATCAAGGATATTATTGAAAAGTGTTAATAATTACTTGAAACTTTATGATTCATCACGATTACTTAAATGAAATGCTTTAAATAATAAATATTCACGTTGAAACTAGCACTTAAAAATATGTAAGAAAAAAACTAAAAAATTAACTTCAGATATGCCAAGTTTCGACCATCTGGGAGCAAGTGCAGAGTATGAGGTCGGGAAAAAAGCGATGAATTATTGTTCCCCATTCTACATATTTCCAATATGTGGGTATGTTTTTTTCTGTAATTGTAACAACCTTTGCAAAATTCTATTTTGGCCGCATAAAACTTGAAAATCTACCTATGTGCATTGTTTGGCGAAGGGTTTCTCCAGGGCCGTAGCTATACTTAAATTTAAGGTAGGGCAGCGTTGGTTTAAGGTAGGGCGGAAGTAAATAATGTATCGCAATTAATCTGACACCGAGGCATGGTTTGCAAAATCAGTCAGCGTATATATCACTTTTCTCTAGGTCAGTGACGTACATTTGTTCAGATTTCCATCTGTCTACCGAAAGGGACGGCTTTACATTAAGGAACCACAGTTCGAGAAAAATGACTTTCTCAGGGGTGTAGAGGGTCTCTCACAGATCTTAA
Organism: Urophora cardui; assembly: GCA_960531455.1. Taxonomy (NCBI): domain Eukaryota; kingdom Metazoa; phylum Arthropoda; class Insecta; order Diptera; family Tephritidae; genus Urophora; species Urophora cardui. Next base: position 113,026,396 of record OY482672.1, read on the forward strand.
AACTTGAATCAAAACTTTCCCGAGGCTTATATTTCACGAGATATTTGTTGGTAATTTTTTTGGTAGTTGGATGGGTCCATAGATATTACCCCAGAAAGGGAATTCTGCCGGCTGAGAGTTATTTTTTTAAATCTCGGCAGAAGGCCGCCGAAGAAAAAAAGGTGTTCTACATACATATGGGCTAATTCTGGGTAACGCACGCGACATTCGTACGCATATAATCAATGATAAAAAAGAGGGAAACAACGAGAGGATTACATGTTTATTTTATCTAATGTACTACCAGAGTACTACATTCACGAGAAAATTTAAGCTGGAGTAACAGTTAAGTTCTGATATACACGCAAATATATAGTGGTAACGCACGCGACAAAAAATAGAAGTTATTTTTTAATGCGTCTGGAAGTATGCAAAATTTAGCGAATTTTACACAATAACATATTTACTAAAAATGAGGAAATGAAGTTCAAAGAGTACCTTAGGTTCGTAGATTTACGAAATTTTAAAAATATTTCTCTAATTTTGTTTATGGACTATAATAGTAGTACTCACGCGCAAGGGCGTAGGCAGGTAGGGGCAGGGGGGGGGGCAGCTGCCCCCCCCTGGCTAGGTACTGCTTAACATTATAATAGCATCAGAGAATAGTACAGAAATTTACATGTCAAAATAAAACAGTGAGATTTGTTTCAATTCGTGTCTACAGTTCACTAAATATTTTAGCATTAGCATTGATAAGCAGAATCTAAGGCCCGGTTTCACCAGCGTGACTAAAGCTAATACTGATTTCACACAGGCTGTTAATGGAGTAAATATCCACATTTTCTTCATTAAGTTGATAATGAAGCTCGATCTTCCATCCAGAAGTTCAATTAGTAATGGATCCATTACTAATTAATTGAATTTTTAATCGAATAAAAATCCAATACAACTCTGGGAGGTAAGTTCGTTTTTATTAATTTTGAAGTTTTCAGTGTCAACCGTCAATTCGTTTTGGCATGAATTTATTATCCCAACAAACATTCTCAGAGCACTCATAATTTGGAGTCGGATATGAATCACAAACATGTGTGAAATATGTATGAGCTTAGGAGAAATTTTTTTATAATTTTTTTTCTTGTTTTTTTTTTTTAAATGATAATTCTAATTCGAAAAATGGGAAGTAGGTATAAAAGTATCACTAAAGTTCATCAGGAGGAGAATACAAATAGACAAACCTATAAAGCAAGGAATGAATGTCCCACAATGGTTATGTTCAGAATCCCAACGGTTGCGCAACAGTTGTGTTTTTATCTTCTGAACGCAAAGTTGAGTATTTTTGATTAACACGTGAGTTTGGACACTTTTTTCCATCATAAATTTTTTAGGCTCACTTCGGACAACATTTGTGCTTACGATTTTGACATATGTACAAATATATAAATACCTATATTTATGAATTTTTTAATGTGATAAAAATGTTTCAAAGTAGCGAAATTATTGCCGATTATGTTGTGGATAGGTAATTATAATAATAGTTTGTTTATTTTCTGTATCAGCTCGTTCAGAAGGAGCAAATTATATCCCTTTCCGCTCAGTGATATCTAAAAAATATAAAATAAAAATGTTTTTTAATTCTCATTTTTAATGAATTTTTAGCAAAGAATGAATAAAAAAGTACATTTAAAGTATTTTGGTAGAATAAGTAAAAAATAACTTAAAACTAGGTACGTTGTACTTTAATTTTTTCTTCGGCGAATAAGCTGTTCGAGCAACCTCAATAAAGTCGCCTTCGATGTATGAAAACCAACGCAAACTTTTAATTCCGATAATCCTTGGAACACTTTTCCATAACTTAGAGAGATAAAGTTTGTATCGGAGATGCCACGCCCCCTTTTCCAATAGCTCCCATTTGACATTTTTTCTGTTCCTACAAATTTCCAGGGTCTTACCATGAACGCTTCCAGAGATATTGAGTATAAAAAATTTGGGGTATATGGGAGGTGCCACGCCCTTTTTTGTAATAACGCTCATCTCTATTTGTGAACTTGGCATGACGTTAGTATATCATCCCAAGTTCTAAGCCTTACAAAGAATATTTTCAGAAATACGTATACAGTATGAAACGTTTTGTTTGTATGGGAGGTGCCACGCCCTTTTAACTTTTTTGAAATTATTTTCCAATAGAACTTTCTCCAGACAATACTAAAGTCAACAAAAAAAGGATTATGGAAATCATTCCATCCGTTCAGGCGTGATGCGATGACAAAGGAAATAGTGATTAATTTTTTTTATATGTATAGATTGAATTTTTGCACTTACGGTAACGCACGCGACAAATTTAAAACACACATAAAGTGGTAACATTCAGCTTTCGGACAACACTGATTTTATTTTTGGAAAAAGGTACACAAGCTTACTTTGTCACTGAAATATTTTTTTATTTCAAGTGGTTTCCTAGGTTTAATAACTATTTATATAGTTTTTTGGTAACGCACGCGACAAAAGGATAAGCGAAATTTTAAAGTAAAAAAACTCCTTTATTCTTACTAGCTTCGCAGATTTGATAATCTTAAATTAAATTACGTTCTAAGTAGAATGATTAGAGCATGTAACAATAATATAGCTCTCTTTTCAATAAACTAAACCCGCGAAGAAAAAAATGATACTTTGCTAATAAAAAAGCCTTAGTGAAAATTATTTTTTTGGCGATTTTTCTCAGCCTGAGTTTAAGAACGAATAGAAAATGCTTATGTTTTTCTAACATATACATGTATTATCTTTACTAACAAATACCAAAAAAAAAAAAAGGTCGAACCATTTTTAATTTCATGATCTTGGTTGACTTTTTCAGGATTAGCCCATATGTATATACATATGTGCGTGTTTTTATAAGTGCCTTTCCTCGGTAATCGTACGCAGTTTTGGGGGTTTGTTTGGTAAATTTTACAACTTACAAACATATCCGGTCGACGGGACTTTTGGATTTAGAATCAGGAGGACCTCCTCTACAACCCCCAATGACTTTTTTTTCAACGCGTACATTTAATACCTATTTGTTGACACATAATTATTGTGACAGTACATAAGCAATACTCATCGAGAATAAGCTAACAAGATGGTTCAGCTTCCAGATTTAGATGTGGAGATCTTTAAATTTGGTATGTGGGTCGCCTGTAGGTATGCACACAAGTCAAGATGAGAAAAAGACTCTGGAAAATGATTAAACGATAACCATAGAAAATTTAGACACCTCATTTTTCCATCGAGTAAAATGTTTTAGATTACCACACAGAGCTATGTAATCAATTCCGCGCTTTTCGTGTTGTTCGCTCACAGTGAGATGAGTTTTTGTCAGAAAAGTGCCGGAATGAACCTTTAACCAAACTACAAAAATTCGATGGTCTTATTTAAGTATATATGTGATGCAGGGTGGATTCTCCATATCATACATTGCAACCGTAATAACTTTTTATCTCAAACTATGACAAAAAATTTAATTATAGGTAGGGCATTCTAATTTTAAGGTAGGGCATTGCCCCACAATGCCCTCCCCCCTAGCTACGGGCCTGGGTTGCTCTCAGAGAGCAGGAATGAGAGTCGAGTGGAGTATTCATGGAATGTCTGCATCGTGTGCAGCCTTTTGGCATCAAACTTTCCTCGCTTTCCTGTTGGTACATTTTTTGCTGCACAGAGGCGGTGCGTACCTTGGCTGCCATAAGATAATGATCCGAGTCGATATTGGAACCACGGATTGTGCGCACATCTAGGATGCTGGAGTGGTGTCTGCCGTCGATCCTGACGCGATCGATCTGATTTCGCGTTTTTCGATCAGGTGACAGCCATGTGGCTTGGTGTATTTTTTTGTGCTGGAATCTGGTACTGCTAATGACCATCACATCTATTCCGGTTTACGATCCACTTTCATCGGAGGTGAATCGGATCAAATGGCATTCTGCAATTCGATTGACGTCCGATGAACGTCAGATTTTTTCGAAGTTCGGAAATCGGCATTCTGGTTCACGATGGATCAGCATGTTTCGGGACCCGGTAAAATCGATCAGCCTCGTTCCATTGGGACTAGTTACGTCGTGGAGACAGAATTTTCCGACTGTACCGCCAAAGTTACCTTCCTTGCTCACGCTGCCAAGCACGATCTTTTTATCGCGGAGAGGGCAGCGCTCATAGGTTTGTTCTAATGGCGGCTAGGAGCTCATTCACTGTCGTGAACGACAGTACCCGGCGTGTGAGTCTCTTTCCCACCACAAAACCAACACCAAATATATGTATATGTCGCAAGACCCGATTTTCATTGAGTCATGCCGCGTGCATCGCTTCTCCTGTATAGCGGTGATGTCAGTTTTCACGATATGTAAGTTTATGCTATTAAAACCAGAACTCCGTTTTTTTTTTAACAATAGTGACAATCTCTTGTAAGCAACCTGCAAAAGAATGCACCACCTGCTTTTAGTGAGGGATTATTGAGGAATTTTTTTTAATTTTTATTCATTTACAAACACTACTGTGAGCTTTCATAATTTGACTTTCTTTTTTGACATTATCCCTGCAGCGGTTTGTTTTTAAAATTTATTTAAATTTATCATGCCTATTACGGTATCCGACGGATGCCACTCCCGCGAATGCCATCCGATTCGCACTAACCTAGCTGGTAAAATTTCACGCTATTACCATAACCGTCGGATTACTGCTTTAACGATTCACCCTGCTTATCGTGTCAAAAGCTTTTTAACCATTTTACTACATTGCCAGTTGTGATTTATTTGTATTTGGAAAAAATACAATTGAATGAATTGAAGAAAAATTGGAGGTTTTTTGCAAATCTATTTGCGTTTTCAATAATTTAATTTGTTGCCTGCTTTTAGGCGTCATACATAATAATAATAATACAATGGCGCTATTATAACTCTGACGAGTTTTATGGCCGAGCTTCTCTCTCAAATCGAGGTGTGCTCCTTTTGTTTTTCCTACCAATTGGGTGGACCTACAGTTTTATGCCGGCTCCGAACGGCGAATGCATTTTTTGTGAGAAACTTTTTCATGGCAGAAACAGTGGTGCCAGATTGAGGGAAATTTCCCTTTTTGAGGGATATTTCACTGCAAATTTTTTAAAGAGGGAAAAAAGGGACATTTAGTTGTCGTCCATATAAAAAAAGGGATTTTTTGGTTGCAGAACTGTTTACATACCTACATATGTATAATTTATAGTTTAACTTAAAATAAGCAAAAGTATAGTATAACTTAAAATAATGAAAAACTCCCATTCAGTGTATGAATACACACGCTTTCGCATTATGCAATGCAAAAAGGAGTCGGTTACATACACACATGCGTACAAGTAAACATACAGCGAACTACACTGCGTATACGTAACTTGTTTACATAAATATATACATGCAGGTGAAATACATAATAAAAGCGTGTTAATCGCCACTCTTAGGTAATTTATTTTTCATTGTGCACATTCGTACTGTATTGTTAATAATTGAAAGAATTTGGAGAATTGGGAGCCACTTAAAAGCTATTTTCGCCTGGCCTCATTTGAAGATAAGCGTAAGAAAGCAGAAACGATTTATGAAGAATTGGAAAGAATTCAAAACAAGGCTTATTGTAGATTTTTGAAGTACGTTCTTAACTTTTTCAATGAATTTAACGCATTGTTCCAAAGCCGAAATGTACTTATACACCGACTAGGGCAAGAAGCTAAGACACTTGTGTTGAACATTGCAAGAAATTTCTTAAAACCCGACTTTTTTACAATTCCGTGGGAATTACAGCTAAAAGTTTTGGAACTTCCAACTCCATATTTACTTGATGTGCATAACGTTTACGTTGGTTATGAATGCGAAGATATTTTGTCTAATTTAAATTTGGAGGAAAAGATTGTATTCAAAAAAAATTGTTTGCGCTTTTATGAAGCTTTTACTTTTCAGATAATATCACGCTTTCCATTTGACGGTGTTTTCGAAGAATTGCAGTTTTTAGATCCCGATATTGTTTTTGATTTCTCTAAAAACAATCGTGTATCACTTCTTGCTCTAACTAAAAAAATCAATCTTAATGCTGATCTCACGGAATCGGAATACAAGAGTATTTGTATAGTTTTAACCGCAACACAAAAAGACGATTGATGTAATGTGGAGTAAAATAATAAACTTTAAAAACTATAATGACAATTTTTTGTTTCATAATCTTAATCAATTGGTTGAATTGTACTCACGTTACCCCATTCAAACGCTGAATCAGAAAGAATATTTTCAATTGTAACGGATGTTAAATGTAAAAAGCGAAACAAGCTATCTAGTGATATGTTAAATGGTATAAGTAAACTAAGAGTTGCCTTTCAATCCAAAAATATCAATTGCTTCAACTTTAAAATCAACAAAAATCATATCCACTTGCACAATGCAAATAATTTGTACAACTGATACTTTTAACTATTAAAAAAAAACTGTATTTGCCTGTTATATATTCTTATATTACTGAAGTAATGCTATAAATTCGGTGGGAATTTTGTGGGATTTTTTTATTTAAAATGTGGGAAATTAGGGATTTTTTTCCAATTTCTGTGGGAATTTTAGCGGAGATTATCTGGCATCACTGGGCAGATATACACTTGGAGGGTATGCCGCCCACTGCGAGAGTTTGCCCCTCCTCTTAAAAAACCCAATAATTCGATTTTTACTAATTAGAAAAAAAAATTTTTTTTTTGGTGTTTGGTCGGACTGGGGTTTGAACTGGAGATCCCTGGCATAGCAGGCGAGCACTCTACCCACTACACCACAGCGGCCACAACATGGGTTGTGTCCAAACTAAAACAAAAAAAAAACCAGTGCCATCCAAACTAAGGTAAAAAAAGAATTTTGTATGAAAAATTTTAATAAATTAAAAATGGAAAAGGGTTGTGCTACAAATGGGTGTTGAATCAAATAAAGATAAATTTTAATAAAAAATATCATAAAGTTAAAAATATTTTTCCATTCTGGAGTAGCTAAACTACTAGAAAACTGTCGATTTTCGATAGTAGCGGGAACTCCTAGTATGTATTTAAAATTACACAAGTGTTTTCACTGTCGAGTATCCGAATAATTGCCTCAGTTCGAATACACAGGAATAGGACAGGAATACACCGTAAAAGGAGCCCGAACCCTTCCCGTCCGGCATCAATGTCCAAAAGATATCTTAATGTTATCTAAAATAGGTTATCTTTTCGAACTCAGAAAAATGTTATCATAAAGATGTCCTTAGGCGGCTCATAAGATACTTTTCTGATAACTTTATGTCATCTTTATGAGCTCTTTTTGATATGTTTTGCCATACGGTTTGGAATGATGGTTGATTACATCAGGGGCATTTCAGTTATTACATCTGGGTCTGGGTTAAGATAAATTTTTACTGAAACAATCCGGCTCATAATGAAAATTGGCTGCACTTGAAAAGAACTAAAAAGAAGAAGAAACATATACAACATATACCCAGCAGTAAAAATCTGAAATGAATCCTTTATGAATCACTGATGAAATTCATCATGAGGAGGCATCAGTGAATGCTTTCATATAAAGGCTGCTGAATTTTTTCAAATAAATGGTTTGCTTTCCTAATGCCTATATGACTCCGTTCGGAGCCGGCATAAAACTGTCCAATGGTAGGAAAAACAAAAGGAGCACACCTCGAATTGGGAGAGAAGCTCGGCCATAAAACTCGTCAGAGTTATAATTGCGCAAAAACAATTATTCTGTACGTTGAAAAGAGACAAATACTCCCTCAAAAACAATTTGATTGACTTTAAACTTCAAACTAAATGAAAATAACTATTTCAAAAATTATTTTTTTTTGGAAATTTGAATTTAAATTACTGAAATAAATTATGAAACTCAAATGGCGGGATAGCTATGTATTCCATGTTATAAGGAGAAGCCAGTGCGCAGTATAATTTTTCTTCCGGACTTCTTCTTTCCCCTTACGGCAAAAGCAGAAGCTTACAAGAGGCAAATTTGAAATTTGTATTTCCATATATTTTTTATTTTAAATATAATTTGTTTTATAGTTGTCAAATTGAAAAAAATTTGTCAGAAAAGCTGCCAAATGTCAAAAAACCTACCGAAATACAAGCTGGCTCATGGGTTTTTAACCGCCTAGATGGTATTTCGTTTGGTTTTTTCAATATAGCTTGCACCAACGCAAAACGATAGTGATGAATATTCAACAAAGAATGATCAATGATCATTTAGCAGTGAAACAAATTTACTGCAGGGTATATGTATATATATGTATACATACACAAATGTCACTTTTCAGTTCTGCCAAATCAAAAAAGCACTGTGCTGCCAAATCAGCACGGAAAAAACAAATCGAACAGGGCGGATCAGAAATTGAACCAGCAATTTATCTGGTTTAATCGAGCTGAAATCTTTGTTGTTGCATTTACATGCAAAAATTTTTATCTGGGTTAGGATCACCGTATGTGAAACACGGCTATCGTGTTGCATTCATCTCAATTATGTTTTGAATTTTCTTTAGCCATGGGTAATGGCGCAATTTTTTTGGCGCTGATACAATAACGCCAGCGCCAACCGTGGCGCCAACTCACGGTACTGGCGCAATAACACCTTTAGCGCAATTGTAATCGAATTATCGATAAATAACATTTTTTCGCTTGTTACTGTTTACCATCCCCGTTTTATTTCTTTTGGCGCAATTCTCCTTACATATACGAGGGCACAATTAATTTTAATTTTCATAATCATTTGGAACAAGTAAGGAAGCCTAAGTTCGAGTGGAATCGAACATTAGATACTCAGCTGTATGCTTTCATTGTTTGTTTGCGTTTGATGGAAACACGGTGTAGGTACTTTCTATAAAGCAAGTGCTGCATAAAGTGGGCGTAGCCACGTCCATTTTCAACATTTTTATCAGTCATCCAACTAAGCATATGAATATTATTCTTTGTGCAAAATTTCACTCCTTTATGACTTCTAGTTACGAAGATGTCACGTTACAAATTTCCAAAGGGTGTTCCAGAAATATCTTTGTTAAAAAGTAGGCGTGGTCATAAACCGATTTCAATAAATTTTTGCGTGTCTATTAACACAAGATATAAAAGTGTATAAACCAAGTTTCGTCATAATATCTCAATTATTTGTCGAGTTATAGGCTAAGAAATCTCGTATATTCCTGTTTCTAAAAAGAGGCGGTGCCACGCCCATTTTCCAAAATTTTTGTGTTTTTCGTTTTATGTCCGCAGTTGGACTCCTGCTATAAAATTTCAATGATATATCTTTATATTTGACAGAGATATCGCTTAAAATGTTTTTATTAGGCCACTTTATAATACCCATATTTAAAAGTGGGCGTGGTCGTCAACCGATTTCGCTAAAATTTTTAACATGTATTACGACAAGTAATAAAAGTGTACACACCAAGTTTCGTCATTATATATCAATTATTTGTCGAGTTATGGGCTCAGAAATCTCGTATATTCCAGCTTCTAAAAAGAGGCGGTGCCACGCCCATTTTCCAAAATTTTTACGGTTTTTGTCTTATGTTCGTAGTTAGACTCCTTCCATAAAATTTTAATGATATATCTTTATATTTGACAGAGATATCGCTTAAAATGTTTTTATTAGGTCACTTTATAAGACCCATATATAAAAGTGGGCGTGGTCGTCAACCGATTTTGGAAATTTTTCGTCCAAACATTTGCCTAAGTACATATATCACGCGTACTAAATTTCATTGATATATCTTCAATGGTTTCTGAGTTATGACTCATAAAACTTTCAATATTTGCCCCTTAATAAGTGGGCGTGGCACCGCCCATTTTCCTAAGTTTTTGTGCTTTTTGTTTTATGTACATAGCTGGACTCATGCCACAAAATTTCAGTGATAGATCTTTATATTTGACAGAGATATCGCTTAAAATGTTTTTATTAGGCCCCTTTATAGTTCCCATATATAAAAGTGGGCGTGGCCGTCAACCGATTTTGGCAATTTTCCGTCAAAACATTTGTTTAAGTAAGTAAATCACGCATACCAAATTTCATCGATATATCTTCAACAGTTTTTGAGTTATGACTCATAAAGCTTTCAATGTTTGCTCCTTAATAAGTGGGCGTGGCACCGCCCATTTTCCAAAATTCCATCAAATTTCTTCTTAGGGGCCTGAGCTCAACACGTGGATAAAATTTCATCACTCTAGCTATATTAGTGGCTGAGATACCAGATTTCCGATTTTTTCTATATAGCAAAAGTGGGCGTGGTCATGGTCCGATTTCGCCCATTTTCAATACCAACCGTCCCAGTGTCGATACCAACTTGCATTTCAAATTTCATCAAAATATCTCAATTTTTGCGCGAGTTAGAGTGTTTACAGACGGACGGACGGACAGACGGACAGACGGACGGACGGACGGACGGACGGACATGGCTCAATCGATTTCTCTTTTCACCCTGATCATTTTGATATATATAAGTCTATATCTATCTCGATTATTTCATTCTGTTACAATCCACCGTTATGTGATTAAAACTATAATACTCTGTGTACTAGTACAGCTGAGTATAAAAATATTCCGTATATATGTGAAAATATGCTGGAAATTAGAGTCACTTAGATCACTATCAAGCACACATAATTGTGACGTTGTCATACGTATACATATACTATGGTGCTGTTATTGGCGTTGTGGTTGCGCCATTTTACACTAGCGCTATATTGGAGCTGGTGTTAGCGCACGAAATTGAGTCAGTGTTATATTGCAATAGCGCATCATTGAGTTGGCGCTACATTTAGTTGGCGCTATATTGAGTTGGTGCTATATTGAGTTGGAGTCGGAGTTAGCGCAATAACACCAGGGTTGGTGTTAGCGGAATTGCGCCGCGCAGCGCAGTGTTACCCATGCCTAATAGCCCAACCAGTCAACGACGCACGCACGTAGCCCGTGTCAGCTGACACAACCTGTCTTATGGAGTTGTAGTGTAAATGCCCAATCACCAACGCATGACGACGGCTATCTTGACGCACGTATCGTAGAAACCTAGCTCAGTTTGATTTTTCACGTAATAACGTGTCAGCTGATTGCTCTCTTTGCAACAGGGTTACCGGAGCGATCATTTTGTAGTAAATTAGTACGAATCTTTCAATATGCTCCCAAAGTACCTCAATAACTATTCCGAATGTTGCCGATTATAAAATTATGTTAACATAAGTGTATTTTTTTTTTTAAATATGGAGATAAAAATGTAATAAAAAAATTTAAGTTTTTTCTTGCGTTTTTTTTTACTAAATTTGACTATTGCCGCAATCGTTTTTTTACACGGAAATAAAAATGTAAATAGAGAAAATGAAGGTTTTTTGGCGTTTTTTTTTACTACATTTTACTATATATAGTATCAATCGTTTTTATTTGTTTTTATATGGAGATAAAAATTTAAATAGAAGAAAATTAAGTTTTTCCTGCTGTGTTTTCTTTACTAAATTTGACTATTGTGGATATTTTTGACTGTTGCATTTAATACATTTGACTATTGTGAATATTTTTGACTGTTAAATTTAGCAAAATTACCCCAGATAGCAAATTTTTAAAAGCTGTCAGGTGAATAATACTCGGCGAGCCGGCAAGACTCGTGAATTTGACAACAAGCATAAACAACAAAAAGACCGAAATACGTACATATGCAATACATAAATTAAAAAATAATCGCTGTGAATATTATTACTAAAAATTAAAACAAAAACAGTATTTGTATATAATTGCTGCATTTTATTAATTGCAAAAATTAGATTTCTTAGTGCACATACATATGTACATTAGGCATATAACTTTTTACAATTTTTGCAAATACGAAAAACGGCATGCTATAGTCGAATAGAGCATAAAAAAGTATGAACCCCATTATTTTTTTTTTTTTCGAAATTGCAATAAAGTTTCCGCTCAAAACGAAATTAATTTTTTATCAGAACTGCTGAAAAAAACAAAAAAAGTTTTGTACATCTGCGCAGAGCGTGCAATTAAAATTGTGCAAGACATTTTACCATTGCGTAAATCATCATATACTTTAAACTTAAAACTTATTTCATATAACAATTGACAAAAATGTAAAAATAAAAATATTAAAAAAAATTAAAAAAAAAATCTGACTTTTTGTATAAATCCATTTTTGCGCGGAACGTTTTTGAACCGAAATCACCTAAAAAAGTGATATTCATTACTTGTACAATATTTTCCACCACGTGGTGGTATGCCAAATTTTTCGTCAAAATTTGTTATATGCCTAATGCAGGGCCGTGCGCACGGGGGGGGGGGGTTGGGGGTTAAAACCCCTCCCCCCATGACCAAATCTAAGTTGCAATGATTTTGCAAAATACTGTTTATAAATTTTGCATTGAATTTTGACTCATAATTTTTGACAATATTAGTTACAATAATTTTACGGAAGAAGAATTGGTAAAAGTTGCAAAAAATAAGGTTGGCCAATACATAAGTTCGGCACTTTGAATTGCACTTGGAGCTTTCCGAAATTACAAAGTTGTGTAGCATATGTTCGTTTGGCATTTTTAAAAAAATTGTACTGATAACAAAAAATGTTCATTTTGTGAAAACAGTGAGCAGTTTCAATTAACAAGTACTGTAAAGAGTACACGGAAAGAAATTTGTATACTTGAATCAAGAAAAATGCTTTCTTGAACTCAATTTAGAAAATTTTTAGGGAAATAAGAAAAATTTACTTAATTATTACTGGAAATAAGAAATTGAGTTTTCCAAAAATGAGACAATTATTTTCTTATTCAAGAACACTAACAAAATCTATAGAAAAAAAATGTTGAAAAAAAATGTTTAAATAAATAAGAACATCTTTTCTTAAATTTACTTAAATGAAGAAAATCTTTTTGCTAATATCAAGAAGAATTTAAGAAAATTGTGTTTCGACGAATTGGAACAACAAAATACAGCGAAAAAAAAAATGTAAAATGAATAAGAAAACGTTTTCCTGAGCGAAGTAAAATTTTTCTTGCTGAATTTGCATTTCCAAAGTTACATGTATTTTTTTCATTTGCCATCCGCTTTGCATATTTCTGAATATTTTTGTAATTCTCAGATTGTTAGTGAAGCATTTGGTATAAGGAGTTCACTATTTGCATCTTCATTTATAATAAATAAAATGTTGTAATTTCAATAAACAAGTCCTAGGAAAATACTAGTTGGCTAATTATGGTTTTCTAATCCCTCATGATTAGTTTTCATTTTCTTTATTTTTTACGTTTTTAATATTTTTAGAAAATATTTGCTTAATTTAATATTTAATATTTTCTTATGCCTCAGACGCACATGTGGTATGAATATTAGAATATCAATATTATGATTTGGCTATGCTATGAAAATTTTCAATTAAACTACAATATGAGGGTGACACATATGTGGTATAGATCGAAATATTACTATACTACGATGTGTGTCTCTCGCATTACTTACTTAAGCTCGTATAAGAAAAGTTTTACTTGCAACAAAAAAATAATTCCTTAATTTATTTCAAAAAACAAGAAAAAAACACTTACCCTAAGTAAATTATTTCTTATTTATTTAAAATCCAATTTTACTTGAAGCAAGAAAATTTTCACTTAATTAAGAAATTATTTTCTAAGTTCAAAATCAAGTCTAATTTTTCTTGTCTCGGCATTGATTCTAGTAAAAAAATCTTTCCGTGTACTATTCAGGACCTGGTTAACTAGCTTTTGATGAATCATAATGAGTTTCAGAAAAGTTAGAGAACATTTAAATTTATGGTGTATGGGTCTGGATATCTGTTTCAGCAAATATGTTTATCTTAGCGAAAAATGTATGCGAATGCAAACCAAAATTAAAAACCCTCCCCAAGGCTAATTCCTGCGCACGGCCCTGGCCTAATGTACATATTCTTAAAAGCCTTTAAGAAATAGTAGTAGAAAATGTAGAAGCACGGAGTCAGAAGTAAACAAAACTGCAATTAATATTTGGTTTTAAATTATCATGATACAACATTTTAAATTTAAAAATTTATTTATTAATAAATTCTATGAATAATACGATTTTCAAGAAAAATTACCACGAAACCAAACACAAGTTACTACGAAATCAAAAACTGCATGTATACTTTGCTGTACAATGGTAACGCTGTTATTCAACTCATTCCAAACAAACCAAAACAATGCAGAATGTAAACAAAGGAAAACAACTGATTCTTGCGTTGGGTATGCGTGCGTTTACGTGCGTGAATGGTGTCGATTTTCAACTATTGCGCGAGGTAACTGAGAGATATGACGCCGTCGGTCAATGGTTGGACTATAATTTTCTTACTTGGTAAGTTGTCATGACGCACGCAGACTGACGCAGACGCTGTCTGCACAACAACAAAACAAACACCAAATGAATATACATACATATGTACAAAATAAAGAATTGCATACCCTGCAAGAACTGTGCAGGTCATTTGACCGGTCATATGACCGGCAGGCATGACCAAAAGTTTTGGGTTATTTGCTATCACATTCTTAAGAGCGTCGGTAACTTTTGTGACCGTTTCATTCATCACGTTCGCGTATGTGTATTTTCAAATTCCATTCTATCCTTATCTATCTCATTGGTTTTGAACTTGGCTAGAACACATACGAGTGCAAATGTGTTGGTAATATTATATTTTTGTAATAGTGTTAGTAGTTTCGGTCACACAATTCTAGCAGGGTAGGTACCTACCCTGCAAGAACTGTGTAGGTCATATCAACTGTAAGCTTTTACTACCAAAACGTTAGAGGTTTGAATACCAAATTAACTGATCTGTACTTAAATGGATTTTGCTGTAATTACAAAATTATTTGTTTGACTGAAACATGGCTCAAACCTCACGTCTTGAACTCAGAAGTTCTTCCGAATCAATATGAAATCTACAGAAATGACCGCGTAAATAGAATTGGCGGTGGTGTTCTAATTGCAGTGCACACATCGTTGCCATCTGAGGATGTTAGTGTTTCATCCAATGCTTACTTTGAGCTCAAATGCATACGTGTGTTGATTGGTAAAGGATATATGTATCTAACCCTTTGCTATATCCCACCAAATTCCAACACGTCAATTTACAATGAGCTTCTGTTAACACTTAAATCTATAAACTCTAGGATGACACTTTCTGATACTCTGGTAGTACTGGGTGATTTTAACCTCCCGAGCATATATTGGAACGTTAATGACTCGGATATTGTACCTGTTTCTTCTAAAGATAATCACATTTTTTTCCTTGAAGAAATGGCTGAACTCTGCCTCAACCAAATAAACTTGAATTCAAATAAATTTGGCAGGATATTAGACCTAGTATACGTTAATGATATTCCGAACTTCTCCCTAAATCGGTGTGACCCTCTAGTTCTTCCGGAGGATGTTTATCATCCTGCTATTGAGTTCTCTTATGAAGTTATTAACGAAAATGGAACTAAAAATTATTTCAGTTCTAGTGATCAATTTGTTTTTGCAAAGGCGAACTTCAAGAAAATAAATAAAGAGTTGTCGCGCTTTCCCTGGCCAAACTATGTAGATGATATTGACCTTTGTGTTGAACATTTCAATAACACCATCTATAACCTATTTCTAAAGTATGTTCCTAAACGCAGGGTCAATGAAGAACAAACACAGTTATGGTTCACCAAAGAGCTTAAAAAATTAAAAAATAAAAAGTCACGCTTTTTTAAGCTATACAAAAAATCTGGTCTTCATAGAGATTACGTCAAGTACTCAGTCTTGCGGCATAGATACATGGCATTAAACAAAAAATGTTACAAATCATACTTATGCAAAATGAAGAAAAAACTGGTTCACGATCCCAAATCATTCTATAACTTCGTCAACTCAAAACGTAGAGTTCATAGTTTTCCGTCCGCCATGAATTATAATAACACTGCGTCTTATGATAGCCAACTTATTGCTAACATGTTCGCAAAATTTTTTAGTTCGAATTATTCTATGGACTCTCCTAAAAGTAGTGATTATCCGTTTAGACTTACCCCATCCAATTTAACTCATGTCTCAGTTATATCTCCGGAAGTAGTCTTAAATTCATTAAAAACCTTAAAAGATTCATTTAGATCTGGACCGGATTTCATTCCGGCTTGCTTTCTTAAAAAGTGTGCTGTAAATATTTACAAGCCCCTAACATCCTTATTTAACTTGTCTCTAAAAAAGGTGTTTTCCCATTAGTTTGGAAGGAATCTTTTATAATACCCCTACACAAAAATGGCAGTAGGTCTTCTATTGAAAATTATCGAGGCATAGCCAAGCTGTCAGCGGTTCCAAAATTATTTGAAGCAATCATTGTTAATTATCTGAAGTACTCTATTTCCTCATCAATATCGCCATCTCAACATGGGTTTTCTACTGGAAAATCTACCACAACTAATTTATTGCAGTTCACAACTTATGTTTCAAATGGATTTAGAGAAAATGCTCACACAGATGTAATTTACACGGATTTTAGTAAAGCTTTTGACAAAGTATGTCATTCATTGCTCATCCGTAAACTAGGTCTAATAGGTCTTCAACCCAGTTTTATTCGATGGATATCTTCATACCTACATGGTAGAACTCAAAAAGTTATTTTCAAAAATTGTTCTTCCGATGTTATTTTCGTTCCTTCGGGCGTTCCCCAAGGAAGCCACCTTGGGCCAATTCTGTTCCTGCTATTCATTGATGATATTTCGTCTGTAATAAGTAAAACATTCTAAGATCTTATTATATGCTGATGATGTAAAACTATTTAAATCATTTTCCTCTATAGAAGATAGATCTTTCTTACAAGCAGATCTTAACAACCTTGTTCATTGGTGTAAAGCAAACTACATGCCGCTAAACTTAAAAAAATGTAAAGTTATGTGCTTTTCTCGTAGAACAGTACAACCAGCTTCTTATAAAATATCACAGCATAATCTAGATCAGGTAACTAATTTTATCGATCTTGGCGTCACAATGGACTCCAAACTCACCTTTAACCTCCATATAAACTCCACTGTCAACAAAGCTAAAGCTGTCTTTGCATTTATAAAGCGATGGTCTAAGGAGTTCAATGATCCTTACGTCACAAAAGCTCTATTTACAAGCTTAGTTAGACCTATCTTGGAATACGCATCTATTATTTGGAATCCCCACTACCAGTGTTTTTCAGATAAAATAGAATCTGTCCAAAAGCAGTTCCTGCTTTTTGCTTTGCGGAACTTTCGTTGGGACTCAGATTACATTCTTCCACCTTACACTTCTCGTTTAAAACTCATTAATTTGCCTTCACTTTCTAGTCGCAGAGAGATGCTTGGTATAGTTTTTATGGTTAAATTAATCACTGGACTTATAAATAGCCCATGCCTTCTAAGTGAGTTATATTTTAACGTTCCATGTAGAGTATCGAGGCATTTCAAGCCACTATTTGTGAAACCTTGCAAAACAAATTTCGAATTAAATGAACCATTCCGCCGCTTATGCCATGACTTTAATAATCACTCCAGCACGTTTGACACTTCAGACTCGCTTTTTATTATAAAAAAAATAGTTCTAGCCTCACTTAATAAATGATATACAATCAGCTGATGAATTTTGTTCTGTAGCTGAATAGTTTTAGATCTCGACACCTAACAAACCCCTTCCTGTACGACTCGGCACAAAAAAAAAAAAAACAAAAAAAAACATATCCGTGCGTCATGCGGATTGGCGCCCCTCGCGTCGGTCGGGCGGGATATGGAGGGTAAACCGTTGGCTATTATTATTATTATAAGACCGGCAGGCATGACCAAAAGTTTTGGGATATTTCCTATCACATTCTTAAGGGCATCGGTAACTTTTGTGACCGTTTCATTCATCACGTTCCCGTATGTGTATTTTCAAATTCCATTCTATCCTTATCTATCTCATTGGTTTTGAACTTGGCTAGAACACATACGAGTGCAAATGTGTTGGTAATATTATATTTTTGTAATAGTGTTAGTACTTTCGGTCACACAATTCTAGCAGGGTACACATTTGTCGATATACATATGCACATTAGTGTGGTCCCCATATGTGTGGAAACAAATTACACTGTAGGTAAATTTTTAACTTTTGAAATATAACAAAGAAACGCCGAAACACGTAAACTTAATTTTTGTAGAACACGATGGCGTTTTCGGAAGATCAAAGTTAGCTCTCGTTTTCGAGAAATTTAGGAAAGAAGTTTCAGGACTCCGAAGGTAATTTTTTTTCCGTCTATAAACTTTACTTAGGCTTTGAACCCTTTTCCCGCGTAAAGATTTTGACGGTTGTTATTACCTAATTTGGGCATTCTAAATTCAATGCCATAATTAGCCTTTCCAAGATGGCTCCGGTTTATGATATAACGGTATTTAAAAATTACCATTATATGAGAAAATTGTTCACCTATTCATTTTGAATGAAAGTGTTTATGTTGATTTCACACAGAATGACTATTTTCGGAGTTATAAGGTGCAAAACCATACATCTGAACAATCAGTTGTATCTATATGTTATAGTGACCCGATCTTGACGATTTTCAAGGAATAGATTAAGGTCAATACGAGTAGAAATTCTCCAAAGTTTAATGTCCTCAGCTGTTTAAATAGCGAAGCTATACCCCAAAATGTCCACATCTGAACAATCGTTTGTATGGCAGCTATATGTTATAGTCACCCGATTTCAATTATTTTCAGTAAAAGTGAAGGTAATGCTAAATTATGGTCATGTGCAAAGTTTGGGCAATTTATCTCATAAACTGACAAAAAAGTCTAAATTGATAGTAATTTTTAAATACTGTTATCTCCTAAACCGGAGCCAGTTTGGAAAAACTAATGATTTCATTGAATTTAGAATGCCCCAGTTAAGTAAGAACAACCGTGAAGATTTTTACGCGGAAAACGGGTTCAAAACCTAAGTAAAGTTTATAGACGGAAACAAATTACCTTCGGAGCTCTCAAACTTCTTTCCTAAATTTTTCGAAAACGGGAGATAGCTTTGACTTTCTGAAAACGCCATCGTATTCTATAGCCAAAAATTAAGTTGCGGTGTCTCGGCGTGTCGCTATGATATTTTGACCTCCCTACAGTGTTATCTATACTAATCTACACCTACTAATCCATATCTATAAGTATACTAATTATATAAAGTTGATTGTATGGAAAGTGTATGTAAAGCGATAACTCGCAGTCGTCCCAGGCAGAGCAGCGCAGGCGACTCATATGTTTGTTGTTGCACAGTTTGTTGTTTGTCTCAGTGGGAATCCAAAATCTGTCTACACATGTATACTACGCTATAAGAACGCCTACACCTACACCTACGATATTGGCATCAAATGAAAGGTGTTGAGCAGGACTTCAACATAGAGTTCTTTTCATTGTGACGCCTAGACATCCTCCCTAGATATGGGCTAAATGTGGATCCGGATGACTTCGGAATGTTTTTGAACGATATTGGTATAAAATTAAAGGTATTGAGCAGGGCTTTAACACAGACTTATTTTCGTTGTGATTTCCATGCCGGGCCTCCTGATATGGGTCAAAACGTGAATCTGGATGACCTCGGAATGTGTCTGAGTGATATTGGTATCGAATGAAAGGTCTTGATTTGGACTTCAACCTAGAGCTCTTTAAATAGTGTTGCCTAAGCCGGGTCCCCAAATATGGGCCAAAATGCTGATCTGGATGTTTTTGAGAGATATTGGTATCATATGGAAGGTGTTGGGTACGGCTTCAACATAGAGCTATTTTCATTTTGATGCCCAGACCGGGTCATGAAGTGGACCGAGATAACCCCGGAATAACTTAATTAACTTAACTCCACTTAACTCAACTTGACTTGGCTTGACTTGACTTGTCATGACTTGAATGGACTTGACTTAACTCAGGTGATACCACATATGTATACATTTTTGACCCGATCGGAAACGGTTAAGGAGTGCCGCACAGCGATCAAAGTTCAGTAAAGTCTATAGAGACTGAAAATATTAAATTAAATTGTTTGTATATCTAATGCACAAAATTGATAGTACTGCACTCACGACACCCGTTCACCGTCTCCAATCGGGACCAAAATTTATATTTAATAGCGCATAACCATAGTCAAAATAAAGTTGGCCTAAATAAGTTAAGGTCGACTTTAACTTAAAGTATACTTTATCGGCGTCATAGTCGATTTAATATCGACTTTTACCCTTAAATTCGACTTTTAATTTAAAGTTGCAAAAAGCTGGTAGGTACTAAACATATTACTACGCCGTAAAGAACGAATGAAATACTCTTTTTGGTAAATTTCCGGTGAGCTAATATTAAAAAAATAATAAAATGTCACGCTTTGCAAAGCATTGATCGCGATTTTGAAATCATTAACCATGAAAGTATATAAAAATAGATTCAATCCATTCGATTCAGAGTAGGAGGATTTTTATTCTCGCTACAGATTTGACAAAATCATTGCACAGTTCCTAATTCAAACATTTCTTGCCTTAAAGAAAAAAAGCGTCAAATGACTAATAGTATAAATGTTACATTTATTTTAATACTCTTTACTTTTAATTTTGCGTCCATCTTATTTTGGTTTTATTATTGAAATGAAAATTTGTTGACTTATTTTAGATAACTTGTTTAAAATGGTTTTATCATTTCTGATTGCGATATATTTCGTTCAACACTTAATCGCTAATTTTGCAGCCTTGCCACTCCAGTGTGTTTGCCACTCTATAAAGTTGATATTAGTTAGCACCATGTACCTACTAACTTGACTATGACAATACTAAAAATAAAGTCGACTTTATCTTTTTAACAGGGACCGTAATCATTATGAGTTTTATAATAAAAATCGCCATTTAATCATTATAAGTTGAGTTTTTTTATATTTCATCAAAAATAATCATTATTTTTTGAGTTTTATTTTTTTTTTGATCAGAAATAACAGTTATTCATTGAGCGAAGTTATATCGATGGGAATTTTTTAGTAATTATGTTCCAGAGCACTTGAGAGAAAATTTGAGTTTTTCGACCTAAGCAAAAAAATAAAACTCAAAGAAGAATTTTTATTTCTGATCGATAAATATATCACTCAAGGAATAAGTTATTTTCGATCAAAAATATAAAACTCAAAAAATTATGATTATTATTGATTTTTATGGATATCGCTTAAAATTTTTCGATCATAGTGGATTCGGATAGTGCTCTTTCAGACATGCACACACACAAACTCAATACTCTTCTACGATGTTTGCAAGTATTTGATTTTTTTTACTGAAAATATAACGAGTAATGATTATTATGGGTCCCTGCTCTTTAGCAATCTACTAGCTAAAGCTGACTTTATTGGTTGACAATGGTTACGCGCTAATATCTTTAAGTGCAGGACTATCGACGTCCGGCATAAGATATAAAACAAAATTAAATACATGTTCAGAATCTCCGTAGAGTTTTCTGAACTTTGAGCCCTGTGCGATAACTCCGATAGGATGTGATATCTTTGATTGTGTGTGCTGTTACCGATGTAGGGGGCGAGACCGAAGAAAATCGCTAATTTGATTTCAAGGACCACCCTGACGTACATAAATATGTATGCCTAAAGAAAAAACAATTGACGGCATCGCTCTGTGGTAGACGCGGAAGTTTTCAACGATTCAGTTAAGATTTGCGATCTCGTGTATTAACAATGAAAGCTGTGTAGTACCAAAAATGATATATATGTACATATACTATGTATGTATGCTAATGTACGTACTATAACAGATATGTAAATGAAATGAAAAGGTAAAAGTGATCTGATATTGAATGAGCTTAGAATATTGTAAGGAGAAAAAAATATTGAGAAGCAAGTGTATATAAGGGGAAAAAATATATAAAAGGGAATGCAATAATAATATCATTAAAAATACATATGTACATAGGTTATTGAGAGAGAAGAAAAGAAAATACATATAAAATATTAATAAAAATGCCGACATGAAAATCGCCCAGTAACATAAATTCCAAGCCTTATAGAAAATTGTATTGTATGTAATCAGAAAAGTTAATATGTACTACATATGTCTTAAACATAAATAAATAGAATATGTTCAGAAACGCAGCATAAAACGCAACAGCGGCAGTACATATTTCTTTGATGATTGTGATGAGTAGGGCAACAGAAAATATGCAAATGCATATTTTTCTGTTGCAGTCCTATTTAGATTTGAATATCGGCGTTTTAGTTCAAGCCGAAGAGAATAAGCCTAACTTGTTACGGCATATTTTCGCATATTTAGCTCAAATAGGCTTATTTTTGCATATCTTGACTTATTTGCATATTTTTGGCATATTTTGCTATAAATGCGTATTTTAGCATATTATTACGTCATATTTTTGCGCCTCGCTCGTAAAATAGTTTTATTTACATTTATTACTCTGCCAACTTTGTTTTGTACATATGTATATGCGCATACTATTTGCCATTCTTCTTTGTGTGACAAGTTCAAGGCGAATTTAATAATTTTCGCAATGCTTCATACAAAATTTGTGAATTTGCCCAAGAGGAGAAATGCAAAAATATGTATGCACTGTGTAATTGCAGAAGCGTCTGTGAGCTTTAACGATTCTGGTGGTTATATAGAAAAAAATAAACCCATATAAAAATGTACCTTTAAAAAAAAATTTTTTGTTACAAAAAGTATTCTAATTTAAAAAGAAATTTGAATCTTTATTTCGCCTTTTCTACCTATAAAAATATAAATATGTTTAATAATAATAAATTGTTTTTATTACAAAGTCTTAATTTATTTAAAACTAATTTTTTATATTTGTCCGGGCCAGGGTTTGAACCTGGAACCTCTTGCATGAAAAGTGAGCACACAACCTACTATGCCGTATATGTTTTTATTAAGTACTAGCAAATACCCGTCCCGCTTCGCAGGGACGAAAAAATTTGTATGTTATAATGAGGGTTTCCCTCTACATTTCCCTTTCTCTTTCCCTTTCCTTTAATTTTACCTTTACCTTTATCTTTATTTTATGTGTTGAAGAACTGCTCAATGCCTTTAATTTGCTACCAATATCGCTCGGAAGCATTCAGGGGTCATCTGGGTCCACGCTTTGAGCCATATCTTACAACCCAGCCTAGGCATCACTATTTAAAGAGCTCTTTGTTTAAGTTCTCTTCAACAGCTTTCATTTGATACAAATATCGCTCAAAGACTTACTGGGTCACTCTGGGTCCACTTTCGGCCTATATTTCGGGAAGTTCCCACTTTTTCGAAATTCTATATACCCTATCATGTGCGCGACACAACGCCAAAATTAGTTATAAACTTACGAGTAAATGCCGGTCGCACGTGCTAAAAGAGGTATGAGTGACTGGGATTACATACGTACATATTTATGTACATTGTACACATTCATATGTAAGTATATATGCATATGTATGTAGATATATACATTAGGGTGGTCCTTAGTGTAGGGAGGAAATGTGCACCTCAGATTTTCTAAACATCAACCCTTGCATAGTAACATCGAACTTTAGTCGAAGATATCACATATACGTACATACATTACGGTCCGTATTGGAGTCGGTTAAGACGTGTCGCACAGCGTTAAAGGTCAGATAACTCCATGAAAGCTCAAAACATTCAATCAAGAGCATGGAATATAATAAGTATGTAATATCTTCGACTATAGTATTAGAGAAAGAAAAAAATATATACATACATATATACTTACTTATTTAGTATTGTCTCCGGGTGTCGCTCGAATTCATAACCTGCCTGCACGTAGGCTTGCCAGATGTACTCCTTTGGGGGGATTCTACCCCTTTTTGACTTGGTGTTCCCCTATCTACGGAAGGCTCCGCAGATACCCCTTTTTCCTAATATCCTAATAAATTTTCTTTTTTGCGAAGTGAACATTTTAATATAATCGTAAATCTCATCTACTGGTTGATGCAACGTCACCTATACAAAAGAAACATCATAAACACGGTATATATATTGAGACGGTAATGCCAGTAGGCGGAAATGTCAAATACTGCTTACGTCACAGGACCAATAAAGCCGCGAATAACCAAACAAACAGCTGTGCCAATTGCAAAAGGAAATGACGTATGAGGACCTGATACTTTTTTCTAAAACCGAAAGAAATATGGCGGCCAGCGAACTGACATGACCTTTTAATTGGATCATGCATCATAAATAATAATAACACTGTGGAAAAAATTCAGGTTAGCAAAAGTTAGGTCGATTCTGAAAGTCAGGGGTGAAAATAGAGGCTAAATTAGAAGACCCGTATCGCGGCGTTTGTTTATATTAGTTCGAATTTGTTTTTAATCGACCTTTGAACTTTGCAGTCAAATGCCGATTTTCAGCATATTGTTTGTATGGTTTTTTGGCTATAACTCGTCGACACCGTGCATAGGCATTGCACGACTTGGCTGTATTTACATGATTGCCTATAACTTTTCCATTTTACCATGGATTTTCTTCATTGATAGCTTATCTTTTTGCCAATAGAATGGGGCTTCACGTAAAGCAGTAAAACTAAAGGTAAAAACGTTGGTTTTAAAGATCTTGCCTGACAAAGTCAATTTTTTCTTCAATTTTTCGTAAAAAAATGAAAATTTTCAAATTGACTCATCTACATACATTTCAGAAACTATAAGACCTAGAGAAAAATGTTATAGAACCCATGTATAGGAAATTCAATAAAATATCAATTAGTCAACGAGTTATAGCCAAAAAAACCGTACAAACAATATGCTGAAAATCAGCATTTGACTGCAAAGTTCAAAGGTCGATTAAAAACAAATTCGAACTAACATAAACAAACGCCGCGATACGGGTCTTCTAATTTAGCCTCTATTTTCACCCCTGACTTTCAGAATCGACGTAACTTTTGCTAACCTGAATTTGTTCCACAGTGTAATGAGACCTTTACACGGGTCGATTTCCTAGGCGAATTTTGTCGTTCAACCAAAATCGACCCGTACACTCAGGGAAAAAAAATTATAAAAACATACATATGAAAACGTGCTTACAATGGACAAAAACGCATTTAAAAGTGATGTAAATACCAATATTTTTATTTTAAAAATGTTCATTGTAAACTTGCGAAATCAAGAAAAAACATTTTAAATTTAAAAATATTTATTTTTATTTTAAGCAATATGAGAAAAAATTCTGCTACGCTGCAGCGTTCTCTATTTTATATTATCTTCCGGATTCAAACTATGAAATCAACCTGATTCTCTTTATTTTCTCTCCATCCGAGTCTCAACTACAAAAATGTAGCCACCGCTTGTTCTGCTCTTCTTTCCTTCTTAACTGTTTGCTATATTTATTTCTTATTCTCCTTTTCCCTCTTAATTTTATATTCTCCTCCGGATTCGAACCATGACATCAATCCGAAATTCAATCCAACGGCATCACTTAGTGGAACATTAAAAATTATATTGAATTGTAGTAACCTATTTATACTTCCCTCTTCATAAAAAAGAATCTGTGAATTATATGAATCATTGTAAAAACAAAATTTAAGAAAATTGATTCTCATTATTGTTTTTGTTTGATTTCTCACAAAAAAATATTTGCTCGCCAAAAATGTTTAACAGTGAGCGAGTTTTTGAATCAACATTCATTTTCGTTTTTAATTTAAGTATGTTTCAGTTTAAATCCAAATTATATTTTCACTTCCAAAATTTGATTTTTAATTCAAAAATTTCATTTTTGATTTAAAAATTTCATTTTTAAATTAAAAATGATCTGGTTTAAAACGTGCATTATGAAAATAAAAATTTTATTTTTGATTTTAAAATGCTGTTTTTTATGAGTGTATAAATAGCAATCCGCTTAGTCGACAAAAATCGACTAGTTCAAAGTAGACTTGCTTTCAACTTTTGCCAGCCGATTTCTAGAATATAATAGGAGATTATACCGAAATAACCTTGCATATACACTGGTTAACAAATTATTCGAGAAAACTGTGATTAAATATGAAAAAATTGCAAAAATTTAACAAAAAATGAATTTTTGACATTGTTTTTACAGTTTCTCTGGCATTTATCAAGACACATCAATATTTAATAGTATACCGATTCAAAAAAGTTGTTATAATTTTTTTTATCAGTGTATCGTATACTACCAACTGCAGTTACAAGCAGGGCTGCACCAAAATATCGACTTTTGTTGACCTGTGTAATAATAATAATAATCTGGACTAAGATGAACTCCATTACACAGCTAGGTTAATATTACACTCCTAGGTTAGGATACATGCCATATGCGTATACGTAAACAGATTTTTTGCCAACTTTATTATTTGTAACATTGGCAACAAATAATATATTTTATTAGTTTCTAAGATTTTCTAAATTATTGTTTTTTTTTCTACACAAGAAAGATTCAATAAAACAACTATGAAGAAAAAAAAAGATCGAGACCGTGGATAGCGGAAAAAACGTGGACCCGAATGGCCCCAAAATATTATTCGGCAATATTGGTATCAAATTAAATGTGTTAAATAAACATACCTTGGAATTCTGGGAATTTGCGCGGTTTTTGGTGTAGGTCCATCCAGTTTTTGGAAAAGTGAATTTTTTTTCAATTTACTTACCAATTCAAGCAGGATATGTAAGTATGTACATTCGGGTGGAGCGAAATTTTTTTGTGTTAAACTGTAAAGTAATAGTCAAAATTTAGTGCATTTTGGGTTTAAATTAAGTCTTGCAAAATATTAATCCATTCGGTTTAGTGTAACTGCCTCCGCAGCGGCATTGATTTTATAAAAATAGTCGGTTTTAGACCCCACACTGTCGCCATATGTCTGTAGGACAATGCGTGTTAATTTTGATAATTGTGGCTACTTTTGTGGTTAAAGTCTATGCACCTTCCATGCAAAGATGACAACCGTCATTTATTTCATCATCATAACGCTTCCAGATGCCTACCAGAAACTTACAAAAAGATTATAGATACATGTCAATATCACGAACACCGAACGAAATACCGAAATGCCGAAAGCCACTGTGCCGAACTCGTCGAAAATCGTATCAGCTACCCCGTCGGTTCGAAGTTAAGTGTTGCCAACTATATGAACTATGATCGAATCAGCGTTACCAAGTGCTGATGCGAAATTGAGCGGGTTTTTCTCAGGTTTCTTATCTTTTTGATAAAACCAAATACATTTTTACTTTATTTTACTAAAAACAATTTATTTAAATAATAATATAATTCTATTGCGATAGCAGCTTTATTAGTAGAGGAAGAGGAGGAAAGGATTTCTCTGAACGAAAGAAAGTTTTTGAGAGATCATAGCAATCCTTTTACTTTAAGTAAACAAGCGTAAATTTAATTAGAGGCTAAAACTAAAAAAAAAATAGTCTTAATTTTGCGTGAAAGAAATCTTTACCTTGTCCTTTTTTCTGTTTTTCTTAGAATTATTTTTAACTTTATAAAAGCAAATTGTATACAAAAACGGGAAAATTTCAATAACAATGTACTCGGCACCGGAATTTTTCGTTTCTTTTTTTGGCCATAGATCACTAAAATGCAAACGAAGTCTTGCGGAAACTTATAATACATTAATAACACAGTATTTTTTGCGTAGAGCACCCTTATACTTTGCGAAGGCCGTCGCGCTTTGAAAAGTAACCCTCAGCCGACAGAACTCCCTTTCTGTTGTTAGATCTGGAGAGACTTACAGTAATTTTGCGTAGTCGGGAGTGTTATAATTAGTAAAATTATCATTCACAGAACTTTTCCTGAAGGATTCATTGAAATATTCTTAGTGATTTGAAAATAAATACGGCGGTCGCATTATACTGAAGCCGACCTTCCACCACCTGCAATATTTATTTGAACGCGTCTTTATTGAGATGAAAGTTTTTACTGAAATGGTAAATTGTTGGTAATACACATTCATAATACGTTAGTTGCTTTTTTATAGTAGTCAAACAATAATTATCAACTTCAGAAAATGCATTATTATTCTTGGGTGAAAATATATTTTAATTTCCAAAACCTACATACACACGTAAATCACTCTTATCATTATTTGACAGTTTTTTCTTTGAAGTTTTTCTTTGCATATAACAGCAATTCAATCGCGGTGGAAAATGCACTGGACCCACGCCATGTTTGTGGCTTCTCGCGATCGGTTGATTAATATATTTACATATATTCACACTCATTAACATTTATTACAACTTCATACATGCATTTACATAATTTACTTAAACTTTTATTGTAATTTTTGATATTTTGTTAATATCGCCGCAACCAAATACTTGCGGCAAATTTCGGCACGAAAAACTGGCAAAATGTTCGTTCATTCGGTGTTCATAATACCGATTTGCCGAAAACGTAATTTCGGTACCGCCGACGGTGTTCGTGATAGTGGCAACAGTTATCCAAAGAAACTGTTACTTCGCTCATCCTGAAGCAATCATATTGAAAAAGTTAAGCTGCTATTTAGCAAAATTAGTTTTGGCCAAATTAGGCTAGGTCTTCCTAGTTTTTAATTTATATTATTTTTTTAATCGCCTTTTTATTAAACAAAAAGCGCAGTGAATGGTTGCATAAGACATCACTAAATAAGTTTTCGTAAATTTTAAGTTAAGTATATGTAACTTATGTAAATATGTGGATATATGAGTCATTTGCTTAAGACCGCATGTCTGGTAAACTTAATGCTTTTTTATGCTAAAATTAACTTAAGTCGTTAGAAGAGGTTAAAGAAAGTAGATTCTTCATAATATTTTACCACGATTCTCCGTGATCAAAAAAATGAAAATTTAAATTTATCAGGTAAGTATCCAAATGCGACTACACAACGACCAGTCGCATACAGACTTAAACCAACTAACTACGCAATTGAGTAACACTCATCCCATCACTAACTGCTATCTGATGTACAATACTAAAGCGAGAAACGGCCAACAGAACCTAGCTAAGGGATCAAAATAAGACGGCGTCAGAACGGTTTGACTTCAATCCACGAGGTGACGTGCGGAAGCAGAAGATATTCTTTAATTTGAATAAAAAATTACAGTTATTTTTGTCTTTATTATACATATGTATATATAATAATACATTGGCGCGCTTATAGCTCTGACGAGTTTTATAGCCGAGCTTCTCTCTCAATTCGAGGTGTGCTCCTTAACTTTTGTTTTTCCAACAAATTTGGTGGACCTACAGATTTATGCCGACTCCGAACGGCGAATGCATTTTTTGTGAGAAGCTTTTTCATGGCAGAAATAAACTCGGAGGGTATGCCGCCCACTGCCGAGAGGTGACCGCTGTTTTTTTTTAATTAGAAATTTTTTTTTGGTGTTTAATCGGACTGGGGTTAGAACCCGAGACCTCTGATATGGCAGGCGAGCACTCTACCCACTACACCACGGCGGCCACTACTTTATTATAAGACAAAAATCACCCCCCACCTCCCCGCCTCTTATTAGAACTCTGAAACTCAAAATTTTTTTTATACATATGTAAACGCTCCACCCTAATGCATATTTTTAAGAGTTCAGTTTTTACATCTCAAAAAACATTCCCTGCAAGAACTGTGCAGGTCATTTGACCGGTCATATGACCGGCAGGCATGACCAAAAGTTTTGGGATATTTCCTATCACATTCTTAAGGGCATCGGTAACTTTTGTGACCGTTTCATTCATCACGTTCCCGCATGTGTATTTTCAAATTCCATTCTATCCTTATCTATCTCATTGGTTTTGAACTTGGCTAGAACACATACGAGTGCAAATGTGTTGGTAATATTATATTTTTGTAATAGTGTTAGTACTTTCGGTCACACAATTCTAGCAGGGTTTGTTTCCTAATGTGAAAAATAATAATAATAATTGCAGACGAGCACATACATACGCACAATGCTACAGCAATTTCCTGCTGATAAAATTGTATATGTAGGTACCCTGCTAGAATTGTGTGACCGAAAGTACTAACACTATTAAAAAAATATAATATTACCAACACATTTGCACTCGTATGTGTGTCTAGCCAAGTTCAAAACCAATGAGATAGATAAGGATAGAATGGAATTTGAAAATACACATACGGGAACGTGATGAATGAAACGGTCACAAAAGTTACCGATGCCCTTAAGAATGTGATAGGAAATATCCCAAAACTTTTGGTCATGCCTGCCGGTCATATGACCGGTCAAATGACCTGCACAGTTCTTGCAGGGTAGTTTCGCATAATTTTATCCAATCATTGCCTGTAAGTTTAAACAAATAACAATTATGATAACAGAAAGTAGAAGTGTGAAAATAAAGGGGAGTAACATAAAATTTAAACCGTTGAATTGAATAAACAAATTAATTAATATTGTATTTTGATTGATACAAATGACCATATGGCTGATTGTTGTCTGTTTACCGCGTTGTGTCTTTTTTTTTAATTTTGTAGAATATACATATGTACATATGTTTCCATTATTAGAAATAATAAATAATGTTAGAAATAAATATTTGTATGTACATATTTATTAACGGTTAATTGTACCATTCGGACTATACCTACATATCGCACCCTAAATCATATAGTGACACTATTCAAAATTCAAAAATTCAACTTTTTTTCTTTACAAGCAATCGTATGGCAAAAGACCATGTATAATGTTTATTTTTCGGTCAAAAGAGATACTTAATGAAAAGGTTTTTTTGGGAATCGCGAGAGTTATGTTCTATGTACCAATTTATAACAAAAACTCGGTTCCAAAAAATTTTGAATTGTGTCACTTTATCATTTAGGGTGCGATAAGGGATTCCACTTTTTCCGATTTTTATGATCCCGGGATTTTCGAGATTTATTTTTATTTTCCCGATATCCCGGGATTTGGACATTAATTATTTTCCGATACTTTGGATTGAAAATTAATGCCATTTATTATTTAAAAAATTATTTTATTTAATTTAACGAGTTTAGGCCCATGTTATATTTTATTTTTAATTTTTTAGAAACTAAAAAAGTTATTTGAAGTTTGGATATAGCGACAGCTGTTTCCCCTTAGATCCTTCTTCAGGCTACTTTTGCTTCGGGCAAGAATCGAAATTGCGCACTTTGCAGTATAATAACTACAACTTTAACCGCTGAGACATTGCCTGCCTTCGACATCTGATAGAATTTCTATCAGATTTCTGATTCTGGTATTATGAATGCGGATTATAGTTTAGCTTTTAATTGATCGCCAACTACACGAAAATACAAATTAGGATTAGCGTCCGGATCGGTGACGATTAAGGGGTGTCGCACAGGGGTCCCATATGTTTATCTGAATTTTGGCCCATTAACCGTGTCCGATCAGGTCCAAAATTTATGTGCGGTATGTTTAAGTACAGAAGTATCAATTTTGAGTATTAGATTTAAAAAAAATTAAAACAAATTTTTTGAGTCTTCATATGTATATTAATCTGAACACTGACCTCTGTGCGACACCCTTTATCAATCTCCGATCGGGATCAAAATTTGTATGTGGCATCTTTGACCGTACTTTAACCGATTTAGGGTTATATACTACATACGTACATACAAATCATTAATAAGACTTAAAATAAATGACAATAACAACCGCAATAGGTTGCCTTTATGAATAATGGTGCACGAAATTTAAATTTAAAATATGGTTACTATATTAAATTTACTTAATTTTAATTTGAAAGAAAATTTAAAATAAATATAATTTATAGTTATTTTGTTGTCGATTTTAGATATTCGAAAATCCGTCTTCGGATGAATTAATTTCGATCCATACAAATCGTGCTGGTCTAATATACATACATGTCCAAGTATGCACGTATACATCTTGCAAAAAACGATTAATCCGGGAGCATGCGACCAATACTAATTTACATCTGTTTATATGGAGCGAATTGATCGCATTTGTTTGAGCATGTCCTATGAAAAGACTGATTGTTCAATTTGTATACCCGAACGGGTACAAATTTGAATTTATCCCATATATCCAGAATGAGTTTCAAAGAAAGCCTGTAGATTAATTAACGTTCAATTATATCCGAACGAGATACCGCTGTCGGTACTGGCCTGATTACTAGAGGATATAGGCCCCCAATAATCGATATAATACAACCGATTTTTCAGATATTGAAATTTGGGGGTTAAATGTTTTTATATTTTTTTTTTCTTTGATGTCTTAATAACTTTATTTAAGGAAAAAATATTTTTTTGTAAACTAATTAAAAGAAATACTTTTTGGTTGCTTGTTTTCCGACAGGGTAGGAATATGAAGTATTGTGGAACGATTTTCCGTCATCCCTTGTCAAGTTTGGTTCAACACTGAAGATGGCGCTTATTAGCCGAAACCGGTTTGTCTCCAAACCAAACTTGACAAGGGATGACGGAAAATCGTTCCACAATACATCAATTAAAAGAAAAGTGTTTTAAAGGTTTTCTTCGAATGTAATTTGTCGGACTTGTGTCGAGTTCGAGCTCGAGAGAAATAAATTTTTGCGATATCACTTTTTGTTAAATCTTGTGAAATTTTAGGTTGCATGGAAACATCTCTATTAAGCTCAAAGAATATTTTCCTGAGTAAATGTATTCGCCAATGACCCTTAATATCGAATCGCCAAGACCGTCAAAAATTGAGGACGTGCTCCTTAGAAAAATTTTGCCTTATAGAAACATTTTATTTTGAAAGAAAGCGCGCTATTCTTGACCTTTTTGGTTTTAAATCTTTTAAAACTAACATTTTTCAAACTGTGGGAGATTTCATGTTTAAATAAAACTAATTTTGTATGTCATGGAAGGATACAAAGGGTCCTTTCTTACAAATATCTGTATATTGCTTTGAA
The DNA here is from genome assembly GCA_960531455.1 of Urophora cardui. Lineage (NCBI taxonomy): Eukaryota > Metazoa > Arthropoda > Insecta > Diptera > Tephritidae > Urophora > Urophora cardui. The sequence goes on from OY482672.1 coordinate 113,059,216, forward strand.
CCAGTGGGGATATTTTTGGCTTCCGTTCGCGTGTTTATACTTTTGGATTACATTTTACACCATTTTCTAACATTATTTCAAAGCAATTTCACATTTAGTTCATTTCCTGGCACGAAAAGCACTTATTTTTGAGATTTTTTCTTTTTGCAATAAGTTGAATAGTGCAGGGGTCTCCTCAACCCATTCTGAGTCACTGATGGTATTATAGGGTTAAAAACTTAGTGTATTATAAAACTTTATTTGATATACAGTGACTCAGTTTTTTATTATCCATAAAAATCTCCACACTTTTGAAAAAAAAAATTTAATTGAAGTTTGGTGTCCCTATTATTTTTCACAAGCTGAATCATCATCAGCCATTATGAAACTACCCAAAAAATGGCCGATTAAATAACTATTCCTTACTTCGGAGACATCTGAGCAAGAAATTAATGTATAAGTTTTGACCACTGTTTAGAAATTGAAGCAGGATCAATCTTTGAAATATTTCAAGGTAAGTGTCCCTATTATTTTTCACATGACTGTATACAAGTTTAGAAGTCGCGCAAATTCCTCCAAATTTCCTTCTCCCTTTACATCAATGATACATAATCGTACATATTTTTTTGGAAAATCCTTACTGAACAAGAAAGATGCTTTTAATCATTAAAAAAGAGAACACATATTGTTTTAGGAGTAATGGAATAAAAATAGCCTCGTTTCGCAATAAGTTTTGCGGTCTTAAATTTTTGGACGACCTTACGCACGGAAGAATAAAAATGCTTTGCGCGACCTCTAAATTAATTTTTTATCAGTAAAAAATAGTACACATATTGTTTTAGAAGTAATGGAATTAAATAGCATTGTTCCGCAATGATTTGTTGGGTTTAATTTTTTGGACCACATTAATGTACATTAAGCCGTATCACGAAAATAAAGTTTGCATGTGTCAGTTTTATTTGAACACTTACGTCGAAAAAATATTTGTGGTGTAAAAAAATTTTTTTTTGGCCCGCTTTAAAAACAGCTGTATCGCGTTTTTTGTAATAACTTCCTTATTTGATGTCGGATCTCTATGATCTTAATGTCGCAGAAAAGGTCTCGCTCTGCACTATATTTGGCTCATATAAAGTTTCGACCTCAAAGGTTGTTCTGAGTTTTACCTTTAAAAATTTTGGAGTTACTATCCCTAGATTTTTTTATTTTTATCACTAATACAAAGCTCTCAAAAAACCATGAGGAATCCCCCAAAAAAATTCCAGCCTTTATTCACAAACAAAAAAATTATACATAGGTGTTCAAATAAAACTGACACACACTAAACTTTTTTTTTGTCCATATAACGTGATACTGCTTAATGTACATACATAGATAGAAGTTTATGCAAGACTATTTCACTATTAAGACTTACACGCTAAACAAATTTGCTTCTCTTTCAATTGATTTTAATTGCCGCCTAAGACTATGGCCATTAATTGACTATAACGTGTTAGCCAACACTCTAGCGCTTCTATAAGAAAACAATTTAATTCTATTTATTTTCATTTCAAGGCTAGTGGAAGTAAATTATTTTTTATGCATTCGCATTGACGCTCTAATTTATTTATAAATGTGCATGGAAAGTTTCAATCAAAAATTACTATTAAATACAGTTATTTCTGCATTTGTGCTTTATAGACGGATAAACAATACAATTTTTGGATTTTGAATTTTGTATGTACATTTCTCTTACTGTGTAACCTAAATCAAACGCAAGTCGTCAATTTAACGCACGCACGCAAATTTTTCATATGCGTTGAACCGAAATTGACTTGCGTGCGTGTTCAGATAAAGAAATAGAAAAATACAGAAAATCAGAGAAAATCTTGTTATTTTGTGGAATATGTACCTAACAGACACGATATCAAAAGCAAGTGTCAATTTTTTTGCAAACAATCACCCACAATGATTAATTTCAACTGTCACGCAAAACAAAAATTGGGCGTCGAATTTGCTTTTTACGCACGCCGTTCAATTTCGGTTACTCCCATACAAGTTGTATGGGCATGAGAAATTTTTGACAGTAAATTGACGGCGTGCGTTTGATTTAGGTTACACAGTTAGTTACTTAATTGGCACGCAACCGTCTAGGAAGTCAGCATCGCTGTCCACCTGATCTTCCCAACGCAGTGGAGTCTCCCCTTTCCTTTGCGCTCAGCGGGGTTCGAAAATAGAAAAGAAGTACTTTCTTGGCCGGAGCACCTTAATCCATTCTCATTAGGGCTTACGATTCGATCTCGAGCAGTGTCGAGAAATTCGAGGATCGAGAAAACCGAGACTCGGGTTCTCGATTAAATCTCGTTTCTCGGATTTCTCGATAACATATTAGGTTTGTTTCTTATTAAACAGCAGCTAACTGTCAATTAAGCAAAACGGAAAGAATTGCGCTCATAAAGAGCGAAACGAACAGAAAATCAAGAAACGGAAAAATAGTAAAAATTAGCGATTAATAATTTGAATGCTATTTTTGACTGTTAATGGTTATTTTTTCTAAAAAAACATTTAATTTTCATTATTTATATTTCAAAAGTTCAGAAAATTTTTTTTATTTTTTCAACAGCTGTTTTTTTACTTTGGTAGCAAATAATTTCAGCTAGTGAAAATTTTACTAACTAAAATTTGGAGCTGTCTATGGCTCTCTTCTGCTATTTTTTTGACTCAAGAAACGATTTGCCAGCCAAAACTTGGCTAACTATTCATAACTAGCTAATAATAAACGAACCTATTATGTGTATTGTGTCAAAAAAATATGAACATCAAAAATTTCTCGTATGTCATTGGAAAGAAAAAATTTCATATTATGAAATTTTAATTGTATGTACATATGTATTTCACTCGGAATTTTGTGAAATACACCTGGGAAGTGCGTAAATGACACATATGTATACAAATGTAAGTACATACAAGCAGAACAAGCTACGAAACAGCATAGTATGCTTATACCGCTATTTCTGCGATGTAGTTGAATGTCGAGAAGCTCGCGAGCCTTTCGAGATTTTCAAGATTCGAGAATCTCGTCTCGCTCGAACTCGAGAAATCGTAAGCTCTAATTCTCACAACATGACCTGCTCAACGCACCCGCTGGATTTTTATTCGCTGAACAATGTCGATGTCTCACCATCGCCAACGCGTAAAGGCCCATAAATTCTCCGAAGAGATTTCCTCTCGAATACTCAAAGCGCCATCTCATCTGATTTTGACATTCATTGCCCATGCTTCTGCGCCGTACATGAGGACTGGAACGATGAGCGTTCAGTAGAGTGTGATTTTTGTTCGTCGAGAGGGGACTTTACATTTCAGTTGCCTACTTAATCCAAAGTAGTATTTATTAGCAAGAGTGATTCATCGTTGGATTTCGACATTATGTTTACTGTTAATGTTGGTTCCTAAATAGACAAAGTCCTTAACAGTTTCGAATCTGTAGCTGTCAAGGCGTGCTGTTTCTTTGTGTGATGATAGGAGGTACTTCGTCTTGTCCTCGTTGACCGCCTCTTTATCCAAGTTGGAGAAGGCAGAACATACGGCGCGCGTGTTGGTGCCAATGATGTCGATATCATCGGCGTACGCCAGCAGTTGCACACCCTTGTAGTATAAAATGCTTCCTGTATGGTTAAGTTCTGCAGCTCGTATTATCTTTTCCAGCATCAAATTGAAGAAGTGTGTGTCGGTTCCTTTTTAACACGCTTTTATTAGCTTCACCTGTATGTATGTATGTAAATTGCATACCTTTAGGCGAAAGCGTCGATGGTAGATTTACCAGATCTGAAGCCACACTGATAAGGTCCATCAAAAGGCTTATCCCACGATAATTGGCGCGTATTGTGACGTCTCCTTTTTAGTGGATTGGGCAGAGCACACTTAAGGGTATGCTTATGTCTTATTATTCTCTGCTTATAAAGAATTTGTTACTAATTTTCTTAGTTTACTATTTTCAAATTATGCAATGTTTTTACATTTGTATGTCTTCTATGTAGGTATACATATGTTGGCTTCGTGAGGAAATGTGCTAAGTCCAATTTTTTTCAAAATTGAGATTTTAATGTAGCAAGATAGTAGGTACAACTAAAAATACATCGTCTGCCAAAAAGAAGTTACCATAATGTCAGTTTGGTGTAATGCAGTGTTAAGCAAATGTGCTAAGTCCATAAAAAATTTTTTTTTTTTCAAAAATCTACGACGTAGATTCTACGTGCTAAGTCCAGGTGAAAATAAGAAATTTTTATTTTTTTTAATTTGTTTTGTAGAATGATATGGAATTATTACTACATTGCTTTAATAAGCATAGCTTGGGACTGCAAACGTTAATAATTTGCGGGAGTGGCTAGCTTTCCCACCAATTTGATATGCAAACTAGTTTGCGGTACTTTTTACATTTTTATTATAAATTTTTACATTTTATTATATTTTCTATAGAGGGGGTACAGCATAATGTGGGCGTGGCCACACCCATTATCAACAATGTTATCTCTCGTCAGACCCAGCCTAAAATATTCTTGTTAGTGCAAAATTTCATCCCTTTATAAGATGCCACGTTACACGTCACAAGTTTCCAAAGGGAGTTTTACAATTTTTTTTTTAAGTAGGCGTGGTTACAAACCGATTTTGCTAAAATTTTACTACAAGTGACAAAATTACATATGTAGGTACCTACACCAAGTTCCGCCGTAATATCTGAATTATTTGTCGAGTTATGGGCTCCGAAATCTCTTAGATTCACGATGCCACGCCCAGTTTAAAAAATATGTATGGTTTCTGTTTTTGTCCATAGTTGGACTCATGCCGCAAACTTTCAATGAATTATCTTCATATTTGACAAAGACGTCGCTTAAAATGTTTTTATTAGGCCACTTTATAGTTCCCATATATAAAAGTGGGCGTGGTCGTCCACCGATTTGGACAATTTTTCGTCCAATCGTGTGCCTTAGCAAGTAAATCACGCTTTCCAAATTTCAGTTATATATCTACTATCGTTTCTGAGTTATTGATGACTTATAAAACTTTTAGAATTTATGCTTTCATAAGTGGGTGTGGCACGGCCCATTTTCGAGAATTTCAATCTATTTCTTTATAACGGCGTAAGCTCATTGCATGGATGGAATTTCATCCATTATCACTTTTTGCGTGTTTTTCGATATATACTATATGGGGAAAGTGGGCGTGGATATCATCCAATTTCGCCTATTTTCAATACCAACCTTCCCTGTCTAGTTAGGAGCCTCTGTACCAAATTTCATTAAAATATTTCAATTTTACTACGTACAGTTGAGTATAATAATTTGTGAGAAAATGTGCTAAGTCCACCTAAAGAAAACAAAATCATAGAAAGCAAATGTGCTAAGTCCTAAAGAAGCTCATAACTTTGTACAAGCTTTATATTAAAATGTGCCGATAACTGGTATTTTAGCACGATCATCTGAGGAAGAAAACTGCATTTTCAGATTTTTAAAATAGTAACAACAAAAAAAGTTAGGAGGTTCTTTGTCTCTCCTGAAAAGTTACCAGAAATGGGCTTAGCACATTTGCTCACGAAGCCAACGATATGTATGTATATAGTACATAAACCCACACCACATTTTTCAAAAAAAAAAAATGAGTATGAGTTATAGCTCGAGTACGCCTCAATAATCTGGAAACCTTATTATTCTACACATTCTGATAGAACAGAGCGTGCGCAACGAAATTTTACTCGTTTTGCCCTCCTGCCTCTTCGGTTTGCTGACCCCTTCCCTTCTCCTACCCTCTTCATGTTGAAGTAGTGAAGTCAAATTATTTTAATTATGCACCTATATCAAGAATCGCTAGTGAGATGAATAGAATATATCAAAATTTAGATCTTGATTTCGCCATGTCTCGATCTCAATTTATCTCTAAGATCTCTTCATACTTTTCGTGACTCGGGTCTTTGAATTTAGTTGAACAAAAATTATTTATTATAAATATATCTACAAATTAACAAATAATATTGAAACAGAGTCAATTTTTCATTTTTGACTGGGTCCTTTCTGGCCATAGTGTCCTTTAAGGCACACTCGCCCCTTACTGTGTATATCACTCCCTACTGAGTGAGTCTAATTTTGTATTTTATTGTTTTCAAATATGTACATGCATATGTTTGTACATTTATGTGTTCATTTAATATTAAAACCAGGGACCGTAATCATTATGAGTTTTATAATAAAAATCTCCATTTAATCATTATATGTTAATTTTTTTTTATATTTCATCAAAACTAATTATTATTTTTGAGTTTTATTTTTTTGATCAGAAATAACACTTATTCCTTGAGTGATATATTTATCGTTCAGAAATAATCATTATTGTGTGAGTTTTATTTTTTTCGATCAAAAATATCACTCATTCACGAAGTTATATCGATGGGAATTTTTTAGTAATTATGTTCCAGAGCACTTTAGAGACGATTTGAATTTTTCGACCTAAGCAATAAAATAAACTCAAAGAATAATGATTATTTCTGAGCGATAAATATATCACTCAAGGAATAAGTATTATTTTCGGTCAAAAAAATAAAACTCAAAGAATAATGATTATTTCTGAGCGATAAATATATCACTCAAGGAATAAGTATTATTTTCGATCAAAAAAATAAAACTAAAAAAATAATGATTATTTCTTAGCGGTAAATATATCACTCAAGGAATATGTTATAATGATCTGATTCGGCCGATTCCGACAAATGATCAGCTTCTGCTAAAAACACACTCACATTCCGAATTTCAAATAGATATCTCAAAAATTGAGGGACTAGATTCGGTTCAAAGAGAAGGAGAGGACAGACGGACAGGGCTTAATCGAATCAGCTCATGATTCTGGTCATATTGGTATATATTTTAGTGGGTCTGTCACGGTTCCTTCTGGTACTTTCAAGTTTTGTATTTCGGCACAAAGTTATAATAGCTACCATTTCATTCTCATAAAATTTATAGAAATAAGTGACGTTGCAATGAGAATGATTGTAAAAGCAGACGCGACAATAATAAATTTTGTCTGTCGTTCTTTATCAATGCATAAAAAGAACAAAGTAAAAGTAAATATGTGCCCGCAAAAAGTTTTGCTTAGTGTTGACCAAGTCTATAAAAGGAGTACGCAGCGCTGCTTCAGTTATGCGCCCACTCTGTCTGCTCCCAACTCTCTAATACTTATCTAGGCCTTATTTCGTATGTCGGATAAGCCTATGGAATAAAGTGTGCTCTCAGAGAGAGAGAGTACCCCTTATGACCTGATGACATCAACACAGGAAAATCAGCCTTATTTTAAGCCTTACGCCATACAAATTTTCTACCCTTATACTTTTCAGGCCTTATTTCTTGTGCCTTTAAATCTTCTGTCTTAATTCTTAAATAAGGCTTAGATTTTTTGGTAGGTACATACCTACAAATGCACATACATACATACATATCGCTAGCTTAGAGTGCAAATTGTGTAAGTCCTTTTTTCAACAAAAAACAAAAAATAAAAAAAATTTCAAAATGAAAAAAAAAGATTTCTGTTCATGTAAATATTTTGGACTTACACTATTTTCTTCGCTTTTTGGACTTACACAATAAGCGTATCCCTGAATAACAACGAGTAGAGTCCCAGACTTGTTTAGCGTGGTGTGTATTTGATTTTTCTAGCGTTCTACATAAAAATACACTTTTTCATAAAAATGGACTTACACAGTTTACACTCTAAGCTAGCGATATGTACATTAGAGCGTATCGCAAAAAAAAGTTTGCCATACGCCCCTCCATATGATTTCTTTTTCGAAAACCTTTCTTAAAAATTTTTTTATTTATTTTTTGGATGCCACCAGATGTCGCTAAAATTAATTTTTTTTCATATCTTCAACAATCTCTTTGGTATGAGAGAAGGGGCTCCACTTTATAATTTTATTAACCCTGTGTGCGCCATTGAGGTCACTTCCACCCAGTATTTAGTTTATACCACCTTAATGTAACTTCTTTTGCCAGCATGTTAAACCTCGTCACAAAACATTAATCTTTTGCAAAAGAAGTATTTCGATCTCTTCAGTAGAACTGGAAATAAAACACAAACATAAGTTTCTCGCTTCCTGTGGTCATTGTACGAAGATCTTTTCTGAAGAGACTCCTACTGAAATTTTATGCCGAATAATTTTCTAGAACATGTTAACCATCTAGCGCCCCTAAGAAAGGGTTATTTTGACCCCTTTCTATACAGTCAGAAAATATAATATAGTCGGGAAATAGTATTTTTAAGGACACTAGGGCGCCAAAATGTTCTAGAAAATTATTCGCCATAAAATTTCGGAAGGGGTCTTCACAGAAAAAATCCTTGTAAAATTAACCTAAAAGACCACAGGAAGCGAGAAACTTCCTAACATTCCTCTGCATATTAAAAGTGTTTTATTTCCAGTTCTACTGAAGCGATCGAAATACTGTTTTTGCAAAAGATTAATGTTTTTGACGGTGTTTAATATGACGGCAAAAAAGTTACATTAAAGTGATATAAACTAAGTACTCGGTAGAAGTGGCCTCAATGGCGCACACAGGGTTAATACAATTATAAAGTAGAGACCCTTCTCTCATGCCAAAGAGATTGGTGTATCAAACTTAGGGATCGGACCATAATAGCGAATATATTAAAAAATGAATTTTAGCGACATCTAGCGGTGTCCAAAAATAACATTAAAATTTTTTCCAGATATGTTTTCGAAAAATAAATCAATTGGGGGTGGACTGCGTACAGTGTACTTTTTTTATGGTCCATATAAGGCGAGACGGCCCACAGTGGAAAATGCTAGAACAAGGGCATATTTTTAATGAATTTTTTAATGTCGCTAGTGACACCGCATTTTGATCTTATTTAGTAGTTAAATATCTAATCTATCTGAAAATCCAATATTTTCCTGGAATTTCATGTAAAAAGAAGGGTTTTGAGGCACTTCTGTGCACTACATCTGAAAAAGTTCAATTCAAACCAATTCGCTTCATCATTTTAAAAGTTAAGTTTCTATAGAAACGTGCAATAGAAGGTATATGGTATTATACATTTTTGAAAAGGTAACATTATGGAGATAATAGGTGAAGTTTACGCATTAAAAATTACAAATCGGTTTATTAGTAATTTACTCTTTTAAATAATAACAGGAAAAATAAATATATTTCAAGTTCATCGAAACTTTTCAAATTTAGCTACGCTTCCCTATGCTTTGTATTTGTTACGTGTTTGTAGCCCAGGTATTTGTTAAAATTGTGTAAAAAACTTAGCTGCGGATACGTGCGGTTCTTGAAGTTATTGGGAAAAAAAGAACCAGAGTCGGAAAACGAAATTCGTTATAGTCGTACTACTTTAAAAATAAAAAGATAGCCACCGAGGCACTAACGAGTTCACCCATTTACTTTTGTATAGTGGCCGCAGTAGTGTAGTGGGTAGATTACTCGCCTGCCATACCAGAGGTCTCGGGTTCTAACCCCAGTCCGGACAAGCACCAACAAATATTTTTTTTTTGTATTGCATTCGATGTATGGAAATGATATTAGTAATATTACACATTTCATAAAACCTTTCTTTCAAAACATGGACCGCTTCAAACAAAGAAAAAAGCGAATGAAGCAAGAAAAATGGTCCATTATACACAAACGTTTTCGCGAAGAGATGAAGGTGTTGAAAGTTAACTAATTTATGTTGCTCATTTATTAGTTTATTATTTATTTGTATCAGAAATTAACGCACCTGAAATGTAGCAATTTCTCTTAAGTCTTAAATATTTGAAGAAAGTGAAAAGAGGTACTCAAACCCAAGTTAATGGAAATCATAGGTTAGTACAATGGCTATAAAGGCCCGCAACATTTCTTTGGAATGCATGTGCATTCAAACAACTTAATCGGTTATTGCAAACATTGAAAGATTACTAGGCAGATCCTATATCGACTTAAGCAAGATATAAATACATATAATGCAAAATTATAGCTTATATCGACTTAGGTTTAAATGGCAAGTAAAAAATATGCATGCCTTATGAGTTTTTATTCGCAATAATTGCTTAAGTCGCCTTTAGCGATTTCAACACTTTAATAAAATTCGGCAAAATAAAAAAAATGCAAGAACCGCTTATGTCGATATAGGCGTATTAGGCAACTTAAGTAAATATTTATAATGGTCCTTAAGCATACAAGAGCGATTATGCAAATGTAAGTTGATACGATTCCAAGTTCGGCGATTATGCACTTGATAATAACTTTTCTATAAATTTGATTGGACACAAATAAGCAGATTTAAACTGCGAACACTAACATCCTTAACTCAAAATCTTCCTAAGTCGGCTTAAGCGGTTATTGCAGGAAATCACAGTTGTAAATGTACTGGTTTTAAACATTTTTCTTACATTTAAAGTAAAATGTATAAAAAAAACTGAATTCAACATTTATCTTTATCGCTTTTATTTATTGTTGTTGTTGTATACGATTTCTTTTAATGGACAAGAAGCGGCTTGATTTGCTTTACATATATGCTAAAATTGTAAAACTCTATCCACATTAACAGAAAAGTTATAGATTTTTAATCCGAAACTCCTCATTATTTTCCACTGTGCGGCCTAATGTACATACATACATATAATGTATTTATGTATGTATTGTGCTTATATTGTTGTTGTTGTTGTCGGTCTGACTACTTTTGCCTGTGTCGATGCTTATCGCTTTATAGTTTAAATTATTCTTCCGATTCTTTTAATATTTTGACGCGACGCACAGTGTTTCGATTCCATATATGCTGCGGCCAAAAATAGTAAGCTTCATTTGGTTTCAAATATATTTGGTGTGTGTGTCCCATTTGTGGCAGAAAAGAAAATTCTGAAATTTTATCAAAATCTGGCCACGGGCACACCCTCTGTACATAGGGGCGGGTAAAGAAAGTGATCCGATTTCGTAGTCTTGCATTGTTACATAACGTCATAATGCAATAAAAACATGATGAATTTTTGACACTTTTTAAAAGTAACGGTACACACCAGCTGATGGATAAATGAATCAAAAAAATTGCGTTTCCATATAATATAAAGTTCGAAGTATGTATGTATGTACATATGTAAAAAGAATCGTATAATTAATTTATGTAACAAGAATTGTTTTCGAAATTCAAGGCCTTGTACGAGTAAGAGCGCATAAGAGCCTATTCACACCTGCAACCAAATCGATTTAGTCAGTGTGTTTCATTCGGCCGACTAAATCGATTTGGGCGCAGGTGTGAATAGTGTCTAAAACGAAAAATATTGTTTAAAATTCCTCAATGGATGCATTGGCCATTGTCTCTCATTAGATTAAAAAAACAAAGCTCGACCTCGATTTTTTTTTAGATTTTTGGCCGCTTTGCGACATTGTGCGAAGTGGGCAAAGAATTATGTTAAGTGCCTTTAACCGGATCAAATCTGATTTTAGCCAGTTTAGACCCGGCTCGAATGGTAACCGAGGGGCAATAAAGTGCTTACGCCGTCAAGCTCTGAACTGTTGCTTTGCTCCAATGACAAGGCAATTGACTACAAATGTTGCTTTTGTTGCTATTCGTTGCTTGTTGATTGCCTTTATTTATTATATACACACATATGTATAATATTCTTTTAATTATTGTTGCTTTTATTTCAAAAACAGCATTGCTGAAATTTTCATTGTTATCTACCCATTTATTTTAATTCGGCAAAGTGACTTAGTTCTGCTTACTGTTTTCGCCTTTTATTTGCTTTGTTAGCCACGTACATATGTATGTATGTATATGAGTGTCCATTAGACCGGCCCTTAAAAATAAATTTTAAACCGCCGGGCTTAGAGAGTTTCCTTTTTACCTACATAAATACGTAAAATATAAAATTTGGTGAAGATCGGATAAGATTTAGTGGCCGCGCACATCCAGAGAAATATGCATAAAAGTGTATTTTAAACACTTTATTTAATAGCTTGCTTTACTCTTAATCAAATAAAACTCTATGGACCGTAGTCGTAGTCGTTCACTAAAATCGGTTTTAGTTAAAATCGGTATTAAATTTAGAGCGACGTTTGAAATAGTGGTGTGTTATAGACCAGTTAGAACAACGTTTTTGCTAAAATGAACCGGAACAGGGTTACCACCCATATAAAATAATAAGAATCGCTCTGTAATTTTAAGAAATTTCGAGTGTTTTAAAAGTTCGCCCTGTGTCAACCGCAAGTAATACTCATGGTACAATAATTTGGAGGTAGGCCGGTGGCGAATTCAGAAAATACTTTTTTTATTTATAAAAGTAGAGTGTAATGTCAAAATGAAAGCGAACCCACATCATGAGCGATAGGAATGGGCGAGTCGCAAGCGAATTCAGATTTAAACCACGGCGAGATATCATTTTGACATTACACTCTACCAATTACAATGACAAAATACATGGAAAATTTCTGAATTCGCCACCGGGCTAAAAGTGAGTTAAACTTTGATATAAAAATGTATTGTGGAAGATAAAACTACACTGAGAGAAAAAAAATATATGGAGGGGTCAAAGAAATTGTTTACCTATTTTGAACACTACTTTCTTTGTTTTGAGTAAATTTTCCTTAAAACATGTTAAAAGGTTTATAAAATATTGTTGTTACATGCGTTACCATGGTTTCATATACTTGTTTTGAAAAAATTCATACATTACAATAATGAAAAATTCTTTAAGCGCCATTCCATTCCCAACTTTCCTTGTTTTGAAGACTTGATTTCTTTAATTTTGAGAAATTAAATTCCCATACAAATCCCCATGGCAACGAATTTGTTTGAATGTTTTTTTATGTTTTTTCCACATTTTTGAGAAAATTTACACAAAACAAAGAAAATTTTGTATTGGGACGCGTGTTCCAAATAAGGAAAATTATGTCTTTGATCGAGAGAAATTTTTTTTTTGAGTGTACTGGAGATAAAACTACACACTTCGTATATGTATGTAAACCAAAATAAGCTTGTGATTTTGGGGAACAAAAAGAGATCATGAATCAAAGTGGAGCGCGGGAGAAAAATCTTGTCTGCGGGAAAGTATTGAATGACACCTGATGAGCATTTCGACCTAAAAATCGTAGTGTAGTCAGAACTTGCAATCCAGGTGAGAGTGAAATTCCCCTATTACTGACAGGCTCTAAAATATCTATAAGCTATTCCACTGTAGCCTTATCAGAGCAATATCTCGAATAACATTCCTCTTCCTCCATTTGCAACGGATCACATCATTTCTATATACCTTTGTTCTCCGTTCTAGCATATCATACTCGCGCACGCCAACGCGCAAAGGTCCATAAATATTCCGAAGAACTTTCCTCTCCAATACTCCAAATGCCATCTCATCTGATTTTGAAATTGTCCATGCTTCTGCGCCCTACATGTGCACTGGAACGACGAGCGTCCTGTAGAGTGTGATTTTTGTTTGTCGAGAGAGGACTTTACTTTTCAGTTGCCTACTTAGTCTAATGTAGCATTTATTGGCTGGTTCCCAACTAGATAAAGTCCTTCACAGTTTTGAATTAGTTGTTGACAAAAAAAAAAACAAAAAAACCACTGACGTGGCTGCCAAGGCGTGCTGTTTCTTTGTGTGATGACAGGAGGTACTTCGTCTTGTCCTCGTTAACCGCCAAACCCATTTTCTTAGCCTCTTTATCCAGCTTGGAGAAGGCAGAACATACGGCGCGAGTGTTATAGGGGCATCAGAATGAATACTTTTACGTCAATCCAGCAATCCGTTTAACTGACGGCAGAGTGGAATTACATGTATTTGAATGACGATCGACACATTCAGTACTTCAACTTTGCCGTAACAAATATATCAAATTGAAGTATGTGTCAGTTAAACGGAGCTGGATTGCCGGAAAAGTATTCATTCTGACGGGCCCATTAGTGCCAATGATGTCGATATCATCGGCGTACGCCAGCAGTTGTACACTCTTGTGGTATAAAATGCTTCCTATATGGTTATGTTCTGCAGCTCGTATTATCTTTTCCACCATCAAATTGAAGAAGTCACACGAAAGGGAGTCACCTTGTCTGAAACCTCGTTTGGTCTCGAACGGTTCAGAGAGGTCCTTTCCAATTCTGACGGAGCTGGTGGTGTTAGTTAGCGTCATTTGGCATAGCCGTATAAGTTTTGCAGGGAATCCAAATTCAGACATTGCGGCATATAGGCAATTCCTTTTCGTGCTACCAAAAGCGGCTTTAAAATCGACAAAGAGATGGTGTGTGTCGGTTCCTTTTTCATGGGTTTTTTCAAGTATTTGGCGTATTGTGAAGATCTGGTCGATGGTAGATTTACCAGGTCTGAAGCCACACTGATAAGGTCCAATCAGATTGTTGACGATGGGTTTCAGTCTTTCAAACAATACACTTGCTAAGACCTTATATGCGATATTCAGGAGGCTTATCCCACGATAATTGGCGCGTACTGTGGAGTCTCCTTTTTTGTGGATTGGGCAGAGCACACTTAAGTTCCAATCGTCGGGCATGCGCTCGTCCGACCATATTCTGCATAGGAGTTGATGCATGCTCCTTATCAACTCTTCGCCACCATGTTTGAATAGCTCGGCTGGCAAGCCGTCAGTGCCCGGCGCTTTATTATTCTTAAGTCGAAATACTGCTATTCGCACTTCTTCATGATCGGGTGGTGGAACATGCCTAGCATCATCTGCTATTGGGGATTCGGGTCGTACATCTACTCCTTCAGCAATTTCACTGTTGCCATTATCTAGCAAGGAGGAGAAGTGATCCCTCCACAACTTAAGTATGCTCTGGACATCAGTTACCAGATCGCCATTATCATTCCGGCAGGAATTTGCCCCGGTCTTGAAACCTTCAGTCATCCGCCTGATTTTTTGATAGAATTTTCGAGCATCGTTTCTGCCCACCAGCATCTCAAGCTCTTCACACGCGCGCCTTTCAGCCTCCCTTTTCTTCTTTCGAAAAAGGCGCCTCTCTTCCTTCCTCGCCGTTCGATAACGCTCCCATACGTCTCGCGTTGCGCCCGCACACAATGTAGCCCTGTAGGCGGCGTTCTTTCTTTCCGAGGCACCGCGGCATTCCTTATCGTACCAGGTGTTTTTGCGGGCTCGCTTGTATCCTATAGATTCCTCAGCGGCGATACGAAGTGAACGAGCGATGTGTTCCCATTCCTCAGATACATCGTTTGGTGAAGGATTGCTCTCAGAAAGCAGGAGTGAGAGTCGAGTGGTGTATTCATTGGCTGTTTGCGTCATGTGCAGCCTTTCGACTTCAAACTTTCCTTTCTGACCTGTTGGCACATTCTTTTCTGCACGGAGGCGGGTGCGTACCTTGGCTGCTACAAGACAATGGTCGGAGTCGACATTGGGACCACGGATTGTGCGCACATCTAGGACGTGATCAATTTGATTTCGCGTTTTTCGATCAGGGGACAGCCATGTGGCTTGGTGTATTTTTTTGTGCTGGAATCTGGTACTGCTAATGACCATGTTTCGTGACCCGGCGAAGTCGATCAGCCTCGTCCCATTGGGACTGGTTACGTCGTGGAGACTGCATTTTCCGACTGTGCTGCCAAAGATTCCTTCCTTATCCACCCTGGCATTAAAATCGCCAAGCACAATCTTAATGTCGTGACGGGGGCAGCGGTCGTAGGCATGCTCTAACTGCTCATAGAAAGAGTCTTTGATCGCATCGTCGCAAACACTAAAGTACCTTATACATATATCGAGCCTAATCCCCATAAAAGTGTATCCAACAAAAAGTAAACACAAATTTTTTTAATTTTTTTTCGCATACAGTTTGTATGCAGCCTTGAAACGTATTTAGTCTCTAACTGCGAAACTGCACGTTTCACAGCTAATATTATTACAGGTTTTCTTTTTAATGTAAAATTAATTGAATTCTATATTTGCATACATCGCAAACAAAAGCAGAATTCGTTAGTTGATTTTATAGAAATTTTCTACCACGAACACTTCTAGTATTGGAGCTGATACACCACCGCAAAGAAAGAAATCAGTGAAACACGAATTTATACATACATATTTCCTTACTTACATATGTATTTTCTTATGAATTTATCATTAGATACGAGCAGAACCAGTTTCCAGACACAAATCTGTTTGTACATAACTTTTTGCAGTTCTTTACAGTTGCCAAACTAAATTTATCTGCATTTGCATTTGGACCATCAGAAATTATAACGAGTTTCTTTGTTGCGTTATGAAAAATAAGAAAATTTTTTCAAATCACCCTAATGCATATTACTACAGGTAAGTTGGAGTTGCAAGGATCATTGAACAACTTTTTGTTTAGATTTATGTAGGTATATACATATGTATATTGTAATTTGTTGTTGTGGAAAACCAGTTGTACGATCCCTGCAGGAAGAAAAAAATCAGTTCCTAAAAGTAGTTGGCTTTTAACTGGCTATTTTGAGACAATTGAAAAAAAACAAGTAAGGAAGCCTAAGTTCGAGTGCAATCGAACATTAGATACTCAGCTGTATGCTTTCATTGTTTGTTTGCGTTTGTTCGATATAGGGTGTATTTTATATGAAACGAGTGCTGCATAAACAGGGCGCAGCCACGCCCATTTTCAAAATTTATATCAATCATCCAAATAAGCATACAAATATTATTGTTAGTGCAAAATTTCATCCCTCTATGACTTTTAGTTACAAAGACTTCACGTTACAAATTCCAAAAGGGTGTTCCAGAAATATCTTTGTTAAAAAGTAGGCGTGGTCATAAACCGATTTCAATACATTTTTGCGTGTCTATTAACACATGTTATAAAAGTGTATAAACCAAGTTTCGTCATAATATCTCAATTATTTGTCGAGTTAAAGGCTAAGAAATCTCATATATCCCTTTGTCTAAAAAGAGGCGGTGCCACGCCCATTTTCCAAACTTTTTTATTTTTTGTTTCCGGTCTATTGTAAAACTCATGTCACAAAATTTCAATGAATTATCTTTATATTTCACATAGATATCGCTTAAAATGGTTTTATTAGGTCACTTTATAATACACATATATAAAAGTGGGCGCGGTCGTCAACCGATTTTGGTAATTTTTCGTCCACACATTTGGCTAAGTAAATATATCACGCGTACCAGATTTCATCGATATATCTTTAACGGTTTCTGAGTTATGGCTTATTAAACTTTCAATATTCGCTCCTTAATAAGTGGGCGTGGCACCGCCCATTTTCCAAAATTTTTGTAGTTTTTGTTTTATGTCCATAGTTGGACTCCTGCCACAAAATCTCAGTGATTGATCTTTATATTTGACAGAGATATCGCTTAAAATGTTTTTATTAGGCCCCCTTATATTTCCTATATATAAAAGTGGGCGTGGCCGTCAACCGATTTTGATAATTTTTCGCCAAAACATTTGACTAAGTAATTATATTACGCGTACCGAATTTCATCGATATATCTTCAACGGTTTCTGAGTTATGACTCATAAAACTTTCAATGTCTGCCCCTTAATAAGTGGGCGTGGCACCGCCCATATTCCAAAATTTTTGTGTTTTTTGTTTTATGTCCATAGTTGGACTCATGCGACAAAATTTCAATGATAGATCTTTATATTTGACAGAGATATCGCTTAAAATGGTTTTATTAGGTCACTTTATAATACACATATATAAAAGTGGGCGTGGCCGTAAACCGATTTTGATAATTTTTCGTCAAAACATTTGTCTATGTAAGCAAATTACGCGTACCAAATTTCATCGATATATCTTCAACGGTTTCTGAGTTATGACATATAAAACTTTCAATGTTTGACCCTTAATAAGTGGGCGTGGCACCGCCCATTTTCCAAAACTTCATCAAATTTCTTCATAAGGGCCCGAGCTCAATACGTGGGTAAAATTTTAAAACTCTAGCTATATTAGTGGCTGAGATACCAAATTTCCGATTTTTTCTATATAGGAAAAGTGGGCGTGGTCATGGTCCGATTTCGCCCATTTTCAATACCAACCGTCCCAGTCTCGATACCAACTTGCGTTCCAAATTTCATCAAAATATCTCAATTTTTGCGCGAGTTAGAGTGTTTACAGACGGACGGACGGACGGACGGACGGACAGACGGACGGACGGACGGACGGACGGACGGACGGACGGACGGACGGACATGGCTCAATCGATTTCTCTTTTCACCCTGATCATTTTGATATATATAAGTCTATATCTATCTCGATTATTTCATTCTGTTACAATCCACCGTTATGTGATTAAAACTATAATACTCTGTGTACTAGTACAGCTGAGTATAAAAATGAATCTGTATCAAACAGCAAGAAAGCCATTTTTTATGTGAATTTTATATGAGCTAATGACCAGTTTTTTACTTAAGGAAAATTGAAAAAATTTGCTTGGTAGTAGGTAGTTATGGATCCATTTCGGAGACCACCACATCCCCTTCCATGAATGTAAACATGTATGTATGTAACAGCTACATCTGCAACCATTTCCCGTTTATTTTTTTGTATAATTTTCATGAATGAATGATGTTATATATATTTTGGGATCAATAATTTTTCACCCAAAAAAGTTAGTTTATAGTTACCCTCCAAGTAATGCAGAAGTACACAGTACTGACTTTTTTATCGCCATTCCCAAACAAAAGTAGTTAGCCTTTTTCAAAGAAAATATACAATTAAAAGTGACCACTAGTGTCTTTGTAAACAGTTTAAAGTCAGTTTTAAGTTAGATGCACTTCCTGCAGGGATTTGTACATACATACATAAATACATACTAAAGGCCTGCAATTGTTGAACTATTTAACATGCCACATTTGCCACATCATGCAAATGTCATGCCTTGCCATGTTGCTCATACATGTTTAACAACGACGTACAAAGACGCTTTCGAATAAATTCAAATCAAACCTATACATTTTTTTTATAATTGTTTGGCATGCATGAACATAGAAAAACAATTTTTCAATACATGCGACAAGTGCGACAAGTGCGACACATGCGACACTTGCGACACTTGCGACATATTGTGGCAGCATTATTATTTATATTACAATTCCGTAAAAATTAGCATTGTGAGCGAAATTAAATCAAATTTTGCAAGTGGAAGATACGCTGAATATGAATCTGGTCTCAACAAAGAAGAATTATAATAATTATGTACCTATGTATGTATGTATGTATAGATACATAGATACATACATAGTCCAGAAGAGTCAAATTCACATGTACACTAGACTAGACATGAAAATCTTTAAAAGTCCGTCCCTAAATATGAAGCTAATATTGAGGAGGTCTCCGTACAACATTTTTTTTTTGATCCCGCGAAAAACCACCGAATATGTTTTTTTTTTGTAACTTTGCTGTTTGAATCCGATTTTTAAAATTGATATATCATTATTGTGACCGCTGTGGTTCCTTTCTTCATTCTTTTGAATTCTGAAGTCATTTTCACATACATATGTACATAGCTGGGTCAACTATCTTAATTGTACGGCCATAAATTATCCTTTTTTAGAGGTCAATTAGCAAAGTTACAATAAAAAATATTTTTCGGTGGTATTTCGCGGGATCAAAAAGATGATAAAAAAAATAATTGTCGTTTTCGATTCGCCATCACACTAGCGAGGTCGGATCGAACAAAAATGTTTGAACCCATAATGAGTAGTAGCCATACTCGCTAACTGGTCGATAAAAATTTCCCTCTGCTCGCTATCATTATACTCAGCTGTACTAGTACACAGAGTATTATAGTTTTAATCACATAACGGTGGATTGTAACAGAGTGAAATAATCGAGATAGATATAGACTTATATATATCAAAATGATCAGGGTGAAAAGAGAAATCGATTTAGCCATGTCCGTCCGTCCGTCCGTCTGTCCGTCCGTCTGTAAACACTCTAACTCGCGCAAAAATTGAGATATTTTGATGAAATTTGAAATGCAAGTTGGTATCGAGACTGGGACGGTTGGTATTGAAAATGGGCGAAATCGGACCATGACCACGCCCACTTTTCCTATATAGAAATAATCGGAAAATTGGTATCTCAGTCACTAATATAGCTGGAGCGATGAAATTTTACCCACGTGTTGAGCTCAGGCCCCTAGGAAGAAATTTGATGAAATTTTGGAAAATGGGCGGTGCCACGCCCACTTATTAAGGGTCAAACCTTGAGAGTTTTATATGTCATAACTCAGAAACCATTGAAGGTATATCGACAAAATTTGGTACGCGTGATTTACTTACTTAGGCATACGTTTGGACGGAAAATAGTTAAAATCGGTTGACGGCCACGCCCACTTTTATATATGTATATTACAAAGTGACCTAATAAAAAGATTTTAAGCGATATCTCTGTCAAATATAAATATCTATCATTGAAATTTTGTCGCGTGAGTCCAACTGCGGACATAAAACGAAAAACGCAAAAATTTTGGAAAATGGGCGGTGCCACGCCCACTTATTAAGGGGCAAACATTGAAAGTTTTATGAGTCATAAATCAGAAACCGTTGAAGATATATCGATGAAATTTGGTACGCGTGATATACTTACTTAGTCAAATATTTGGACGAAAAATTTCCGAAATCGGTTGAGGGCCACGCCCACTTTTATATATGGGTCTTATAAAGTGACCTAATAAAAACATTTTAAGCGATATCTCTGTCAAATATAAAGATATATCATTGAAATTTAATAGCAGGAGTCCAACTGCGGACATAAAACGAAAAACACAAAAATTTTGGAAAATGGGCGTGGCACCGCCTCTTTTTATAAACAGGAATATACGAGATTTCTGAGCCCATAACTCGACAAATAATTTAAATATAATGACGAAACTTGGTGTGTGCACTTTCATTACTTGTGGTAATACACGCTCAAAATTTTAGCGAAATCGGTTGACGACCACGCCCACTTTTATATATGAGAACTATAAAGGGGCCTAATAAAAACATTTTAAGCGATATCCTTGTCAAATATAAAGATAATTCATTGAAATAATAATTCACACAAATAATTGAGATATTATGACGAAACTTGGTTTATACACTTTTATAACTTGTGTTAATAGCCACGCAAAAATTTTTTGAAATCGGTTTATGACCACGCCTACTTTTTAACAAAGATATTTCTGGAACACCCTTTTGGAATTTGTAACGTGACATCTTTGTAACTAGAAGTCATAAAGGGATGAAATTTTGCACAAAGTATAATATTGATATGCTTAGTTGGATGACTGATAAAAATTTAGAAAATGGGCGTGACTACGCCCACTTTATGCAGCACTCGCTTTATATTAAGTGCACCGTGTTTCCATCAAAAGCAAACAAACAATGAAAGCATACAGCTGAGTATCTAATGTTCGATTCCACTCGAACTTAGGCTTCCTTACTTGTTTTCATATAAATTTGACAAAAGGAAATTTATAGCCAGCAGAGAAATTGTGAATCGAAAGCTAATATTAGCCGCTTTCGATTCACAATTTCTCTGCTGGCTATAAATTTCCCTCTGCCAAATTTATATGTGAATGATAGCGAAAGGCAAATTTTCAAAATACTCGTAAATTTGTGTAATTTTCTAGCAGTTCCCCGCACATAATTATTAAGTAAAATCATTGAGACTGAAGCTGGTTTAAAGCCCTAGAAGGAGTTTAAACAAACCTGCAGAATGTACTCTCTGAGATGCATTATTTCGGTGCAGTGAAATAACGCCCGTGGAAATAAGGCCCGCGGGCGTGTTTTCCTTTCTTGAAAAAGAAATAGCGCCTGCGAATAAAACGCAATTAAACCCGTGGGTTTTATTTCCATTCAGAAAAGGAAAGAATGCCCGCGCGCCCTATTCGGCGATGTGGGCTTTATTCCCCTTTCGAAAGGGCAATTAAGCCCGCATACGGGTTTTTTTTAAATATGGTGTATTAGTGAAAAAAGCCCCGCGGGCGTTATTTCACTGCACCCATTACTTCAACCTTTTGGAAGCTAACTAATTTTTTCCTTAAGTACACTTAAGCTACTGTTCCATAAGCAAACAGGTATGTACACATGTATGTAGTTTAAGATCATTATAATAGCTTAGCTTAACATTTAAGGAAACACCTATTCGGTACTGGCGCGATATAAATCTAACGAGTTGTATGCCTACTTCAAACGGCATTTACAAAGGCAGATGAATTTGATATGATAAGTTTTTTCGGAGGGTTGCGGGCCACTTGTGAAGAGTGAACGCCATTATGAAAACTTTTTGTTTTTATCTGGACCAGGGATCAATTACACACAACATACATCTTTTCTTATGAAAAACAAAATAGTTTTAACATTATTAGGTATGTTAGTGTCTAGCCAGGTTCAAAGCCTGGTTTGCTCCCGAGAAGATGTCTGATGATGAAGAAAGTGGTTTTTCTTCGAAATAGCTATCACATCTACCATCGCTGTATGAGCTAATTGGATTTTTCCGCTTATTCCAAAGTATAAAAATAGTTTTATTTATAAATAGAGATTACTAATCCCACGTTAAAAAGCTTAAGCTAAACTTATCCTTATCCCATCTCTATCCTTATCCCTATTCCTATCCCTATCCCATTTCGTTTTTATATACATACATAGTAGATAAATAGTAGCCGCTTTCGATTCACAATTTCTCTGCTGGTTATAAATTTCCTTCTGTCAAATTTATATGTGAATGATAGCGAGCAGAGGGAAATTTTTATCGACCAGTTAGCGAGTATGGCTACTACTCATTATGGATACAAACATTTTTGTTCGATCCGGCCTCGCTTGTGTGATGGCGAATCGAAAACGACAAGTATTTTCTTAATAAAAAAATAATAATCTACATATATGTATGTATGTATGTACATACGTACTAAAGTACTGCAAAGTTCAACATTTTCTGTAAAATTGTCCTTTTCAAAAATTTCATGCATTGTCATACCATGTCATCAAAAACATATTGTCTTGCCATGTTGTGCCAACTCAAACATACTGTCTTGCCATGTTGTTCGAACTCAAACATACTGTTGTAACATGTCATTGTTGTTACCTATACTGTTGTTCGATTTTGTTTTCTATAGCATGCCTCTGAAATATGTTTTCATGCTGTTGTATGAAAATATATGTGCGTATGTACGTACATACATTCATATGTAGATTATTATTTTTTTATTAAGAAAACATTTATCTACTATGT
This sequence comes from Urophora cardui, assembly GCA_960531455.1. Taxonomy (NCBI): domain Eukaryota; kingdom Metazoa; phylum Arthropoda; class Insecta; order Diptera; family Tephritidae; genus Urophora; species Urophora cardui. The sequence continues at coordinate 113,082,371 of OY482672.1, forward strand.
ATGTACATATATAAAAACGAAATGGGATAGGGATAAGGATAGAGATAGGGATAAGGATATAAGCTATAATTTTTCATTAACCCTAATCACCGAATTTTAAAAAGTTACGTAAAACCGAAAGTGAGACTCTGAGGCTCACCTATGGGGAAATTTTGGAATACATTATTTTGGTATATGGTTTTAACTTTTATTTATGCAGTAATGAATTCAGAAGCATTTTTATCAGACCTGTAAAGTGCAAGTACCAGTACAAGTACAAGTACAAGTACCCCAGTACTTCAAAATTCCAGTACAAGTACAAGTACTCTACAGATAAGTACTTTTTAAGTACGTACACATATCTGTGTTTTTGTTCTGCTTTTTTAAATGTTTTGATTGAAATAAAATTTTTAAATCAAAATCAACTGAGGTGATATTTTTTGTTTGAAACAATTTGAGATAGTTTGTCAAGAAAGTACTTGCATGTACATTGATTGGAATTTCCAAGTACAAGTACTGTAGTACTTGTACTTCGAATTTCTAAGTACAAGTACTGTGGTACTTATACTTACTTGGTACTTGGTACGAGTATATACTGAGTATTTTACAGGTCTGATTTTTATACATTCTTATAAAGTTTTAGGACAATTTTTTTATTATATAAAGATGAAAAAGGTAATTTCTGAAAATAGGGGGATAATAATGAACTACAATTTTCACACATTTTTGTAGCTGTTGAATGTTCATTACAAATGTTTTTATTACATCTGTTATAAGGGTCAGAATTTTTGAAATCAGCACAAAAAATTTTTTTGTCTTTGATTTTTATGATTCGCATCTTAATCGATAGCTCTCCGTGTCAAGAACTAGTCCCCGAAATATTTTTGCAAAATGAACATTTTTGCAATAGTTCGCCAAAAAAGTTTTACATCAACTTCTTTAAAAAAAATTATTGTTAATCGACGGTACAATTAAATTTAACGCGAACTACGCCAAATGTTAGGCAATTATGTATATTTTAAAATAGTTTTTGAAAAAAATTAAAAAAAAAATTTTCTGTATCCTTTTTAAGGATAATTGTTGTTATCAATGTTCTCCGCCTATGAAGAATTCGGAAAAAATATTGTAGATGTAATGATGCATCGTAAGCTGAATTCCGAAGAAAAAAAGATGGGGACTCTTACCGTTTAAATGCAAAATGCGATTGAACGATTCCCCTCTTCAGCTTAGTAACATTACACTACTCTAAAATTATTAATTTGAAATAATTCCAAGAGATTCAGGTATAGGGGAGTTGGTCCGGTCTTCCTGATCTCAAAAATTGTTTTCTTTATATTTTGTATGGTTAGTTTTCGAGATAACGGTAAATTTTTGCAGTTTTGGGTATCACTACATTCAAACCTATTTTTCGCTAAGGTTGCAAGTGCGATAACCGCAAGCAGTACCTTGTTAGAAACATAATTAATAACGACATGCAACTTGCAGTGATTGAACAAACCCTTGCTCGTCAAAATCAGAATTTTGTTATATTTTCTGGTTCATTTTTTTATTCAAATATTTATCGTTTTTATAAAAAGGATTATGCACAGTATACACAGTAGATTCTCTACATTACAAAGTTTTGGCAACGGTTGTTATGAACGAGTGGTACGATCGAGTTCCAACTATGGTCACAGTTGATAGTAAGTGGATCGTAAAAGGATAAATAAAAAAAATGAGCCAGAAAATGTAAAAAAGTGGTAGGTAATTAAATGCTCACTAGAGGAGCATAAATCGAAAAGAATGCTTTAAGCACTCGTTTCTAGTAAACCATCTAGTAAACCATGAGAGTCCCCATCTTTTTTTCTTCGGAATTCAGCTTACGATGTATCATTACATCTACAATATTTTTTCCGAATTTTTCCTAGGCGGAGAACATTGATAACAACAATTATCCTTAAAAAGGATACAGACATTTTTTTTTTAATTTTTTCAAAAACTATTTTAAAATATACATAATTACCTAATATTTGGCGTAGTTCGCATTAAATTTAATTGTACCGTCGATTAACAATAATTTTTTTTAAAGAAGTTGATGTAAAGCTTTCTTGGCGAATAACTATTGCAAAAATGTTCATTTTGCAAAAATATTTCGGGAACTAATTCTTGACACGGAGAGCTATCGATTAAGACGCGAATCATAAAAATCAAAGGAAAAAAATTTTTTTGTGCTGATTTGAAAAATTCTGACCCATAAATTTGTTTTTGTGCACACAATGAGAAAAACTATGAACGAAATAAATATGAATAAATTTTTCATATGATCGCACCTAATATATATTTTCCGCAATCAAATTCCAAATTTTTAAAACGCGACTTACGCATAAAAGCAGCTGGTCGTTCGTTTCTCTATCTGAATGCATCTTTTCCGTAACTCAGAATCTCAGTAAACAGAAAAATTATAAGATTTTAATGGTTTTGAAATTGCTGACTTTACCGGCCTTCTTAATTTTATGATATCATATGATGTTTAAACTCCTTCTCGGGCTTTAAACCGGCTTCAGTCTCAATGATTTTACTTAATAAACCTGTGCGGGGAACTGCTAGAAAATTACACAAATTTACGAGTATTTTGAAAATTTGCCTTTCGACATAAGCTACTATACGATATGAACACAGATATGTGCTAGATTATGTTTAAGGAACCATATTGTTTTTTTTCATCTTTTTGATCCCGCGAAACACCTCCGAAAAAGATTTTTTATTGTAACTTTGTTATTAGACCTTTAAAAAAAGGATAATTTATGGACGTACAACATAGATAGCAGACCCAGCTATGTATGTGAAAACGACTTCAGAATTCAAAAGAACATTAGAAGGAAATATAGAGCTTCATAGGACCAAAATAATGATATATCAATTTTAAAAATCGGATTCAAATAACTAAGTTATAGAAAAAAACAAATTCGGTGGTTTTTTGCGGGACAAAAAAAAAATGTTGTCCGGAGACCTCCTTAACATTAGCTTTATATTTAGGGACGGACTTTTAAAGATTTTTCATGTCTAGTCTAGTGTACATGTCAATTTGGGCTCCTGGGGTATGTATCTATACATAAATATGTATGTATGTAGGTACATAACTATTATAATTCTTCTTTGTTAAAACCAGATTCATATTCAGCGCATCTTCCACTTGCAAAATTTGATTTGATTTCGCTCACAATGCTAATTTTTACGGAATTGTAGTATAAATAATAATGCTGCCACAATATGTCGCAAGTGTTGCATGTGTCGCATGTGTCGCATGTGTCGCACTTGTCGCATGTATTGAAAAATTGTTTTTCTCTGTTCATGCATGCCAAACAGGGTTGCGTGATTTTGATTTGACTGAATCACTAATCAAAAATATTTTCTGATTCTTGATTTAAAATATTTTCAAATAAAAGATAATTTTTATTTGTGATTCGTTTCAAAAAAAAATCAGAAATACCCTTTGATTCGTGATTCAAACTATTTTCAAATCAAAGATAAATTTTATTTGTGATTCGTTTCACAAAAGAATCAGAAATACCCTTTGATTCGTGATTCAAACTATTTTCAAATCAAAGATAAAATTGATTTGTGATTCATTTCTCAAAAGAATCAAAAATCTTTTTTGATTCTTGATTCAAACTTGATTTCGAATCAAGATTCTTAATAAATTTTTGATTCGAATCAAATTTTTGATTCGAATAAAATTTTTGATTCGAATAAAATTTTTGATTCGAATAAAATTTTTGATTCGAATAAAATTTTTGATTCGAATAAAATTTTTGATTCGAATCAAACTTTTGATTCGAATCAAAAATTATTTTGAATCAAAACTTTATTTCATATAAAAAATACTTTAGTACGTGATCCCACCACCCCCGCGAGTTGAAATGCAAAAAATCTAAAATTTCAACAAACGTCTGCGTTGTATGGGAGGAAATGCAAGCAGATTTTCGCAGTTGCTTTAGCCAAGCACTTGCGCATACATATGTATGTATATACTTACATACATATATATAACGAATAAATGAATGAAAGGATGAATGAATTATGGTTGGGTGTATGCATACAAAAGAATCCCTGCAAAAAAGCCGAGTACTCCATGCACGCATGTATAGAGTACTCGCTATGGACCAACCGAGTACTCCTCAACCTGCCACATATCATATAAAAAATATGGTCCATTTAACATGGCATTATTTATTATCTAGGCCTTATTTCGCATGGCGGATAAGCATTAGGAATAAGGTGTGCTCTCAGAGAGAGAGTACTCCTTATGGCGTGATGACATCAACACAGGAAAATCAGCCTTATTTTAAGCCTTACGCCATACAAATTTGCTACCTTTATAATTTTCAGGCCTGATTTCGGAAGCCTTAAAATCTGCGGTTTTAATTCTTAAAAAGGCTTAGATTTTTTGGTGGGAATATACATACATATGTACGCGCAAATGGCTGGCTAAGGCAACTGCGAAAATCTGCTTGTATGTATGTATATCCTTCCCTACAACGTAGCTGAAAAATGTTCGTGATAAACTGTTTTCGCGAATGCTTTGTTAGTTTTCGCGATCAGTTTGTCTCACATGTGAGTGGCGCCATGCTGCACGAAACAGAAACAATTGCCGCACTCTATTGTATTCCGCCAGAATCGTCTAGACGGTTACGTGCCAATTAAGGAAGGAAGGAAGGAGAAATATTGTTTTGTTATTTTTCGCGCACAAGTGGAAAAACTGGATTTTTTTTTTGATCGCTTCTTGCGAGAGAGGAGCATATTTTTTTGCATTTCTCTCTCGTGATAAAAGAACGAAAAAATATTAGTGAAAATTCTCACCTCCTGACTTCATTTCCATATAAAATACAGATGTAATCTAACACATATATACATACTTATGTAAGATGCATGTACATATGTACTTACCAATTAATATGTAAATGTATATACATACATATGTAAATTTCTCTTATACATATCCACACATATGTACTTACCCACCCAGCCAGCAAGGTACCGTACATTTAACGAACATTGCGATTTACGAGCTGTTCTCGAATAAGAAAACAATAACAAAATAAACTTTTTTCTATCATGTCAAAAAAAAAAAAGAAAACGAAAAATTTCAAACTCAATATTTTAAAAGTATGTATGTTTGTAAAATTTCTACATTTACGATAAAAAAAACGGACGTAAAAAGATTCATATACGAGCGCTTTTTCGATACATTTACGACACTCGTAGGCACTGAACATTTTAAAGCGAAACAGTATTCGTAGGCGAATCGTAAACGGCTATCATAAACGATATTTTATTAGAGTTTTCTGCGAGAAAACATCCGTTTACGAGCTCGTTTACGATGATTTTGCTGGCTGGGTACTTATGTACTTATAATTTATATATTTTACATACATTGAATGAACCCAATAAAAGAATAAAATAACAGAATTTAAAAATAAATAATAATAATGCATTTACCCAAAATGATCTCGTACTAAAAGTATCTTTTAATTGAAATATATTTAGGATTCACTATAGGTACATACATACATATGTATATTTTAAACCCGTTCAAATTAAACGAAAGTGGTTTGTTGTATTTCTTTACGAACAGCAATTCAATCAGGGAATTTATTGGTAAAATTGATTCTTATTTACCTATACACAAAATTTCTTATGTACATACTACTTATTTACTATAATACATGTATATCTACTCTAATTCTTACTTCTATGACATAGAATCTATGTAGATATGTACATATATGTATATGTTCGGCTAACTACGAACCGATGCAGATACACGAATCGGTCGCTTGGGCTATGTTCGTGGTCACTTTGAAAGTACTCCAACTTACCACAAATGGAGCATATAATCCAATGATTTTTGCAGGGCATATGTACATATAATACATATGTATGTATGCATACCCTGCAAAAATTCCGAGTACTCCATTCGCTAATCCATGGAGTGCTCGCTATGGACCAACCGCTTACTCCAGAACTTGCCACATTTCATACAAAAAATATGGTCCATTTAACATTGCATGTCATTGCAATGGAGTATATACTCCAGTCCCGCTTAACAATCATATTAATCCATGGAGTACCTACATTGGATTAATTGATGGAGTACCTAACAGTTAGCCGAACATAACAACAAAAACCAAATGTTTATCGCGACGACGACGAATGACGTGTATACATTCAAACATATGTATGTATGTAGCTATGTATGGATACACATATCGTCTTCGTCGCGATAAAAATTTGGTTTTTGTTATGTTCGGCTAACTACGAACCGATGCAGATACACGAATCGGTCGCTTGGGCTATGTTAGTGGTCACTTTGAAAGTACTCCAACTTACCACAAATGGAGCATATAATCCAATGATTTTTGCAGGGTATACACCCAAGTGCCTATGCACATACATACATATGTATGTATGCATGTACGTACGGCGTAGCACAAACGTAAATACGACAATCAGAAATACATATGTATATATGTACATACATATCTACATATTTGGCGTCAGCATACAATTTGGCTGTTGTTGCACTTTTGGTGCATTTTATACATTTTTGTGTTTTAAGTTACCGAGAATGTACTTGAATATTTCTGATATGCTACAGTATTTTTGATTCTAAATAAATTTTTGATTCGAATCAAATTATTGATTCGAATAAAATTTTTGATTCGAATCAAATTTTTGATTCGAATAAAATTTTTGATTCGAATAAAATTTTTGATTCGAATCAAAAATTTGATTCGAATCAAAGATATTTTTTGAATCAAGAATCAAAAAAGATTTTTGATTCTTTTGAGAAATGAATCACAAATCAAATTTATCTTTGATTTGAAAATGGTTTGAATCACGAATCAAAGGGTATTTTTGATTCTTTTGAGAAAAGAATCACAAATCAAATTTATCTTTGATTTGAAAACAGTTTGAATCACCAATCAGAGGGTATTTTTGATTCTTTTGAGAAATGAATCACAAATAAAAATTATCTTTGATTTGAAAATAATTTGAATCACGAATCAAGTTGATTCTTTATTTTAAAGTTGATTTTAAATCAAAATTGATTCGAATCACGCAACGCTGATGCCAAACAATTATAAAAAAAATGTATAGGTTTGATTTGAATTTTTTCGATAGTGTCTTTGTATGTCGTTGTTAAACATGTATGAGCAACATGGCAAGGCATGACATTTGCATATTGTCGCAAATGTGGCATGTTAAATAGTTCAAAAATTGCAGGCCTTTAATACGTACATATATTTTCATACAACTGCATGAAAACATACTGCAGAGGCATGTTATAGAAAACAAAATCGAACAACAGTATAGGCAACAACAATGACATGTTACAACAGTATGTTTGAGTTCGAACAACATGGCAAGGCAGTATGTTTGAGTTGGCACAACATGGCAAGACAGTATGTTTTAGCCATGGGTAATGGCGCAATATTTTTGGCGCTGATACAATAACGCCAGCGCCAACCGTGGCGCCAACTCACGGTACTGGCGCAATAACACCTTTAGCTAGGGCTGCCAGACGTCCCGGTTTTCCGGGACATGTCCCGGTTTTAGGCCATTTGTCCCGGTGTCCCGGTCCAACCCTAAAATGTCCCGGTTTTTAAATCTAATCGATTGTAAGGAGCCATGAAATCTACCAACTATTTGGTTTGCTTATAATGCGCCGCTCCAACTAGTCTGAATAAAAGTACCAACTACCGACTTCAATTGTAAAACTCTAGCATCGCTAGATAGTTGCACATTGCATAGTATACATATATCGATTATCGATGTAAAGTGTTCTTCCTAATTAGCTACAGCTGTTTTTGTTTTGCGCTAAGTATTAGGTTCTTCGAGTTGAGTGTTTCTGATTTCATTGTAAGTTTTCTCGCAAAATTTATAAAATAGATATGTTTGTAATACATTAAACCACTTTTAGAAAATGCCAAAAAGGAAATGTAAATTCCTTCTCTCATACACAGAGGAATGGTCTTTTATGAAACGTGGGAGAAGTGACATGAGTCGTTGTGCACAGTTTGCGATTGTTTTATTGCCATTGGTCACGGTGGTCGCTCAGATATTCTTGATCATATCGGCAGTTCCAAGCACAAATCAAGGTTATGCGAGGCGTCTACTTCAGTAGCAAACTTTGTAGATATTTTAATAAAAAATGTGCCTTTTTATGGAATTTCAACGGACGCCAGCAACCACAAAGCCGAAAAAATGTTTCCATTGCTTGTTCACTTTTTCACGGAAAAAGAAGGTTTACAAGTAAAATTATTAAAACTCACAAATTTACCTAATGAAACTGCAGATTCTGTAACGTCATTTTGTGTAGACTCATTAAGTCATCACAAAATACCATTACAAAACCTTGTAGCTTTTGGTGCTGATAATACCAATACCAACTTTGGTGGAAGAAAAAGACAGGGACTAAATAATATATTTTGTAAATTAAAAGAAGTTTCAGGGAAAATCATTGAGGGAGTAGGTTGCCCTGCTCATAATATGTGCGTAAATAAAAATATGTAAATTTTTTTGGGGGGGGGGGGGGGTGTTATTTCTTGAATTTTCAAAGTGTCCCGGTTTTTCCCCAGGGGGACCTGGCAGCCCTACCTTTAGCGCAATTGTCATCGAATAATCGATAAATAACATTTTTTCGCTTGTTACTGTTTACCATCCCCGTTTTATTTCTTTTGGCGCAATTCTGCTTACATATACGAGGGCACAATTAATTTTAATTTTCATAATCATTTGGAAAAATATTCCGTATATATGTGAAAATATTCTGGAAATTAGAGTCACTTAGATCACTATCAAGCACACATAATTGTGACGTTGTCATACATGATTCAAATAAAGAAGATTGTGCATTCAGCGGTCCCGCTAGGCGTTCATCCAAAATTTGACAGAATCAGCTGATTTAGTGACGTAGTAACATAAATTCTCTTTCGCCCAGTTTCGTTTCCGGTTTTCTAATAACTAAAGATTGTGTGCTATAAATGTGCAATTTATATTAAAAAACTATTTTAAATAAACTAAAATGAAGAGCCGCGTATTTATTTGTGTAAATAATAGTTCAATAAAGGTATTTTTTGCCTGTTTGCAAATTTTCTTTCTCGTCGATAACGTAGTTGGTGACGTAGTAACCAAAATGAACCCAGTCTCACGGATGAATATTTTGCTGAATATCGCTGAGTGCACAATCTTCTTTATTTGAATCATGGTTGTCATACGTATACATATACTATGATGCTGTTACTCGCTGGTTATAATAGCCGTAACGCAACGGATGGAGCTGTCACTTTAATATCTATTGTATGTGAAAGGCATGTGATTGATTACAATGAACGGTAGAAAACGGCGAGAACCGTAAGCATCTGTTGATTTTAGATTTCTTCCGTATTCTTACGGCAATTTGACAGTTCTCTTTGCTGTGACAAACAGACGGAATGTTATCAAACAATTTATTTAAACATTTTATAAAATAAAAATGACCGAATTCGAGGAAAGACTTAATAACGGCGTGCGTCGTCATGAAATCACCAACAAATTGAAAGTTTTCTGTTTTAAATAGGTAAATAAAGCACAATATTTACAGCTGTGGCAAATGTCAAAGACGGCAGTTAACGCATTATTATAACTGCCTTAAGTTTGTCACCGTTCTATATCGGTACGGCTTCCGTCCCGTCCCGGCTATTATAACCAGCGCTTTTTTGGCGTTGTGGTTGCGCCATTTTACACTAGCGCTATATTGGAGCTGGTGTTAGCGCACGAAATTGAGTCAGTGTTATATTGCAATAGCGCATCATTGAGTTGGCGCTACATTGAGTTGGCGCTACATTGAGTTGGCGCTATATTGAGTTGGCGCTATATTGAGTTGGCGCATTTCCCAAATCGGAGTTAGCGCAATAACACCAGGGTTGGTGTCAGCGCAATTGCGCCGCGCAGCGCAGTGTTACCCATGCCTAGTATGTTTGTGATCACTTCCGGCTGAGCAAGCAACCAATGTGGACGTCTTCTTCTCGAGAGAAAATTTTGGCAAAGTTTTTTTTACATGTGGTTTTTTTTATGTTACATGTTTAAAAAGTGTTTGAGTGGTGATAAAAAATTTAATAAAATAAATTTTTTTAATAAATAATAGTGCGTGGCAGTTGGGAATACCACCCAGGTAAGCTGTGTCGTATTTCAGTGAATTTTTTTTAGACTTTTTGGGTTTGCTTAAACCCGCACATATACATATATACATTAGAATTCTGTGTAGAGTTGGACTTTAAATAAAACGCTACAAGCAAAGTGAAGCGTGGTCTTCACCAAAAATTTGGTGACGCCATGGCGTCTAAAATGAATGTAGATGGTGATGGTGATGGTGATCCCATTGAGGCACCGCCCGTAATCAATAGAAAAAGGAAAAAGAAAGATAAATCTAATATTAGTGATGAAAGTAGCGAAATGGCAAATCTCGAATATGATAGATCTTTTGAAGAGTTTGAAAAAGAATTTTTGGCTACATCTTCAGCCACATTATCCACTAAGGAATCTGGTGCAGTCTTAACAACAGGTTCAATTACAGTTCCGTCAACAACAAATACAACAGTTATAGCAAATAACACAGGTACAGCCAGCAAAATGGCCGACTTAACGGGAGTCTTTATGAACAAGAATGACAATGTACAAATGGTGCTTTACCCAACTAACCATAAGGGCATTCATAGTTTTCCGTCCGCCATGAATTATAATAACACTGCGTCTTCTGATAGCCAACTTATTGCTAACATGTTCGCAAAATTTTTTAGTTCGAATTATTCTATGGACTCTCCTAAAAGTAGTGATTATCCGTTTAGACTTACCCCATCCAATTTAACTCATGTCTCAGTTATATCTCCGGAAGTAGTCTTAAATTCATTAAAAACCTTAAAAGATTCATTTAGATCTGGACCGGATTTCATTCCGGCTTGCTTTCTTAAAAAGTGTGCTGTAAATATTTACAAGCCCCTAACATCCTTATTTAACTTGTCTCTAAAAAAAGGTGTTTTCCCATTAGTTTGGAAGGAATCTTTTATAATACCCCTACACAAAAATGGCAGTAGGTCTTCTATTGAAAATTATCGAGGCATAGCCAAGCTGTCAGCGGTTCCAAAATTATTTGAAGCAATCATTGTTAATTATCTGAAGTACTCTATTTCCTCATCAATATCGCCATCTCAACATGGGTTTTCTACTGGAAAATCTACCACAACTAATTTATTGCAGTTCACAACTTATGTTTCAAATGGATTTAGAGAAAATGCTCACACAGATGTAATTTACACGGATTTTAGTAAAGCTTTTGACAAAGTATGTCATTCATTGCTCATCCGTAAACTAGGTCTAATAGGTCTTCAACCCAGTTTTATTCGATGGATATCTTCATACCTACATGGTAGAACTCAAAAAGTTATTTTCAAAAATTGTTCTTCCGATGTCATTTTCGTTCCTTCGGGCGTTCCCCAAGGAAGCCACCTTGGGCCAATTCTGTTCCTGCTATTCATTGATGATATTTCGTCTGTAATAAAACATTCTAAGATCTTATTATATGCTGATGATGTAAAACTATTTAAATCATTTTCCTCTATAGAAGATAGATCTTTCTTACAAGCAGATCTTAACAACCTTGTTCATTGGTGTAAAGCAAACTACATGCCGCTAAACTTAAAAAAAATTTAAAGTTATGTGCTTTTCTCGTAGAACAGTACAACCAGCTTCTTATAAAATATCACAGCATAATCTAGATCAGGTAACTAATTTTATCGATCTTGGCGTCACAATGGACTCCAAACTCACCTTTAACTTCCATATAAACTCCACTGTCAACAAAGCTAAAGCTGTCTTTGCATTTATAAAGCGATGGTCTAAGGAGTTCAATGATCCTTACGTCACAAAAGCTCTATTTACAAGCTTAGTTAGACCTATCTTGGAATACGCATCTATTATTTGGAATCCCCACTACCAGTGTTTTTCAGATAAAATAGAATCTGTCCAAAAGTAGTTCCTGCTTTTTGCTTTGCGGAACTTTCGTTGGGACTCAGATTACATTCTTCCACCTTACACTTCTCGTTTAAAACTCATTAATTTGCCTTCACTTTCTAGTCGTAGAGAGATGCTTGGTATAGTTTTTATGGTTAAATTAATCACTGGACTTATAAATAGCCCATGCCTTCTAAGTGAGTTATATTTTAACGTTCCATGTAGAGTATCGAGGCATTTCAAGCCACTATTTGTGAAACCTTGCAAAACAAATTTCGAATTAAATGAACCATTCCGCCGCTTATGCCATGACTTTAATAATCACTCCAGCACGTTTGACACTTCAGACTCGCTTTTTATTATAAAAAAAATAGTTCTAGCCTCACTTAATAAATGATATACAATCAGCTGATGAATTTTGTTCTGTAGCTGAATAGTTTTAGATCTCGACACCTAACAAACCCCTTCCTGTGGCCGGATTCTAGTTTTCGCTATCGCCAAAACTCCATCGCCAAAATTCGCCAAATTGATTTTAGCAACTTTTAGCGATTTTTGCGATTCTATCATAAAAATGCGTGATAAAAAATCGCTAAAAATTGCCTATTTTAGCACATTTTAGCGATGAACAAAATGAACCCGGATAAAAGGAATGAACACTTTTTGACAGTTCAGTTAGCTAAAATTGCGATTCCGATAAATCAGCTAGCGCCAAAAATCGCCATTATTAGCCCAAACTTCTCCAAAATTAGCGACCCGAAAAATTTGTTGTCAAAAAGATTATTTAAGTTGAAAAGGTAAAAAGTATATTAATTTCCTTTTTAAAATACTTCATCGCATTAATAATATTCATAATTATAGGAAAAATGGAGAATGTTAACTCAAAAAGGATAATAAATGAGCAAAAATACACGGTACTTCCGCAAAAATATTTCTGCATATTTGCTTTGGAAGTCGCAAAATTTCAACGAAAAGTTCTTCTGCAATAGAGAATGGAGCTGTGGACTCCCGCAAAAGTTTTCTTTTACTTTTCAAGCGATTTATTTACTCTCGCTGAGAATATATAGACATGCGACATAAATAACTTCGGAACATACTCATTTTGACCACATATTTTTTATCTTAATACTTATTTAATATAATATTTTCTAATCATTGTAAAATATCCCGCCAAATATGTATAGAAACTTTGACATTTTTCTTCCACTACAAGCAGATCTACAAAGGTAGGCTCGGTGGCGAATTCAGAAACTACTTTTTTTTTATTTACAAAGGTAGAATGTAATCATGATTCAAATAAAGAAGATTGTGTATTCAGCGGTTCCGCTATGCGTTCATCCAAAATTTGACAGAATCAGCTGATTTAGTGACGTAGTAACATAAATTCTCTTTCACCCAGTTTCGTTTCCGGTTTTCGAATAACTAAAGATTGTGTGCGATAAATGTGAAATTTATGTTAAAAAACTATTTTAAATAAAGAAAAATGAAGTGCCGCGTATTTATTTGTGTGAATAATAGTTCAATAAAAGTATTTTTTGCTTGTTTGCAAATTTTCTTTCTCGTCGATAACGTAGTTGATGACGTACTAACCAAAATGAACCCAGTCTCACGGATGAATATTTTGCTGAATATGGCTGAGTGCACAATCTTCTTTATTTGAATCATGGAATGTAATGTCAAAATTAAAGCGAATTCACATCATGGCCAATAGGAATGGGCGAGTCCCAGTCGAATTCAGATTTAAACACGTCGAAATATTATTTTTATATTACACTCTACCAATAATAATAAAAAAATACATTGGAAATTTCTGAATTCGCCACCGAGCCTACCTGGTAATTCTGCTTTGACAACAGCGACGCCTGCGGCGGATAAAGGTATTACAATGTTTGTTGGAGATTTTTGGCGATATGCAATCCAGAATCGCATTTTGGAAAAATCGCCTAAAGTCCGGATAATTTTTGGCGATTGCAATTTTGGCGATTTTTAGCGTTTTGGCGATGGCGAAATCTAGAATCCGGGTACTGTACGACTCGGCACAAAAAAAAAAAAAAAACAAAAAAAAAACATATCCGTGCGTCATGCGGATTGGCGCCCCTCGCGTCGGTCGGGCGGGATATGGAGGGTAAACCGTTGGGTATTATTATTATTATTAAAAAAAGCATCTGTACTGTTTGATACCTCTCAAGCTGAAAACGTTCAGAATAAAAAAATTCGAAATGGTCTTTATTTATGGGACAAAATAAAAAATTTTAACGTTGACGGTATTGTTACAATAAAAGGCATTGGTGTCACACTTTTTAGAGTGACCTTTGAAAACCTAGTTTTTGCGAATAGATGTGTATTAAACGAATCACTTAAAAAGAGAAACATTAGGGTGTTCATACCTAGAAATTACATTGAAGTGTATGGTGTCATAAAGGGTATCCCTTTAGAGTACTCAGATAAAGAAATCAAAGACAATGTAATATCGGAAGTAAATATAACCTCAATCCAAAGACTAACTAGAAGGGAAAGCAAAGAAAGCAATAACAGGGTCCCAACCCTATCAATAAAAATCGGTTTCTCTGGGGAAAACATTCCAAAAACGGTAATTCTTTATCACACTATTCTCGAGGTTCATTACTTCTTTCCAATTTTAAGGCAGTGCTATAAATGTGGAAGATTAGGACACACACAAAAAGGATGCAGGTCGGAAAAAAGATGCCTAAGATGTGGCAACATAGGTGTATGTACAGGTGATTGTGTTGTAACTAGATGTATCCTCTGCGGTGACGTGTCACACATAGCATTTGATAGAAACAGATGCTCAGCTTGGGCTAAAGAAAACCAATTAGTAAAAACAATGACTCTGAAAAGACAAAAAAGGAAAGAAGTATTAGATGAAATGAAGGCAGAATCCTACAACAGATTTGAAATCCTTAGTGACGACCAGTTCCCATCTCTAAGTATACAACAAAATCCCTTTAAAAATAAGCAAAATGACTTAAATATACTTCAAACACCCCAACCTTATGCTAGTGTCATCAGACAACATAAACCAAGGGTGGCCAGTCCGAGAAGAAACAACAACCAAACTATGATGCCTAGACCAAGGAGTACTAGAAATAGCACGCAACAAAATGGATTAGCTTTTATACATCCGAACAAACATCTCGTTTCGGAAATAGAAAAAAGCACATCGGAAATGACGAAATTTGCTAGGGATGCTTTTCGCCAAGTCAATTTCCCAGCGGGTGTAAATGCTTTTGTCCACTTCAACGAAAGACTAAAACAGAAATTTTTAAGCTTAGACAATAAAGAGAATGTATCCGTGCAAAACGAACCAAATCATGATGAAAATTTTACAATATAACTGCCAGTCTTTGAAAAAAAACTCAAACAACATAGATTTCTTTCTAAATGAAAAAAATTTTGACATAGTCTGTCTCAGTGAAGTTTTCTCACATGAAGACAAAGGTAACAACAAAAAAATATCGAATTTTAATTTAATAGAAAAGAAAAGAGCTGATGGATATGGAGGTGTTGCCATTGCTCTCCATAAAACCATTAAGTTTAAAATTATTAATTTTCAAGCAGATCATGATATATGCATAATTCAAACCACCAACTTGTCAAAAAATCTGGTTATTTGCTCAGTGTACTTCGAACCGTCCTTAACAGTAAATACTTTCATAGCACTAAATACTAACCTTTTTAATTTTCTTGAATCTTTTGATAATGTTATTATTATGGGTGATTTTAATGCTCGGTCAAAAATATGGGGTGATACAAATGACACACCGTAGGGTAAATGGCTTAGCACATTCACTAAGGATTCCACATTTAAATGCATTAATGATGGTTCTTTTACTTTTAACAAAAACCTTAAAGAAAACAGAGGATCTGTTCTTGATCTAACCTTCACCAATACTGCTGTATCAAATTGGGAGGTATTAAAATGCCATCTTGGAGGTAGTCATCACTACCCTATTTCTATGATTATTGAGTCCTCTAAACCAAAAAATTTTAGCTTTTTGTCAAAAAAAAAAACTATTATCTGCGCTCAGTTCAATACCTTTAACATCCACGACCAGTGAGATCACTCAGGCGATATCTATGGAAATAGATCATGCAACCATAAAGCTAGAAAACAGAAATCCCAAAACGTGGTGGAACGATGATCTCAGCAAATTCTTTAGACTCTATAATGCGGCAATTAAAAAAGCAAACAACTATCCCACACTGGAAAATCTTAAAAAAGCATCTGAAGCGAAAGAGATTTGGAAAAAAGAAGTCCAAAAAGCCAAAAATAACAATTTTTTAGAAAGTGTTAATCTTCTTAACAAACAACCAAATACCAAAGAAGCTTGGAGGTTTGTAAATAATATTAAAGGTAATTCAAGGAAATCCCACAATCCCCTATGGAAAGAAGATTTTAACCATCTCTTTTCACAACATTTAAAAAAACAGGTTTCAATCAATAGTAAAATGTCTAGCTCTCTTAAATTAGAACTCCAAGAAAATACAGTTACAAATTTCAATTTAAATGAACTCAACGTAATTCTCAAAAATAAAAAAAAAAAGATCCGCAGGTGGACATGACAAGATTACATATGAAATGATTCGTGCACTATCAGAAACTGCAAAATCAAATCTTCTCACAGCGCTCAACAATGCTTTCCAAAATTGCCAATTAGAAGAACAATGGCGTATCATCAAAATCATTCCCATACCAAAAGCTGACAAGGATCGAAATGACTACAAAAATTATAGACCAATCTCGCTAATCCCCGTATTATTAAAAATCATAAATTTGTTAATCAAAACCAGAATAGACACAGAGTTAACAACTAGGGAAGTTCTACCTAACAGATGTTTTGCCTACCGTAAAGGCAGATCTGCATCCATGTGTATCAATGAGATCGTACATAACATTGCAATTTACAAGGACAGAGGCTTTAGAGTGGCAGCTGTAGCTGTGGATATTAGCAACGCATATAACTGCGTACCAACATCTGTACTGGTAAAAATTCTTGAAAAAGCCAAAATAAATAATTCGTATATAAGATGGATACAATCATTTCTACAAGAAAAAATTCTACAACTTGGCAAAAGTACGGTCACAATCAATGATGGACTACCACAGGGCAGCTGCCTCTCTCCTCTACTTTTTAACCTCTACACTCAAGCGCTCCATGAAATTGAAGATGAATCAACCGACATATACCAATTTGCCGACGACTTTTTCATCATGGTGCATGATAGAGATTTCTTAGAGCTAAAGAACAAAATCGAACTGAAACTCAAGAAATTTGTCGATAAATGTAAGGAACTCAACCTCACCATGAATCTGCAAAAAACCAAACTAATCCAATTTAACAAAACTAGTAAAAAAAAGATCGAAATCAAAATAGACACTCATACAATAGAACAGGTAAATCAAATCACCTTTATAGGACGTACATTAAAGTCTTCTCTTGCTGTTACAGCTCACTATAACAAACTCATCGAAAAAGCATCCAGCAATTTCAAACTTATCAAAATGATCACATCAGTAAAAGCAGGAGTCACACCAAAAATTGCCATAAACTTGTATAAAAGTTTAGTTAGATCCAAAATAGAAGTAGCGCGCTCTACTACACATGAGTTACCTAAAATCACATACAACAAAATCAAGTCTCTTCAAAACAATACTCTACGTAGATGTCTAGGACTTACTCCGTCAACTCCTACCCATAACATCTATGTACTGGCAAACGAATTTGAACCTAGGGAACGTGAAAAACTTCTAACGAGTAGGGAGTTACTAAAACTTAAATTCATTAATAGATCAGTATATGATAGCGTCAGCTTTAATAAACATTTAGACTCTAGTTATTCGGTAATATATCGAAATTTTCAAAATATTTTTGACAAAGTAAACACAAATAATTTTTTTATAGCCAATAGAAACCTCAGTATTAAAAAAAATACATTAGAATGTAAAAAAACCGATACACCTAAAAGTCAACTAAAAGCAGAATACAATAGACTCATACATTTTTATAAAGAAAATAACTTTTAAATTTTTGCGACAGATGCTTCAATTGGGGAGAATTCCACTGGATGTAGTGTCTATAATGCAACACAAAGTCATAAATTTCTTTTTAAAATCAACTTCAAAACGTCGTCAGCTTTCGGAGAATTGTGGGCAATAGTAAAGGCAATTGAAATAGCAATTGAAGATAAAAGGAAAAAAATAGTTATATTTACTGATAGTCTAACATCATGTCACCTTCTAGAGAAAAGTGAATCACAAAATTTTTTAACAGCCAGAGTACATAATGCATTAAACAAATTCAATATGAAATGTGAAATAGTGTGGACGCCTGGACATGTAGGTATAACAATCAACGAAATTGCAGATGAATTAGCAAAGTGGGCAGTTGATGCAGGAGCCCCTTTGCCAGATGAACTCACCCCTGAAGAAGCATTAAGGCAGATCAACTCCATTCTAAGACATGAATGGAACACCCATTATAAACAGATCTCATTAGAGAAAGGTAAAAGACTGGCAGAATTTTTCCCAGAGATTCCGATTAAACCCTGGTATTATAACTCGAAACTTGACGCTAAAGATATTAAGACAATAAATAGACTCCTAACAGGTCATACCTATGACAAAGCATATTTAAATAGAATTAAAATTGTAAACTCCAATATTTGTGAAGTTTGTAACACTCTAGACGACTATAACCACACGATCTTTGCTTGTAGTAAATACACAATTTAAGAAATAAATACGACGCAGTTAGAAGCCACAAGAATGGCACTGAAATTTTAAAGAAAAGAGATATAAATGATCTCAAACAACTATGTAGCTTTATAAAAGAAGCTGAAATTGAAATTTAAATTATAAGAAATAACGTATAAGAATTTTAAGACTTTATTTTTTTACAAATACATACATTAATATGTATTTAATTGTAACTTGTTAAATATCATACTAAATGATATAACTCCCTACACATTAATTATACATATATATTAAACTTCAAAAAAGAAAAAATACAAAGAAAAGGAAAAAAAGACTACAGTAACAAAATAAAAATATATTTACATATATATCGTTTTTACAGCAAAATAAAACATCGTTTTACATAAAAAGATCAATATCACCTACTCAAATACTATATTAATAAATATCTCCTTTTGTTAAATTTATTTTATTCCAGTCATCTTCTGAAGGGGCCAACACTCGAGTTGCCTTTTTATTTTTGTTTTTTGTTTTTGTTTTTTTTTGTTTTGATATCTTGCTCATTGCACAAGCCGGAAGTAGGCATTTTGCCTATCGCGTATAGCCTAACACGGTAGGCAGGAAGCGACGATAGGTTGCATGAAAATGTCGAGAAAAAAGGAAAGTGGAGTTGTGTTATGTGATGTTTATAGATGAAACATCCGTTGAAATTAAAATGCGAGCTGCTCCTTTTTCAAGGATATCCACATTTTTTGTTTTTTTTTGAAAGGATCAAATATTGATGAAATCGAAAATTCGCCACCGTCCAAATTTTTCCGATTTCAATACATTATTTGGTCGCTAAGGGATACAAAAAAAGGTATTAAAAAGAAAAAAGGACACCTGTAGTGGAAAAATCCAATATGAACAGGACCTAAAGGATGACCACTGAAATATAAAATAACACAAAAAGTACCCAATTTAATTTGCGTATAACTCCTAAAATGTTAACTCTACGTGAAAATTCCTTATTATATGTTTCATTCAGAATAAATAAAGAAATATTTCTTTAATATACAATTTTGATGTACCTGCAGTGCTTAATGTACTTTTGTGCATCTAAAGTGAAAATTTCAAAAAAAGTACGTTTTTTTTATAGTGCTATTTTAAGTTCAAATATTTTTCTAGTTTATGTAAATATTTTAATCTAATGATCCAACTCTCATTCCTACATATCTATACGTTAATACTAAAAAAAGAGTTAGAGCTGAGATACGCGCCAGCTGTGCACGGTGGGCGGGAAGCAACAATAGGTTGCATGGGAATATCGTAAAAACGATGGCCCAACGAATATGTGCCTAGCTGTGTGCTGGTACTAATTTTCGTTTAAAAAAAATGTTGGAGATTTTATTCACCTTTGCTGTGTGTTTATGAAGTATATTAGAATATCATTTTACGTAAGTTTTTAGCCGGCGATCGTTTTTTCGATATTTTCATGCAACCTATTGTTGCTTACCGCCCACCGTGCACAGCTGGCGCGTATTTCAGCTCTAATTCTTTTTAATATTACCGTATAGATATGTAAGAATGAGAATTGGATCATTAGATTAAAATATTTACATAAACTAGAAAAATATTTGAACTTAAAATAGCACCATAAAAAAAGTACTTTTTTTTTTTTTTTGAAATTTTCACTTTAGATGGACCAAAGTGCATTAACCACTGCAGGTACATCAAAATTGTATATCAAAGAAATATTTCTTTATTTATTCTGAATGAAACATATAATAAGGAATTTTCACGTAGAGTTAACATTTTAGGAGTTATACGCAAATTAAAGTGGGTACTTTTTGTGTTATTTTATATTTCAGTGGTTATCCTTTAGGTCCTGTTCACATTGGATTTTTCCACTACAGGTGTCCTTTTTTCTTTTTAATACCTTTTTTTGTATCCCTTAGCGACCAAATAATGTGTTGAAATCGGAAAAATTTGGACGGTGGCGAATTTTCGATTTCCTCAATATTTGATCCTTTCAAAAAAAACAGAAAATGTGGATATCCTTGAAAAAGGAGCAGCTCGGATTTTAATTTCAACGGATGTTTCATCTATAAACATCACATAACACAACCCCACTTTCCTTTTTTCTCGACATTTTCATGCAACCTATCGTCGCTTCCCTGCCTACCGTGCTAAGTAGGCAGTCAAGTTGATTTGGCATTTTCGTTATTACCTTGCCAAATCTCATCACACCACAATAACGTTCATCACAAAAAAATATGCAATTTACATACATACACATATGTATACTCGATCAACCCTGCAACCACTGTAGACCTGTAGGCAAGGTTAGGTGAAAAAGAAAAAATGATTGTCCTTTCTGGAGGTGAATATAGCGGACATTACAGTACACCACACATCAGAGTTGCATATCAGTTGCTCTAAAAAACTTTAGAACTTGAAAACAAAAAAAACAAGAAAACTGTCGTATTTGTAACAAAGTAGTGAAGTCAAGGAGCATTTTCTAATTATGCAAATGAATACACATATGTTTTTTTCTATATTATTAAAATATACCATCATTCTACCACGACCTTAAAATATTTATCTCACATATTTTCGCTGTGCTGGCAACCCTCTTCTGTCGATGTTCATTTGGGAGGTGAATTTCCCAAAATCCCATCTCAAAGCTTGCCTACAGTTCTACAGTGCCTGCAACAAGTCTGAAATACACATCAACAAAGAATTGAAACGTCATCAATTTACGGAGAAAAACACAACATAGTGTAAAACACTATGATACATACGCTCAAAACTACAATCAATTTACACATCGTTTGAGAGATTGAATACCCTGGTCATTTGAGGATATTTCCGAGCCAACAACTACTTAAAACAAAAAAAAAAAAAATGTTTGTGATGACATGGTATGACAATGTATGAAATTTTTGAAAAGGACAATTTTACAGAAAATGTTGAACTTTGCAGTACTTTAATACATACATATGTACATTAGACCGGGACGATTTGTAGGTACATACATATACATATATATATGTCCCAAAATTAATTGATACCGCGACATCAGAAATTATGATTCCTCTCATGTTTCTGATTTTACTCAGTATTTACATTCCAAAAGGCGATATCTCAGTGACGAAAAATGTGCCCAGTTGGAAAAGCAGTCATATATGAAAAGATGTGCCGAAAATTAACATTAAATTATGTATTCCCAAAAAAAAACTATGATTTCTTCTAAACTTTCTGTTATGTGGCTACCAGGTTATAGTAAATCGGATACGTTCTAGAATGCAAAGGTGAGCGAAGAGTTCCGGAATCGGCTCTCAGCAGAGAGGAAGAGAGCAATTGTACTGAGAAAATAAACGGACACTGAGATCACTCAAGGCAGATCTACAAAAGTAGGCGCAGGGGTGAATTCAGAAATTTCCCATATATTTTGTTGTTGTAATTTGTAGTGTGTAATGTCAAAATGATATCTCGCCGTGGTTAAAATCTGAATTCGCTTGGGATTCGCCCATTCCTATTGGCCATAATGTGAATTCGCTTTGATTTTGACATTACACTCTACCTTTGTAAATAAAAAAAGTAGTTTCTGAATTCGCCCGTGCGCCTACCTCTAAATTATTGTACCATGGAGCAACTCTCATCCAAACATTCCATTTCGCCTTACCTTGGCAAGGAAAAGTGGATGCATGACTTTCCTAGGACATCAAAATGAAAAAAATCATGCATTCTGGAATGTATAGATTCTATATGGCCTTTATATCCATTTATAGATGACCATACATTCATTACATTTTCCAACTGCGTTATTTCAGCAAACTCAACGCCATTTGAAAGTATAAAACTGACACATCAACTCATGCATACAAACGTAGGTACATATCGACGCTTCCAAACAAAACTGTACTAAGTCTGAAAAGTGTGTTTTGCAGGAGAAGCTCTCAAAGTTTAAACTCGATATGAAACTTCAGTTGTATGCTAAGTATATTTTCACCTGTAACTTTTGTTTGGATTAAACGATTAACACCAAAACTTAACAACATCAAGGTTAGGGTATGGTTTATAGAAAACCGTAAGAAAAAATACAAATTTGCTACGTGGTTTTTCATGGCAAGCTCTCAAAGTTTTTATTTTGTAAAAATCTCGAGTTGTATTATATGTACACTTTTGCTTATAACTTTTGATTGGATTGTCCGATTGATACCAAAATTAGACAGCAGCTAAATTAAGACACGCTCTACTTGAAAACGCCAAAAACGGGAAAATGTACTAAGTCGACTTAGTACAGTATTGTTTGGAAGCGTCGATATGTACCCAACAAAAAATCTAAGCCTTATTTAAGAATTATTACAGAAGATTTAAAGGCTAAGAAATAATGCCTGAAAATTTTAAGGGAAGCAAAGTTGTATGGGCAAGGTCTTAAAATAAGACTGATTTTCCTGTGTTGATGCCATCAGGCCATAAGGAATAATGTCACTCTCTGAGAGCCCACCTTATTCACATGGCTTATCCGCATGCGACATAAGACTTATTTAAGGCAATATGGCCTCATAATCGGGTAATATGTGGTGTATTTATACCTTATTAATGCCTTATTATTAAGGTGTTTTTTGTTTAGCTGCATAATACACTTTTTTGCGCAATTTAAGTGTTGCGGCAATTTAAAAATAAAAAAATATATATTCTGCTAGGGTCGAAACGTTATTATTCATGCGTTTTTTTTTGTATTGCAATCTTTAGACCTCCTCTGTTCCTCCCTCCGGCACCGGAATATGAAAATAGGCTGTTTTAGAGTAAGTAAACTGAAAGAAAAATTTCACTTTTCCAAAAACTGGATGGATCTACACCGAAAACCGCGAAAATTCCCAGAATTTCAAGGTATGTTTAGATTTATGTATGAAAAAAGTTAGAATTTTGCACTATTTTCATATTCCGGTCTCGGAATGATATAAGCGTGCACATTGAACCACTTAACACTTATAGGCGAATTCTGTAACTCCGTCTCATCTCAAGTCACAAAATTTGAGATTTGAGACATGAGACATTTTTAGTGACTTGAGCCATTTTTGGTATTCTGTAAGCCACAGTCACTAAAAATTTCACCAAAGACTGTGGTGAAAATGTACTGAGACTGTTTGAGATAACAAAATAATTTAACGAATACTCACTAATCGATTACATACGAAAATAGGTTTTGGAAATGAATTTATGAGCAATATATTGCATTAAAAAAAAAAAGCGTATCATTACTACTTATCACTTATAAAAATAGTTATGAATATAATGTTTTATGCGTGTTTTATCTGAACCGATTCGCAAAAAAAGTCATGTAACGTAAAACATTGAAATATCGATAAATATCGTATCACATCACTATTTACACTTGATCGAAATGGCGGAAAAAAGTAAGTCAGCAAAACCAGCAAAATTTTATTATTTTGCTAATTTCATACAAATAAATTTGTTTTATTGCAGAAAATAGCAAGCGAACAAGCAAAGAGCAAACAAATTGTAAGTTTTTATAAATTTTGACGCTTTATTTAGTTCACCTCAATGTTTTCTTTATTTTGTGACCTCCTCGCCACCAGGTCACTAATTAGTGACGTATTTTTTGAGACTTGAGACGTGAGCTCGCTTACGGAATACCAAATTGTCTCAAAATCAATCTCACCACGAAAAAGTCTCCAAAAGTCTCTATTAGTGACTTGAGACAGCTTACAGAATACTGGAATTAATTGCATGTCGGTTGGAAATGGACTGAGGCGACAATACACAATTTTTACGCTCGCCACACATTGTATCTACTTTGCTCATAAAAACTAAATTTCCTTTCTCTCTCTTTCGGATATGTATGTTAAAACGAAGTATGAAAACGATTGGATCAGAAACTGGGTGTAATACACATGCATAGGTTTAACAACTTAGCTAAAGCTTAGCTTATGAGTCTGTTCGCTGGGTAGGAACTCGTACATGAATTCTCATAGATTTACAGAAGGAAGAATGTTCATGCTATATTATATCAAAAATGAAAAATAGAACATTAATTTTTAGGGTACCGATCCAGTTTAAATGGCTGTTCAGCTTTTATGAATGTAGCAGTGAAAAGGTACACAAAGTGTAAATAACAAAATGTGGAAACAATGCTCAGCATGCAACAACGTTTTATTTAACAGTCGAAGAGTTCTATTAAGAGATTTTTTCATGGGGAATTTTCACAACCAGAGACTACTTTATAATTTGCTAAAGCAAACTTTTATCATACTATCAGTTCAACTACTTTTTTTTTAGAAATATAAGCAACTGTTTTGAAAAGCACTTTCCCTCTAAAAACTAATTTTTACTTAGGCTAGCCACACATGACGGCAGAAAACGCGCAGAACTTGGACAGAAAGTCATAAAAACGCGCGTCTTCATGTGTGCACATTTCCCGAAATACAAGGAAATCGAGGGTTTTTGTAATCCATCGTTTTCTGCCGCCATGTGTGGCTGGTCTTATCGGGACTCTTCTTTTAAATTCCGTATATTAATTTGAAATTTAGAGCAACTTAACCCTCTAGAAAAACGAAAACTTGTTTCAAGGTCTATTTCCGTGTCTTATTATCTGCAAATAAGCAGTCCATAAAATTAAATATGTGCACATGTACCTATGTACATACATATATGTATTTATGTATGTACATATATAAACGTAGCAACGCTGCTGTTAATTATTGGCAATATGCCTTGATTGCTAATGCAAATATGTATGTATGTACTACATATGTACATACATTAGACCATCCCGCAAAGAACCAGTACGTCATAATTCCATAAACATACATATGTATGTTTATGTACCTACATACATCATATGTATAACTACCGCCACGGTGCACTTAGGTTTTATGCGCTCCGGTATGAAAAATTTCCCTTTCCAGACAAAAATATAGAACTATGCCGAAGACTTGAAGAAAAATGTA
The DNA here is from genome assembly GCA_960531455.1 of Urophora cardui. Classification (NCBI taxonomy): domain Eukaryota; kingdom Metazoa; phylum Arthropoda; class Insecta; order Diptera; family Tephritidae; genus Urophora; species Urophora cardui. The sequence goes on from OY482672.1 coordinate 113,108,054, forward strand.
ATTGGACGACTTATTTAATTGGGTGGACCTCAATATTTATTTTCGGAAATGTTATACCTTATATTATTTTTTTCGATACGGTCTAATGTACATAGTAGATATGAATGTATGTATGTATGTACATTAGAGAGGTCTTAAAATTCAAATTAAGCTTATTTAACAGTTCCGGATAACAAATATACATTTTGGGCCCGATTGACGACGGTTTAGTGGTGTTTCACTGGGTTTAAAATTCAGATTGCCATAGAAGACTTAAAAACTTAGAGTCTAAAAATTTGAAAGGTGGTTCTGAGGCGATGCTCCAAATATTTTTCTTTTTACATTTCCTCAGTTTTCCTTTTGGCATTTATTCTTATTTGACAAAAAATTTTTCTTGAAGCATTTCACGGCAAAATAAATGCATGTTGCTGGCGAGATTTTACGGCTGTGCACTTAGTACTAGGCTTAAGCGAAAAATAAAAAAAACTTTAATTTTCTGGAATAAAAATAAAACTCAGAAAATAATCACCAAAAATAATTTTTTTTTATAAATTGAATAAACAAAAATTAATACACGTAGACTTTAGGCCATATAGGTAGGTTGTGTCACTGTGATTATATCTGTGTACTTCTTTTGCATTTAGCATTTCTCTTTCAGTATGATTTTTTTAATCAAAATTTGAAAAATAATTATTATCTGCAATACATATATATGTATGTAGAAAATAAATATATATTGATAATATAAATAAATTTGCTATTAGTGGAAACCGAAAGTTTTTTTAAGAAAAAATCATTAAGATGAATCTTCAATAAAAACATTAGAAATAGTAAGAAAGGGCTGTCCCAAGGCCCATTTAACAGGTCAGTTCAAGATAGATACACACGCCGTGAGCGAAATGTCAAAACTGCAAGGAGGACAAAATAATTTGACACCCAGCTCACCTGCAAATGATGGAGAAACGCAGAGAATGAAGAATTTGACGATTTGTAAACAGGAATGCATGTATAGAATATGCAGAAGTAAACAAATTGGACATCTGTTGAAGAAGAACAAGATGTCAGCTGATCTGACGAGCCGACCAGTTTAGTGGATCCAGGGCTGTCCTAAAATTGTCAATCACTTGTTATTATAGCTCTAACATTGAAAAATCTAATTTTTTAAGATAATGATGATTCGATATCTCCTCTTATTTAGTAAAGGTTAAAAACTTTGGTTTGCAACCATTTTACATTGCCATTTCGCTCACGGTGATTTTTTGACTTCATAGAGTATTCTGAACTTTGACCTCAATGTGCCACGCTTTAACCGCCACCAATCGTGGCCAAAATTTATGTGTAATATCCATAACTGTGTGACTACCGCTTGAGGGGCGGTAAAGTTTTTATTATAAACTTTTTATTTTATTTTTTCATATAAATTAAGTAAACTCTAATGTACATATGCATATATGTACGTACATACATAAGTACATACCCAATAAACATATTTCTTAATTCTCAGCTTGAGAAGCATTTGAGAGCTAACCATTACCTCAAATCTTCAATGATAGTTTCAAATAACTGTTGATAGCACTGTAGGCAAGCTTTGAGATGGGAATTTGTAAAATTCACCTCCCAAACTAAAGTCGCACATACATACATAGGTAGATTTTCAAGTTTTAAGCGGCAAAAAATATTTGATGGTATAGGTACATCTATTCAAAATTGATTGTTTAATGCAAAATTTTAATAATTTGTGTTAAAAGGCGATTTTACTGAAAAATATATACAGTGACTCAAAAAGTCAGAGTTTTTAAATTTATTTCAAAGAATTCTGTTGAAAATTCGCCTTTCTTAATTTCGTTTCAAAATGTAAAATTTTTCGATAAAAATCGGTTAAAGCAGTATTTCTAAGAATATGAAAAAAAAAATCGAAAAATCGTGGAAAGTTCCAAAAATGGATTAAAAATTTTGAAGTCCAGAATTAATAGAAATGAAAAATTTCGTCGATTTTATAGAACTGTTTTCTGGAGGGTGTTTGCCATATATGTACTTACGTGCGTCCGTTCCGATTCAAATTTCAGAAAAACCAATACAAATTTTCAGAACGTTGAAAGTTTCATATTATTATATTACAATTGAATGAGCTGCAAAATTGCTCACTAAAAAACTTCTAAAAAATGGAGCTTTAGAATTTTTAGCCTCTTTTTTTTGATAAGTATTTCCTTGGTTTCTTTGAAAAATTGAAAATACTTAAAATAGTCCTAAAGATGGATCAGAAGTTAATAACAATCGCTGATAAATATCTCGGTTACATTCGAGCATCACCTACTTAACCAAGATATGCGTTAGAAATATAAACATTAAAATCAAATATAAAAAACAAAAAAAAATTATAGTAGTAGGTACCTACATATGAAAAACCATCTAGTAGTGAAGTGCGGCATTGTAAAACTTAATTTTTTTTCGGCAAAATATTAATTCTACTAGGTATCATGCCCGAGGGTTAATTTGACTGATTTTGACAGAGCAAAAGCTTTAGGATCCATTACGACTACTTAAATTAACTGCTTTTAAATTATAAATATTCACGTTGAAACTAGCACTTAAAAAAATGTGAAAAAAACTAAAATATTCACTTCAGATATGCCAAGTTTCGACCATCTGGGAAGTGATGAATTATTGTTACCAGTCTATTTCCAACATATAGGTATGTTTTGTTATGTAATTGTAAAAACTTCACAAAATTAAATTTTGGTCGCATAAAACTTGAAAATTTTCCTTTGTGATTCGGCTGAAGCGGGTTACCAGCACAGCGAAAGTATGTGAGAAAAATATTTTAAGGTCGTATTAGAATGGTGGTAGATTTGTATGCTTCAGAACGGCAGTAACAGATCATTTCAAGCAATAACCTTCTCCTAGTTTCCAAACCCTCCTCTCCCCTCCCGAAAAACCTTAGCCGTAATGTTTTATATTACTGTTAGCATAAGTTTAAATTTAAGATGAATACCTGTAAACACCTTTTAAATATGTGCAAAGAAAAGACTGAGTCTTACTGCACTTTAAATAAATGAAATGAAATAAATGAAATGAAATAATATAGAACAAAGCATATATTCATTTGCATAATTATCAAAACGAATTTCAAAGCGAACTGGAGTTATGGAGTTAAAGAGACATACTGGATTAAGTGTAGCCCAGAGTTGCCATTGAAAAATTTTCGTGCTGGCTAGATTTGATTTAATTTGTGGCTAAAAATGGCAAAAAAATTTGGTTCGTGGCTAAAAATGGTTGCTAAAAATTTTCTTTCAAATTAATATGTTTTAAATTTATTTTTGAAATTCAGGCACAAAAGTATTGCATACAATATAAAGAAAAAATTATAAATTTGTGTAAAAATAAAATATTCATACATACATACATAGTATGTACTTAACTATATCTAAAAAAATTAGACATCATATTCAATATCTATCATTATATCGTAAAAATCCAATTATTGGGTTTTTTAAGAACAGCGGTCACCTCTCGGTAGTGGGCGGCATACAAGGCCGTAGCTAGACTTAAATTTAAGGTAGGGCAGCGTTGGTTTAAGGTAGGGCGGAAGTAAATAATGTATCACAATTAATCTGACATCAAGGCATGGCTTCCAAAATCAATCAATATAACTTTTCTCTAGGTCAGTGACGTACATTGGCTCAGATTTCCATCTGCCTACCGAAAGGGACGGCTTTACATTAAGGAGCCACGGTCCGAGAAAAATGTCTATCTCAGGGGTGTAGAGGGCCTTTCACAGATCTTAAAACTTGAATCAAAACTTGCCGGAGACTTATAGTTCACGAGATATTTGATGGTAATTTTTTCGTAGTTGGATGGGTCCATAGATAACTTTTTGGTTGCTTGTTTTTCCGACAGGGTAGGAATATGATGTATTGTGGAACGATTTTCCGTCATCCCTTGTCAAGTTTGGTTTGGAGACAAACCGGTTTCGGCTAATATGCGCCATCTTCAGTGTCTTCTTTCGTTCTCCAAACCAAACTTGACAAGGGATATTACCCCAGAAAGGGAATTCTTACGGTTGAGGGTTATTTTTTTAAATCGCGGCCGAAGGCCGCCTAAGCAAAATGGTGTTCTACACACATATTGTCGCCGGATAAATTAGTGTCGTATGTGAAATTTGGGCCAAATTGAGTTAATAATAGAGTTATACTAAACTAATCAAGATCTTTCGAATGACGTTATCCGTTTTTGCTATCTCTTTTAGTTTAAGATATATTGAACAGAATTTTGTCGTTTGTGCAAGGTCGCAAGCGATTTCGTCTAATTTCCAATGTGTTTTTAATTGCTGTAAATTTTTAATTTATTTACTTTTATGAGATATAAAATACAATATTTAACTAATTTAAAAAATCTTTAATTTAGTTCAAATTGGGAGCACATTTTGTCGTACGTCATACAAATTTCCTGCAAAACTGTTGCTAAAGCTAACATACGACAAAATTTTACTGAAGAAAATCCTTTATAAATTCCAAAATAATAAACAATATATAACAAAATTAAAATAATTTAAGAATTTTGTGGCCTAGTGGAGTTCTGCCAGACTTTGGAGAAAAACTAATGAGACGTTTTGGAGAAATACAATTCCAAACTTCTAACCTGTTTTCCACAAAGTCTTTAAATGCAACATACAACAATAATTTATCCGGGCGACGATATATACATATGTGCATGTTTTTATAAGTGCGTTTCCTCGGTAATCGTACGCAGTTTTGGGGGTTTGTTTGGTAAATTTTACAACTTAAAAACATCTCCGGTCGACGGGACTTTTGGATTTAGAATCAGAAGGACCTCCTCTACAACCCCTAATGAATAATTTTTTTTTCGACGCGTGGTAGACTGTTGGAAAATTTTCCCCGTACATTTAATACCTATTTGTTGACACATAATTATTGTGACAGTACATAAGCAATACTCATTGAGAATAAGCCAACAATATGGTTCAGCTTCCAGATTTAGATGTGGAGATGTGGAGATCTTTAAATTTGGTACGTGGGTCGCCTGTAGGTATGCACGCAAGTCAAGGTGAGAAAAAAACTGGAAAATGATTAAACGATAACCATAGAAAATTTAGACACCTCATTTTTCCATCGAGTAAAATGTTTTAGATTAGCACACAGCCCTAGTAATCAATTCCGCGCTTTTGGTGTTGTTCGCTCACAGTGAGATTAGTTTTTGTCAGAAAAGTGCCGGAATGAACCATTCCTTTAACCAAACTACAAAAATTCTATGGTCTTATTTAATTATATCTGTGATGCAGGGTGGATTCTCCATATCATACATTGCAATCGCAATAATTTTTTATCTCAAACTATGACAAAAAATTTAATTATAATAATTCATCTCACTTGTTGGCCTTTTTAAGGTAGGGCATTCTAATTTTAAGGTACGGGCCTGGCGGCATACCCTCCGAGTGTATTTCTGCCATGAGAAAGCTTCTAACAAAACTCGCCAGAGTTATAATGGCGGGGTGTAATAAGGCCTTTTGAAATAAGGCCTTTAAGGCCTTATATCGCAACCAAAGTGAGATAAAGCCTTTATTTTGTCATTATCAAAAAAAGGTCTTATTTCACATTTAAAACGCAATTAGGTCTTTTTTGAAATGTGCAATAACCCCTTTATTTATTTACGTGAGAACTTATGAGAATTCCAATGAGCAAATAACTGTTATATAAATAACAGAAAGACATCACTGTGGCGGTAGCCACGGCTGTGACACACAACCGGACTTGGATATCGTAGCCCAGAGTTATTTTTTATAAGCTCGGCCGAAGGCCGCATACGCTGAGGGGTGTATTACGCAGAAGGAAGTTTTTTCTTTATCTTCTCTATCCGGAGTAATATCTATGGCCCGGTCCACAGTGCTTTTGCGCAGAACACTTTTCTGCGTTGGCTGCCTTCGGTCGCGCTTATAAAAAATAACCCTGGGCTACGCCATCCGTCCGGATGTGTGCGATAACCGTGGCTACCGCCACGGTGATGTCCTTCTGCGTAGTACACCCTTCAGCGTAGGCAGGGTCTGGTACGATATGTCGAAAATTTTAATGTCGATCCCGCGTAGGCCTTCGGCCGCGCTTTTTAAAAATAACCCTCAGCCGATAGAATTCTATTTTCGGAGTAATATCTATGGCCCGGTCTACAGTACTTTTGCGGCCATTCCAACTCGCAAAATTGGTATCGATTATTAGCCTAGGTACTTGCCACAAAGAGAAATAAGACATTTTGAACCTTATTTCACATATCAAGTGAAATAAGACCTTATACTTAATAAATACTTTATTTCTCAATTGATAGCGATATAAGGCCTTAAAGGCCTTATTTCAAAAGGCCTTATTACACCCCGCCGTTATAATAGCGCCATTGTATTATTATTATTATCATTATGTCGTCATCACTAATTGACACTTTCTCTTCATAAATTAATTCTTTCTTCATTAATTTAATAAATTTAATGAGATCTTCTGTTATTTCAAATTGATTGCAACATTGTTTTACATTTTTTAAGCAATATCTTATAGTTGAAATTGCATTCAACATTGTAAGATTCATTTTGTTTCGATTTTTGGTTTTGACAATATTCATTAGGGAAAAGGTTCTTTCAACTTCGGCGTTGCTAAGTAGTAGAAGTAGCAAACAATATACAAATTCAGTTAGATCCTTATACGGACTTTTATCGACAGCCTACTATTCCACTAGCGAGTATCAATAGGCATTTACCGATAGTAGATGAATTAGCGTTACCACATCCTTCCTATGTGCAAAATTATGGTTCATTACAAGCGGTGGCTAAAAACGTGACTAGGGGCAAAACCGAAATTTTGGTGGCTAAAAAAACACGGCGGTGACTAAATCTAGCCACCAAATGGCTAAAACGGCAACGCTGGTGGAGCCATTGGCCAAATAACGGTAAATTGCCGATATCTCAAAAACCTTCCGATAGAATTAAAAATGAACCCAATTTTCGGAGTCTGCGACCGATTTTACATATAGGTAGGATAGTGGCGTTCAGAGTATTTTTTGGCTGTAGAGTCATGTGTAGGAAATTTAATTTTCTTCGGTACAGAGATAAATAGGATTAAGTGAAGCCATTGGACAAATAACGGTAAATTGCCGATGTCTCAAAAATCGTCCCATAGAATTAAAAATAATCTCGATTTTCGGAATCAGCGATCGGTTTTACATATAGATGGGATAGTGGCGTCCAAAGTACAGACAACAAATTTCATTATGTGATCCAGTGTAATTTGCGAATTCAAATTTTCTCAGGATTTCAGATTTTTTCGATTGGTGTTTATTGGGTATATGTATGTAGGTATATGCAGGGATGCCACTTTTGGGCTTTTCCTACCAAAACTGGTAGGTTTTATGCCTTTTGGTAGGTTGGTAGGACGATTTGAATTTTGGTAGGTTTTTGCCTTCGTTCAACTAACATCATTGATTTGGTACATTTGGTCACTTTGCCACAACACTGTTAAGAAAACGTGTCTTTTCAGTAGAGCTTTGTCACAAAACTTTGCTAAATAGAAACGTTTTCTTAGAGATTTTGTTATCACTCTTCTATACTTTCCAGATACTCATTGACTTTGTCCGAATATACATACATATCTCTTCTCAGCTGTCCCAACATAACAACAGACCACTGCCTCATGGGCATCCATGGAACGCGCATGGTTCTCCTTACAAACGATTTCTTTCGCATCTGCAGGGATGAGGAGGTATAATGCGTAGGGCACTACCTATACACTTGTCCCGCGCTGTCCAACTCCAGGTACGCTTGCCTCCACAGACACAGCTGGAGGATATTGAAAACAAAAAGGCATCTGATATTTTACGCTATATGAAGCAAACCAGGTGGTTCGTATACATGGTGTGTACTCGTAATGAAGAGCTCCACGTGGTATCACAACAGGTCATTAGACCTGCGTAGGTAGTAAATGTGTTTGCTGTACCAAGTGGAAACAATGTCCGCTATTTCCTTCGATAAATCTTCTAACGTTTCCTTGAGGATCAGTTGCTTGCCCTCATTATTTCTCAAATGTTATTCCACAAAATGTAAATCCTGATTTCCTCCAACCTGTCCGAATATGGTTTTTTTCAGAAACTGAGTTTGAAGCGCAACATGCATTTGTTGTAAAAGCAGAGCGTTCATAAAAGTAAATTAGAAAAAAAAATAATAAATTTTTTTTTATTTTAAGCGGTAAAAAAACAAGTGTCCGGTTACTGCGGGGTGGTCGGTTACTGGAACAGTTTCCCTAGATGAATTTGTTGAATATGATTAAATCTCGCATTTAAAAAAAAAAAATTGGTAGGCCTGAAGCCATTTTGGTAGGAAAAAAAATTTCTTAGTGGCATCCCTGGGTATATGGCGATTTTAGTCACCCCCTTTCGTATATGTAATGCAATTGCCTAGTGTTGGTTGCTTTGTCTAGTATTTTATTGTTGCTTGACTCGTTCGAATTTTTTGTTGCCGGATCTTTGACTGCTGTTCGTCTTGTATTGCTGTTCAGTTTGTTTATGCCATTGGATAATAAAGCACGCGTGTAGTCACTTCTGATTTTTTCGGTTCGGTGCGGTTGAGTTTTGTTTTGTTAGGGAGTACCTACGCATGTTCGAGTATGTGTGCTGGTCTGTCCGTTAACCGTGCAGGGTTCGATATCTGATGTAGTGCGGTATGCATTTAAAAATTTAAATTGGTTTCTTTCTTGTTTAATTGCTTGTACCTACATACATATGTATGCATGAATCAACAAATAATCAGATTGTGCATTAAGGGGTCCTGCTATGCGTTCATCCATCAGCAAGAATCAGCTGGTTTAGTGACGTAGTAACATAAACTCTCTTTCACCCAGTTTCGTTTCCGGTTATCTTAAAATTAATGATTGTGTGCGATAAATGTGAAATTTATATTAAAAAACTATTTTAAATAAAGAAAAATGAAGTGCCGCGTATTTAGTTGTGTGAACAATAGCTTTGTTCAACAACTTTACTTGCAAGAAGAGCGACAGTGACAAATTAAGAGTAAAAACGAGAAAAAGAGAAAATTATCAACCACAGTTATTGAACATAAAATTGTAAACATTTGCAAGTAAACAGCTGATGCGCTGTTTTCACAATTTGATTTTTAGGTTAGGTTGTAATTGAAATCTTTCAAATTGAAAATGAATGTAAATAACTGAATTAGGAAGACGAAAATCTACTTTGGATATTCCACAACATCGTCAAGATTCCTTTTTGCGCTAATTTATTTAGTATGAAATTAGAAATTTGAGATTAAAATGTTTGCATATTTCCAATTGAAATTTTTGCGATATGTTTTTGAAGCTTCTATTTTTAAACGGTTTTATTTAGCTCACCCCGTTTGTTTTATTATTTATTATTTATTCTTTATTCTTGGGTCAAATTTAGTAATTCAAATTTCACCCTCTTCCTGTCAACCGATTAATCTGAAATTTTGCACGCATGTATAACCCCGATGACAATGCAATATTATGAAAAAAAAATTCCGATAGGTGGCGCGTGGGTCGCTATATTTACAAAAATCGCATTTATGGTCCTATTTGGCTGAAATTCGGAACATGTATTACTACCTTGAAAAGAAATATTTTCTTAAAAAAAAAATTCCGCTAGGTGGCGCGTGGGTCGCTATATTTACAAAAATCGCATTTATGGTCCGATTTGGCTGAAATTCGGAACATGTATTACTACCTTGAAAAGAAATATTTTCTTAAAAAAAAAATTCCGCTAGGTGGCGCGTGGGTCGCTATATTTACAAAAATCGCATTTATGGTCCGATTTGGCTGAAATTCGGAACATGTATTACTACCTTGAAAAGAAATATTTTCTTAAAAAAAATTCCGCTAGGTGGCGCGTGGGTCGCTATATTTACAAAAATCGCATTTATGGTCCGATTTGGCTGAAATTCGGAACATGTATTACTACCTTGAAAGGAAATATTTTCCTAAAAAAAACTTCCGATAGGTGGCGCGTGGGTCGCTATAGAGGCGTTGGACTGCAATAAACTAACGGGCAAGAAACCTTGCAATAATGAAGCACTAAATGAATTAAACAGAATGCGAAATAAAAACTAAAAACTAGAAAATAAAAATAGGTAAAAAAACTTTTTAAGTTAAACGGTTTTATGTTATACATACATTGCAATGTTTAAGATAAATGTACTAAAAACCAAAAAATAATAAAAATAGGTAAAAAAACTTTTTAAGTTAAACGGTTTTATGTTAACATACATTGCAATGTTTAAGATAAATGTACTAAAAACCAAAAAAAAATAAAATAGATACAGTCGTGGGAATTATAAACATTTGCATAGACTAGACTAAAATAAAACCGGGGGGCACGTCAATTGTCTACAAATTATCGACTTAATGTGCGATAGAAGAATCGTTTAATTCGTCGTTAGGCAGTTGGCCCGCAGACGGTGAGGAAAATACTTACTATTTTCTTGCTCATGGAAATTCCAATAGTTATACACTCCATGTTAATAAAAGAGATGTTTCAACTAGTTTATCGTTGGACATTCACACGAGGAATCGTTTCACTGCTCGTAGTTTGTCTTTAATCGACAAAACATATGATAAAAGTACTACTCGCTCACCACTATGAAACCCTAAAACTCGCTTATAATCGAGCTTGCTAGCTGTTTTCCACATTCTAGCCCTACTTATCACACGTCCATCGTTGTCGGTTGAACAACTGCCTAATTATAGTGTAACATTACAAAACAAACATTTTAATCAACGATTGTAGACAATTGACGTGCCCCACGGTTTTATTTTAGTCTAGTCTATGCAAATGTTTATAATTCCCACGACTGTATCTATTTTATTATTTTTTGGTTTTTAGTACATTTATCTTAAACATTGCAATGTATGTATAACATAAAACCGTTTAACTTAAAAAGTTTTTTTACCTATTTTTATTATTTTTAAACTGCAAGTAGTTGCAAGTGAAAATTTTACTTGCAACTATTTTCAACTCTCTCGAAGTCTTACTCTCCCAATTTGGCACTCTTTTGCAAATTTTTTGGGTTATTGAACATAAAATTCGCAACTATTTGTAAAAGCAATTAAAAATTTTGAGTTATTGAACAAAGCTAATAACTAGTTCTATAAAGGTATTTTTTGCATGTTTGCTAAGTTTCTTTCTCGTCGATAACGTAGTCGATGACGTACTAACCGAAATGAAGCCAGTCTCACGGATGAATATTTTACTGAATATGGCTGAGTGCACAATCTTCTTTATTTGAATCAATGGTACATATGTATGTATGTAAGTATATAACAGTGTTGCGTGATTTTGATTTGGCTGAATCACGAATCAAAAATCTTTTCTGATTCTTGATTTAAAATATTTTCAAATAAAAGATAATTTTTATTTGTGATTCGTTTAAAAAAAGAATCAAAAATACTCTTTGATTCGTGATTCAAACTATTTTCAAACAAAAGATAAATTTGATTTGTGATTCATTTCTCAAAAGAATCAAAAACATTTTTTTCTTGATTCAAACTTGATGTGAAATCAGAATTATTAGAATCAAAAGATTTTTGATTCTTACAGATATATGTATATCAAAATGATCAGGGTGAAAAGAGAAATCGATTGAGCCATGTCCGTCCGTCTGTCCGTCCGTCCGTCTGTGCGCACTCTAACTCGCGCAAAAATTGAAATATTTTGATGAATGCAAGTTGGTATCAAGACTGGGACGGATGGTATTGAAAATGGGCGAAATCGGACCATGACCACGTCCACATTCCCTATGTAGTAAAAATCGGAAATTTGGTATCTCAGTAACTAATATAGCTGGAGCGATGAAATTTCACCCACGTATTGAGCTCAGGCCTTATGAAGAAATTTGGTGAAATTTTGGAAAATGGGCGGTGCCACTTATTAAGGGGCAAACATTGAAAGTTTTATAGGTCATAACTCAGAAGCCGTAGCAGATATATCGATGAAATTTGGTACGCGTCATTTACTTAGGCAAATGTTTGGAAGAAAAATTGCCAAAATTGGTTGACGACCACGCCCACTTTTATATATGGTTATTATAAAGTGGCCTAATAAAACATTTTAATTTAATTTGAAATTGTGTGGCATAGACCAGAAACAAAAAACAGAAAAATTTTGGAAAATTGGTGTGGCACCGCCCCTTTTTAGACAAAGAAATCTACGAGATTTCGGAGCCTTTAACTCGATAAATAATTGAGATATTATGACGAAACTTTGTGCATAAACTTGTATGACATGTGGTAATACGTGTTCAAAATTTTAACGAAATCGGGGTATGACCACGCCTACTTTTTAACAAAGATATTTATGGAACACCCTTTTGGAATTTTTAACGTCTTTGTAACTAAAAGTCATAATATTTATATGCTTAGTTTGATGACTGATACAAATTTTGAAGATGGGCGTGGCTGCGCCCACTTTATGCGGCACTCGCTTCATATAAAATACACCCTATATCGAAACAAACGGAAACAAATAATCAAAGCATACAGCTGAGTATCTAATGTTCGATTTCACTCCAACTTAAGCTTACTTACTTGTTCTCTAGGTCTTTTAGTTTCTGAAATATATGTATGTATGTATATAAGTCAATTTGAAAACTTTCAATTTTTTACGAGAATTTGAAGAAAAAATTGACTTTGTCAGGCCAGATCTTTAAAACAAACGTTTTTATCCTTAGTTTTACTCCTTTACGTGAAGGCCCATTCTATTGGCTAAAAGATAAGCTATCAATGAAGAAAATCCATTGTAAAATGGAAAAGTTATAGGCGATCAAGTAAATAAACGAGTAAGACTAAAGGTAAAAACGTTTGTTTTAAAGATCTTGGCTGACAAAATCAATTTTTTCTTCAAATTTTCGTAAAAAATTGAAAATTTTCAATGCCTTAAACTTTAAGGCTTAAAGAGACTTACTGGATTAAGTGGAGCCATTGGCCAAATAACGGTAAATTGCCGATATCAAAAACCTTCCCGTAGAATTAAAAATGAACCCGATTTTCGAATCAGCTACCGATTTTACATATAGATAGGATTGTTACATCCAAAGTACATACAACAAATTCCATTTTGTGATCCAGTGTTATTCCCTTTTTTTATAATACCCATATATAAAAGTCAGCGTGTTCGTCAACCGATTTTGACAGGTTTCCGTCCAAACATTTTTCCTAGCAAATAAATCACACGTACCTATGTATGTATCTGCTGAGGTTTCCGAGATATGACTTATCCAAAATTCGTCCTTTAATAAGTGCGCGTGGCACCGCCCATTTTCAATATGAATCGTATCTGTCCCCATAAGGATCTGTATACATATTTCATCTAAATATTTCAATATTTCCACAAGTTAAAGTATTAATATACAGACGGACGGCCGAACATGGCTCAATCGATTTCTTTTTTCACCCTGATATAAAAGTATAAAAAATATGTTATTTAGTAAAAGAATCTCATGAATTCTGACGACAACAACAATACAACAGCTCTCTGTCTTCAGTTCACCGACGATGACAAATATGGAATTGAATGTAATGATGGAGTAGTTACACTGGTAGTGTATGAATTCAGTAGTGATTCTGATGATTATTTATTATTATACCGCTCAGCTCTAAGAAAGCAAATAGAGAAAGCAAGAGGAAAATAGTGCATGGATTCCAATATCAAATAAAAAGCAACGAGAGAAAGCAAAAGTTTCCACACGGAAAAAACTACTAATGTCACATTTCTTTATACATATATGTATTTCAATTTCTTTTTTTTTGATATACCCAATATATGGATATGGCATCCATAGTTTATGCATCAGACAGGATTATCCATATACATATGTACATATATAGATGTGCACTAATATAGTTTTTTTCCGTGCATGGAAGGAAGGAAGAAGGGGTGTGGAATCACAAAGAATCCAAAGCATTAAAGCCAAGGTGTAAGTACAAGCAAAAAAGTGGAAAAGATGTAATGAAATGCGCAAGTGTTACTGATGCTAGATGGCAGGAAATTTAATTTGGTATTATATCATGTTCAGACATAAAAATTAATTAAGTCAATTGAACATCTTTAGATTTGGTGTTCAGACATATTTAATTTACTTGGCCCATTTAACAGGTCGGCTCAAGATACATACACACATACACGCCGTGAGCTGAATATCAAACTCTCGTGACCTAAATGTCAAAATTGCAAGGAGGACGAAATAATTTGACATTCATCTCACAATTTTTACCAATCGTAAACACGAATGCATGTATAAAATAAGCAGAAATAAAAACAAATTTGATAGGTGATGAAGAAGAACAAGAATGCAGCTGATCTGACGAACCAACCTGTTTAGTGGACACTGACGCTAATCACATTTCTCTTTTCATGACATTTCATTCTACTTATGAAACAAGCCTTTTAACAGGGTTGCATGCAGAATTGTTCTTCATTAACAACTCATTAGCCGTGTTTCACATACGGTGATCCTAACCCAGATAAAAATTTTTGCATGTAAGAGCCTATACACACTTGCGACTCAATCGATTTGGTCGAATTGGACTGTTGTATTCACACTACTCCAACTATTTAGTCGAATCGGTGGCAGCTATTCACACTTGAGACTAAATAGTCGTGCGATTGACAATGACATAGTGTTGCCAATGTTCACATTTTACTCAGCAAATTTTACATTAGTGGTCTTCATATAAAGTGATCAGGCCCGTAGCCAGGAATTCGTTTCGGGGGGGGCTTACAGAAATTATGGACAAATTGCACTCCCCCCCCCCACATACATATACATATGTACATACATAGGTCAAATGAAAGTTATTCATATTGGTTGATTATTTTGAAAATGAATATGGAAAAAATTTGTACATATGTACAAGATTACTGAAAAGCTATTTTAATTGACTTTTATTATGTACATACATACATACATATACATATGGAATGTGGTACAAAAGTTCATATAAAACTTTCTTTTACAATAACCTTTTCATCAAAGAAGTAGCTTTCTGGATTTGTTTTTTGATAAAATGTCTATGACATGGTCAGGATCAACAGCAATATCCCAGTGAATGGAGATCATAGCGAGAACTCGAACTTAGGCTTCCTTACTTGTTATCTAGAAATTTAGTGTTGGCAGAAAAAATTTTGATATATTTAATTTAACGAGCACAGGCCCATGTTATATTTAATTTTTTATTTTTTATAAACTAGAAAAAAACTTTTTAAGCATGGATGTAACTACAGCTGTTTCGCCTTAGATCCCTCTAAGACTCATCAGGTTACTTTTGCTTCTGCCAAGACTCGAACTTGCGCACTTTGGTTGGGGCTAGGTTCACGAAAAAAGGGCTTGAAAGAGCTAAATTTTTTAAAGAAAATCCAAACCCGCTTTCGCCATGCTTGACATTCGAATTTGTGAGACGCGAGTTGAGGAAATTACAAAAAAAAAATACTTCCTTCGAATTTCGGGGGGGGCTTGAGCCCCCCGAGCCCCCCCCCTGGCTACGTGCCTGAAAGTGATGAAGTATTAAATTGTTAAAGTTTATCTGCATTCTTACATGAAAGCACCTTCTTGTCAGCTGTCAACTTGATTAATAAATAAAAAACAATAAAATAAACAAAAAGTGCATACATTGTTTGGCTTTGTTTCTTATTAAACTAGCAACTAGCTGTCAAGTAAATGAAAAGAGAAAAACGGAAGGAATTACGCTCATAAAGGCGAAACGAACAGAAGTACAAGAAACGGAAAATAGTAAAAATCAGCCATTAATAATTTTCATGAAATTTCATTTTCATTATTTCTATTTTAAAATGCGATTAATGACATTTGAAGAGAACAACAATATCAAGAAACATATGAAAACGGAAGTAAATATCCTTAGTTAGATAATTCTTGTCTATAACTACACCATTTCCAGGTGGATTTTAGAAAGCGTCAACTGGATTTTAGAAAGGGGAAATTGGATTTTAGAAATGTCGATTTGATTTTAGAAAAGGGAAATTGGACTTTAGAAACTGTAAATTGGATTTTCGAAAATTTATATAATTATTAATTTATACTTTCATACGCAATAAAAAATTTCTATTCGAAAAATTCTGTGTAAAATTTATTATAAACGCACATTCTGAAATCCAATTCACGCTTTCAAAAATCCAATTTTGTTTTCTAAAATCCTTTTAACGCTTTCTAAAATCCAATTGACATTTCTAAAATCCAATTTCCCCTTTCTAAAATCCAATTGACATTTCTAAAATCCAATTTCCCCTTTCTAAAATCCAGTTAACGCTTTTTAAAATCCATCTGGAAATGGTGTAGTTAATAAGAAACGAACCTTTTGTTTTTAAACATTTTGAAAATATTAATTGAAATATTCAATCTCTACAATTTACCAAAAGTGAAATAAAAGTAGTGCTGTCAGCATGGCAACTCTTTCCACTACGAATATCACTGTTGTTGTTGTAGTCGTTCGACTAAATTGTCTCAAGTGTGAATACGTAGAAGGGCGCCTTGCTGATCAAGCAGTTGTACAACTGTTTCAGTTGGAATGAAATTGGGCTGCAAATCCAACTGTTTCAGTTGTACAACTAATTGAATGTAGTGTGAATGCTTCCATACATTCCCATGCAAATCAACATTCGACTAAATCGATTGAGTCGCAAGTGTGTATAGGCTCTAAATGCAACAACAAAGATTTCAGCTCGATTAAACCAGATAAATTGCTGGTTCAATTTCTGATCCGCCCTGTTCGATTTGTTTTTTCCGTACTGATTTGGCAGCACAGTGCTTTTTTGATTTGGCAGAACTGAAAAGTGACATTTGTGTATGTATACATATATATACATATACCCTGCAGTAAATTTGTTTCACTGCTAAATGATCATTGATCATTCTATGTTGAATATTCATCACTATCGTTTTGCGTTGGTGCAAGCTATATTGAAAAAACCAAACGAAATACCATCTAGGCGGTTAAAAACCCATGAGCCAGCTTGTATTTCGGTAGGTTTTTTGACATTTGGCAGCTTTTCTGACAAATTTTTTTCAATTTGACAACTATAAAACAAATTATATTTAAAATAAAAAATATATGGAAATACAAATTAAATTAATAAAAAATATGTATATGGAAATACATATTTCAAATTTGCCTCTTGTAAGCTTCTGCTTTGGCCGTAAGGGGAAAGAAGAAGTCCAGAAGAAAAATTATACTGCGCACTGGCTTCTCTTTATAACATGGAATACATAGCTATCCCGCCATTTGAGTTTCATAATTTATTTCAGTAATTTAAATTCAAATTTCCAAAAAAATAATTTTTGAAATAGTTATTTTCATTTAGTTTGAAGTTTAAAGTCAATCAAATTGTTTTTGAGGGAGTATTTGTCTCTTTTCAACGTACAGAAGAATTGTTTTTGCGCTATTATAACTCTGACGAGTTTTATGGCCGAGCTTCTCTCCCAATTCGAGGCGTGCTCCTTTTGTTTTTCCTACCATTGGACAGTTTTATGCCGGCTCCGAACTGAGTCATATAGGCATGAGGAAAGCAAACCATTTATTTGAAAAAATTCAGGAGCCTTTATAGGAAAGCATTCACTGATGCCTCCTCATGATGAATTTCACCTGTGATTCATAAAGGATTCATTTCAGATTTTTACTGCTGGGTATATGTTGTATATGTTTCTTCTTCTTTTTAGTTCTTTTCAAGTGCAGCCAATTTTCATTATGAGCCGGATTGTTTCAGTAAAAATTTATCTTAACCCAGACCCAGATGTAATAACTGAAATGCCCCTATTAATTTCTAATGAAGCATTAACTTGGTCAATTTTTGTATGGTAAATTGAGAATCATTGGGCTTGAAAATTGAATGAAGGCTCTTAATGTTCAATTAAGGTTGTGTCTGAACATAACATTAGACTCTAAGCACAAAAAATACATCTGACTGGACTTTGGGATAAGTAAGCGATTGACGCAAATATCTAAAATTTTTGACCTGCAGAAAGTTGCCTATCTAGTACAGAAGTAAGACTGCAAAATATTATTGATGCATAAAATTCATTTGCTAGATAAAATTAATTTGCTAAGAAAGAGTTTTTAGTGCTTAGCACGAAATTTTTTTATTTTAATTCAATTTTTAATTGTTGGGGTTAGTGGAAAAAAATTCAACAACTATTTACAGCGAAGGTTGAGTGTATAGCTATTTCACGAAAAACCAATTTCGATCATCAGCACTCTTTTCGGAAGTGGACGCACCGGGGATTGAACCCGAGTCCATTCCAACTTCAGCCGCAATGACCCAACGGATAAACACACTCGGCCATTGAGACTCTGTGCAAGCTGTTGGATTTTCCCCACTTTTGCCTTTTTCATTTTCAACATTAACGTTAGTGTGTATATGCTTTTGCATATATTCTCCACAAACGTGCTGAATTTTTTGTTGTAGGCAGTTCGCAATGAACATTGTTGTTGGTATTTTACCACTTACCCCAACAATTAAAAATTGAATTAAAATAAAAAAATTTCGTGCTAAGCACTAAAAACTCTTTCAAGTAAAATTGTTAACGTTGTTTGGTATATACATAAAATAAAATACCAACAACAATGTTCATTGCGAACTGCCTACAACAAAAAATTCAGCACGTTTGTGGAGAATATATGCAAAAGCATATACACACTAACGTTAATGTTGAAAATGAAAAAGGCAAAAGTGGGGAAAATCCAACAGCTTGCACAGAGTCTCAATGGCCGAGTGTGTTTATCCGTTGGGTCATTGCGGCTGAAGTTGGAATGGACTCGGGTTCAATCCCCGGTGCATCCACTTCCGAAAAGAGTGCTGATGATCGAAATTGGTTTTTCGTGAAATAGCTATACACTCAACCTTCGCTGTAAATAGTTGTTGAATTTTTTTCCACTTACCCCAACAATTAATTTGCTAATTTCTCCTAAAAATATACGTAATTTTCCGATGAAAAATGTTGAATCAGTATCTCCAAGCTTATACAAAAATCCTGAAAATTCGAGAAATTTTTTTTTAAATTTTGGAAATTTCCTCGAATTTTTGTATAAGCTTGGAGACACTGATTTAAACATGTTTCATCGGGAAATTTCGTATATTTTTAGGAGAAATTAGCAAACTAATTTTATCTAGCAAATGAATTTTATGCATCTGGGGCATTTTGTCCATTCTTTAAAGGAATTGGGGCACCTCCAAATAAAGGACTAGACCAATAATATTTTGCAGTCTTACTTCTGTACTAGAAAGGCTACTTTCTGCAGGTAGAGCAATAATGATTTCAAAAAAGCCCCAATTCGCTGCGCCCTAATACTTATGTATGTACATATGTAGGTGACTACATATTGTGAGTGAAAAGCCATTGAACTAAGAATATTAAATATGTATGCAAATGTATATATGTATATACATTAGACCGGCCCTTATTTCATCAAATATTTATCGATTTTAAACCGCCGGGCTTAGTAAGTTTCCTTTTTATCTAAATACTTAAAATATAAAATTTGGTGATCGGATAATGGCGCACAATCCATTTTTTATTTCAAAAATCCTCTTTTTAGGTGTAATGCCGAGGCCAGTTTATTTGTTTATTTAGATATAACATTAAATTGTACAACTAAGACTACAAGTATTTTATATGTACATATGTACCTACATCAACCTTACAAAAAAACAGTATTTTAAATAAATACATATACAAATTAGTAAAATTTTTGAGATATGCACTTCGTTGCCTCAATTTCTCTGAGCCACCCCCAGCATACTTAGCTCGTTGTCAACTAATTGAACTAATGTCGGAAAAATCGAAGGATTTACTTATCGGGTTCGTTTATGTTTTACACAGTCACGGGGAAAATAGATCGCCCAAGTCTTCTAAGTAAGATTAAATTTATAGTCCCAATAAGATCCTTTCGTACTTTTGAAATATTTTATATTAGCTGCAGTAGAACTCTCTATGTATAGTTCCAAAGCTCCATTGAGAAGAAATTTATCAGAAATTAATAAGCTCTCAAGCACTTTGAATCTTGATCTCACGTTCTCTAAAAATGTTTTGAATAACGAACTTAAACTGTTCTTATTACAAAATCATAATTTTCTTTTGTTAAATTCAATCTTTATATTTTAAATTTATATATGTATGTATGAATTATTATGTGTAGGTACTTATTTTTATACTAAACTAGCTGGCCCGGCAGACGTTGTTCTGCCTAAAATTTATTCCTATAAAGCTATAAAACTGTCAATTCTCTGAACAAAAGAGATATACATATATTCACCGCGACAAACCTAATTTCTCCTATCCCTGTCTCTGTCTCTATCTCCATCTCCATCTCCATCTCCATCTCCATCTCCATCTCCATCTCCATCTCCATCTCCATCTCCATCTCCATCTCCATCTCCATCTCCATCTCCATCTCCATCTCCATCTCCATCTCCATCTCTATCTCCATCTCCATCTCCATCTCCATCTCTATCTCCATCTCTATCCCTATCCCTATTCCTATCCCTATCTCAAAATGTATAGGAAAATAATTTTTTTTTGTGCATTTTTCGGGAATTTTATTGGATATTCTCCTATTCTGGCCAGAGAACAATCTGAATTTGCATGAATCATCCAAATCGGTGCAGGCGTTCTTGAGTTATAGGCGTTTGTACTAACGCCACTTCCTTTTATATATATAGATAAACAAAATGTATGGGAAAATAATTTTATTTTTTTTATTTTTCGGAAATTTTATTGGATATTCTCCTATTCTGGCCAGAGAACATTCTGAATTTGTCTCAATCATCAAAATCGGTGCAGGCGTTCTTGAGTTATACGCGTTTGTACTAACGCCACTTCCTTTTATATATATAGATATACAAAATGTATGGGAAAATAAATTTTTTTTTAATTTTTCGGAAATTTTATTGGATATTCTCCTATTCTGGCCAGAGGACATTCTGAATTGGTGTCAATCATCCAAATCGGTGCAGGCGTTCTTGAGTTATACGCGTTTGTACTAACGCCACTTCCTTTTATATATATAGATATACAAAATGTATGGGAAAATATTTTTTTTTTTGCATTTTTCGGGAATTTTATTGGATATTCTCCTATTCTGGCCAGAGAACAATCTGAATTTGTCTGAATCATCCAAATGTATGGGAAAATAATTTTTTTTTGAATTTTTCGGGAATTTTATGGGATATTCTCCTATTCTGGTCAGAGAACAATCTAAATTGGTGTCAATCATCCAAATCGGTGCAGGCGTTCTTGAGTTATACCCGTTTGTACTAACGCCACTTCTTTTTATATATATAGATATACAAAATGTATGGGAAAATAAATTTTTTTTTGAATTTTTCGGAAATTTTATTGGATATTCTCCTATTCTGGCCAGAGAACATTCTGAATTGGTGTCAATCATCCAAATCGGTGCAGGCGTTCTTGAGTTATATGCGTTTGTACTAACGACACTTCCTTTTATATATATAGATATACAAAATGTATGGGAAAATAAATTTTTTTTTAATTTTTCGGAAATTTTATTGGATATTCTCCTATTCTGGCCAGAGGACATTCTGAATTGGTGTCAATCATCCAAATCGGTGCAGGCGTTCTTGAGTTATACGCGTTTGTACTAACGCCACTTCCTTTTATATATATAGATATACAAAATATATGGGAAAATATTTTTTTTTTTGCATTTTTCGGGAATTTTATTGGATATTCTCCTATTCTGGCCAGAGAACAATCTGAATTTGTCTGAATCATCCAAATGTATGGGAAAATAATTTTTTTTTGAATTTTTCGGGAATTTTATGGGATATTCTCCTATTCTGGTCAGAGAACAATCTAAATTGGTGTCAATCATCCAAATCGGTGCAGGCGTTCTTGAGTTATACGCGTTTGTACTAACGCCACTTCTTTTTATATATATAGATATACAAAATGTATGGGAAAATAAATTTTTTTTTGAATTTTTCGGAAATTTTATTGGATATTCTCCTATTCTGGCCAGAGAACATTCTGAATTGGTGTCAATCATCCAAATCGGTGCAGGCGTTCTTGAGTTATACGCGTTTGTACTAACGCCACTTCCATTTATATATATAGAAGATAGATATACAAAATGTATGGAAAAATAATTTTTGTTTTGCATTTTTCGGGAATTTTATGGGATATTCTCCTATTCTGGTCAGAGAACAATCTAAATTGGTGTCAATCATCCAAATCGGTGCAGGCGTTCTTGAGTTATACGCGTTTGTACTAACGCCACTTCCTTTTATATATATAGAAGATAGATATACAAAATGTATGGAAAAATAATTTTTGTTTTGCATTTTTCGGGAATTTTATGGGATATTCTCCTATTCTGGTCAGAGAACAATCTAAATTGGTGTCAATCATCCAAATCGGTGCAGGCGTTCTTGAGTTATACGCGTTTGTACTAACGCCACTTCTTTTTATATATATAGATATACAAAATGTATGGGAAAATAAATTTTTTTTTGAATTTTTCGGAAATTTTATTGGATATTCTCCTATTCTGGCCAGAGAACATTCTGAATTGGTGTCAATCATCCAAATCGGTGCAGGCGTTCTTGAGTTATACGCGTTTGTACTAACGACACTTCCTTTTATATATATAGATATACAAAATGTATGGGAAAATAAATTTTTTTTTAATTTTTCGGAAATTTTATTGGATATTCTCCTTTTCTGGCCAGAGGACATTCTGAATTGGTGTCAATCATCCAAATCGGTGCAGGCGTTCTTGAGTTATACGCGTTTGTACTAACGCCACTTCCTTTTATATATATAGATATACAAAATATATGGGAAAATATTTTTTTTTTGCATTTTTCGGGAATTTTATTGGATATTCTCCTATTCTGGCCAGAGAACAATCTGAATTTGTCTGAATCATCCAAATGTATGGGAAAATAATTTTTTTTTGAATTTTTCGGGAATTTTATGGGATATTCTCCTATTCTGGTCAGAGAACAATCTAAATTGGTGTCAATCATCCAAATCGGTGCAGGCGTTCTTGAGTTATACGCGTTTGTACTAACGCCACTTCCTTTTATATATATAGATATACAAAATGTATGGGAAAATAAATTTTTTTTTTTTAATTTTTCGGGAATTTTATGGGATATTCTCCTATTCTGGCCAGAGAACAATCTAAATTGGTGTCAATCATCCAAATCGGTGCAGGCGTTCTTGAGTTATACGCGTTTGTACTAACGCCACTTCCTTTTATATATATAGATATACAAAATGTATGGGAAAATAAATTTTTTTTTTGAATTTTTCGGGAATTTTATGGGATATTCTCCTATTCTGGCCAGAGAACAATCTAAATTGGTGTCAATCATCCAAATCGGTGCAGGCGTTCTTGAGTTATACGCGTTTTAACTAACGCCACTTCCTTTTATATATATAGATATACAAAATGTATGGGAAAATAAATTTTTTTTTTTTAATTTTTCGGGAATTTTATGGGATATTCTCCTATTCTGGTCAGAGAACAATCTAAATTGGTGTCAATCATCCAAATCGGTGCAGGCGCTCTTGAGTTATACGTGTTTGTACTAACGCTACTTCCTTTTATATATATAGATATACAAAATGTATGGGAAAATAAATTTTTTTTTTAATTTTTCGGGAATTTTATGGGATATTCTCCTATTCTGGCCAGAGAACAATCTAAATTGGTGTCAATCATCCAAATCGGTGCAGGCGTTCTTGAGTTATACGCGTTTGTACTAACGCCACTTCCTTTTATATATATAGATATACAAAATGTATGGGAAAATAAATTTTTTTTTTTAATTTTTCGGGAATTTTATGGGATATTCTCCTATTCTGGCCAGAGAACAATCTAAATTGGTGTCAATCATCCAAATCGGTGCATGAGTTCTTGAGTTATACGCGTTTGTACTAACGCCACTTCCTTTTATATATATAGATATACAAAATGTATGGGAAAATAAATTTTTTTTTAATTTTTCGGGAATTTTATGGGATATTCTCCTATTCTGGCCAGAGAACAATCTAAATTGGTGTCAATCATCCAAATCGGTGCAGGCGTTCTTGATTTATACGCGTTTGTACTAACGCCACTTCCTTTTATATATATATTTATACAAAATGTATGGGAAAAAAAAATTTTTTTTTTTGAATTTTTCGGGAATTTTATGGGATATTCTCCTATTCTGGCCAGAGAACAATCTAAATTGGTGTCAATCATCCAAATCGGTGCAGGCGTTCTTGAGTTATACGCGTTTGTACTAACGCCACTTCCTTTTATATATATAGATATACAAAATGTATGGGAAAATAAATTTTTTTTTTGAATTTTTCGGGAATTTTATGGGATATTCTCCTATTCTGGCCAGAGAACAATCTAAATTGGTGTCAACCATCCAAATCGGTGCAGGCGTTCTTGAGTTATACGCGTTTGTACTAACGCCACTTCCTTTTATATATATAGATATACAAAATGTATGGGAAAATAAATTTTTTTTTTTTAATTTTTCGGGAATTTTATGCGATATTCTCCTATTCTGGCCAGAGAACAATCTAAATTGGTGTCAATCATCCAAATCGGTGCAGGCGTTCTTGAGTTATACGCGTTTGTGCTAACGCCACTTCCTTTTATATATATAGATATACAAAATGTATGGGAAAATAAATTTTTTTTAAGAATTTTTCGGGAATTTTATGGGATATTCTCCTATTCTGGCCAGAGAACAATCTAAATTGGTGTCAATCATCCAAATCGGTGCAGGCGTTCTTGAGTTATACGCGTTTGTACTAACGCCACTTCCTTTTATATATATAGATATACAAAATGTATGGGAAAATAAATTTTTTTTTTTAATTTTTCGGGAATTTTATGCGATATTCTCCTATTCTGGCCAGAGAACAATCTAAATTGGTGTCAATCATCCAAATCGGTGCAGGCGTTCTTGAGTTATACGCGTTTGTACTAACGCCACTTCCTTTTATATATATAGATATACAAAATGTATGGGAAAATAAATTTTTTTTTTAATTTTTCGGGAATTTTATGGGATATTCTCCTATTCTGGCCAGAGAACAATCTAAATTGGTGTCAATCATCCAAATCGGTGCAGGCGTTCTTGAGTTATACGCGTTTGTACTAACGCCACTTCCTTTTATATATATAGATATATAAATAAACAAATAAAGAAAATAATATTTCTTCGCTAGCTTCAGGTCAATTAAAACAAGATGTTTTCCAAATTTCTTATTTTCCCGATATATTTCGATCACCCTCGCCCAGGGCCGTGCGCACGGGGGGGGTTTTGGGGGTTAAAACCCCCCCCATGACCAAATCTAAGTTGCAATGATTTTGCAAAAATTTTCAAAACACAGTTTATAAATTTTGCATTCAATCTTGACTCATAATTTTTGACAAAATTAGTACAATAATTTTACGGAAGAAGAAATTGGTGAAAGTTGCAAAAAATAAGGTTGGCCAATACATAAGTTCGGCACTTTGAATTGCACTTGGAACTTTCCGAAATTACAAAGTTGTGTAGCATATGTTCGTTTGAAATTTTTCAAAAAATTGTGCTGATAACAAAAAATTTTAATTTTTTGAAAACAGTGAGCAGTTTCAATTAACAAGTACTGTAAACAGTACTATTCAGGACCTGGTTAACTAGGTTTTGATGAATCAGAATTAGACCAGATAATTCAACTATTTTGGCAAAGGGATGTTCTCATTGTTTGTTTACGTTTGACGGAAACACGGTGTATTTATATAATGCGGATACCGCTTAAGGTGGGCGTAGCCACACCCATTTTCAAAGTTAGTATCAATTATCCGACTAAGCATATGAATATTATTCTTTGTGCAAAATTTCATTCCTTTATGACTTTTAGTTACAAAGATGTCACGTCACAAATTGCACAAGGCCATTTTAGAAATGTTTTTGTAAAAAAGTAGGCGTGGTTATACACCAATTTCGCTAAATTTTTTAACGCATATTAGCACAAGTAATAAAAGTTTGTGGCCGCTGTGGTGCAGTGGGTAGAGTGCTCGCCTGCTATGCCAGAGGTCTCGGGTTCAAACCACGGTCCGAGCCAAACAAATTTTTCTAATTAGTAAAAATCCAATTATTGGGTTTTTTTAAGAGCAGCGGTCACCTCTCGGCAGTGGGCGGCATACCCTCCGAGAGTATTTCTGCCATGAAAAAGCTTCTCACAAAAAATGCATTCGCCGTTCGGAGCCGGCATAAAACTGTAGGTCCACCCAATTAGTAGGAAAAACAAAAAGAGCACACCTCGAATTGGGAGAGAAGCTCGGCCATAAAATTCGTCAGAGTTATAATATCGCCATTGTATTATATTATTATTATTATTATTCGTCATAAAATATCAATTTTAATAATTATTTTTTGAGTTATGGGCTCCGAAATCTCGTAGATTCCTTTGGCCAAAAAGGGGCGGTGTCACGCCCGTTTTCAAAAGTTTTTCTGTTTTTTGTTTCCGGCCTATTGTGGGACTCATGCCACAAAATTTCAATCAATTATCTTTATATTTGACAGAATTCTTTTCCGTACCTCGAAGAATCACAATGTTAAACGGACTTTAATTATAGCCATGTATTCATAAAAGTGCGAATAATATGCCACCATATCACAAATTCTCTATCAAATACAGAAAAATTTTTACAACCAAAAAAGTTTCTTGGGTATTATTTTAAGCATCAGAGTATGCAGTTTCAGAAAAGTTAGAGAACATTTAAATTTATGATGTATGGGTCTGGATATCTGTTTCAGCAAATATGTTTATCTTAGCGAAAAATGTATGCGAATGCAAACCAAAATTAAAAACCCCCCCCAAGGCTAATTCCTGCGCACGGCCCTGCCCTCGCCCTTCCCTTGAAAATGATCACCGAGGGTGATCGAAATATATCGGGAAAATAAAAAATTTGGAAAACATCTTGTTTTAATTGACCTGAAGCTAGCGAAGAAAAATTATTGACGTATATAGGTCGCCAAAAACAACTATAAATAAAGAAAATTAATCCTAACAAGTAAGGAAGCCTAAGTTCGGGTGTAATCGAACATTAGATACTCAGCTATATGCTTTCATTGTTTGTTTGCGTTTGTTCGATATAGGGTGTATTTTATATAAAGCGAGTGCCGCATAAAGTGGGCGTAGCCACGCCCATTTTCAACATTTTTATCAGTCATCCAACTAAGCATATGATTATTATTCTTTGTGTAAAATTTCATTCCTTTTTGACTTCTAGTTACAAAGATGTCGCGTTACAAATTCCCAAAGGGTGTTCCAGAAATATCTTTGTTAAAAAGTAGGCGTGGTCATAAACCGATTTCAATAAATTTTTGCGTGTCTATGAACACAAGTTATAAAATTGTATAAACCAAGTTTCGTCATAATATCTCAATTATTTGTCGAGTTATGGGCTCCGAAATCTCGTAGATTCCTTTGTCTACAAAGAGGCGGAGCCACGCCCATTTTCCAAAATTTTTCTATTTTTTGTTTCCGGTCTATTGTGGAACTCATGCCACAAAATTTCAATGAATTATCTCTATATTTGACAAAGATATCGCTGAAAATGTCTTTATTAGGCCACTTTATAGTTCCAATGTATAAAAGTGGGCGTGGTCGTCAAACCGATTTCGCTAAAATTTTGAACATGTATTACCACAAGTAATAAAAGTGTACACACCAAGTTTCGTCATTATATATAAATTATTTGTCGAGTTATGGGCTTCGAAATCTCGTATATTCCTGTTTCTAAAAAGAGGCGGTGCCACGCCCATTTTCCAAAATTTTTGTGTTTTTCGTTTGATGTCCACAGTTGGACTCCTGCTATGAAATTTCAATGATATATCTTTATATTTGACAGAGATATCGCTTAAAATGTTTTTATTAGGTCATTTTATAATACACATATAAAAGTGGGCGTGGCCGTCAACCGATTTCGGAAAATTTTCATCCAAACATTTGCCTAAGTATATCACACGTACCAAATTTCATCGATATATCTTCAACGGTTTCTGACTTATGACATATAAAACTTTCAATGTTTGACCCTTAATAAGTGGGCGTGGCACCGCCCATTTTCCAAAATTTCATCAAATTTCTTCCTAGGGGCCTGAGCTCAACCGTCCCAGTCTCGATACCAACTTGCATTTCAAATTTCATCGAAATATCTCAATTTTTGCACGAGTTAGAGTGTTTACAGACGGACGGACAGACGGACGGACGGACAGACGGACGGACATGGCTCAATCGATTTCTCTTTTCACCCTGATCATTTTGATATATATAAGTCTATATCTATCTCGATTATTTCATTCTGTTACAATCCACCGTTATGTGATTAAAACTATAATACTCTGTGTACTAGTACAGCTGAGTATAAAAAGTTTTTTATAGTATAGGAGATAAAGAAGGAAGGGGGGAAGGAAAGTACAATGAAAGGAGAAGAAAGAGTAGAAGTTGCATGTACGCAAAAGGAAAATATTTAAAGGCCATTAAAATATTGAAATATTAACTTTTTAAAGTTGTTCCTATTCAGTTTAGATTTAATATTTTCCGGGATTGAGTACTATAGTTTTACAGCGTTAATGAAAAACAGTCGGCTAGAAGCTGTAGACTTAAATTTTGGGACGAGCAAGCTGTTGCGTCGCTGAGATTTAGTCAGCTGAAACTTTACATGCAAGTAATTGGGGAATTTACACTCCAACAGTTTAAACGCCTACGTGGATATGAAAAAGTTATATGTCGTTGAAAACAGAATTAACCCCTACACGGTAGGCAGGAAGCGACGATAGGTTGCATGAAAATGTCGAGAAAAAAGGAAAGTGGGGTTGTGTTATGTGATGTTTATAGATGAAACATCCGTTGAAATTAAAATCCGAGCTGCTCCTTTTTCAAGGATATCCACATTTTTTGTTTTTTTTTTAAAGGATCAAATATTGAGGAAATCGAAAATTCGCCACCGTCCAAATTTTTCCGATTTCAATACATTATTTGGTCGCTAAGGGATACAAAAAAGGTATTAAAAAGAAAAAAGGACACCTGTAGTGGAAAAATCCAATGTGAACAGGACCTAAAGGATAACCACTGAAATATAAAATAACACAAAAAGTACCCACTTTAATTTGCGTATAACTCCTAAAATGTTAACTCTACGTGAAAATTCCTTATAATATGTTTCATTCAGAATAAATAAGGGAATATTTCTTTGATATACAATTTTGATGTACCTGCAGTGGTTAATGCACTTTGGTCCATCTAAAGTGAAAATTTCAAAAAAAAGTACTTTTATTTATGGTGCTATTTTAAGTTCAAATATTTTGAAGTTTATGTAAATATTTTAATCTAATGATCCAATTCTCATTCTTACATATTTATACCTTAATAACCAAATAAAGTTAGAGCTGAGATACGCGCTAGCTGTGCACGGTGGGCGGGAAGCAACAATAGGTTGCATGAATATATCGAAACATTGGATTTTTCCACTACAGGTGTCCTTTTTTCTTTTTAATACCTTTTTTGTATCCCTTAGCGACCAAATAATGTATTGAAATCGGAAAAATTTGGACGGTGGCGAATTTTCGATTTCCTCAATATTTGATCCTTTCAAAAAAAAAACAAAAAATGTGGATATCCTTGAAAAAGGAGCAGCTCGGATTTTAATTTCAACGGATGTTTCATCTATAAACATCACATAACACAACCCCACTTTCCTTTTTACAAGCTATTATTTAACTTCACTTTTTGTATGTATGTATGGGTGTATGTCGTGGAATTTTGCAACGAACATTTAAGATACTTCTAGTTGAGCTAGGTACTTGGAATTTGGAACATAGTTGAGGACCCGAAGACAATGCAATGTGAAATAAAAAAAATCCGATAGATGGCGCTGGTGTCGAGATATTTGTAAAATTCGTATTTACCGACCGAATTTGTTCATATTCGGTACATATATTGCATATGAGAAAGTAAATACATCCGTGGAAAAAAATCGCCGCTAGGTGGCGCTGGTGTCAAGATATTTGTAAAATTCGTATTTACCGACCGAATTTGTTCATATTCGGTACATATATTGCCTATGAGAAAGTAAATACATCTGTGGAAAAAAATCGCCGCTAGGTGGCGCTGGTGTTAAGTTATTTGTAAAATTCGTATTTACCGACCGAATTTGTTCATATTCGGTATATATATTGCCTATGAGAAAGTAAATACATCTGTGGAAAAAAATCGCCGCTAGGTGGCGCTGGTGTTAAGTTATTTGTAAAATTCGTATTTACCGACCGAATTTGTTCATATTCGGTATATATATTGCCTATGAGAAAGTAAATACATCTGTGGAAAAAAATCGCCGCTAGGTGGCGCTGGTGTTAAGTTATTTGTAAAATTCGTATTTACCGACCGAATTTGTTCATATTCGGTATATATATTACCTATGAGAAAGTAAATACATCTGTGGAAAAAAATCGCCGCTAGGTGGCGCTGGTGTTAAGTTATTTGTAAAATTCGTATTTACCGACCGAATTTGTTCATATTCGGTATATATATTGCCTATGAGAAAGTAAATACATCTGTGGAAAAAAATCGCCGTTAGGTGGCGCTGGTGTTAAGTTATTTGTAAAATTCGTATTTACCGACCGAATTTGTTCATATTCGGTATATATATTGCCAATGAGAAAGTAAATATATCCGTGGAAATAAATCGCCGCTAGGTGGCGATAGTGTCAAGATATTTAGAAAATTAGTATTTAAGAACCAATTTTGTTCCTATTTTGACCACGTATTACGAAGTAATCTATTCACAAAAGAGTATAGTAAAACCACTTAAAAGACTCCACAGGAATTGGATAATAAAAAAAAAACTGGCTGAGCAGAAACCATCAAAATGTTAAACATAGTGCACTTCATATTAAAAACTGTTGGACTATATTGATAGTGTGTGTGTTGACAAATATTAGATGTAATATGCATTGTAAAACTAAAAAGGCAAAAATAAAACAAAGTAAAAAAAAATTTTTAAAAAGCTTTTATTTAATATTAATATAAAAATTTACTAAAAAGGAAAAAAATAAATTTTTAATATTTTTGAACAAAATTTATATTAGTCCTTAGTTCATTTGGATCTTAATTTCAATCTCAGCATACCTTTAACGTATTTCTTCAAAGCATTTCTGTATATGTATCAACATATGTAAATAAAAGCGCGGGTACTCATTAGATATTCATGTTATAAAACAGTATTGGTGAAATGGAAGGAAGCGATAAAAACTTTAAATTCCAATTACGTAAGATATGCATTACGTAAAGAGCACCCACGCTTTTATTTATGTTGATACATATACAGAAATGCTTTGAAGAAATACGTTAAAGGTATGCTGAGATTGAAATTAAGATCCAAATGAACTAAGGACTAATATAAATTTTCTTCAAAAATATTAAAAATTTATTTTTTTCCTTTTTAGTAAATTTTTATATTAATATTAAATAAAAGCTTTTTAAAAATTTTTTTTTACTTTGTTTTATTTCTCGACATTTTCATGCAACCTATCGTCGCTTCCTGCCTACCGTGCCTAATTAGTCGCGTGACGAAAATCACACAATTAGTCGCGTGGGCCACTGGGTACCCCAAAATCAATTCCGAAAAGAGAGTATAAGAAATAAATAAAACGGAGAGGAATTTTCATAAACATTAAAATACTTAATTTCTAAGTATGTTAAAAAACAAAGACTCAGCTTCATTCAACCTGAATAAAAAAATAAATAATTTAAAATTCATATTTATTCTCGATTTTTTGGCATTGCCGGAAACTAGAGATGTAGAATAATTATTATTTCATTTTGAAATTATAAAAAAGTTTTACAAATTTTCTTCAGAATCATAAAAGTCTTTTGATAATATTTTTTTCCTGATGAAAATGATAAAAATCTTCTATAATTATTATTCAGAAACTTATATTTTAAAAATCTTTCCATAATAGTTATTTCAAATATATATTTTTTAAGTCTTCAAAGACTTTTATATTGAGACAAATTTGAAAAAAGTCTTTGCGTAATTATTATCAATAACAAATTGTTTTTTATATCTTCGAAGACTTTTTCATTGAGACAAAGTTCAAAAAAATCTCAGAAAATTTTCAATAACTTTCATATAAGTATAAAATAAAAATAACTTTCATATACATAAGTACTTCAAAATTCAACCAAATTTCCAATTTGAAATTGTATGAAAGATTTTTATCGAAGATATAAAAAATAAATTTGTTACTCAAAATAATTACTTAAAGATATTTTTGAAATTCGTCTCAATGAAAAAGTCTTTGAAGACTTAAAGAACAATTTGTTACGGATAATAATTACTCAAAGACTTTTTTCAAATTTGTCTCAATATTTGAAGATATAAAACAAAATTTCTCATTTATAATAATTACAAAACGACTTAAAAAAAATATCTCAGGAATAACTATGTAGTATGGAAAGACTTTTAAAATATGTTTCTTTCAATAATAATTATTTTTTGATTTTTTTTTCTCTTATAATAATTACAACTCTGTCGGAAACAAAACATAAAAAACAATTACTCCCGCAAATTTTTTTTTGTAACGCAGTGTTATTATTGATTGACTTATCTGTAATAACTACGATATTACAAACTTATCTATTTCTCCCGTAAAATTTGTATATTTGATTTTATTTTAGAGTTTGATATCTTTTTAGATAGGGAATTTCAACGGTAATAGTAGTAAACTAATTGGGAACATAGAGTTGCATTTGATTAAGAGCAAGCTATTAAATAGCTATATTTTAAACACTTTTATGTATATTTTACCGGATGCTCGCCGCCACTAAATCGTATTAGATTTTCACCAAATTTTATATTTTAAGTATTTAGGTAAAAATTTAAATTTATTTTAAGTGCCAGTCTAGTGTACATATGTAGGTACATACATATCTACATATATACATATGTAGCTACATGTGTTAAAGTCTGCGTTGTGAAAATTAAAGTTAAAAGTACACAAAATATATGGATAAATATATGCATATATACATATGTATACTATATATGCATGTATGTATGTATATAATTAATTGAACCAAGAAACGTCAACAAAAAATAAAATCTTGCAAAAAAGAGAGAGAAAACTTATTGCGGAATTTTTTAAATGTAACAAAACTTTGATTTAATATAATATTATTACACTGTGCACGAACAAATATCAACAGAGATGAGATATATGTATGTACCTAGTAAAGATAATTCGGGCACGATGGTGCTATTCATTTTTCTAGGTTAGGAGATATTTAAGATGTCTATATCCGAAAAAAACT
The DNA here is from genome assembly GCA_960531455.1 of Urophora cardui. NCBI lineage: Eukaryota > Metazoa > Arthropoda > Insecta > Diptera > Tephritidae > Urophora > Urophora cardui. Next base: position 113,141,451 of record OY482672.1, read on the forward strand.
GAAAATTTGCATAAATAAATTTTTTTGTTCGGCATAACGCCGTTACTTTAAAGTCGGGCGTGACTATGTCCACTTAATGCGGTACCCGCTTTATATAAAATACAGCTGAGTATCTAATGTTCGATTCCAGTCGAACTAAGGCTGCCTTACTTGTTTGTATTTTCGAAAGACTTGGATTACTGCAGACTACACAGCACGCTCAAATGGAACGCAGTATATAGGTTGATAGTCTAATCAGCCCCAAAAGCAAACATATGGTAGACACTTCACTGTATGTATACCCTGCAGCGAAAACATTAACAGTACTGAGTTTCTATAACTGAACTCTATCAATGTATTTGACTGAATATCGTCATAATGACGTCAATCGATAGATTCTCACTTGCCTTTTCGATGGTGACAAAGTGTGGAACGTATTAATGTGATTTGATCGCGAGATTTTGTTACAGAAACTCACTTCCGGTCTCGACCTCTGGTAGTAAGTAGTTGTTAAACTGATATGAAAAACACAAATTCGTTGTGTTTCCTTCGTTCGTTAATTTGACGAGTCCTAGGAGAATACTAGTTGACTAATCATTTTTTTCCGATCCCTTCGGTTTTTTCCTTTTTATTAATTTATTTTACTTTTTAAATATTTTTCAGATTTTTATTAGAAAGAAACAAAAAAAAAATAAAAAAAATTAAAATCAATTGTCTTGACACCAACAGGATTCGAACCTAGGTCGCTCGATTCCAAGTCAGACTATGCCATCGCATCACTTCTGTTGAGCATGTCAAATGCTACACTTAAACCGTACTTACTTAAACTGTATATGTGCAGTTTTGTATGCGTTCGACTGATATTTAACTGGTATGAGCTTATGGAGGGGGTGACAATTGCTATTTCATAGGACATTAACACATGAAAAATACCAGTTGTTTACATGGGAAATATACACTGGCAAGTAGTTGACTGTTTCCTGCAAACTGGTATAATTCTAGTTTGCAACTTGTTACTTTCGCTGCAGGGTATGTACCTATACACATACTTAAGTATTCCAGTTTATGTTAGATAATTAATTGATAGTTAATGACTAATTTAAGTAGGTAGGTAGGTACTTACCTACATAATAATTATTTCCTTTAATTGCAAAAGCCAATAAATTTTAGAAAATATGTTAGCAATAAAAATTCCTACGCTAATTTGACATATGTATGTATGTATGACGACGAAATTCATAATGTCTAATTACTTTAACTTATCGGTATACGACTTCAATTGGCTTAGTGGCTAAGTGTTTTTTCGTGGACTCTCTTATCGACTCCAAATGGATAAATCTGCATATTACAACAATAATAATAATAATAACATATAATACATTGGCGCATTTATAACTCTGGCGAGTTTTATGGCCGAGCTTCTCTTCCCAATTCGAGGCGTGCCCATTAATTTTTATTTTCCCTATTAATTGGGTGGACCTACGATCCGGCCGGCTCCGAACGGCGAATGCATTTTTTGTGAGAAGCTTTTTCGTGGCAGAAATACATTAGGAGGGTATGCCGCCAACTATCGAGAGGTGACCGCTTTTTTTAAAAACCCAATAACTGGGTTTCTTTTGTCCGGAATGGGGTTAGAACCCAGGACCTCTGTTATGACAGACGAGCACTACACCACAGCTGCCATTACAACAATAGCAATGCCGTTTCACCAATTTTTCACCCCAGCAGAATGTTCAATAATCCTTAAAAAAAACTTGTAAAAGAAAGGTAAAAACAATTTGACAGTTTCTTTTTCAATTATTTATATCGTTACTAGCCTAAAGGAAATGTCCTAGATTACCGTGTTGCTCACCATTATATCCCTACCCCTATCCCTAATCCGTATCCCCTATCCCAATCCCTATCGTTATCCCTGTCCCTATCCCTATGCCTATCTTATCCTATCCCTCCACAGCTTCTAGGGTCATCCCTGGTCCACATTTTGGTCGATATCTCGGAAAACGGGTCGAATAGGGTCTTGAAAATCACCTCTTTTTTAAATACTCACCAACACCTTTTATTTGATACCCATTTTGTGGAAACCCCGTCTGGGGTCACATCTGGTTCATATTTCGGGAAATACCTCGAATACGGGGTCTTATATGGGACCAATAACTACACCATGTTCAAGAACTCGTCAACACCTTTCGTCTGATACCCATATCGTACGAACTCGTTATATGGTTACCCTGGTTCACATTTTGTGGAATATCTCCAAAACCTTCCCGGATTCTTATACTTTTTTTGACCATAAACCATGTCGGGCTCAATCGAAAACTACGTGCAAAATTTCATTTAATTCAGTCCAGCCGTTCTGGAGTTATATCATCAGGGAGGAAAACGCGACTTATTAACACGCTTTTATTAGTTTCACCTGTATGTATGTGGGTATGTAACTTCTAGCTGCTGCCTAAATATATGCAACATATTTACTAATGAGATTAGGTTACAACCACCGCTATTTTCCAACAGATGGCGCGCGTGTATTTATATTTTTAAAATATTCACTTATTTTTATATAATAGATTATCTGCTATATAGTATATCGTTGGCTTCGTGAGCAAATGTGCTAAGTCCATTTATAGTAACTTTTCAGGAGAGGCAAAAAACCTCATAACTTCTTTTGTTGTTACTATTTTAAAAATCTTAAAATGCAGTTTTCTTCCCCAGATGGTGGTGCTAAAATACCAGTTATCGTCACATTTTAAAATAAAGCTTGTACAAAGTTATGAGCTTCTTTAGGACTTAGCACATTTGCTTTCTAAGATTTTCTTTTTTTAGGTGGACTTAGCACATTTTCTCACAAATTATTATACTCACCTGTATGTAGTAAAATTGAAATATTTTGATAAAATTTGGCACAGAGGCTCCTAACTAGACAGGGAGGGTTGGTATTGAAAATAGACGAACTTGAATGATAACCACGCCCACTTTCCCTATATAGTATATATCGAAAAATACGCAAAAAGTGATAATGGATGAAATTTCATCCATGCAATGAGCTTACGCCGTTATAAAGAAGTAAATTCAAATTCTCGAGAATGGGTGGTGCCACACCCACTTATGAAAGGATAAATTCTAAAAGTTTTATAAGTGGTAAATAACTCAGCAACTGTAGTAGATATATAGATGAAATATGGAAGGCGTGATTTACTTCCTAGGGCGAAGGTTTGGACGAAAAATTGTCCAAATCGGTAGACGACCACGCCCACTTTTATATATGGGAACTATAGATGGAACTAATAAAAACATTTTAAGCGACGTTTTGTCAAATATGAAGATAATTCATTGAAAGTTTGTGGCATGAGTCCAATTATGGACAAAAACCGAAACCATAAATATTTTTGAAAATGGGCGTAGCATCGTGAATCTAAGACATTTTGGAGCCCATAACTCGACAAATAATTGAGATATTACGGCGAAGCTTGGTGTAGTACATATGTACTTTTATAACTTGTAGTAAAATTTTAGCAAAATCGGTTTGTAACCACGCCTACTTTAAAACAAATTCTAAAACTCCCTTTGGAAACTTGTGACGTGGCATCTTTGTAACTAAAAATCATAAAGGGATGAAATTTTGCACTACCAAGAATATTTTAGGCTTGGTCTGATGAGAGATAAAACTGTTGATAATGGGTGTGGCCACGCCCACATTATGCTGTACTCTCTCTATATAAAATAGGTGCACCGCCTTTCGATCAAATGCATACAATTATAATAAAAATGTAAGAACTACCGCAAACTAGTTTGCATATCAAATTGGTGGGAAAGCTAGCCACTCCCGCAAATTATTAACGTTTACAGTCCCAAGATATGCTTATTAAAGCAATGTAGTAATAATTCCATATCATTCTACAAAAAAAATTTAAAAAAACCAATAATTTCTTATTTTCACCTGGACTTAGCACGTAGATTTTTGAAAAAAAATTTTTTATGGACTTAGCACATTTGCATAACACTGCATTACACCACGAAAAACAGACATTATGGTAACTTCTTTTTGGCAGACGATGTATTTTTAGTTGTACTATCTTACTGCATTAAAATCTTAGTTTTGATAAAAATTGGACTTAGCACATTTGCTCACGAAGCCAACGATATGCTCATGCAGATAAACATAAAATTTATCATTACTAGCTGGACCCGTGCGCATCTTGCGCAAAAAATAATAAAACATACGGCGCCAGTCGATATAGTTTCTGCTGTCACGCCCATTTTAAAAAACTTATATTTATTTGGTTTTATGTCTACAGTGGAACTTATGGAATTTTCAATGAATTACTTGTGTATATGTTTGACAAACATATCGCATAAAATGTTCTATTATACCTACATATATATATGTATGTGTATTATATTTTTATATATTTTACATATATTTTTATATATGCATATGTATGTACATACGTGGTCCCTGCCGACTTGGGTAATTTTTTTTCCACACGTTTGCCTTGGCAAGCAAATCAGTAGTCCAAGCTTACTCGATTTATCTGTTACAGTTCTTGAGTTTTTACTTATAAATCTTTGAAAATTTGCTCCTCTTGGCCCATTTTTCAAGATTTCAGCACGTTTCCTCATAACGGCATAACGTCGTTTCATCACTCGGGCTTTATTAGTGACTGAATTATCATGTTTTACGTGTTTTTCGAAATACAAACATATGCCTTATTTTCAACCCCAACTTTCTCTGTTCCCATTAGAATCTGTGTACCAAATTGAATTAAAATATTTCTATTTTTGCGCAAGTTAGAGTGTATACGGCCGGACGGACGGACATGGTTCAATCATTTTTTTTCATTCTGATCGTTTTGATATACTCGTATATATTAAGGTGGAGTGAAAATTTTTTTTGGAAACTCAATTTGTTCCAAAGCCAGAACGGCACCTTTCTAGCCCAGAAATAAGCCTGTAAAATGTTATTGACCTACTCGCATGTTTGGAGGTGCCCCCAGCCCCACAAAGTTGAAAAAAATAGCACGATCTGGTACAAATGTGAAATTTCTAAAATTATGAAATCAAAAAAAACGAAGTATGAGGATTGATAAACAGCCTAAGTATTAAAGTATCTGCATTGCAGATGAGTTGGCAAGGGAGGGCACAAGCTTGCAGGATATCACATCTGCGACATGGGTTGGCCCCCCGCTTAACTCATGCAAGCACTGGTTGAGATCTCGCTCCATTGAACAGGCTAACGCTAGATGGGCCAGGGAGTCAACTTGTGTGATTTCTAGGCAAATCTGGCCTAGACTGGATGAGGCTAGGTCTGTATCGGTGCTGCATCTGAATCGGCTCTCTATAGGTCCGCTGGTGGGACTTCTAACAGGCCATTGTCTTATGGGCACTCACGCCTCTCGCATGGGCCTATATAAAAACGACTTCTGCCGCAGCTGCAGGGACGTGGAGGAAATAGAGAGTGTTGAGCACTATCTATGCCACTGCCCCGCACTGTCGCAATCCAGGTACCGCTTTCTCCATAAACACTTTTTCGAGTGCCTGGCGGAGATGGAAAATGCAAGGACACTAGATTTTCTGCGCTTCATGAAACAAACGCGCTGGTTTAGCTTAACGGGCATCTAATCTTATCATACTTTCGAATCTAATTTTTCCGGAAAGGTTTGTAAACAGGGATAAGGAAGCTAGGGCTCCCGTGTGGTATCACAATGGGCCACCTCGGCCTAAGTGTGTCCCCGCTTTCATGAATTGCGGAGACAGCCACCTCAACCTAACCTAACCTAACCTAAGTATTAAAGTGAATTTTTTTTTTTTTGGAAACAACAACAACGAAAGTTATTAAAGGTCAAAATTTATATTATGCATTTTTAAATTGCAATTACTTAAAAACTACTTAACCGATTTCGAATGTTTGTATACCATTGGATAGGTATTTTGATTCCCTTTAATTTGATATACATTTTATGTGGGTTCCATAACACTCCCCGCTGCGGGGGTTAACCCCCCTTTTACCCCCCTTACTTTTCATATAAAGTACCACGCCCAATAAAACACCGTTTCGCATGCATAGCTAATTAATACCTTTAAAACGATGCCCTACTTATTAATTTTGGTAAATTATGTGAGCAGAAAAAGGGATATTTATAAAACACCAATTAGAAATAATATATATATGATGTTTTTGATAAATAAACGAGAATAAATAAATAAGTCTGACGTTATTAAATGTGAAATTACTATGTTCATGTGTACAATCAGTTTTTTAGATTCCATTGTAATAAGCTTTCGTATGTATGTATGACACTTTTTCTTTTCTAATTACAGCAGTGATTGAATTTGAAAACAAACATCGGATAATGTTAAATCATTGCACTGATGCCAAATCATAAAGTTGGATTGGAAACACATTCATACACATAAATAAAAATTTATGTACAACAATAATAATAATAAATTAAAAAAAAAGTTGCAAAATAATAGAAAAATAAACTATTAACAAAATATACTAGAAACGTAATTCGTGCATACGTCGCTCAAAAAGGTGAAAGAGGAACAAAAACAATAAAAAATTTAAAACATTAACGAATCGATAACATACATATGTATGTACATACTTATGATTACACTTAAGAAAAAGTACGGCCGCAAATTCGATTTAAGCCCAAGAAACCGCCAACAACATTGCCATTGCCTAAGCAACGTAAAATAATTTCAACAAAACAAAACATCCAACTAACTTCATCCTCCATAATTATTTAAACATACATATGTACATATGTATTTATATTCATACATACGTACATATGTGACAAGTTTCTTCGAGCCCAGTTACGAAAAGACATCTGTCCTTTGTATGAAAAAACAGCCGAAGAGGCAATTTTTTGCGGAAATACATTGAAGATTATCAACGAACGTTGCAACAATAAAGGCAATAGCAATTGAAAAATTCATCATCACCAACCATCAGCAGCCATAGTCAACATGGACTTCGATCAGATACTCGCCAGATGTGGTGATTTCAGTCGTTATCAATTTATGCTGCTGACATTATTCGGTATTATCAATTTCATTGTATCACTACATTATTTTACTCAAACTGTGATAAGTTTTGTGCCCGATCATTGGTGCTACCATGAGAAATTAGCAAATAAGTCATTCGATGAAATCGCGGAGATTTATAATCAATTTCCAAATCCCTCATGTACACGTCTACTCGATATCGATGGGCCGAATGTGACTGTGAGTTCGGAGCGTTGTACCCGTTGGATATATAAATATGATTATGGTTATCGAAGTATGAATACGGAGGTGAGTAAGCAGTAAATATACATATGTACATATGTATGTATAGATACAGTGGCTCTCAGAAGTATTTTGCATAAAACATTTATGGGGAAAACGTAAGAAATTCGCCTATTTTTCTAACTCTTTCGGAAATTTGTTTAATATGGAGCTTCATACTACACAAACACATTCACTAAAAAGCAAAAATGCATTTCATCCAGGGACTGTAACGGCTATGAGTTATATCCAAAAAGTTGATTTTTAATCATTATTTTCTGAGTTTTATTTTCTGCTCAGAAAATAAAAGTTTTTTTTTGAGTTTTATATTTCGCTTAGAAAGTAAAAGTTATTTTTTGAGTTTTATTTTTCCCTCAGAAAATAAAAGTTATTTTTTGAGTTTTATTTTTCCCTCAGAATATAAAAGTTATTTTTTGAGTTTTATTTTTCCCTTAGTATATAAAAGTTATTTTTTGTTTTATTTTTCGATCAGAAAATAAAAGTTATTTTCTAAGTTTTATTTTTCTGCTCAGAGAATACAAGTTTTTCATTTCAATTTTGGCTGCAATTGTAGATTTCGCCATATAAATAGGTAAAGTATATAAATAAATTTTTAATTTTGTTTATATATAAACTTTACATACGTATTAATGTAGCAAAATCGACAGCTGCAGCTAAAATTAGACTGAAAAAAACTTTTATTATCTGAGCAAAGAGATAAAACTCAGAAAATAACTTTTATGTGATCGAAAATAAAACTCAAAAATAACTTTTATTTTCTGAGGGAAAACTAAAACTCAAAAAATAACTTTTATTTTCTAAGCGAAATATAAAACTCAAAAAATAACTTTTATTTTCTGATCGAAAAATAAAACTCAAAAAATAACTTTTATTTTCTGATCGAAAAATAAAATTCAAAAAATAACTTTTATTTGCTGATCGAAAAATAAAACTCAAAAAATAACTTTTATTTTCTAAGCGAAATATAAAACTCAAAAAATAACTTTTTTTCTGAGCAGAAAATAAAACAGAAAATAACGATAAAATAATTTTTTTTATAATAATCGTAAAAATAAAAGTTAATGCACCTAGAGTTAGTCTGCGTTACGCTGATTACATCTTTGTACTTCTTTTGAGTTTAGCATTTCTCCTTCAATATGATTTTTTAGTCAAAATTTCAAAAATAACGATTATTTGCAATCCCTGATTTCATCTTTAATATAAAATTAAAAAAAAAAAACAAAAAAAGTTATACACATTTGCTTGGGGATGGACTCTACTAATTTTTTACGAAATTCCGGAGGTATTTTGTCCCATTCTTCGGCTTCAGCTTTTAGGTTGTTTTCGGGCAAATCTTCGGGGTTTTCACATGATCTTCAAGATGGGACCAACAATTTTGTGTAGAACTTATATCAGAGTATTGAGGAAGAGTTGAGAGGTATTTTTATTCAAAAAACTAGCTTAGTGGATAAGACGAATATTGAGTTACCAAACTAGCCAATAAAATATAAATTTTCTTTTTTCTCGATAATATTTAATGCAAAGCACTACTTAGGTACTATATATTTATTTTATTTTTTGCTCATATATGTATTTACTTTATCTATCAGCTGATGACCTTGTAGCTAGCGCCTTAGTTAATGTTATACATATATTTATTTGCATATAGAAACTAAATGTAATATTCCTTATTCCCATTACAGCTTAATTGGGTTTGTGAATCGGCATATAAAGCGCGTGTCGGACAATCGTTATTCTTTATTGGTTCCGTTGTGGGAACTCTCTTCTATGGTTTACTTTCAGATAGGATAGGCCGTTTGCCTGCTCTGATACTTTCGAACTTCTCAGGATTTATCGGTGATTTTTCGACGATATTCTCTCAAACTGTTACGACATTTTCACTTTGTCGTTTTATATCCGGCATGGCGGCAGACACAAATTGTTACCTCATGTACATTATTGGTGAGTGCTTTCGAGAATATGTATGCGACTTTCATATACATATGTGTAATTATGTATGCATATACTATATACCAGGGCTGCTCACCTCATAGGCACTCAAAGCACAATTGTTTTTGTTTTGTACCGAATCATAGGCACAGATACATATTGTCACTTCAAATATGAAAATAAAATTTTCTTTGCACTGCCATAAGCACTGAGATATAAAAAAATTGTATATGTATGTGCCTATGATTCATATTGAATGTGCAGAGCAAAGGCAATTTGTATAGGAGCTCGAGCACTGCCGTAAGAAATCGAAATTTACAATAACAAATGTGTAATAAAAAAAAAATTAAAAAAATGAAAGCACTGTAAAAAATTAGTATTCAAAAAATTTTCATATAAAAAATAAAAAAATTTGTATGTATGTTATACTACCATTTGAAAATAAATTCTAAAATAATATTTTATTGGAATTCATAAAAAAATTTAAATGAGCAAAAAAATTTTTCAGTGCATATACAAAATTTGTAGATGTATTGAGCTTTGTACTTTCAATACAAGAGCGTTGAGCAGCCCTGCTATATACATATGTACATATTAGAGTACCCATATTTGCGAACGTGCAAAGTGGTAAAAGCTGGAAAATTCATTTTGGAAGACAAAACAATCAGGATAATTGCTGCAGAGCTACGGATATCGCAAGATATGATGACGAAAACTAAGAAAATACGAATTTGAGAAGGTAAAGTGCAAAACGGGTCCGCCCAAGAACCCTACGTGATCAGGATGCAAGGCATGTGGCTCGAAATTTAATGTCTAGAAACCATATATATATTAAAATACTATATAGTATATGCTAGATACACAAAACAGGAAAAATATCTGCTTAAAATATAGGAAACAGTGCCAGTGATGGGACAGCAAGTCAGGCATATAAACAAGTTGGGTATTTTGCAGCCAAAAAACCTGTAAAGCCAAAGATTGCCGCCAAAAAAAGAATGACTCATGTGACATTTGCCTCAGCTCAGAATAAATTCAGATATCATTCCGTATTTTTTGATCTGACACGGGCCTGGTCTTCCGTAGTATAAATTATACGCATTATACTGTATAATACGTTATATTAAATTAAAATTCTTTTAATGCGATTCCGGTGTTTTGGATACGTTATTTCTTTTCGGAAATGCGCGGGCTAGTTACTCTAATACAAAAATACATACATACATACATACCCTGCAAAAAATGCGATTAATCCGGGACATGTCCTCGATCAATCGTAAGGGAACATGGGACTAATACAATTTTACATCCCTTTATATGGAGTGAATTGTATACCCGAACGGGTACCAATGTAGATTAATCACTAACATACCGAACCGGTACAAAGGTAGATTTTTCCAAGTTGTTAGCCAAGGCAATCTTTAATAACAATCTTTAAAAAATTGTAAATGTTCATACATATTTAAATAAACATTATATAATGTTTTACTTTTATAAAAAAAATCTCAATAAATAAATTAAAAAAAAATGTGAGTTTTGATTATGCATTATATGAGCGTAATGTAAAGGATTTTTTCATAGGATATACATATTAGACAACATTTTGTTAAAATTATTATTCATCATTGTTATTAAAAGAAAGGGTATTCAATTCGTTTTACCAGTTGTTCTACAATTTTTTAAATACATTGCATATTTTTGTAAAATTTCTACATTTAAGGAATCTAGATTTCTACCCGTTCTGTATGAAAGCGATTAATCTACATTTATCGCCATTCGGGATGAAAGCGATTGATCTACATTTATACCCGTTCGGGAACAATCGGTCCACAATTAGTCCCCGATTGTTCCCGAAAGAGATCAATCCGGGACTAATCTCTTTCGGGATTAATCGCATATTTTTTCCCAGGGTATGTACACATCCATGTATAAATTTATAGTGTACATAGTATATGTACAGTACATATACTTATGTATGTATATATTTAAATATACACTTCTATTTTAAAGTACTCGAATACATCCGTCCGTCGATGCGCACACTTGGACTGAATTTGGCCGTTGGTATCTTTTACACCGTCGGTTTGGTCTTTACACCATGGTTGGCTGTATTGGTCGGCCATTGGCAAATTTACTTAGCCTGCACTTCACTGCCAATACTCTCTGTCGCTTTATACTATTTCTTCGTACAAGAGAGCGCTCAATGGTTGGTAACACGAAATGATGTGGACGGTGCTATAATGCGACTAAAGCGTGTCGCACGATTTAATAAACGTAAAGTGACCCCTGGAGAGTTTGAAGAATTTCGAAAACACTGTGAAAAGCACCGTGAAAAGATGGGTGGCGACGATCAGGTGCGGTCGACACTACTGGATATGTTTAAAACGCCACGTATGCGCAAACATACATTGATATTATTCTTCAAATCGTAAGTATATTTACATAATACAATAGTGTCATACATAACATAAAAAACATTATTTGGAAATGTGAGCATTATAATGATATGTATATACATACATATGTATGTATCCCAGTTTGGTAATGCGCAAAGTAATCTATCTCTACCATCATTTATACATTACAACATGCATGATTCTTAACACAGCACATGCCCTACGAAAGTAATACGAGTATGTTGCTTATGCAAAAGCGACACATTTCCTTGTGCATTACCTCTTCGTAAGGGTAAGGCAAGAAATAATGTTTGAGTGAAAGTCGCTCTCGACCGTCATCTCAGTTTCGGTTTATTTTCTCACTAAAATTGCTCACTACAATTGACTCCTAATATGACCTAAAAATATATATTTTTTTAATTTTTCTCCTCATCCAGTTTCCAATCATAAACACGAAGCTGCGTCTCCGTTAGTTCCCCTCTTCTTCGCCTTCATTGCTTACATATTGTTGTCCATTTTATATTCTCCTCCGGATTCGAACCATGACGTTAACTTGTAATTCTATCCAATACCATCAACATATTGAACTTTAGTGATTCTTTTATGCTTACGTTTTTTCGAAAAGCATCTACATATGGGCTAATCCTGGGTAACGCACGCGACATTCGTACGCATATAATCAATGATAAAGGAGGGAAACAACGAGAGGATTACATGTTTATTTTATCTAATGCAAAGCACTACCAGAGTACTACATTCACGAGAAAATTTAAGCTGGAGTAACAGTTAAGTTCTGATATACACGCAAATATATAGTGGTAACGCACGCGACAAAAAATAGAAGTTATTTTTTAATGCGTCTGGAAGTATGCAAAATTTAGCGAATTTTACACAATAACATATTTACTAAAAATGAGGAAATGAAGTTCAAAGAGTACCTTAGGTTCGTAGATTTACGAAATTTTAAAAATATTTCTCTAATTTTGTTTATGGACTATAATAGTAGTACTCACGCGACAGTAACGCACGCGACAAAATTTCCCAATGAAAAAATATAAAACAAAATTTTTTTTTTAATTCTCATTTTTAATGAATTTTTAGCAAAGAATGAATAAAAAAGTACATTTAAAGTATTTTGGTAGAATAAGTAAAAAATAACTTAAAACTAGGTACGTTGTACTTTAATTTTTTCTTCGGCGAATAAGCTGTTCGAGCAACCTCAATAAAGTCGCCTTCGATGTATGAAAACCAACGCAAACTTTTAATTCCGATAATGCTTGGAACACTTTTTCATAACTTAGAGAGATAAAGTTTGTATCGGAGATGCCACGCCCCCTTTTCCAATAGCTCCCATTTGACATTTTTTCTGTTCCTACAAATTTCCAGGGTCCTACCATGAACACTTCCAGAGATATTGAGTATAAAAAATTTGGGGTATATGGGAGGTGCCACGCCCTTTTTTGTAATAACGCTCATCTCTATTTGTGAACTTGGCATGACGTTAGTATATCATCCCAAGTTCTAAGCCTTACAAAGAATATTTTCAGAAATACGTATACAGTATGAAACGTTTTGTTTGTATGGGAGGTGCCACGCCCTTTTAACTTTTTTGAAATTATTTTCCAATAGAACTTTCTCCAGACAATACTAAAGTCAACAAAAAAAGGATTATGGAAATCATTCCATCCGTTCAGGCGTGATGCGATGACAAAGGAAATAGTGATTAATTTTTTTTATATGTATAGATTGAATTTTTGCACTTACGGTAACGCACGCGACAAATTTAAAACACACATAAAGTGGTAACATTCAGCTTTCGGACAACACTGATTTTATTTTTGGAAAAAGGTACACAAGCTTACTTTGTCACTGAAATATTTTTTTATTTCAAGTGGTTTCCTAGGTTTAATAACTATTTATATAGTTTTTTGGTAACGCACGCGACAAAAGGATAAGCGAAATTTTAAAGTAAAAAAACTCCTTTATTCTTACTAGCTTCGCAGATTTGATAATCTTAAATTAAATTACGTTCTAAGTAGAATGATTAGAGCATGTAACAATAATATAGCTCTCTTTTCAATAAACTAAACCCGCGAAGAAAAAAATGATACTTTGCTAATAAAAAAGCCTTAGTGAAAATTATTTTTTTGGCGATTTTTCTCAGCCTGAGTTTAAGAACGAATAGAAAATGCTTATGTTTTTCTAACATATACATGTATTATCTTTACTAACAAATACCAAAAAAAAAAGTTCGAACCATTTTTAATTTCATGATCTTGGTTGACTTTTTCAGGATTAGCCCATATGTATGTATAAACTGTTGTCATCATTAGGTTCGTTTATTACACTACTCGACACCAAAAATCACCAAGCATAAAATAATACTTTTCTAAAGCGAAATTGTATGCTGATTCCGAATATCATCTCCATTTTTTTGTGGCAGACCCAGTTTTTGAGATATTGGTAAAAATGTGGAAAAAGCCATATATGCAAGACATTGCATCACATAAGTGCATCAAAAAGTTTTATTAGACATCGTGGCGATTTGACATCTGGGAAGTACTGGTAGAGGGAGCTCCAACAAACATTTTTTGCCTTCACAATCCAAAATTGGTCAAGTCATTTGGTTGCAATGGCAAAAATAATTAAAAAAATTTAAAAAAAAAATCGAGTTTTTTTAAAGAAATTTCAGATTCGACTGTCCTAAAATCAGAAAAATTTTACGGGGGGCAAAAAGTTAGCCCCCCTATCCTATAGAGAATTTAATTGTGAACATTTTAAGACTAATTGTGTAATAATCGGATGTACCGTTATCAGGGGCGAACGCGGGGGGGTGTCAAACCCCCCCCCCCCAAAGTAATTGAATTTTTAAATAATAGAATTTAATTCTACATAGTCATTTGAAAAATTGTAATTTGTTGTTTTCAAAGCAATCTTTCTGTCGACGATGTATGAATATTTAAAATAAATGAATACATTAGTCACTAACAGCGTTGCCGTTTTGATACAATTGTATCTTTTTTGATACTTTTTTTTCTAAATTTTGTGATTTGATACTTTTTTGTTCACAAACGGCCTATTTTGATACTTTTCTGCTGATAGAATTTAATTTTTTGAAACTATGGAAATGTTAAACTAAAAACAAACCTATTGTATCTGGATAGTATTAAAAAGTTGTGGGAATGTAGGCCAATTAAAAAACCCAGAAAAATATAAACTGGACAGAGACATTTTTTTAATTTTTTTCAAAGTAATGAGTTTTCCTTATAACTCTGTGGCTGCTGAACTGGATTTTTTTAGATTTAAGGGGAATTGTGAGTCGAAAATGGACATGGATCATTGAAAGTTTTATAAGCCATAACTCAGAAACCGTAGCAGATATATCGATGAAATTTGGTATGCGTGATTTACTTTCCTAAGCATATGTTTGGACGAAAAATTGCCAAAATCGGCCACGTCCATTTTTATATATGGGAATTATAAAGTGGCCTAATAGAAACATTTTAAGCGATATCACTTATAATCGAACAAACGCAAAAAAACAATGAAAGCATACAGCAGAGTATCTCGAACTTAGGCTTCCTTACTTGTTAGTTTTAGTTTAAATACAGAGAAAATGCAATGAATTGAGATTTAAAAGGTGCCTTTGTTTAATCTATGCATATGTAGGTCCACTCATAAATTTAAGTAAAAATTGTCTGGACGAGTTTTAAGTATTTTTTTTTAATTTTCCGTTGGATATTGAAAACCCCCCCCCCCAAAATATTTTTCTGTGTGCGCCACTGACCGTTATTTATATTTATCTATTTTTATTGAAAGTCATTAACCAAAAATTTTCCGGAAGAGTAAAATTTCAACAACAAAATAGGGTTTATTCATAAAACTTTATTAAGGAGTAATACTCAAGATTATTTCATTCCAATTTCTTTGACCCCTCCATATATTTTTTTTCTCTCAGTGAACTATTTCACGATAGATCGTGTGCCCTTTGTTACTGCTTGCAGCATTTTTTAACAAACCGTTTCTGGATTTCTAGGTAACAGAAAGTTACTTTATTGAAAAAGATTTCAATATGCCGCCTAAAATTCCTTCACATTTTCACAATTCCCTACAAACTTAGGTGCTGAAAGTGATGAGCAGGGTGAGAGATTTCATCAGGACTTAATAGTTTTTGAATGGCGATATCAAGGGTATTGGTACGAGGATATGATGGGAGATTATTTTCTGGACAATCATACGTGTAACAGATGCAGAAAATCACAAAAGAGTAGTCAAAAGTACTTACTCACATCGCTCACTATTTATCCTCTCTTTAAAATGGCGAAATTCAGATATTTTGTTATTCAATTAATTTTTTTTCCTATTAATTGCTGTTTTGAGAGATATTGTGCTCTTCATAACACGTAATAAATGGAATGAAATAATCTTGAGTATTACTCCTTTATAAAGTTTTATGAATAAACCCAATTTTTTTGTTGAAATTTTACTCTTCCGGAAAATTTTTGGTTAAGGACTTTCAATAAAAATAGATAAATATAAATAACGGTACATCCGATTATTACAAAATTAGTCTTAAAATGTTCACAATTAAATTCTCTATAGGATAGGGGGGCTAACTTTTTGCCCCCGTACAATTTTTCTGATTTTAGGACAGTCTCGACAAACTCGATTTTTTTTAAATTTTTTTTCATTATTTTTGCTATTGTAACCAAATGACTTGACCAATTTTGGAGTGTGAAGGCAAAAAATGTTTGTTGGAGCTCCCTCTACCAGCACTTCCCAGATGTCAAATCGCCACGATGTCTAATAAAACTTTTTGATGCACTTATGTGATGCAATGTCTTGCATATATGGCTTTTTCCACATTTTTACCATTATCGGAATCAGCGTAAAATTTCGCTTTAGAAAAGTATTATTTCATTTTTGGTGGTTAAAGTTGATCAAAATTTGTCGAGTAGTATTATTAGCTACTTAGTTATGAATAGTTAGCCAAATTTTGGATGGAAAATCGTTTCTCGAGTCAAAAAAATAGTAGAAGAGAGCCATAGACAGCTCCAAATTTCAGCTAGTAAAAGTTTCACTACCAGCTGTTGAAAAAATAAACAAACAAATACTTTTGAAATTTTCTGAATTTTTGCAATAGAAATAATGAAAATTAAATGTGTTTTTTAGAAAAAATAACCATTAACAGTCAAAAATAGCATTCAAATAATTAATCGCTAATTTTTAATGTTTTTCCGTTTCTTGATTTTCTGTTCGTTTCGCTCTTTATGAGCGCAATTCTTTCCGTTTTGCTCACTTGAGAGCTAGCTGCTAGTTTAATAAGAAACAAACCTATTGTAAAAAACAAAATTAAAAAAAATATTTGTTTTGTTGATGCATTCAATGTTTTTATTGTTGTTTTATTTCTCAAGAGCCGATACCTTACCTTTTCGCTTACTTTGGGATGCATTATATAATATGTATGTATGTACATATATCCGATTTCATTCTAAAATTTGATAGTACATATCGTCGTACCATACGAAAACTAACATCATATTTTTTGTGGCTGACGAAAAGTAACATGTTCGACTTTTGGCCGACGAAAAATAACAAAATCGACTTTTGGCTGACGAAAACTATCAATTTCGTTTAAACAACAACAATTTTAATGTAAAAACAGTATATAATTACAGATACTTTTCGTCAGCCAAAAGACGAACTTGTTATTTTTCGTCAGCCAAAAGTCGAACTTGTTACTGTAGCCAATTAAACGTTTATTCAAATAATTTTTTTTTTAAATAAAATCTTTTATTGGTTTCGAAGAAAAGTTAACAAAGTCTGATATAAAATCTGAATAATTATAAATGTCCAAAATTTTCATTTTGAAAACTCCAATTTTCAAAAACAACTTATCTCTATATTAAAATGCTATATATAACAAAGTTATAAATTGATACAGTAATAATCATGCACCCTACAATACTCCCGCCAATTGTAGCCAATTAAACGTTTATTCAAATATGTGCTATGTATGTATGTATGAATGATAATTTGCTTCTCATGCCCTTTTCAGAATGGTTATCACACTCTGTTACGATGCCGTCTCCCGTAACGTCGAAGGCATGGGAATCTCTCCGTTTATTATGTTCTCTTTAAGCGCCATTGCCGTACTGCCTTCAAGTATTATTGTGATTTTGCTGCAAGATCGCATTGGACGCAAAGGTATGGCGGCAGGATCACTGCTCGTGGGCGGCCTCTTCACTTCAATGGCCGGCATAGCAATCGCCTATCAACAGCATAATCACAATGCCGTACTATTGGCATGCTTAACGGTAGCCGCTCGTTTCGGTGTGGCGATTTCTTACGAATCGGGATCCCAATACGCAACTGAATTGATACCGACGTGTGTGCGAGGTCAAGGTGTGGCTGCGGTGCATGTAGCCGGTTTCGCTGCATCGTTTTTAGCACCATACATTTTGTGGTTGGGAACGTTCTTCAAGGCGGCGCCATCCATAATTTTGGGTGTGCTCTTCTTTACGGGCGCGTTTGTGTGTTTGCTGTTGCCCGAAACGCTTAATCGGTGAGAATAATAACACTTTAAGTATATGTATGTATGTATTTACAATGTTTCTTAAGTCATATTTTATGTTCGATTAGGAATGCATATTTAGTTTATCATACATCGCCAATCTTATGTCAGAAGCGTGCGTTAGGTTATACCATGTCTCCACATAACGTGTTTCGCTCTTTTTTTCTGCATTTTCTCTCTCAATCTTGTTTCGACACGGAAACCAGTGCCGAAACTCGCCAATTTCCATACAAATTTTTGAGAGCGAGTGAAGATTGAAACACTGTTTCATTCTGAATCATCTTGCCAACCTCGATGATATCGATGTCTTCTCTAATTTTGTATCGAAAATCTATCGAAATCTCACACAGACCAAAACAAAAACGCAAAATATAAGCAAACATACAAACATTTAAGAAGAGCAAGAAAGAGAAATGTTAAACTGAATCACGATCAGCCACGTGGAGACGGGTTATTTAGCGAGATGTTTTGCTAGATGTTTTGTTGGTGAAACAAGTTATGTGGAGACGGGCTTTTAGGCTGGATTCAAGAGCGTAGCTAGGATATTTGAAGTAGTCAAACATCAATTTGTTTGCGACTAAAATCAAGTGCTTCTGTTCCACTCTTAAATGTCAAAAATAATACTAATTTGCGTGTGCGACTACAGCAACACTGCAAATTTAAAAATGACAACAATAACTGTCAAATAAACTGGGTTGCGCAAAGTCAAAAGGTAGGAAAAAAACTACTAAAATACTACTATGTATAAAACAGCTAATCGGGTTGTTGTGTGCAAAATTATTCAAGTCGCTCATTTGGTGAAACCCAAAAGTAAGTTAGCCCCAAATCTGGGCTAACCTAAGTCAAAACTTAGTTTTAGCTTTAGTCACGCTGGTGCAACCGAGCCTTAGGTTCTGCTGCTTATCAATGCTAATGCTAAAATATTTAGTGAACTGTAGACACGAATCGAAACAAATCTCACTGTTTTATTTTAACATGTAAATTTCTGTACTATTCTCTGATGTCATTATAATATTAAGCAGTAACCAGGGGGGAGTGGGCAAATGCCCCCCTGCCCCTACCTGCCTACGCCCTTGGCTGGATTGGCTACCTCAACAGCGGCTCACTTAGGCCAGTAAAGTGGCTCATTGTGATACCACGAGAACAGATTACTCCTCCTGTCTTAATAAATTTGAATGCTTGATGCAGCTCATTAAGTACTTTACATCGATGTATTATTCTTGTTTTTAATTACTATGTCTAGACGATTTTGGCTGAGTCCAATTAAGTGCGCCACTTGTTACTGTTTTTTTTTCTGGGCCGGCACACCTTCCATTCTCACGACATGACCTGCCCAACGTAGCCACTGGATTTTATTCGCCGAACTATGTCGATGTCTGCTTATAGCTCATACAGCTCATCATTAAATCGCCTTCGATACTCGACGTTGTTAACGATCTTCCGTAGATCTTTCTTTCTCTCGAATATTCCAAGTGCCATTTCATCTGATTTTTACATCGTCCATACTTTTGTGCCATACATACATACATCAGTACTGAGTTTCTGTAACTGAACTCTATCAATGTTTTCGACTGAGTGACGTCATAATGACGTCAATCGATAGATTCTCACTTGCTTTTTAGGTGGTGACAAAGTGTGAAACGTATTAATGTGACGTCATTTTGATCGACAAATTTCCCGATTTTGTTACAGAAACTCACTTCAGGACGAAAACGATGAGCGTATTTTATAGCGTGACTTTTGTTCGCGGATGGAGGACTTTTGTTTTCAATTTGCTACGTAGTCCAAAGTATTGTCGATATCACCGACTATGTAAGCTATCCGCTAAGAGCTGGAAAGTTGCAAATCAAAATCAATCATCTCTTCATCATCATCCTTGCAGTCTCTGCAGCATCTACGGTAGGATGCACCTATCCTCTCCGCTCGTTTTCCAATGAAATAGTGTCCCTTGGCTACTCCCATCTGATCAGGAATATCCTCGCTTTTTAGAATGCATATTTGACGAGGTCGCTTAAGATCGCATTTTAACCAAGTTTACCTTGATATCCGACATACCCTTGATATCCGACATACTGGGGTTTCTTGCCATTTACCACTTGATTGTTTATATATGTGTTATTTAAGCGTTCCAATAGGCCTAAAGATCTACAAATCATCAATAATTTCCTCATTACATTTCCTTTAGGGAAGATAACAACCTCCACGACTATGTCCCATGACTATCGCACGGCGATGGCCGCCTTCGCGTGAATGACTTTGTATAGTAAAAAAAGAAATGAAGCGGAAGCTTCGGGCTTTCAATCCAAACCGCAGTGAAGAAATGATCTGTGATCAATTTGTACGTGCCGCTCAACATATTTTAGTAGTACGAGTACCTGCGGTATATCTAACAAAAGCAAGTATCCTGGCATTAAAACAAAAATCGCATCACCTCACAAATGGGCCTAGTGGGGTTCGCTTATATGTGGCAAAAGGCATTCCTATTTCTGTCCGGAAGAACTTGTCCTGTGTTCCGGCGCCCATATGAGGTGCAAGCAGTTCTCTTTGCCCATCTACTGAGCGAAAAAGAACCAAGAGACTTCATGGTCGCATGGCTGTCGCTGCCACTGTCACTAAAGATCAAAATATAGTTTTGTGGTTTCTCTTTCATATGGTGCAATATATTTTGGGACAACATAGATTAACCAAACATTAATATAAACTACTTATAACTAAAAATCAGAAATATTATTTTATATTTTATATTTTATTCTTTATTTTTATTTTTATTATACTCAGCTGTACTAGTACACAGAGTATTATAGTTTTGATTTCCTAACGGTGGATTGTAACAGAATGAAATAATCGAGATAGATATAGACTTATATATATCAAAATGATCAGGGTGAAAAGAGAAATCGATTGAGCCATGTCCGTCCGTCTGTCCGTCTGTCCGTCTGTCCGTCTGTCCGTCTGTCCGTCTGTCCGTCTGTGAGCACGATAACTCGCGCAAAAATTGAGATATTTTGATGAAATTTGAAATGTAAGTTGGTATCAAGACAGGAACGGATGGTATTGAAAATGGGTGAAATCGGACCATGACCACGCCCACCTCCCCTATATAGTAAAAATCGGAAATTTTTTATCTCGGTCACTAATAGAGCTAGAGTGATAAAATTTCACACACGTATTGAGCTCAGGCCCTTATGAAGAAATATGGTGAAATTTTGGAAAATGGGCGGTGCCACGCCCACTTATTAAGGGGCAAACATTGAAAGTTTTATGAGTCATAACTCAGAAACCGTTGAAGATATATCGATGAAATTTGATAGGCGTGATATACTTACTTAGGCAAATGTTTGGACGAAAAATTGCCAAAATCGGTTGACGACCACGCCCACTTTTATATATGGGTATTATAAAGTGACCTAATAAAAGCATTTTAAGCGATATCTCTGTCAAATATAAAGATATATCATTGAAATTTTATGGAAGGTGTCCAATTATGGACATAAAACAAAAAATACAAAAATTTTAGAAAATGGGCGTGGCACCGCCTCCTTTTAGAAGCAGGAATATACGAGATTTCTGAGCCCATAACTCGACAAATAATCGATATATTATGACGAAACTTGGTCTATACACTTTCACTACTTGTAGTAATACATGTTCGAAATTTTAGCGAAATCGGTTGACGACCACGCCCACTTTTATATATGGGTATCATAAAGTGGCCTAATAAAAACATTTTAAGGGATATCTTTGTCAAATATAAAGATAATTCATTGAAATTTTGTGGCATGAGTTCTACAATAGATCGGAAACAAAAAATAGAAAAATTTCGGAAAATGGGCGTGGCACCGCCTCTTTTCAGACAAAGGAATCAACGAGATTTCAGAGCCCACAACTCGACAAATAATTGAGATATTATGACGAAACTTGGTTTATACACTTTTATAACTTGTGTTAATAGACACGCAAAAATTTATTGAAATCGGTTTATGACCACGCCTACTTTTTAACAAAGATATTTCTGGAACACCCTTTGGGAATTTGTAACAAGACTTCTTTGTAACTAGAAGTCATAAAGGAATGAAATTTTGCACAAAGAATAATATTCATATGCTTAGTTGGATGACTGATAAAAATGTTGAAAATGGGCGTGGCTACGCCCACTTTATGCAGCACTCGCTTTATATAAAATACAACGTGTTTTCATCAAACGCAAACAAACAATGAAAGCATACAGCTGAGTATCTAATGTTCGATTCCACTCGAACTTAGGCTTCCTTACTTGTTTTTTATATATGTTACTATGTACATGTATACCATTATAATATAATTTTATTATCTTTCCGTATTCCTGCAGAACGCTACCAAAGACCGTCGAGGAGGGTGAGGTATTCGGAAAAGGTGAACGTATGTTCGATTTCCCATGCCTTTCGAAGAAAGGTAAAAATTCGTGCAGCTCAGAGGAAGAAGAATCTTATGAACGAAGACAATCATTGACCGTTATGGAACGGGACGATGACTCGGCCGATGAGAATCTTAATAGTACGGCGTAAAAGGGTGCTTGTTTTGGACGTTAAATCGTGCGTTTATGTATATGTATATATAGACAGACAGTCAGAGACAATAATCTTCGTACGGTGCTTTTTACAAAATACTTTCTTGGAAACTGTAAAATTTCGACTCGGCTTTAGAGGGTTTTTATATACATATTTACATACATTTATGCTTTTTTGCTTGGGTATACACCATATTTTATTCTTTTTAAGCTTAAAATTACGGAATGCACAAGTTTGTAAGTAGTTGAAAAATCACCGTATGAATACTTTTACCTCTGACTGTACAAAGCTTCCCTAGGTGCTAAGTTATAAAGTAAAATAAAAACGATAAAATTGATTTAGGAAATAATTTGCAATGAAGCGAACAACACAATAATTAAAATAATTTTTATTTTAAGTATATTAGTAAAGCATATTTAGCCGCTAAGTATCTACTTACCAGTAATATCAGACATACATATGTATATGTATATGGATATATATATGTACATATCTACATATATACCTACATATATGCATAAATATATAGTAAATACTAAGTACTTACATATTTTGTAAGTGAAGCAGTATGAACGATAGTTATACTCGTACATACATATGTAAATTCAAGTAAAATCTCTTGAAGAAACAGACCGCCTAGGAATGAAAAAAATTATATTTTATACGCGAGTATTTAGAAAAAAAGTGTAATTCAGCTAGAGATAGATACTATGAGTGTTTAGGGAAATAAAGCAAGCATAGTGCTCTATATCATACATGGCCAGCCAATGGCTCCAGTGACTCCGTTTGTCTCCCAACAACATCGCTGTGGCTCCGAGTGGCTCCCAACAACAAGCAAATCAATTTCGACATATTAACGCACATTTCTTTTTTTCACAAAATCGTCGTCGCGGCGAGCACTCAAACCTAACGGTCCAGCATCGACCGACATTCATTGCGTATTTACGCCTTCATACATACATATGTATGTATGTTGTACATTTATATCTGCTACCTCGTTTATGTTGTTTAGCAAAATATTTGAATGCCTAGCTGCAGCATATCTACTGAAGTATGTATGCATGTATGTACATACATACATAAGTACATGTTGTTGCAATAAACCGTTATTTGGCAAAATAATATTTTTATAATTCCGAGAAGAAGGTTGTTGCAATTTTATTGATGTTGTTGTCGTGTGACTCCCTTACGCTTAAATCCTGGCCACCTATGCTCTATATAATTTAATTATGTGCATACATATGTATGTACCTTGCAACCTCGTAACCGCCTAAGTGAAACTTTCATAACCGCCTATCCGACACTTATGCCAAAATAAGATTTGAGTTGCTGTCGCCTAGCTCTACGACTTCAGAGTTCAGCTCTATCGATCCATAAATACCTTAATTTGGTTTTGGGAAGCTAGAGAGCTCTATATTTCCTTCTAATGTCCTTTTGAGGTTTGAAGTCGGAGAGCTGGGCGTCAGAATTTCAAATCTAATGGCGTTTTCTTTTCTCGAAATAATGTTGCCCTGTTTGATTTTTTTAGCCATTTTATGGCTTTGTTTGGTCATTTCAACGAATACTAAACTGTAACAAAGTGAGAGGGTACAGTTATCAACAAATTCAGCCATTTTATAGAAACTCAAGTTACGTATTTCAATAATTGAAATATAGGAGGGCAGCATTTTTTCGTAGAAAAGAAAACGCCATAATTTTAGGCACAAGTGGCAGATAACCGGTTATGAAGTTTAAAGGACGATATGTACATGTATAAATACATGCAGATATACTCCCAAAAAAGGGGGTTAAGGAAAAAGGAAAAATAAGGGACGTCGCTGCTCATTCGTTCTGCTCTAAATGTTTTAAAACTTATTATCCTGTTCATAGAAAAAATGCAACTGTCTTTTTCATGTTAAAATTTCATTCAATTGTTTGGTATCTACACATGGATTCTCTTAGATTTTGCGCATGAAGTTATACATACATATGTATGTATGTACATTTGACATCAACAGAGTAGTCCTTATTATAAGGCCTAATTTATAAGACTGAGGTTACTTAGAGATTTCAGGCCTTCTTCTATAAGTCTTATGGTCAAATTAAATAAGCTTTATATAAGGCGTAAGTTTTAAGGAGGACATGTTCATTAGGGCGGGCCAATTTGTACTGACGGAAAAACCCTACTTTTTTTCGGCCACAGATGCATTCTCTGGTCAATTCTGAACAAAAAGTCCAAAGGAGCATAGTTCTAAAATTAATTTTGACCCTCCGTAATTTTGACTTTAGATAGTAATCCCCAACAATTTTTTTTTAGTTTTCATTTTTTAGAAACGAGAAAACAATTTTGGAGAAACGAGAAACAACTGGATGCAAAAACAATTGGATGCAATAAACAAAATTTTTTTTTTTACTATTACTCAGTTGTTTTTTTTTTTGTTGTACCCTAAGTTTTTATTTATTATTTGAAATAACGAATAAACCTCAGAATAATTATTCGTAGGGAATTTATCTGAATAAAATTTGAAAAATAAATTTTTATTCAAATAATTATCTAAATAAAAATTTATTCGAATAATGCCCAAGTCTGGCTGGATGTAAGACTAGAACTTGAGCCCCTTGCAGTACAATGACTACAGTTCAAACCGCTGAGCCATAGCCTGCCTTCGACATCTGATTTTTTCTAGTTTCCTTCCTACTATAATTATACCTTTCATGGGAATGAAATAGTATCATAACTTTGTGCCAAAACACGAATGGTGAAAGTATCAGAAGGAGGCGTGGCAGACCTACTAAAATATATACCAATATGATCAGGATCATGGGCTGAGTCGATTAAGCCATGTCCGTCTGTCTGTCTGTCTGTTTGATCGCAAACTAGTCCTTCAGTTTTTGAGATATCTGTTTGAAATTCGGAATGTGAATGTATATTTAGGAGAAACTAATCATTTGTCGGAATCGGCCGAATCGGACCACTATAACATATAGCTGCCATACAACCGATTGTTCAGATATAGGCATTTTGGGGTATAACTTCTCCATGTGAACAGCTGCGGGAATGAAACTTTGAAGTATTTGTACACATATGGACTTAAATGTCACTGAAAATTGTCAAGATCGGACCACTATAATATAGCTCCCATACAACCGATTGTTCAGATACGGACATTTTGCGTTATAAATTCTCCATTTAAATCATGAAACTTCTTTTCTATTGAATCTTTGCATAAATAACTTACAGAATTCAAAGTATAAATAAAACAATTTCAGACTATGTATGCAACTTTTCATTTTCCCATTCATGAAAGGTATGAAGTCTTCGGCACGGCCGAAGACAGCCGCGCTCTTACTTGTTCGTTTCTAACTTATGCACATACATATGTACATATTTACATATGTATTATTGTATGATTAAAGTTTCGAAGTTTTAATCATTAAACACAAGCAGCGAATAAAGGGACGTTCAGTAGAACCAATTTTTATTTCAATTTATTTAATTTAACGAACACAGGCCCAGCTTAAATTTTTTAAATATTTTTCTAGTTTCTAAAAAATAAAAAAAAATTAACCTGGGCCTGTGCCCGTTAAATTAAATACATTTTTTTTATTTGTTAAAAAAAATTAGTTGAAGATACTTAAATTAAATTTTGATGTTTATTTGAGTCGACCCCATCCGTCAGACGACACATGATACCAAAATTTAATTAATTAATTTTTTATACTGGTTTCAGACAGAAAATTAATGTAGTACATTACGTTTATAATTTAACAATAAATTTTTGTGTTTCACACACACTCAATTAACAAGGAGATGTCAATTTTCATAAAATAATTTGTTGTTATTGACAACAATTTTTGAATAAATAATCCCAGTAAATATTTGGGTCATAAAAGAGTCCGAAAGGAATCCTAAACTGGAGCATTCACACTCATTATGAGCTCACTTTGGAGTCCGAAATGTTTGTATTTCTGTTCTTAAGGTGGTCCCCTGATATGAGCCTAATTTCATACATTTTATGAGCCTGAATATGTAGTAAAACCAAAAAAATTCATTTGATTTTGCATTTTCCTTCCCCTGACCCAATTCTCTTCATCCTCTCTCCCTTCATCCCAGATTATTCTCCTCTTCTCTCATTGGTTGCGTTCAGAAGTCGCCACTGTTAAGCAAAACACCGAGCGGAAAGTGATTGTTTTATAGTGTTGCCTGTTGGTATTTTAATTCGGATTCGAACCTGAAATTCAACAAAACGGCATAATATAGTGGAACATTCAACATTATATTGAACTATAGTCATACTTTTATACCCACTTCCTATTTTTCGAATTACAATTACCATTTAAAAAAAAAAAAACAAGAAAAAAAAAATTATAAAAATTTTTCCTTATAGCTGAAACAGAATCAGTGTCGGACGAATTTTCGTCGGCCGCGGCGTTCTGTCAAAGGATTAAAATACACGGCAGTATATGAGAATGAACAGAACGAAAACGCTGGCGAAAATCGCCCGCGAAAATTCGTCAGAATAGACTTATTTCTAATTTGGACGCTATCGCCGGTCAAATAAATTATTTGGAACTTGATAAAAACATGTAATAAAATAAAAATATATGTTTTTTGATGTGGAAAAAATTGAAAATGTGTACAGAAGAGAAGATTCAATTGAAGAAGTAAGGAAACATAGTAATTATAAAAATATGCATATGGCAATTTCGCATTGATTCTGCTTTACTGGGCTATATTCGCAAACAAATGTCATCGCTGCACCACGCGAAAACACGTCCGGCGATCGGTTCTGTTTAAAGCTTAAGCTCACACATATTTCACACATGTTTATTGGCGTTTTCTTTTCTCGAAATAATGTTGCCCTGTTTGATTTTTTTAGCCATTTTATGGCTTTGTTTGGTCATTTCAACGAATACTAAACTGTAACAAAGTGAGAGGGTACAGTTATCAACAAATTCAGCCATTTTATAGAAACTCAAGTTACGTATTTCAATAATTGAAATATAGGAGGGCAGCATTTTTTCGTAGAAAAGAAAACGCCATATGATTCATATCCGACTCCAAATTATGAGTGCTCTGAGAATGTTTGCTGGGATAATAAATTCATGCCAAAACTAATTGACGGTTGACACTGAAAATTTCAAAATTAAAAAAAAAAACGAACTTACCTCCCAGAGTTGTATTGGATTTTTATTCGATTAAAAATTCAATTAATTAGTAATTGATCCATTATGAATTGAACTTCTGTATGGAAAATCGAGCTTCATTATTGATTTAATGAAGAAAATGTGGATAATTACTCCATTAACCGCCTGTGTGAAATCAGTATTAGGGAAATACTTTAATTTTCTATGTATGTATGTACATATGTATAATAGAGTAATTACTTAAGACTTGGGCGCAACTTAACTTACACAGGGTTTTAAGCGGGACTGATTTTATGCCGAATCCGAGTTGAAATTATATATGTATGCTGTAAGAAGTAAATAAACGTAGTAAATCTTTTCTGAAGCAGAACTTACAAATAAACAATAATTATAGAACATATTCTCGTTGTACTTTATCTGGCGGGTAATTTTTTTACAGCTTGGACATGAGTTTTTAAGCCTGAATTACAATAGCGCTGTGGCAGTAGCAGCGATCGTTTTTCGAAATCTGCTGATTTTTAGAAACTACGGTTTGCAATGAAGCGGCACATAATACAGCAGAGGCAGCTGGCAGCAGGCCCGACGAGAGGGGGGGGGGGGATGAGGGGGTCAATTGCCCCGGGCCCGGGCTTTAGAGGGCCCGGGAATCTCAAAATGATATCCAAGTTTTTGCTTACAGAAAATAAACAAACAACACCTTTAATCACCTTTCGTAGATAGCAATCATTTTAAATTTCAACAAATTTTATAAATCTCTTAACGTGTCTGCACCTCACTTAAGGAATTGTTGGTTTTGGCGTCGACTTTGCAGCATAAATTGGAATTCGTTTTCTCTTGCAACAGAAAAATTTGGTATGATGCAAATTCTTATACAGCGATATGGGTATTTCCTGGGCGTTTCGGACGGTATGTTCGCATGATTTTTTGAACTTTTGAGGCAGAAATATCGCGAAATATTGTATCGTTTTATGATAAAAGGAAAGATTTAGGCCACAGCTAATGATTAAAGTATGTTAGCGACAGAAATTTAGTTTAATGCCTCTGTTTTAGCCACTTAAACTGCTTTCCGGACGCTACAAAAACACGTCCATTTTTTTTAAGTGGCTAAAACAGAGGCATTAAACTAAATTTCTAACATACTTTAATCATTAGCCGTGGCCTAAATATTTCCCTCTTTCATAAAACGATACAATATTTCGCGATATTTCTGCCTCAGAAGTTCAAAAAATCGCATACCGTCCGAAACGCCGAAAACAAACGAAGCTTGCGAAGCTAAAATTTGCTTTGGTGCTTCGTACAGTTGAATTCGATTGCTGTTTCACTAAAGCGTTCAGCAGGATCAGTCTTTTGATATACCAAATTCCTATCAACAAATATTTGTATTCCAATTTAAAGAAATTTATTTCATACAAATAAAGCAATATGTATTTAAACAGAATTCATTCAGACCTATGGTCCCATGGACAATATTACTCAGTATGACCCATGGATTCGGAAACTGGATGCGCCTTTTGAACAATACATTTGACCCACCCTAATATGTATATTTCTATGTAAACATATTTACTTGATCTGTATTAATGTATAAATAAATTAAAGTTCAGAACTATGTACATATATATTCATTGAATTTTGATTTTTAGAATTTGTACATTTAGTATGGAGGCCCGTAGTTATTTTAACCCCGGGCCCGGATTTTCTCTCGGCGGCCCTGGCTGGCAGCACCGCTCCGTTTAGCCCAAATTCAAGGCTTATCCAAATAGAGGTTATATTACTTCCGTTTTTATGTGTGTGTTTTCTTTAAAAATGTCAATGTGAAAGAGAAGAGAAATGAATATCAAGGAAAAATTTTTGCCAATTCGTTTTGTCTGACATTCACACTTTTTAGTATACATACACAATTCCAATCAGCTTATCTACTGCGATATCCTTCTTTAGATAATTCTTGCCCAAATTCTAAATTCGCTGCCGCTGCCTTGAATCGCAGCCAACTTCTAAGTGTTCATGTGAACTTATGTCTGTTTCCGTACTATCCAATGTAATATATTTTTACTAATTTTGTGTTTCCGTATTTTGATGCCAGCAAGTGGGAGAGAATTTTATTTTTACTTAATTGATTTCCACTAGCAAATATTGCTGGCGGGATGAAAAATCAAAGAAGAAGGAAGAGCAGAGGAAAAAATGAAACAAGATTGATTATTTTAATTGAAAAAAGTGGACATGAAAATGGTAAGTAAATTTATGTCACCACGTGTCCAAGGTAAAGTAAAAAAGACCTAATATATAAAGAAGTCACTGCCAAATACTGCGAACGCTCTATTGTGTTTGGTCTGGCAGTCACTGCTCATATTAGACGCATCAGCTGATTTCGAAAACCGTCACTGTCCACTGCCACATCGCAAATGTAATTTGGGCTTTACAGTGCCGACCACAACTCTCAATCACCAGAAAAGTAGTTATTGGTATAGAACACTCAAGAAATCCAAAATTCTACGATAAAAGTTAACCAATTGGTTGTATAGAATGTGTGTTCTATGGTTAAGATTTGCGGAGCGAATTCGTGGAAGATGATGTGTATATACATACATATGTACTAGTTGACCCGCCAGACGTTGTTCTGCCTAAAATTTATTCCTATAAAGCTTGAAGAAAAAGTCCTTGTTTACCGTGTTGCTCAGAATTATCTTAGAATCCATCACAATGAATGCGAATACTAAAAAATTCTCTGTACAAAAGTTATATAAATACATACATATATTAGCCGCGGGAAACCCTCTATCCATATCTTAATCAGGGGTTTTGTTATTAAAATATTGAATTAACATATACATATATATAATACATATATATATATATATAAATACCTAATAAATAAATATAGCTATGTGAACCGTGCGAAAGATATACATTGAATACATTTGTAAAATTTATACATTTTATCAATCTAGATTTGTACACGTTCGAGATGAAGGCGATTAATCTACATTCATACCCGTTCGGGAAGTATTCGTCTACAATTAGTCTACATTTATACCCGTTCGGGAACAATCGGTGACTAATTGTCGGCCGATTTTTCCCGAAAGAGATCAATCCGGAACAAATCTCTATGGGATTAATCACACATTTTTTTGCAGGGTGCTTTGAAGCAAATACATTTCATTCTGGAATAACTAGGTATTTGAATGAAAAAGTTTAAGAAAACGAGACAAAATTTAACAATTTAACAGGCACGAAAAAATTGATAAATTTTGTTTAATTTTAAGCAAAACGGCAGCTCTTTTTCCGAGGTGTGCAATAGATTTCTCAGCGGCGGTACGAAGTGAACGAGCGATATGTTCCTATTCCTCGGATACATCGTTTGGTGGATGATTGCTCTCAGGGAGCAATGCGTGTGTGAAGCCTCATAGTGGAAACACTCACCACAGCAGTCCGTAGACCGTGTCACCTGAATTTCTACGTTTACGGAAAACGGTACGTAGAAATCAAAATCGTTTTGATTTTTTTCGTGAAAACGTGCCAGCTGACTATCCTCTTTGAAGTCAGTGTTGCCGTCTGGGCCTTTTGTATCATGATATATTTTAATTTTGTAAATATCAAATTATTCTCAAAAAAACCAAAAATATTAAAAGAAAACAAGTAAGGAAGCCTAAGTTCGAGTGGAATCGAACATTAGATACTCAGCTGTATGCTTTCATTGTTTGTTTGCGTTTGATGGAAACACGGTGTAGGTACTTTATATAAATCGAGTGCTGCATAAAGTGGGCGTAGCCACGCCCATTTTCTAAATTTTTATCAGTCATCCAACTAAGCTTATGAATATTATTCTTTGTGCAAAATTTCATCCCTTTATGAGTTACAAAGATGTCACGTTACAAATTCCCAAAGGGTGTTCCAGAAGTATCTTTGTTAAAAAGTAGGCGTGGTCATAAACCGATTTCAATAAATTTTTGCGTGTCCATTAACACAAGTTATAAAAGTGTATAAACCAAGTTTCGTCATAATATCTCAATTATTTGTCGAGTTATGAGCTCCGAAATCTCGTTGATTCCTTTGTCTGAAAAGAGGCGGTGCCACGCCCATTTTCCGAAATTTTTCTATTTTTTGTTTCCCATCTATTGTAGAACTCATGTCACAAAATTTCAATGAATTATCTTTATATTTGACAAAGATATCGCTTAAAATGTTTTTATTAGGCCACTTTATGATACCCATATATAAAAGTGGGCGTGGTCGTCAACCCATTTCGCTAAATTTTGAACATGTATTACTACAAGTAGTGAAAGTGTATACACCAAGTTTCGTCATAATATATCGATTATTTGTCGAGTTATGGGCTCAGAAATCTCGTATATTCCTGCTTCTAAGAGGAGGCGGTGCCACGCCCATTTTCCAAAATTTTTGTATTTTTTGTTATATGTCCATAGTTGGACACCTTCCATAAAATTTCAATGATATATCTTTATATTTGACAGAGATATCGCTTAAAATGTTTTTATTAGGTCACTTTATAAGACCCATATATAAAAGTGGGCGTGGTCGTCAACCGATTTTGGCAATTTTTCGTCAAAACATTTGCCTAAGTAAGTATATCACGCCTACCAAAATTCATCGATATATCTTCAACGGTTTCTGAGTTATGACTCATAAAACTTTCAATGTTTGCCCCTTAATAAGTGGGCGTGGCACCGCCCGTTTTCCAAAATTTCATCATATTTCTTCATAAGGACCTGAGCTCAATACGTGTGTGAAATTTTATCACTCTAGCTCTATTAGTGACTGAGATACAAAATTTCCGATTTTTACTATATAGGGGAGGTGGGCGTGGTCATGGTCCGATTTCGCCCATTTTCAATACCATCCGTTCCTGTCTTGATACCAACTTACATTTCAAATTTCATCAAAATATCTCAATTTTTGCGCGAGTTATCGTGCGTACAGACGGACAGACGGACAGACGGACGGACATGGCTCAATCGATTTCTCTTTTCACCCTGATCATTTTGATATATATAAGTCTATATCTATCTCGATTATTTCATTCTGTTACAATCCACCGTTAGGAAATCAAAACTATAATACTCTGTACTACTAGTACAGCTGAGTATAATTATTGATTGTGAAAAGGTGAACTATGGTTAGTTGTTTACTTCTAGTTTTGTTAACAAATTTCAAAAAAAATGTAATGGAATAATAAAAGTTTGCTAACGAAAGTGAAATGACGAGAAAATGGCAACATTGTATCCATGTAAGCAAACAAAATAAACTCACTGTTTGCCGAATAGAGCGCGCGGGCGTTCTTTCCCTTTCTGCATTTTATTCGTGAGCGTTATTCCTCTTTCAAAAAGGAAATAACACCCGTGGGCAGTAGCAGCGCATTAGCAGCACAGTAGATACAAGCCCATTTACGGGTATAACACAGGGACCGAAAATAAAAATTATTTTTTGTTTTGATGCTATAAAACTCCGGGGCTATATAGTGTCTTTGGACCAAATTATCTACTTTACTTTCATCCCAGGACCTCCAGGATCAATAACCTGGACCCTATTAATTTTTCTGATTTTTTTAAAAAACGCCAGCTATAAAATAAAAATCTGCAGTTTTATTTTTTAAGGACAGCGATAAAATAAAAATTTGGTGTTTTTTTTTTTAGCACCAGCGATAAAATAAATACTTGGAGTTTTATTTTTTAACTCCAAAATAAAACTCCAGGGCCAATAACTAGCGAACCCCTTAACCTTGCATAAATTTGGTATCAGACGAAAGGTAATTCAGTAAGCTTTTTAATGGTGGTACCCATGCCACGGTTACCGCTCAAACCAAGGTTTCCACCTATTTTTTCATTTTTCCCAATTTACTCTGAGAGAAAATAAATATATGGAGGGGTCAAAGAAATTGTTTACCTATTTTGAACACTACTTTCTTTGTTTTGAGTAAATTTTCCTTAAAACATGTTAAAAGGTTTATAAAATATTGTTGTTACATGCGTTACCATGGTTTCATATACTTGTTTTGAAAAAATTCATACATTAAAATAATGAAAAATTCTTTAAGTGCCATTCCATTCCCAACTTTCCTTGTTTTGAAGACTTGATTTCTTTAATTTTGAGAAATCAAATTCCCATACAAATCCCCAAGGCAACGAATTTGTTTGAATGTTTTTTTATGTTTTTTCCACATTTTTGAGAAAATTTACACAAAACAAAGAAAATTTTGTATTGGGACGCGTGTTCAAAATAAGGAAAATTATGTCTTTGATCGAGAGAAATTTTTTTTTGAGTGTAGCTGGTTTTTTACGGTCCATATAAAACACCAAGGCCAATAACTAGCGAACCCTTAACCGAATTAAACAGATTTGGTACCAAATGAAAGGTAATTGAGTAAACATTTTAATGGTATCTATGCCAAGGTTGCCACCTATTTTTTTTATTTTTCACAATTTAGCAAGTTTTCTACGGTCCATATAAAACACCAAGGCCAATAACTTGCGAACCCCATAACCGATTTGAAAAAATTTGGTACCAAATAAAAGGTAACTGAGTAAACATTTTAATGGTATCCATGCCAAGGTTGCCACCTATATTTTTAATTTTTCACAATTTAGCAAGTTTTCTACGGTCCATATAAAACACCAAGGCCAATAACTTGCGACCCCCTTAACCGAATGAAACAAATTTGGTACCAAATGAAAGGTAATTGAGTAAACATTTTAATGGTATCCATGCCAAGGTTGCCACCTATTTTTTAATTTTCACAATTTAGCAAGTTTTCTACGGTCCATATAAAACACCAAGGCCAATAACTTGCGAACCCCTTAACCGAATTAAACAAATTTGTTACCAAATGAAAGGTAATTGAGTAAACATTTTAATGATATACATGCCAAGGTTGCCACCTATTTTTTAATTTTTCACAATTTAGCAAGTTTTATACGGTTCATATAAAACACCAACGTCCAGAGGCATTGCGCGACTTGGCTGTATTTACTTGATCGCCTATAACTTTTCCATTTTACCATGGATTTTCTTCGTTGACAGCTTATTTTTTTCGTAATGGAACGGAGCTTCACACAAAGGAGTAAACCCGTAGGTGGAAACATTGGTTTTAAAGATATTGCCTGACAAAGTCAATTTTTTCTTCAAAAAATCGTAAAAAATCGAAAAAATTCAAATTTAATCGTCAATATTTCAGAAACTATAAGAGTTAGAGAAAAATGTTATATAAGCCATGAAAAGGAAATTTAATTTGGTGTTACTTCAAGGAAGATAGCTCACTGCGTTAAAGAGACATTAAGGATTAAGTGGAGCCATTGGCCAAATAACGGTAAATTGCCGATATCTCAAAAACCTTCCCATAGAATTAAAAATGAACCCGATTTTCGGAACCAGCGACCGATTTTACATATAGATATGATGGTCGCGTTCAGAGTATTTTTTGGCTGTAGAGCAGTGTATTTAATTGAAACGCTAAAACGCTAAACCAAATCAAATACTTCCTTAGGGGGGTTTGTTTGTTGTTACCCCGCGAAGGTTTAGTCGAAGAAAAAATAAAAAAATGTTAGGGGGGCGTGGCACCTCCCATACAACCTTAATTTTTAAAGCTGATTATCTCTAAAACAGTTCAAGGTAGGGAACTGAAAATTGGTATAGAGGTAGGTGATATCAAAACCCTTCTCATTCAGAAAATGCGGGTTATCAGAAAAGGGGGCGTGGCACCTCCCATACAACCTTAATTTTTAAAGCTGATTATCTCTAAAACAGTTCAAGTTAGGGAACTGAAAATTGGTATAGAGGTAGGTGATATCAAAACCCTTCTCACTCAGAAAAGTGGAGGTTGTCAGAAAAGGGGGCGTGGCACCTCCCATACAACCTTAGTTTAAGGTAGGTGAAAATTGGTATAGAGGTAGGTGATATCAAAACAGTTCTCATTCAGAAAATTGGGGGTTATCAGAAAAGGGGGCGTGGCACCTCCCATACAACCTTAATTTTTTAAGCTGATTATCTCTAAAATTGTTTACACTAGGGGCTTGGAAATTGGTGTGGAGATAAACGATAACAATTCCATATTAACGCAAAATAATAGGAGTTATACGAAAAGGGGGCGTGGCACTTCCCAACAACATATCTATAAAAGCGTTTAAGGTTGGGACCTGAAAACAGATCAGGAGATTAACGATATCAATAGCGTGCCTATGAAAAAAACAGTAGTTTTGGGAAAAGGGGGCGTGGCACCTCCCATGCGTTCTTAATTTTTAAGGCTAAATATCCTTAAAAGCGTTCATAGCATGTACACAGAAATAGATTTATCGAAAAATGGGGCATTGCACCTCCCAGACGTACTAAACTTTTGAGGCTGAATATATCTAAAAGGGTTGGAGAAGGGGGGTGAAAACCATTATGGAGGTATACTATATCAATCCTCTTACTTATTTAGTGAAAATAGCCAATACTCATTGAAAATAAATATCCGGAACAGAAAACTAAAAATGTTGTGTATCGAGCAGCCTTAAACTGAATACTAAAATTATATATTTTTGGAGTTGTATACACAATGAAGTAGTGAAAAATCGTTAATTTTCTATTAAAAATAATACCGGTGTAATAACAATTTTTGAAAGGAAATTAATAAAAAAATCTATTTTGGGCAGAACGAAGTTTGCCGGGTCAGCTAGTCTTTATATATATTACGCTAAGCGTTTTTTTGTAAACACCATAACTTTTACACCGTTATACCGATTTTCGAGAATGTGGTGTCAAATGAAAGGGCTTGACCAGATGTGCAGGAAGGTTTAATTTTTCTGAAAAGGGTTGCCAGCTGTTCGAAAATTTAATTTTCCTGTATAATTTGTTTGATTTAAAAATTGTTGGTACCATATGAAAAGGCTTTACCTGATAGTGAGTAATTTAATAAAAAATTTACAAAAAGGGTTGCCACCTGTTCAAAAATTCAGTTTTACGTTATAGTTTGTTTGATTTTTAAATTTGATGTGTCATATGAAAGGGCTTGGCATGGAAATGAGTAATTTATTAAAATTTTTACAAAAGGGTGCACCCTGTTCAAAAACTCAGTTTTACGCTATAGTTTGTGTGATTTTTAAATTTGAGGTGTCATATGAAAGGAACCTGCGTGTAAATAAGTAATTTATTATACTTTTTATAAAGAGGGATGCTACCTGTTCGCAATTTAATTTTTATCATAATTTTTTCAAAATTTATTTTTGGAGAAGGTTGCTTTTTAAATTTAAAGTGTCATATGAAATGGCCTTTCCGGGAATATGAAAATGCTTGGCCTGAAAATGAGTAATTTATTACGATTTTTACAAAACGATTTGCCACCTATTCAAAAATTTATTTTTACTCTTCAGTTTTTCCGGTTTTCAAATTTTAAGTGTGATGAAGGTCTTGCCCTGCAATAAAAAGAAAGGGAAGGGGAAAATGAAAGGAACGGAAATAGCGAAGGAAGGTAAGAGGATAAAGGGAAGAGGAAGCGCAAATAAAAGGGAAAGGGGAAGAGAAAGAGAAGTACGACAAATAACCTTTTGGAGGTAGCTATATGGATAAAATATTGTAGAAAATTATTCGCATTAAAACTTTAATATGGGACTCCTCGGACAAAATCTTTGTATACAAAATCTAGGTCGACGGAAAATAAAAGTAACCACACGGAAAAAACTATATTGATGTCACATCCACATTTCTGGTCTATAAACTATGGATGTCATATCCGTATAATGTGTGTTATACAGTGGCGCACACAGAAAAAAAATTTGGGGGGGTTTTTAATATCCAACGGAAAATTAAAAAAAAATACTTAAAACTCGTCCAGACAATTTTTACTTAAATTTATGTTTGGGGAGTGGACCTACGTATGCACACATTAAATAAAGGCACCTTTTAAATCTCAATTCATTGCATTTTATCTGTATTTAAACTAAAACTAACAAGTAAGGAAGCCTAAGTTCGAGTGGAATCGAACATTAGATATTCAGCTGTATTCTTTCATTGTTTGTTTGTATTTCCATCAAATACATACACGGTGTACTTTATATAAATCGAGTGCTGCATAAAGTGGGCGTAGCCACGCCCATTTTCAACATTTTTATCAGTCATTCAACTAATATTATTCTTTGTGCAAAATTTCATTCCTTTATGATTTATACACTCAAAAAAAAAATTTCTCTCGATCAAAGACATAATTTTCCTTGTTTTGAACACGCGTCCCAATACAAAATTTTCTTTGTTTTGTGTAAATTTTCTCAAAAATGTGGAAAAAACATAAAAAAACATTCAAACAAATTCGTTGCCATGGGAATTTGTATGGGAATTTAATTTCTCAAAATTAAAGAAATCAAGTCTTCAAAACAAGGAAAGTTGGGAATGGAATGGCGCTTAAAGAATTTTTCATTATTTTAATGTATGAATTTTTTCAAAACAAGTATATGAAACCATGGTAACGCATGTAACAACAATATTTTATAAACCTTTTAACATGTTTTAAGGAAAATTTACTCAAAACAAAGAAAGTAGTGTTCAAAATAGGTAAACAATTTCTTTGACCCCTCCATATATTTATTTTCTCTCAGTGTATGGATATGACATCCATAGCTTATAGTAGATTAGACAGGATTATCCATAAATATGGATGTGACATCAATATAGTTTTCTCCGTGCAGTAATTATGTATATGCTTATGGCGTTTTCTTTTCTACGAAAAAATGTTGCCCTCCTATATCCAAATTATCGAATTACGTATCCTTACTTTCTATAAAATGGCTGAATTTGTAGATAAGGGTGCTCTCTTACTTAGTTAGAGGTCAATATTTGGTGACAGGACCAGGCAAACTTACAAAATGGCTAAGAAAATCAAAAAGGGCAACATTATTTCGAGAAAAGAAAACGCCATTAATTTTATATTTTATTATTAAAAATGTATGGGCTTAAAGCCGATATATCTTCTGCCATTTTTAAGGAGAAGTCAAATTTAAAATGGCAATAAAAAAAATTGTTAAATGTAGCAATAAGTGGTCTTCCACCGTCAAATTGTCGCACAGTGTAATTGAAAGCCACAGCATCGCGTGGCCGGGTTTACTAGTTATTATTATTAAATGAAAGTATACTTATAATTTAGTATCGTGAATAACTTGTTTGGTTATGTCTTTATGCGTTCTTCTGTCGACGCATATAAACTGATACCAACGCTGATGTCGCGCAAACTCCTCGCCATCTCGCAAAGTTTGCGGTAATGTTCTGAAAAGAGAAATATGTGTACATTAGTTTTAATGTACATGTACGTATATCAGTTTTTTTTTATTTGCTGCAAATTAAACCTTTTTCGAGTCAAGTGAAACCTTTTCCAATTGAAACGAAACCTTTTTCAATATCACTTCAATTGAAAAAAGCTTAATTCCAATTGAAAAAGGTTTCATTTGACCGGAAAATGCCATACACATTCGATATACTCACTGATTCATCGTTTCCGGCAATGCCAGGCACAATCCGGCACCTACCAACATTGTAAGAGATGTAAAGAGGGCTGGCAAGGGTTTGTATATCGTGCCCATGTATATAACATATGCGCTCAGACTACTAAAGCAGAAACCGGCAACGTGAAGATTCGCCACACCCCGACCTCGCACCGTGGTGGGTAAAAATTCTGAACAATATTGCGCCTCCGCATCGTAACTCACAATAACGGCATAACGACTGATACCAACCATAATGGCGATGAATAGAGCATTATGTTCGGTATGGAAGAAAGCAATTAGGAAACCAGTAAACGCCACAACAATGGAGCTTACGAAGAGCGAACTGAAAGCCATACCTTTGCGGCCGATACGATTTTGTAGTGCGATAATTGTGAGGCCGGCAAAAACGTAAGCAATTGAAGTGGCTGAAAAGAGGACGAAGGGCGATGTACCCATACCTTCCATATTGCGGCTATTTACATCATATGCCAGCGAAATAATCATCCTATCGAGGAGAAAGGTTGTTAGAACAAGTTAATAGATTAAGATTTGAGAGTGAAAATAACTGCAAACTAACGTTTTCAAAAGCAATATGATTGTGTATTTACGTAAACGTGGTGTGCTGAACAACCCCCAGAACGTGTCCTTTTTCTTTAAATTCTCTCCCTCGGCTGCTTTACACTGATAGTACGCTTTGAATTCATTGAATACTTTATCTTCTACCACGCGCTTATTAACCCCAGCTACATATTTGAGACACTCTACAGCACGGCCAAAACGTCGTGTTGCGATCAGCCATTGCGCACTTTCACAAATGACTACAGGAAATATTAGCACTATCAAGGCGGGCACCGAAGCAATATAGAGATAATTACGCCACGAACCAGACCACAGTGCAAACCACGGAGAGAGGGCACTACCAGCAAAGTAGAATATAGAGGGTATAATATTCAGACCGAGTGTACGTTTGCGTGGGCTTAAATATTCGAATACTGGAAAGGAAACCAAAGAATGTATTAAAGATACATATGAACCAGTGATGGAAAATGAAAATTTCAAATTATGCCAAATTTTTCCAAAAAATTGTGCATTTCGAAGGTCATTGTGCAATCAATTTGCAAAAATTCTACATACTATCACCCCTATAAAATATATTTACAGTACTTATTATATAGTACAGATCTCATAAAAAACCCATGCAGTAAATTTCTTTCACTGCTGAAGGATCATTGAAGATTCTTTGCTGAATATTCATCACTGTCGCCACAACTGAGTACAGTTTTAATTTTTTTGTTTTTTTTTCTGAGGAAAGCAAACCATTTATATGAAAAATTCAGCTGTTTTTACATGAAAGTATTCACTGATGCCTCCTCAGTCATCGGTGAATTTCATCAGTGATTCATAAAGGATTTATTTCGGATTTTTACCGCGGGGACCTTTCTTACACACACATATGTATCTATGCGTACTACTTTTATGAAGAGTACATACTTTAAATATATAAAAAAAAACGTTTAAATACCTACCACATTACAAATAATTACCCAGAAAACACAATATCTAATGTTAGATAATTTGTGGAGAGTACATTAGATAACTAGTGTAATTCTCTAACTGGCCTCTAATCGAGAAGGAGGATAGAAAACTACACTAGAATAGATTGTAAGCTGATTACAGAGTCAAATCTCAAAATTTATGAAACAAATACAAATTCTCATTAGAAAATTCCACTAGATTTCGATTCGGGAATTATAATTTTCTCGATTTTAAAAATATGCCCCATTTTGTTTGAGAATACTATGATTCTCTACCGTTTTTCGAGTCGACCTCTAACGCTAGAGATTTGAGCAAGGCTGCTCAACAAAATAAACAAAAAAATTGGTTCAATAAACATATAAAAAAAATCAAAAATTTATCTTGCTTTGCGGCTTATCAAAACTAATATTTCCGACTCCAAAATTATCAATAAAATTTTGATAATTTGATATCAAAACAAAATATCAAAAAGGATTTCGTTTTGTGTTTGTTTGTTTGTTGCGAAGATATACATATGTATGTACATATCTATATATATAAAAATGGTGTAAAAAATGTTACTAACCTCATCAGATGAGAACGGCTGGGCCGATTTCTGTAAAACTTTTTGTCAATTGTTCGTATTCTCGAGGAGATGGTTCGTACGGAAGAAAATTTTGGAAAATCCCTCCGGAAAAGTCCGAAAATTGGAAAAATCGGTGTGTATGTGCGTATGTATGCATCTGTGGATGTGTGTCCTCTATAAATTCCCAATGTAACCAACCGTTCTTTATGAAATTTTCACTGTAGATTCATGTGGTGTTAGTGCACATAGTAGGGTATATAGAATTTCGAAAAATTGGGAGCTTCCGGGAATACAGGCCTAAATGAGGACCCAGATCGATCCACCAAGCCTTCGAGCAATATTGGTATCAAATGAAAGGTGTTTAACAGGCCTTCAACATAAAGTTATTTTTATTGCGATACCTAAGCCGGGTTCCCAGATATGGGTTAAAACGTGGGACCGAGTGACCCTG
The DNA here is from genome assembly GCA_960531455.1 of Urophora cardui. Taxonomy (NCBI): domain Eukaryota; kingdom Metazoa; phylum Arthropoda; class Insecta; order Diptera; family Tephritidae; genus Urophora; species Urophora cardui. The sequence continues at coordinate 113,183,307 of OY482672.1, forward strand.
GAAAGTTTCTGAGCGATATTGGTATCAAATGAAAGCTGTTGAGGAGGACTTCAGCAAAGAGCTTTTTAAATAGTGATGCCTAGGCCGGGTTCCAATATTTGGGTCAAAGCGTGGACCCGGATAACCCCTGAATGTTTTCGAGCGATATTGGTAGAAAATGAAAAGCCTTGAGCAGGCTTCCACATACAGCTATTTTCATTGTGATTTCTAGGGCTGTTTCCCAGAGATGGCTAAAGTAGTGGGCCCGGATGGTGATGGACGGTCCCGGTAAGGTAAAGGTAGGTAGCTATAGGGATAGGGGTAGGGATAGGGATTGGGATAGGGATAGGGATAGGGATAGGGATGGGGATAGGGATAGGGATAGGGATAGGGATAAGGATAGGGATAGGGATAGGGATAGGGATAGGGATAGGGATAGGGATAGGGATAGGGATAGGGATAGGGATAGGGATAGGGATAGGGATAGGGATAGGGATAGGGATAGGGATAGGGATAGGGATAGGGATAGGGATAGGGATAGGCATAGGTATAGGGATAGGGATAGAGATAGGGATGGGGATAGGGATAAGGATAGGGATAGGGATAGGGATAGGGATAGGGATGGGGATAGGGATAGGGATAGGGATAGGGATAGGGATAAGGATAGGGATAGGGATAGGGATAGGGATAGGGATAGGGATAGGGATAGGGGTAGGGATAGGGATAGGGATAGGGATAGGGATAGGGATAGGGATAGGGATAGGGATAGGGATAGGGATAGGGATAGGGATAGGGATAGGGATAGGGATAGGGATAGGGATAGGGATAGGGATAGGGATAGGGATAGGGATAGGGATAGGGATAGGGATAGGGATAGGGATAGGGATAGGGATAGGGATAGGGATTGAGATAGTGATAGGGATCGGGGGAAGTAGGTTTGTCGCGGCGAATATAACTATAACTTTTATTCAGAGAATAGACAATTTTTTGTTATTCGCAGTCATTAAGATGGACTCTAAGATAATGGTTAGCAATACGGTAATCAAAGACTTTTCTTTAGGCTTCATAGGAATAAGTTTTAGCAGAACAACGTCTGCCGGGTCAGCTAGTATATGTATGAATATATATTTACTATATGATAGGTTTTCAGTTTTTTTTATAGGCACAGGAAATAAGATTATTTTGGTAATCAATATTTTTCAAAAATTCTGTTTCGGCAATTATCGAAACGAAACAATTTGAATTTTGTTAAATTTTTTATGCTTTTAAAATGGAAAGCTTCAACCAAGGCAAATTCATTCATATGGTAATGGTAAGTGAACAGCTGACTTCTTCTTCTTCTTCTCGTTTTTAACTCGCCGAGTACAGAGGAATGTCATACAAAGAAATATTTGACTTTGAGTTTGACATTCTGATGGACAAAAAGTTAAAGCGAATCGAGGCGAATATTGCCCAATTCGCCCTGCCATTACCATATAATAAATTTGCCTTGGCTTCAACATAAACAAAATTATTTTTGTTTATCGTTAAAAATATCAACAAATTTCAGCCCTAGATTTGAGAAATCGAGTTATTCTCAAATCGATATTTAACCTCAGTGTTTGTTGGGCACTCAATTGTACGTACTGCAGAGAATTATAGTTTTGATTTCATAACGGAGATAGGCATGGACATATCAAATTGATGAGGAGGAAAAAGAAATAGATTGAACCATGTCCGTCCGTACGCACAAAAATTGGAATATTTCGAGGAAATTTGCACACAGACTAATCGGGACAGAGTAGGTTGGTACTGAAAATGTGCGACATCGGATAATAACCACGCCCAATTTACCCTTACAGAATAATTCGAAAAACACCCAAATTGGGATATTTCAGTCACTAATATAGCCCGAGTGATAAAATCCACGTCAGGCCTTTATATGCTGCAATTTTCGAAAATATGCGGTGCCGCGCCCACTTATTAAAGGACAAATTTTGAAAACTTTACGAGTCATAACTCAGAAACCATAGCAGATAAACTTGCTCAAGAATTTATTTACTTGCTAAAGAAACGTTTGGACGAAAAATTCACGTGGTTCACGACCACGTGCAAAACTTTGGCGAAATCGGTTCGGTACGTTAAAAAAATATATCGCTAGCTTAGAGAGCAAATTGTGTAAGTCCTTTTTTCAAACTTTGTAGGAGAGACCAAAAACAAAAAATATAAAAATTTCAAAATGAAAAAAAAATTTCTGTTCATGTAAATATTTTGGACTTACACAATTTTCTTAGCTTTTTGGACTTACACAATTTTCTTAGCTTTTTGGACTTACACAATTTGCGTATCCCTGAATAACATCGAGTAGAAATATGATAAGAGTCTCAGACTTGTTTAGCGCAGTGCGTATTTGATTTTTCTAGCGTTACTACATAAAAATACACTTCTTCATAAAAATAGACTTACACAGTTTACACTCTAAGCTAGCGACATCTAAAACTCTCTTTGGAAATTTGTAAAGTTGCATCTTTGTAAATATATGAAATTTTGCACTAACAAGAATATTTATACGCTTGGTCTGCTGGTATATAAAAATGTTGAAAGTGGGCGTGGAATTGTGGTGGACAAATTGTTATATACTGAATTGAGATTCGCAAAATAGTGCTGGAAATCGATCGATTGTCCATATCAGCCAAGCTACTTCCGAAAGGTGTGTAATGTCCATTAAGAATTTATTGCAAAATCTTTCCGCATTCTGAAAAAATGGCACTAAATACGATTACACTTTCGAAGGCCCCATAGATTTTATATATTATGTACACATTCCAAATTCTATTTTTGTTTATTCTACTTTGTGGCTTAATATGAAAAATTCATATAGGGACTTTTGAGAGTGGACTACTCATATGTATACACTAGCAAATACCCGTTGCTTCGCAATGAGGAATAATAGTTAACCAAAGTCAAGTCAACTCAAATCAAGTCAAGTCAACTCAAGCCAATTCAAGTCAAGTCAACTCAAGTCAATTCAAGTCAATTCAAGTCAAGTCAAGTCAAGTCAAGTCAATTCAAGTCAATTTAAATCAATTCAAGTCAATTCAAATCAAGTTAAGTCAAGTCAAGTCAAGTCAACTCAACTCTAGTCAAGTCAAGTCAACTCTAGTCAAGTCAAGTCAAGCCAAGTCAATTCAATTCAAATCAAGTCAAGTCAAGTCAAGTCAAGTCAAGTCAATTCAAGTCAATTAAAGTCAATTCAAGTCAATTCAAATCATTTTAAGTCAAGTCAAATCAATTAAAGTTAATTCAAGTCAATTCAAATCATTTCAAGTCAAGTCAACTCAATTCAAGTCAAGTCAAGCTAAGTCTATTCAAGTCAAGTCCATTCAAGTCAAGCCAAGTCAATTCAAATCAAGTCAAGTCAATTCAAGTCAAGTCAAGTCAAGTCAAGTCAAGTCAAGTCAAGTCAAGTCAAGTCAATTAAAGTCAATTCAAGTCAATTCAAATCATTTTAAGTCAAGTCAAATCAATTAAATTCAATTCAAGTCAATTCAAATCATTTCAAGTCAAGTCAACTCAATTCAAGTCAAGTCAAGTCAAGCTAAGTATATTCAAGTCAAGTCCATTCAAGTCAAGCCAAGTCAATTCAAGTCAAGCCAAGTCAAGCCAAGTTAATTTATGTTAAGTTAAGTTAAGTTAAGTTAAGTTAAGTTAAGTTAAGTTAAGTTAAGTTAAGTTATTCCGGGGTTATCTGGGTCCACTCGATGACATTGCCTAGCCATCACCACAGCTCTATGTTAAAGCCGTTTCCAACACTTTTCATTTGATACCAATATCGCTCAAAAACATCCGGGTCTGCATTTTGACCCATATCTGGGGACCCGGTCTAGGAATCATTATGAATGGAACTCCATGTAAAAGCCTTATTCAAAACCTTCAATTTCATACCAATATTGCTCCGAAACATTCCGGGTTAATCCGGGGTCACATTTTGACCCATATTTGGGGACCCGGCCCAGGCATCACAAATAACAAAATTCTACGTCGAAGTGCTCATCAAGACCTTTCATTTGGTAGCAATATCGCTCAGAAATATTCGAGGGTCATCCGGTCCACCTGTTGACCCTTATCTGGAGACCCGGCCCAGGCATCACTATTAAAATAGCTCTATATTGAAGTCCAGATCAAGATCTTTCATTCGATGCCAATATCGCTCAGACACATCCCGACGTCATCCAGATCCACCTTTTGACCCATTTCAGGAGACCCGGCATGGAAATCACAATGAAAATAGGTCTGTGTTAAAGCCCTATGCTTTTAATTTCATACCAATATCGTTCAAAAACATTCCGGAGTCATCTGGGTCCACATTCTTACCCAGACTGGGGAGGATGTCTAGGCATCACAATGAAAATAACTCTATGTTGAAGTCCTTCTCAACACCTTTCATTTGATACGAATATCGCACGTGTAGGTGCAGGCTTTCTTAAGTTATAGCATAGTATGCATGTGCAAACAGGTTTTTGATTGCCACCGAGACAAACAACAAATCGTGCAAAAACAAACATATCAGTCGCCTGCGCTGCGCAGCCTGGCACGACTGCGACGCCTCCACTGAACACGGCAACCCAGTTGGAAAAGGTAATGTATGGTCATCTATAAATGGATATAAGGCCATAGGATCTATACATTCCAGAATGCATGATTTTTTTCATTGTGATGTCCTAGGGAAGTCATGCATCCTCTTTTCCCTGCCAAGGTAAGGCAAAAAGGAATGTTTGGATGAGAGTCGCTCTTGCCGTGATCTCAGTGTTGGTTTATTTTCTCACTTAAAAATTAAAAAAAAAAAAATACTTTTTTTTTGCATTTTTCTCTTCATTCTCTCTCCATCCGATTTCCAACTAGAAATATGTAACTTCACTCCAGCTTGTTCTCCTCTGCTTCTCTCATTGTCGCACCATCTTCCCCTTCACTGCTTCACCCATGTGGGACATTCAACATTATATTGCTCTTTAGTGCCGCTTTTATGCGTCCGTTTGTTAAAATAGACTCTGTGAATTGTTGTCGTCATTGTAAAAAAGCAAAACTAGAGAAAACCTGATTCTCCTAATTGTTTTTTTTTTTTGCTAGATTCAATGTTATAGCTGAGAGCCGATGACTGACCTCTTCGCTTACCTTGGGTTGCATTCTGGAATGTATCCGATTTCCTATAAGTTGGAAGGTAAAGCTGATAGCCGATGACTGACCTCTTCGCTTACCTAGGGTTGCATTCTGGAATGTATCCGATATTATATAAGTTGGAAGGTATAGCTGAGAGCCGATGACTGACCTCTTCGCTTACCTTGGGTTGCATTCTAGAGTGTATCCGATTTCCTATAACTTGGCAGCCACACAACATAGAGTTTAGATGAAATCATAGTTTTTTTTGGAATACATACTATAATGTAAATTTGTCGTACATCTTTTCATGCGTCCGCAAGGTCATGCATGACCACCTTTCCAACTGGGAAATGACCAAGCGAATCTGTCTATGCAAAGAGCGTATATGGATAAGAGGCTGCAGTCTGAAAAACTTCACACTAGATGTCACATTTCGCGCGAGATGAGACCCGCGAAGTGTGACATCTAGTGTGAAGTTTCACAAAGAGCGTATATGAATGAAGGTGTAGTCCGTTAAAATTCACACTAGATGTCACACTTCGCGGGTCCCATCTCGCGCGAAATGTGACATCTAGTGTGAAGTTTTTCAGACTGCAGCCTCTTATCCATATACGCTCTTTGGTCTATGCTTGCGCTTTTTTGAGTTTTTCGAAATTTAAAACCGGGAAAAAGGTATTAAAGTCTCAGAAATGCGCAAAAAAAAGTACATGATTGTCGAGAATTTACCATTTGTGACATTTTAAAAAAAGAATTATTAAAATCGGTCCAGTACTTTTTTTTCCAAAAGGAAGAGAGGTGATATAGTAAACCGCTGTGCGATATCCCTTAACCATCTCCGATCGGGACCAAAATATATATTTGGTATCCTTTAGTGCAGGACTATCGATTTTGGGCATTAGATATACGAGAAATTAAATTTAATTTTTTCAGTCTCCATAGAGTTTTCTGAAATTTGACCCTGTGCGACACCACTTAGCCGTCTCCGATCGGGACAAAAATTTATATATGATATGTTCGACTATATTAGCATCGACCTTGGTGGTGAGGTTCACGAAATATGATACGCAATTTGTTTCCATACATTTGAGGTTTTCATTCCAAGCCGCATGCTTCTTTCATATGGTCGTTATTATAATCTTGTTAGGTATTCACCATGAATGGTAGCATTATTGTGGTGCTGAATATACAGCTGTCTACCATCTAACTTTGTTATGTACTTCATTCGTATTCATTTTTCTGTTTCGGTTTACTCTTCTTAACTCCTACTTTAACAAAAACACATTCCTGGGGTTTGTCGATACGAGGTATTGCAATTTAAACGACGATATGTAAACGTTATTTAACTATGTATATCGTACTACTAATTTAATTTTTATTATAAATCTTTGTCATACATATCTAAATACATACATACATATCGTCGTACCATACGAAAACTAGCTCACAATTTTTCTGGCTGACGAATACAAGCACATTAAATTTTTGGCTGACAAAAAGTAGAAATTTTGTTTAAAAACAACAATTTTAATGTAAAAACAATATATACATACATATGTTTGCTACTTTTCGTCAGCCAAAAGTCAAATGTGCTATTTTTCGTACATACGTGTATACAAACTGTCTATGTAACCACATATGTATGGATATATGTACATACATATGTATAAGCAGTTAAGGGGATGTTCTGGTAATGTATAAGAAGTTTTACTGTGCAAAATATAATTAAATCGTAATCAAAATTTTTACAATTACAATTACTGCAATCGTAATCCTAAAAATTTAAAAATTACAATTACTGTAATAGTAATCATAAAACGTACGATTACAATTACTGTAATCGTAATCGTTAAATTTTTAGGATTACGATTACTGTAATCGTAATTGAAATTTTCGCGATTACGATTACTGTAATTGTAATCTTTAAATTTTTAGGATTACGATTACAGTAATCGTAATCATAGAACGTACGATTACAATTACTGTAATCGTAATCGTTAAATTTTTAGGATTGCGATTACAGTAATCGTAATCATAGAACGTACGATTACAATTACTGTAATCGTAATCCTTAAATTTTTAGGATTACGATTACAGTAATCGTAATCGTAAAAATTTCAATTACGATTACAGTAATCGTAATCTTTAAATTTCTAGGATTACGATTACAGTAATCGTAATCAAAATGTAATTGTAATCCTTAGCGCCCAGCTCTGGAGTTATCGCGTTACATACATTTTCCATACAATCAATTTTATATAATTAGTATAGATATTTTGCATGTAATTGATTTATTGTAAACTTACCGAGTATATAGCTAAGATAAAACGTTGTGTCTGTAGAGAGCCCAGCCATGAAACGGAAGAGCGCATATAATGGCAAATTTGTGGAGAAGGTTGTCAAAAAGTCACCTGTGGCGCCGGTGAGAACTGTGCATAAAAGTGCAGGTAAGCGGCCGATATTGTCTGCCAAATAACCGAAAAATGTTGTACCGATCACGCAGCCGGCAAAAAATAACGATTGGCCAATCGCAGATTCCAAGGCATCTTTGCACACCCAGTTGAACTGAAAATAAAATGCAATCAGGGACTATCAAAGGTTTCCACATCTCGGATATCACAGTATTGCTGTGTTTAACTCAAATACGTACACATATTAAACAAATGAAAGTAGTATAGTAGTTTACATTTCTCTCTTGGTGTAAGGAAAAAATTAAGTAGCACACCGCAAATTGATGGAGAATCTCGACCTGAAGCTCGTTAAAGCCCGTCTCCACATAACTTAATTCGCCAGCCAAACATCTAAACATCTCGCTAAATAGCCCGTCTCTACGCGGCTGATCGTTGTTCAGTTTAACATTTCTCTTTCTTGTTCTTTTTAAATGTTTGTATGTTTGCTAATTTTTGCGTTTTTGTTTTGGCCTGTGTCAGATTACGATAGATTTTTGATACAAAATTAGGGAAGGCATCGATATCATCGCGTTTGGCGAGAGGATTGAGAACGAAACAAGTGTTTCATTCTTCACTCCCTTTCAGAAATTTGTATGGAAATTGGCGAGTTTCGGCACTGGTTTCCGTGTCGAACCAAGATTCAGAGAGAGAATGCAGAAAAAAGAGCGAAACACGTTATGTGGAGACATGGTATTAGAGTTATCTTCGGGCTAGTGATTATATTGTTATAATAATCGATTAAGTGAGTACCTAGCCTAATCTTGGAATATTCCTTAAGTATACATACATATGTATGTAGAATTTATTATATTAAAATTGGTTGAACTTACCTCTGAGGTAACACTCCTATACCCACTTTCATATTCATATATCCATTGTCGACAATTGCCAATTTCTGCAACAATCGGTTTGCCGTCCACTATATCATCGAGAAGGGTGCAATGGGGATTTTCCGTTTGGTCATATACAGTGCGAATTTCATCGAAGCTTACATTAGCCAGCTTCTCGTGATAACACCTAAACAAATAAAGGTGCAGTTATGGCAAATATTTGTTAACAAAACAAAAAATAAACACAGATGAAGCTTAAAATAAAAAAACAGAAAGCAAATATCTCAAGAACGGGTATAACCAAAAATAAGACACCCAGCTGTGATTTCCGAAATGATGGTCAATCTAAAATGAACCGTTTTTATCGTTTCTATATTTATATTTCACTTTTATTTTTCTCACACGTCTGTAGGTTTAAAATACAATTATTAAATAACCAAGTAATACATTTTTTTATTTTTCTAATTAGTAGAGTTTTCTATTAAACGACCATGAAAATAACGCTCAACTTGCTAAACGTTAATTTTAGTTTTACACAAGCACTTCACATATAGGTAGGCTGACCATAAATATGAATCGAAAATGAGGGACAAAATTTCAAATGATATAAATGCGAACATATATTTATGAAACTTGAAATCGTAAAAAATATTTTTTCATCAAATAATAGGCTTACAAACATATGTAATTCACATTCTCTTCAGACTTTTTGTTTTAACAAAAATAAACAAATTTGCAAGTTTAATTATAGGTATCTACAATAAAGCAAGCATAATGCTACGATAAAAAAGAATTTGGTAACTTAATTTAATGTCCACAAATCAATTTTAATACGATTTACCAATTTCTTTCAAATTAATTTGCCACACAGCAGCCACAAAAATTTCATTCCAACAAACATATAGTCAATGAGGATGGTAGTTATTATCGATAACTACTTAAATTCTGATGAGAAAAAGGGCTGCCACCTCAACCTTTTTAAAATAAAACAGATTTTAAACAAAAAGGGGATTATTCATAGTCAAAATAAAATATTGATTTTAACTAACTTAATATCAGCTTTTATCAAGACTATGAATATGCCCCAAAATAAATAAATGAGGGACAAATGAGGGACACTAGGAAAAAAACAGAACATTTTGAGGTTTTCCGAAAAAACAAAAATACGAGGGACAGACTTCTGAAAAACAGAACGGTCCCTCAAAAAACAGAACGGATGGTCAGCCTACATATAGGGCTCCGGACGGATTCAAATTTTTGCTATTCACCAACAGAGTTCGGTTTTATTGGTTGATGTTTATGCTACAAGATCTATTACTTGGTTGGTGTTTATGCTACAAGCATCCATTACAGTGGAGTTTTCTTTACACAATAGCTTTATTTTTTCACTTGGCAACACTTCTGTTCAGGTCGACTAACAGCTAAGCGCTTTCAGCTCAACGCGCTTAACATGGCTAGCTGGCTAGGTATTTGTTGTTGCATCCCAAGTTATTAGCTAATCGTGGAAAAGAATGTGGCTATTATAAAATCACATCGTTCGTTTTGGTTTTATACAGGAGAAAGTATCCCACTTTCTGAATACAACCACAGAATAAACATACTACATATATCCGATGCGATATGATATGTTTAAGGGGGATTCAAAAATTGTATTAATTTTTTTTGTATATCTAGTGCCTGAAATCGATAGTTTCTGTACTCGAGGATACAAAATATAAATTTTGTTCCCGGTCGGATATGGCTAAGGATTATTCCATAGGGGTCAAATTTAAGTCGCCTATGGCAGTCTGAACATTGACCGCCATGAAACACCACTAAACCGTCATCAATGGGGACCAACATTTTTGTGTGCTATCTTTGACTATGTTACTACCGAATGAGGGGGCGGGACTGTAGGGTATATGTATTTAATTTGAATTCTAAACGCACTATAATGTGCATACGTACATATGTAGGTTAGTGTTACTCAGTTGGGTATAAAAAAGTGTGAAAGTGTGAAGACTCACTTTGAAACAAAAAAGTACACATAACGATTTTCCATAGACGTTCCGTTAATATTTGCTGTTATATTTTGCTTGTTCTACCATTATAATGGTATTATTGTATGCTTGTCTAAATTTATAGCAAAGGTGCTAAATCAATATTTTCATACATTAATCAAATATGCCTTTTTCATTAAAACGTTAAAATTGTATTTCGTAGTGTAGCGAACAGATGTGTGATGAATGTGTATACCTATGTAGAATAGACCTTATAAAAGAGATGTTAAGAAAAAAAAAACAAAAACGGAACAAAATTGGACTAAAGCATAGTTGACTTAAGATTAAAGTTAAGGTTGACAATTATTTTCAATCTCTGTTGTTAGTGCATAATTTCATCTCTGAATAACTTTTATTTACAAAGATGTTACGAATTTCATTTTAAAATTAAAAATTTTTATTTTCATTTTAAGCACTGTGAGAAAAAATGCTGCTTCACTGCAGACTTCTCTATTTTATATTCTCTTCCGGATTCGAACCATGAAATCAAACCTGAAATTAAATCAAACGACATTCTCTTCATCTCCACTATGGCGCCTTTTGGTTTTTTCATTGCAAAAATCATAACTTTTGAACCAATAGAGATATTTCAAAGATTTAAACTGCATCTGAAAGCTAATTATTTGAACTTTTTGTGGTAGAAAATTAATAGACCCGCAATAACAGGGTGCCTCAAAAAAATTCGTCAAAATCTAAAATTTTTATAAAAATGCAAAAACAAGAATTTGTAAGTACAAACTTAATGAAAAAAATAATGAAATTTGGTTTATAAAGTTTCGTTTGAGCGCTAGACCAGATAAGTCAACTATTTTGGCAAAGGGATGCCCCCATTGTTTGTTTACGTTTGACGGAAACACGGTGTATTTTATATATTGCGGATACCGCTTAAAGTGGGCGTAGCCACTCCCATTTTCAAAATTAGTATCAATCATCCGACTAAACGTATAAATATTATTGTTACTGCAAAATTTCATTCCTTTATGACTTTTAGTTACAAAGATGTCACGTCACAAATTTCACAAGGCCATTTTAGAAATGTTTTTGTAAAAAAGTAGGCGTAGTTATAACAACTGATTTCGCTAAATTTTTTAACGTATATGAGCACAAGTAATAAAATTGTAAACACTAAGTTTCGTTATAATATAACAATTATTTTTCGAGTTATGTACTCCGAAATCTCGTAAATTCCTTTGTCCTAAAAGGGGCGCTGCAGGTCTATCCGGTATATTGTGGGACTCACGCCACAAATTTTCAATGAATTATTTTTATATTTGACAAAGATATCGTTTAAAATGTTTTTATTAGGCCCCTTTATAGTTTCCATATATATAATTGGGCGTGGCCGTCAACCGAATTCGCTAACATTTTGAACATGTATTACTACAAGTAATAAAAATGTATACACAAAGTTTTGTTATAATATCTCAATTATTTATCGAGTTATAGGCTAAGAAATCTCGTATATTCATGCTTCTAAAAGAAGGCGGTGCCACGCCCATTTTCCAAAATTTTTGATTTTTTTTGTTTATGTCCATAGTTCGACTCCCTCCATAAAATTTCAACCGATAAACCGATTTTGACAATTTTCACTCCAAACGTTTGCCTAAGTAAGTAAATGACGCATACCAAATTTCATCGATATATCTGCTACGATTTCTGAGTTATGGCTTATAAAACTTTCAATGTTTGCCCCTTAATAAGTGGGCGTGGCACCGCCCATTTTCCAAAATTTCACCAAATTTCTTCATAAGGGCCTGAGCTCAATACGTGGGTGAAATTTCATCGCTCCAGCTATATTAGTTACTGAGATACCAAATTTCCGATTTTTTCTATATAGGAAAAGTGGGCGTGGTCATGGTCCGATTTCGCCCATTTTCAATACCAACCGTCCCAGTCTGGATACCAACTTGCATTCCAAATTTCATCAAAATATCTCAATTTTTCCGTTAGTTAGAGTGCGTACGGACGGACGGACGGACGGACATGGCTCAATCGATTTCTCTTTTCACCCTGATCATTTACCCACATTATCGGCAATTAGTAGGAAAAACCAGAGTTAAGGAGCACACCTCGATTTCTTCCATGTTTAATTACATAAGAGTACATATGTAATTACATATGTATATTTATTCGCTTCCTTTCGGTGCTTAAACCAAGCAAACATAGTGCGAGTTTCATTTCTTTAAAGGATATTTGGTTTTATTCAACTCACCAATGATTCGGCGCAAAGCTGATTATCGTCGATCCAAAATAATGCATGGATGACAGGATATTTACAATGCCAAAGGATAACATTACAAGATATTGAAAACGTCCGAAGTTGCCACACTTCTTCAAAACAGCATCAAAGTCCATTACAGGTTGGCTCATTTTGTTTTTGTCTTTGGATCGCTTTTAAATGTATTTAAAACTTTTCTAATAAGCAATTATCCTTTTTCAATTGCTTATCGCACTGTGGCACTCACTCATGCTTTTTTATGTCCACAACTAATTCGACAACATAACCATCTAAAAAATTTGAAACTCATACACCGGATTTTATATATGTACATACATACATACATATGTATGTGCGTACTAGGGATTCCGATTTTTTCGATCGCGGGATTTTCGAAATTTCTTTTTATAATCCCGGGATCCCGGGTTTTGCCATTAATTATTTTCCGACATTTTGGGTTAAAAAAAGTAAATATATTTTTCGAGGAACGCTACAACTTTAAAATGCAAAGAAAATAATTGATTTTTATTGCCATTTTTTATTTAAAACAAAAATTATTTCATTTAGAGAAAAATAAAATTCAGGAGCATTATTTAATAATACTTAAGAGTTACTTTAAAAAACACAATCAACAAAGAAAATGATATATATTTGGTTTTAAAAACATTTGCTTTACAATTGGTACTTTTAAGATATTGACAAGAAGGCTTGCGACCATTTGATAACACTGTGTGACAAAATAAAAAATTTAAAATACTTTTTGCGAAGTTCACATATGTTACAGGTCTTACCAAACATACGAAAAAAAAGATATTTGAGCAAACTCAACGCCATTCGTAAAAGAAAGACTTCTTCTTTGAGATGCTATGTGTGCTTTTTTAACGAAAAAAATCTGTCGTTTATATATAACCTCAAAAATAGGCAAAAGAGGTGTTTTTTGCAAATTTAGGTTAGGATATCTCAAAATCCTGACGTGATAGAGCAATTCAGATTTGAATTCAGCGCATTTAGGAAAGTATGGTCTGGTTTATGGTCAAAAAAATCGGTCTCATTTTGTTGGCCTGTGTAATGTTTTCATATCCGCGTAGGCTCTCATATGATATTCTACATGAATCAATTTCTACTGTTAAATTTTCCATACTAAAATTGCTAAATTTGAATCCACCCTTAACCCGGGTATAATACAAATTTAGCAATAATAGTATGGAAAATTTCACAGAAGTAATTAAAACGGATATGAAAATAATTATATATCGTTGAAAATAGAATTAACAGGAGATGGTTTCGAAATAATTTTACATAAATATACACTGGCTAACAAATTATTCGAGAAAACTGTTATTAAAAATGAAAAAATTGAATCATTGACATTGTTTTTATAGTTTCTCTAGCAGTTATCAAGATACATTAACCGTTGGTATACAAAAGCGACGAAATTTCATCTTTGCAACGGCATCAAAATCATTTTGATGGGGTTAACAAAGAAAAAGTTATGGTACAATATATGACTTAGGGGTTTCTGGTCCCTAACTCCAGATTTAGAGGGTGTATTGGAAATTCTAAGTATGTAGCCTTTGTATACTTGACTAGACCTACAACTTGAGGTATGTCTCGCAGAAAGTACTTTTTCACTGTCACACAGTGTTATTTCTAATAAAAATTTGTAGAATTTAACGACACACTTCGTTTAAGCGAATATTTCCAAGCTAGCCGAAAAATTCTGAAAACACTGGATCACAAAATGAAATTTGTTGTCTGTACTTTGGACGTGACTACCCTATATATATGTAAAATCGGTTGCTGATTCCGAAAATCGGGTTCATTTTTAATTCTATGGGAAGGTTTTTAAGATATCGGCAATTTACCGTTATTTGGCCAATGGCTCCACTTAATCCTGAAGGTCTCTTTAACGCAGTGAGCTATCTTCCTTGAGGTAAGACCAAACGAAAGAAAATTAAATTTCCTTTTCATGGCTCCTATAACATTTTTCTCTAGCTCTTATATTTTCTGAAATATTGACGATTAAATTTGAAATTTTTCGATTTTTTACGATTTTTTGTAGAAAAAATTGAATTTGTCAGCCAATATCTTTAAAACCAATATCTTCACCTTCGGGTTTACTCCTTTACGTGAAGATCCATTCTATTGGGAAAAAGATAAGCTATCAACGAAGAAAATCCATGGTAAAATGGAAAAGTTATAGGCGATCAAGTAAATACAACCAAGTCGCGCAATGCCTCCGCACGGGTATATTCTATGCATGTTATACCCGTAAATAGGCTTGTATCTACTGCGCTGCCAACGTGCTGCTACTGCAGATGTGTAGGTATTGGTACAACATGCATAGAATATACCCGTCCAGAGGCATTGCGCGACTTGCCTGTATTTACTTGATCGCCTATAACTTTTCCATTTTAGCATGGATTTTCTTCGTTGATAGCTTATCTTTTTTATAATGGAGATTCACGTAAAGGAGTAAAACCGAAGGTGAAGATATTGGTTTTAAAGATATTGGCTGACAAAGTCAATTTTTTCTACAAAAAATCGTAAAAAATCGAAAAAATTCAAATTTAATCGTCAATATTTCAGAAAATATAAGAGTTAGAGAAAAAATGTTATAGGAGCTATGAAAAGGAAATTTAATTTTCTTTCGTTTGGTGTTACTCCAAGGAAGTTAGCTCACTGCGTTAAAGAGACATTCAGGATTAAGTGGAGCCATTGGCCAAATAACGGTAAATTGCCGATATCTCAAAACCCTTCCCATAGAATTAAAAATGAACCCGATTTTCGGAATCAGCGACCGATTTTACATATAGATAGGATGGTCGCGTTCAGAGTATTTTTTGGCTGTAGAGCAGTGAAATTAATGCAACTTTCGAAAAAATAAAAAATCAGAGGCACAATTTTGAGAAGAATTCCGAGTATGCAACTATGTAGCACATTTAATTTTAGTAATACTGTGAAACTCTCAAGTCTAATTTTTCGGGTTTCGGTAATTTTATTTTTTGATTATTGTTTGCATTTTCTGCCAATATTTATTTTTCATGGGAGAAAATTCGAAAAAACCCTTGAGAATAAAATGGCCAAAAATTAGGAAATCGAAGTAAATACTACAAGAATTCTAAAGATTTTAAAGGTACCTAACGTACGTTTCCTTACAACGCGTACTTCACAAAAAAAAAAAATTAATTAAGTATTCCAAAAGAAATCAAAAAAATATTAATCCTCACTTTGGCTAATGGACATTTTTAATTCTGGCAAAAATGTTGCACTTATTCTACATTTTCTTCCCGCTTGTTAGCCATGGGTAATGGCGCATTTTTTTGGCGCTGATACAATAACACCAGCGCCAACCGTGGCGCCGCGCACATTCTGGCGCAATATCACCTTTAGCGCAATTGCCATGGAATAATCGATAAATAACACCTGTTCGCTTCTTACTGTCTACTATCCCCGTTTTATTTCTTTTGGCGCAATTCTGCTTACATACACGCGGGCACAATAATTGTGCCACAATTAAATTTAATTTTAAAAATCATTTGCGTATATTTGCTGGCATCTCGTTTTGCTGTATCTTCATTATGGAATACGAGGGTCGGCTCCACCCTATTAAAAAGAAAGATTCCGGGTCCGGGTGCATTATATCGAAATTTCCCCTTACCATTTACCATGCGTAACAAAAATATACTATATGCCAATAAATATTTTATTTCATTTATTTTGTATTATATTTTTCTCTCCTATTCACAGATAATGTCAATTTTGTCTTCTTTCTTTGTGAAAGTAAAATATCAATACCCTTTCATATTAGCGATGGTTCGGTATTGGCGTTAGCATACATAATTGTGACGGTGTCATATACGGCTTTGTGGTGGTGCCATTTTACACTAGCGCTATATTGGTGCTGGTGTTAGCGCACGAAATTGAGTCAGTGTTATATTGCAATAGAGCAACATTGAGTTGGCGCTATATTGAGTTGGCGCATTTTCCAAAACGGAGTTTACACAAGTAAAGCGTTGCATTACTTTTGTTTTATTCATCATATGAGAAATGCAACGATTTCACAGGGCACAGGTAAAATTGTCTTTTAGAATAGGAAACGCTATTAGTAACCAGATCTGAGGTCAATATAAATAATTTTCTTTGCAATAATAGGTGAATATTATGTCTTTATTTAACCCGAAAATCCCGTGATTTTTAGAATTTGATCCAAAAAGGGCGGGATCTCGGGATGCCGGGATTGGAATCCCTAGTACGTACATACATATGTATGTAGTACAAGTATATATGTATCTGCACAGACCATTGAAGAATAATGGGTAAGTTGTCGCTATTTATTTAAATACTGCTATATGGATATTTGAATGTACCTACATATGTATGTACAGTAATGCCTTTTTGACCCAGTCGTATCAAATGTGATACTTTTTTAAGCCCATGCTACGTAGCAATTTTTAATTTTTTAAATTTTCTTAAAAATGTTAACAACCTGTGAATGCCGGAAAAATTTTTTTTTTGTGGAAAGTCTTTGAAAATACCAAAAATGGGTAGATACATAATATGAGGTATATATTAGTCAGTTATAAATATTGGAAAGTTGAGCGATTGATATAAATAAATGAGTCATAAAGGACCCATAAATGAACTGTTTGTGAATCAAACACGGTTTATAATTATCGGATGGGAGAAAAAAAAATTGAAAATGTCCCCCCCACCACCCCCCACCCCGTTTGAACACTTAGGGTAAGGTACCTTTGACACGATGTATTGTGGAACAATCTTCCGTCATCCCTTGTCAAGTTTGGTTTGGAGACAAACCTGTCGGAAAAACAAGCAACCAAAAAGTATTTGCCTTTGACACCTTTTTTTGAAGTCTCATATCTCAGACATTTTTGGGGAAAACTAAGATTTTAGCCACTGGTTGTAACTATTCATCATTTAACTCAATATTTCAGCAGCCAATGAGTTTAAAAAAAGCGTAAATTCCTTTTGCAGGCGCTTTTTAAAAAAAAAAGCAATTTTGTCAAATGTGCCCTAGGCCGTCTCGCCTTATATGGACCAAAAAAAAAGTCGACTGTACCGACCGTGATTTCTCTTTCGAAAACATATCTGGACAAATTTTTTATTTTTTTTGGGACGCCGCTAGATGTCGCTTAAATTCATTTTTTTTTTCATATCTTCGGTATTTATGGTCCGATGCCTAAGTTTGATACACCAATCTCTTTGGCGTGAGAGGAGGGTTTCCACTTTCTAATTGCATTAACCCTATGTGCGCCATTCGGGTCACTTCCACCCAGTACTTAGTGTATATCACCTTAATGTAACTTTTTTTCCGGAATGTTAAACGTCGTTAAAAAGCATTAATGTTTTGCAAAAGAAGTATTTCGATCGATTCAGTAGAACCGGATATAAATAACATTTAACATTCCGAGGAGTATAAGTTTTTCGCTTCCTGTGGTCTTTTAGTTTCACTTTACAAAGATTTTTTCTGAAGAGACTGCTACTGAAATTTTATGACGAATAATTTTCTAGAACGCGACATCTAGCGGCGTCCAAAAAAAAAAATAAACAATTTTTTTCCAGAAATGTTTTCGAAGAAGAAATCATATGGGGGGAGGGCGTACGGCGAACTTTTTTTTTTCGCGATACGCTCTAATGTGCCCTCTGGTAGGGGTACCTGTGACTTGTAAAGGCGCACATTTGACCTTCACAATGAAAACTACAATTTATACATTTTTAACCTTAAAAAATTAGACATTATTTAATAAAACAAAATTAAAGTTTTTATTTCAATAGTACAAGAATAAACGTTAAAATTTTTATTTCAAGAATATAATAATACGTGAAAATATGGGTATTTGAATGTGTATGTTTATTTAATATAGAATTGTCCAAAGTTTACATCGAACAAATATTTTGTGCGGCATCGAGATGTGCTAGCTGGATTATCTGGTTTTGGCAGTTTTAGTTCAATGTCACATCTTAAAGTTAAAGCAATGTCTTCTACTTCGGGTCTTACAAAAATCCAGTTTGATGGTTACGATCGTCGTAAATAGTTTATGTTGAAAACATTGTTACTGAACTTTTCTATTATTTCACCAATATAGTAGAATGATTTTTGTTTTTTAGGAGCAAATTTAACCAAAACGTAATCTCCTATACCTAGAATAACTTCGTCGGTTAATTTCCATTTAGATAAATCGTTATCTTCTGTGTCATAATTTCCTTCGTGTTCAGAAATGGGACCAATAGAGTTAATGGACTTACTGTATGAAACGTTATCGTCACTTTCTTCAGTCGTTTCAGATTCAGGTATGTCTATTTTTTTAGGTTTTTTCTTTAATACTCGAATTGTTCTTTTATTTTTTGATGAAAATACAATAGCTCGCCTTACGTTACGAATTGTTTGTCTTTTGTTTTGTTCCATCACCTTTTCTTTTTCAGTTGAACTCGTTATGATACGGGATGTTGAGCTTGTGGCCGTTTTCTCATCTAAATTATATATATCTTTGGGCTGGAATGAGTATTTTGCATATACATTTCTAAGATTTGAGTAAAATCCCTCCACTGCTGATTTTGTGAAGCACCGAAGTCTGGCCAAACTTACTTTCTCTGCCTTTCGTAATGAAATGTTTCGATTTCTTTTAAGAAAACCATAAAGCCAGTCCAAACTAGCTTCTTTGTGGTCATCCCATCCAACAGGCATATACAAATTTTCTAAATGTCTGATATGACAAGCCATATGCGTAAAAGGCACATTTCTTTACATATTCTACCAATTCCTCTTCACTTTCTTTTGTAAAAATTTGGCGCGATGAATATTTGGACTGATACAAAAATGCATCATCGGAATCACTATTGCCAGAGTCCGCCGAACATCGTAGTGGATCTTGACGTTTCATACGCATTACAAGTTCGTTCTATTTACATCGTACTTTGCTGTTAAAGTTTGTGTCTCGACTCCTTTTTCTTCGACTTTACTTTCTTCATTAATTGGGTCTCGATGTGTTTTCCTTTTATAATTTCTAACCATTTCTGTCCAAAATTTATATAAATAAACCACCCAAGTTAGGTACTTACAATTACCAAAGATAGAAATAATTACACTGGATCACAAAATGAAATTTTTTGTCTGTACTTTGGACGTGACTATCCTATCTATATGTAAAATCGGTCGCTGATTCCGAAAATCGGGTTCATTTTTAATTCTATGGGAAGGTTTTTGAGATATCGGCAATTTACCGTTATTTGGCCAATGGGTACACTTAATCCAGTATAGCTCTTTAACACAGTGAGTTATCTTCTTTGGGGTGACACCATACGAAAGAAAATTAAATTTCCTTTTCACGGCTCCTATAACATTTTTCTCTAACTCTTATAGTTTCTGAAATATTGACGATTAAATTTTAATTTTTTCGATTTTTTACGATTTTTTGAAGAAAAAATTGACTTTGTCAGACAATATCTTTAAAACCAATGTCTTCACCTTCGGTTTTAATCTTCTACGTGAAGCTCCATTCCATTAGCAAAAAAATAAGCTATCAACGAAGAAAATCCATGGTAAAATGGAAAAGTTATAGGCGATCAAGTAAATACAGCCAAGTCGCACAATGCCTCTACACGGGTATATTTTATGCATGTTATACCCGTAAATGGGCTTGTATCTACCGCGCTGCCAATGTGCTGCTACTACAGATGTGTAGGTATTGGTACAATATGCACCCTGTAGGAAATTTAATTAATTTTAAATCACTTTATAAACTACTTTATTTTCTATAACAACTAATTGAAAATGTGACTTTTTCCTTTGCAATGAACTGACTTTTTTAACACGGCGATGTCATAGCAAGCAGTCAATTGCCCTATCCTGCATTTGTTTTCAACTACTTTACTAGTAGTTTAAAATAAATAACTTTATCTTGAGTTTCTTTTCAACTACTTTATTTGTTTAATATAAATAACTTAATCCTGCATTTGATGTCGAAATTCAAGAAATGGTAAAAATGCGAAACAAATTTTCCTCAAATTTCGCAAATCGTTCTCAAGTTGATAAACAATATTTGAGAAACAATTGAATTTATGTTAATTTTCAAATGATAAATATGAAACAATATTTTCTCCGTTTGAGAATTTCGTTTTCAGTGTTTAATGGGAAGTGAAGCTGAAAAACGGTAACCAAAAAATGGAAAAAACAATCTTGGCATACTTAGATCTGAAAACATGTGTTTACATATAAATATGTACATATACAAGAAACTGTCCCGCGCTGCATTTGTTTAAAGCTACTTTAAAATTAGTTGAATATAAATCACTTTTTAATATATTTATTTTTGCAACTAACTTTTTTTTTTCCGTGAGGGCATAGAATGTACGCGTGCAGAGGCATTGCGCGACCTGGCTGTATTTACTTGATCGCCTATAACTTTTCCATTTTACAATGGATTTTCATCGTTGATAGCTTATTTTTTTGGTAATAGAATGGAGCTTCATGAAAAGGAGTAAAACCGAAGGTAAAAATATTGGTTTTAAAGATATTGCCTGACAAAGTCAATTTTTTCTTCAAAAAATCGTAAAAAATCGAAAAAATTAAAATTTAATCGTCAATATTTCAGAAACTATAAGAGTTAGAGAAAAATGTTATAGGAGCCGTGAAAAGGAAATTTAATTTTATTTCGTTTGGTGTCACCCTAAGGAATATAACTCACTGTGTTAAAGAGATATACAGGATTAAGTGGACACATTGGCCAAATAACGGTAAATTGCCGATATCTCAAAAACCTTCCCATAGAATTAAAAATGAACCCGATTTTCGGAATCAGCGACCGATTTTACATATAGAAAGGATGGTTGCGTTCAGAGTATTTTTTGGCTGTAGAGCAGTGTTATTAATTATATATATTAATTATATGGGGCACATTTGACATTCGTCAAAAGCACCCCAAACTGGAAACTCAAATGTGCCTCCATATCCACAACAATCAACTAAAAAATTTTTCGTAGAAACTAATAAGTACTTACCAATTTTTTTTCAATCGTCAAGCTTCGAAGAACCAATTAAACAAATTAACTTAAAAAAAGGTTACTTTCACTTTCACCGAAAACTAGGAAAAAAAGAATATTTACCTGCATATAATGAGGAAATAAATGTAATGCATTTATGCTAAATCTTTCCTTGACTGTTGGTTGGTTGGTTAGAGTGGCGAGTCCCACAGACTCCAATTAGCGCCGGAGCGCCGTTTTGATACCACGACTCGTGACAAAAGAACCAAAAACCAGAAGAATAGCGTAAACATGGATATCACCTCGGAGATCAGGGCGGGTCCTACGCCCTATATCCATCCTGTTGTGTTCAGATATCTAAGAAGCCCCTCAGGCCTGACGTCCTTGAGTTCAGATAGGTCGTCGAAAAAGGGTTTTCCAAGGAATTTCAATCTGCCTAGGCAGTGCGAAGGACATTCGCATAGCAGGTGCTACACCGTCTCCTCCGTTCCAGGAAGATTACAGCTGCGACACTGAGTGTTGTGATCCAATCGCAATCGGGCCGCGTGGGTACCAATAGCCCAATGCCCCGTGAATACCGCAGTTAAGCGGGAAATGTCGCTCCTGTCCATTTTTAACATGGCTGAGGATCGTATCTCATTGTAAGAAGGCCAAAGACTTCTGCAGACCCTGCAGGTCCGCAACCGTTTCCATCTGATTTTTGCCTCCTCAAGCCAGTGCCGAGTGATTCGGCCCTTGATAAAGCCCAGAGGCACAAGAACCTCTCGCGCCCCCGAAATATCAAGTGCCGATCCCTGCCTGGCCAGCTCGTCAGCCATTTCGTTTCCCTTGATGTCGCGATGCCCCGGCACCCATATCAGAGATACGCTATGACGACTTGCCAGTCCCCAGACCCGCTCCCTGCACTGCCAGACCACGCTTGATGAAACCGTTGCAGATCCCAGAGCCTTCAGAGCCGCCTGGCTATCCGAGAAAATTCCTATCCTTTTTTCAACACCGGCACTTTCCGTTGCAAGTAGAACCTTGCAGGCCTCCTGTATCGCGAAGACTTCTGATTGAAAAACGCTCGCCGTGTCCGGGAGCCTTAATGATATGGATGTGTCCGGCTCAGTTGAGAAGATACCAACTCCCACTCCACATGCCATTTTTGACCCGTCCGTGAAAACTGAAACATCGAACTTCTGAGCTATTTTACCATCTCCCCAGTCCTTCCTGGATGGGAAGACAATCTCATAGTTCGTATCGAAAACTGTTGTAGGACATATGTAGTCTGTTCTCATGTTGATGTGGGGGTCTGTAACGCTGAGCAGAATACGCGCGTGCCCGTATGTGCGTTCCTTCCAGACTCCCAACTCCCGCAATCTCAGGGCATCCTGAGATGCCCTTTCCTTGAGAAAAAGATCGATGGGCGGAATGTTGCAAATCAAAGTCAGACCATCCGTGGGACATGATCTGATCGCCCCTGTGATCGCAACGCAAGCAGCTCGTTGAACTTTCCTTAGAATATAAGGTATATAGCCCACCTCAGTTGCTCTCCACCACACCATTGATCCATATGTTAAGATCGGTCGAACAACTGCTTTGTACATCCATGCCGTGAGTTGTGGCCTCAGACCCCACTTTTTACCCAGCATTTTCCTGCAGGCATACAAGGCACCGTAAGCCTTTTTAGTTCTATGTTCCGTGTTTAGCCTCCAATTTAACTTAGGCGTTAGAAATACTCCGAGGTATTTTGCATTATCGGAAAGACTTAGTTCTCGACCATTGAGAACAGGTAGATTAAAATCAGGAATTTTTGTCCTATTGGTAAATAACATGAGCTCTGTCTTTGAGGGGTTTACGCTGACCGGAGGCCTCCGCCCATCCCCCCAGCCTCCTCAGTGCTCCTTGCATTATTTCGCTGATAACGTTGGGGCACAGGCCCGATACCAGTACCACCACGTCATCCGCATAAGCCACTACTTTAACTCCGTTTCCGTTGAGCTGGCGAAGTATTCCATCTATAACACAAAGTCATAGCAAGGGCTATAGAACTCCACCCTGAGGAGTTCCTCTCCCCAGGTGTGTCGTAATCACACTTGAACCAAGCCTTGCGCTTATAGTTCTAGAACGCAGAGCTGACCCTATCCAGTTTACTATAACGTCCTCAACACCTAGAGCAGAGAGAGAGCCTTCTATCGCTTCCCGATGAACGTTGTTGAAGGCCCCCTCTATGTCCAGAAACGCACCCGAAGTAAACTTTGACTGTAATTTCCTGTAACGTTCTCGGCTAATTAGTTTAGCGAATATATAACCTAGGCGTTCCTCGTTGACTTCTGTACAATAATCACTTAGCACGTGTACAAAATCTAAGGAAATATTAACCAGGTATTTTTATAACATCATTAGAATTTTGTAGTTCCTGCAAGTCCGTATCAGAATAAAATTGCAAGCATGGTGGCTCTAATGAGCTCCAATCGATCATTTGAGTGTAATATTAATTAGACCAATTTTGTTATATGAAATGTGGCAGTTTAGGGACTACTTTATTGCCACAAGCGACTGGTTTATATATGCGTGTATGGATTAATTCCGTTGTCTGCAGGGTTGTTCATCACTTATACCATCATTAGCAGCAATAACCAGGAGATATAGATAGGGTTGCCAGATACCAGTCTCGAAAAAATCAGTACATTGCCTTAAAAAAAATATATGCGGAGAAAATCGTCTTTATTACTGGCATTTTCTTTTTGTTTCCGTATCGTTAACTGTCAATCATATTTCTATGACATTGAATGTTCCCGTTGCTGTCTTCTTCCTAATTGTTTCTTGGTTACAAACGTCAAATGAACAGTTCGAAAATTAAAAACAGTGCAGGGTGATAAAAATAATTTTTTTTAGTGTCGGCTAAAAATCAGTACAAATCAGTACAAAATCCAAAAAATCTGTATTTCTTAAGGTTTTAAAAACCATCAGTACGTCTGGCAACCCTAGATATAGATATAATAATAATAATCTATTTACTCATACATATAATGATGTCAAAATTATATACAAGGCTATATTTACTTTATTCACAATTTTTTTTTAATACTGGGTGTTGGTTTTAAATAAATTTGAATAAAAACTAAAGTTGGTGTCGCAGGTTAATGGCTTATATGGGCGAAATATGGCACGGGTTAAAACCTTTACAACAATATATTGCTCGTTGAAATCAAAGTCCAAATAGAAAAGTTATAAGCAAAAAACGAATTTCGCTGTTTTTACAGGGTGCCTAAAAATTTGTTTTCCATTTTTGAAACCTCCAACAAGTAAACATTAGAACCACGGGGAAATTGTACGCGTAGTTAGCGTAACTACCGTTTGAAAATGCTTCACAAATATAATATCGAGACGGTCCAGCACTATTCATGATAGAGTGCTCAATGTCGGTTTCCCATTCATCTTCCATGAGTCATTTTGTAAGAATTTCATCCGAAGAGACACTTAGAATATTAAAAGTTTCTAATTTTCTACATTTGCACACCATTTTAGTTGAATTCTGATATAAAAAAAATAGTAAGAAAAGTCCCAAGTTGCCACAAAAATCACCTCCCTAAGGTCCCTGGACTGTGGTATTTAGGTTCTTTTGTCTGTGGATACATAGTAAAATTCTATGGAGAACAATTTTCTCTAACTATTTAACCCTCTAACGACCTTCGAAATAATATTTTTTTCGGACTTTCTAAAAAGGAGTAAAAGCGACCTCATCGTCGGGTGTTAAAGGGTAAAAGTAGTCTACAAAGTTACAGCTATAGCAATTGTTTGGGGGTTTTACTATGTGGATATTGGTATTTCATTCTGTGTGAGAATTAGCTTGCGCAAAAGTGCTGTTGCAAAGTGATTTAGCGGTCAGCGGTCACCTCTCGGCGGTGGGCGGCATGCCCTAATAGGGTATTTCTGCCATGAAAATGCTTCCCACAAAAAATGCATTCCCATAAAACTGTAGGTCCACTCAATTAGTAGGAAAAAACAAAAATTAAGGAATGCGCCTCAAATTAGGGAGATAAGCTCGTACTTACAACTCGTTAGAGCTTTTTCAGCGGCATTGTATTATACATACTATTATATTCTCGTCAAAGATATTATTAACAAATATTTTGTAACTGTTGAAGCCAAAAGCCTTCAAGATTGGGAACCACTGGTAAATTTCCTACATGGCATTCAATACTAATTTAACTCTATTGGAAATTTACCGTTGGTTCTCTTTCGAATTTAAGTTCACGGATTGCTCTGCTTGTCCGGCTGAGTCAGTCTTTTTTCGACTACTTCGCAATCAACCACAGCAGCCAGACAAGCAGCAGCAACCAGTACTCGCAGTTACAACAACAACAATATATACCCTTTGACCGAGCTTTTCTGATTTTGGCTATCGTGCCCAAACATTTGGTCCTTCGAGCCGGATCAAGGGATTAGGTACCACCTAAACATACATACGCACATTGTAGGAACAAATAGCGGCCATCCAACAAAGAATCGAACAAACAAACAGAGGAGGGAATCGCTACAACATAAATATAATTTCAACATTTAAAACTACAATTAAACATATATACAGGTACGTGCAAAAACAATAGAGTTGAGTTGTTGAGCAAAAAATTGTTAGTAATAAAAAGTGACAAAAAAAAAAGTGTTTCATTAATTTATTCAATTAAAGTGTTCAAAACCAAATCAGTGAAAGAAAACAAGAACAAATTTTATTCGATAATTTTTCAAAAAAAAAAAAAAAAAAAAATTGAAAAGTCCAAAGTTCAAGAAAGTTTTATACATAATAATTAAAATTAGTGAAAACAAAGAATTGTTTTTGTTTCCAGTTAGTTTTTCTTTTCTTTCACCGGTTTCGAATTGGCAAATTTCGTTCGTGCCCTAGTACATAACTCGGCATATATACATACATACGTATACATATGTACACAGATATATACGGTCGGTGGTGAAAAATAACAAAGACAAAAAATACATACTTATTAAAATAATTTATTAAGATTCTCGATTTTTATCTACCTCAATTTTACCTTTTGGTAATTATTTTCGACCATATATATCTGCACGGCACCTTCATTTATTTATATTCGTATTTACATACATACATACAGTGGTGATATTTTTTCAAATTCCAACCACTTGGAATCTTATAATTTTTGCTATCACAAAACAAAAACAAAAATTCACGTACATAAATTCCCTTAACTTAGATTTTTCGGTGCCTTTTACATATATAAATCTATTTACATATACACCAACAGGTGTACATATTTACATACGTACATACATATATTTTCGCATCAAAGAGCAAAGCGGCTCATACATATTTATAGCTTTGTTCGCGTACTTTCTCCAACAGTATTTACTCAGCAGCCTCCAACAGCCAGGTGTTGGAGAAAAATGTCACCTATCCTCTCACAAGAGAAAAATATCGTAAGAGGTAAACGAACACAAAATTTGCAGAGTTCAACAGCTTTGGCAAACAGCTGATTTTTATTTACATTCACAAGCCCCAAATTCAAAGGATAAAAAGGATTAAAATTAAAGTGATAATAAAATTGGTGGAAATTATTGCTGTTATTTATGTATATATGTACATATAACATAAAAATAATAAAATAAAACAGTTTATTTTCTTATTTAATTTCTTTTGATTCGTTTTGGGTTTCGTTTTGGTCAGTCTTAGGCTCTCAAAAAGGTTTTTTGAAGTTCGGAAATGCATCCGGAACTCTATTTTACAATAAATCGGCACTGTTTGTTCTATATAAATGCTAATGGATTTACAATTCTGCCTGAAAACAGTGGAGATATATGCACATATGTATGTATGTATCTTCAATACAATTAACTTCATGTTGTTGTTGTTGTAGCCACCAAGACACTCCCCGTAGGTTTTGGGGAGTGTAGGGGATGTGACAGTCCTTTGCCGGATAAATCCGGTCGCTCGGGTACTAGTCTCTTCTGAAACTAGCCCGACTGTCGTGCGAACGATTTGCTGTTACTATCTAATAAATAGGATTTCATTGTAATAATTATCACACTAACAATTGCTTTTCTTTGTACCCATGTCCATACTGTTTTCCACCGCAGTATGTCTTCGCGTCTGCTGCCCCGCAGAAGAGATTTCAATTTAATGCACCCGGCCCCGGCCATGCTTTAAAAAAATAACCCTCTATGGACCGATCCACAGTACTTTTGAGTAGAACAAACTTTTGCGTTGGCGGCATTTGGCCGCGCTTTAAAAAAAATAGCCCCAGCCAGCAAAATTTCCTTTCTCGAATTATATCTGCGGAGCGATCGGGAGTGTTATAATTAGTAAAATTGACATCCATAGAAGATTTCCCGAAAGTTCTAGTGGTTTGAAAATAAATACGGCGGGCGCATTATACTGAAGCCGACCCACTGCAGAACTATTCTCGGAGGGTGTGCCACCCACTGCCTAGAGTGGCTGCTATTTTTAAAATCCGGATAATTGTGTTTTAGTTAGAATTTTTTGTCTATCCAGGCTCAGTGAAACTTTCAGGAAATATTCCGTAGATGATAATTCATCTTATCTTAACACTTTCAACTATTATTAAATTATAATATTAAAGTTCTCCAGAAATAGAATTCTCCCGGCTGAGGGTTATTTTTGTAAAGCGCGGCTGAAAGCAAAAGGTGTTCTATACAAAACAACTGTGGATTGCTCCATGGATATTAATCCAGAAAGAGAATTCTGCCGGCTGAGGGTAATTATATTGAAGCGCGGCCAAAAGCCGCCAACGCAGAAAGATGTTCTACATATACATACATTAATTTAACAAGGAATGTCTCCTGAACTATAAGCGTCCGGAGGGTAGTACTTGTTTTTTGTGATCTGTGAGACCACCCCTACCCTCTGGAAAATTAATTGTTATCGGATCGTGGATCATTATATACAAATTTTCCCTCTATCCAGGCTGGGGATCCAACCCATGACCTCTGGTATGGCAGACTAGCCACTGTCCGCCACACCACAGTGGCCACAACACTCCCCACTGCACCACAGCGGCCCCGTTAATATATATTCCCGCAAAGGATATTACAATTTACTAAGGTACATAATATGGATATAAATACTTCGCAAAAAGTATGTAACTTATTTTGCATATTTAATTTATCCATATTTGTTGCCAATTTAGTGTATTTTTCCAATTTTATAATTGATTTGTATATTTTGCAAATCTTGTTACTTGCAAAAATTCAAGTCAGCTGTTGTTTGATCAGCTGTTTTCCTGTTGGAAAAGTGCTGTTGGCAAAAATGTGTCCAACAGAATTCAACAGCTTCTCACAAAATGAAATGTCAGTTTTCTCTCTCAGTTGGTTCTCTTCTGTTGGAGATTTGGCGTAAAAAAACGGCGACAAAGTGTTTGTTTTTAAAAGTTTTCGAAAAACATCAAAAAAATATCCGTAAACGAACAAAACTTATATACAGTGAATTTTCGTTTTTCCTTTGCACGCACCTTCGCTCCCGCTCAGTTGCTGACTTGCAGTTTCGCCATTCAAGTGCAAGCAACCCAGTAGCGATTCAACAGGTCCTAAAAAGATTACACCAACCCAGTAGTCATCTCGGGACTAGTACTGGTCTTTTGGTATCCAGTTCGTATAAAACTCATAAAATAACTTACTTTTTGCTATTAATTGGTGGCGCTTATCATTTCTTTGTCATTTTCTTCCCATTTTCGTGTAATTTCCTTTTGTATATAAACCAATTTAATTTTTTATCGACATGGCTTTGAATTATTTCACTCGATGCTCAGACAATATTGTCGAATTCAATGCGAAATACGACGAAGCGGTTCTGAGCGAACATTCAAAAATTTCGTTGGACATCCTAAAAACTGAATTGACTGATATTTGGTCAAAAACGAAGGAGGCATATGAAAAATGTTTACAAACTCTTGTAGATGAGGATGAAGTGGAAGCCGTCAGAGCTAAACAAACTTCATCATTCAAAGACTATGTCACTTGTTTATCGCGTATCAGCGAATGTATTGAAAAGCGTATTTCAGCAGCCACTGCTGCTTCCTCAAACTCTGCCCAAGTAGTCACATCGTCGAATAGTTTACGTTTACCGCCATGTGACACAGAAGTATTTCATGGGGATTACGTGTCATGGCCATCTTTCAGGGACTTATTCACTGCTATTTATATAAATAGTGCGCGTCTTAGTGATGTGGAAAAATTGTTCCACCTTCTTAAAAAGACAAGTGGCGAAGCTCACGAAATTGTCAGTAAAGCGCCATTAACCAATCAAGGTTTTAACATGGCGTGGACAGACTTAAAATCAGCATACGAAAATAAACGCGTTTTAGTCAATAACCATTTGAAGAAGCTCTTTGCGCTTCCAGTCATTCGGACTGAAAGCGCTTTAGCTTTGAAAGAGCTCCAACGGAGCATTAACGGATGTTTATCGGCAATGAAAATGCACGAGGTTGAAATCGAAAACTGGGACCCCATTCTTATTTTCTTATGCTCAAACCACTTGCCTGAAACAACATTGAGTCTTTGGGAACAATCTTTAGTGGACAAAACCGCCTTACCGAAGTGGAGCCAAATGGATACCTTCCTCACAGCGAGGTACAGGACTTTGGAATCCATAGTAGATGTGAAAAGCTCAACTTCGTCTTCTTCTTCACATTCACAAAACTCCACAACCCAAAGGAAGTTAGCACTGGCCACTAAAGTAACCTCATCAAATTGCATCTTGTGTCCGAAGCAACAACATCCTCTACGTTTATGTACAAAATTTTTAGCTTTATCCGTAAATGATAGGTTCGCCTCAATTAAAAAACATAACTGCTGCTTAAACTGTCTGGTAAAAGGTCATTCTCTCAAGGACTGCAAAAGTCAATTCACTTGCTCCAAATGCAAAAGCAAGCATCATACTCTACTTCATAGAGTTCCTGCATCTAATCAGCCTTCAACAGAAGCTATAAGTGGAAC
Organism: Urophora cardui; assembly: GCA_960531455.1. Lineage (NCBI taxonomy): Eukaryota > Metazoa > Arthropoda > Insecta > Diptera > Tephritidae > Urophora > Urophora cardui. The sequence continues at coordinate 113,213,923 of OY482672.1, forward strand.
TGCTTCGCAAGCATTCCATACAAATGTACAGTCCACTCCTTCTCCTATTTCGTCGTTCAATGGTGCAACTCTGACATCGTCAGGTTTGTCATCAGCTCTTCTTGGAACCGCCATGGTTCATATTTGTCACTTGGGATCAACTTATGTCGCACGAGCTTTAATCGACTCAGCATCGGAAGCAACGTTCATTTCGGAACGACTTCGAAGACTCCTAAAGCTCCCTTGTTCGAAAACCAACGTGATGATTTCAGGATTAAATCAAAAGGTCTGTAACAATTCTTCGAAAATTTGTTCGTTCGTTCTGGGCTCACCACGTGACCCAAATCTTTTCTTAGAAGCTACAGCCTTTCTATTACCACAAGTTACTGGAAACTTGCCCTCAACTTCAGTCGATGAATCGATTCTAGATTTACTTCCTAAAGTACCATTAGCAGATTCTAAGTTCTTACAAAGTGGTCCTGTCGATGTTTTGATCGGAGGAGATTTGTACCCCAAGGTTATGCTAGATGGGGTAAAACGCAGTAACCACTGCAACCTTCTGTCCCAAGAGACCGTATTCGGGTGGATTGTCACTGGGGCATCTTCCACTGCACACGTCTCTTGCTTTGCAACAAAAGTCTCAATCGGAGAGGACATTTCGTTGGATAACCAAATTCGCAAATTTTGGGAATTGGAAGAAGTTCCCAAAAAGAACCTCCAGTCAGTAGAGGACGCATTTTGTGAGGAATTATATTCAAAGACCACCACTCGAAACTCGGAAGGAAGATATATAGTTTCATTGCCTTTTAAAAGTTTTTATCCCACCGACTTAAAGCTAGGAGCATCTCGACCCATCGCTTTACGGCAATTTTATCGTAATGAGTCAAGACTTTTAAAAACACCGTCCTTGAAAGAAGAATATGACCACGTGGTTAAGGAATATTTGGACCTAGACCATATGGAGCAAGTCGAAGCTCCACAATTCGAACATTCTCCTGGTCATTTCTATCTACCACATCATGCGGTATTAAAACCTGAAAGCACTTCAACCAAGTTAAGAGTAGTTTTCAATGCTTCCAGCAATTCTTCTAACGGAGTATCTCTCAATGATATTCTCCATGTAGGTCCCGCTCTTCAAGCAGACTTAACTCTTTTATTGATTCGATGGCGAATGTATAAATTCGTGCTTAATAGCGACATACAGAAAATGTATCGTCAAATTCTGGTAAATCCATTACAAAGGCCTTATCAAAGAATTCTTTTTAGAGATGACCCGCAAGGTAACATCAAAGACTTTCAGTTAAAGACGGTCACCTTTGGGGTCAACTGCGCACCTTATTTAGCGATTAGAACGCTGCTTCAGTTAGCCCAGGATAGCCAAGATTCTCATCCACTAGCAGCTAAAATCCTTCGAAATTCAATGTATGTGGATGACGTATTAGCGGGCTTTCATAATATATCCACAGCTCTGCAAGCACGAAATGAGCTTATCGACACACTAGGTAGTGCAGGGTTTTCTTTGAGGAAATGGTCCTCCAATTCGAAGGAAATTTTAGCAGATCTTCCGCAAGATCATTTACTTGATAGAGACTTCCTTGAGTTAGAAGAGACAAGTACTACGAAGGCGTTAGGTATACGCTGGAATGCCAAGTCGGATCAGTTTTTCTTTAAAGTCCAGAACCCTGTGTTAAAAGAGAATTATACAAAACGTGAAGCGCTCTCCATCATAGCAAAACTTTTCGATCCGGCGGGTTGGCTAGCTCCAGTGGTAGTACTTGCGAAAATAGTTATGCAACAAATCTGGTCAGATGGTACCTTGTGGGATCAACCTCTTAAGCCTCAAACCCTCTCTCAGTGGAAGAACTTTTTAGAAAATTATAAATTTGTCGAAGAGATACAAATCCCACGATGGGTGGAATATAGTGACGAATCGTCTTTGCAAATTCATGCCTTTTGTGACGCGTCGGAAAAGGCATACGCGGGGGTGATATATTTGAGAGTAGAAAACGAACCAATCGCGTCTTCTCATCTGCTTTTGGCAAAAACGAAAGTTGCGCCGATCAAGACCATTTCTCTACCTCGTTTGGAACTATGCGGTGCAGTTCTTATTGTCGACATGCTTAGAGCGCTCCTAAGCGAACTTCCTTTCAAAGTGGAAAACATCTTTTGCTGGACAGATTCAACGATCGTATTAGCGTGGCTAAAAAAGCGACCTAGCTCTTGGACCACCTTTGTCGCTAATCGAGTGGCAAAGATTCAGGAATACGCAGATGTGAAGCATTGGAATCACGTCGAGTCCAAGGATAATCCTGCTGATCTTGGTAGCAGAGGAGTATATCCCCAGGCGTTGCGATCGAACGGTTTGTGGTGGCACGGCCCCTCTTGGCTGGCAAACGACGCGGGAAAATGGCCATCATATGACCATGAAACGGAAGAAGTCACACTCGAAGCTAAGGGAATCAAAGCACACACATCTTCCGTATCCAAATATGAAGACCCCTTAGAAAGATTTTCCTCTCTACCACGAGCACTACGGGTATTAGCATATGTTTTTAGATTTTACCATCGGACTTACAAACATACTCGACAATTTCACTCGTACTCTTCACCTATCATAACAGGAGAAGAAATTGCAAAAATTCGTACACGTTTAATAATTCTTGCGCAGACGAATTATTTCGCAGATGAACACAAGAATTTGACTTCAAAAATTCCAATTCATCCAAAAGGCAAGATTTTAACCTTGAATCCGTTTCTAGATAGTCAGGGTATAATGCGGGTCAACGGCCGTTTAGCAAATTCGCTGATTCTATCTTTCAATGAAAAACACCCTATTCTGCTTCCGTACAATTGTTCGTTCTCTAAATTGTTAGTTGAATTCATTCATTGCATTTCGCTTCACGGTGGCAACCAATTAGCAGTTCGATTACTTCGTCAACAGTACTGGATTCCAAAGGCTAAGAATCTAATCAAGACTGTTATCCACAATTGCAAGACTTGCGTTTTACATAAACAACGGGACCAGAGTCAAATAATGGCTGCTCTCCCCGAAGAACGGACAATCCTCTCTCGACCATTCGAAAATACAGGAGTCGATTTCGCTGGTCCGTTTGATATTAAAACTTTTTCCGGACGTTCGTATAAGGTGACCAAAGGATACGTTTGTATCTTCGTATGCTTTTCTACGAAAGCAATCCACTTGGAAGCCACCAGTGATCTCTCAACCGAAACTTTTCTTAGTGCCTTTGCGAGGTTCGCTTCAAGAAGAAGTTGTCCAAAAAATATCTTTTCGGATAATGGGACAAACTTTGTAGGTGCGTCAACTTCACTAAAGAAAGATTTTAAAAAATTCTTGAACACATCGCAAGAATCGGTTTGTAACCTTTATAGTCATCAAGAGGTCTCGTGGTACTTTATACCTGCCGGCGCTCCGCACATGGGCGGTCTCTGGGAGGCCGGGGTCAAAAGTTTTAAATTTCATTTTCGAAGAGTGGCTGCTTCTCAAAAATTCACTTTTGAAGAGTTTCAGACCTTGTTGTGTCGCATCGAAGCTTGTCTTAATTCAAGACCAATATCAACCAATTCTAATGAGGTTTCTGACTGTGCAGCACTAACACCCGGCCACTTTCTCACGGGAGGTCCGATTCTCTCACCCGCGGAACCATCCATCGATGGGAACCCCACTTCACTAATTAATCGTTGGCAGAAAATGAAAGCTCTGAGCCAGCAGCACTCCCTTCGATGGAAAGAGGAATATTTGAAAGAGCTCCACAAACGGTATAAGTGGAAGTTTCCTCAGAAAGATATCGCAGTTGACGATTTGGTTGTCGTACGTCATGAAAATCTTCCACCTAATGAATGGCGCTTGGGCAGGGTCTCTAAAGTTTACCAAGGCACCGATAAGAGAATTCGTGTCGCCGATATTCGCACCCAAAAAGGAATGATAACGCGCCCCATCGTGAAATTAGTGGTCTTACCCAACTAACACATGTTGTATTCCTCCTTTCCCGTCCTTTACAGCCTAACAATCATGGAGCTTGTACGCGTCACCACACCACACTCACCATCGCCACGCGTTTCACGCCCATCGTCGCCACGCGTCTCACGCCTGCCATCGCCATCTACAACAAAAAAGGCCACCGCAAAACCAACAACAAAGGACGGCCGATTTCAGTGCAGGGTGTGCCGTCGCTCGCATCCGCTACAATTTTGCAGGCGTTTCCTCGACGCGAACTACGAACGTCGGTTAAGGCTCGTACTGCTCCATCGCTATTGTTCGCGCTGCCTAGCGTACTCGCACACGGCCAAAAACTGCCGAAGCAATGGGACGTGCAAGTATTGCAGTGAAAATCATCATTCGCTGCTGCACTCCCACACCCGTCTGTCACCGAGCCATTGTGCGCCTCCCCTTTTGACGCAGCTCTCCGGAACAATCACCGTGCTGCCAACCGTCGCAATATATATACATGTCGGGCAGCGAAGGGTCTTGACTCGGGCTCTGCTGGACCCGTGCTCGCAGACGAGCAAAGCAAGTGCGTCACTCGTGCAACGGCTCCGCTTGTGTACCATCCCCGTGGCGAATTTAGAGATGGTTGAAATACACGTGAGCTCACCGGGTGACGCACATGTGCGATTCTCGTTGGCGGTGAGGGTGGTGGCGGAGATCGGGTTGAAAACTCCTGCCCGCCATCTTAATGAAGCTACCAAAGCCAAATTTGTTCACATAAAATTAGCAGATCAGAACTTTGATACCTCTTCCGCTGTAGCGTTGATTTTTGGGGGCGACGTATATCACAAAATCATACGTAGCGAAACTATTCATTCTCCTGGGTATCCTACCGCCCAGAATTCGATTTTCGGATATGTTCTATCCGGACCATGTGTCCTTTAAGGCACAGCGACCCCTTAATGGGTACCGTACCTCCCTAATGAGGTTTAGAATTAAGCATAAACAATTTTGAATTACCTCGAATTGAAATGAATTTATACAATATAAGCATGTGTAATAAAAATTATTGCTCAACAATTCAGTTTTTGCACGCACCCTTTAGATTAAGACTTTGAATGGATTTATATACGTATTTGCTTAATTTTGAATTGTAGTTTCTCTTTGCAATCCCAATATATTGCAAGGCCGGCGGCAATGTTGAAGCCAAAAGCCTTCAAGATTGGGAACCACTGGTAAATTTCCTACATGGCATTAAATACTAATTTAACTCTATTGGAAATTTACCGTTGGTTCTCTTTCGAATTTAAGTTCACGGATTGCTCTGCTTGTCCGGCTGAGTCAGTCTTTTTTCGACTACTTCGCAATCAACCACAGCAGCCAGACAAGCAGCAGCAACCAGTACTCGCAGTTACAACAACAACAATATATACCCTTTGACCGAGCTTTTCTGATTTTCGCTATCGTGCCCAAACAGTAACAATTCCTAAGTTTTCGGTTATGGAAGGAACCTAAAATTTCCTCGAGAAATTCAAATTTGGACCGATACTTTGGTGTAAATAGAAATAAAATACAACAGCGATACCTGCCGGATTTTTCTTCATATGTATGTACACTTGTTTTTGGTATTCTCTATCTCCATACTAATAACCTTAATGGAACCCAATGAGATATAACTACCAAATTTCATTAAAATGTTTCAGTAGTTTTAGACGAAAATATATAAGGATAGGTATATGTCTAAAGTCAAATTTTAAAAATAATCTTTCAATTTTAATTTCTGTTGTAAAAGAAAAATAATTATAATTAAAATTGTTTGAGTAGTTAAAAAGTTTATTCCGCACAAAGAATGTTACATGAGATTTATATATATATATGTACGTAGATAGAGATATGTATGAATCTAAGGTCAGACCACTCCAGAGGTTTTGGGTATGAAAAATTCGGTTACAAATATACGTAAATAGATAAAAATAGGTACATACATATATACATATCTGAGGTCAAACTTTAAAAATAATTTCCCAATTTTCATTTCTGTTGTAAAAGCATTCCCGGCCAAGCTTCGCATTGGCTTTAAGTTATCAACAGTCATCATCATCTTATTAGTGATTTAATATTCAAAATAAAAGATACTTTTATTTTGTCATCTGCTTCGCCATCCTGATAAAACATATGTATTTTTTATTACTGGAAAGGTTTCTATTTTCAAAAAATGAAATACACGATATTCTTTGATTTGACTGAAAATGAAATCACAAATAAAATTTGTCTGGATTTGGATGAAGAACGAAATCAGAAATAAAATTGATTCATTATATGAAATCAAAAAGGATTTGACTCACGCAAGGATAAAATTCATGAATTTACTGTGGTGCCGCTGTTGTGTTCTGTTTCTATTTACGGCAAAATATCAGAACATATTTGAAATCCTCTAACGGCCTTATTCCGCGGGGTAACATAATTTAATTTACCGCTAAAGTGAAGACTTGACCTTTGAACACCTTTCTCGTATTCTATTCCACCTCAATAAGTGATAACAATGTGTTAGCATTTTGAGTCCGATTCCATTCCAATCGTATGGAATCGCTTTGATAACGTTACCATTAGATAAGCTAGTCCTTACAACTCGTTAGAGCTATTTCAGCGGCATTGTATTATACATACTATTATATTCTAGTCAAAGATATTATTAACAAACATTTTGTAACAGTTCCTAAGTTTTCGGTTATGGAAGGAACCTAAAATTTACTCGAGAAATTCAAATTTGGACAACAGCGATGCCTGCCGGATTTTTCTTCATATGTATGTACACATGTTTTGGTATTCTCTATCTCCATACTAATAACCTTAATGGAACCCAATGAGATATTTCTACCAAATTTCATTAAAATGTTTCAGTAGTTTTAGACGAAAATATATAAGGATAGGTATATATCTAAAGTCAAATTTTAAAAATAATTTTTCAATTTTAATTTCTGTTGTAAAAGAAAAATTATTATAATTAAAATTGTTTGAGTAGTTAAAAAGTTTATTCCGCACAAAAATGTTACATGAGATTTATATATATATATATGTACGTAGATAGAGATATGTATGAATCTACGGTCAGACCACTCCAGAGGTTTTGGTTATGAAAAATTCCGTTACAGATATACGTAAATAGATAAAAATAGGGACATATATACCTACATATCTGAGGTCAAACTTTAAAAATAATTTTCCAATTTTCATTTCTGTTGCAAAAGAACAATGATTGTTCATAATATTAGGAAAATACTTATCTTTCCAGATATTGTAAATACATAAATTGAAAAATAAAGTGAAATTCAAAAAACCAAAAAATTTTAATGTTAATCGAACCTACCATTTGCACGCAAAACGAATCGAATCCGTTGTATCATTTATACGAATTGCTTTACTTTTGGTCGTATATACATATTGTGGCGAATATAATCGGTTCTCCACTTACATCACTAAAATGATTGAACACATCTCTAGGGAAAGTGCCAGAACTAGAAGAAGATACCAGATAATTTCCAGTGTTGCCAGAATTTTCCAGATTGCGTTTGACAGACTATATAAGGCGGCGAGCAGACGCTCCAGAGTCAGTCGTAATTTAACCGTAGAAGTGTTAACATCAAGTCAAGTAAAACAAGTGTAGACTTTTTAGTCGTGAAATAAAGCGGTGTGAATTAAGAAGTAAATAAAGACTTTTATTTAACAATTTAGTGATACGAACCCGATAGAAATAATCGAGCTATCGACAAATACGTAACAATTGGTGTCAGAATTGGAATTGTTAAATAAATTCCAGGACCAAGGATAACGAAGCAAGGATAACGAATCAAGGATAACGAATCAAGGATAAGGAAACAAGGATAACGAGACAAGGATAACGAAATAAGAATAATGGCAAAGTTAAATGATCTGAAAATCCAAGAACTTAAAAGGGAGTTAGAAAAGAGAAACCTGAGTACCACCGGCAATAAAATTGAACTACAGGCAAGGTTAAGAGTAGCTATGGAAGCATATAACATTAATGTAGATGAGTTTGATTTCAACGATGATGTGGAAGAGGTGCAAAAGGAAGAAACCCAGAAGGAAGAGGCTCCACAGTCAGTAGCAAACGTAGACATGAACTCGATATTGGCTGTGCTGACACAGATATCGGCAAAAATGGAAGATCAACAGGCACAGATGTCGACAAAAATCGAAGAACAACAGGCACAGATAACGTCAAAAATGGAATTGCAACAGTCAGTACTTTCATCACAGGTGTCCGGCATTGCGGCTCAGTTGGAGGCACAAGAAGAACGCATGTCCTTACAATTCAAGGCACAGGATGCAAAAATTATACAAGTTAAGGAGGTCCTTGAAGAAAGACAAGAAAAATTAGAGGACGATGTAAAAGCATTGAAAGCCCGTCTCCAGGATATTCAACTAAGTCGTCCAGTCGCTTCAACTGCTACACAGAAGATAAAACCTCCGTCGTTTGATGGAAGTGGTCCATTTCAAGTATTCAAGCTACAATTTGAGAAAACGGCAGTTGTAAATAATTGGAGTGCGGAGGACAAAGTCGCTGCCCTGTTCGTAGCATTGAAAGGACCTGCAGCAGAAATATTACAGACTGTTAGCGAGGGCGAAAGGAACAGCTATGACGCAATTATGGGTGCCATTGAAAGACGTTATGGTAGCGAGCACAGGAAGCAGATATATCAAATGGAGTTGCAGAATCGCTTCCAGAAACCAAATGAGACGTTACAAGAATTTTCTTCTGAGATTGAGAGGCTAGCTCATTTGGCAAACGCAGGAGCACCTCAAGAATTCATCGAAAGAATGAAAATTCAAAGCTTCATCAATGGAATACGAGATATTGAAACGAAGCGGGCTACCTATGCAAACCCAAAGGGAACTTTCGCTGAAACGGTCTCATATGCTTTGACACAGGAAACGGCATCTCTATTAAGCAAGCCCACTTACAAGGCTCATCGTGTGGAAGTGGAAACGCCAGACTTACTAAGCAAAATATGGGAGGCGTTGAATGAAATGCAGAAAAAGAAAAGTAATGCTGTGAAATGCTTCAGATGCGGAAAAATAGGACATATAGCACGCCACTGCAGCAATAGTTCCAGTAAGTTCAGCACTGCCGATGGGCGCAAGCGGAATATTGATGGGTATGAACAAGCGCCCAAATCAACTGAGTCGTTAAACTAAAGCGGGCCAGCCAAAAGGGGCGTGGGCTGGTCCCCACAATGGAATGCCCCATAATCTCTGTCTCTCAGTTGGGAAGAAGCACGAGTAATGTTACTATTGGTGGTTTGGTGGACGGAATGGAGCGAATGTTGACTGTGGATACGGGAGCATCTCATTCCATCATTCGATCTGACTTGGTAAAGAAGGAAATAAGGCCATTGTATGGAGCAAAATTGCGTACGGCAACAGGCGAGGATACCCAAGTCCTAGGGGAAGTTACATGCGAAGTTGTAATTGGAAATGTTGTCGTACTACACACCTTCATAGTGGCGGAAATTGTTGATGAAGTCATAATTGGTGTGGACTTCCTAATCGACCAAGGCATTAAGATTGACATGAAAAACAAGGTTATGAGTTACAAAAACTTGGAGGTGCCGCTAAATTTTGGCTACGATAAGAGATGCAGCAGTAAGAAAGTGCTCGTGGAAGAGAATCAGCAGATACCGCCAAAGTCCGAGGCAATTATTTGGGCAAAGATTGATGGAGATTGTGGGACAAACAAATTGTGGGTTGTCGAAGCAGAAACAGAAACTAAATCCGATGTACTTGTTGGAAAAACCCTGGCTATGACAAAAGAAGATGGACGACTACCAGTAAGAGTACTTAATGAGTTCAAGTCACCAATCAAACTCTCCAAAGGTGCTATATTGGGAAAATGCGAAGAGGTTGACATCATCATGAATTGCGAACAATCCCAAGGAGAAGTTTCTACTAGCAATACAGATCTTTCAGATGAAATAAATGCTTGGACAGAAGAACTGCAGGAGAATCACAAAAGAAAGGCGAACGAATTACTTGCCAAGTATTCTAGCATATTTGATAAGGATGGTACAAAACCAGGCAGGACAAATATTGTGAAGCATCACATTGACACCGGTGATGCAAGGCCAATCCGTCAGGCTCCTCGCAGCGTTCCATTAGCGAAACGTCAAATGGTGAGCCAGATTATACAAGAAATGAGCGACAGTGGGGTAGTTGAACCATCAGTCAGTCCATGGAGTTCTCCGGTAGTACTTGTTAAAAAGAAAGATGGCAAGATGAGATTCTGCGTTGACTACCGGAAACTGAATGATGTAACGAAAAAGGATAGTTACCCATTGCCAAGAATTGACGACACTCTGGACTCGCTATCTGGAACGGAATGGTTTTCAACACTGGACTTGAAAAGCGGCTATTGGCAAGTCGAAGTAAAAGAGGAAGACAAGGAGAAAACAGCCTTCAGTGTTGGCGATGGTCTTTGGCAATTTACGGTGATGCCATTTGGATTATGTAATGCTCCAGCTACCTTTGAGAGACTTATGGATCAGGTACTGAAAGGATTGCACTGGAAAACATGTCTTGTGTACCTGGACGATATCATTGTATTGGGAAAAGGCTTTGATGAACATCTCAAAAATTTGGAGGAAGTTTTCCGAAGAATAGCTGGCGCTGGTCTCAAGTTAAGTCCTAAGAAATGTGCATTATTCAAGAAAGAAGTAAAATACTTGGGACATAAAGTGACTACAAAGGGCATCTGCACTGATAACGAAAAAATAGAAGCAGTAAAAGATTGGCCAAGACCTCGGAATCTACATGAATTGCGAAGCTTTCTTGGGCTGTGCACATACTATCGCCGATTTGTACCAAATTTTGCCAGCGTAGCAAATAGTCTCACGGAGCTTATGAGGAAAAATAAGACTTTTGAGTGGAGGAAGGAACAAGAAATGGCTTTCCAAACGTTAAAAGATCGGCTTTGTACTGCTCCAATGCTAGCATACCCGGTTCCAGGAGCGAGGTTTATTTTGGATACTGATGCGAGTGGTTATGCTATAGGAGGTGTTTTGTCACAGGAAATCGACGGACAGGAGAAGGTTATCGCATACTACAGCCGATCAATTGGGAAACCGGAAAGAAATTACTGTGTAACACGAAGAGAACTATTGGCATTGGTAGAATGCATCAAACACTTCCATAAGTACCTCTATGGTCAACGATTCCACGTCAGGACTGATCATGCAGCGTTAAAATGGCTTTTGAAATTCCGAAATCCGGAGGGTCAGTTAGCAAGGTGGATTGAGCGACTACAAAATTATGACTTTTCTATAGACCATCGCAAAGGCAGTACCCATGGAAATGCTGATGCAATGTCGCGGCGACCATGTAATCTTGAATGCAAGCATTGCTCTAAAGCTGAGGAGAAGGAAAACATCATAGATGTTCGGCTAATGACAATAACATCTACAGACGAATGGAATGCGGAACAATTAAGGAAGTGTCAGATAGAAGATCCAGATCTGGCACGTGTAATGATTGGTTTGGAGCAAAACGAACGACCATCAAAAGAAGAGATGTCAGCAGAAAGTCCTGTTGCCAAATCATATTGGGCACAGTGGAATAGTTTGCAATTGGTAAATGGTTGCCTACATCGTGTTTGGGAGAGTGAAGATGGTCAAAGTTCTAAAACATTGATAGTTGTTCCAAGGAAAAGAATACCGGATGTGTTAAATGAACTACACAATGGTCCAAGTGGAGGTCATCTTGGAGTAACAAAGACGGTAGAGAAAATCAAGAAGAGGTTTTATTGGGTCGGCTGCCGTCAGACAGTTGTTGAGTGGATTGCGAACTGCGACGTGTGCATAAAGGCTAAGGGTCCCAAATCCAGGAGTCATGGGCTGATGAAACAATACAACTCAGGAGCACCATTTGAGAGAATTGCCATGGATGTAGCTGGGCCATTTCCTACTAGCAAACTTGGAAACAAATATGTACTGGTAGTCATGGATTACTTCAGCAAATGGCCGGAGGTGTACCCGATTCCAAATCAAGAAGCAGAAACTATAGCCGAAGTATTCACCAACAATTGGGTGGCGAGATATGGTGCACCTATAGAGCTACATTCTGACCAAGGAAGGAACTTCGAATCAGTTGTGTTTCAGGAGCTGTGCAAAACACTGGGTATTAGGAAAACCCGAACAACTGCGTTGCATCCACAATCAGACGGCATGGTAGAAAGATTTAACAGAACATTAGAGGAACATTTACGAAAAGTGGTGGATAAGTTCCAGAGAGATTGGGACACTCATATTCCTCTGTTCCTGATGGCATATCGATCGGCCGTACACGATACAACAGGTCAGACTCCTGCAAAAGTAATCTTTGGTAGTGATCTTCGACTGCCAGCTGACTTGAAATTTGGGATAAGTGCTGATGCGGGAATAAATGCCAGACAATCTAACAACGTTCTGGAAGAGGAAATGAGAGAAATACATGAACTTGTAAGACAGCGAACAAAGATCATGAGTGACAAGATGAAGGCCAGATACGACAAGGCAATGAACTCAGAAGGTTTTGTTGAGGGAGATCTAGTTTTGCTATACAACCCGCAGCGAAAGAAAGGTTTGTCCCCGAAATTGCAGTGTACTTGGGAAGGGCCCTACAAAGTGATTAAACGGCTCAACGATGTTGTGTATCGCATACAAACGATTGGAAGACCAAGGAATAAAATGAAAGTGGTTCATCTGGAAAGGCTAGCAGCATTTGGGACAAGTAATGTGTCAGATCGGGACGATCAGACTTAGGTGGAGGGCAGTGTGGCGAATATAATCGGTTCTCCACTTACATCACTAAAATGATTGAACACATCTCTAGGGAAAGTGCCAGAACTAGAAGAAGATACCAGATAATTTCCAGTGTTGCCAGAATTTTCCAGATTGCGTTTGACAGACTATATAAGGCGGCGAGCAGACGCTCCAGAGTCAGTCGTAATTTAACCGTAGAAGTGTTAACATCAAGTCAAGTAAAACAAGTGTAGACTTTTTAGTCGTGAAATAAAGCGGTGTGAATTAAGAAGTAAATAAAGACTTTTATTTAACAATTTAGTGATACGAACCCGATAGAAATAATCGAGCTATCGACAAATACGTAACAATATGTATGTATCTTCGTGTCATTTCTTTGCTTATCTAAATATGTACGTAGGTAAGTGTTGTTCTCGTTGTTTTGTCTTCTGCTTTACCGATTGCTTGTGGTGACCAACCATGCGCATTAGTGATGAGCGATATATCGCAAACGGTGATTTTTTCACTGTGAATAAAAAATCGCAAATCGCAATTGCGATCAATTTTTCAAAATAGCAGTTCACTACTTATTGGGAACTGCTATCGATGTACCAAGTAAGCAGTTCACCTATGTGAATCGCAATCGCAAAAGCATTATAAATTTCTTTTTGTTTATATATACTTTTGAGCAGACCACATACGTATGTATATAGAAATATAAGAAAAAAAAGATATTGAATTTACAATTTATCTTTGAAAAATGTTTACAAACAGCGAAATTACTGCGGAATACGTTGTTATTGCTATCATTTTGTTAACATAAAATGAAGACAGGTTATATCGCTCAGAAAACGCAAAATTAATCTCTGCCGGTAACTGATGATTTTATAGCAGTCCATGCAATCGCAATAGCAGTTTAAAATCGCAGTGATTTAAAAATAGCAATCACCGAAATCACAGATATCGAAAAATCGCAGTTTCTCTCATCTCTAATGCGAATGACACTTTTTTCAAAAATTAATACTATTCTTTATAACATTTTTGTTATTTAAAAAGAGAATTTATTAATTTTTTGAATGCAGAACTTTAGTAAAAGGTTCAAAGTTTCATTTCCAAGAAGAAATATTTAAATCGGTTGATCCGGTTTTGATTTATGGCGGTATAAAGCTAATTTTGGTTGGTTTTTTACACATTTTTACATAAATTTACGCTGCTTGACCAAAAATTTAAATAAAAACTATTTGACTACTCAATCGGAGCACAATTACATGTTACTGCCAAATATTATCAAAATTGGTTCAGTAGTTTAAAAGTTTATCCCGCACAAAGAATGTTACATAAGATTTTTATATATATAGATAAGACTTATTTCGTTATGACATAACTCGCATTATGTTGGAACTTATTTCATTTCCTCCTTTGGGAGTTATTAAATTCCATTTATGTGGGAGTTATTTCACTGCTCCGCAAGCGCTTTCAATGGACTTTCCAGAGAATTAAAGTTCTGAATTTTATTTCTTATTTGTGTATGTATGTACGATAATATACAATTCCACTAATAGAGCGCACTTATTTTTAAAATTTCCAATATGAATATGTATGTATGTACGATTACAACATAAACATCACGATCACAAAATTGTTGTTGCATTTGCTTGCAAAATTCGTATCCGGATCTGGATCACTGCCACGGGAACTCGGCTTATTTGTCACATGCCGATCTGACGTAGCCATTTCACGCACAGCATCAATATTTTTCGCGACAACAGAGGTACACGAACGACCTTCGCGAAGATCGTCATCAAACGTTGGTCTTCCAATCTTGAATTGTACAAACCATTTGTAAGCCATCGTTTCTTATGGTGATTCATCTCCAAATAACGAATTAAGTTTTTCCAATTATTGATGCGGTGTAAACCCGCATCGAAAATCATAAAACCAAATCACTCAGAAGTCAAGTTTCGAAATTTCCATTTTCAAGCAAATACTACCTTTGTTTTATGTTTTTGATACGAAACCAATCGAGTAGTTTGAAAACGAACTGTCAACTGAATTCTAGGTAAAAAACGTCAAATTTTGCGAATATGACAATCGCAGAACTCTGCCAATACAGTAAGTGCTTGATTCCGCTAACCTTTGAAGTAACCCTCGTATTTCCAAAAAAAAAAAATTGTTAGTACCAAAATACTTTCCCAAAGATTTCCTTTCATAAATTAGAAATTAAATAAGCAAGACACGCATTACTTTATAGTTATTTATGTATGGATTTTTATATGGTCATATTTTTATACTCAGCTGTACTAGTACACAGAGTATTATAGTTTTAATCACATAACGGTGGATTGTAACAGAATGAAATAATCGAGATAGATATAGACTTATATATATCAAAATGATCAGGGTGAAAAGAGAAATCGATTGAGCCATGTCCGTCCGTCCGTCCGTCCGTCCGTCCGTCCGTCCGTCCGTCCGTCTGTCCGTCCGTCCGTCCGTCCGTCCGTCTGTAAACACTCTAACTCGCGCAAAAATTGAGATATTTTGATGAAATTTGGAACGCAAGTTGGTATCGAGACTGGGACGGTTGGTATTGAAAATGGGCGAAATCGGACCATGACCACGCCCACTTTTCCTATATAGAAAAAATCGGAAATTTGGTATCTCAGCCACTAATATAGCTAGAGTTTTAAAATTTTACCCACGTATTGAGCTCGGGCCCTTATGAAGAAATTTGATGAAGTTTTGGAAAATGGGCGGTGCCACGCCCACTTATTAAGGGTCAAACATTGAAAGTTTTATATGTCATAACTCAGAAACCGTTGAAGATATATCGATGAAATTTGGTACGCGTAATTTGCTTACATAGACAAATGTTTTGACGAAAAATTATCAAAATCGGTTTACGGCCACGCCCACTTTTATATATGTGTATTATAAAGTGACCTAATAAAACCATTTTAAGCGATATCTCTGTCAAATATAAAGATCTATCATTGAAATTTTGTCGCATGAGTCCAACTATGGACATAAAACAAAAAACACAAAAATTTTGGAATATGGGCGGTGCCACGCCCACTTATTAAGGGGCAGACATTGAAAGTTTTATGAGTCATAACTCAGAAACCGTTGAAGATATATCGATGAAATTCGGTACGCGTAATATAATTACTTAGTCAAATGTTTTGGCGAAAAATTATCAAAATCGGTTGACGGCCACGCCCACTTTTATATATAGGAAATATAAGGGGGCCTAATAAAAACATTTTAAGCGATATCTCTGTCAAATATAAAGATCAATCACTGAGATTTTGTGGCAGGAGTCCAACTATGGACATAAAACAAAAACTACAAAAATTTTGGAAAATGGGCGGTGCCACGCCCACTTATTAAGGAGCGAATATTGAAAGTTTAATAAGCCATAACTCAGAAACCGTTAAAGATATATCGATGAAATCTGGTACGCGTGATATATTTACTTAGCCAAATGTGTGGACGAAAAATTACCAAAATCGGTTGACGACCGCGCCCACTTTTATATATGTGTATTATAAAGTGACCTAATAAAACCATTTTAAGCGATATCTATGTGAAATATAAAGATAATTCATTGAAATTTTGTGACATGAGTTTTACAATAGACCGGAAACAAAAAATAAAAAAGTTTGGAAAATGGGCGTGGCACCGCCTCTTTTTAGACAAAGGGATATATGAGATTTCTTAGCCTTTAACTCGACAAATAATTGAGATATTATGACGAAACTTGGTTTATACACTTTTATAACATGTGTTAATAGACACGCAAAAATGTATTGAAATCGGTTTATGACCACGCCTACTTTTTAACAAAGATATTTCTGGAACACCCTTTTGGAATTTGTAACGTGAAGTCTTTGTAACTAAAAGTCATAGAGGGATGAAATTTTGCACTAACAATAATATTTGTATGCTTATTTGGATGATTGATATAAATTTTGAAAATGGGCGTGGCTGCGCCCTGTTTATGCAGCACTCGTTTCATATAAAATACACCCTATATCGAACAAACGCAAACAAACAATGAAAGCATACAGCTGAGTATCTAATGTTCGATTGCACTCGAACTTAGGCTTCCTTACTTGTTATTGTTTATTTTTTATTTCATAAATTAGATGTGTTATATATTATGTTATATGTATTTTATATTACTTATGTGTGTTTGAAACTATATACATACATGCATTGAACATTTGCATTTTATATTGTGTGTGTGTGGGCATATTTCAATTCTTTTTTGATAATTTTTTTATTATCAATTAAGTATGTAAGTATGTATTTTTGTAGGTTTTTTCATATTTAATATATGTATTCATATTTTTAATTTTTATTAAATCTTAATTTTGTAGGTCCTCTTCTGCCTTTTTGTTTTTTTTTTTTAAGAATGAAATACGCCACCTCATTGATTAAGTAATGCAAGTAACCATTTAGTTTTTATCAACTCTACATAAATACTTTTTGCTTTTTTTTTAAATTAAAAAGTTATCTTAATTATTTTGTTTTATTATTATCAGCTTTTTTGGTTAGTTATTGTATTAGTTATGTAATTAGTATGTACGATTACGTGAGAAATATGCATTAAAAATTTCTATTTTCTTAAATTGTTTGTATCTATATATGAGTAAATAAGGATACATGACATTTCAGTACTTCAATATAAAAATTGGCATTAATTTCTTAAGTAATTTTGACGTTTGATTTTTTCTTCAAGAAATATATACAATCCTATATATTTCTTGGCAAAACCAGCGTTGCCAACCTCATTTTTCGTCAAAAATTGTAATAGATTTTCTTGTGAAGTGGATACTGCCTAAAGAAAATTTGACACAAGAAAATTTCTTGACCATTTCTTAAGCTTTTTTTTATATGGAGTTTTAGCATTTCTTGTGATGTGGATACCCTGCTTAAACGTCCACCGAACCATATAACCCTTGGTTCATTATTTCAACACATTGTGGCACGGGTTAACGTTGACCAATCTAATATAATATAATATAATACAATGGCGCTATTATAACTCTGACGAGTTTTATGGCCGAGCTTCTCTCCCAATTCGAGGTGTGCTCCTTTTTGTTTTTTCCTACTAATTGGGTGGACCTACAGTTTTATGCCGGCTCCGAACGGCGAATGCATTTTTTGTGAGAAGCTTTTTCATGGCAGAAATACTCTCGGAGGGTATGCCGCCCACTGCCGAGAGGTGACCACTGCTCTTAAAAAACCCAATAATTGGATTTTTACTAATTAGAAAAATTGTTTTGGTGTTTTGCTCGGACCGTGGTTTGAACCCGAGACCTCTGGCATAGCAGGCGAGCACTCTACCTACTGCACCACAGCGGCCACTGCCTAAAGAAAATTTGACACAAGAAAATTTCTTGACCATTTCTTAAGCTTTTTTTTATATGGAGTTTTAGCATTTCTTGTGATGTGGATACCCTGCTTAAACGTCCACCGAACCATATAACCCTTGGTTCATTATTTCAACACATTGTGGCACGGGTTAACGTTGACCAATCTAGCAAATATTAAACGGGGAATATTTTCTTCGTACATTAAATCATTTCAGGGGGTAACGTCCCAAAAAAGGAGAAAAAATTTTTTTCCATAGGCGTAAGGGCCACTCTAATATACATATGTATGTATGAATCCCTACAAGAAAATTGGCAAACTAAGCCATCTAATATCATGTCTCCACATGACGTCGTTCGGTCTCTCATTCGTCGTTCGACCTCGAAACCAATGCCGAACGACGGTAATTTCCCTGCAAAATGCTGAAAGCGAACACTCGAAATTTACGTTGTTGAACAATCTCACAATACCCAGTAAAATCGATGCCTTCTATAATTTTTTATCGAAAATCTATCGAAATCTGACAAACAGACCAAAACAAAAAGGCAAAAATACATATTGAATGAATTGAAAAGCTCTTTTTCATGTAAAATTTTCAGGGCGTTATGTAATCCGCGTGTACTACTTACCTAAGTGCCGAAATCCATTATCCACCGCCACGAACCTATCCCGTCGTTTTTGAAGTTAGGTGTTGCCAACTACATGAACTATTGTCGAATAAGCGTTACCAAGTGCTATAGCGCATAACCATAGTCGAAATAAAGTCGGTTCTAAATAAGTTAAAGCCGACTTCGATTTTACATATAAATAGGATGGTCGCGTTCAGAGTATTTTTTTGGCTGTAGAGCAGTGTAGTTAATCTAAGTTAAGTCAAGTCAAGTCAAGTCAAGTTAAGTTAAGTTATTACGGGGTTATCTGAGTCCACTCGATGACCCGGCCTAGGCATCACAATGAAAATAGCTCTGTTGAAGCCATTTCCTTTCATTTGATACCAATATCTGAAAAACATCCAGTCCGTTTTGACCCATATGTGGGGACCCGGCCTAGGCATCGCTAAAAAAAGAATTCTGTGCTGAATTCCTGATCAAGATCTTTCATTTAATACCCACATCGCTCAGAAACATTCGATGGTCAGCCGAGTATACGTTTTAATCCATATCTGGGGACCCGGCCTGCGAATCACTATTAAAAGACCTCTATGTTGAAATGCAGATCAAGACCTTCCATTCGATACCAATATCGCTCAGACACATTCCGGGCCATCCGGTTCCACGTTTTGACCCATATCAGAAGACCCGTCATGGAAATCACAATGAAAATAGGTCTGTATTAAAGCCCTGCTCAATACCTTTAATTTCATACCAATATCGTTCAACCACATTCCGGAGTAATCCGGGTCCACATGAAAAGAACTCTATGTTGAAGTCCTGCTCAACACCTTTCATTTGATGCCAATATCGCAGGTGTAGGTGCAGGCGTTCTTGAGTTATAGCATAGTATGCATGTGTAAACAGGTTTTTTTATTGCCACCGCGACAAACAACAAACCGTGCAAAAACAAACATGAGAGTCGCCTACGCTGCGCTGCCTGGCACAACTGCGACGCCTCCACTGAACACGGCAAATGACCAAACGAATCTGTCTATGCTAGCGCTTTTTTGAGTTTTTCGAAATTTAAAACCGGGAAAAAGGTATTAAAGTCTCAGAAATGCGCAAAAAAAAGTACATGGTTGTCGAGAATTTACCATTTATGACATTTTAAAAAAAGAATTATTAAAATTGGTGCAGTACTTTTTGAGTTATCGCGTTACAAACATTTTCGATACAATCAATTTTATATAATTAGTATAGATTAGTATAGAAGTATAGATGTCAAGCGGTGACAAGCGGTTCCCCGAAATAAGTCCCAAAAAAAATTAATTAACTCCCAAATATTTTCCATACATATTGGGACTTATTTCATAATATTTTGTTGGGACTTATTTCATAATGAAATTCCGTTGGGAGTTATTTCATTATTTTCCAGCTTTGGGAGTTATTTCATATATGTTGGGACCAGGGATTCCAATTTTTCCGATTTTTACGATCCCGGGATTTCGACGATTTATCCCGGGATTTGGGCTTTAATTACACAGGCCGACAAAATTTCCAAAAAATTTTCTAACTCAAATAAAATTCTACTTTTCTAAAGGATTTCGGTGCGCTGACTCTGAATCTGAAGTCGGATTTTCGGTAATACGTGTAGGTTTTGAGATATTCATGTTCAAAGAGGCGAAAAATGCGATTTTTTGCTATATTCACTCAATCTGTTAAATTACTTTCATTAAAAGATGATTGCAGCTGTTGAAAGAACGATCATTTCTCTTGAAAACAGCGCTTTGCTTTTTCGGGTATCTTATTCAGATATCTACATTGTCTTCAAAAGAAATGATCGTGCTTTCAATAGATGTAATCATTTTTTAATGAAAGTGAGTAATTTTAAAAATATTGAGGCCACAAACTGCGTATTTCGCCTTTTGGACATGAATATCTCAAAAACTACACCGAAATCCTTTTGAAACGTAGAATTTTATTTATGTTACAAAAATTTTTCGACCAGTACTATTTTCCCACATTTGGGGTTGAAAAAAGTAAATACATTTTTAGAGAAACGCTACAACTTTAAAATGCAAAGAAAAGATAGATTTTTATTGCCATTTTTTATTATTTCATTAGTTAGAAAATAAAATAGGAACGTAAAATCATGCGTATTACTTAATAATACCTAAGAGTTACTTTAAAAAGCACAACCAACAGCGAAAATTACATACATTTGATGAACAAAACATTTGCCTTTGCAGTTGGTACTTTTAGGATATTATTAAAAAGGCTTGCAATCATTTGATAATTTCCAATAAAAATTTTTTTAGAATTTAACTACGCACTTTGTTTAAGCGAATATTTCCAAGCTTGCCGAAAAATTCAGAAAATTAATGCAACTTCTGAATAGATAAATATCGGAGGCACAAATTTTGATATGAATTCCGAGTATGCAGCTGCGTATTTAATTTTAGTACAGTGTTGTAAGACTATCAAGTCTAATTAAAATTTTGCTTCCATTTTCTTCCATTATTTACTTTCCATGTGGGAAAATTCCAAAAAACATTTCGTCGTACCATACGAAAACTAGCATACGATTTTTTGTGGCTGACGAAAAGTAACAAGTTCGACTTTTGGCCGACGAAAAGTAACAAAATCGAGTTTTGCCTGACGAAAACTATCAATTTCGTTTAAACAACAACAATTTTAATGTAAAAACAGTATATAATTACTGAGACTTTTCGTCAGCCAAAAGTCGAACTTGTTACTTTTCGTACAGAATTTTTTTATTGATAGATTTCGCCAGAAATTTTAAATTTGCTAGTTTTCGTATGGTACGACGATTTGAGAAATAAATGACCAAAAATCAGGAAATAGAATTTATCAAATGAACTTTGCCACAAGCTAAAAGCTTTAAAAATACCTAACGTAAGTTCCCTTACACCGCGTACTTCAACACAGAAAAGTTTAATTATTAAAAAAAATCAAAAATTTGAATCCTTACTTTTACTAATGGACTTTTTTATTCTAGCAAAAATGTCGCACTTTCTTCCAGCTGTCACATTTTTTTGTTCTCTGTCACACAGACTCAACACTTTTTTTATGGCTGTTTGTTCTATTGACAAAATATAAAACTGGCTCGACTACGGGCAACATTTTCTGCTCTTAGCACAAGTAAAGGGTTCCATTATTTTTGTTTCATTCATCACATGAAAAATGTAACATTTTAATAGGGCACAGGACACATGTTGATAATGCTGCAAGGTAATAATGCAACATTTTCATTCAGAATAGGAAATGCTATTAGTATACAGATCTGAGACCAATAAAAATTATATAAAATATAACTTTTCTTTGCTTTAATAGCGGAATATTCTCTCTTTATCTTATCCCGAAAATCCCGGGATAAAATTCTAGTTATCCCGGGATTTTCGGGGTGTCAAAAAGGGCGGTATCCCGGGATTGGAATCCCTAGTTGGGACTTATTTCATTTCCGTTAAACTTGGAATTTAACAAGCTTCGAGGTTTTCGTAACTGTTTCTATAAAGCAACCGAAAGCCGCCTACGCTGAAAGGCGAACCACGTAGAAGGACATCACCGTGTCGGAGTTATTTCATATTTTTTTGTATTTGGGGCCTCATTATGAAATAAATTCCAAATATTGGAGCTTGTCTGCTAGAAAGTATTGAGTGTCACCTATTACTGACTAAAATATCTATAGGAT
This sequence comes from Urophora cardui, assembly GCA_960531455.1. Lineage (NCBI taxonomy): Eukaryota > Metazoa > Arthropoda > Insecta > Diptera > Tephritidae > Urophora > Urophora cardui. The sequence goes on from OY482672.1 coordinate 113,236,318, forward strand.
ATGTGGCCTTATTACTAATATAATACAATGGCGCTATTATGTATAATTCTGACGAGTTTTATGGCCGAGCTTCTGTCCCTATTCGAGGTGTGCTCCTTTTGTTTTTCCTACTAATTGGCCTTATCAAAGCGATATCTCGAATAAAATTCCTCTTCCTCCATTTGGAACGGATCACATCGGCTTCTATGTACCTCTGCTCTCCGTTCCGTGATAGCATAGTCTATAATAGCAAAATCTTGAAAAATTCTGCTATTTGCAAACATATTTATTAAAATATCTTCTCTATACATACATATGTATTTATTTTTTTTGTTGAATTCACATACTCTATTTCTATTTTTAAATTTTTCACGACGAATTTCCAGCTTAGAAGAATTTTTAAGATTTTAAAATGACATTCACCTTATTCTAAAATTAGAACATTGGTTTAGTGATAAAATACATTTTAAGTCAACTGTTACAGAGATAAAATGACGTTTATGCTAGCAGCATTCTAAGTGTTGTAAAACACTGTTTTAAATCGACTATGACAATGGCCCTATCAGTTTAAATATTTTTGAATAAAAATATTTTCATCAGGCATTTGTCAATGCACACTTTACGCGTTTTTGGATTTTCCTGCATGACAAAAATGGGTTTCTTGCTGGTTCAAAATAGCCAGTTGAAAGTCAACTACTTTTACCAATTGATTATTTTCTTCCTGCAGGGTGATGAATATGTATACGTAGGTAGGTAAATTCACAAAGTAAATAAATATATACATACATTCATACATACATACATATAATTTTTTTTATTTGTTTAAAGCAAATTTTTGTGTCCAGCACGAATTAGTTTTTATTTGAATGTCAACAAAAATTACCCTGCAGTAAATGTGTCAATGCTGAGTGATCGTTGATGATTCTTTGTTGTATATCCATCAATGTCGTCATAACCAGAGTTGTAATTATTATAAGAGAAAAAATAAAAATCAAAAAATAATTATTATTGAAAGAAACATATTTTAAAAGTCTTTCCATAATAGTTATTTCTGAGATATTTTTTTAAGTCTTTTTGTAATTATTATAAATGAGAAATTTTTTTTATAACTTCAAAGACTTTTATATTGAGACAAATTTGAAAAAAGTCTTTGACTAATTATTATCCGTAACAAATTGTTTTTTAAGACTTTTTCATTGAGACGAATTTCAAAAATATCTTCAAGTAATTATTTTGAGTAACAAATTTATTTTTTATATCTTCGATAAAAACCTTTCATACAATTTCAAATTGGAAAGTTGCTTGAATTTTGAAGTACTTATATGAAAGTTATTTTTATTTTATACTTATATTAAAGTTATTGAAAAATTTCTGAGACTTTTTTGAACTTTGTCTCAATGAAAAAGTCTTTGAAGATATAAAAAACAATTTGTTACTGATAATAATTACGCAAAGACTTTTTTCAAATTTGTCTCAATAAAAAGTCTTTGAAGACTTAAAAAATATATATTTGAAATAATTATTATGGAAAGATTTTTAAAATATAAGTTTCTGAATAATAATTATAGAAGATTTTTATCATTTTCAGCAGGAAAAAAATATTATCAAAAGACTTTTATGATTCTGAAGAAAATTTTTAAGACTTTTTTAAATATTTCAAAATGAAATAATAATTATTCTACATCTCTGGTCTTAACTGAGTACAATCTTTTTTTTTAGTTTTTTTTTTTTCTGGAAAGCAAACCATTTATATGAAAAATTGTATGAAAGTATTCACTGATGCCTTTTCTGTAGTTATAAGAGGAATTTCATCAGCGATTCATAAAGGATTCACATCGGTTTTCTACTGCAGGGTAGATAACATAAATACATACATATATGTACATACATACATGAGCGATATCATTTTAGATACCTACTAAGCTCTCTAATATTTATTATTATTCTCAGCATCTTCAGTCGCTCTCTCCTTTCTTTTGTCGAAACAAGGGAAATAGTACCAACGCTGATGGCGCGCAAATTCCTCGCCATCTTTCAAGGTGTGCGGTAATTTTCTATGAAAAAAGCAATAAATTTAAAATATTGAAGACAAAAATAAATAACTACACTCAAACAAAAAAATATTACTCCGATTATGGAAAAATGGGAATGATTCGGCGCTAAAGACATATTTTCATTGTTTTGAATACAATTTTCTTTAAAACGTGCTTTTTATTCCTTGATTTGAAGAAAATTGTACATCAAACAATGAAAATATGTCTTTAGCGCCAAATCATTTCCACTTTTCCATAATCTGAGTAAGTTGTTTTTTCAGTGTAGGTACACTTACTGATCCATTGTCTCTGGCAACGCTAAGCATAACATTGAACATACAAAAACTAGTGCAGTCATAATTAAAGATGGTAGTGGCTTATATAAAGTACCCAAATAAATTACATATGAACTCAAGCTGGTAATACCAAAGCCGGCAACATGGATATTCGCAATGCCGCGCCCGCGCACAGTAGTGGGTAAAAATTCGGAGCAATATTGAGTCTCCGATTCGTAGCTCACCACAACAGCGAAACGTCCAAGGCCAACCATAATAGCAAATAATAGAGCATTATCATCCGTATCAACAAAAGCTATCAGAACTCCTGTGATGGCCAAAATAATCGAGCTAACAAATAGCGAACTGAATGTCATGCCCTTACGGCCGATCCGATTTTGCAAGGCAATTATCGTTATGCCACCAAAGATGTAAGCAACCGAAGTGGCTGAGAAAAGTAAGAATGGTGAGGTACCCATACCTTCCATATTCCTGCTCACTACATCGACTGCTAGCGCTAGGAACATGCTATAATCATTAACGGTTGGGAGAGAAAGAGAAAAGAATGGAAAGAATAAAAGAATGTATTAATATTTTTTACTTATCGAATTCTTGAAATAAAGCCAAAGTTGGCAATATATGTATGTATACAATAAAATTGATCAAACAACATTTGTGTTGGTCTGTAATCTATCTTTACTTGCTCAGCAGCTAGTCAACGAAAAACATTAAAATCTCTACTTTGAAGCGATTTTCCTTGATATGAAAAATATTTAACTTACGACTTGATCAGGATGATGATGGTAAATTTACGCAAACGTGGTGTGCTGAACATGCCCCAGAAAGTATCCTTGCTTGTTTTAAGCTTACGCTCTTCACAAGCTTTGTATTCGTAGTATTTTTTGAATTCCGCAAACACTTCCTCCCCTACCACACACTTATTGACCTTAGCAACGTGTTTTAAGCATTTTATTGCACGATCGTAACGTTGTGTTGCAATCAACCATTGTGCGCTCTCGCAAATCAACAACGGATACGCGAGCACAATTAATGCTGGCACGGAAGCGTAATAGAGATAGTTTCGCCATGAATTCGACCAAAGTGCAAGCCATGGTGAGACGGCTAAGCCGATGGTGTAAAATATGCCGGTGATTATGTTTAGACCGAATGTGCGCTTCTCCGGACTTAAGTATTCGAAAACTAAGGAAAGCAGACAGAAAATGGATTAAACAATAAAAAAATACAATTTACATATTTAACTCGCACACACCCATTATGTACATAAGATAGAAAAGAGTGTCAGTAGATAAGCCAGACATAAATCGGCAGAGGGCATATACAGGCAAATTTGTGGCGAAGCTTGTTAGAAAGTCGCCCGTAGCACCCGTGAGTGTTGTGCACATGAGCGCCGGTAAACGGCCGAGTTTATCAGCCAAGTAACCAAAAAAGATTGTTCCAGTTACAGAGCCTACGAAGAATAAAGATTGACCAATTGCTGATTCTAGGGCGTTCTCACAAACCCAATTGAACTGAAAAATATAATGCAAATATATAAGAATATGCACTATACGAACAAAGTATACATACATATGTAGATAAAGGTAGAAACTACCCTGCAGAAAATGGAACTAATCCATACATGCAAGTACAAACCAGTCGCTTGTGGCGTAAAAGTACCTAGTCCCAAAGCTGCCACAGTTCATATTGTACAGCGTCAAATGTTATTACACAAGCGCAAACATACATACATAATAAATTTCCATACATTGTATTGTCACGCGCTAGCGCTGACTACTTTGTCAGCCCCACACAAATTGTAAGTACACAAAATTGCTGACGCTGCCATTCTCACGCTTCCAATGTTATTCTAAGCCTAAGCGCTCATAGGAGCATACATATGTACATGTACGTAGGTACATGTACATATGTACAATATACCGTAGGAAAGAGTCCCATTATTATTAAGTACGTAGAGTAAATATGTATCATAGTAAATAAGTAGTACATAAGAACAATTATTGTATAAAAGAAGCAAATTTTGTATAATAAATTCAATTCAATTTTGGCAACCAAACGATAAGGTGTTTCATTTACTATATGGCGATCTTTGCCAGATAAGTCGTGGCAATTTATTTTGCCTTCATTTATCTACCCGGCAAGAAAGCCATCGGGCGCGTAAACAAAGTATTTGAAAAGCGACTATAGCTTACCTCAGGAAAAGGAGCTAGGACATACACTATACAACCACAATTGGACTCACATAAATTGGCAACATTAAAGGAAAATATATTCACAAATGGCAATTGGCAACATTAATCGACCACAAACCGTAAATCATATAAAGATCCATTTGGGTGACAACTATTCGCTTGAAAAACATCAACAATAACAACGGGGCAGTTACAGCAGCAGCAAGTGGCAACAGCAGAACAGGCGTCAAAAGGACTGAGCAAAGAAAGCAGCATTTTCTGACCAGCAGCAGCAGCCATAGAGTTAATGCATTTTATTCACACGTATATTTACTAACATACCTTGTGGCAACTTAACGGCTGCCTACTCAGTGGCAAGAGTTGAAAAATTCTTGCCTCTTTGTGTTATACTAACATTAGGGTATTCCTTTTTTTTTTCTCTTCTCTTTCGCTTCTCTTCATGATCAGCCAACAAGAGGTTGACGAGATTTTCGAGCGGTGGAATCGATTTTTTATCGAAAGGGAACAACCACCGCCAGAAAATATCAGACCAGGACCTTTGCCGATAACGATAGAGGAGTATCGGCAAAGACAACGAAATAACAATAAGGTGGAGGAACCCAAAGTTCCGAAGCCAATAACATTCAAACGAAAAAGGGGTGGCAAAGCTTTCAAAAAACGAAAAGCCCTTGCCATCACCCACGAGGAAATTAACCTCGCAACAAGTATCAAAGAAAAGAAAGAATTAAAAAATAAATTGAAAAAAATAAGAAAAATGTTCAAATAAAAAAAAAAAAAAAAAAAAAAAAATATATATAAACTTAAAAGTGGAAATGTCTTTTGTTCTTTTCAAGCATGTCTAGACGTAGATACCCAATTGTTGATTTATCTAGCGGAATATAAGTGAGAGATCTGAGAGATTACGACAGGGAATTAGAATGGTTGAGAAGATTTTGGCGTCGCATAGGAATGACTAGGGAACCAACAATGGAGGACGTTATTAACCCTACAACACAAGTAGAAGAAATTAATCGAATGAGTGAAGTTTTCGGCATTCCAAGTTTCCATTGAGATTTTTTTTTATATAAATAAACCAATATGGATGGCAAAACATCCAAGATTGACAAACCAAATGCCAATGTGGTTAATTCCATTGAAGTGGTTGATCATACTGAATCCTTGGATTCAATTAAATTCATTTTGCTCGTTATTGCAATCATTAATTGCATCAATTTATTTTTGAAAATATACTCAACCCACAATAAAATTCTGAAAAAGAGATACATTTCTCGCGCTAACGATCTAGATAAAGTCTAAACAGATTTTATTTTTTATCTAATTATTTTTCAATGGCCAAATGGGAAATAATTCTCAAAACACTCATTGAAGAGTGTTCCCACGCGCCACAATTATAACAATAACAATAACATGCAAAGGCGAGACTATAGAAACCAAACACGCTCAAATGCTCGCAATAACAATAACAATACAAACAGCACACGAAACATACGTAGCTACGATCAACAGGAAAACCAGCAGACTCCACTTCAACAGTAGAGAGAAAAATTTTTGTATTCAATTTACATTTGAACAGCTACATAACTTCCAAGTCAACATTAAATAATTCATTTTCTAATCTCCTAGTAGACACAGGAGCAGATATATCTATTATTAAGAAGGGTCAAATTCAGAATGATGTTTCAATTAATAATTCACAAAAAACAGATTTAAAAGGCATTGGTCAGGGTATAACAAGCACCCTTGGAACAGTTAAAGCAGATTTGAAGGGTGATGATCTTTTGATTCGACATAAATTTCACATCGTAGAAGATGATTTCCCAATCCCATGTGACGGAATTTTGGGACTAGATTTCATTAAAAAATATAATTGCATTTTGGACTATCAAAATAATAAAGATACTTTGATATTACGTCCATATGATTTCCCAGAAGATATAGCAATTCGAATGACAAATGAGCCAACAATCAATAGTATATCAGTACCAGCAAGATCAGAAGTAATTAGACAAATTAAAATTAATAATAATAACGATTTATTTATACCACATCAACAATTAGCCGAAGGTATTTTTATTGCCAACTCAATAGTGAACCCAAAACAAGCATTTGTTAGAATTATTAATACAACAGATAAAAATGCAACTATTCAAAATTTCAATATTAATACAGAAAATTTAGAAGACTACATAATTGTAAATAATAAACAGAAAAATGAAGAAAATAATAAAGAAAAACTAGAAAGATTAAATAAAAATTTTCCATCATTTGCTAAATCTCAACTTAATACTTTATGTTCAGAATATATAGATATATTTGCATTAGAATCAGAACCTATAACCACTAACAATTTTTATAAACAAAAATTTTACATGAAAGACGACAATCAAGTCTATGTAAAAAATTATAGAATACCAGAAGCACATAAACAGGAAATTAATAAACAAGTAAATAAACTAATTCAAGATGACCTAATAGAACCATCTATTTCCGAATATAATAGTCCAATTTTACTAGTACCGAAAAAATCACTACCAGGTAATAACGACAAGAGATGGAGACTAGTTATTGACTACAGACAAGTAAATAAAAAACTAACCGCAGATAAATTCCCATTACCAAGAATTGATGATATTCTGGATCAATTGGGAAGAGCAAAATATTTTTCATGCTTGGATTTAATGTCAGGCTTTCACCAAATAGAACTAAGCCCAGAATCAAGAGATATAACATCATTTACCGCAGACAATGGTACATACCGGTTCAAAAGATTACCTTATGGTCTCAAAGTAGCACCAAACTCATTTCAGAGAATGATGACTTTGGCATTCGCAGGTCTAAAGCCATCACAAGCATTCTTATACATGGATGACTTGGTAGTATTAGGATGTTCCGAAAATCATATGATTAAAAATTTAAAAGACGTATTCGCAACTTGCAGAAAATATAATTTAAAATTACACCCAGATAAATGTCCATTTTTCAACCAAGAAGTTACTTATCTTGGACACAAATGTACAAGTAAAGGAATTTTACCTGATCCCAGTAAATACAAAATAATTCAAAATTACCCAACTCCCAAGAATGCTGACGAAGCCAAAAGGTTCGTCGCATTTTGCAATTATTACAGAAGATTTATACCAAATTTCGCAGAATATTCCAGAATATTAACAAGACTTTGCAAAAAGAACATAGTTTTTAATTGGACAGAAGAATGTGAAAATTCATTTAACTATTTGAAAAATGCACTAATTAGCCCAAATATTTTACAATACCCAGATTTCAATAAAGAATTTTATATAACAACAGATGCAAGTGGATACGCCTGCGGAGCAGTACTAAGTCAAGAATATGAAGGAAAACAATTACCAGTTGCTTATGCCTCTAGATCTTTCACAAAAGGCGAAATAAATAAAGCAACAATTGAAAAGGAATTAGCAGCCATACATTGGGCTATCACTTATTTCAGACCGTACGTCTACGGTAGAAAATTCACAATTAAAACAGACCACAGACCCTTAACTTACCTTTTTTCGATGAAAATCCCATCATCAAAACTAACTAGAATAAGACTAGATCTGGAAGAATATGACTTTTAAGTGGAGTACATAGCTGGAAAAGAAAATTATGTTGCAGATGCACTATCACGCATTAATATAAATGATTTAAAAGACATGTCAGTTAAAGCATGCCATATAATGAGAGTCACAACACGATCAGAAACCAATAAAAATACCAATAATAAAAATTCCAATAATAAAAATACAAAAGTAAACTGTCAGGAAGAGAACATAAAAATATATGAAGCGCTAAATAAATGTGAAGTAAAAAAGCTAGCTCAGCTCGTTTTCGATCCCCCGAAACTGCAGTTCAAAAAGGGAAAAAAAATTTGTAGCGAAATAAATATTGATAATTTAATTGTTGAGGCGAAGATTGATTCAGGTCAATCCTTTGCCAGGTTTTCGAAAGAAACCGGCAATTTAAAAGTCGATAATAATGAAATTGTTGAGGCGAAGATTGATTTAGATCAATTCTTTGCCAGGCTTATGAAAGAAGCCGGCAATTTGAAAATAAATAAAATACAGTTGTCCTTAGGAGACAAATTGTTTAAAAATAATTATACTCGAGTAGACACATTTAAAGATATAGGTACCAAAGTTCTCAAAAATTTAACTATTGCATTAACTCCGGAGGTTATGCACGTGACAGATAAAGAAGTAATTAAAAAGATATTACAAAAATATCACGATGATCCTGTTAATGGTGGCCACCCAGGAATCAATCGCACAACCAATAAAATTAAACAGAAATATTATTGGAAAAATATGAAAAATGAAATAAAAAATCATATTAAAAAATGCATTCAATGCAATAAAAACAAAATTAATAAAAATTTGAAAGAACCAATGGCAATAACGGAAACGCCAACAAAAGCGTTTGATATAGTTCAAATTGACACAATTGGACCATTTCCAAAATCATTGAATGGAAATGAGTATGCAGTCACTATAATATGTGACTTAACCAAATATTTGGAAGCAATTCCAATTGAAAGCAAACATGCAAAAACAGTAGCCAAAGCTATTTTCGAACATTTCATTCTCACTTATGGATGTATGAAGACCATACTAACCGATATGGGAACGGAATATAAAAATAACGTTTTTGAAGAATTGTGTAAATTGTTAAAAATAGAACACAAAACCTCTACACCTTACCATCATCAAACGTTAGGCACTGTTGAACGCAGCCATAGAACATTCAATGAATATGTACGTTCATACATATCCATTGACAAAGACGATTGGGATTAGTACCTCAAGTACTTTACTTATTGTTACAATACAACACCTTCAACAGTTCATGGTTACTGTCCTTTTGAACTAATATTTGGAAAACCGGCAACGACATACAACTTTTTACAAGAAAATACAATTAGCCCATTATATAATTATGAGGCGTACGATAAAGAAGTTAAATTTAGGTTACAAATAGCCCAGGAAAGAGCTAATAGGTTAATAAGGCAGGCTAAGGAAAAACAAAAAATTAATTACGATAAAAACGTACAACTTAAGGAAATAAATATAGGAGATTTAGTGTTAGTCAGAGACGAAGCAGGACATAAGTTAGACAGTAGATATAAAGGGCCCTATAGAGTAACAAATATTGATAAGCAGAATAATTATAGTTTGACTCCCTATAAGGTAGAAAGTATAGGTAAAAATAAGAATAAATTAGAAAAGAAAATTATAGTACATAAAAATAGACTTAAAGCAATAACATAAGACATCCCCACTTTTTACATCACAATAAATATGTAAGCATAAAAATAGGAACATAAATGTTCAATTTTAATTTTTATTGAAATGAAATACTCGCTTCATTAAATTTACAAATGAAGCGAGCATTTTTTTTGGAAGGGTGATGTACAGCGTCAAATGTTATTACACAAGCGCAAACATACATACATAATAAATTTCCATACATTGTATTGTCACGCGCTAGCGCTGACTACTTTGTCAGCCCCACACAAATTGTAAGTACACAAAATTGCTGACGCTGCCATTCTCACGCTTCCAATGTTATTCTAAGCCTAAGCGCTCATAGGAGCATACATATGTACATGTACGTAGGTACATGTACATATGTACAATATACCGTGGGAAAGAGTCCCATTATTATTAAGTACGTAGAGTAAATATGTATCATAGTAAATAAGTAGTACATAAGAACAATTATTGTATAAAAGAAGCAAATTTTGTATAATAAATTCAATTCAATTTTGGCAACCAAACGATAAGGTGTTTCATTTACTATAATATGACGAAATTGGTCCAATTAACATTGCGATGTCCTAGGGCAGGACCACATACTAAATTGCTAATTATTGCACATTTAAATATGTCTTAAATTACTAATTTCTCTTAGATATACATATGTGCGTATGGAGGACAATAAAACAATGTTTTTAAACAAGTATTACAAAAATAAAATAAATTAAAATAAAATAATTCAACAATAAGAAAATTATTTGTTTGCACATGCTGCAGAGGTGGTTTGCTTTAGCTGGTTTATAAACTAGTTTGATGCGATCGACAGACGGACAACTCTTATCAAGTGGACCGATTTCTCGATCGCATAAACCTAGTCTGACCAAGTTGCGTCATAATATCTGTATTATTAGTCGGGCTTTGAAGTCTCGTAGAAGAGGCAGCGTTACGCCTATTTTCAAAAATGTATATTTATTTAGGTATACATACATATGCAAATAGTGGAGCTAATGACACCAATGAACTACCATTACTTTTGACTAAGATATTCATTTTTTAGGACTCTTTATAATACACTTATAAAAATATCAGTAAATTTTCCCCGCACCAAATATCATCGATATATCTGCTGCGGTTTCTACTTAAAAAATTTTGAAAAATTGCCCTTAAAAAAGCGGGCATTGTACCGCCCATTTTCAAAAATTTCAACATATTTATTTGTAACGGTCTGAGGTTATTTACGTGTATTAAGTTTCATCACTCGTTATGTGATCAAAATTATAATACTATGTACAGCTGAGTATACATTTATGTAGGTAAATACCCTAATCGCGCAGTTATTTTTGAAGCAAATTCTCTTATTCATGAAGGGTATGAATCTTAATTGTTGGCATTCAATTGTCTAATTACAAGATTTGTTGCATACATTTAGACACTTAGAGTAATAAATCGGGTCCAACCAATTGTTTAAAATTTATTAATTAGACTATTTATTATAAAATAAGTACGTTTACATATGTATAAAGTAGAGCTTACGATTTCTCGAGTTCGAGCGAGACGATATTTCTCGCGAGACTCGGGTTCTCGCGAGATTCTCGAATCTCGAAAGACTCGCGAGCTTCTCGACATTCAACTACATCGCAGAAATAGCGGTATAAGCATACTATGCTGTTTCGTAGATTGTTCTGCTTGTATGTACTTACATGTGTATGAATATATGCCATTTACGCCATTCCCAGGTGTATTTCACAAATCAATGGACAAAATTCCCAGAGAAATACAATTACAATTTCATAATATAAAATTTTTTCTTCCCAATGACATACGAAAAATTTTTGATATTCATGTTTTTTGACACAATATGTTATCGAGAAATCCGAGAAACGAGATTTAATCGAGAAACCGAGTCTCGGTTTTCTTGATCCTCGAATTTCTCGACACTGCTCGAGATCGAATCGTAAGCCCTAGTATAAAGATTTGAATGAGCTGCAAATCTGTGGTACTTACATCTGAAGTAACGCTCCTATAGCCACTTTCATATTCATAGAACCATTGCTGACACTGTCCATTTTCTGAAACAATTGGTTTGCCATTAACTATATCATCGAGGAGGGTGCAATGGGGATTTTCCGTTTTGTCATAGATAGCGCGAATTTCATCGAAACTTGAATTGGCCAATTTCTCATGGAAACACCTATTCAAATAACAAAAATATTAATAAAAACATTAACAACACTGATCGGCGAAAAATGAAAAATGTGTCCCCTTTTGAGGTTTGATGATGGATTTTAATGAATTTTGGGGCGCTGATTACGAAAGTCATATTGGAGAAGTCCTATCACGTCAGTTTTTCAAGTTATTTAGCAAAATTCGTTTTGGCCAAATAAGGCTGGGTCTTCCTAGTTTTTTAATTTATCGTCTCTTATTAAACAAAAACTGCAGTGAATCGTTGCATTAGGCATCAATGAATAAGTTTTCATAAACATTAAGTTAATTATTACTTAATTCATTTAAGTTAATTTCAGTAAAAAACGCATTAGGCTTACCAGAAATGAGGTCTTAAGCAAATGACTCAAAAATCCACCTTTTTTCGAAAATAAAGGTATGCCACTAACGCAATGGGTCAAAAAAAGTGATTTATTTTTTCATAAATCAATAACAATCATATCGTCGGCCCCCTGCCAGAACTACGAATGAGCAATTCTTCCAATTTTGAGTTAAGCGGTTTTCCTGATCAATCTGTGTATGCTCTACATTTTAGTAAAACCCCCAGTATATTTGTGCACTGGAAGCCACCAAAATTTTCAATGCCAGTTACACGAATGTGTAGATCAGTTCTAAAAAGTTGAGCCAGAAACACGATTGTGCCACAAAAAATGTAAAAAATTCCTAGAAAATAAATTTCAAAAAATATATGGGGCACATTCGTGTTTCTGACGCAACAAAAATCAAAAAAATTCTTCGAAAATAAATTTCCAAAAGTACATACATAGTAATAAAAATCTGCAATCATTCGTCCCAGCAATCATTGATTGTTCTTCTAATTTTATTGCAATGAAAATTTATTGCAGTTTTTTGATTGTAAAAATTGCAATTTTAAATAATTTGTGTTCCATAGATTGCAATAAACATTTATATAAAATTTTTGATTGTAAAATAACTACAATCAGCAATAATTTACCTTCCATTTATTGCAATAAATGTTTATTGAAATTTTTGGGGATCAAGTTCATTGGAATAAAATTTAATGAAATTTTTTGATTGTACAAATTTTCAATACAATAATTTACAAAAATTTCATTGCAATAAACATTTCTCATAAACCAATTTTCATCGTAAATCATATTGATTGAAAAATGTTTGATTGCAAGGCTTGCAATAGCAATCATTTTCCTCATAACTTTATACGAATGTATTGGGACTGATGAAAGGCAAGCGCTTGGGTAATTCGAGCAATACCCGGCATTCGTAATAACCCATTTCCCGAGTACATATGTATGTATGTATGTACATTAGGGTGTCCTTAAAATCAGATTAGCGATTTTCTTCGATCTCACCCCCTACATCATTAACAGCATGATCAAAGATACCGTAAATAAATTTTGGTCCCGATCGGAGACGGTAAAGGGGTGTCGCAAAGGGGTAAAAGTTTAGATAACCATATGGGACCCCGGGCGACACCCTTTAACCCTCTCCGATCAGGACCAAAATTTATATTTGGTATCCTTGAGTACAAGACTATCGACTTTGGCCATTAAATAAAAAAAATTTATTAAATTTGTTGGTCTTTATATGGTAGTCTGAACTTTGACCCCTCTGCGACAACCCTTAACCACCTCCGATCGGGACCAAAATTTGAATTTAGTATTTTTGAGTACAGGACAATCGATTTTCGTATTAGATATGCAAAAAACTAAACTTAGATTTTTGAGCCTCGATAGAGTTTTCTGGAGTTTGGCACCTGTGCGGCACCCCTTAACGGTTTTCGATCGGGACAAAAATTTATATGTGGTATCTTAGACTATATTAGCATCGACCTAAGGGGTGAGGTTGAGAAAATATGCTATGTACCCTAATGTGCATATTGGCACACGGTACTGGTAATATTTCCAGTCGTCAATTTGTATAAAGTCTAGATGATAAAATGATGAGAAAGAGGTTGAGGGTGCGGATGGGTATAAGGATAAAGATATGGATAAAATTGAACATGAGGATGGGGATAAGTATATATGTATATATTTATGTTAAACAACCATACATACATATGTATGACAGTAATGAGATATCCGGGAGTAAATGAAAAAACAAATGGTACAAAAATAAATATATATCCTTATCATCATCCACACCATCATCCTCTTTCTCATCATCTTATCATCCAGACTTTATATGTACATATTGAAGACTGCAAATATTGCCAGTACCGTGTGCCCGGCAGCATCCAATATGTACATAACTACGTATGTACATATGTATGTACCCAGGACATGGGTTATTACGTGGCTACGCGTGTGATATAAGTGCCGGGTATTACTCACATTACCCAGGCGCTTGCCTTTCATCAGTCCCAATGCATGCATATAAAGTTATGAGGAAAATGATTGCTATTGCAAGCCTTGCAATCAAACATTTTTCAATCAAATTTGATTTACGATGAAAATTTAGTACAATACAATTATTGCTATTGTAATTTTTACAATGAAAATGATTTACGTTTGAAGTTCATTGCAGTGAAAAATTTTGTAAATTATTGTAATGAAATGATTTACGAGAAAAGTGTATTGCAATGAAATTTTTTTAAATTATTGTAATTGTAATTTTTACAATTAAAATGATTTACGGTCAAAGTTGATTGCAATGAAACTTTTGTAAATTATTGCAATTCTAATTTCTGAAATCAAAATGATTGATGGTGAATAACATACTTCTAAATTTTTGAAATTTTTATTTTTACAATCAAAAAATTTGCTAGCAATATGATTTACAATCAAAGCTGCTTACAATAATATACACTTTTTATGATTGCAATACAATCTGATTGCAGCTTTTTACAGCTCTGATACATACATAAGTAAAACAAACACATTCAATTCAAATTCATATTTACCCAACAGACCAGGATGTAAGCGAAATGTAATAGGACTTGAGAACAAGCTTATAACAATTGTCCATTTAAGCTTATTGCAATACAGTTTTTATAAGCTTAATTGTAAGCCTATTCACAAGCATTATTGTAATAATTGAGGAACACTTACTTAAAAAGCTTGAAAATAATATTACAATAAGCTTACATTACACTTGCAATGCAAGCTTAAAAAACTATTAATAATAACATTGTTTTAAGCTTACTGTAAAATTTTTTTAAATTTTGGTTTTACAATGATTCATGCAATTCATTGATTCCTTTTTCGAAAAGGGAACTATAAAAGCCTCAATAAAATTCAATGTAATATTGAATGTCCCACTATATGATTCCGTTGGATTGAATTTCAGGTTGATGTTATGGTTCGAAACAGGAGGAGAATATAAAATAAAGAACATTGCAGTAAAGTTGAAGAAGGAAATAAAATGAAAAGAAATATGCAAATAAAAATATATGTTTTTATTTTTTCTACTATTTATACATACAGTTATATTTGTAAGCTTACAACAAGCTTTCACAAGTAATATTTTTCTACAATTACATTTGTAAGCTTATAAAAAGGGTGCCGTTTTGATTTTTCTACAATTGTTCTTAAGTCTTTCTCAATACTTTACACAAGCATTCCTCAAGCTTAGCGCTTATATTTGTAAGCTTGTTATAATATTATTCTCAAGCCTTTTGGTTTATTGGGTTATTTGTGGAAATATTTATAATCTTCAAAATTGGAGTCTTCTGAAAAGTTAGACTCAGGATTATGCTCTTCCGAACCTCGCTGGTAGCCTTCGAATTGTTACAAAAATAGTGGTAAAAAGGCAATCATGAAATGCACCTTGAACGGAAAATATTAGCTCGCCGGTTGCGCGATGAAGACAAAGCTATTCCGTAAACTAATTTTTGATTAGCAATCAGTGCTAAATACGCCAAAAGGACCTTGTGGGCAGCGTTGCCAGAATGACGATGGCATCGTCATTTTGACGATTTTTGGACTCCATGACGATGGGACGATTTCATGTCAGAAAATGACGATTTTAGGAAGTACAGAGAAATATAGATTTATTCGTAATAAAAATTAATTACTTTATACAAATTTCCATAATTAGACAAAAAAAAATTAAGGCAATCTGATTGGTTTTCTTCAATCCTTTTCCAACACTGGTATTATGTTTTTCATAAATCCTTTTACTACATTAAAAAGTAGCATTGCCTTGGTTCTGAGCGCACTGCCACACGAATAGAATAAGTACATTCATTGCTCAACATAATCTACCATTCTCCGCCGTAGATGATCTTGTAAAGTGTATAAAAAGCAGTTTCGACGATTCTAAAACGGCGGCAGCTTTATCGTGTGGAAAAACACAAGCAACAATTATTATTCAGAACGCTCTTGGGCAGTACCTACCAGCTAGAATCGCTATGTGCCATAATCCGAACAACTAAATTTTCATTGTGCGTTGATGAATCCACTGATATACTTAAGTAATACGAAATTACTCAGTATTGTAGTGAGAGTATGTATAAACTTTTCAGTGAAAGACTTTTTTTGGTTTGGTCCGTGTTGAAACCTGCGACGCTATCAGTTTACATAATACGATAAAACAGTATTTCATCGAAAACAATGTTCCTTATGAAAACAACATGATTGCATTTGTCGCAGATGGGGCAAAAAATGGATGACGATTTTTATTTTTAAATTGACGATTTGGGACAAAAAAAATCTGGCAACACTGCTTGTGGGCAAATATTTACCTTCGAAAACTGGCGGTATATACCATAGAAAATGGTGAGGTACAACGCAAATCTTCTCCAAAACCATTTCAGGTTCATACGCAACTACACGACGATTTTTTAAACTTCATTTATTTCAACCAAGGAGAAACTGCCCTTTCGAAATATTTGCTGGTCGAGGTGCATATCGTCGTACCATACAAACAATTCTCTACGAAAAGTATCACATTTGACTAATTATATACTGTTTATACATTAAAATTGTTGTTGTTTCAACAAAATTGTTACCTTTCGTCAGCCAAAAGATTAAAGTACTTGTATTCGTCAACCACAAAAAATCGTGTGCTAGTTTTCGTATGGTACGACGGTATATAAAAGATTAACTCTACAACATTTTTTACAAACAAAAAATTATTCTGAAACAAAATTTTTAGTAGCTTATTTGCCATTGAATATTGGTGGCCCTCCGCAATAAAACTCACGCTCGTTTATTCAGAGTCATTGCCTATCGCTGACGCGAAAGCAAAAGATTTAAATAAAATTTGCGATGATTCCAAAGGAATACCACAATTTTTATAAAAATTTGAAAGCTAGCAGCGGAGTTCGCGATGCTCTACCTGAGCCTGACCTTTTAGAAGACTCTAATTTTGAAGATTAGGAATAGTTCCACAAATAAAATATGAATTTGGATTGAATGTATTTGTTTTACTTACTTTTGGAAATTTATTTTCAAAGAATTTTTTTGATTTTTGTTGGGCCAGAAACACGAATGTGCCAAATCTCGAAGATTAGAAGGAATAGAAGTATAAAAACTATATCAGGGCGACGAGCTAAACAAGGTTATAATTTGCAGATATACTTTTATATTACAAACAAATTTTTGAAATTTTGCGAGAAGAATAAACTTTAAAACTCGATTTTCCAACATTTTCATTTTAGCACATTCGTGGTTCTGGCAGGAGGCCTACGATATTATAATGAAAATCTCACTTTTACTTTTACACAAACAAAAAATTTCTCACTTTCGTATAACTTACCAGTGCTCAGGTGTGAAACTAATTATTGTCTGTGCAAAATAATGCATAGATGACAACAAATTTATGCCAGCGAAACATAGCATGACAAGGAATTGAAAACGGCCAAAGTTACCACACTTCTCCAATACGGCATCGAAATCCATTTGCGGCAAACCCATTTTGATTGTGTAGGTAGGTAGATAGCAATTCCTTTAAAATTTGTGTTTTTTTCGTTTGATTTATATGTACGATTTTCTACTCCTCTATCAATCTGGTTGCACTTGCTTTCAAACGAAGCGTTTGCTCTCCTCTTTGCAATCCTGTTTTTTCAATTCCTTCCCATTAGCCACCATTTGCTGTGATCACGGCCAGTGCGTCAACATCTCAAGAGATAGATACCCTGAATAATTTTGGATGTTATATATCCGGCTTTTATACGATTGTAGGTTGTTAAACGATAGGATAAGCTTTTATGGCCTGTTGTTTTGAAGAAGCGCAACAGCTGATACGATATCTATATCTAAAGATATATGTCCATACCCTGCAAAAAAATTTGCGATTAATCCCGAAAGAGATTTGTCCCGGATTGATCGCAAAAAGCGATTAATCTACATTTATACCTACAATTAGTCTACAATTTTACCCGTACGGCAACAATTTGCGACTAATTGTGGATCGCTTGTTCCCGTACGGGTATAAATGTAGACTAAATGTAGACCAATTGTTCCCGAACGGGTATAAATAAATGTAGATTAATCGCTTTCATTTCGAGCAGGTATAAATGTAGATTTATTAAAATTTGAAATTTTACAAAAATGTGCAATGTATTGTATAAAATTGTATAACAATCGGTAAAACCAATTGAACACACTTTCTTTTAATAACAAAGATGAATAATAACACTGGTCGACAAAATTTCAACAAATTTTTGTTACAGAAATAAAATTCTACTTTCCTAAAGGATTTTGGTGCGCTGAATCCTAATCTGAAGTCAGATTTTCTGTAATACGTACAGTTTTTTAGATATTCATGCCCAAATAGGCGAAAAACACGTTTTTTGGCTATATTCACTCCTCAATATCTTTTAAATTACTTACTTATTTAAAAAATTGATTAAAGCTATTGAAAGCTCGGCAATTTCTCTTGAAGACAACGTTTTAATTTTTCGGATATCTAATTTAGGTATATAGTAATATATGTTTTTGCACAATAAGGTATTTTTTGTCGAAAACGACGGCAGCATTTGTAGCATGTTATAGGCGCAATCAAATTTTGTAGTTGCTCAGCAGAATAATTTTTTTTACGAAGCCACTTACATACGTCCATAATATAATAAAGTGCCTAAAAGTGTGCTTCAAAATTTTTAATTATTTTTGTATGGAGAAAATATTCCAAAACTTATGAAGCTTAATATGCAATATTGCAAGTTACAAGGAAGATATCTGAAATATTAAAACGGTTTCTTCAAGAGAAATGTCAGCGTTTTCAATAGCTTTAATCAATTTTTAAAATAAGTAAGTAATTTAAAAGATAGTGAGGAGTGAATATAGCCAAAAAACGTGTTTTTCGCCTATTTGGGCATGAATATCTAAAAAACTGTACGTATTACAGAAAATCTGACTTAAGATTCGGATTCAGCGCACCGAAATCCTTTAGAAAAGTAGAATTTTATTCCTGTAACAAAAACTTGTCGACCAGTGTAATTTTAACAAAATGTTACCTAAAATATCCTTTGAAAAGTTCTTTATATTGCGCTCACATAATGCATACTCAAAACTTACATATTTTTAAATTTATTTATTGACATTTTTTTACAAAACTAAAACATTATATTATAATGTTTATTTAAATATGAATGAACATTTACAATTTTTTAAAGATTGTTATAAAAAAAGCTTTGGCTAACAACTTTGAAAAATCTATATATGTATGAACCCGTTCGTGCTGAAAGCGATTGATCTATATTTGTACCCCGTTGGGGATGAACGCGATTAATCTACATTTGTACCCGTTCGGTTAGTGATTAATCTACATTTGTACCCGTTTGGGTATACAAATTGAACAATTAGTCTCTTCATAGCACATGTTCGAACAAATGCGATCAATTCACTCCATATAAAGGGATGGAAAATTGTATTGGTCGCCTGCTCCCTTGCGATTGATCCCGGACACGTTCCGGATTAATCGCATTTTTTGCAGGGTACATACATGTATGCAAGTGTATGAGTATGTTTATTCACCTGAATATGAGGTGACGTAGCCAACTAAAAAGGTACGTGATCTGGGGCGTATGCTTGACAACAAAGCAAAACAAACAGAAAACAAGTAAGGAAGCCTAAGTTCGAGTGCAATCGAACATTAGATACTCAGCTGTATGCTTTCATTGTTTGTTTGCGTTTGTTCGATATAGGGTGTATTTTATATGAAACGAGTGCTGCATAAACAGGGCGCAGCCACGCCCATTTTCAAAATTTATATCAATCATCCAAATAAGCATACAAATATTATTGTTAGTGCAAAATTTCATCCCTCTATGACTTTTAGTTACAAAGACTTCACGTTACAAATTCCAAAAGGGTGTTCCAGAAATATCTTTGTTAAAAAGTAGGCGTGGTCATAAACCGATTTCAATACATTTTTGCGTGTCTATTAACACATGTTATAAAAGTGTATAAACCAAGTTTCGTCATAATATCTCAATTATTTGTCGAGTTAAAGGCTAAGAAATCTCATATATCCCTTTGTCTAAAAAGAGGCGGTGCCACGCCCATTTTCCAAACTTTTTTATTTTTTGTTTCCGGTCTATTGTAAAACTCATGTCACAAAATTTCAATGAATTATCTTTATATTTCACATAGATATCGCTTAAAATGGTTTTATTAGGTCACTTTATAATACACATATATAAAAGTGGGCGCGGTCGTCAACCGATTTTGGTAATTTTTCGTCCACACATTTGGCTAAGTAAATATATCACGCGTACCAGATTTCATCGATATATCTTTAACGGTTTCTGAGTTATGGCTTATTAAACTTTCAATATTCGCTCCTTAATAAGTGGGCGTGGCACCGCCCATTTTCCAAAATTTTTGTAGTTTTTGTTTTATGTCCATAGTTGGACTCCTGCCACAAAATCTCAGTGATTGATCTTTATATTTGACAGAGATATCGCTTAAAATGTTTTTATTAGGCCCCCTTATATTTCCTATATATAAAAGTGGGCGTGGCCGTCAACCGATTTTGATAATTTTTCGCCAAAACATTTGACTAAGTAATTATATTACGCGTACCGAATTTCATCGATATATCTTCAACGGTTTCTGAGTTATGACTCATAAAACTTTCAATGTCTGCCCCTTAATAAGTGGGCGTGGCACCGCCCATATTCCAAAATTTTTGTGTTTTTTGTTTTATGTCCATAGTTGGACTCATGCGACAAAATTTCAATGATAGATCTTTATATTTGACAGAGATATCGCTTAAAATGGTTTTATTAGGTCACTTTATAATACACATATATAAAAGTGGGCGTGGCCGTAAACCGATTTTGATAATTTTTCGTCAAAACATTTGTCTATGTAAGCAAATTACGCGTACCAAATTTCATCGATATATCTTCAACGGTTTCTGAGTTATGACATATAAAACTTTCAATGTTTGACCCTTAATAAGTGGGCGTGGCACCGCCCATTTTCCAAAACTTCATCAAATTTCTTCATAAGGGCCCGAGCTCAATACGTGGGTAAAATTTTAAAACTCTAGCTATATTAGTGGCTGAGATACCAAATTTCCGATTTTTTCTATATAGGAAAAGTGGGCGTGGTCATGGTCCGATTTCGCCCATTTTCAATACCAACCGTCCCAGTCTCGATACCAACTTGCGTTCCAAATTTCATCAAAATATCTCAATTTTTGCGCGAGTTAGAGTGTTTACAGACGGACGGACGGACGGACGGACGGACAGACGGACGGACGGACGGACGGACGGACGGACGGACGGACGGACGGACATGGCTCAATCGATTTCTCTTTTCACCCTGATCATTTTGATATATATAAGTCTATATCTATCTCGATTATTTCATTCTGTTACAATCCACCGTTATGTGATTAAAACTATAATACTCTGTGTACTAGTACAGCTGAGTATAACTAGAAGGAGAGATAATCGGTACTAATTACAACTGTACGAGTATTATGTTGCCAAGTATGGAGTCAAATGTTGTTGTTTTGACTGGTTGTCTAGAGTCAACAAGTCTTTTATTACTACATATTTGTTTTCCTTCTGTTTCTATTCCCTTCAATTTGGACATGTGCTTATACTTTAGTATACATATGTATATGTATATGAATATCAGAGGTTTTAAGTAATGCATTCCTTCCGGAATTACAATTCCTCGGAATTGAGCCCAGAGAATGCAATTCCTTTTTGTAATTCCGGAATGGAGAATTGAAATTTGAATTCATAATTCCGAAAAAAGGAATTTCTGCATTCCCAATTCATCTTCAATTCTTTTTTCCAATTCCATGAATGAATTCCGATATGTTCAAAAAAAAAAAAGAAAAGAAACAATTCAAACTTTATTAGTACACAAAAGGAATTGAAAAAAAAATTGTAATTTGAGGAATTGGAAAAGGAATTACAGTTCCGGAATGCAAAACGGTATTGGAATTGAAACTTTAATTCACCATTCCGAAAAAGGAATTAAGGGCTTCATTCCAAAAACGTAATTCCAGGAATGGGAATAGCATGAAATTGTTGTTGACCGAAGCATGATTTTGGTGATATTGAAGGATGGCAGGGTATTCCAATGGGAATCGTAAATATAACTTGCATACACAAGTGAGCCCGCAAACTTTCGTTGGGTTAATTGGGACATTCCAACGGACAGGTATACAGGAATACCCATTATCTCACTGATTTCTTTCTAAAATCGCCAAAGAGCATTTATTTCAATTTGATAAATTTGCATCTACATCTTCGCCTCTTTGCGTTTGTTCAAGATTTTGGCTATTATACTTTAGGCAACTATTTAAATTTTCCCTGTTTTTTTTTCATTTGTGAATACGGTCGGTATTAATTAAATAAGGATTACACTGGTCTGCAAAAAAATTTTTCTCCATTTTGTTTTCATGCATGAATTTATCATATTTGGCGCTATAAACAAGAAATTTGACACCAATTTGCATGTAACGGGTAAACTCAAAAACTACTGGACCGATTTAAATAATTATAATTCTTTTTTTTTTAAATGTTAGAAATGGTAAAAACTCAAGAATGGTATATTTTGTTTTGATCTTTCCGAGGGCTTAATACCTCTTTCCCCGGTTTTAAAATTTCGAAGCATAGCCGGATTTTTTGGTCAACTAACCTGTTCAGTGTGAGCGTCGCAGTCATGCGCGGCAGAACAGCGCAAGCTACTCACGTTTTTTTTGGCAAAATTCATTGTTTGTCTCGATGCTGCAGCAAAAACCTGTTTACTGCTTTGATTACATGTCCATTAGAGTAGGGTTGGGCGATATATATCGATATATCAATATATCGATATTTTTAAAATAGTACAGCCGATAATATCGACGATATTTTGAATTAGCGTGCATCGATAATCGATAATTTTTTGCCATTTCGAGCCAAATTCGATCTTTTTCATACATTTCTGATTCGCTTTGAATCTAACACCAGAACATTTTTTAAGAAGTGGTATAACCATAATGTTCGGGTGCTTGAATTTACACTACTTTCTTCTTCAAGCAATTCTTAATGATTTTTATGTTTATACTTCAGGATTCGTAGAATATCTGTAGACTCATCGAACTTTAACAACAAATATCTAGTAAAATATAAGTCTCCGGCAAGTTTGGATTTCTGTTTTGAGATCTGTGAGAGCACCTCTAACCCCGTGAAGAAGTGGTTTTTTGCGGGACGTGGTTTCTTAATGTAAAGCCGACCCTTTCGATATATTGATATATCGATGTTTTTACACGGCATAAATCGATGTTTTTTTAAATATCGATATATATCGATATTATTTTTCCAATTTGCCCATCCCTACATTAGAGTGCGGTTAATTTGTACTAAAAACAAGTAAGGAAGCCTAAGTTCGAGTGGAATCGAACATTAGATACTCAGCTGTATGCTTTTATTGTTTGTTTGCGTTTAATGGAAACACGTTGTACTCTATATAAAGTGAGTACTGCATAAAGTGGGCGTAGCCACGCCCATTTTCCAAAATTTTTATCAGTTATCCAACTAAGTATATGAATATTATTATTTGTGCAAAATTTCATTCCTTTACGAGTTCTAGTTACAAAGATTTCACGTTAAAAATTCCCAAAGGGTGTTTCAGAAATATCTTTGTTAAAAAGTAGGCGTGGTCATAAATCGATTTCAATAAATTTTTGCGTGTCTATTACCACAAGTAATAAAAGTGTACACACCAAGTTTCGTCATTATATATAAATTATTTGTCGAGTTATGGGCTCCGAAA
Source organism: Urophora cardui (assembly GCA_960531455.1). Lineage (NCBI taxonomy): Eukaryota > Metazoa > Arthropoda > Insecta > Diptera > Tephritidae > Urophora > Urophora cardui. The sequence goes on from OY482672.1 coordinate 113,260,454, forward strand.
TCTCGTATATTCCTGTTTCTAAAAAGAGGCGGTGCCACGCCCATTTTCCAAAATTTTTGTGTTTTTTGTTTTATGTCCATAGTTGGACTCCTGCCATAAAATTTCAATGATATATCTTTATATTTGACAGAGATATGGCTTAAAATGTTTTTATTAGGCCACTTTATAATACCCATATATAAAAGTGGGTGTGGTCGTCAACCGATTTTGGCAATTTTTCGTCCAAACATTTGTCTAAGTAAGTATATCACGCCTACCAAATTTCATCGATATACCTTCAACGGTTTCTGAGTTATGACTCATAAAACTTTCAATGTTTGCCCCTTAATAAGTGGGCGTGGCACCGCCCATTTTCCAAAATTTCACCACATTTCTTCATAAGGGCCTGAGGTCAATACGTGGGTAAAATTTCATCACTCCAGCTCTATTAGTTACTGAGATACAAAATTTCGGATTTTTACTATATAGGGGAGGTGGGCGTGGTCATGGTCCGATTTCGCCCATTTTCAATACCATCCGTTCTCGTCTTGATACCAACTTGCATTCCAAATTTCATCAAAATATCTCAATTTTTGCGCGAGTTATCGTGCGTACAGACGGACAGACGGACAGACGGACAGACGGACAGACGGACAGACGGACGGACATGGCTCAATCGATTTCTCTTTTCACCCTGATCATTTTGATATATATAAGTCTATATCTATCTCGATTATTTCATTCTGTTACAATCCACCGTTAGGAAATCAAAACTATAATACTCTGTGTACTAGTACAGCTGAGTATAAAAATGAAAAGTTATCAATCGGTAGTAAATTGGTCAAAGATATCACACATACATATGTAAATTTTGGTCCCGGTTAAGACGAGGCGCATTGAGGTGAAAGTTCAGAAAACTCTTTGAAGGGTGGAAAATTCAAAATATTTTTTTTTAATTATATAATACCTACCTAAAATCAATACTTCTATACCCAAGGATAACAAATATAAATTTTGGTCCCGATTGATGACGGTTTAGTGGTGTTTCACGGGGGTAAAAGTTCAGATTACAATATGCGACTCTAAAAATGTAAGTCTTCTATGGCAATAAAACATCGTTAATTTGAATTTAAACGCACTCTAATGTCCATACATGCATACTACGCTATGACTCAAGAACGCTTGAACCGATTTCTTCGAACGTCGGAATGTTTATGAGCGATAATAGTATTAGAATAGGGATATGAGTGAAATCGTGGACCCGGATGACTCCAGAATATTTTTGAACGATATTGGTATCAAATGAAAGGTATTAAGCAGGGCTGAGGGAAAGATAAGGGAAAATGAAAGGGAAATGCCGGAAAGGGAGTGTGAGTGGAAGGGAGGGTAGGAGTTGAAGAAAGAGAAGGGTAGAGGGAAAACTCATTGTGACGTAAAACTATTATCCGTCATTGCGAAGCGGGACGGGTATTTGCCAGTATGAAATAAAATACATATACATATATAATATATATACAGACCTGGGTAATACTGAGTAGTAATTGAACTATTACGTACTTAAATAATTTATATTTTGATCTTGAAGTAATTAGTCCGTACTGAGTACTTTCAGAATATTCAAGTACAAGTACAAGTACAAAGAATTGAAAAATTATTGAAGTTTTAGTAAATTCTTCAAAGTATTTGAAAAGAGTTGAATAAGTACTTTCAATTACTTACAATCGACGACGGAACGTCAAGTTGAAACCAATATTTAAAAGAAAATTACAAAAATAAAAATAAAAAAACTTGTAAGTTATTGAAAGTACTTAAAAAGAAGCACTTAAAGAGAAAAGAATTAAAAACTCGATTCAAGTACATTTTTCAATTCTTTTGAAGTACTTTCAATTATTTTCAAATACTTTGAAGTATTTGCTAAAACTTCAATTATTTTGCAATTACTTGTAATTGTACTTGAAAATTTTGGGAATGCCAGTACCAGACCAGTATAATTCCTTTAAAATGTACTTGTCACAAGTCGTACTGGTACTTCATATTACCCAGGTCTGTATACATACTCGTACATATATACATATATATATGAAATAAAAAAAACTCATGTCGAAAAATCTAGACGTGATAGAAAACATCGGCCAATAGGAATAGATTACGAGCATTAACATCTTCATACATATAGCATAATTTCTTAAAGCAAAATTTCGTTGCAGACCAGCGTTGTCAGTGCTTTGAGGGGCCATTCTATATCGACGCTTCCAAACAATACTGTACTAAGTCGACTTAGTACATTTTCCCGTTACGTGTCTTAATTTAGATGCTGTCTAATTTTGGTATCAATCGGACAATCCAATCAAAAGTTATGTGCAAAAGTGTATTCTAACTTTGATATTGTCGAGTTTTGGTGTTCATCGTTCCATCCAAACAGAAGTTACAAGTGAAAATATACTTAGCATACAACTGAAGTTTCATATCGAGTTTAAACTTTGAGAGGTTCTCCTGCAAAACACAGTTTTAAGACTTAGTACGGTTTTATTTTGGAAGCGTCAATATATGTATGACACTATTTGTAAAATCACAACTGGGGGAGATTAAATATGGTACGCATCAAGTTATATAACGAATTCTAAATCACTTTTATTGCAATAACGGAAATATTTTCTACCTAATTTAGGACAATGCAAAGTATTTTCCAGCACGAATTTTGGGCTAGTTCAATACCATGCGTCAGCCAAAAGGGTTACATCAGCTCTCAACTTTTCACATCCACGTACATTGTACAGATCTCAAGCGTAAAAAAGCATAAAAGTTTATGATATCTTGGCGTAGGAAATAAGTGAAATATAATTTTCGAGTTTCTCTTGAAGTGATTTATTTAAGTGTGATGTACGTAAGTAGCAATTTTGTGAAAGTACAGTTGTACGTATTTAATTAATTACGTGTTAAAACTTATACATATGCAAGTAGGTACATACATATATTGTATAACTATATTATTTGAATCTGAGATAAAATCAAGTCTAGTACTTTTGCCAGAGTTTTCCATTAAGGTTGTTTATTTATTTAGTTAAGATAATAAGTGACAAAACAATACCATGTCTATTATTTTTACAAAACTTTTTTGACACTTTAATAATTATAAATTACCCGTGGTACACAGCTGCGCGTAACACCTTTTGTATACAAAAATGCTCTGGATAAAAAAACAATAATCGATTTAGCTATGGATGTATGTATATATATCCGCCCGTCGGTCTATTCATCGGTCTGATAACAGTAATAACTATATTAGCCAAAGGTCAGATACTATGGCTTAACCCTAGAACCATAATGTACGTAAATTTTACGTATATAGAATTTTCAAATTGCGATTGCACAAGTATAACATGCTGTAACGGTACCTAACTCCGGCAGTGCTTGCAGCGTGTATTTTTACGTATACATGAATATAAAACAGTGTTGAACGAAAGAGCAATACGGAGCAAAACGGAGCTGCTCGGCTACATATACGAGACGTGTGTGTGCTGCTAGCAAGCAATTGCGACGCCTACAACCAATTAAGCCGGAATTACAATAGCGCTGTGGCTGTGGCAGCGACTGTTTTTCGAAATCAGCTGATTTTTAGAAACTACGGTTTGCAATGAAGCGGCACATAATACAGCAGAGGCAGCTGGCAGCACCGCTCCGTTTAGCCCAAATTCTAAATTCGCTGCCGCTGCCTTGAATCGCAGCCATCTTCAAGTGTTGATGTGAACTTATGTCTGTTTCCGTACTATCCAATGCAATATATTTTTTACTAATTTTGTGTTTCCGTACTTTGATGCCAGCAAGCAGGAGAGAATTTAATTTTTACTTAATTGATTTCCACTATCAAATATTGCTGGCGGAATGAAAAAGCAAAGAAGAAGAAAGAGCAGAGGAAAAAATGAAACAAGTCTGATTATTTTAATTGAAAAAAATGTATGTCACCACGTGTCCAAGGTAAAAGGAAACAGACCTAATATATAAAGAAGTCACTGCCAAATACTGCGAACGCTCTATTGTGTTTGGTCTGGCAGTCACTGCTCATATTAGACGCATCAGCTGATTTCGAAAACCGTCGCTGCCCGCTGCCACATCGCTGATGTAATTTGGGCTTTAGTCTGCGCTTGAATTTCATGCTGTGTGCATCGATCGCGCAAAGAATTTTTTTCTTTTTTCTGAGCAATAGGTATGCGACAACAAAATGACCAAATTAGAATTCAAAGTTCAATGGGAGTTGAAATATTTTTTTTATTTGAACCCTTCTTATGAGCCTCAATGCATAATTTGCATAATTTTAAACGCCACTATGAAAATCACCACAGCGAAATTCTTGCAGTGCTCTGCTTATACGCACACACTAATGCAAAATTATGTTGCGCTTGTGTAAGTAGCGCAGTCGGCGGTGTGCATCACTGATATAAAAGTACAGAAAACGTTGTCATTTGAAGGTGTTGGAGCGATTGGCACAAATCCTTATACGGAAAATTTACGTATAGTTAGTAATAAGCGAAAAAATAGTGTATAGTATTTAATATGAAATTTTAATATTCTAATGCAATTTTTGTATAACGCGATAGTATATTATATTATTACTAGCTGGACCCGTGCGCATCTTGCACAAAAATAACAAAATGTACGTGACGCCAATCGGTATGGTTTGTGCTGTCACGCCCATTTTAAAAAAACTTATTATTTATTTGGTTTGGTGGAACTTATGGAACTTTCAATGAACTACCTATATGTTTGACAAAGATATCGCATAAAATGTTTTTATTATACCTATGCATATAGGTATGTGCATTATATTTTTACATAGTTTACATATATTTTTATGTACATACATATATGTGGTCCCTGCCGACTTGGGTAATTTTTTTCCACACCTTTGCCTTGGCAAGCAAATCAGTGGTCGAAGCTTAATCGATTTATCTGCTACAGTTCCTGAGTTTTGACTTATAAATCTTTGAAAATTTGCTCCTCTTGGCCCATTTTTTTAAACTTCAGCATAACGGCATAAGGTCATTACATGGATGAAATTCCATCACTCGGGCTTTATTAGTGACTTAATTATCATGTTTTACGTGTTTTTCGAAATACATACATATGCCATATTTTCAACCTCAACCTTCTCTGTTCCCATTAGAATCTGTGTACCAAATTTCATTAAAATATTTATATTTTTGCGCCAGTTAGATTATGTACGACCGGCCGTTCAACCAATTTTTTTTTCATCGTGATCGTTTTGATTTATGTAAGTCCATATCTATCTCAATATTTTATGGTCTTACGACAACCGTTATTTGATCAAAACTATAAATACATATACATATATTGTACTACGAACAGCTGTGTATAAATAAGCACATCCCATGCTGAAAAACCCCCATTCAGCGTAAGTATGAATACACACGTGTTCGCCTAAAATAATGTGGTGTTTACATACAAACATACAGCTGAAGCTTATAAAAGTGTTTTAAAATATACACGATTATTCATCTGGAGCGACATCTACATTTGAAATTTGTATCTAACACTGCACTCTTGTTAGAATAAAATAATTCTGAGGGCATAGTTTTAGGCGCAAATATTTTAGTTTAAAACATTTTATTATACTCAGCTGTACTAGTACACAGAGTATTATAGTTTTAATCACATAACGGTGGATTGTAACAGAATGAAATAATCGAGATAGATATAGACTTATATATATCAAAATGATCAGGGTGAAAAGAGAAATCGATTGAGCCATGTCCGTCCGTCCGTCCGTCCGTCCGTCCGTCCGTCCGTCCGTCCGTCTGTCCGTCCGTCCGTCCGTCCGTCCGTCTGTAAACACTCTAACTCGCGCAAAAATTGAGATATTTTGATGAAATTTGGAACGCAAGTTGGTATCGAGACTGGGACGGTTGGTATTGAAAATGGGCGAAATCGGACCATGACCACGCCCACTTTTCCTATATAGAAAAAATCGGAAATTTGGTATCTCAGCCACTAATATAGCTAGAGTTTTAAAATTTTACCCACGTATTGAGCTCGGGCCCTTATGAAGAAATTTGATGAAGTTTTGGAAAATGGGCGGTGCCACGCCCACTTATTAAGGGTCAAACATTGAAAGTTTTATATGTCATAACTCAGAAACCGTTGAAGATATATCGATGAAATTTGGTACGCGTAATTTGCTTACATAGACAAATGTTTTGACGAAAAATTATCAAAATCGGTTTACGGCCACGCCCACTTTTATATATGTGTATTATAAAGTGACCTAATAAAACCATTTTAAGCGATATCTCTGTCAAATATAAAGATCTATCATTGAAATTTTGTCGCATGAGTCCAACTATGGACATAAAACAAAAAACACAAAAATTTTGGAATATGGGCGGTGCCACGCCCACTTATTAAGGGGCAGACATTGAAAGTTTTATGAGTCATAACTCAGAAACCGTTGAAGATATATCGATGAAATTCGGTACGCGTAATATAATTACTTAGTCAAATGTTTTGGCGAAAAATTATCAAAATCGGTTGACGGCCACGCCCACTTTTATATATAGGAAATATAAGGGGGCCTAATAAAAACATTTTAAGCGATATCTCTGTCAAATATAAAGATCAATCACTGAGATTTTGTGGCAGGAGTCCAACTATGGACATAAAACAAAAACTACAAAAATTTTGGAAAATGGGCGGTGCCACGCCCACTTATTAAGGAGCGAATATTGAAAGTTTAATAAGCCATAACTCAGAAACCGTTAAAGATATATCGATGAAATCTGGTACGCGTGATATATTTACTTAGCCAAATGTGTGGACGAAAAATTACCAAAATCGGTTGACGACCGCGCCCACTTTTATATATGTGTATTATAAAGTGACCTAATAAAACCATTTTAAGCGATATCTATGTGAAATATAAAGATAATTCATTGAAATTTTGTGACATGAGTTTTACAATAGACCGGAAACAAAAAATAAAAAAGTTTGGAAAATGGGCGTGGCACCGCCTCTTTTTAGACAAAGGGATATATGAGATTTCTTAGCCTTTAACTCGACAAATAATTGAGATATTATGACGAAACTTGGTTTATACACTTTTATAACATGTGTTAATAGACACGCAAAAATGTATTGAAATCGGTTTATGACCACGCCTACTTTTTAACAAAGATATTTCTGGAACACCCTTTTGGAATTTGTAACGTGAAGTCTTTGTAACTAAAAGTCATAGAGGGATGAAATTTTGCACTAACAATAATATTTGTATGCTTATTTGGATGATTGATATAAATTTTGAAAATGGGCGTGGCTGCGCCCTGTTTATGCAGCACTCGTTTCATATAAAATACACCCTATATCGAACAAACGCAAACAAACAATGAAAGCATACAGCTGAGTATCTAATGTTCGATTGCACTCGAACTTAGGCTTCCTTACTTGTTTTTACAAAATACTATTAAAAACAAGTAAGGAAGCCTAAGTTCGAGTGGAATCGAACATTAGATACTCAGCTGCATGTTTTCATAGTTTGTTTGCGTTTGATGGAAACACGGTGTACTTTATATAAAGCGAGTGCTGCATAAAGTGGGCGTAGCCACGCCCATTTTCAACATTTTTATCAGTCATCCAACTAAGCATATGAATATTATTCTTTGTGCAAAATTTCATTCCTTTTTGACTTCTAGTTATAAAGATGTCACGTTACAAATTCCCAAAGAGTGTTCCAGATATATCTTTCTTAAAAAGTAGTCGTGGTCATAAACCGATTTCAATAAATTTTTGCGTGGCTATTAACACATGTTATTAAAGTGTATAAACCAAGTTTCGTCATAATATCTCAATTATTTGTCGAGTTATAGGCTAAGAAATCACGTATATCCCTTTGTGTAAAAAGAGGCGGTGCCACGCCCATTTTCCAAAATTTTTCTATTTGTTGTTTCTGGTCTATTGTAGAAATCAAACCACAAAATTTCAATGAATTATCTTTACATTTGGCAAAGATATCGCTTAAAATGTTTTTATTAGGTCACTTTATAATACCCATATATAAAAGTGGGCGTGGTCGTCAACCGATTTCGCTAAAATTTTCAACATGTATTACCACAAGTAATAAAAGTGTACACACCAAGTTTAGTCATTATATATAAATTATTTGTCGAGTTATGGGCTCAGAAATCTCGTATATTCCTGTTTATAAAAAGAGGCGGTGCCACGCCCATTTGCCAAAATTTTTGTGTTTTTCGTTTTATATCCGCAGTTGGACTCCTGCTATAAAGTTTCAATAATATATCTTTATATTTGACAGAGATATCGCTTAAAATGTTTTTATTAGGTCACTTTATAAGAGCCATATATAAAAGTGGGCGTGGCCCTCAACCGATTTCGGAAATTTTTCGTCCAAATATTTGACTAAGTATGTATATCACGCGTACCAAATTTCATCGATATATCTTCAACGGTTTCTGAGTTATGACATATAAAACTTGCAAGGTTTGACCCTTAATAAGTGGGCGTGGCACCGTCCATTTTCCAAAATGTCATCAAATTTCTTCCTAGGGGCCTGAGCTCAACACGTGGATAAAATTTCATCGCTCCAGCTGTATTAGTGACTTAGATACCAAATTTCCGATTTTTTCTATATAGGAAAAGTGGGCGTGGTCATGGTCCGATTTCGCCCATTTTCAATACCAACCGTCCCAGTCTCGATACCAACCTGCATTTCAAATTTCATCAAAATATCTCAATTTTTGCGCGAGTTAGAGTGTTTACAGACGGACGGACAGACGGACGGACGGACAGACGGACGGACGGACGGACGGACGGACGGACATGGCTCAATCGATTTCTCTTTTCACCCTGATCATTTTGATATGTATAAGTCTATATCTATCTCGATTATTTCACTCTTTTACAATCCACCGTTATGTGATTAAAACTATAATACTCTGTGTACTAGTACAGCTGAGTATAAAAAAGTACCACGCCCAATAAAACACCGTTTCGCATGCATAGCTAATTAATACCTTTAAAACGATGCATTACTTTTTAATTTTGGTAAATTATGTGAGCAGAAAAAGGGATATTTATAAAACACCAATTAGAAATAATATACATGATTGCTCAGAATCGTTCCGGGGTCATCCGGGTCCACATTTTGACCCATATCTGGGGACTCGACCTAGGAATCATAATGAGTACAGCTCCATGTAAAATTCCTGCTCAAAGCCTTTCTTTTTATATCAATATTGCTCAAAAAAATTCCGGGGTCATCCGGGTCCACGATTTGACCTATATCTCGGGACCCGGAACAAAAATTAGTAAAACAATTAAAAAAAAATCTCAAGAAATTAACAAATTTTTGGCCAGCTATTGCACAGCGAGGTTTTGTTCAACCGCTACAAGCACGGTTGCCACAAGCAATTTTGATTTTGTACCAATTTTTAAATTGAAATGTACCAACCAATATAGTATCCATTATGTAAACCAACACTAAAATATACTTCGCTTATAAGCATGTTTATTCCTCAAATTTTTAACGAATACAATTCATATTGTACAATATCTTAAAAATGAGATCAATTTAACCATACATATATTATACATGAAAATAAATTGATAGAGTAGTAGTCTAATTTATTACAATTCATTTTTGTGCATCAAGTTTGAAAACAAAAATTTAATAAACATACTCTTACTTATATAGGAATTAAATTCTTTTTATTTGTATAAAAAAAATTAAAGTTACTTATTTGCATTATTCCGAAAATAATGGGCCGCATTAATAAAAACGAAGCAAATACTTTTGCTCAAGATTTTAGAAATTTGACATCAATTTATATGACCCAAATTTCAAAATTTGAGTAAAAGGTTTAAAATTTTAAGCAAAAGCAAATGCTCGGCTTTTATTAATACGACCCAATGTTGGGCTGACCAAACACTATGGGCATTTGTTTGATTATTTAGTTCTTTCGCACGCATTATATTGTTAAGCGTTTTTATTTCAAGTTTATTTCTGAGTTTGGTTTTAATAAGGCTCAGATCAAAAAATTTTCTTTCCGCAGCTGCAGAGCTATGAGGCAGTGACATTAAATCATTAACAAATTCAACGAGTTCCTTGAAACAGGATTCCCCATGGTCGTTCTTTACTGTAGAAACTTTTTTCCAGAATTCTGAAATGTCCATACTATCCTCTAAATCAAGTTTTTCGAGCCTAAGTTTGTGTTGAAATAATATCAGGATCGCCTGGTACAAAATGTGAAAAATCATTCAGCAAAGGCTGAATTGTAATTTGGTGTTCGCAAAGAACTTTTCTAGGAGTAATTATACTTAAATTTTTAATATAATCTCTTCCAAAATCAAATCTCTTTTGAATTTGCTTTAAAAGTTCTACATAGATTTGGTGGATGCTCATTTTAATGTTTTGTCTATGCGCATCGGTAAATATATCAGTATTTAAAAAACTTTAAGCTTTAGAACCAATAAATATTTCGTCGATGGGTAAATAATTGGTTTCATTGCAAACGTTAAACTCTTTTAGAGTGGTTACCAATCTTACGTTTCTATTTTTTATAAAGTTACTTAGTATTAATTTAAAAAATGTTTCAAGTCTATCATATAGAAAAGGAAGCCTTACATTTTCGTATTGGAATTCCTTGTTAAGATTATTTATTATTTTTAAAACATAGGGCAAGAAAAGGATGTACAATTTAATATTAGGGTCTAACATAAGATTTGCAAGTTCAATAGACTTCACACCATTTACCTCTAATGTACAAAATAGAAAATAGAGCTTCAAGGCATCCCACTGTTCATTAATACGTGAAATGAAATTTTCTAATGCAAGCCAACGTGTTAAAGAAATTCCTAATATTTTGTGAGGTTTCACTTCACAGTAATTCATTTATCCTTTTTGGGCTATACGCGAAAAATTTATAAATGTCAGACAATGCCATATGTAGTTTTAAGTAAAATGTACCAAATTCTGAATCTATGTACCAATGTACCAAGAGGAAAAAAATGTACCAGTTTTGGTACAAATGTACCATGTTTGGTAACTGTGGCTGCAAGTTGTATGTCATTGAAAGCGTATTTTAATTTCCTTTAGAACGAGGTACTGCTTGTGGTTATCGCCCTTGTAACTTTAGCTAAAAGCATTTTTGAATGAAGTGATACCCAGAAAAACACAAAATTATGCATCATCATATGTATGACCATAAAAAACTTAAAAAAAAAAGTTTTGAGATCAGAAATTTCTTGGTATTTTATTCAAATTAATTATTTGTAAAGTAGTGTAATCAACTTTGGCTGCAAAATGGAGAACAGTGAGAGTTGTAACAGGCGGATTCTAATCACTACGTAAAATTTACGTACATTAGTAATAACGTAGTATGAAATATCGTTATGGTTCTAGGGTTAAGTGCAGAATACCGACCTTTTAGCTAGAAAAACAAATTAGGTGCACGTGAACTGCCTTTCTTCACTGATTTTAAAGATATATTTATACTCAGCTGTACTAGTACACGTGGCTATGTGGCCGCTGTGGTGCAGTGGGTAGAGTGCTCGCCTGCTATGCCAGAGGTCTCGGGTTCAAAACACGGTCCGAGCCAAACAAATTTTTCTAATTAGTAAAAATCCAATTATTGGGGTTTTTTAAGAGCAGCGGTCACCTCTCGGCAGTGGGCGGCATACCCTCCGAGAGTATTTCTGCCATGAAAAAGCTTCTCACAAAAAATGCATTCGCCGTTCGGAGCCGGCATAAAACTGTAGGTCCACCCAATTAGTAGGAAAACAAAAAGGAGCACACCTCGAATTGGGAGAGAAGCTCGGCCATAAAACTCGTCAGAGTTATAATAGCGCCATTGTATTATTATATATTATATTATGTACTAGTACACAGAGTACTATAGTTTTAATAACATAACGGTGGATTGTAACAGAATGAAATAATCGATATAGATATAGACTTATGTATATCAAAATGATCAGAGTGAAAAGAGAAATCGATTGAGCCATGTCCGTCCGTCCGTCTGTAAACACTCTAACTCGCGCAAAAATTGAGATATTTTGATGAAATTTGGAATGCAAGTTGGTATCGAGACTGGGACGGTTGGTATTGAAAATGGGCAAAATCGGACAATGACCACGCCCACTTTTCCTATATAGAAAAAATCGGAAATTTTGTATCTCAGCCACTAATATAGCTGGAGCGATGGAATTTCACCCACGTATTGTTCTCAGACCCTTATGAAGAAATTTGATGAAATTTTGGAAAATGGGCGGAGCCACGCCCACTTATTAAGGGTCAAACATTGAAAGTTTTATATGTCATAGCTCAGAAACCGTTGAAGACATATCGATGAAATTTAGTATGCGTGATTTACTTATACAAATGTTTTGACGGAAAATTGTCAAAATCGGTTGACGGCCACGCCCACTTTTATATATGGGTATTTTAAAAATGTTCGAATCCAGAATGAGTAGTAGCCATACTAGCTATCTGGTCGATAAAAAAATTCCCTCTGCTCGCTACCATTCTCATATAAATCTGGCAAAGAGAAATTTATAGCGATAAGAGAAATTGTGAAACGAAAGCGGCTAATATATCGCACACTAAATCAAAAAGCGTCACAACTCAAAATTTATCGAAATCGGGTTTCTTCCATAAATTGGTACACAGAATATATCTCTAGCGGCTGCCAAAAAATCTTTTCCATCAGAGTCTTTTTTAACTGAGAAATAACTATTATACGTAGCCTTTTCCCATATCATTGCATATAAAAATTAAAAAGTTTTTTGCCTCTCCTGAAAATTTTTGAATTTTGAGTTGTAACGCTTTTTGATTTAGTGTGCGATATGTATGTATATATATAATATTTGTTAGCTTTAACACAAAACTGTGTGCATTAAAATGCTGCACCCCAATGCAAACGGAGTGCTTCTACGGGCAAATTTATAATGCACTAGCTGCACCCCGCCAAGTTTTGCTTTGGCCCACTTCCCATTATAGGCATTAGAAGCGAAAACTGACACACTTTAAAATAAGTTGGAAGTATCTAGAAACCGAGCTTTCCTCACGCTGCACCCCTCAGCAAAAGTTAGATAACTTTAAATGGATGGGGAGAGAGACAGTAAGACAGGGACTGAGAGAAGGAATAAGAGAGGGACGAAAGGGAGAAAGACAGAAAAGTATAGGTAAGGGAGATGGGTACAGAAAGGGAAAGGGAAGCGGAAATGTGACGGGAAAGGAAAAAGAAAGCGGAAGCGGAAATAAAAGGAAAGGGAAAGATAAATGGGAAGGGAAAGAGGAGGGGAGTAGTAGGGGAAAAGGGAGTGGGAGGTTAATACAAAGCACAAAAGGGATAAGGACATGAGGAGGGCAAACTTTTGAAATTGTCAATTTTTTCTTTCACTTTTTTTTTAAAGTTATCTAACTTTTTCTGAGGGGTGCAGCCTGAGGAAAGCTCGGTTTCTAGATACTTCCAACTTATTTTAAAGTGTGTCAGTTTTCGCTTCTAATGCCGATAATAGGAAGTGGGCCAAAGCAAAGCTTGGCCGGGTACTGCTAGTATATATATAGATTAAGCGAATTATTTTTATACTCAGCTGTACTAGTACACAGAGTATTATAGTTTTAATCACTTAACGGTGGATTTTATATCCATGAAATAATTGAGATAGATATGGAAATATATAGATATATCAATATTATCAGGGTGAAAGAAGAAAGCGATTGAGCCATGTCCGTACGTCTGTCCGTTTGTCTGTCCGTTTGTCCGTCCACCTGTGGGCACTCTACATTGCTCGAAAATTGAAATATTTTGATGAAATTCGGTATACAAGTTCCTAATCAGACTGGAACGTTTGGTATTGAAAATGGGCGAAATCGGTCAATGACCACGACTTTCCCTATATAGTATATATCGAAATTGTGATATCTCAGTCAATAATATAGCTCAAGTATTAAAATTGCATCTCAGGGCCATTGAAGAAATATGGTGAAATTTTGGAAAATGGGCGGTGCCGCCCCATTTTAGACAAAAGAATCTACGAGATTTCGTAGCCCATAACTCGACAAATAATTGAGATATGTATTATGATGGAACTTGGTGTACCCACACAATTTTATCACTTGTGGCAATACAAGTGAAAAATTTAGCCGAGTATCTAATGTTCGTTTCCACTCGAACTTAGACTTCCTTACTTGTTAGTTTTGCATTTGTCATTATCGCTACTGCTTCCACTGTTTAAAAAAGCTTATGCTATAAATTGAAGCTTTACTTTTTTGGAACTGTAAAGTATAATCTACTTTTTGGCGCTAGTGTTAAAAGTATTAGCCTTTAACTGTGCAAGTGGTGGTAAAATTTACACTCACAATTTTTTTAATATCTCTTTTAAATTGCCACCAACAAGTCGATTCTCTTACTATCTTCATCTCGTTGTAATTATTGACCAGTTTGCAGTGTCAGCAACCGTACAATAATTATTGTACACGTACAATAATTTCATGAATTTTTCAATCCTCAATCCTACGCGTACAATATCGATAAAAGTACAATAATTTCAACGATATTCATTTTATAAAAAATATTATAAGATTCAAGTACTGTACCACAGAAATTAAGTATATTAATATATAATTATTCACTCAACGTGTTGTTTACACATCACTGATTTATAATTCTTGTAACTCTGGCAACTCTCCATATGTTTTTATTCTTGTGTGTTTGTTGCATTTTTCTCTTTTGCTTTTTCTAAGGTATTTGAATTAATACAAATATGTACCTTTTATTTATTAAAACTAATATTAATATCAATGCCAAAAATTAAATTAAATATTTCATTTTGAAGTAAGAATTAGGAAACGCAAGACGCGTAGGTTACACTATGTTCATGCTGAGCCTGCATTGAGCATTTCGGAGACATTTTTGCATTTAGCCTAAAATACAACATTAAATTTTAGATTTATCCATACAAAATTCTCTACCGAAATGCAAATGCGACTTCAATTCTGCATTTTGAACGTAAATGCTAAACACAACCCTGCAATCTTCGAAAAAATTTGTCATTCGAATGGAAAAGAGTGGCAACACTCTGGCAATACAAGAACGAAATACCTACAAGATTAGGCATATAGAGCAGCAATGGGCGCACGAGCTCCATGATGACGTCACTCTACATGTAATTAACGAAAGTAAACAAAACAAAGAAATCAAAATTGATACCAAAGCGGTTGGTACGTTTGGTTTGTAAAATTAGTGTATATATGATTATAAATTCTTGTTATATTTTTTTAATTAGTCAAAACAAAAAAAAAACCTCAACACCTCATATACGTAATCTGGGTTATTAGATCCGTTTGTTTCGAACTTCTCCAATGCGTATTTACAAAATACGGCAGCTTTTTGAAAAGCTAAGTATCTTCGAAAATGCAAAATGTTGCATTTCAAATCCAGAATGAACATAGTATTATAGTGGAAACACTCATCGACGTACGTTTCCGTGTTCCATTCGTAGAGAATTTCTGCAAAAGTCAAACCCGTAGAAACGCTGCTCATAACCATAGAAACGCTGCAAACAGTTTGTTTATTTTGTTTGTTTACATGGATACAATGTTGCCATTTTGTCGTCATTTCACTTTCGTTAGCAAATTTTTATTGTTCCATTACATTTTTTTCTTGAAATTTGTTAACAAAACTAGAAGTAAACAACTAACTATAGTTCACCTCTTCACAATCAATAATTTTCTTTTAATATTTTTGGTTTTTTTTAAGAATAATTTGATATTTACAAAATTAAAATATATCATGATGCAAAAGGCTCAGACGGCAACACTGACTTCAAAGAGAGTAGTCAGCTGACACGATTTTGATTCCTACGTACCGTTTTCCGTAAACGCAGAAATTCAATGTCGGTGAGTTTGCGTTTACATGGCATTCCCATAAGGTAGATCGTGTCAGCTGACACGGTCTACGGGCTGGCGTCGGTGAGTGTTTCCACTATTAGGCCGCAGGCGTAATTTTGAAATGTACAATAATTTTGTTCAAAATACAATAATTTTACGGCTCTGGTACCAGGGTTGCCACTTTGAAATTTTTTTTCCGACCAAATTCGTCTCAAAAACCTACCAAAATAGCTTTCAGCCGACCAAAATTTTTTTTCACAAAATTCGTCATTTAAGCTGGTTTTTGAAAATTTATGTATTTTTATATATTCATTTAACTGGTATATACATAGGAACTTATACATACATATCACTCTTCAAGTATTGTGTATGTAATCTATGTTAACCTTTTAAAATAGTTACGACTATGGTTTAACAGGTACGTCCAAGTAGGTATACAAATGAGATCAGAACTTTAATTAAATATCAAAATTGAATCTAAGATCTTTTTTTGTGCATAGTGCTTATTTCTAATTTGTTTCTGAGTTTGGTTTTATTAAAGAAAGTGTAGAAAATCTGCGCCCCGGTGCAGCAGAGCTGTGTGAAAGCGTAAGCAGATTAAAAATAAATTTTGTGAGCCCGCCAAAGCAATTTTCATTAAGCGCATTTTTCATCAAACTAAAAAATGAAGAAAGGGTTTTCATGCGTATGCGTTCACCTTATTTTATCCACTTTACACAAACCTCTGCCGAAGAGAAACACAAAAAGTATTCAAGCAAACTGTTGCTGCGAGAAAGAGACATGAATACATAAACTTTCAAAGGTTCTTTCAACAGTGTTGTGGCAAAATCTAGCAAATCAGTGATGTTACTTGAAGGAAGGTAAAAACCTACCAAAATTCAAATCGTGCGACCATCCGACCAACAGGAAAAAAACCGACCAATTTTGGTAGGAAAAGCCCACTTATCACATCCCTGTCTGGTACAACAATTTTTCTTCTCAGAAGTGCCAACCCTGCCAGTTTGGCTTTTATAGAGGAAGGTGTAACACCCCTGTTGGAATGTGCGTAGTGCTATATCTTTTTCTAATACGAATTCATCAACGAATGGCAATATACGAAAACATGCATACCTATGTAAAGCCCATATGAAGCCCATATGACACTACGTTTCTTTTCTGGTATTCTACCAGGTTTTTGTGTGAAGGAGATGGTCAAATACCTTTATAACATGAAATACACAGCTATCCTGCCCTTTGGGTTTCAAACTTTTTTATTTCAGTAATTTAAATTCAAATTTCCAAAAAAATTAATTTTTGAAATAAATATTATTTTCATTTAGTTTGAAGTTTAATGTCAATCAGATTGTTTTGGATTTTTTCCATCAAAAATAATTTTTATTATTGAATTTAAATTTTTCCGATGAAACTTGATCGATATTTTATGATTTTTATTTTTTCGATCAAAAATAATTGTTATAATTGGATTTAAATTTTTCCGATCAACTTTAATCAATATTTTTTTATTTTTTCTCCGATCATAGTAAACTGTTTCAAACGTTAGTGAATCCTATATTTGATGGCTTGAAGTTGACGATTGTGCCAACATTGGCGCAGTTCTATTTGAGAACAAAATTTGCAAAAAAAAAAACAAGTTTTTAGAGTTTATTATAATCGGAAAAATTTAAATCCAATAATAAAAATTATTTTTGATCGAAAAAATAAAAATCATAAAATATCGATCAAGTTTCATAGGAAAAATTTAAATCCAGTAATAACAATTATTTTTGATCGAAAAAATAAAAATCATAAAATATCGATCAAATTTCATCGAAAAAATAAAAATCAAATTATAACGATTAAAAATGATTTCTTTTATAAAAATGATAATCGTTACGGTCCCTGTAATAAAATGGTAAAATATAGTTGTGAACCCACATAGCATTTGGAAGATTGTTTTATGAAAACTGACTGTACCGAGTCTTTTTCGATCTCCTTTGCTGATTAAAAAAATAATTTATCACAAATTGATCATGCTAAAGATCGAAATGTGATCGATTACTTTGCATTTTTAGAAAAAAAAGAAATATTCCTTAGCAAGCCTAGTACATAAAGCTATCATTTTTCTAACAAAATTTCAGAGAATTTTATATTAGATTTCGGTATTGATGGTTCCGAATGTTGTAGGGCAGGAACATATGGATGCACGTCTTGTTGCCGTATATGAGAGTGCCAAAATGCGCATATGCATTTTCATAAGAATTCATTTATGGATTGGTTGGCAAAAATCCCGAACTGAACCCTCCGAGAGGGTGCCGACTGGTAATGGCCACCACAGAAGCCCCGTACGTTGTCGGGGGGTGCCCAGCTAAGATCAGGCGTCAGTGCTATGCTTCCTTAGCTCCTCAATAGCTTAGGGACGTTGAAATGGTGTTTGATCATGGTTTCAGGTTAGGGGCCGGATCAAGGTGTTATGCATTCCGTGCTGACGATCAGCCTGGCTGGGGGCCCCTAAATAGCCCAGTCTCGTACGGTGCCCTCTGGGTACGGGGCCACACCCAGTTGTAATATTGGCCTTACCCCGGGCATCGCGGATCTCTGCCCGGGGCTGACGTACCCCTTCTCCGCTACTCGTGGTTTTAAGTATGGAGGACAACAAAAATAAAAATTTAAACGAGACCGGCACTCGTAAACAGCCGGAAGGGTCAACACCCGTTCATTCGGGGGCTTGTGCGATGCAGGGCCCCTCTACCAGCCGCGCGGCGGCTATTGCTAGGGAAGATGAAGCTCGTAGGCTTCTGGTGATGCCGAGGCCTACCACTTCATCTGGTGTCGCCCAGGATGGGGTGGGGTCTACGGGGGATCTTCTTCTGTCAGTGGAGGTGTTCCTGGTATGGGGCGAACGCCAAAGCTGGGGAGAAGACCTCTCGGACGACTCCCGCCACGCCCACGGCGTTTACCCTTTTTAAGGATAGGTTACCCTTATCCCATGCTCGAGGCTGGCATAAGAGGGTGGCCATAAGGATCTTGAAGAGATTCCATGATGTCCCTGATCTGTGCACCAAGGCGCTGCCTGGAGATGCTATGCAGATCAGGGCTGAAATTGATTGGGCGAGGACCATCTACCCTAACTTTTATAGGTCTGTTCCGGTGCCGGCTCCGGCTAAGGTACAGGCCGAAGGTAAACGCAACAGATCGATGGAGGTTGCGGTGAACGCCCCGAAACGGGTTAGGACGCAGGGCCCCTCCTTTGCGGAGGTCGCGCGAGGCAGCATACTCCTGGGGGTTATTGAAACTAACCCAGATAAGGAACAAAAGCTGAAGGATAACTGGAAGTGGGTCAAGCTTGAGATGACTAGCTTTTCAGTTGCGCTGGTTAGGGAAAACCCTGTTCCTCCACCGTCTTGCAGAGAGGTGGGGTGGTACCAGGGTACAGTCAAGTTGGTGGCGTGCGATGACCAACGTTCGGCAGACCTTTACAAGAAGGCTGTCTTAAGGGCAGGCGAGGTTTACCCGGGTGCGAGGCTGAAAGCCGTTGACTTTAAGGACATCCCGTCTAGGCCGAGGGCTAGAGTGTGGATTCCGTCCAAACCAGGCGATCCGGAGGGTGTCCTGGAGATTATCAGGACCTTCAACCCCGAGCTCCCAGCTCACAACTGGCGAGTGATGAGGTTGGAGCACACCTCCAAGGCGACGCTACAGGCCGTCATGATACTCAATAAGGAGTCACTCCCTTTCTTGAGCGGACGAAGGGCGTAATAAAATACGGTTTCGACACCGCAGTGATTAAGGTCTACTCTAGTGACCTGAAGGCGGCTACGGACCTCGATCTGGAGGTTGAGCCTGAGGAGACGGAGAGCGGGGAGGAAGACGACGCGGAGCCTGTTGATGTCAGTCCGATGGATGACACGGCAGCAGGCGATGCGGCATCAACCTCTTCACGCCTATCCGGCCATTTTTCGTGTGGTTACACTGGCGATGAGCTGTTGTCGGATGAGGACGATGGCAATATTACGGTGGTCGGGGTGGACATCGGTGATCATGGTGCGAGTCCTCCAAATAAATCTCCACCATAGTAAGGCAGCGTCGGCTGCGTTGCTACTCCAACTAACATCGAAGAGAGCAGCTGACATAGCCCTCATCCAAGAACCATGGGTGGTAGGGCGGAATATCTGCGGGCTGAAGGCAGCTGGGTTTACACTGGTAAGTGGGGCCACAAATGGGAAGCCAAGGGCTTGTATCTTGGCGAGATCTAATCTGAATGCTCCTTTTCTTCCACAGTTCAGTGATGAGGACACCACGTCCATTTCAATGTTGGTCAACGGCTTGGTGTTGACCTTGACTTCGGTCTATTTCGGGCACGATAGGCCAGTACCTACCCCACTAGCCTGCAAGATAGTGGGGGATACGCTTGGAGCGGTAGTTTTCGGAGGTGACGTAAACGCACACAACACTGCCTGGGGGAGTGGAGACACCAATGAAGGGGGTGAGTTAATTTTTGACTTTATCCTACAACATAATATTAGTATATGTAATAATGGTTCTGTACCTACGTTTGTGGCAAAAAATCGGAGGGAAGTCTTGGACGTCACCCTGGCCTTGGGAGGCGGGGAAGCCATGATAAAGAACTGGAGGGTGCTTGATGAGCACTCCTTTTCTGATCATCGGTTTGTGCGCTTCGACCTGGACAGGGTGCCAGTCAGGACTGTCGCCTATAGAAACATTAAAACTGCCAATTGGCACTTGTATAGAGAGGAGCTTCATAAGAGACTCTCGGGTTTTAGTTGCCGTACTCCGACCAGCTCCAAGGAGCTGGACGATATGGTTCATACGTTTACGAAGGTGTGTGGGCAGGCGCTGGATAAAGCCTGTCCCTTGAGAAAGCCGAGAGGCAAAACGAAACCACCATGGTGGAATCCGGATTTAGACTCGGCTCGTAAGAGGTGTCGTCGGTCGTTCAACCAAGCTAAATCCTCAGACGATGTCGAGAAATGGGTTGATTATAAAACGCATCTTAGAGAATACAAGAAGATACTAAGGTCTTCTAAACGATCCTCGTGGAGGGAATTTTGCAGTGGCTTGGAATCGGTGTCGGAAGTCTCAAGGCTTAGGAAAATTCTCTCCGGTTCTCCACGAAGCGCCCCTGGGTGCTTGCTAAGGCCTGATGGGTCGGGGACGGACACTGGTGAGAGTACCCTGGACCTTCTTCTGAGCACGCATTTCCCGAGCTCTGCTGACGAAGTATTAAACATACGAGAAGGGCCCGATAATCGGCCTGTCAATGATGATTTCATCAATACTGACGGTGTCTGTTGGGCAGACTTTTAAGCCCTTCAAAACTCCGGGTCCTGATAGATTGGCGCCAATACAACTGCAGCAGTCTATTGGGCTGTGCAGTTCGTGGTTGCTAGCTATTTTTAAGGGAGTATGCACTCTAAATTACATTCCTCATTTGTGGAAGAAATCGACGGACCTCTCATACCAGTCCAGGTGACCTCAGACCGATCAGTTTGGCGTCTTTTCAGCTTAAGGTGTTTGAAAGACTTATTGATTCTCATCTTAGAGAAGTTTTAGATAGTAAAATCACTAGATCCCAACATGCCTATATGAAAGGGAGATCCACTGAAACAGCCCTACATGCTGTTGTTACTCAAATTGAGAGGTCTCTTGCGCTCAAGGAGTTCTCACTGATTGCATTCCTGGATATAGAGGGTGCATTTAACAACGTTACACCATCCGCAATAACTGGAGCTCTGACGAGGCTAGGTGTTGATCTCAGGATGGTTGCTTTGATAAAGCAGTTGCTGGTACGTAGGGAGGTTCGTGCTGAATGGGCCGGGGTATCAGTTTCTAGATACGCCAATAGAGGTACGCCACAGGGTGGGGTTCTCTCCCCACTTTTATGCGTGGCCACGATTAATGAGCTGTTGTCCGTCTTGGAGGAGGATGGTAGCGTTAAAGTTGTAGCATATGCGGATAATCTTGCACTAATAGTTAGTGGCAAGTTTCCACAGACGCTATGCGATATTATGCAAAGTAAACTTAGACTGGTGGATAACTGGTCTAGAAACAAAGGCTTGGGGATCAACCCAGCCAGGGCCGTGCGCACGGGGGGTGGGGGTTTTGGGGGTTAAACCCCCCCCCCCATGACCAAATCTAAGTTGCAATGATTTTGCAAAAATTTTCAAAATACAGTTTATAAATTTTGCATTGAATTTTGACTCATAATTTTTGACAATATTAGTTACAATAATTTTACGGAAGAAGAATTGGTAAAAGTTGCAAAAAATAAGGTTGGCCAATACATAAGTTCGGCACTTTGAATTGCACTTGGAGCTTTCCGAAATTACAAAGTTGTGTAGCATATGTTCGTTTGGCATTTTTAAAAAAAATTGTACTGATAACAAAAAATGTTCATTTTGTGAAAACAGTGAGCAGTTTCAATTAACAAGTACTGTAAACAGTACACGGAAAGAAATTTGTATACTTGAATCAAGAAAAATGCTTCCTTGAACTCAATTTAGAAAATTTTTAGAGAAATAAGAAAAATTGACTTAATTATTACTGGAAATAAGAAATTGAGTTTTCCAAAAATGAGACAATTATTTTCTTATTCAAGAACACTAACAAAATCTATAGAAAAAAATGTTAAAAAAAAATGTTTAAATAAATAAGAACATCTTTTCTTAAATTTACTTAAATGAAGAAACTCTTTTTGCTAATATCAAGAAGCATTTAAGAAAATTGTGTTTCGACGAATTGGAACAACGAAATTCAGCGAAAAAAAATGTAAAATGAATAAGAAAATGTTTTCTTGAGCGAAGTAAAATTTTTCTTGCTGAATTTGCATTTCCAAAGTTACATGTATTTTTTTTTTTTCATTTGCCATCCGCTTTGCATATTTCTGAATATTTTTGCAATTCTCAGATTGTTAGTGAAGCATTTGGTATAAGGAGTTCACTATTTGCATCTTCATTTATATTAAATAAAATGTTGTCATTTCAATAAACAAGTCCTAGGAAAATACTAGTTGACTAATTATGGTTTTCTAATCCCTTATGATTAGTTTTCATTTTCCTTATTTTTTACGTTTTTAATATATTTAGAAAATATTTGCTTAATTTAATATTTAATATTTTCTTATGCCTCAGACACACATGTGGTATGAATATTAGAATATCAATATTATGATTTGGCTATGCTATGAAAATTTTCAATTAAACTACAATATGAGGGTGACACATATGTGGTATAGATCGAAATATTATTACTATACTACGATGCGTGTCTCTCGCATTACTTCCCTAAGCTCGTATAAGAAAAGTTTTACTTGCAACAAAAAAATAATTTCTTAATTTATTTCAAAAAACAAGAAAAAAACACTTACCCTAAGTAAATTATTTCTTATTTATTTAAAATACAATTTTACTTGAAGCAAGAAAATGTTTTCTTATTTATTTAAAATCCAATTTCACTTGAAGCAAGAAAATTTTTTACTTATTTATTTAAAATCCAATTTTCTTGGGTTTTCTTGATATTAAGAAATTATTTTCTAAGTTCAAAATCAAGTCTAATTTTTCTTGTCTCGGCATTGATTCTAGTAAAAAATTCTTTCCGTGTACTATTCAAGACCTGGTTAACTAGGTTTTGATGAATCATAATGAGTTTCAGAAAAGTTAGAGAACATTTAAATTTATGGTGTATGGGTCTGGATATCTGTTTCAGCAAATATGTTTATCTTAGCGAAAAATGTATGCGAATGCAAACCAAAATTAAAACCCCCCCCAAGGCTAATTCCTGCGCACGGCCCTGAACCCAGCCAAAACTGAACTTGTACTGTTTACCAGGAGGTATAAACTTCCTGCTTTGCAACTGCCAGGTCTTGGAAATACTACCCTAAAATTAGGGATTACGGCAAAGTTCTTGGGGGTAATTCTGGACAAAAAATTGTCTTGGGCCCCCAACTCTGAGGAACGTGTTAAAAAGGCAATGGTTGCCCTCTACAGTTGTAGAGGAGCCGTTGCGCGTAATTGGGGTTTGTCACCTAGCGTGTCGCTGTGGCTTTACACCGCTGTCATTAGACCAATCCTGTTATACGGTGTTCGGGTGTGGTGGAAATGTCTTGAAAAGAGTTCAGCCCTTCTTGCATTTCAAAAGGTGCAAAGGAGCGCGCTGCGTACCACTCCCAAGGAGGCTCTGGACACTTTATTTAATGTCCTGCCGATTGACCTGATGGGTAGGCAATGCACGGCACTGCGCTTAAGGGAACTTCCGGGGCGGAAGGTAAATGTAGGTGGTCACGCTGAGATCCTTAGCATTTCTCTGACGAGTGCAATGGACTACTGTGCACCGACCACCATTCGCGGGAGGAATTTCGATGTTGTTATTCCGGATAGGGAGTTTTGGTCCAATGGACCTCCGGATTTGCCGGGTGCCCTCCACATTTATACTGATGGTTCGAAGCTGAATGGTAAGGTGGGTGGTGGAGTTTTCGTAGCCCAGACGGGTACGAAACTATCATTCAACCTTCCGGATCATTGCAGCGTATTCCAGGCAGAGGTTGCTGCCATTCAAGAGGCGGTGGACTATCTTCGTAAAGGAGTCCTCATGCACGACAATATTTACATTTGTTCAGATAGTCAGGCTGCGTTGAAGGCGATTGGGTCTGCTACTTGCAAATCCAGGACTGTAGAGGGTTGTCGCAAATCTCTTCACGAGATGGCTACGCAGGCTTCTCTAACGCTGGTATGGGTGCCTGGACACTGCAATATACCAGGCAATGAGATGGCAGACGAACTTGCAAGAGGGGGCACATCTGCTCCGCTTTCGCCATCTTGGAAGGGTTTAAGAATGCCGCACGCTACATGCAAGCTCAATATTAAGGAATTTTTCCATGCAGAAGCGGGTGCTAGATGGAAGCGCCTTAGCACCTGCATTCATTCTAGACTCGTATGGCCTGATTGGGATGCGAGACGTACTAAAGGGCTACTTCTTTTAAAGAGGAAAGACCTGGCACTCACTGTTGGCCTGATCACGGGCCACATCATTATCGGCAGACATGCTGAGAGATTGGGCGCTCCTTTTCATGACTTCTGTAGGAGCTGTAAGGATGAGGAGGAGCCTGAAACTGTGGAGCATTTGCTGTGTGAATGTCCCGCGCTGTGGACTAGGAGGCTAAAATTTCTGGGGGCACCCCACTTTTCTGGCCTCGGCGATTTGGCCGATTTAGAGCCTGTAAAAATCCTAAGATTCGCTGAATCCACTTTCTGGTTCGAGTAAGGGTTTAGATCCTCGTGGTATCACAATGGGTCCTTATGGGCCTAAGTGTGTTGGTGTGTACCAACAGCCACTATTACCTAACCTAACCTATTTATGGATTGAAATTTTTAGATCTCCAACTCCTTATTTGCTTAATATTATTGTAGGCTAAAAATCTGTTTCAAAAGTTCTAAGGGTAGAATATGGGAAAGAAAAGCGGTTATAAACTGACCCAAAAATTAAAGGAAAATGAGTAGAAAATGATTAGAAATTGATCAGAAAGTTACTGAAAAACGACCCAAAAAAGATTCGAAAATGACCAGAAAAATGATTGAAAAATGGCTCAAAAAAGATTGGAGAGCCAATCGAAAATTATCAGAAAAACCAAGAAAAATGACCCCAAAAAGATTCAAAAACGATCAGAAAACGATTCAAAAATGACCAAAATAAGATTCAAAATCGAAAAAAATAAAATCGAAAGGTACTCGAAAATGATAAAAATACGATTAAGGGCCTTATTTTGCAAAACGCAACGCGACGCAACGAGTCACCCAGAGTCACTTTTTGTCGTGTTCGTATTTTGTATCTCTTTAGGTGACTGAAAGTGACTGTAAGTGACTCGAAGTGAATGTGTTACGTTTTTTGGTGAGTATGTTACGTTTTTGGTATTTTATAAAACGCAAAGTGACGAAAACGGTCACTTTAACTGTCAAAAGAGTCACTTCCTTTTGTTCGAGTGAGCATTCAATATTGGTTAATTTGCAACGGCTAAAATTAGCCAATTTAAAAAAAAACGGGGTATCAATCGACGCGTTTCAATCTCGCGAACCCGAATATGATGCTGAACAAATTTTTTCTTTGATTTAAATTAAACAGTTATTAATAAAAACGTTTTAACTTTACACACACACGAACACACAAATGCATCTTATTTTTTAACACTGAATAACACGTACATATGTATATTTATATTAACACACACATTTTTTAATATGTTGCATATATGTAAATATTTTATTCAAAAAAAACAAACTAAACAAAACACGTACATATGTACACCCAGAAAAAAAGAGTGTGAAATCAACCAAAAATCAACAAATTTTGTGGTTAATTTTTTTCAACACGATGCTTAAGGTATGCCATCATGTAATCGTGTAAATTTAACACTACTGTCAAGTGTTAGTTTAACAGGATGACAACTGTAGAATTAACACTAAAAAGAATTGAGCCTTCCTGTTGATTTTACAATTTTAACTAGTTAATGTTACAATAAAAGCTGGTTAAATTAACACGAAATGGTCCTGTTGAATTAACAATAACATCTTTTTGATTTTACATTAAATTTATTGTTAAATTAACTAGAAATTCTTGTTGATTGTACAATTTATTTTTTTAAATAAAAAAAACATATAAAACATAAAATATATAATCATCACTTCTATTAAGCACATTCGTACATCACCCGCACAACTGATCAAATTGAAGGCGTCCTTCTCATACGAACACAAATGTACCGGCGATAGTTTATACATGGGCGATAGTACTATCACTTGCACCGAGTAATGTTTGGCCGCTAATGCAACAACCGCATGCTGCACGTAAACCCCCATTCGCTAAAAAACCTCCTCGTGATATTGCAACCTATGAAGAGGAAAAATAAAACATTGAACATTAAATACTTTTAGAAACAAAAATGTAATCCTCTTTTAACTCACCTGCAAACTGAAAATATAAATCGAAAACCCACTATCGCGAACTGGCAATGATGCTAACCTCGCATCACTGCCACGGCACAAAATTTTCCTTTTTTTTTTTAAAAATAATTTGCGTTTTGCACGAAAATCATATTTCAAATGATCAAAAAAATTATGTATGTTTCAAAATAGTTTTGACGTTCTTTTTTAACACTTTTTTTTAGATTACATTGACACTGATCGTGTTGAATTAACCAAAATTACAAATGACGTTTATGTTTGAACATTGTTTCGTGTTATATCAACCAAATTTTATTGTTAATTGTGGTTCTTGTTGTTTTCACATTTGTTTTCATGTTGTATTAACACTAAAATTGATACGTCATTTTTCTAACATTTTTTTTAGTTTATATTGACACTATCATCATGTTAAATAAACCAAATTCCAAATGACATTTAGGAATAAAATTTTATATTTGAATCATCTTGTATATTTTAAAATTTCTTCATGTTGTATCAACAATAAAATTTGGTTGAATTTACCAAATTTTCAGATGACAATTACAAAGCCAAAATCATGTTTCAAACATCGTGTAATTTGAAAAAAAATGTTGCTGTTCTATGTGTAAAGATCTATCGTGTTAATTTTACATGAATCGTGTTGATGATTTTTTTTCTGAGTGTACATATGTATTTACACATAATGTCAACAAATAATTTTTTTATTTTTTATAATAATAATAATTTTTGACAATATTAGTTACAATAATTTTACGGAAGAAGAATTGGTAAAAGTTGCAAAAAATAAGGTTGGCCAATACATAAGTTCGGCACTTTGAATTGCACTTGGAGCTTTCCGAAATTACAAAGTTGTGTAGCATATGTTCGTTTGGCATTTTTAAAAAAAATTGTACTGATAACAAAAAATGTTCATTTTGTGAAAACAGTGAGCAGTTTCAATTAACAAGTACTGTAAACAGTACACGGAAAGAAATTTGTATACTTGAATCAAGAAAAATGCTTTCTTGAACTCAATTTAGAAAATTTTTAGAGAAATAAGAAAAATTGACTTAATTATTACTGGAAATAAGAAATTGAGTTTTCCAAAAATGAGACAATTATTTTCTTATTCAAGAACACTAACAAAATCTATAGAAAAAAATGTTAAAAAAAAATGTTTAAATAAATAAGAACATCTTTTCTTAAATTTACTTAAATGAAGAAAATCTTTTTGTTAATATCAAGAAGAATTTAAGAAAATTGGGTTTCGACGAATTGGAACAACAACATACAGCGAAAAAAATGTAAAATGAATAAGAAAACGTTTTCTTGAGCGAAGTAAAATTTTTCTTGCTGAATTTGCATTTCCAAAGTTACATGTATTTTTTTTCATTTGCCATCCGCTTTGCATATTTCTGAATATTTTTGCAATTCTCAGATTGTTAGTGAAGCATTTGGTATAAGGAGTTCACTATTTGCATCTTCATTTATATTAAAGAAAATGTTGTCATTTCAATAAACAAGTCCTAGGAAAATACTAGTTGACTAATTATGGTTTTCTAATCCCTCATGATTAGTTTTCATTTTCCTTATTTTTTACGTTTTTAATATTTTTAGAAAATATTTTCTTAATTTAATATTTTCTTATGCCTCGGACACACATGTGGTATGAATATTAGAATATCAATATTATGATTTGGCTATGCTATTAAAATTTTCAATTAAACTACAATATGAGGGTGACACATATGTGGTATAGATCGAAATATTATTACTATACTACGATGTGTGTCTCTCGCATTACTTACTTAAGCTCGTATAAGAAAAGTTTTACTTGCAACAAAAAAATAATTTCTTAATTTATTTCAAAAAACAAGAAAAAACACTTATCCTAAGTAAATTATTTCTTATTTATTTAAAATCCAATTTTACTTGAAGCAAGAAAATGATTTCTTATTTATATAAAATCTAATTTCACTTGAAGCAAGAAAATTTTTACTTATTTATTTAAAATCCAATTTTCTTGGATTTTCTTGATATTAAGAAATTATTTTCTAAGTTCAAAATCAAGTCTAATTTTTCTTGTCTCGGCATTGATTCTAGTAAAAAATTCTTTCCGTGTACTATTCAGGACCTGGTTAACTAGGTTTTGATGAATCATAATGAGTTTCAGAAAAGTTAGAGAACATTTAAATTTATGGTGTAAGGGTCTGGATATCTGTTTCAGCAAATATGTTTATCTTAGCGAAAAATGTATGCGAATGCAAACCAAAATTAAAAACCCCCCCCAAGGCTAATTCCTGCGCACGGCCCTGTTCCGTACCCATTAGATGGTTTGCAGTTAGGGGTAACCGACACTTTTTCAAGCCAAAAAGCCGTTAATACATGAAATTTATTTGGAGCCAACTAAAATATTTTATAAGCTGACTCAAAATTTTATTAAAAAAACGTAATAAGGATTGATTAGGTCACGTGGCTTTTTGAATAAAAACTTTATTTGCATCAATTGTGTGTGTGTTTATTTCAATATAGAGAAAATACGGCGTAGGGAAATATGTAGGGAAAAATTTTGTTAGCGTAGGGAAAAATAGGGAATTTTTTGGCATGCCGTAGGGATTTTGGTCCAAGAATATTGGCATCACTGCTCGCTGAAGGATATGAGCGCATTAGTCCGCAAGATAAGGAAGACGGGGAGCGGAGACCTCCTGTTCCAGCTCTCCAAGCAGTCGGAGACTGACACAGCGAAGCTGCAAGCAGCGTTAGAAAAGGTTCTCGCAGGAAAAGCAGAGGTAAAATCCTTGAAGGAAGAGTCGCTGTGCGAAATACGTGACATTGACGAGGTAACGACAAAGGAGGAAATCTGCGAGGCGTTAAGCAAAGAGCTGAATTCCTACGACGTGAAACCAATGTGCGTGCGCTCCATCAGGAAAGCCTATGGAGAAACGCAAACAGCCACTATTTCCTTACCAACGGAGGTAGTTAAGAAGCTATTGGTAAGCGGCAAAGTCCGGATCGGATGGGTTGTTTGCCGGATTAGGGCAAAAGTTCAGCCTAAACGGTGTTTTAAATGCCTCGACTATGGTCACATTTCGAAGAACTGTACCAGCAAAGGTGACTTTAGAAGTGCATGTTTTAAATGTGGTGCTGCAGGGCATGTAGCGAAAACATGTAACAATGTACCAAAGTGCTTATTATGCGTAAAAAGGGGAACTAGCAGATACGATCATCCTACAGGAGGAAATCAATGTCCTGCATACAAGGAAGCAATACAGAAGATGACACAGCGATGAGATTCCTCCAACTAAACTTAAATCATTGCGAAGCTGCACAAGATTTGCTAGCGCAATCTGTGCTTGAGCTGAAAGTAGATATTGCGCTACTGAGTGAGCCATATAAAGAAAAATCAGCAAACTGGATACAAAGTGTTTGTAGCAAGACAGCAACTTGGTCCTGCGGACAACAGCCTTTACACGTGGAAGCCGTAATAAAAGAAAATGGATTCGTATGTGCGAAAGCCAGTGACATATATGTTTACAGCTGCTATATACCACCAAGCACTCCGCTAGACAGATTTGAAGAAATCGTCGAGAAAATAGCCATGGATGCTAACAGACCGCGCTTCATGATCGCAGGAGATTTCAATGCCTGGGCAATAGAATGGGGCTCAAAGCGGACTACTCCAAAAGGCAGAGCTCTGCTTGAAGCATTCGCTTGCTTAGATGTAGTTCTGCTAAACACAGGCAGTGAAAACACCTTTTCTAAAAACGGCCGCGGTTCCGTAATCGATATAACATTTGTTAGCTCCAACCTTTACAGGCTTTCCGATTGGAAAATCAGCGAATGTTACACTCAAAGTGACCACTCGGCGATATTAATAGATGTTACAATGAGCGAGGGAGAACGGCCAACTAAGAAACCCCGTCCAAAGCGTCAAGGCTGGAAAGTAAACACACTCGACCAAGAAGTATTCATAGAAATGTTCCCTAGAACTGAGCACAGCGGGCGTGCGAATGACATGGCTACTGCAATAATGAACGACTTACGGGCGGCTTGTGACACATCAATGTCACGGAAAATGAAATCCAGGCATCAATCTGCCACGTACTGGTGGAACGAAAATATAAGTTCACTACGAAAGGAGTGCATCAAAGCTCGAAGGAACTTTCAACGTTCAAGAGGTAGAGCTGATTTCGAGGAACTAAGAGCAAAATTCAAATCGGCTCGACGCTCCCTCAAAATGGCTATCAAGCAAAGCAAGCGTCAATGTTTTCTAGAACTTTGCGATGATGCAGAGAATAACCCGTGGGGGACCGCATACAAGATTGTGACTAAAAAATTAAAAACAGGCAGGGAGTCTACACCAACATGCCCTATGTTCCTGGAGCAAGTGGTAACAACTCTTTTTCCTGTCCAAAGGAAACTAGTTTCCTCTATTTCGAGTGACATAATGCAATCATTTGGAGAAGTAACGGACGAAGAAATTCTCCAGGCAGCCAACGGGCTCAAGGAGAGCAAGTCACCCGGACCAGATGCGATACCTAACAAAGTACTTAAAGTAGCATTTGAACATGCTCACGAACCTGTTTAATTCGTGTCTAGCAGAAGGTACATTTCCAACGATATGGAAACACCAAAAATTGGTACTGCTACCTAAGCCTGGTAAAGATCCCACTGTACCATCTAGCTACAGGCCCATATGCCTACTCGACTCGGCAGGCAAAGTCCTAGAGAGAGTCATCTACAACCGCCTCGAAGGGGAAGTATTGGCATTAGGAGGCATATCTGAGAATCAGTTTGGCTTTAGGAAAGGAAGATCCACCGTTCACGCAGTGGAGGCGGTGAAAAAGGTAGCCCAAGACGCCATAAGTGGCACCCGATGGCTGTCAGGAACCAAAGAGTACTGTCTTATAGTAACACTGGACATAAAGAACGCATTCAATACTGCCAACTGGGCAAAAATACTAGATGCGCTTGATCGAATCGGAGTGCCAAAATACCTTACAAGGTTAATACGAAGTTACTTCGAAAATCGAACGCTAGAGTACGAAACGTCGGCCGGCACTAAGAAACTAAAGGTTACAGGCGGCGTTCCACAAGGTTCAGTGCTAGGCCCCCTGCTATGGAACATTATGTATGACGGCATTCTACGCCTTAGATTCCCGGAAGGTGTAAAAATATTTGGCTTTGCTGATGACATAGCCCTGGTTGTTACTGCTAAGCAACTAGACGATATACGCACAAAAACAAACGAAAGTATAAGCAGCGTGAAAAGATGGCTGGACAAAAATGGCTTGCAGCTAGCGGAGTAGAAGACAGAGTCAGTGCTGATATCAAGCAGGAAAAAAATGGAGCACACTATAAGTAGTACCGGGGGGTTCGGTACGATGACAGTAGGAGGTTTAGTAAAGGCTTTCGATGCTTCCTCCTCGTTAAAAAAAAAAAAAAAAAAAAAAAACATACGTATGTACCTACATTAAAATTTATTTTGCGCATTTACACTCTCTTTGTCTACTTTATTATCGTGCTTTTTACTGAAGCATGGGAAATAGTACCAGCGTTGATGCCTTGCGAAATCCTCGCCATCCTTCAGAGTTTCGGCCAGTTTCCTAGAATTAGAATTTTCAATATTTTCGTTTATGAAAATTAGGTTTGCATTACACAGCACAATTTGTTACTCACTGATTTAAAGTCTCGGGCAAAGCCAAGCATAGCCCTGATCCAAATAGCATCACCACAGCGATGATAATCGAAGGCAAGGGTTTGAAGTAATGTCCCAAATAAATTACATAAGAACTTAGTGATGCGAATCCATACCCAATCACATGAATGTTAGCCATTCCCCGCCCGCGTACAGTTGTAGGTACAAATTCAGCAGCATATTGTGCTTCCGCATCATAACTAACAATTACACCGTAACGACCCAATCCCACCATTAAGGCCAACAGCATAGAGTGAGCTTCACGATCCAGGAAGGCGATCAGAAAGCCAGTGACCGCAACAATAATCGCGCTAACGAAAAGCGAACTAAAAGCCATACCTTTGCGACCAATATGATTTTGGAGTAATATAATAGTCAGACCAGCTGGTATATAGGTCACTGAAGTCAATGAGAATAGTATGAAAGGTGAAGTGCCTAAGCCTTCCATATTACGGCTAACTACATCATATGAAATCGTGATAATAATGCTATGGATATGAGTATTCAACGTAAGATTGATTAATTTTAATATGTGTATGTATGTATTTATGTATGTAATACTCGTAACTTACGATTTCAGCAATAATATGATTGTGAATTTGCGTAGTCTTGGGGTCTTGAACATGCCCCAGAAGGTGTCTTTGTTAGGTTTGAATTTCGTCTCTATAGCAGCCTTTTGTTCATAATAAGATACAAATTGTTCGAAAATGTTCTCTTCAACCACATGTCCATTAAACTTTGCGACACGTTTCAAAGAATTCACAGCACGATCATAGCGTTGTGTAGCTATTAACCACTGAGCGCTTTCGCAAATGAAGAATGGATAAATGAGAACTATCACTGCGGGAAAGGAGGCGATGTAGAGATAATAACGCCATGACCCGACCCAAATGGCATACCATGGCGACATCATTAAGCCGAAGCAATAGAAAAACGCCGTTATGATATTGAGTCCAAATGTGCGTTTCTTTGGGCTTAAGTATTCAAAGACTATAGAAATTTAAAATATGTGTATGTATGTAAATATTGTACGAGTATTTATTTAAATCAGAGAGGAAATCTGTTCACATGAACAAAAGAATAAAATTAAGTTTACTCACCCATTATGTACATAAGATAGAAGAGGGTGTCCGTTGATAAACCCGAAACGAACCGAAAGAATGCAAATGTAGGAAGTGAAGTGGCGAAAGATGTCAGAAAGTCACCAAAAGCTCCTGTGAGTGTGGTACAAATTAGCGCTGGCAATCGACCGATTTTATCGGCTAAGAAGCCGAAAAATATTGTTCCGGTAATCGATCCCACAAAGAAGAGAGATTGACCCACTGCAGCATTGAAAGCATTGCCGCAGACCCATTTCAGCTGGAATTTTAGGATTTAGTGAGACAATGAATAATTTTATTATTTCGACGCCTGAATAAAAGATCACCCTATTTCAGAATTTGTTTCAATACTGTCCTATTTCAGAATTTAATTCAAAAACGCCCTATTGCTTATATTAACACTGTATTCAAAAAAAGTTACGTACGTGGCATAAGTGGATAAGTGTTCTTAGATTTATATTAAGCCAATAGTACTTGCGATCAATGTCTCAGAATAAGCTTTTCAGATGAATTTTTCGCAGCAAACGCATTTGTTCGAGATCCCAATATCTTATAAATATAGTTATAAGTTAATTTGAGAGAGAGTGCTAGTCTATAACTCCGATGAGGGCGTCGAGAACTATCCGATAACCAGTCGAGTTTCACAAGGATCCGACCGTTCCCTCCCTTGTGCAACGTTATGTGCAATGAGGTCCGAGAGCTGGAATAACCTATGTAAATCAATAGAGCTTCTAGCCTCCGTAGATGACCTCACAATAAGAAGAATCGCAAATCACATATAAAAGCTCGCGCGACTATGGCCCAGTAGCTCGCGGAACGAACATAGGTAATGCTAGTGAGCGCAAAAAAAGTGTGAAAATATGTGCATTACGGTTGGGTAATGCGAGAAAAATTCGTAACCATCAATAAAATATTTTGGGTGAGCTACTAGACCAGAGGCTGTGCTTCAAGGTGTACTTGATACAAGCTATCGGAAAGGCGTCAAAAACATGTGGCGATCGTGAAATGTTGTGTGCGCTCAGCTCGTCGACCTCCGCTGTTCATGGCCTAAGACTGATAAGGGCATTTCTTTGGTGATGCTAGTTGACTTATAGATTGATCACCAATATCAACAGTTAGGCAGATAGAGAGCAGTGTGCGCTCAACATCCACTTTATTCAGCTCTTTAGCGGGCATGGTCTTAGGGCCTAGCTTTATAGATTTAAGCACAGCTATAGTCCTTCTGGCCCTATGTGTTGCTACGCTATAGAAGACATCGAACGCGTCTTTTCCACGCTAATCAGCTGTGCTGTGTCGTAAGGGATGACTAATGTACACTGACTTACAAGGTTGATAATGGCCAAAAAACTTTTTGCATGACAGTCGGACTAGCCTCAGGCCCGTAGCTAGGGGGGGGGGCATTGTGGGGCAATGCCCTACCTTAAAATTAGAATGCCCTACCTTAAAAAGGCCAACAAGTGAGATGAATTATTATAATTAAATTTTTTGTCATAGTTTGAGATAAAAAAATTATTGCGGTTGCAATGTATGATATGGAGAATCCAGCCTGCACCACAGATATAATTAAATAAGACCATCGATTTTTTGTAGTTTGGTTAAAGGAATGGTTCATTCCGGCACTTTTCTGACAAAAACTAATCTCACTGTGAGCGAACAACACCAAAAGCGCGGAATTGATTTCTAAGGCTGTGTGCTAATCTAAAACATTTTACTCGATGGAAAAATGAGGTGTCTAAATTTTCTATGGTTACCGTTTAATAATTTTCGAGAATGTTTTCTCACCTTGACCTGCGTGCCGCTGTGGTGCAGTAGGTAGAGTGCTCGCCTGCTGTACCAGAGGTCTCGGGTTCAAACCCCAGTCCGGACAAACACCAAACAAATTTTTCTAATTAGTTAGAACTCAATTATTGGGTTTTTAGAAACAGCGGTCACCTCTCGGCAGTGTGCGGAATACCCTCCGAGTATATTTCTGCCATGAAAAAGCTTCTCACAAAAAATGCATTCGCCGTTCGGAGCCGGCATAAAACTGTAGGTCCACCCAATTAGTGGGAAAAACCAAAATGAGCACACCTCGAATTGGGAGAGAAGCTCGGCCATAGAACTCGTCAGAGTTATAATAGCGCCATTGTATTATTGTATTATATTATTATATCCCTGCAAAAAACTGTGCGACGAGTCTCTAAAAAGATTTGTCCGGGAGCGCTCTCTTTCGGGTACAATTAGTCTACAATTGTTCCCAATTGTACCCGAACGGGTACATATGTATACTAATTGTAGACGAATTGTACCCGAAAGGGTATCAAACGGGTACAATTAGTCGCACAAATGGATGTGTCGCATTTGCTACCCGTTCGGGTACAAAACGGGTACAATTGTGCGCTTTTGCTACCCGTTCGGATACAAACTGGGTACAATTAGTCTCTTCATAGGACATGCTCAAACAAAAGAGAACACTTCAACCCATATAAAGAGATACAAATGGGTAGTAATCGCATGCTCCCTTGCGAGTTGTCCCGGATGTATCCCGGATTGATCGCATTTTTTGCAGGGATTCAGCCTTGGGCACCACTACACTCAAGCCATTACTAAAAAATGAGTGTGTGTTGGTGCGGCTACTGTAGGATAAAGTGAAAAATTACTAAAAATAATCAGTCTGCATGCAGATGTTGAGCGAGCAGGGTCATGCGCGCACGCTTCGCGAAATTATGAAACAACGTACGTATACACATACATATGCTTGTTATTTGGCATCTGCAAATAGAATAAAAGAATTTCAAGCGACGATCACCTAGCGACCACTTGCTTTCACGCCAGTCGAAGGCAAACTGATTATTTTTCCTAAGCGACGATCGCCAAGTCCCATCGTAAGCGCTCGTTTTACGCTCTTTATTTGTCTGTAGTAGTGACAATCGGTGTGTATACGTACACGGGCGCTTATGGTGCTAACAGTCAACAACGAGTTGCCGCAACCCGTGTCAGCTGACACGATCTACCTTATGAGAGTGCCATATAAATGAAAACTCACCAACGACCGAAACATCCGAGTACGCAGCCCGTACCGCAGAAATCAACGAGCATTTTGATTTTTGCCGGAAAACGTGTCAGCTGATTGCTTTTGCTCAACGCGGTGTTGCCGAACGAACTTTTTTAGCCACTAAAACATTTGAACGGTATTTTTCATTGTATTATTAAACGAAATCAATGCGAGTGTAAAATGTAATGGAATATATCTTTCTTCATAGGAAAAACAGCTTAAGTTTACTTAAGCGAAATATGAGTTATTAGATAATTGTTTAGCTCATTTATTGAAAATAATTATCATTTATGTATATGTTATTAATTCACATGAAACCATTTTTAATACGTTTATTTTAGTTTCAAATAAACTTAAAATCGAGATTATCCAGTTATAACTTTTTTCGGAGCATAAATTCGCACAGGATGGAATAAAAAAGTTACATAAATGATGTTAGTAACTAGTAATTTACGATAAATAAAAGTAATTTTTATTTCAAAATTATCCCTTTTTACCATTTTTGAATGGGTCAACGGATAGCGGGCCAGCGGATAGTGAACAACTGATATTTTCCGTCATAAAATTCACACAGGAAAACAAAATTGCGACAATTGCAGCTTTTAGAAATTTTTTTGTGTAAGCACGAAATAAAAATTGCGTATGGTTATTCCTTTATTCATTGAGAAAAAAGTGTATTTTCTTTTACTTATTTTTCACTTTTCAACAAGAAAATAACAAAATACATCAGAAATGCAACTCTGACTCCTGAGGAGGGATAGGACCCGCCACTCAAAAACCCGTTTTTACACCGCCGTCATTTGTTGTTGCGTTAAAAAATTAAGTTCCGCTTTGTATTCGTGTTCATGTGATCAAAACGCGTCGATTGACACCCCACTTCTTGAAAATTTACCAATTTTCACCGTTGTCACCTAAACTAGATAATTACCAAAACTTGGAATACAAAATCGCGCATTTTTTTATTACACAGCCTCAGGAGAAACCAACACAGCCAAGTGAAACCCCAATTCAAATTGAGCCATACCCAGTCACATATGCTCAAGCAGCAAAGAAAGGCGTAACACCCCGCTCGAACCCTAATAATGCTATTCCTAATAGTAATGAAACCCACACACCAACGCAAAACACTAACGAAATGCGAGAAATGATACACCTACTGAAGCAAGTCATGCAACAAATGACAGCAATGATGAGCCTCCTCGTCACCTTCACGACTAAAAACTGTGCATCTTCAACCCGTTAAATATTATTATCTGGAATGCCAACGGCCTATCCAAACACTTACTTGAAGTTAAAGCTCTACTTCAGACCCATGATATAGATATACTCCTCATATCGGAGACCCATTTTACGGACAAAAGCTATTTTGAAGTACCCAACTACAAGTTTTACCACACAAAACACCCAAGTAACAAAGCTCATGGAGGCTCAGGTATCTTGATACGGAAAAGTATTAAACATTACAACACGAATTCGTTCCGTACAAATGCTATACAAGCCACAAATGTTGTCATTGAAGACCCGAGTGGTCAGCTTACACTCACTGCTATCTATAGCCCGCCGAGGCACTCAATCAGCACTGCAGAATATGAAAATTTCTTCAAAACTCTTGGAAATCGATTTCTAGCTGGCGGCGATTACAATGCCAAACACACATTCTGGGGCTCTCGTCTCATTACTCCTAAAGGAAGACAGCTATACAATGCTATTAGCAATCTCAATTTAACCCCATTCTCTACTGGAACTCCCACTTATTGGCCAACAGATACAAATAAAATTCCCGATTTAATCGATTTTTGCGTGGTGAAAGGCATGGCTTCGTCAGATATAACTTGTAAATCCTGCTTTGAACTCTCTTCCGACCACTCTCCAATCGTGGTAACAATTGATAAAAATTTTACACCAGCAGCGGATAAATGCAGCCTTTACAATCGGAAGACTGACTGGGAGTACTTCCAACACATCATCACGTCTAATCTTGACTTGAAATTAGCGATGAAATCTGCTGAAGATATAGAGGCAGCAGTCGAACATTTTAACAACTGCATCCAACAAGCTGCGTGGAAATCAACTCCCACCCTCACCAGACAAAAAAGGATAAATGTTACCCACAACATAAAAGCTAAGCTCAAAGAAAAGCGACTCGCGAGGAAAAAGTGGCAACAAACCCGTCACCCCGACGACAAGAAACGATTGAATGCACTCACCAAAGAACTCAAAAATATCCTCAAAATTGAACACAACAAACAGGTTCAACAATACCTCAGTAATATTGATGCAAAAGCTGCAACTGATTACTCCCTCTGGAAAGCTGCAAGTAAGCTAAAAAGACCGATTCTCTCTAATTCTCCTATACGAATGGAAAATAACGAATGGGCGAAAAGTGACGCAGAGAAAGCAAATACCTTTGCACGCCACCTAAAATCAGTATTCACCCCACATGATATTGAACCCTCACTAAGCACAACAACGGAAGTGAAAAATACTCTGAGTCATCCCTATCAAATGGACCTCCCCATAAAAAGATTCGCAATATCGGAGGTAAAAACCGTAATAGCGAAACTCAACACAAAGAAAGCTCCTGGATACGATATTATTAATGGCAATGTACTAAAGCACTTACCTTACGAAGGCATAAAATTTCTCACCCAACTGTTTAATGCAGTACTAATAACTGCATTCATACCCCCACAATGGAAAGTCGCTCAGATGAAAATGATTCTGAAACCAGGAA
Source organism: Urophora cardui (assembly GCA_960531455.1). Taxonomy (NCBI): domain Eukaryota; kingdom Metazoa; phylum Arthropoda; class Insecta; order Diptera; family Tephritidae; genus Urophora; species Urophora cardui. The sequence goes on from OY482672.1 coordinate 113,299,843, forward strand.
AGCCCCCTGATACGGCAACGTCTTACAGACCTATTAGTTTGCTGCCCATTGTCTCAAAAGTCCTGGAAGTTCTTTTCCTTAAAAGACTCTTACCCAAAATAGAAGAACGTAACATTATACCTAATCACCAGTTTGGCTTCAGAAGAGGGCACGGAACAATTGAACAAGTACATAGACTTACCGAGAAAATCTACTCTGCCTTTGAGCAAAAAAAATATTGTACAGCTGCTTTTCTAGACATATCCCAAGCTTTTGATCGCGTATGGCACAACGGTCTCCTATATAAAATAAAAAATACTCTCCCTACAAATTACTTCCTATTTATACAATCTTACCTACAAAATCGTTACTTTTTCGTCAAAGAAGGAGCAGAGCAGTCTGAGCTTTACGAGAGCTTAGCAGGCGTCCCGCAAGGTAGTGTAATGGGCCCAATACTCTACCTACTTTACACGTATGACCTCCCAATAGCAGAAGGAGTTACTATTGGCACTTTTGCCGATGATACTGCCGTACTGGCTGCAGATCCCAACCCTAATGTGGCCTCACTCAAGCTTCAAAGAAGTTTAAATAAAATTACCCATTGGCTGAAAGACTGGCGGATAAAGTCAAATGAATCAAAATCTGTCCAAGTGACGTTTACCACTAGACGTAACACTTGCCCACCCGTAAAACTCAATGGCATTGATATACCACAAAGTGACGTAACAAAGTACCTTGGTATGCACCTTGACAGAAAGCTAACATGGAGAACCCACATATTCACCAAACGAAAAGCTCTTGGTATAAAACTGAGAAATCTTTATTGGCTCATGAATCGAAACTCCCAACTATCAATCGACAACAAACTCCTGCTTTACTCAGCTATCTTAAAACCCATCTGGACCTATGGCATACAGTTATGGGGAACCGCAGCAAACTCAAATATAGAGATTCTCCAAAGATTCCAATCGAAAACTCTTAGAATGATTGTAAATGCACCCTACTACGTCACAAACGACCGTCTGCATCGTGACCTAAAGATACCTACTGTCGCTCAAGAAATCAGAAAGTATGCTACATCATACAAAACGAGACTACTATCTCACCCCAACCCCCTCGCTCTAGCCCTGACGGCAAGACCAACTAGTTTCGTACGCCTCAAAAGAAAGTCTTTTACAGATCTTTATTGATGGACTACAATAAATGGATGCACTACTGAGAGCAATCCATACATGCCCACCAAGTTATTAAGTCATAATTAATTATTAATTACTTTTAACGAACCACAAAATTGTTAGATGTATTTTATTTATACAGTTGACAAAATATATTGGATGATAAAAAAAAAAAAAAAAAAAATTTTTTTATTAAAAATTTTCGCCTGTGTCGCTTTTTTTCTTAAAGAAAACAATATATTTAAAAATTTAAATTGAGAGTAAACATCGGTACTAAGTTTGGGTATTTCATGCGAAATTTTTGTGTCTTCCGATTATTTCAAATACGGCAACACTCACACGGGTGTTCAAAATAGAAAACAGCTAATTTTTATCTTTTCATACGGGCACGCACTTTGTCTAACTCGGAACGAACTCGGGCTTCGGAAGCGGGTCGTCAACTCGTTGATGACTGTAAGCACCATTACTCTCATTTCGCAGGTGCTAAGGTTTTGCCCAAGGCTGATTATATTGACTTGCGTGTATAGTTACAGGCGACCCACATATCAAATTTAAAGATCATACCCTGCGAGAACTGTGCAGGTCATTTGACCGGTCATATTACCAGCAGGCATGACCAAAAGTTTTGGGATATTTCCTATCACATTCTTAAGGGCATCGGGAACTTTTGTGACCGTTTCATTCATCACGTTCCCGTATGTGTATTTTCAAATTCCATTCTATCCTTATCTATCTCATTGGTTTTGAACTTGGCTAGAACACATACGAGTGCAAATGTGTTGGTAATATTATATTTTTGTAATAGTGTTAGTACTTTCGGTCACACAATTCTAGCAGGGTAGCTCTCTTAGGTATGGAATAATCGAAGGAAATTAAATTAAAATTAAAAATTTTAAAAATTAAATTTTCTGTTGCATTTAATTTTTTTAATAATATTTTCGGCTTTAATTTTGTCTCTCGCTTATTTGCATATGGCGGTTGGTCGCTATCTTCCACGCAACGAGAGGTGTTTAAAGGCACATATGAACTTTTTGCATTTATAGCGACCATAGGATGTAGTACTGCAGTGTGCGAATTAACCTTTTCAACACTTACTGCAATCAATATTCCTCAAAGGCTGTCCATGGGTCACGAGAGAATGGCTGGTATGGTATTTCTCGCCTTTTAGAAAAAGAGAACAAAATCGGTTGATCTGAACGAAGTCCTTCGCATTTAATATATAATAACATGGCGAACCGCAGAATTCCGCTGTTTTGAATGCTTTTACTATTTTTTATTATTAGAATAAGTTTGCAGAAACAATAAACTTAAATGGTACTTTTGGTCGTATCTATTTACTCGTATCGCCCACCCAGTACTCACTCGCACTTAGACGTGGATCTCCACATATAAATCTGGAAGCTGAATCATCTTGTTGGATTATTCTCAATGAGTATTGCTTATGTACTGTCACAATAATTATGTGTCAAAAAAAAGGTATTAAATGTACGTCACTGACCTAGAGAAAAGTGATAGACATGCTGATTGATTTTGGAAAACATGCCTCGATGTCAGATTAATTGTGATACATTATTTACTTCCGCCCTACCTTAAACCAACGCTGCCCTACCTTAAATTTAAGTCTAGCTACGGCCCTGACTAGCCTCAGAAGGAACCAGTCGCGGAGCGTTCCGAGTTCATCAGGAAAAGGACTGTCACTTGCCCTACAATTTCTCCACTGCTGCGTGGAATGACTTTGTGGCTATAGCAAAAACAATAAGGCTCCGGCATCAATATTAGCCCAAGTGAGATACTGAGAAAACTCCATGCCATACGATGTATTACTTTTGCGGTGATTCCATAGGATCGGCTTCGGGCGGGAGTAGGTTTCGATGCTTCTCATACTAATAAAAAATAAAAAAATTGATATTCTCCTAATTTCATAGCTATTTACTTCTTTTTCTATTAGGCAATTTTGACCCACTTATTTAACATACGTAACTATTTTTGTCCAGACAATCCAGTGAATGATAAATTTAAACAAAACCAATTTTTAATTGCAGTTTTACTAAATAATAAAAGTCAAAAAGTTTCACCAGATTATATGAATCCTATAAAAATATATGCAACTTTCAAAGTCGTTTGGGCAATTTTGACCCACTTATACAGGATAAGTGTTAATATACCTAAGTACTCACATCTGTTGTAACGCTGCGATAATTACGATCATAAGCGTATATCCACTGTGTGCACTCACCAACTACATCTGAAACTATTGGGCGACCATCGACAATATCGTCGAGTGGGGTGCAGTGCGGATTTTCTAATTTTTCGTAAATACTGCTGATGTATAATAAACTTTTGTTGGCTAATTTATCATGATAGCACCTGAAATAAGATGAAATAAAGTATTTAACTATTTATTGGTTCGAAAAAAATTTGTACCTTATGATTGCATCTTTAATAGTACAGCACATAGAGATCATAACGGCCTAAAATGTACCGTCTTAAATATAATATAACAATTTAACTTAATATCTATTATATAAAAATGAATGTGTGTCTGTCTGTCCGTTAGTGTATCCTTTATGGACTCCCAAAGTAATTGACCGATTTTTATGAAATCTTCACAGTAGATCACAGTATGTCAAAATTGTAAGGGAGTTTGTGCTGGTGAGCGCAGACCGATTTTTGTTAAATTGGTCGGAATGTGTGTGATGCTTCTCATTTGCCCGTGCGGGCCTCTTTTGCCTATCCGTGCAGTAGATTTATGTGGTATTACCGCACATGATAAGGAATACATATGTATATAATTTCGAAAGTGGTAACTCCCCGGAATACAGGCTCAAATGTGGACTCAGGTTGGCCCAGCAAGTATTTGAGCAATATTGCTATCAAATCAAAGGTGTCGAGCAGACCCAACACATATGTATGTATGGATATGTATACGTTAACTCGAAACGCGATTCGAGTTTCTGCGCTTTGAATACTGTTTTTTTTTTAATTACATATGTACATTAGGGTGGGGCGATTTACTAACCTATATCGCGCGATCGAAATTTGGATTCCTCTCATTTTTCTGAGTAGAAAACTCCTCCACGACATTTGTCCAAAATTAATTTTGATGTTCCGGAATTTGGTTTTTATGAACCAAGACGAATTTTTGAAAATAAAAATTTGGCAAAAATAGACAAAAAAATATCCAGGCCAGTATGCACATCGCGTTGAAGCAGAATTTTATGCTGAATCCAGATATGAAATCGAAACTAAAATCGGATGATCCGTTTTCGAGATATAGCGTGATTTCCGGTTATGGAGGCTGAATGCCCAAAATCGCATATTTTCGCGATTATCTCTTGTTGTGTACAATACATCTTAATTTTTTTTTGCAAACTTTTTACAGATAAGTCAATACAATATATGAACAGTATTTTAAGATATTAATTTATCTTCCTGTATAGGAAAACTAGAATGCACTCTTTTTTCCTTGGCCCAAAAGCGCGGTATGGGTTCTCTATATTATAGTCATCCGATACCGATGATTTTCGCCGACAGCGCTTTGTGTAGTTTTTTTTAGAGTTGACTAAAGTAAAAAAGCAAGTCCCAAACAGCATACGTCTACGTTTTGGGTTATAACTCCTAAATTTTTGCAGCTAAAATTCTGAAATTTTGTATTTAGAGCATTTATTGTACACAAAGCGCTGTCGGCGAAAATCATCGGTATCGGATGACTATAACATGGAGATCCCATACCGCGATTTTGGGCTAAGGAAAAAAGAGTGCATTCTAGTTTTCCTATACAGGAAGATAAATTAATATTTTAAAATGTTGGTCATATATTGTATTGACCTATCTTTAAGAAATTTGCAAAAAAATTTAATATATATTGTACACAGCAAGAGATAATCGCGAAAATATGCGATTTTCGGCATTCAGCCTCCATAACCGGAAATCAGGCTATATCTCGAAAAGGGATCATCCGATTTTAGTTTCGATCTCATATCTGCATTCAGCATAAAATTCTGCTTCAATTCGATGTGCATATTGGCCTGGATATTTTTTTTGCCGATTTTTGCCCAATTTTTATTTTCAAAAATTCGTTTTGGTTAATAAAAACCAAATTCCGGAACATCAAAATTAGTTTTAGAAAAATGTCGTAGAGGAGTTTTCTACTCAGAAAAATGAGAGGAATCCGAATTTCTATGGCGCGGTATCGATTAATTTCCCTCCATACAAATCGCCTAATGTACATATATATGTATGTATTAAGGTGGAGTGAAAACATATGGAGATTGTTTTTGTTTTTTTTTTGAACGTACCAGCAATGAAAAGTTGCCTTTATAAGAGTTAATGAACCCTACAAAATTTTATGGCGATAGGATGACGTTTTGAACTGTCCCAGCCCCGCAAAGTTGAAATCAATAAGCACGATCTGGTACAAATATGAAATTTTGAAAATTATAAAATCAAAAAACGAAGTATGAGGAGTGATAAACATGGCTAAGCTGAGTATTAAAGTGAATTTTTTTTTTTTTGGAAACAACAAAAGTTATTAAAGGTCAAAGGTTATATTACGCATATTTTAAATTGCAATTACTTAAAAACCACTGAACCGCTTTCGAACATTTGTATACAATTCGATAGGTATTTTTATTCCCTTTAATTTGATATACATTTTATATATGAAAAGTAATACCCCACTGCGGGGGTCAACCCCCTTTTACCCGCCTTACTAAAAATGTACTAAGTCGACTTAGTACAGTATTGTTTGGAAGCGTCGATATGTAATAAACGCTTTTATTAACTCACCAATGCTCTGGTGTAAAACTTATGATTGTTTGAGCAAAATAATGCATCGAGGATAGGAGATTTGTGTAGCCATAAAACAGCAGTAGGACGAACTGGTACCGTCCGAAATTGCCGCATTTTTCTAGCACTGCATCGAAATCCATTTTTTAGGTTTTCTGTTAAAAAAAAAAACTAGCCACCGTTTTACTTTTAAAAATTTCAACTTTATTTTAGATAGTAGTTTATGTTTTGTTTTTATTTATATGTACATACATATGTATGTATGTACATATATATTTTTAAGCTGTGCAGACACACGCTTTTCTACATGATTTTCTTAAAATCCTATTTCTTTAGACGGTGTTCATTAGACTGCAGTATTTCTGATTTCAGTAGCCGACTTTTAACAATTGGTACGACTATTTAACGTTTTTTTTTATGTTTATAAAACCTCTTGACTGATTCTGTTGCTGTAGTAAGTAATTTGATTTTTTTATACTCAGCTGTACGTAGTACAGAGAGTATTATAATTTTGACTACATAACTGTTGTTCATAACGCCATAAAATAACCGAGAGAGATATGGACTTACTTATGTAGTATGTACATATATCAAAATGATCAGGGTGAAAGAAGAAATCGATTGAGACACGTCCGTCCATCCGTTGTCCGTTCGTCTATAAAATCTCTAACTTTCCGCAAAACTTGAAATATTTCGATGAAATTTGGTACACAGCATCTTGCAGGGACCAACTGAAAATCTGGCATGTCAAGCAGTGTGTATGTGTGAGTTTTTGTGTGTGTTAGTGCAATCGGCAGTCGTCGTGCTACACGTTCTTGTTCGGGCTCCCGTTGATGAGAATCAAATCTTTTAGATATTTGCGTCAATCACCCGACACTCACACATATGTATGTATACATTTCTTAACATTCCAGATTTTAAGTGGCCAAGGGCCTTAAGAGTTATATATGTATTATAAGCGATATTTGTGTACTAAAATGTTAAATTATAGTCTGAAAAAATTACATTTCGCTAGCTTAGAGTGCAAACTGTGTAAGTCCACTTTTATGAAAAAGTGTATTTTTATGTAGAACGCTAGAAAAATCAAATACGCACCGCGATAAACAAGTCTGAGATACTTGTCATATTTCTACTCGTTTTTATTCAGTGATACGCAAATTGTGTAAGTCCAAAAAGCGAAAAAAATTGTGTAAGTCCAAAATATTTATATGAACAGAAATTTTTTTTCATTTCGAATTTTTTTTTCTTTTTTGTTTTTTGTCTCTCCTACAAAGTTTTAAAAAAGGACTTACACAATTTGCATTCTAAGCTAGCGATTTTTATCATTTGTAAAAAAAATTGTAGTTTTTTTTTGGTCATTTTAATTTTTGTAAATTTTTTACATTGGCTGTGACCCCCCCCCCCGCCGCAAAATTCTCTAGCTACGCCACTGAACAGTACACTGCAATTCAAAAATGAGCTAACCAGCTTTTATAATAACAGTCTATAAACACACCGCCTTATTTTAGAAAAATGCTTCGGATAATTTCAGAAACAATTGAGATATTACGACGTGACTTTGTACACACTATTTCATCGTTTTTGGTAATACATATGCAAAAGCTATGCGAAGTCGGTTTATACCGCGCCTACTTTTTAACAAAAATATCTCTAAAACACCCTTTGGAACCTTTTATTGCAATGGAAGCATACGGCCGAGTATGTAATGTTCGATTCTGCTCGAACTTATGCGTCCTTACTTGTTTTATCCTCTTTTTATCAAATGTTTGTAAACAGATCTATAAATTAAAAAAAGCTCATATTTACATTTTCATTTGGGTTGTTCATATTATGCACTAAGACGTAAATATCTTGGAACAGTATCTTGTATTTACGTTCAACTCATACCAATTTCTAATACCCAACTGTGTCTATGTAAAGAATATCTTGTTGGTGTTTCGCCATTGCCAAATCTACACCTTTATACTGCATTCAGATCATGACGTTAAAGATGAAACGTAATTTTTAGTTTATTGTAGCGATATGCTAAGCGTGCTTTTGTTTGTCGGGAAGCAGTAAATGTTTTCCATGGAATCCAGAGTTCTGGAATGAAGTGATAACCAAAAAAGCGAAAAATTCAAGTAACTAGAATCGGACATTTGATACTCGGCTGTATGCTTTCATTTTGTGTTTGCCATTGATGAAAGCGAGTGCGCAAAGTTGGGGTAGCCACGTCCATTTTCAAAAATTGTATTAATAATCCGACTAAGCGTATAAATATTATTGTTAGTGCAGTTATACATCTACTTGCGTATAATTGTTTTTGATTGCAGGCGAATCTGCTTTTATTTTTGTGTAAAAAAATTATTTAAAAAAAGCGTATCTGACCACTTTTCAAAATTGGAGGGGCACTGGTCAATTAAATAATGCAGTTCCAAGCTATCGCTAATTGCATCGGACCCTAGCGAAGAATTGTATACACATCTTTCACGATTTCTTACCCCCACTAGCAAATTTAAATAATTTGTAAAAAGAGCTACATATGTGCTGTAAAACTGCGCAAATGCTTCATGCGAAGTGGTTGGTCAAAAAAAGTAAAAAAAATTGCACAAGTCTATTACATATGTGTAGTAACATTAGTTAACAATGCAAACTAGAAAAAATTCTCTAGGATCACCAGAAAACGGTTTTTTTGCTCTCGAAAGGAAAGTCCGAATTCGGTTATGTACGGTTTTGTGAGTATATCCAATAAACCGCAATAAATGTTCCCTCCAGTTCCCGAATAGACGATTTTATCGCCATTTTCCTAATAAATGACGATTTTTTTCGTTTATTATACATTTTTTTAAGGAATAATTGTAATCGAAAAACGGTTATAATCGGTTAGTTCCCCACAATTATTCGCGATTAATAAAAGCGGTTAATTGGTTATTTAATTTTTTTTGCCATCCCTAACTCTGTGTACTAGTACAGCTGAGTATAAAAATTGTTTCGAGCTCAGCAGGTCCATGCCAATCCTCCGCCATACCTGAATTTCTTGGTATTTTTTCAAAATAAATTTTTTTGTAACCTAGAATAATTTATTATTATTAAGTCCACAGTTGGCTACACATATACATACTACATACTGAAATTCAACATTTATTTTTTTTGTAAGATTTCTGAAAATTGTATTAAATGCATTATATCACGTTTTTGTATTGTTGTTTTTTCTTTCTTAGATTAAGAAAACGCAATTTCTTCTTATCATTTTATCATTTCGTTTTATCTCCTGTTTATTTATTCATAAGCCAAAGAACAATTTTACCTTAATTTTCCTTTCATTTTTTTATTTTTTTCATAACCAGGATTATGAAGAAATGATTTATGATGTCACGTGCCAAGTTTTCGCAATGAAGTTCTTTCGGCAATCCAGATACAAGCAAGCGTTCGGGGAAAAAAGAATGTGGATTCAAACAAAAACAATAATATAACCAAGTTCAGTTAACCAAGTTTTATGAAGGTTCAGAAAGTCAAACAACGCGCTTCAAGAGTTATAGCACCTATCCTCTTAGGCTTGGCCGAAGACTATGCTTGGGTAACTCAGCACTGAGTCATGACTCTGTGTCAACTCCCATCAGTGAGCCGCACGCTCAAGCTCACCTCACGATAAAATGACAACTCAGTAGCACACTTGACTCCGTTGACACGTTTATAGCACGTCAACTCAGTAGTATACTCGACTCCGCTGGCACGTTCGATTTCGCCTCTTATTTAGCGTCATCTTGTGCATACTTACTTTATATGGCACTTGGTGTATTTTGGTGGTTTTTGGTATTGGGGTGGTCACCTATTTATACATTTTTTCATTTATTCCAGGTGATTAAGGCAAATTTGGTGTATGTAGGTGTATTCTGCATGAATTGTACTAACTTTCGGACACTAACCCGTTTTTGTATGGACACTTATTTTGGGGTTTTTTCGGTTGTTCCCCTTAATTTTGGTAAATTTGGTTATGATATTCAGAAACTAGATAATTTTTCCCAACTTTTGGACTTTAACCCATTATCGTATGTATGTGCATATATAAAAAGATACATTCATTTGAAATATTGTAATTGATCTTATCAACTAAGTTTATATTGGCACACATATGAATATTTTATTTATCCATCAGATATGAACGTATCATGAACGTCTCAAAAATCCCTAAATACCCTATATCTCAGAGCTACATAGGTCTAAATCAATAATCAACAACAAAAACGACATTAATTAATTAATTAATTTTCCGTATATTTGCCCACCCACACCTATGACTTCAATTATATTATTGATTTATATCCCATTCTCGTACAAATATCAATTCATCATCGGAGCGACTCTTTCACTGACACAGTCTCTGATAGCACACAGTAACACTTTTTGGTTGACAATAGCACGAAAGTAATATGTGCTGTAGCACAATCATGCTGTAACACAAACGTGTTGTAGCACAATCGTGCCAGCTCAGTGAATCGACTCTTTTTAGTGAGTCAGTGCTTATGTGTCAACTCCCAAAAAATCGTGTCATTACTCACCCCTACCGAAGACTGACCAACGAAAAAAAGAAAAGGGGAATGTATGCTTTTTAACCAAAGACAGAAGAAACCGTAAAATAAAGCCACGATTTTTTTGATTGTGTACAATTTTTCATTAATTTTCATTAAATACATATATGTATATTCATTAAATAAGAAAACTCGAAGTTACTCTCACGCCACACAGTGGGGCACCTCCATACAAACCAGAGGCGGGCGCTTCATACAAGCTGAGAAGCCCGGCTTGCGTACATATTTTCGTTCATTTCATTTTACAAATTTCTTTAAAATCTGGTTATTTTACGTTTTAAATGCGTTTACTATTTAAGTTCTCAATAATATAGCCCCCACTGTACATCCGGTGCCTAAAAGCATGCTAATTAAATAGCGCAAATACACCACCAATCCACCTCACAATGTGTATTTTGTTTGTACAGCCAATCGCAACACAGTGAGCATGCTTTAACGTTTCCACACATTAGCTTTTACCTGGCTTTCAAAACAGAATCACATAGCTTGTTTTCTCGCTTTCTCTAAGGAGAAATCAATTGCTTATTTTCATACTTAAATTGAAAAAAAAAAACTAGCAAAACACTTTTTTTTTATTTTTCACATGAAATTTGTATGGGGATGAGAAGCTGGCTTCGGCATTCAACAGTATTCACAGTCATATGCATATTTGATATTTTCGTTTGCATGTACATACTTATGTACATAATTTCTTACATGCACATGTACATGCGAACATAAATATCAAATACCAGATTATAAAAGCGTTGATTGTGATTTTTGGCGACTATTGGCACAATATCAAGATAATTTTAAAAAGCGATGGAAATCAAAATCAAATAAAATCAAACATTTCACGACTTTTGGTAATTGGACCTCAGTTCTTCAAACACTAAAGCACCCATTTTTTAGATATTAGATAATAAGAAAATACACTTGCTACTGCTGAAATTTCCGTCAGTATAAGGAAATTAAAAATACCTCTGTGCTTTTGTGTGAGATTTCCCTATAAGTTTAGCGTCATCAATCAAAACGTGGACCCGGCTGACCCTCGAATGTTTCTGAGCGATATTGGTAGCAATTGGTCTTGATGAGGACTCCAACATACATAGAATTCTTTTAACTGTGATGCCTTGGCCGGGTCTCCAGATATGGGTCATAACGTGGACCCAGATGGTCCTCGAATGTTTCTGTGAGATATTGGCATCAAATGATGAAGACTTCGAGATAGAACTATTTTAATTGTAAGGGCTAGGCCGGGCCCCCAGATATGGGCCAAGACGTATTTAAAAATAATGTAAATACCAGGGCTCTAGATACCCGGGTATCGAGCAATTCGATCTGATAGTTTTTGTTTGAAGCCCGTTTGTTGTTCAAATTCCCGTACAAACATTCGAGCATTCGAGCTTACAAACAAAAAAAATGTGTATCGGAAAAACAAAAATAAAAAAAAACTGCATGTAGAGAAAAAAATAATAATAAACAAAAGAAAAAAGCAAACTTCAAAATACCCGAATTGTTCAAATGCCCGTACAAACATACGGGTAATAAACAAACAAACAACTGTTCGAGCATTTGAACAACAATTGTTCGGGCTACTCGAAAATATTCAAAAAATCGAGAGCTCTAGTAAATACGAACATTTTTATTTTAAAGATGTTCATTGTAAAAACATCAAGAAAAACATTACAAATTTAAAAATGTTAATTTTTATTTTAAGCACTATGAAAATTTGAACCAAAAAATTTCGTTTTATTCCATTAATTTTCATTTTTAATTTAAACATGCTCCTTTTTCAATCCTAAATACATTTTAATTTTTAATTTTCATTTTTAATTTATAAATTTCCATTTTTAAAATAAAAATGACCTGGTTTAAACTGTTCATCAAAATAAAAATTTTATTTTTTTATTCATTTTCTCTGAGTGTACAAACAAAAAAATGTGCATCAAGAAAACAAAAATAAAAAATACATATGAAGACAAAAAATAAACGAGAAAAAACAAACTTCAAATACGCGAATTGTTCAAATGCATACGGGTAATAAGCAAACAAACGAGTGTTTGAGCATTTGAAAAGCATTTATTCGGGCTACTCGCAAATGTTAAAAACAAAAATCGAGAGCTCTAGATCAAAGTCAATGACGGAACGCAATCAGACTTTTAGATAATACAGCAAAGAAAATTACGTAAGTGGCTAATGTTTATGCTTCACACATACATGGGCTTGCCCAGACAATTTATGCTAGGTCCGCCACTGATACAAACGCGGCCAAAAATAGTAATAATTGAGCTAGAATCTTGAAATTCGGAACTTAAGGTTGAAATTAGTAAACTGTGAAAATTTATACAAAATCCACCCACAAAAACGCCCATATAGCGGTATTTTTGAAATTTCAGCATTTTCCTAACTATTACGGCTAAAATGCTTAATTTTGATTAGTGTATACATTTTTGAAATATAAATCAAATGCAGTAATCATTTTGGAAAAGGGGTAAAGCACTGTTTTTAAAGTAAAGCACCGTTTTTAAAGTAAAAATATATGCACTTTTAAGTATTTTATAAGCGTTTATCATACAATTTTCATACAAAAAAATCGCATTTTAAAAAAAATTTATACCAGAAATGAAATTACAGGTTTCTAAAGGATTTCAGTGTTCTAAATCTGAATCTGGAGTCAGATTTTCCAAATTGGTTCTAGTTTCCGAGATATTCATGCCCAAATAGGCAAAAAACACGTTTTTTGTCTCTATTCCCTGCTTAATATCTTTTATGTAATTACTTTCCACTTAAACTCGATTAAACCAGTTGAAAGCACAATCATTACCCTTGAAAACAGCGTTTAGTTTCTTCGAATATCTTAATTACAATTGGAAATATCGATATTTAAGTTTCATCATTTTGACAAATATTCCACATACAAAAAATTAGAACTTTTTGAAGCACACTTCTGGGCATTTTGTATGGGAAAAATGTACGAAAACTTAAAAAACACCTTTTATAAAAAAGTGCATAAAACAGAATGGAGCAAACGAATTTTTACGATTTTTTCACCTGTTTATAAAAGACATTTAGGACTATCAAATATTAAAAAAATTGAAGAGGTCATATTTTGTGTTTTTTTTTTTAATTTGATTTTAAAATTTTACAATTTTGACACATTTTTTTTTATTCCAAAAGAAAAAAGCTGTCAAAGATATGAGTTAACGCTGATAAAAAAAAAAATACCCCATAATTTGAAAGTATGCACCATTTATTGCAAGACGATAAAGAAATATTTGATTATTCGCCTAAATATAAACGTTTTTCATAATATCAAAACTAACATAATTAATGCGCTTACAAAAACGCAGTTTTAGGCGAATGGGAAAAAAATTATAAAAGCAAATGGAGCAAGTGGATTTTTAAAATGAAAATGCAGTTTGATGAAGAATATATTTCTTAAAGCATAAAAAAAACTTGAGGAGGTTATATTTTTTGTTTTTTTAAATTTTTTTATTCAAAGTAGAGCAACATTTTTTTCTCATCGACATTTTTTGTCAATATTTGAAAATTCATATAAATTCAACTGTAAACCCTATTTCTGAAAGATAAGATCATTATCTATATAATGATGTATTACCCGAGTTCGTATGTTAACAATTAAATGATATAGAGCATTTTGTATGAGGTGTGTTCATTGAGAAAAAAATAACCTATTATTTGCTCAACTTTGGGCACCCTGTATGGCTAAATAAAAAGAGACTCAAAAATTTTTATATAAGGTTTTTTATTACAATTTGATGTATCTGTCGATTTCTATTTAAAAAATTTAATTTTGAATTTATTTTTGGCCGCAATCACCCATTATGCGCCATAGGGCACAACTGGAAGCAAAAAAAAAATATTAAAATAAAGAAAATATATCTGTGGCAATTTGCAATAAATATGATTTCGAGTTGACTTTTATATTCGAAAGCGTTTCTTAGCAAATCATAAAAGTCGATTAAAAGCTATGGACGCAAAATCAGTGAGCCATCCACAATGTTACGATCAAATTTTGTAAATAAAACAAAGTGTCATGAAGAAATTTTATTAAGTAAATGCGTCCACTTTGGCTGTTATAGCAAGTTTAATATACCTCTATTGTAAGTTAAGCCTACATGTTTTTATTTATATCTTTTTATTGAATTAAGTTATAAGAATGGGGGTTTTACAGAAATATAGAGTTATAAAAGGAGAATAATGTGGTATATATTAACTCAAAATCTTCCTAAGTCGATTTAAGCGGTTATTGCTTGTGGCCACAGATATATGCACTTATAAGAATTTTATAAGCACTTCTCTTAAGATTTTCCTACAAAACAATCGTCAGGATACTACTGGAGCATACTTTTGGGCATTTGGTATTTGAAAAAAAAATTAATTAAGAAACAAAAACTAATCAAATACGTATAAAATCCTCAAAAATGCATATATTTTTATACTCAGCTGTAGTAGTACACAGAGTATTATAGTTTTATTCACAAAATGGTGGATTGTAACGCTATGAAATAATCGGGATAGATATGGACTTACATATGTATATACCCAATAAATATTTTTCTTCATTTTCAATTTGAGGTTCATTTGAGAAGTAACTATATTGTCAAATATCAAACGTTAGTTATCAAATGCACCTCAAATTTCCCTTGATAGCGTTCTCAAACAAAAACGCACATTTTTAGTATGGGATTTTGGGCTGATTCTCAATTTGATAAATTTCATTTTCATAGATTCTTCTTTGGGAAAAGGGAAGTATAAATGCGTTACTACAATTCAATATATTGTTGAATTTTCCACTATGTGATGGCGATGGATTGAATTTCAGGTTGATGTAATGGTTCGAATTCGGAGGATAATATAAAATAAACTAGAAAAAGGAGAATAAGAAATAAAGATAGCAAACAGTGAAGGCGAAGAAGGCGAGAAGTTGAAGGAGGAGGAGAATATAAAATAGAGAACAGAGAGTGCGTAAAATAAAAATAAACATTTTTAAATTTAAAATTATTTTTCTTGTTTTTACAATGAACATTTTTAAAATAAAATGTTCGTGTTTACTTACATCACTTTTAAATACGTTTTTGCCAAATTTAAGCACGTTTTCATATATTTTTATAATGCTTTTTCCCTGAGTGTACAAACATACATACTCGGTTGGTCCATAGAGAATACTCCATAAATGTGTGAATGGAGTAGTACTCGGAATGTTTGTATAATTATCGTAAGTGAGAAATGGCATAACAATAAAACAAAATAACAATAAAAGTACATATCGTCGTGCCATACGAAAACTAACATCAGATTTTTTTTGGCTGACAAAAGTAAAAAGTTCAAGTTTTGGCCGACGAAAAGTAATAAAATCGAGTTTTGGCTGACGAAAAGTAATAAAATCCACTTTTGGCTGACGAAAACTATCAATTTCGTTTAAACAATTTTAATGTAAAAACAGTATATAATTACTGATACTTTTCGTCAGCCAAAAGTCGATTTTATTACTTTTCGTCAGCCAAAACTCGATTTTATTACTTTTCGTCGGCCAAAAGTCAAATGTTCTACTTTTCGTACAGAATTTTTTTATTGATAGCATTCGCCAGAAATTTTAAATATGTTACGCCCTTATTTTACAAAACGCCGTGACTCGTTGCGTCGCAGTCACTCACGTTCACTCACTTTCACCTTCACCTAAAAGTTGGTATTTTATACGCTTTACGTAGCCTATTTACCACTTTTCTGGGTTTTTCATTTCCTTAGTAATTTTTGGTGTGTTTTTTTTTTTTAATCGAACTGTTTTATTGATTGGTTAACCCTGGAAAATTGGCAGCTTGCAACCCAATAAACATTTTTTTTTTTCATTTTCAATTTGAGGTTCATTTGAGGCACATTTTTAGTATGGGATTTCGGGCTGATTCTCAATTTGATTGATTTCATTTTCTCCAATTTCAAAGTTGGTACGAAAGGGAATGCAATCAATAGATGTATGTATGTATTACATATTTGTACTCTAGAGTACAGAAAAATTGAGGGATAGTGAGAGAGTTTGTGTTATGAGCGCAGAAATGGAATGGAATAAATAGATGTATGTATTAGAGCCCTAGATACCCAGGTATCGAGAAATTCGATCTGATCGTTTTTGTTCAAATGCCCGTACAAACATTCGAGCATTCGAGCTTACAAACAAAAAAATGTGTATGGGAAAAGCAAAAATAAAAAAAAACTACATATAAAAAAAAAAAAATAATAAACAAAAGAAAAAAAACTCAAAATACCCGAATTGTTCAAATGCCCGTACAAACATACGGGTAATAAACAAACAAACAAACAACTGTTCGAGCATTTGAACAAAAATTCTTCGGGCTACACGAAAATGTTAAAAAAAATCGAGAGCTCTAATAGTACATATCGTCGTACCATACGAAAACTAGCATATTTAAAATTTCTGGCGAAAGCTATCAATAAAAAAATTCTGTACGAAAAGTAACAAGTTCGCCTTTTGGCTGACGAAAAATAACAAGTTTGACTTTTGGCCGACGAAAAATAATAAAATCGACTTTTGGCTGACGAAAAGTATCAGTAATTATATACTGTTTTTACATTGAAATTGTTGTTGTTTAAACAAAATTGATAGCTTTCGTCAGCCAAAAGTCGATTTTGTTATTTTTCGTCGGCCAAAAGTCGAACTTGTTATTTTTCGTCAGCCAAAAGTCGAACTTGTTACTTTTCGTCAGTCACAAAAAAACGTATGTTAGTTTTCGTATGGTACGACGATATGTATTACATATTTGTACTCTGATGTGATGTTTTTCATTTACCCGTGCGGGTGAATTTCGCCTGTGCCCTTTGTACAGTCATAATATGCATACATATGTACATACATATGAGAAACAAACTATGTTTTTAATAAAGTTTGTGTAACTTCACAAAAAGCGACAAACAAATAAAATAAGAGTAAGAAATACGGAATCATTATTACACACAATCATTTTCAACTATTATAATTTCAACCGTTAAGAGACTGCTCACGTAAAACAACGAATGCTGATTGAAATTTGCAAACATAGGTACAAAATTTCTTCTTTCCTTGAAACCTTGACATGATGAAATTCGTGAAATGGTACAAAATGCGAAACAATTTTTTTTTTTTCAAATGTGTTGTAAGTTATTCTAAAACTGATAAACAATGTTTCATGAACACTTGAAAATATGTTTATTTTCAAATTATATACATATATGCTGATTCTCAAATTTAGAAACAATATTTTCTCAACGTTTTAGAATTTCTTTTTCAGTGTTTAATGGGAAGTCAACAAAAATAAAAAAAAGTATTTGTTGACATTGTGTGTAAATACATACATACCCAGCAGTATTTGAGGTAAGGAGGTGCATATTCAATAGAATATTCATTATGAAAAATAGCCTGAAAGTAAGTTCAAAATTCATTGCTGAAAAAATAACTGAACACGCAGTGAAGACATCAGGTGTACTGAAATACATGCTATGGAAGTTCTCCCTGCGTATTCAGGCCTTTTTTCCTACAGAAACTCTCCCTTCTCGTTCGGCAGTTTTTAGGTAGTTGATTTTCGACGCCACCTCTATATAAAAACGAAAGGGAAAGTTCAGATATTAGAACTACATCTCTACTGAATATTCAGTAGGAAATATGTGCTGTTTTCCAGATGATAAATACTGCTGGGTATGTACGTGTTTTGTTTAGTTTGTTTTTTTGAATAAAATATAAATAATTGAATTGAAATTGAAATAAATAAATAAATAAATATATGTACGTGTTATCCAATGTTAAAAAATGCATTTGTGTGTTCGCGTGTGTTGAAGAAGCAAGACAAAAGTTAAAACGTTTTTATTGATAACTTATTATTTAAATCAAATAAAAAATTAGTTCAGCATCATATTCGGGTTCGCGAGATTGTAACGTGTCGATTGATACCCCGTTTTTTTTTAATTGGCTAATTTTAGCCGTTGCAAATTAAACCATATCGAATGCTCACTCGAACAAAAGGAAGTGACTCTTTTGACAGTTAAGGTGAGCGTTTTCGTCACTTTGCGTTTTATAAAATACCAAAAACGTAACATACTCACCAGAAAACGTAACACATTCACTTCGAGTCACTTACAGTCACTTTCAGTCACCTAAAGAGATACAAAATACGAACACGACAAAAAGTGACTCTGGGTGACTCGTTGCGTCGCGTTGCGTTTTGCAAAATAAGGCCCTTAGTTTTCGTATGGTACGACGCATGGTATAAAAAATACAGGTAAGTGCATTGTCATTGTGACGCTGTCTTTTTGATTAAAAAGCAGATTTTTGAAGTTTGATCTTATGTCAGTTTTGGAGTATAGCGATGCCAGACTTTTATTTTTTGAATGCGTAGATTTTTGTTTGAAAGTTTGGGTATTTCAGGAATCAAAGGACAGAAAGAGAAAGTGAAAATACTTAGAAGGGGCACTAGTGAGCAGATTTATGGAACTTCCGGTAGCTCCTCTTCGCTCACTCCACAAATCTTCATCCACTCTCCGCGAATAAAGGGTATCGTCGGAAATTGGAAAAATTTTATATCACCGTCAAAAATGAGATTTGGATTAAGAATATAATTCAAAAATCTACCTTGGTTTGAATGTGGGTTTGCAAAATTCCGACAGTTTTTACTGTCTCCTGTAAAATTTGGATGGTAGCGGATACGCGGTATTGCACTTTATGCGACGATATGGAGTTATAATAGATCAATCTTCAAAACCTCCCCAAACTATATACCAGAGTGATCACAAAGCCTAAATTAAAAGTGATCGTAACTACTAAACTAAATTAAAAACTCACCGAGAATACCGGGAAGGAGTTACTTTGTAGTACGGCCAAACTGATATTCCGCGAAGTAAAAATCCGAAATGATCCTTTAAGAATCACTGATGAAATTATCTATGACTGAGGAGGCATCAGTGAGTACTTTCAAATAAAGACTGCTGAATTTTTCATATAAATGGTTTGCTTTTTTCAAAAAAAAAAATAATAATAATAAAAATTGTACTCAGAAGAATCATCAATGATCATTCAGCAGTGAAACAAATTTACTGCAGGATGTGTAATTTTTTCAAATTGAAAAAATTTCTTTCAATTCAAATTGAAAAAATTCGTTACTATGAATACCATGGTTACAATTTATTTTTAAAACAAAGCAGTGAAAAATGGAGGATTTTTATCATTGAGTATGGCAGCACGAAATGTCATAATGTGCTTAATTGTCAGGTGGTTAATATGGCGACGAAAACTTGACGTTTGTTTTACCTGGTATACTTATACCATGGGTACGACGATATGTACATACATATTTATATGTACATATCACACGTTTTATGCAAGAGGGATTTAACTGGAAATTTTCGATTTCTGGGATTTTGCCATATATTTCAATAACTGGGTAGTGCCTTTGAGTCTAGTCTTATAAAATACTCAAAAAGATAAAAATGGCGGAAATAAAAGCGATTTTGTAGTTAGCCGTAGAAGGAAACTATTTGCAATTATAAAAGTTTGTTTGCGTTTTCCAAAAAAAAATTTTTTTGAGTTAAATCCCTATTGAATAAGACGTGCGATATATATCGTCGGCCTCCTGCCAGAACCACGAATGTGCTAAAATGAAAATGTTGGGAAATCGAGTTTTAAAGTTTATTCTTCTCGCAAAATTTGAAAAATTTGTTTCTAATATAAAAGTATATCTGCAAATTATAATCTTGTTTAGCTCGTCGCCCTGATATAGTTTTTATGCTTCTATTCCTTCTAATCATCGAGATTTGGTACATTCGTGTTTCTGGCCCAACAAAAATCAAAAAAAATTCTTTGAAAATAAATTTACAAAAGTAAGTAAAACAAATATGTACATTCAATCCAAATTATATTTTATTTGTGGAACTATTCCTAATATTCAAAATCAGAGTCTTCTGAAAGGTCAGGCTCAGGTAGAGCATCGCGAACTCCGCTGCTAGCATTCAAATTTTTATAAACATTGTGGTATTCCTTTGGAATCGCCAAGGTTTCGCACATTTTATTTAAATCTTTTGCTTTCACGTCAGCGATAGGTAATGTCTCCGAATAAACGGGCGTGGGTATTATTGCGGAGGGCCACCAATATTCAATGGCAAATAAACTACTAAAAATTTTGTTTCAGAATAATTTTTTTTGTAAAAAATGTTGTACAGTTAATCTTTTATATACCGTCGTACAATACGAAAACTAGTACACGATTTTTTGTGGTTGAGGAATACAAGCACTTTAATCTTTTGGTTGACGAAAGGTAAAAATTTTGTTTAAACAACAACAATTTTAATGCATAAACAGTATATAATTAGTCAAATGTGCTACTTTTCGTACAGAATTGTTTAATTGCCAGTTTCGTAAGAAATTTTAAATGTGTTTTCGTATGGTACGACGATATGCACCTCGACCAGCAAATATTTCGAAAGGGCAGTTTCTCCTTCGTTGAAATAAATAAAGTTTAAAAAAGCGTCGTATAGTTGCGTATGAACGTGAAATGGTTTTGGAGAGTTACATGCCTCTCTGATGATTTCCGTTGTACAGCACCATTTTCTATGGTCAGTTTTCGAAGGTAAATATTTGCGCACAAGGTCCTTTGGCATATTTAGCACTGATTGCTAACCAAAAATTAGTTTGCGGAATAGCTTTGTTTTCATTGCGCAATCGGCGAGCTAATATTTTCCGTTCAAGGTGCATTTAATGATTGCCTTCATTCTACTATTATTATAACAATTTGAAGATTAGAAGCGACGTTCGGAAGAGCATAATCCTGAGCCTAACTTTTCAGAAGACTCTTATTTTGAAGATTAAAAATAGTTCTACAAATAAAATATGAATATGAATTGAATGTGTTTGTTTTACTTACTTTGGGAATTTATTTTCAAAGAATTATTTTGATTTTTGTTGGGCCAGAAACACGAATGTGCCCCATATATTTTTAGAAATTTACTTTCAACGATTTTTTTACATTTTTTGTTAGGCCAGAAACACGAATGTGCCCCATATATTTTTAGAAATTTACTTTCAACGATTTTTTTCAGGGACCGTAACGATTATAATTTTTATAAAAAAAATAATTTTTAGTCGTTATAATTTGATTTTTATGAAATTTGATCGATATTTTATGATTTTTATTTTTTCGATCAAAAATAATTGTTATTACTGGATTTAAATTTTTCCGATGAAACTTGATCGATATTTTATGATTTTTATTTTTTCGATCAAAAATAATTTTTATTATTGGATTTAAATTTTTCCGATCATAATAAACTCCAAAAACTTGTTTTTTTTTTGCAAATTTTGTTCTCAAATAGAACTGCGCCAATGTTGGCACAATAGTCAACTTCAAGCCATCAAATATAGGATTCACTAACGTTTGAAAAAGTTTGCTATGATCGGAGAAAAAATAAAAAAATATTGATT
This sequence comes from Urophora cardui, assembly GCA_960531455.1. Taxonomy (NCBI): domain Eukaryota; kingdom Metazoa; phylum Arthropoda; class Insecta; order Diptera; family Tephritidae; genus Urophora; species Urophora cardui. The sequence continues at coordinate 113,321,814 of OY482672.1, forward strand.
AAAGTTGATCGGAAAAATTTAAATCCAATTATAACAATTATTTTTGATCGAAAAAATAAAAATCATAAAATATCGATCAAGTTTCATCGGAAAAATTTAAATCCAATAATAAAAATTATTTTTGATCGAAAAAATAAAAATCGTAGATAATGGTTATTTAAAAATTTAAAAAATAAAAATCTTTAGAATAAAGATGATCTCATATTTGGATAGAATGTGCTAAAATCATTGTATCGGCATACTTGCATTTTATTGTTAACGAAGTTTTCATAATGATTTTTTCATCCGAAGAAATGAAAATAACGATTAAAATCGGTCCCTGATTTTTTTACATTTTTTGTTAGGCCAGAAACACGAATGTGCCCCATATATTTTTTGAAATTTATTTTCAAGGAATTTTTTACATTTTTGTTGGACCAGAAACATGAATGTGCTTCATATATTTTTTGAAATTTATGTATTTTCAAGGAATTTTTAACATATTTTGTTGGGCCAGAAACATGAATGTGCCACATTCGTTTTTCTGGCTTAACTTTTTATAACTGTTCTACACATTCGTGTTACTGGCATTGAAAATTTTGGTGGCTTCCAGTGCACAAAGGTACTGGGGGTTTTACTAAAATGAAGAGCATGCACAGATTGATCAGGAAAACCGCTTAACTCTAAATTGGAAAAATTGCACATTCGTGGTTCTGGCAGGGGGCCGACGATATGTACATATGTATGTACCTACGTATTGCACAAACAATATTCAATTACTAAACGCATGCGATCGTTCTTCTCGTTGAAGAAAAATTGATCGTTATGTCAAGCAACATCCAAAAAAAGTAAATACATTCATACATACATACCCTGCAGCGGAAACGTGAACTGGTATGCAAGTAAACTAGTTGATAAACTGGTAGGAGACGGAAAAAAACATACCAGTTTGCTTTCTATTAGTTGTTCAGCTGGTATGCAAAAGACAAATTGGATGTGTTTCCTCGATTTCACTACGGCTTAATGAAGCATTTGGTATAGAGTTTATTATGTTCATTTTTACTTATATGAAATGGTATATTGCCTTTTGTCTGAATAAGTCCTAGGAAAATACTAGTTGACTACTTATGTTTTCCGATCCCTCCGGTTTTTTCATTTTTATTTATTTATTTTACTTATTAAATATTTTTTTACATTTTTATAAAAAAAAAAATTAAATTAAAAAAAAACTTTATTCACCTGACTCCGACGAGATTCGAACTCGCGACCTGCTCGATTCGAAGCCAGACGCCCTACCATCGCACCACTTGTGTTGAGCATGTCAAAAGCTGCACTTCAACTGTATATGTGAACTAACTTTTTTTTGGTATGTGTTTGACTGGTATTTAACTGGTATGAGCTGATGCAGAGGAAGACAATTGCCATTTCGTAGGAAATTAACACATGAAAAATACCAGATGTTTACATGGGAAATTTACAGTCGGGCAAGTAGTTGACTGTACTCTGCAAACTGGTATAATTCTAGATTGCAACTGGTTACTTTCGCTGCAGGGTATATCTACGGTAATTAACGAAATATAATCGGCGGGCTCACAATAAATAATAATAATCTTTTTTGTTCAAATGAGGCACATACAATGTAGGTACATATGTATGTATGTATGTATGTATAAAAAATTGTTTGCGTACAAATTGATACATACGCCAAAATAAATGCATTTCCGTGATTGATTACATGAATTATATTTACGTATGTACATATGTATGTATAAGGAGTGCCCTTAAATTCATACAATTCATTTATCCTATCTACATAGTTATGTATATGCTTATTGTTGACAAATCAGGTCTAAAAAAGGAGTACGCTGGCAGCGCTGCTTCTGTTATGCACTCACTCTGTCTGCTCCTAACATTAGCTTTGTTCAACAACTTTACTTGCAACAAGAGCACCAGTGACAAATTAAGAGTAAAAACGAGTAAAAGAGAAAATTATCAACCAAAGTTATTGAACACAAAATCGTAAATATTTGCAAGTAAACAGCTGATGCGCTGTTTTCACAATTTGATTTTTAGGTTAGGTTGTGATTGAAATGTTTGAAATTGAAAATGAATGTAAATATCTGAATTAGGAAGACGAAAATCTACTTTGGATATTCCACAACATCGTCAAGATTCCTTTTTGCGCTAATTTATTTAGTATGCAATTAGAAATTTGCGATTAAAATGTTGGCATATTTCCAATTGCAATTTTTGTGAACATATGTTTTTTACGCTTCTATTTTTTTAAAGCTGCAAGTAGTTGCAAGTGAAAATTTTACTTGCAACTATTTTCAACTCTCTCGAAGTCTTACTCTCCCAATTTGGGTCTCTTTTGCAAATTTTTTGGGTTATTGAACATACAATTCGTAACTATTTGTAAAACCAATTAAAAACTTTGAGTTATTGAACAAAGCTATTCTAAGGCCGATACCACACAATTAGCGGCAAAACGGCGAGTTCGAGCGGCAAGTGGCTTATTAGCAGATACGGGCAGAGAATGTAAAATTGTATGTCTTGTGATGCTCTGTATTTCCCCCCTAACGTGCTTTTGAGCTGTAAAGTAGAAAAAAAAATAAAAACATAAAAAAGTTGATTTTAATGCCCAACCGGCCTTCACTAAAAACGTTGTAACTTTTTTTTGGGACGGAGTGACCAAAATTTCTTTTCTTGAAAATGAAGCCTGATATTAAGCGCATAGACTGCTGATTGGTGTTTTTTTTCCTAAACATAAGAAGAACGTGAAAAAATCGGGGAAAAGCTCGATTATTTTCAAAAAATTAACTTTTAAGTTATGCCATTTTTGAAACTTCAAAAACGGACCACTACATCTTGTTGCTAAATAAGTTTCCTAACTAATGTCAAAAAAATCAATAGAATCGAAGCATTGGTTACCGAGTTACACACAGAGAAAAACTATTTTACAATCAACTCAGAATCGCATATAACCCAACTTAAAACTTAGGTATAATTTACTTACTAAGTTTTTTCGTCATCTTAACGAAAATAATTTTGTAAAAAATTCAGCAAAGTAATTTAGTAAAAAATAAAAGTAAAAAAGGTTAACTTAGCCAAAACAACTCCTATTTTGGTAGCCAAAGTGCTTGGGTAATAAATCACCTAAGCTTTGTTTTCCATGGTCGGGTACAAATTGTGTAAATACTTTGGCGAGTTATACAAGTTTCTTGTGCCCCATACACATTTTTTTAACTAAGCCAACTTTGTTAGATTTACTATAGCTTTTTTCTCTGTGTGTATTTAAAAAAATTAAAAACCGTTAAGAAAATTTTGACCGCGAATAACTCGCTATTATCACTATTAAAAACGCTTTTGCGATCATACTACAATTTTTATTAGCTCTCAAAATTGATCCATAAACCATACAATATCAAAAAATCGATTTTAGGTGGCCCACTTGAGAAAACTTGACTCTACTATAAATTCGCATAGTTTTAGCACCTAATACATTTCTTGAATTAAATATAACTTCTACATTTTGTCCCACCCGTTACAATTTTTAAAACCCTTTTTTTTCTTTAATATATCGCCCGTTTTATGCAATAGGGATTTAACTCGAAATTTTCGATTTCTGGGATTTTGCCATATATTTCAATAACTGGTTAGTGCCTTTGAGTCTAGTCTTATAAAATACTCAAAAAGATAAAATGGCGGAAATAGAAGTGATTTTGTAGTTAGCCGTAGAAGGAAACTATTTGAAATTATAAAACTTTATTTGCGTTTTCCCAAAAAAAAATTTTTTTGAGTTAAATCCCTATTGCATAAAACGTGCGATATGTACATTAAATGAGTTTTTTTTGTATGGGATTTTTTAAACCTTCTCAGATCCTCCCTCCGGCAACGGAATATGAAAATAGGTTGTTTTAGAGTAAGTAAACTGAAAAAAAAATTTCACTTTTCCAAAAACTGGATAGAGCTACACCGAAAACCGCGCAAATTCCCAGAATTTCAAGGTATGTTTAGATTTATGTCTGAAAAGTTAGGATTTTGCACGAGAAAAAAAATTGATATCCATCCATACGTAGAATTAACCACTAAATCGAATGGCTTATTCAGTTTTTGGTACACTATCCAGGGAAGGTAATATCGCGGCCTAAAGTGACCATTTTCTTTTTTTTTCTCATGAATCTTCAATTTCTTGCCCTATACTCTTCCCGAAAGCGGACATTATTTTTTAACTAAATCACATGGTAGGCTGCGTTATTTAATGCGCTTTCCATAAATGTATAGCTATTAAAAATGGAATAATATTTGGATGAGTTCATCAAGTTTAAGTGAAGTAAAGTCGGGTATAAAAGGGTAACATACCTTAAAATTTCTAAATTTCCGATTTCGGGAAGAGTATAGGGCAAGAAGTTGAAGATTCATGAGAAAAAAAAAGAAAATGGTCACTTTAGACCGCGATATTTTAGCAAATATAAAATTTCGCGTAAAATTGTCCCATCCGTTACGAAAGAATCGCCTCTTTGTGAATGGCTGAAAAATTTAACAGAGGGAATGGATAAGAATTCTGATGAATGTAACTTTTTTTTGTTTTAGTTATAGAACACAAATTTGCATCTTTATAGCCGTAGTTCAATTTTTCACTTCATAATTCCAAATAATTCTTTTATATGTATATACGAGTATCTATACATATATATGTACTTATTATGTATATTTGAAAATAATGTGAGTTTATGATTTTATACATACATATAATAAGAATGTCCCTAGTGTTTTTATGCATTTACAAGTAAGAAATCTTGCGAGTAAATATACATATGAACATATCGACTAAATCAAAGAGCGTTACAACTCAAAATTAAAAAATTTTCAGGAGAGGCAAACAACTTTTTAATTTTTATAGGCAATGATATGGGAAAAGGCCACGTATAATAGATAGTTATTTCTCAGTTAAAAAAGACTCTGATGGAAAAGATTTTTTGACAGCCGCTAGAGATATATTCTGTGTACCAATTTATGAAAGCAACCCGCTTTCGAAAAATTTTGAGTTGTAAGGCTTTTTGATTTAGTGTGCGATATATATTCTTGATGCATATTTACACACTTAAATGCAAGTTGACTTAACCTCTGTATGAACACCTCAATATTTATATGCAAAGCAACATCCGACCTGTCCGGGTAGGAATTGCATACATACATATGAATGTAAATATCTACATATGTAAATAATGTTACATGCCAAAAAGTTTTATGTATCCTTTTATTCTACCCGTGTTCAATAACAAAAAATTTTTACGAATTTTTCCTCCATATGAAAATAACAATTTTTATGAACAGAGCTGCTGTTAAAAATAAAAAAAAAATAAAAAAATAAATTTGTTTTCTTTATATGTACATATGTACATGTGTTACATAAATAAACGAAACAAGGCAAATTCATTCATATGGTAATGGTAAGTGAACAGCTGACTTCTTCTTCCTCTCGTTTTTAACCCGCCGTGTACAGAAGAATGTCAAACAAAGAAAAATTTTACTTTGAGTTTAACATTCTGATGGACAAAAACTTAAAGCGAATCGAGGCGAATATTGCCGAATTCGCCCTGCCATTACCATAATGAATTTGCCTTGAACGAAACGAAATTCAACTCTTATCATTGAACGTAAGTATTTTAATAAATTCGGTACACATATTCTTATGGGAACTGCAGAGATTGGTATTGAAAATGGGCGAATCGCATGGGCATACATATGTATGTATGTATATCGAAAAATATGCAATATGTGTTAATTCGTTAATTAATAAAGCAATAGTGACGAAACTTCATACATCCATTGGAAACGTTGTCCTATAACATAGTATAAAAAATAAGTACATACATATTTTCGAAAATGGGTTTTACCACGTTTAGTTTTTAAAGATCATATTTTTAAATATTTATGAGTCATACATAACTCAGTAACCATGCGAGATACCTCGAAAGAAATTCTGTAGCCTTATGTACTTGCTGAAGTGTGCAAATATAATTTTGAAATTTAGCGAATTCTGTTTATATATACGCCTGATTTAAAAAAAAAATATTTATAAAACTCCCTTCAAAAATTCGTAACATGACATCTCTATACCTAAAAGTTTTATAAAAAACTAGCTGACCCGGTAGACGCTGTTCTGCTAAAATTTATTCCTATGAAAAGTCTTTGATTACCGTGTTGCTCATCATTATCTTAGAGTCCACTTAATGACTGCGAATAATAAAAAAAATTGTCTATTCTCTGAATAAAAGTTAAATAGTTATATTCGCCGCGACAAACCTACTTCCTCCGATCCCTATCTCTATCTCAGTCTCAGTCTCAATATCAATCGCAATCTCGGTCCCTATCTCTATCTCTATCTCTATCTCTATCTCTATCTTTATCTCTATCTCTATCTCTATCTCTATCTCTATCTCTATCCTATCTCTATCTCTATCTCTATCTCTATCTCTATCTCTATCTCTATCTCTATCTCTATCTCTATCTCTATCTCTATCTCTATCTCTATCTCTATCTCTATCTCTATCTCTATCTCTATCTCTATCTCTATCTCTATCTCTATCTCTATCTCTATCTCTATCTCTATCTCTATCTCTATCTCTATCTCTATCTCTATCTCTATCTCTATCTCTATCTCTATCTCTATCTCTATCTCTATCTCTATCTCTATCTCTATCCCTATCCCTATCCTTATTTCTATACCTATTCATATCTATCGGATTAAGGAATAATTTCACACAAAATTTCATACAAAAACTCGATTTTCGATTTTTCCAATTTCCCACATTTCTGGAGGGATTTTCAAAAATCCTCTCCTCGAGTATGCGAATAACTGACAAAAAATTTTACAAAAATCGGCCCAGCCGTTCTCATTTTATGAAGTACTATACATTTTTTACACCATTTTTATATACATACACATATAGATTTTGATAATGAAAATCTCGTGGCTCTTCCCAATTTATGCTGCACCCACTTGATATACATCTTTGAGTTTGCATCTTCTGCAGAGCTTAAGATATTTGGACTTATGTATGTATTTGAAATTTGCGAATTGACCCGAGTGGGCACCAACGTTAACCAAGGTGTTTACACAAGGGTTAAGAAGGTTTGTGATTTTCATCAGAAGAAAGTGATAGCGTGTTTAACGTTCCAAATTTTAGAGATGTATTGAATTTTATGTATGTAAGAGGTGTGTACATACATATATGAGCCCTAAATGAGGGAATGTAAATTTCTAGAAAAATAAGTAACGACAGATCTACATAGGTTGTCAACCATGAGAAGTGTGGCTTGATTTTGGCCGCGAGTACTAAAATAATTGTATAAAAAAGATAATTATAATTTAAGTGCATTCTTTAAAGTGCAAACAAATGGAATGGGTGGTATATACAGAGTACAAATACAGTTGGGAACTTAACATAATACAGTTTTTTTTTTTAATTAATGCCAATTATTTTTATCAGAGAGATTACACAGCCCAACAAAAAAAGTCGATATTTTGGTGCAGCCCTGTTTGTAGCTGCATTTGGTAGTATTCGATACACTGATAAAAAAATTTAAATAACTTTTTTTAATCCTACGTGTAGTTTTTGAGATATGAGCCCGCAGGGCTGCACCAAAATATCGACTTTTCTGTTGACCTGTGTTATTATTGTAAGAGAAAAAATTTTGGCAATTGACAATAACTCTTGAAGTCTTCAAATATGTTAATGTCAATGTTACGATTAAATTTTGTAAATAAAACAAAATGTAATGAAGAAATTTCATTAAGTAGATATAGTATACATATGTATGTACATATATTTCAGTTGTTATAGCAAGTTTAATATACCTCTATTGTAAGTTAAGCCTAAATGTTTTTATTAATATAATTTAATTTAATTAAACTTGAAAGAGTTTTTAGTGCTTAGCACGAAATTTTTATTTTTAATTCAATTTTTAATTGTTGGGGTAAGTGGAAAAAAATTCAACAACTATTTTCAGCGAAGGTTGAGTGTATAGCTATTTCAATCCCCGGTGCATCCACTTCCGAAAAGAGTGCTGATGATCGAAAATGGTTTTTCGTGAAATAGCTATACACTCAACCTTCGCTGTAAATAGTTGTTGAATTTTTTTCCACTTACCCCAACAATTAAAAATTGAATTAAAAATAAAAATTTCGTGCTAAGCACTAAAAACTCTTTCAAGTAAAATTGTTAACGTTGTTTGGTATATACATAAAATAAATACCAACAACAATGTTCATTGCGAACTGCCTACAACAAAAATTCAGCACGTTTGTGGAGAATATATGCAAAAGCATATACACACTAACGTTAATGTTGAAAATGAAAAAGGCGAAAGTGGGGAAAATCCAACAGCTTGCACAGAGTCTCAATGGCCGAGTGTGTTCATCCGTTGGGTCATTGCGGCTGAAGTTGGAATGGACTCGGGTTCAATCCCCGGTGCATCCACTTCCGAAAAGAGTGCTGATGATCGAAAATGGTTTTTCGTGAAATAGCTATACACTCAACCTTCGCTGTAAATAGTTGTTGAATTTTTTTCCACTTACCCCAATAATTTAATTAAGTTATAAGCATAGAGGTTTTGCAGAAACATATGTAGCGTTTTAAAAGGAGAACAATATGGTATACATAACTCAAAATCTTCCTAAGTCGACTTAAGCAGTTTTTTTGTTAGTGAGCATATTTTGAAAGTGACCATCATTTACCGTCATCAATGAACTTAGTCAATCAAGACATATCCGTCTGTCCATCTGCTGTCTCTCTGTGTGAACGCAAACTAGTCCCTCAGGTTTTGATATACCCGATTGGAATTTGGCATATGGGTGCCTTTTTATGTGCAATTGACCATTTGAAAAATCGGACAACTATATGATGTCGGTTTTTCAGATATTTACTTATTGGAGTATAACTTATCGAGATGAACCACTAAAACCTGTATCTTTTTTGTGTAATAAATCAAATTAAATCAGACAATGTAGCATGTCATATACGCCATTCATGGAAGGTATGAAGTCTTTTGCAGGGCAGGAAGCAGCATTTGGTATTGAAAATATGTAATATCGGACCATAACCACGCCCACTTTTCCTATGTAACATATGCATGTAGTATACCGATAAACACACAGAATACAATTACTCATTCAATAATATACATACATAGCTCGAGTGATGAAATTTCATCCATTATAAGGAAATAAATTGACACTGGTCTGCAAAAAAAAACCTCCTTATAGAATTGATGATTGATTTTGATGGATTATGGGACGCTGATTGCGAAAATAGTACTCTAAAAAATCCAATTGCGCCAGGTTATAAAGTTATTTAGTAAATTTTTTGGCCAAAGTACCCTAGGCCTTTCTAGTTTTTAATTCATATTTTTTTTAATTGATTAAATAAAGAACGTAGTGAATGGTTGCATTAGACGTTAATGAGTAAGTTCTCATAAATATTCTCATAATTATTGACCCTTAAGACCTCATTTCTAGTAAATGTAATATTTTTTCGTATAGAAATTAACTCAAATCGTTAGAAGAGGGTTAATGAAGGTAGATGATTTATAAATTTTTTTAAAACGAAGGAAACCCCGGCTACTTTGGCCAACAGATTTCGTAGGATTTTTCGAATATTATTTTCGTAATGAGCGCTCCAACTCCATCAAAACCCTCTCCTTCCCGAATTAAGAAGCAGCTGTAGAAAAAGCCAAACTATGGTTTTTTCTAGAATATTTAGTATTTAAAATGATCCTGCATTAAAATTTTTTTCATATCTATATTTCAGTGGGTGGCAGGGGTTGGAAGCCATATGGCTACTTTGGGATTGGATGCATACAAATTTAAACATATGTATTTGGTAGAATGAAGTTTATCATATACCTTAGAACAAAATCCAAATAAATGTAAATTTTTTAAAATGCGCCTGACACCGCCCGTTTCTAGGGAAGAGCATCTATGAGACTTCGGACCCCATAACTCGACAAATAATTGGGATATTATTACGAAATTTGGTGCATACCCTTTCTTCACATATGGTAATCACGTGCAAAAATTATAAATTTTTAACCACGTCAACTTTTTGAAAAAATATTTTTAAAAACCCTTTTGGAATTTTTAACGTGACATCTGTGTAACTCAAAGTCATAAAGGGATGGAATTTTGCACTAATACGAATATTTATAGATGCGCTAGCTCTGATGATAGATACAAATTTTGAAAATGGGCGTGGTTATGCCCACTTTATGCTGCACCCTCTTAATATAAAATATACCGTGTTCCCATCAAACGCAAACAAACAATTAAAGCGCTTGAGCTTAGCTTCCTTATTTTTTACTATTAAGTTCTGCTTCCTGATTGAACACCAACCAATTGCAAGTTCGCAGATGTTTTGCTTAAGCAGAAGCGGTACCGTCCAACACAGAAATGCGATAAGCCTACGGAAATGTGGTTTTCACAATTTACACATGCACATACCCACAAAACAAATTGTTTCGATTTTCTCGGTAATAAGACTTTTCTGAACAAAGTCGAAAGTATTCCGCTACAGCTTAACGATTTCGCTCCAATTTCGTAATGAGAAGTCTGAAATTCTCTGAAAGTAATTTTTTTTGATCGAAGTCGACATTCTATCGCTCTATATTAAAGATTTCTAAACGATTTCGTAAAGGATAATTCTTAATTTTGAAAAAAACCAAAAATAAAAACAATTTAAAAACACATTTCAAAAGAAAACGAATTTGTAAACTGCTGCAAAATGAATAATTAGATAAGTAAATACAACAATTGGTGCACTATTGTTGCGTCTCTACGATGACACGGTCGTGTGCTCTTGGATGATCAAGATTTGGTTGCGAAGTTATATTGGTGCTGTTAATCAGGTAAGTTGTATCTCTGATTTGTAACAGAAAAAATTGCATAGGAAATTTTCAATTTCTAAACAATTTCACAAAGATTAAATCGAAGAGATTTCGTAACGATAAATTCGGTTCGATTTAGTTAAGAGCATTTACGAAATCGTTAAGACTATTTATTTACGAAGTCGTGTCAATCCTCTCATAGAAAAATCGTTACGATTTCGAAACTAAATCGGTTCCGATTTCGGAAAACTTTTTCGATTCGCCGTAACGATTTCGAAAAGAAAACGGAACAAATTGTTTAGTGGGTACATATGCATATGCAGAGATCTGCATGCGATATATTTTTTGTGACTTAGAGTATACTCATAAAAATGCGGTGGGAGTATGACCTCAACCGCAAAATATGTGATCATAACAAACACCGTATTGCATTTTCTTGCTCGATTCCTGTATGCGGTAGTATGGATATCACAACACCGCAAACACCGAATACCGAAAACACCCAAATGCAAATACATACATATGTATGTATTTACAATGTTGCCAGTGCAATTTTTTGTTTGTAATTTTTACTTTTTTAGGAATTTGTAATGAAAAATACTGTTACATAATTACAAATGCATTTTAGCCAAAGAATATAATAACAATAATAATAACCCACGCCCTCCAATCCCCCCTTCCGCACGAGAGGCGCATCCGCATAACGTACGGATAATTTTTTTATGCCGAGTCGTGTTGAAAGGCTGTAGTTTTTTTATTAAACGGTTTTATTTAGCTCACCCCGTTTGTTTTATTTAAGTATTATTATTTATTCTTGGGTCAAATTTAGTAATTCAAATTTCACCCTCTTCCTGTCAACCGATTAATCTGAAATTTTGTACGCGTGTATAACCCCGATGACAATGCAATATTATGAAAAAAAAAATTCCGATAGGTGGCGCGTGGGTCGCTATATTTACAAAAATCGCATTTATGGTCCGATTTGGCTGAAATTCGGAACATGTATTACTACCTTGAAAAGAAATATTTTCTTTAAAAAAAAATCCGCTTGGTGGCGCGTGGGTCGCTATATTTACAAAAATCGCATTTATGGTCCGATTAGGCTGAAATTCGGAACATGTATTACTACCTTGAAAAGAAATATTTTATTTAAAAAAAAATTTCGCTAGGTGGCGCGTGGGTCGCTATATTTACAAAAATCGCATTTATGGTCCGATTTGGCTGAAATTCGGAACATGTATTACTACCTTGAAAAGTAATATTTTCTTAAAAAAAAAATCCGCTAGGTGGCGCGTGGGTCGCTATATTTACAAAAATCGCATTTATGGTCCGATTTGGCTGAAATTCGGAATATGTATTACTACCTTGAAAGGAAATATTTTCCTAAAAAAACTTCCGATAGGTGGCGCGTGGGTCGCTATATTTACAAAAATCGCATTTATGGTCCGATTTGGCTGAAATTCGGAACATGTATTACTACCTTGAAAAGAAATATTTTCTTAAAAAAAAATTCCGCTAGGTGGAGCTGAGATCGGGGTAATTAAAACTGAAAATCCTAATTATGGACCGATTTGGCTGATATTTAGCATGTGCATTACTTAAATAATTTACAATAATGAAGCACTAAATGAATTAAACAGAATGCGAAATAAAAACTAAAAACTAGAAAATAGAACTGCCTAATTATAGTGTAACATTACAAAACAAACATTTTAATCAACGATTGTAGACAATTGACGTGCCTCCCGGTTTTATTTTAGTCTAGTCTATGCAAATGTTTATAATTCCCACGACCAGTGGCGTAGCTAGAGAATTTTTCGGGGGGGGTCACAGCCAATGTAAAAAATTTACCAAAATTAAAATTACCAAAAAAAAAACTACAATTTTTTTTACAAATGATAAAAATCGCTAGCTTAGAATGCAAATTGTGTAAGTCCTTTTTTAAAACTTTGTAGGAGAGACAAAAAACAAAAAAGAAAAAAAAATTCGAAATGAAAAAAAATTTCTGTTCATATAAATATTTTGGACTTACACAATTTTTTTCGCTTTTTGGACTTACACAATTTGCGTATCACTGAATAACAACGAGTAGAAATATTACAAGTATCTCAGACTTGTTTAGCGCGGTGCGTATTTGATTTTTCTAGCGTTCTACATAAAAATACACTTTTTCATAAAAGTGGACTTACACAGTTTGCACTCTAAGCTAGCGAAATGTAATTTTTTTAGACTATAATTTAACATTTTAGTACACAAATATCGCTTATAATACATATATCAAACTCTTAAGGCCCTTGGCCACTTAAAATCTGGAATGTTAAGAAGTGTATACATATGTGTGAGTGTCGGGTGATTGACGCAAATATCTAAAAGATTTGATTCTCATCAACGCGAGCCCGAACAAGAACGTGTAGCACGACGACTGCCGATTGCACTAACACACAAAAAAACTCACACATACACACTGCTTGACATGCCAGATTGTCAGTTGCCAAGGGCCTTTAACTATACTTCAAAAGTAAGTCTTATATTCTCTTCTGGAAATCTACGCGCATAGGTAGATTTTCAAGTTTTATACGCCCAAAATTGAAGTTTGTAAAATTGTTACAATTACAGAAAAAAAAACATACCCACATATTGGAAATAGAATGGGGAACAATAATTCATCGCTTTTTTCCCGACCCCATACTCTGCACTTGCCCCAGATGGTCGTAACTTAGCATATCTGAAGTTAATTTTTTTGTTTTTTTTCTTACATATTTTTAAGTGCTAGTTTTAGCGTGAATATTTATTATTTAAAGCATTTCATTTAAGTAATCGTGATGAATCCTAAAGGTTCAAGTAATTATTAACACTTTTCAATAATATCCTTGGTTTCCAATAATTCTAAGTTTATAGTTTTAAGCTTTTAAAGTTGGGATATTTAAAAAAAAAATTATCACTATTTTTCATGTTAAAAATTGGTTTTGTTATGTTGCTCTGTCAGACTCAGTCAAATTAACCCTCGGACATGATATCTAGTACAATTAGTAGTTAGCCGACAAAAAATTACGTCGTACAAAGCCGCACTTCACTACTAGATACAGGGTTTTTCATATGTACCTACAATAATTTTCTTTTTGTGCTTTATATTTAATTTTAATGTTTATATTTCTAACGCATATCTTGGTTAATGTAGGTGATGCTCGAAAGTAACCCAGATATTTAGCAGCGATTATTGTTAACTTTTTAGGTAGTATTTTTTTTCCAATTTTTCAAAGTTAAGGAAGTACTTATCATAAAAAGGGGCTAAGAATTATAAAGCTACATTTTTTAGAAGATTTTTGAGTATGCAATTTTGCGTCTCATTCAATTGTGATATAATAATATGCAACATTCAACTTTTTGAAAAATTTCATTGGAACGGTCTCACGTACATATAACGCAAACACCCTACAGAAAAAAATTACTAAAATCAACGGAAACTTTTACAGCATTGAGAATAGCACTTTTTACACTAAAATTGGTTGGCTACATAACAGTAAACTTAGAAATCTCCTCAATATCTTCTATAAATTCTGGCCGCGCTTTGAAATTTTTAATCCACTTTTAGAAATTTCTACGATTTTTCGGATTTTTCCATAAGCTTAGAAATCCTGCTTAAGGCGATTTTTATTGAAAAATTGTTTACATTTTTAAACGAAAATAAGAGAGTCAAATTTTCGACAGAACTGTTTGAAATAAATTTAAAAACTCTGGCGTATGATTTTTTTTTGAGTCACTGTATATATTTTTCAATAAAATCGACTTTTAACTAGAGCCCTAGATACCCGGGTATCGAGCAATTCGATCTGATCTTTTTTGTTTGAAGCCCGTTTGTTGTTCAAATGCCCGTACAAACATTCGAGCATTCGAGCTTACAAACAAAAAAAAATGTGTATCGGAAAAACAAAAATAAAAAAAAACTACATACCTATAAAGAAAAAAAAATAATAATAAACAAAAGGAAAAAACAAACTTCAAAATACCCGAATTGTTCAAATGCCCGTACAAACATACGGGTAATAAACAAACAAACAACTCTTCGAGCATTTGAACAACAACTGTTCGGGCTACTCGAAAATGTTCAAAAAAAATCGAGAACTCTACTTTTAACACAAATTATTAAAATTTTGCATTAAACAAGCAATTTGGAATAGATGTACACAATAAAATATTTTTGGCCGCATAAAACTTGAAAATCTACCTATGTGCTACGGTTATAAATAATAATTTTCTTATATAATTTAGTTTTTTAATATTCCATTTTGACAGACATTAAGTAAAATCTCAAGTTCAGATACTCTTATACATTGCATATTTATTCCCATTGTAGTTTATACTAATATTATTTGATTAAGATGATAAGTAATTGAAAGAAAACTTGAAATTTTAATAATTGGCGTTACTTTTCTGTTATTAGCATGTTAATAACAGCAATACCGTATAATAATTGTAGCGTTTGTTGAGCCGTAGGGAAGTGCAGGAACCGTAGGAATTTTACCACAAAAGAGCGAACATAAGTACAAAGAATGTAAATTGTGGTAAAATTCCTGCGGTTCTTGCACACTCCTACGTCTCAACAAACGCTAGAATTATAAGTAATACTTCGTGAAAAAGCGCTAAATTTCGAATTACCAATTTCGAAAAATTACTATTCTCATTGATTTTTCCTGAAAAAGAAATGTATGCTAATAAAGTCAAAGATGGTTTTATGGTCAAAACGAATCTTTCGGGGGGGGTTTTGTCCCCAAAACCCCCCCCGTTACTACGCCAATGCCCACGACTGTATCTATTTTATTATTTTTTGGTTTTTAGTACATTTATCTTAAACATTGCAATGTATGTATAACATAAAACCGTTTAACTTAAAAAGTTTTATTAAGTATTTTTTTAGCGTTGAGTTCTAAAACTGCTCAGCTACAGAAATATATCATCAGTTGAATAAAAAAGAAATGAAAGTAATAAGATAAGTAAAGAAGTGCAACAGTATTCTAATAATTACATGTTAAGTGAAGATAAAATATTATTTCGAATATGGCAAAGGAAATCGTAAGCATCAAATAGGCTGTACAACTATCTGTAATTGAGACATAAGTATCTATACAGAAAAACTACTCAGGATTGGTTTCTTTTTAATTTTTTCAAGTTTTGTTTACACATTTTTTTTGTGTGTGACATAATTCTTTATTTTCCAGTAGTTTTTGAGCCATTTCCTCATAAAGAAATCCCCTATAATTTTACATATCGTTAAAGTACGAAACCGCGTATCGACCAAACACAAACCGAGTAAGTGACAATTCGACCAAAAATGAAATTTCGTTCCTGGGGTCCGACCCCATCCAACAATTCTCCTGTAGATTGAAAAGAGATAAATACGCCCTCAAAAACAATTTGATTGTCATTTAATTTCAAAGTAAACGAAAATAGTATTTATTTGAAAATTTATTTTTTTTTGAAATTTGCATTTTAAGTTACTGAAATAAAAAAAAATAATGAAAGTCAAATGGCAGGATAGTTGTGTATTCCATGTTATAAAACGCCATTGCGCAGTATACTTTTTCTTTTGGACTTCTTCTTCCACGAGCAAATTTGCCTAAATTTAAAATTTTTATTTCCATATCTTTTTTATTTCAAATATTATTTATTTTATAGTTGTCAAATTAAAAAGAATTTTCAGAAAAAACTGCAGAATGCCAAAAAAACTATCGAAATACCAGCTGGCTCATTTCTTTTTAACTGGTATTTTGCTGCTATTTCGTTTGCTTTTTTCAATATGGCTTGCTCGCTTGCACCAACACAAAAGTGTATTTGAACATATTCTTGGGGCAACAAAATTTTTATAAATATTTTTATGGGCCCGCCAGAATGAATACTTTTCCTGCAATATAGATTCGTTTAACTGAAAAGTTGAAGTATTGTCGATCAGCATTCAAATACATACATATACATAGTTCAACTATGTTTTCAGTTATACGGATTGGTAGATTGACGGAGAAGTATTCATTCTGACGGCTTTGGTTTTCGAAAATTAAATTATTTGATTATTTCATTATTGAAGATTATTTCATTTTTTTAAAAAAACTGCTACAAAAAACAAAGCGCACAAAAATTAGAAAAATTTGATAATAAGTTTGCTCTGTATCCTATAATCAGACATACCTATGCATGCATGTAAGTGTGTAGAAACAAAAATTAATTTTCAATTGTCTATACCTTTTCAGTGGGTGAAAAATGTCTGGCAACACTGAATAGTATACAATTAAACAAATGCGGTGTTTGCGGTCTGCGGTGTAAACAACACTCAAACACTGTAACATCAACACCGTTAATCAATGCGGTGGAGGTGTGTTTGACTTTTGGGTATTTATAATTTGAGCCACTCAAAAAATAAGTATTTTGCGCGCTTGAGGGAATGCCGTGCACCGCAACAGATCTCTGGTATGTACATACATATATGTATATGTACATATATTGGTTGTGCTAATTCTTTTTCTGCTATTTGCAAAAAATCTAAGCTTTACTTTCGATCAAGTGGAACTCTCTCTCAATAAGAGTTAATGGTGTGTTCTGGAGGGATGTCGATGTAAAGGTATATGTACATATGAAAATTAAAATGTGTTGGCAAAATGCAACCCCATGAAAATTAGAAATCTAGCGCATAAGCTGAGTACAATTTGTAGTTACATTAGCGGAGCTTAAGTGTACGATCGCGCGAGTACTTTTGATGCTGGAAGAAGACCTAATGTGATATGATTATTATGGTTCAAAATAACAACTAATAAGATAATAATGAAGTTTCAAAAAAAAAGTAAATGAAGTAAAAAATATGAAAAAATTAATAATTGCAAAACTCACAATTAAGTATAATTAAATTCATACCTACCTACATATGTATGTACATAAATCGGTGTATGAGTGCAAATAACGATATCATATTTCTAATTCACATTAATTGGTGGCATTAAGTACAAAAATATTTTAATTGTTTGATTAAGTGAACAGAACTAGAGAAATCTGTGGCAGGCATAAAAATTATAAATAGGTAGCCGTAGTTAAAATTTCTGCTTGGATTGAACGTGAAATTAAATTGACAAAAATTGTTGGTATCCGTTTTTTGAATAGGGACACTATTTTAAGATATAGCTCCCATACAGCCAATTGTTCAGTTATACACATTTTGGGGTATAACTTCCACATTTAAACAGATTATGACATCCCATCTTGGCATTTTCAATAACATTGTTAATTTCAATAAGATTAGTATAAATACTGTAAGATTTCATGGTATTTGCTCTTTAAATGGAGAAGCTATAGGTACCCCGAAATCTCTATATCTGAACAATCGATTGTATTGGAACTACATATATCTTATAATAGCCCGATTTGGCCGATTCCGACAAATGATCAATTGTGATTAAGAATACTCTAAATTTCAATCAGATATTTCAAAAACCGGGGGAATAAAAAAGTTCGCGTGGCTGTGTTTTTGTGTTCCTTAAGCTTCTCAACACAAACTTAAAATTTAGTGGCAGACATTTACAACTTTTTTTCGACCCTATCTAATGTACATACATACATACATACATTTATAAATGTGTCATCTTTAATTAAAATAATAATTTAAGAAAATTTCTGCGTATTTTTAAAGCTGAACAAGAGGCGGTATAAATACGGACAATATCCTACAAAAGATCAACAACTGAAAATAATCTTATCGCAGTTTTATGTAAATTCGCAGGTCTTATGTAAATCACTAAATTAAATCAAGTGAAAATACAAAAAGATTAAAAAGAAAAATGTTGGAATTCGATAAAATTTTGGAAAAATGTGGCGACTGTCACCGCTTACAGGCGCTCCTGCTCTTCTTATTTTGTATTATAAATTTATTATCCGCATGGCATTACTATTCACAAACCATCATTAGTTTTGTGCCCAAATATTGGTGAGTTCCACGTGCATATGTACGAATCGACGCTTCAAAACAATAGTGTACTAAGTCGACTTAGTATAACGTGTCTTAATTTGGATGCCGTCAAATTTTGGTATCAATCGGACAATCCAATCAAAATTTATAAGCAAAAGTGTATACTCTGAAAAAAAAAAAAAAATACCCGTAGTTAAACCAACAACTTTCGGCTGTTGAATCTCCGCCTTTGATTCAACAGAAAAAGTATTTGTTTTTGCAGCAAAGTTTTTGATCCAACCAAGGCAAATTCATTATATGCAAGGCAAATTCATTATATCGACGGCTGAGAATAAGATCGCCCTATTTCAAAAATTGTTTCAAAAACGCCCTATTCCAAAAATTGTTTGAATAACGTCCTATTTCAGATTTTGCTTCAAAAACGCCCTATTTCAGAGAAAATTCCATATATATTTCTCTGAAATAGGGCGTTTTTGAATAATTGTCTGAAATAGGACGTTTTTGAAGCAAAATCTGAAATAGGACGTTATTCAAACAATTTTTGGAATAGGGCGTTTTTGAAACATTTTTTTGAAATAGGGCGATCTTATTCTCAGACGTCGATATGGTAATGGCAGGGCGAATTCGGCAATATTCGCTTCGATTCGCTTCAAGTTTTTGTCCATCAGAATGTCAAACTCAAAGTCAAATATTTCTTTGTATGACGTTCTTCTGTACTCGGAGAGTTAAAAACAAGAAGAAGAAGAAGTCGGCTGTTCATTTACTATTACCATAAGAATGAATTTACCTTGGATCCAACAATTGATTAGAAAACGGGCGCTGTTGTTTCGAAAACTTGCTTGCTTTTAAAATTTTTTTTGTGAGAAAACTTTTTTTTGTGAGAAAAGCAACAAAAACAATAGTGATGGAGAGAAGATGAAGAAAAGGTAAAGAGAAAAATCCTAAAAAGTTTATTTTTAGCAGAAAATTTTTTCCAAAAGTCTCCGTTGTTAACTTAAAGGCAAAAGTATTTGATCCAACAGTTTCCGTGGTTGACTTAAATCAACAACGCTCGCATCTTTGAAACAACAACGGAGCGTCGTTGGGCACATTTTAACTGCGGAAAGTAGATGGTTTAACGGCGAAAGTCTCTAGATTCACAACATTTTATTTTTCAGAGTATATAATACAACTCGAGATTCTTATATCACGTTACATGAATAACACTACATACATACATACATATGTATGTACCAGGCGCGGATCCAGGATTTCGGCAAGGGGGGGGGGGGTTTTGAAAATTTCTTTTTTTGGAAGATGTTTTTTAAGGGCAGACGCTGCACATAGGTAGATTTTATGAATTTATGCGGCCAAAATTGAAAATTTTAAAATCGGTGCAAATACAAAATCCAAAATCGCTCTACGTTTATAATAGACCGGGCGATAATAAACCGGTCTTCTCTGCTTTTATTGACAACGGGGGTTTCCCTGCCGCTAGTCGAAACTTATTATTCTCTCACTTTTTCGATTTTTTTTTTTACGTGTTTTAAGTAACCCATTTTTAAACGTCAATATTTTCAGTTTTAAGACAGTTATCAAAGTAAACATCATGGATTCGGGTGCTTCAGGTAAATATCATTATTTATTGAAGAAATCGTCAACCTAGCATAATAAAAGACCCACCATTTTGAAGCTTTCAAGCATATCGGCCTTTCTTGAAAAAATATTGTTAATTTTTTAATTCAAAAGCAATTTAGTTATATTATCGCCTCCGATCGATTACCCGTCAATTTCTCTACGGAAAAATGCAAAGCCAGAAATTATCAACAATGGATTAAAAATTGGCCTATTTGGAAAATTACCTGCTTTCGTATTTTTAGTGTTTCCAATTTTTCAAAGTCAAGGAAATACTTATCATAAAAAGGGGCTAAGAATCCTAAAGCTACATTTTTAGAAGAGTTTTGAGTATGCAATTTTGCAGCTCATTCAATTTTAATATAACAATATGCAACATTCAACTTTTTGAAAATTTTCATTGGCTTTTCGGAAATTTTAATTGGAACGGTCTCACCCTACACCCTACAGAAAAAAACTTCTAAAATTGACGGAATTTTTCACAACATTGAGAATTTCACTTTTTACACTAAAATGGGTTGGCTACATAACAGTACTCTTAGAAATCTCCTCAAAATCTTCTATAAATTATGGCCTTGCTTTGAAATTTTTAATCCACTTTCAGATATTTCTACGATTTTTCAGATTTTTTCTATAAGCTCAGAAATCCTGCTTAAAACGATTTTTATTGAAAAATTTTCTATATTTTTAAACTAAAATAAGAAAGTAAAATTTTCGACAGAACTCTTTGAAATAAATTTAAAAACTTTGGCGTATGATTTTTTTTTTGAGTCACTGTATATATTTTTCAATAAAATCGACTTTTAACTCAAATTATTAAAATTTTGCATTAAACAAGCAATTTGGAATAGATGTAGACAATAAAATATTTTTGGCCGCATAAAACTTGAAAATCTACCTATGTGCGCTGGTGAAAATATGGACTAATACCACCTACTATTATTATTCTATATACTAGTTGCGACATTTCCCGCACCTTAAACACAACAAAATCAAAACCCTCCAAATTAACAATATCTAAATAACATGTATAACGTATGTATGTATATTTTTGCATTGGTACGTGCGAATGAGTATCGTAGGGTATTGGTCATGGTATAAAAAATACAGGTATGTGCATTGTCATTTTGACGCTGTCTTTTTGATTAAAAAGCAGATTTTTGAAGTTTAATCTTATGTCAGTTTTGGAGTATAGCGATGCCAGACTTTTATTTTTTGAATGCGTAGATTTTTGTTTGAAAGTTTGGGTATTTCAGGAATCAAAGGACAGAAAGAGAGAGGGCACTAGTGAGCAGATTTATGGAACTTCCGGTAGCTCCTCTTCGCTCACTCCACAAATCTTCATCCACTCTCACTTGGTATGGTGGTGTACATACATATCGCCGTTTAAAGTGCAAAACCGCGTGACATTTTTGCCAAAAATGAGATTTCATCAAAAATACATTCCTGGCGTCCGTCCCCATCCATTCATGCAACAATTTTGAGATTCACACAACGCAATGCCAAATAATGACACAGTTTCAAAACCGCTTTTTTAAAGGAAATTTTTCGAACCAATACTGCGAATAATAGGTGTTATTGCTTTATAACTGTACTGTAATGTACTTATGTCGATTATACTTTCATAAACACGAAATGGATTATAACTTTGCTTTATTGAAAAAAAGTTTTTACGTACGCCTGCAAAACCGCCTATACGTCACTATTGAACAAAATAAAAGACGCAAAACCGCTTATAAATACATAAGTAAGCCAAAAAAAATTAAAAACTCACCGAGAATACCGGAAAGGGGCTACTTTGTAGTACGGCCAAACTGATATTCTGCGAAGTAAAAATCCGAAATGAATCTTTTATGAATTACTGATGAAATTCATCTATGACTGAGGAGGCATCAGTGAGTACTTTCAAATAAAGACTGCTCAATTTTTCATATAAATGGTTTGCTTTTTTCAAAAAAAAAAAAAATAATAATAATAAAAATTGTACTCAGAAGAATCATCAATGATCATTCAGCAGTGAAACAAATTTACTGCAGGATGTGTAATTTTTTCAAATTGAAAAAATGTCTTTCAATTCAAATTGAAAAAATTCGTTACCATGGTTACAATTTATTTTTAAAACAAATCAGTGAAAAATGCCATTAATGGAGGATTTTTATCATTGAGTATGGCAGCACGAAATGTCATAATCTGCTTAATTGTCAGGTGGTTAATATGGCGACGAAAACTTGACGTTTGTTTTACCTGGTATACTTATACCATGGTATTGGTGGCAAATTGATCATCAATTTCACTTACCCTTGCATTTAAAGCCAAAATAAATAAGAATATATGTATGTAGTACATTTTGGTTATACATATTTATATTTTTAATAGAATTTTTCTTGTTCTTGTTTTTATATACTCAAATTTTTAAATGATTAATTTAAACAAGAATTCCGAAATGCCTATGAAAAAGGCAATTTCTCCAACGATTCAGACATTTCTGACTAAATTAATTCTGTACAATCCCGATAAAAATAGGGATAAAAAAAAAGAAAATAAATTTGCGATTTGGCAATTTGCGAATAGTATTTGACAAATTTGATTTTATGCACGTGCGTCCAAAGGTACCTACATGAACTTTTTTCGCATGTAGGTACATATTTTGGATGTTATGTGGTCCAACCATTGCTTTTGGAATGATAGTTTTCCTTGATCAGTTTGGGAAATTTGGGCGCAGAATCTATAAGAGCATTAATTTGGGATCTATGATAAACCACAAGGGGGGTTTGAACCCCCAAAACCCCCCCCCCCCCGCCCCCCCCCCCCCCGTGGATCCGCCACTGGTATGTACACATATTATGTATGTAATAATTCGGTTTCTTATTTTTATTTAAGAAATTCTTACAGTTCAAATGTTAAGTAATAACTTTTATATAGTTCAAAGAATTTCAATTTTTGAGAATAACAGGAAAAATCTTGATTGAAGCCATTGCATTCATCATAAGTAAATTTAATTGGATATTAATTGTTATTTGTTTTTATTTGATATTCACATTATACTGATATTCACATTAGGTGTGTCGATGGCTATGCAGATCCGATGGATGCTTACGAAATCGCCAGGAAGCAGGTGGGATCATCATGTCTGCCGCACCGCTTTACCGCTAACGACACTACCTCGAACACGAATCACTTGTATATTACAAATGCTTCACTAACATGTCAGAAATTTGACTATGATTACTTTATGGGCTATAAAAGTTTTACAAGTGAGCTGAATTGGGTATGTGATAAGGCGTGGCAAGCAACACTGGGCCAGTCAATGTTTTTTGTTGGTTCCGTGGTGGGTAACTTAATCTTCGGCTTTCTGGCAGATATTTTAGGTAATCTAAGAAAATCCTTTTGTCATTTGAAAGTGTTACTTTTTTTCTCTTAGGCCGTCTTCCAGTTTTAATCACAGCGAATATAATGGCGATGATCGGAAATACCCTGACAATATTCGGCACATCCTTACCGACGTTCTCCCTTTTTCGGTTCCTCTCGGGAATGGCAACGGACAGCAACTTCGTCATGATGTACATTATATGTGAGTTATATAAAAGCAAATATATGTATGTACATATGTATCAGAGAGGGGGAACTAACGACGGCGATTCTCTCGATTGGTCCATCATCTCGGATTCGCTCATCGCTAACCTGCTGTCAAATTCTACACTATAGAATCTAAAGACATTTACATACGTACATACATACATACATATATGTATATATGTGACAGGGATGGACATTATTCAAATTTTGAATAATTCAGTAACGAAAATATAAAAATACATTTTTATTCTTCATTCTTAACTTCGTTAATTACAGAGCCAGCGGCTGCCGGACGCGGAAAAGTAATCGGTTCCGACTCGGTTCGATATTGGGTTCGGTTTTTAAATAGTATTCGGTTCGAACTCGGAAAAGTATTTGGTTCAGACTCGGAAAAGTATTCGGTTTAGGATTTGGGAAAATATTTGGTAAAATATTCGGTTCAGATTCGCAAAAAAAATTCGGCTAAGTATTTGGGTTCGGAGTCGGGAAAGTATTCGGAAAAATATTCGGTTGGGAATCGGTCAAATACTTGTGAAACCGAAAAAAATCGTTTACTTGTATGACCTGCAGGAATAATTTAAATAACGTTAATAAAAATTTATTCTTTATTCAAAATTATCTGAATGAAATAAAATTTTATTTTTATTCAATCTACTTTGGATGAATAATAAAAAATTATTCTTTATTCAAGGGCATCAGAATGAAGAATAAAAATTTATTTTTTATTTGAATAAAAATTTATTTAAAACCGCTTATCCCTGGTATGTGCATATATTTGTATAAACAAAAGGGATGAATGCAAACGGAATTTTTATTCCGAACTTCAAAAAGGAAAACACATTCATCATTCCCGAACAGGAATTAAGGCTGATATCAAAAAGTGTTATTCTAGGAATGGGAATGGATAGATTAGATTCCTGGATGAAAGTGTTCTCTAACAACTCGTATGTATATGTACCCTGCAGCGAAAATAAGCAGTTGCAATCTAGAAATATACCAGTTTGCAGGGTACAGTCAACTCTTGCCCGACTGTAAATTTCCCATGTAAACATCTGGTATTTTTCGTGTGTTAATGTCCTACGAAATGGCAATTGTCTTCCTCTGCATAAGCTCATACCAGTTAAATACAGTTTGTATGGGTCAGGGTATGGGCCGCTGTGGTGCAGTGGGTAGAGTGCTCGCCTGCTATGCCAGAGGTCTCGGGTTCAAACCACGTTCCGAGCCAAAGACCAAAACAATTTTTCTAATTAGTAAAAAATCCAATTATTGGTTTTTTAAGAGCAGCGGTCACCTCTCGGCAGTGGGCGGCATACCCTCCGAGTGTATTTCTGCCATGAAAAAGCTTCTCACAAAAAATGCATTCGCCGTTCGGAGCCGGCATAAAACTGTAGGTCCACCCAATTAGTAGGAAAAACAAAAAGGAGCGCACCTCGAATTGGGAGAGAAGCTCGGCCATAAAACTCGTCAGAGTTATAATAGCGCCATTGTATTATATTACATTATGGGTCAGAAAAATAGTAGTAGCATCTACATCAGCGAATACCAGTTTAGGTATGCAAAAAAAAAAAAAAATAAATTTTGAAGTCTATTTATTTCATATGTAATTCATTATATTCATTCATTCAATAAAAATAAATATTGCTTATATATACATAGGTGGCAGTTCAGTTTTATAAGCAAAAATAAAACGTAAGATACATATTCAGTAATTAAAAAACAAAAACAGACACATTGTATAAAAATTCAGGCACTCACGAATCTTAAAAATATTTCTTAAATTAAATAACTAAAAAGTTTAAAAACAAAAAAATTAAGCCACATATTCAGTAATTAAAAAAAAAACTCATTATTTAAAATTCAGGCACTCTGTTTTTTTGTTCAATTGCAATGCTTTTCCTAGCTGGACTTCATCAAATTTCTTTATACTGGATAAAATAAACTGGTATGATGCTGCCTTTTGGATACCAGTTGATAAACTAGTATTTTGATAACTAGTTTGTGGTTCAACTGCATTTAGCTGGTATAATACTAGACAAAATAAACTGGTATGGTATTGTCATACGAATACCAGTTAATATACTACAATTTTGGCATACTAGTTAGCTGTTTCGCTGTAGGGTAATTATCAATTTAATTAAATTTTACAGTTATGGAATACCTCCGCCCTTCACTACGAACTGTCGGCCTTAGCATCTGTATCGGCCTTTTCTACTGCCTCGGCTCAATGGCTGCACCATGGATAGCTGTCTTGTTGCAAACTTGGCGAGGTTTCCTACTTGCCACCTCATCACCGCTTGCTATTGTGCCGCTTTTCTATTTCATCGTACCCGAGAGTGTCCAATGGTTGCTTTCGAAAGAAAAATACGATAAAGCTGTTAAATGTTTGAAACGTGTGGCGAAGATAAATGGACGCGAGGTGGAAGAGTCTGTTTACACCGAATTCATAGATGAGTGCAAACGTAGTCAATTGCATACGAAGTCGAGTCCAAATCTGTTTGGCCTATTTGCAACGCCACGTTTACGTCGAAATACGTTGATATTATTTTTTAAATCGTAAGTCAAATTTGCTTTCTACACCTTTTCAAGTTTAAAACAGGGCTGCATATTACGTTAATTTTTTATCAATAACCGAAACAAAAATTTGTTTTCACTTCTACTTTGAAAAATTTTATCGTTAAATGCTTAACAATAAATAATACTGTTTTGATAATTTCAATCTCAATTTTCAAAAATCACCAAAAAATTACGTTAATAAAAAAAGAGAAAATTCAAATTGGAGTGAAAGGAAAATTTCTGGAGCACATTTCATTCATATTCTTCCATAAGCCTGATACAATTTTTTGTTTGATATTTTGTTTTTGATGATCAACGAAACAAAATAATTTTGATAAGTTTTATTTGATACTAGCACATACACGTCCCGCTTCGCGGCGACGAAAAAAGTTTTTACATTTAGCTTTCCGGCTACATTTACATTTACCTTTACCTTTATTTTGTTTATAAATGCTCGAAAAAAAAACGTTGTAATTCTAAAGATTTACGCTGTTAAATCAACTACTTTCCGCAGTTGAAATGTGCCCAACAACGCTCGGTTGTTGTTTCAAAGGTGCGAGCGTTGCTTATTTAAGTCAATAACGGAGATTGTTGGAAAAAATTTTCACCTAAAAATAAATTTTTGTTTGCATTTTACTCTTCATCTTCTCTCCGCCCGGGTCCCTCCGCTTGTTCTCCTATTCTTCTCTCCTTCTTATCATTCACTGGTTGCTATCTTTATTTCTTATTCTGATTTTTCTTCTTTATTTTATATTCTCCTCCGGATTCGAACCATGACATCAACCTGAAATTCTATCCAATCATCACATAGTGGAACATTCAACATTATATTGAATTGTAGTAACCTATTTATACTTCCATTTCCTAAAAAGGAATCCATGAATTATTTGAATCATTGTAAAAACAAAATTTAAAAAAATTTGTTCTCATTAGTTTTGTTTACAACGGAAACTGTTGGGTCAAATACTTTTGCCTTTAAGTCAACTACGGGGAGAAAATTGTTGGTAAAAATAAACTTTTGTTTGGATTTTTCTCTTCATCTTCTCTCCATCATTATTTTTTTTGTTGTTTTTCTCACAAAAAAATATTTTCTCACAACAAATTTTTTAAAAGCAAGCAAGTTTTTGAAACAACAACGCCCGTTTTTGAATAAATTGTTGGATCAAAAACTTTGCTGTAAAAACAAATACTTTTGCTGTTGAATTAAAGACAGAGATTCAACAGCCGAAAGTTGTTGGTTTAACTACGGGTATTTTTTTCAGAGTGTAAATATTTTACAAAAAATCAGTTTTATAAATTAAATCAAGGCAAATTCATTCATATGGTAATGGTAAGTGAACAGCTGACTTCTTCTTCTTCTCGTTTCTAACTCGCCGTGTACAGAAGAATGCAGAAGATTGTCAAACAAAGAAAAATTTGACTTTGAGTTTGACATTCTGATGGACAAAAACTTAAAGCGAATCGAGGCGAATATTGACGAATTCGCTCTGCCATTGCCATAATGAATTTGCCTTGAATTAAAGTAAACAAGTGAAGTGGAAATTGTCAAAGTGTTAATTGTAGCAAGCATCTGGAATTTCACTTTGCTTCAAGTTTTTTCTATCAAAGTTGAAGCAGACAAAGCCAATTGTGCACGGGCTATTATTGAATATAATTAAATAATATAACTTACATAAATATGTACCTACATGTGTCTTCTACTTTTGAATGCATGCATACCAACATGTAAACACCGCAGTATGGTCATCACTTTGTGCTACGATGCAGTTTCGCGCAATGTCCAAGGTCTCGGTATATCACCATTCATCATGTTCACGTTGAGCGCCACGGCAATACTGCCGGCTTGCATTCTGCTGATCGTGTTGCAAGATCGTATCGGCCGCAAAGCGATGGCATCCATGTCATTGTTATTAAGTGGCATTTTTATATCGGTCACCGGAGCAATACTCTTTTGTACGAATCGCAGCGGGGTCGAGAAGGGTAAGTGGACACGATTTTTTGTGACCAATAAGCAAAAAATTGTTAGTTAAAGAAAAAACCCGTTTCCCCACTTTTATAGATGTAACATTGGTAGTGGTTCTATCGGTCATTGGGCGTTTTGGTGTAACGGTTGCTTACAATTCGGGTGCCCAATATGCAACCGAACTGATACCTACTTGTGTGCGGGGTCAAGGTGTCGCTGTGGTGCATGTGATGGGATATGCTTGTACGTTCTTTAGTTCCTATATATTGTATACGCGTTCCGTCTTTCAGCCAATGCCAGAGATTATTCTGGGTACACTTTCACTTTTTGGCGCCACATTGTGTTTGCTGTTACCAGAGACGTTAAATCGGTGTGTTCATATCTTTTGCTTTGAAGTTAAATACTACGATCTAGAAGTATACGTTTTTTATTCACTTTTTATCAACCAAATTGTTCTAGAACTTTACCAATTTCCCTTGAAGATGGTGAAAACTTTGGAAAAAACGAACATTGGTACAGTTTCAGCTTTTTGGACAAACGCACTCAGTCTGTGGACGTTTTAGCCGCGAATGTGACATCACAAAATATTCCTATGTGATAATACAGCTGAATATTTTTATGTAGGAAAATCAATTCACATGGTACCTACATATGTATGTATGTCTTGATTAAAGTTAAGTGATGAAACAATGTAAATATATGTATGTTATAATTAAGTATAATAACCAGCGCCCTACCCTTTCTACATGACCTACGGATAATTACATATATTTATTTATTTTTCTTGCTGAGCCGTGCTGATAGGTATCTGCATTTGGAAGATTGTTGTATGAAAACTGACTACACCGAGTCTTTATCGATCCCCTTTGATGGTCAAAACCTGATTAATCACTTCTGAGTTAAGACTAAGATTCGAAAATGAGTCAGACCAGCGACTGAAAAGTGATTTTATTTTTTGTCATATAGAAATCACCTAACTGAGCCTTTTTTGATCCCCTTTGCTGATTAAAAAACGAATTTATCACAAATTGATCATGCTAAAAACTTTGCTTTGTTAGAAAAAAAAAAAAAGAAATTTTCCCTAGCCAGCCTAGTACATAAGGCTATCCTTTTTCAAACAAAATTTCAGAGAATTTTATATTAGATTTCGGTAATGATGGTTGCGAATGTTGTAGAGCAGGAATATATGGAAGTATATGTTCCGCGCTCCCGTATATAAGAGTGTCAAAATGCGTATATGAATTTTCATAGGAGTTCATTTATGGATTGAAATTTTTTTATCTTAAACTCCTTATTTGCTTAATATCATTTTATGGTAAAAATCTGGTTCAAAATTTCCAACCAAAATGTGGAGTAAGGGTGACCGTGGAAGCTCTTTTTGCGATATTGGTAAAGGTAAGGTTTCGGGTAGAATAGTAAGGATAGAAGATGGGAAAGAAATGCGGTTGTAAAATGACCGAAAAAAGATTGCAAAGGCAATCGAAAGTGATCAGAAAAAAGAACAAAAAGTACCTCAAAAAGATTGAAAAACAATCAGAAAACGATTCAAAATTACCAAAATAAAATTCAAAATCGAAAAAAAAAATAAAATCGAAAGGGAATCAAAAATGATTAAAGTACGATTAAAATAATACTCGAAAACGACTCTCCAAGAATTGTTGAACGTAGGGTACCATTTTCTACCGCCGAAAGACTCTTTTATGATCAGAAAATGAGCGCATTTTTATTATTTTAAACATGCATAGGGATCGAAAAAGAGTGGAATATGATCAAAAAAATTCATAAAACGCTATGTGGGGTCCCTCCCAACATTTGGAAAAGCGTTTTCTCGTCTATCTCAAATAAGTAATGTCTAGGGCACTTTTAGACGTTATTCGAAAGGCAGTCAATATTTCACAAAAACAAATATATGACTACTTGGTGTATATGGAGAAGATACTTTCTTTTTTAAATAGATAGCTGCAAAAAAGATAAAACAATTTTTTTATATCTAGAAAGCAAAACACTCCTTACGGGATAAAATTCAAATATATTCGCAACACCACCGAGAAGAATTGCGAGCCAAATCGACAGATGCATTTTGGTTTACATACATATGTACATGCAGCAAGAATTGTGAATTATTTCGGTGAAATATTTCCATGAATTAGTTGAGCTAATAAAGCATGCCACAATGGAGGTTATTTATCGGATTAGTAACGCTTTTCTAAAGAGCATTGATAACATTACGACATTTGGTAGGAATCCTGCCAGGTGATTATAATAGAACTAACGGATAATTTATTAGATGGTCTATAATATAAATTAAAGTTTATCTCACATAGGAATCGATTTCGAATGACAAGTTGGCGCTGTAGAATGTAACTGCAATTTATCATTATGTGAGGGGCCTAGGGGTATGAGAATACCGCTATTTAGTCTATAGTTATTTATTCACTAATTTTGATAAACTGAATGAACGGCTTAAACGACTGATTTTCACGAAGATGGCGCTGCGTGCTTACAACTCTTATTAGTGCATAATGAAAATGTGATGAGTCCTTTAGTTAGTGTTAAATAATAATATAATTATATTAGTGGTGTTCATCTAAAGTGATAAAGTACTAAATTATTAAAATTTATCAGTTTATCCGCATTTCTACATGAACGCACCATCGTAAATAACACTGGATCACAAAATGAAATTTGTTGTCTGTACTTTGGACGCAACTATCCTATCTATATGTAAAGTCGGTTGCTGATTCCGAAAATCGGGTTCATTGGCTTCCAAAGTACAGACAACAAATTTCATTTTGTGATCTAGTGTAATTAACGCTTTTGTATCTCGCAGACGACACAAAGAAGTTAATCCTGCAAGCGTCGTATTGGTTTATCTGTGCGTAACTTTTTTGTCCCTTCTAAACGACACTTGGAAGACACTTCCTGAAAACATTTAAAATGGATCGTCAAAATCAACAATAAGGAAACATTTTTATACAAATTCATTATTTATTTATTTTAATTGGTATATTTAATAGAATATATACATATCCTTTCAGTCAAAAAGACGTTAAGAGAAGAAGGAGGACGCGCGAAGAAACGGAAGGGGTTTTAAGTTGTTACTTAACTCGCAAATCCGAGTTTGAACACCCCAAAAAGAAAAGATTGGCATATTCCCACGTCTTAGAGGACATGGTTTCAGTGGGAATTACGGTAAGTGATATAATCAAGAATAAAAATAGAATCTTATTCTAGGATTTCGAAAGAACACTATTGTGCTTGGAGTCAAGATGCGTCTTTATCTCAAACATCATCGTCCTAATCACCATCGTCGTCTTCATCACAATTATCTCCACCACCAAAAATCACACCCAAAACCGCACCTATTACAATCATCCCCGTCGCCACTGTCATCCATCACATCGTTTATCCGTCTCACAAAATCTATCCACACGCAAAAGGCTTTCAGCTCGAGGAAGGTATTACGAAGGAAATTTTGAAGGCTAAATTTGGAAAATGCCTCGAAATAGAAAAAAGAAAGCTAGATCTAAGTACTAGAGAAATTCGCAAATAAATAAGTAACGCTTTTGTTCTTTCCATTAATAAACATATTTAATTTTTACTTGGAACGATTCTACCGACATTCATTAGTTACATATGTATATGTATGTACATAGAAATTTAAATAAATTTTAAAAACAAGCCGCTGTTTTTTGTTTCCTTCAATAGCCCTGTGCGATTAGTCTCGAAATAGATTTGTCCCGGCCTCCTCTCTTTCGGGTACATTTACTCCTCAATTGTATCTGGAAGGGTGGAATAATAGGGTACAACTTACATTCGATATCCGATTGGCATAAAAGTGGAGTAGGCTACCTTCGTACTCGTTCAAGTCTAAAAGGGTACAATTAGTCTTCACATAGGACATGCTCAAACAAAAGGGAAAACTTCGTTCCATATAAGAGACCCTTGCGATTGATCTCGGATACATACCGAGTTAGTCGATTTTTTTGCAGGGATAGTGTTAATGAAAAAAGTCAAATTATGAAAGCTCACAGTAGTGTTGTAAATAAATCACAATTTAAAAAATTCCATATCTTAATAATCCCTAATAAAAGCAGGTGGTGCATTCTTTTGCAGGTTGCTTACAAAAGATTGCCACTAATATAAGGAAAAAAAATTATTTTGTATGCAAAATTTTAATTCATTAAAAATGTGGTTTGAATCAAATAAGGATAAATTTTAATAAAAAATATCATAAAGTTAAAAATATTTTTACATTCTGGAGTAGCCAAACTACTACAAAACTGTCGAGTAGCGGGCACTCCTAGTCATAGTAATTATGTTATCCGCATCGAGTGCGTTCAGACAACCATCCCAAAATTCGCTTTGCGTTCGTTGAATTTTTGTGAGCCTTTGCTCCTTTGGAAGCTAGAGGATCTACAGTACCTTTGTCCTTTTTATTTAATGTTTTAATGGCTTTGTAGTTTGGAGTTTTCTTTTAAGATGTGGTAATTTCAATATTCCACAGCGCAGTATACGCGTGCCTTTGCCTTTTTATATTGTGTATTGCAAAACAGAAGTGAGTTTCTGTAACAAAATCGCGAAAATTCGATTAAATTGGCATCATAATAATACGTTCCACACTTTGTTACCAGCTAAAAAGCAAGTGAGAATCTATCGATTGACGTCATTATGACGTCACTCAGTCGAAAACATTGATAGAGTTCAGTTACAGAAATTCAGTACAGATTATGCAAGCGCACTTAATTAAATAAATAAGATCTCGAATTTTTATACGATTAGTTTTAAGCATTTTATATATAAATTCCTAATTTTAACTTGCCTATACATAGTCTGTAAGGAATTGTATTTCAAAGACTCATCAAAAGCAAACAAACACACAATTCAAAAGAAGAGTTGACTTTACTGATCAATTGCACTTGTTCTCCGGCAACTCCGACAATAACCAGTTGTATCACGATTCTAATTTTTTTCTTCCTTCATTTTGACCTCTTTGCACTGTACTGCCATTTAATACAGCTTTAAACACACAAATTAATCTCGTGAAACACTGATTAATGTGCCATTACGTCTTGAACTACATAAGTGCCAATGTGCATATACCACTAATACCTAAACGAAAACATTGATTCAACTTGAGAATGTTGTGATCGAAATCGCGACATTTGTGCGTTCCTTGTATGAAGAAGTAACGTTTGTATGTATATAGGTACCCTGCAGGGAAATCAATAACTAGTGAACACAATTTCTGGTTCAGAACTAGCGAAAAGTTGCCAAAGTGGCACTAGTTAAATTGTACTTAGACCGTCACCAGTTCATAAAGAGTGAATTGAGTCACCATTATAGGATACACTTTGGTTTGTATGCAATTTCGAAGTGACAAAAATTCTATATCTATATATTTTTCCTTCGTTCATTTGCCTTCGGCTTTGCATATTTCTGCAATTCTCAGATTGTTAGTGAAATATGTTGTATAAAGAGTATGTGCTTACAATTTGCATATTCACGCTTGTGTACGAACCGAGTTGAATTAACGGTTGCAACGTTTGTGGCTGCATTACCAGCCCGATTCCTAGCGTAACCGCAAGATTACTTTACTTTGCTCAAAATCGTTACCTTCTTTTCAATCGGTATTCTGGAACAAATAGTAATGCTCTCAAAGCAATTCCATACAAACTGAATGGAATCGGTCTGGAAAGGGTAATCAAATGTTACCATATATTGAAGTGTTTACTTAATTTTCCTACTGCCAGATTTCGAAAAGGGAGTTCAAAGTTCCAGATTCTTTATTTTACCAGTAAAGTAAATATTATCACGCCGGAATAAGGTCGTAATGACTTCGCAATATACATCCATAATTATATGTAACGTATGTAGATGGATGGCCCGTAAAAAGAGTCTGTACTTAAGAGTAGGGCGGAAGATTATCACACAGTTGTCACAGTAGTTTAGTGCAAAGGCGTCAACATGCGAAAATAAAGAACGAAAACGCGGACTAGTGCAACCCCGCTGATTTATGCGAACAAAACATTCTGATTTAAATAGACAAACAATTCTCAATGGTAAAATGTATGTATAAATGCTATTAAATTCACAGAAATTTTCCATTTTTATCTAAATAAATTGCCAAATTTTTTGCTTTGTTTTTACTATGTATTAAAATTTTCCCCAATAGCGGTTTGTACTCCTCGAACAAATATATAAGCAATTTGGTTTCGAGTGGTGTTAGTGTCGAGTAGTGTTATCAAAACAATTATTTCAAAAACGAAGTAGCCTAAATCATAGTGACACAACTCAAAACACAAAAATTTTCAGGAGAGCCAAAAAACTTTTTCTTTACAAGCAATCGGCCATTGTGGCCGCTGTGGTGCAGTCGGCAGAGTGCTCGCCAGCTATACCAGAGTTCTCGGGTTCAAACCCCAGACCGGACAAATACCAAGAAATTTTTCTAATTAATTAAAATCCAATTATTGGGGTTTTTAAGAGCAGCGGTCACCTCTCGGCAGTGGGCGGCATAACCTCCGAGTTTATTTCTGCCATGAAAAAGCTTCTCACAAAAAATGCATTTGCCATTCGGAGCCGGCATAAAACTGTAGGTCCACCCAATTAGTAAGAAAAACCAAAGGAGCACACCTCGAATTGGGAGTAAAGCTCGGTCATAAAACTCGTCAGAGTTATAATAGCGCAAGTGTTTTATTATTATAATCGTATTGAAAAAAGCCAGGTATAATGGTTATTGAAAATTTTACTTGTGTAATTTTTTTCCACACGTTTGCCTTGACAAGCAAATCCGTGACTCAAAAGCTTAATCGATTTATCTGCTACAGTTCCTGAGTTTTTATTTATAAATCTTTGAAAATTTGCCCCTCTTGTTCCGTTTTTCAAAATTTCAGCATATTTCCTCATAACGGCATAAGGTCATTGCATGGATGAAATTTCATCACTCGGGCTTTATTAGTGACTGAGTTATGTTTTACGTGCTTTTCGAAATACATCCATATGCCTTATTTTCAACCCCAACCTTCTCTGTTCCCGTTAGAATCTGTGTACCAAATTTCATTAAAACCGGACGGACGGACATGGTTCAATCAATTTTTTTTCATCATGATCGTTTTGATATATAGATGTAAGTCCATATCTACCTCAATTATTTTATGGTCTTACGTACAAATCTTTTAGTTTAAATTTAAACATTTTATTTTTACGAAATACTATTAAAAAAATACCACGCCCAATAAAACACCGTACCACCTGAAGAGCTAATTTATATCTTTAAAACGATGCCTTATTTATTAATTTTGGTTAATTATGTGAGCATAAAAAGGGATATTTGCATAAAAATACTATATACCTATGTATGATGTTAAAAAGCTTGAAAACAATATTACAATAAGCTTAATCAACGAAAAAAAATTTATATTGATAAAAGTTTATTGATAATTTTTGAAACGAAAAAATTAATAATATTTACATATATAATATTTTTTTTTGATAAGCAGCAAAACAAAATAATTTTTGGATATTTTCTATTGATATTTTTCGAAAAAAAATTATTTTGTTCATTTCGATGAGCAGCCTTGGAACAAGAAAAATTCATTATATGGTAATGGCAGCGCGAATTCGGCAATATTCGCCTCGATTCGCTTTAAGTTTTTGTCCATCAGAATGTCAAACTCAAAGTCAAATTTTTCTTTGTTTGACATTCTTCTGTATTCTTCTGTACACGGCGAGTTAAAAGCGAGAAGAAGAAGAAGTCAGCTGTTCACTTACCATGAATTTGCCTTGCATTGGAACAAATGGAAGAGGTGAGTAAAAATATAAGATTTTATTTTAATCTATTTTGGAAAGCAGATATTCTCAAAGAAATCGGCAAAGTCTTTGAGACCAATTTGAATTAGCTCAAACATCAATTTCCAATTGGATTGAAATGCAAAAAAAAATTACTTATTAATAGGGCAAGGCAAAATATGCACTCTCAAACATTGCGATCCACATTAAAGTTTTACAAAATGATTAACAGCTTTACTATAAGAAAAAGTTTGAAGTAATACCTCAAACTGACCTCTGAAGGCACTCAATTTGAGAACCAC
The DNA here is from genome assembly GCA_960531455.1 of Urophora cardui. NCBI lineage: Eukaryota > Metazoa > Arthropoda > Insecta > Diptera > Tephritidae > Urophora > Urophora cardui. The sequence continues at coordinate 113,358,421 of OY482672.1, forward strand.
AAAAATTAATGAAAAATTACAAAAAAGTTTTACTCGTGCATATTGGGTTGGTGAAACTCATTCAGAACATTATCCTTTGAGTAGCCTCCCTAGGAGGGGAAGTACACTGGTTGGCTAAGTTGTAATGATCCTCGTTGCCGTAATAGCATTGACAGACGGCAGCGATAATCCGGAATATCTAGCAAATTCGGACTTAACTTGAGAATTAACTGGAGGTAATCCGGAATATCTCTTGAGTTAGTCCTCAAAATTTTAGCGGATTAGAGCATTTTGTAATGACATCCCTGGTGAAAAATGTCTATTGTGAATGAAAGGGAAGAAAAAGAAGAACCCAAGGCAGATCTAGGAAGGTAGGCGCATAAGTGAATTCAGAAATTTCGAATGTAATTTGTTATTGTAATTGGTAGAGTGTGATGTCAAAATGATATTTCGCCTTGGTTGAAATCTGAATTCGCTTAGGACTCGCCCATTCCTATTGACCATGATGTGATTTCGTTTTGATTTTGACATTACCCTCCCTTTGGAAATAAAATAAGAAGTTTTTGAATTCGCCGCTGCGCCTACCTTCCTTCAGCTGTTTTGTTAATCCGCAATACTTGCCGTCTGTCAAGGTAAAATTTTTATCGAATTAAGTGTTGCTGTAATCGGGATTATCGCTGCCGTCTGTCAATGCTATATAATAATACTATATAATACAATGGCGCTATTATAACTCTGACGAGTTTTATGGCCGAGCTTCTCTCCCAATTCGAGGTGTGCTCCTTTTTGTTTTTCCTACTAATTGGGTGGACCTACAGTTTTATGCCGGCTCCGAATGGCGAACGCATTTTTTGTGAGAAGCTTTTTCATGGCAGAAATACTCTCGGAGGGTATGCCGCCCACTGCCGAGAGGTGACCGCTGCTCTTAAAAAACCCAATAATTGGATTTTTACTAATTAGAAAAATTGTTTTGGTGTTTGGCTCGGACAGTGGTTTGAACCCGAGACCTCTGGCATAGCAGGCGAGCACTCTACCCACTGCACCACAGCGGCCACTATGCTATAAGATGATAATAAATGGTTTAGCATGTTGTTAGTGTGTTTAGATAAAATGAAAGATGACTCCTTTATCTTCCCCTGGAATTAAAGTACCATTTATAACTTCCGGTGATTCAAATATTTAAATTTTGCTTCAACTCGGTTGTGCTCACTACATTAAAAACATCCATGTGAAATCAAAAAAGGTAATGTAAAAAAAAACTAAGTAGGCTAGCGAAGCAATTTTCTTGTCAAAAGTAACACATAAAAAATTTCCAACAGTCTGCAACAGCTGTGAACCCTTTTAGATAATAAGTTCATAAAAGAATAACCTCCTCGAACATCAAAAACTAAAAAAAAAAAATAAAACAGCAAATTATAAAATCATGTAAAAAGAATGAGTGAGGTGCTGGCATGGTGACTCGCAAGCAATGTTGGTCAGATAAGCGCGTCGAGGCTACAAGTGCCAAGGTGTGGGCGCCTGCGCAGGCGCGCAAGGAGGCGAAATGCTGTGTGAGAAAAAATTCGTTTTGGACGACTAACCAATTGATACCGTGCAAGCAGAGTTGCCTGTCGGTGGTGGCGGTGTGAGATTTACATGACTCTGGTATGCATTACAACTGAGCTGTTGGTGCTAACCGCACCGCGCAATTTTCCAATCGATGGTGTATTTTCCAACTTCTCATGTATCATTTTAAATTATTTATTTTTTTTTTTTTAAATTTTCTTGTATTTTTGCTGTTGCAGTCGGTCCCTAAGCCGCTCCTTAAAATAATATGCGGCTTTGACTGCAATGCTCCCCAATTATTTATTCTTCGTTTAACCAAAGTCTTCCGCGGCATTAAATTAGCGCATTGTTAGTGTTGGACAATTTAAGATTTTGGTGCTGGCTAACCTGACTTTATTGCATAAAATGTACCTATGTATGTATGTATCTACTTAAATGTATGTATATTCAAATACCCAGCTGTGCTGTGCACATAGTTGTCGGTACGGTGAACTTTTTATCCCAGATAGTTGTTTCTATTATACATATTTTCTATACTTATACGAGTACCTTGCATGGAAATTACACGGTATTATAACTTTAGCCCAAAACACTATTTTTGGAAGTATCATAACTGTAAGTGCTATATGAATTATAATTCACAAATACTGATATTATCACAATCATGAGCTGAGTCGATTGAGCTGTATCCATATGTCGGTCCTTCCTTCGCCCAGAGATGACCAGATCGGTGCAAAAAACCGACACAAGTTATATTTAGGTCCCATACAACAGTTTGTCCAGATGTAGATTTTCTATGTCGAATCAGTATACACAGAGCCAAAAAGTTCACCTATAATCAAAGAGACTGCCATCTAAAAAAGCTATTTGGCCAAGGAGAGCGAGAGGGGACAAAATTGAAGAAATTTTTGCTAGAAATTCTTCTGGATTTTAGCTTGAATTTCTTCTTAAATTTATTTAAAAGGATATCGTCTGAAAACGAGGAGATAACTTCTTGTTTATTAATTTTTTATGTCATTTTGTCAAAAAAATTAAATTGTTAGAAGAAATCTGCTTGTTTTTAGGAGAAAATTTTTATAAAGCAAATCAATAAGGACATCCTCTAATTTTTACTTGAACCTTTTTGAATTTATTAAAAAGGAAAACTTTTTATTTTTAAAAGAGCCCTTATTAATTCAAATTTTGCTTTAAACGTCTTAACATACGTACATACATACATATGTACATATATACTCGTACATACTAGAAGTATGCATAACAGTTATTGCATCAGCCACGTTTTATGCGTGCAATTACATGTTCAAGAAATTAAAAGGGAGAACTTTTTATTTTTAAAAGAGCTCTTATGTATTTCCTCCGTTCGTCAATTTCACTACGGCTTTGCACATTTCTACAATTCTCAAACGATTAATGAAGCACTTGGTATAAAGAGTTTATTATGTCCATCTGCACTTATATGAAATGAAATGTTGCCCTTTGTCTGAATAAGTCCTAGGAAAATACTAGTTGACTAATTATGTTTTCCGATGAAAATCAAGATTCTCTTCTTAATAATATTAAATAGGGTTTCTTCTTAATTTTACAGGTTATCTGCTAAATTTATGTGGAAAGGTTTCCATATTTATTCTAGAAGTCATCTTCTAAATTTTATTTAATAGGTTTTCATCTTAGTTTTATAGGTTATCTCTTAAATTTTACTGAAAATGATTTCATCTAAAATCCACGGGTCATCTTCTTAATTATATTGAAAAGGTTTTCATATTAGTTTTACAGATTATCTACTTAGTTTTATTAAAATTAAATATCCAGTAATAATAAGACGGGCATCTTATTGGAGAGAAAGCATAGAGAAATCCGCTAAACTTTGTTCTAATTTATAGGGCATTTTAGGTGGCATTTTGGCTCTGTGTAGCATCGGCAAGTTTATCACAAAAAATGCATGTTTCGTTTGGGAGTCTGTATGCTCGGATTAAAACACGCCGCATTGATCACATTTCTATATGATATCGATATAAAAATTAAATAAAAAAATAATTAAAAAAGTGTTATAATAATGTGTAATAATTAATTCAAAGTTGGTCCCACACCTGGCTATATAGTTTGAGTTTACTCATTTTTATCTAAAATATTTTTATTTTTATTTCTAGTATTTACCCAGCAGTATTTGAGGTAAGGAGGTGCATATTCAGTTGAATATTCATTATGAAAAATACCCTGAAACTAAGTTCAAAATTCATTGCTGAAAAAATAACTGAACACGCAGTGAAGACATCAGGTGTACTGAAATACATGCTATGGAAGTTCTCCCTGCGTATTCAGGCCTTTTTTCCTATAGAAACTCTCCCTTCTCGTTCGGCAGTTTTTAGGTAGTTGATTTTCGACGCCACCTCTATATAAAAACGAAAGGGAAAGTTCAGATTTTAGAACTACATCTCTACTGAATATTCAGTAGGAAATATGTGCTGTTTTCCAGCTGATAAATACTGCTGGGTAGTTTCGGTACATCGACTTATACAATAAGCATGTATGTATGTATGTGCATTAGAGTGGTCCATAAAAATCAAATTAGCTTTTTTATTCAAATATAAAAATTTGTTACTGTGCTTTCATTTTTTGAATTTTTTTTTTCATTACATATTTGTTATTGAAAATTTCGATTTATTACGGCAGTACTCGAGCTCCTATACAAAGTGCCTTTGCTCTGCACATTCAATATGAATCATAGGCAAATTTTTATTTGTATTTATGTGCAAAGAAAATTTTATTTTCATATTTGAAGTGAAAATATGTATCTGTGCCTATGATTCGGAACAAAACAAAAACAATTGTGCTTTGAATTCGTCACTGCGATAGAATAATAGTTAATACCAAATGCATAATATTCAAAATATACTTACGTTCTGTTACTTATTTTCAACTTTTCTGCCAAAACGATACCTCCGAACCTATAGTTTGATTTTGACAGTTCGTTTTCGCGTTCACAACTTCTGTTAGTGATTGGGAATACCAATTCTTACGTTTTCAGCATAACAATCAGCTGTTATCGTCTTGGCTTTCGTTTTGCTTGTCGCATCGTCATTCTTAATGAGGCTGTAAATGGGATTTTCTGAACTTTGACCCCTGTGTGACACCCCTTAACCGTATCCGAACGGAACAAAAAAGTATGTGTAATATCCTCAACTATATTGGCATCGACCTAGGGGGCGAGGTTGAAGAAATATGTATGATACACAATTTTACTCCATACATTTGGGGACCACCCTAATGTGCATACATACCCAGCAAACGCAATCCCAGACGTTAGAGAATGTTGGGAGACAACATTAGATAACTCGTGTAGTTCTCTAACTAGTATTCTGTAATCGAAAGCGAAGGTAGAAAATTACACTATAGTTCAATTGGAAACTCATCTGAAAAAGAAGTATTTGCAAATTCCCATTAAAATCTCATTAGAGGACTACATTTCTATTCGAGAACTTCGATTTGAGAACTACTTATATACCATCTCGTTTGAGAATGCTATGACTCGCGATAGATGCTTGAGTCGTCCTATAACGTTAGAGATTTGAGAAAAGGGCTAGTTCCAAGTCGTTCTCAAATCGATGTCTAACCTCAGCGTTTATTGGGTATGTACGTATGTATGTATGTATGTACATTGTGTTTATACATGCTACAGCCAGCGGCAGTCGTGCTGCGCCACTTGAACCGTCGCAAAACAAAGAATTTCTTGGATGCGGTTGTTAATGTTCATTTTTATACTCAGCTGTACTAGTACACAGAGTATTATAGTTTTAATAACATAACGGTGGATGGTAACAGAATGAAATAATCGAGATAGATATCGACTTATATATATCAAAATGATCAGGGTGAAAAGAGAAATCGATTGAGCCATGTCCGTTCGTCCGTTCGTCCATCCGTCACGCAAAAATTGAGATATTTTGATTAAATTTGAAATGCAAGTTGGTATCGAGACTGGGACGGATGGTATTGAAAATGGGCGAAATCGGACCATGACCACGCCCACTTTTCCTATATAGAAAAAATCGGAAATTTGGTATCTCAGCCACTAATATAGCTAGAGTGATAAAATTTTACCCACGTGTTGAGCTCAGGCCCTTATCAAGAAATTTGATTAAATTTTGGAAAATGGGCGGTGCCACGCCCACTTATTAAGGGAAAACATTGAAAGTTGTATATGGCAGAACTCAGAAACCGTTGAAGATATATCGATGAAATTTGGTACCCGTGATATACTTACATAGTCAAATGTTTAGACGAAAAATTGCGAAAATTGGTTTACGACCACGCCCATTTTTATACATGTGTATTATAAAGTAACCTAATAAAAACCTTTTAAGCGATATCTCTGTCAAATATAAAGATATATCATTGAAATTTTATGGCAGGAGTCCAACTGCGGACATAAAACAAAAAGCACAAAAATTTTGGAAAATGGGCGTGACACCGCTTTATTTTTAGAAGCAGGAATATACGAGATTTCTGAGCCTATAACTCGACAAATAATTTGTATATAATGACGAAACTTGGTGTGTACACTTTTATTACTTGTGGTAATACATATTCAAAATTTTAGCGAAATCGGTTTACGACCACGCACACTTTTTTATATAGAAACTAAAAAGGGGCCTAATAAAAACATTTTAAGCGATATCTCTGTCAAATATAAAGATAATTCATTCAAATTTTGCATGAGTTCCACAATAGACCGAAAACAAAAAAACAGAAAAATTTTGGAAAATGGGCGAGGCACCGCCTTTTTTTAGACAAAGGAATATACGAGATTTCTTAACCTATAACTCGACAAATAATTGAGATATTATGACGAAACTTGGTTTATACACTTTTGTAACTTGTGTTAATAGACACGCAAAAAGTTATTGAAATCGGTTTATGACTACTTTTTAACAAAGATATTTCTGGTACACCCTTTACGAATTTGTAACGTGACATCTTTGTAACTAGAAGTCATAAAGGAATGAAATTTTGCACAAAGAATAATATTCATATGCTTCGTTGGATGAGTGATACAAATTTTGAAAATGGGCGTGACTACGCCCACTTTATGCAGCACTCGTTTCATATAAAGTACCTACACCGTGTTTCCATCAAACGCAAACAAACAATGAAAGCATACAGCTGAGTATCTAATGTTCGATTCCACTCGAACATAGGCTTCCTTACTTGTTATTACTGCCATTGTCATTGCTGTATGTACATATACATACATATGTATGTATATATTGATGTTTTTGCCATCTTCACCATCGAATATCTATTACAACTGCCGCTGCCACGCTAAATTACCAAAAATATGTTTTGTGGACTTTTATATAAAAGTCAAGTATTATTTGCCTCTCTTCGCCAGTCTTTCGATCAAAAGCTCCGCGGTCGAACAGTGTGTGTCTTCGGTACGCAACTTCTTTTTTAAATCTAGATTACTGTGACTATTGATTTGCTATTTTCGTTTTCGGTACTTTGTGGAATTTCTTACGTCCTGGCTCACCAGGCGCATTGCCAGTTGAGCGCGTCTTGAACGCGTGGCAGCAGCGGATTTCGATTGGACTTGAATTTGAGGAAAAGGGATACGCGACCAATAGTTACAAAATGTTGATGCTAAAGGTGTGATTGAACTAGCAAATTTTGCAAAGAAAAGTTACATTGCATATATTTTCTTCATTTAAAGACTGCGTAATAGTTCTTTTAATTATCTGTAAGACGATATAAAGATCACCTAATTCATTTAATACGATATATGAATAATAATCGGCCTTAAAAAAATGTCTATGGTGAAATTTCAACTTTGGTTGCACAAAAGTGCAATATCTGCAGATGCAGATACGTGGAAATCGTATATGACAAAATTGTTCACCTCTTCATTTTGAATGAAAGTGTTTATGTTGCTATTTCACACAGAATGACTATTTTCGGAGTTATAAAAAAATGAAGGTGCAAAACCATACATCTGAACAATCAGTTGGATGGCAGCTATATGTTATATTGACCCGATTTGACGACTTTTAGGAAATAGATTAAGGCCAACACGAGTACAAACGCTCCATGTCCTTGGCTGTTTATATATCGAAGTTATACCCCAAAATATCCATATAAAAATTATCTTCGGAGCTCTGAGATTTCTTTCTTAAATTTCTCGAAAACAAGAGCTAACTTTAACTTTATGAAAACGCCATCGTATTTTTTTTTTATTTTCTTCATATGTTTTATTGAATCTTTCTTGTGTAGAAAATAACAATAATTTGGAAAATCTTATACTGTTTTCAGACAGAAATTTAATTTAGTACATTACTTTTATAATTTAACAATAAATTTTTGTGATTCACAACAAGGAAGGAGATTTCACTTTTCATAAAATAGTTTTTTGTTATTGACAAGAATTTTTGAATAAATAATCCCAGTAAACATTCGGAGTCATAAAAGAGTCAGAAAGGAATCCTGAACTTGAGCGTACGCACTCATTAAGACAGATTCATCGTTCGAGTTCAGAACTTTTTTGCCATGTGGTTGTTGTTGTGTTTTCGGAGTGTCAGAGGAATTCCGAAAAGTTCTGAACTATTTTTATTAGTTAACTCAAATTCAACTTTAGTTCTGAACTCGAACGATGAATCCGCCTTTATGGGATTTTCCTGCACACTCAGTATAGCCGTATCATCTGCGAAGGTAGACGTGAAAAGGCTCGCGTTCGTTAGCAGATCGCTTGTGTAAATTACAGGCCCTAGAATAATAATTATAATCTAGGAATAATAATTATAACTTGGAGTTAGCGCTACTGTTTTCTAGTAGTTTAGCTACTCCAGAATGCAAAAATATTTTTAACTTTATGATATTTTTTATTAAAATTAATCTTTAGTTGATTTAAAACCCATTTGTAGTGCAAGCACTACCCTTTTCCATATTTTTTTTGTTTTAGTTTGGACACAGCCCATTTATTACGCCTAAAAGCAGGCAACAAAAATATTAAAAATTATTATAGGTAAAGTTATGACAGTACCCAATAAACACAACGGATTCGCCTCGAATTCGCGTCGGATTCGTTTTCTCTGATTATGTTATCGCGGCAATAGTTCGCGGCGATAGATCGGAAAATCCGCATTCACGGGCATGTCACCTATCACTAGCGATTCGAGAATTTGTTCATTCTCGGATCGCTGGCGATTCGAATTTTTTATCATCAGCGATTCGAGTATTTTTAATTTCTCTGATCGTTGGCGATTCGAAAATTTGTTCATTCTCGGATAGTTGACGGTACCCCGAAATAAGTCCCAAATGAAATAAGTCCCAATGAAATAACTCCCAATGAAATAAGTCCCAATAAAAATGAAATAACTCCCAACTTTTAGAAATGAAATAACTCCCAAAGAAGGAAATGAGATAAGTCCCAATATTTGGGGCTTATTTCATAATGAGGCCCCAAATCCCAAAAAATATGAAATAACTCCCAAATGAAATAAGTCCCGGAAATATGAAATAACTCCCAAATGAAATAAATTCCAAGAAATATGAAATATCTCCCAAAAAGTACTACGCAGAAGGACATCTATCGCGCGATTTTTATTTCCAATTTTTGGTTTTTTTTAAATATGGTGTTTGTTTTATTGGAAAAGACGCCGCAGGCGAAAAATTGAAATAAAAAATCGCGCGATTTTTAATTCCAATTTTTCGTTTTTTTTTAAATATGGTGTTTATTTTATTGGAAAAAGCGCCGCAGGCGAAAAATTGGAATAAAAAATCGAGCGATTTTTAATTCCAATTTTTCGTTTTTTTTTTAATATGGGGTTTGGCCCGCGGGCGTTATTTCACTGCACCGAACACTTTTCTACGTTGGCGGCCTTCGGCCGCGCTTATAAAAAATAACCCTGGGCTACGCCATCCGTCCGGACGTGTACCCTAACCGTGGCTACCGCCACGGTGATGTCCTTATGCGTGGTACACCCTTCAGCGGCGGCGATAAAAATGTAAGTCTACAAATTTCGGCCTTTTTCGGTCATTTTCCTCATTTCGACAGTTTTTAATTCGGTCAAAAATGTATAATAAGGCTTTTTTCAGTCTTAAAGGCTTCTTTCGGTCTTTTAAGATTCGACATTTTTTTCGATTTATCGTACGGATCCCGGCTTTCGGTTACTTTATAACGTTACAAAAACGTCGAAGCTTGTTAAATTGCAATTTTAAGAGAAATGAAATAACTCCCAAGAAATATGAAATAACTCCCAATGCATTTTTAAGAGAAACGAAATAAGTCCCAACAAATATGAAATAACTCCCAAAGCTGGAAAATAATGAAATAACTCCCAACGGAATTTCGTTGGGAGTTATTTCATTTGGGAGTTATTTCATTATGAAATAAGTCCCAACAAAATATTATGAAATAAGTCCCAATGCATTGGGAGTTATTTCATAATGAAATAAGTCCCAATTTGTATGAAAAATATTTGGGAGTTATTTCATTTTTTTTTTTGGGACTTATTTCATTTGGGACTTATTTCGGGGTACCATAGTTGACGATTCGAGATTTTTTTGTTAATAGCGATTCGAAAAATTAAAAATTCAGAGATTGGTTTAATGGCAATGGGTTAAATCCGTATAAAATAATACAAAGGACCTAAAATATTTTTAAAAGAAAGTTTAACTTTCATGAAATAATAAAAGCTTTTCAAATAAATTTAAGCAGTAATATTTATTTGTTTAAACTATTTTCAATTGCTTTTTCTACATACTCTTATCTATTTGATTATAAACTGATTTGATCTACTTTCGCCAACTCGCCTCGAATTCGCCGCAATATCATCCTCGCGTCTGTGTTTATTGTGTTTTGCAACAACAGCAACAAGTACACAGAAATTTTCCAACGGCGATTGTGCACGTATTTTCCAATAGATTGTAATGAAAATCTAAATCCGGATTGGTGACTTGGTATGGTTTCGTGCAGTTCTAAGATGGGCTGAATTTTTTTCAGCAATAATTTTTCGAAAAGATAGCGATTACGCTTATTGGCCTGTAGGAGCTTACTATTGTCGGGTCTTTGCCTGGTTTTGGGATCATAATAATTTCAGATAGTTTCCATGGATTAGGAAAGTGACATATTCGGAGGATACTATTGAAAATGTATAGTAATTGCTTACGTGTCACGGCGTTTCAATGTGAAATTTCAAAAGTTAAAAATTTACCTACAGTGTTATTATAATAAAAATGATTACCAACGACTTAGTACGTTTTCCCGTTTTTGGTGTATTCAAGTATTACGTGTCTTAATTTGGATGCTGACAAATTTTGGTATCAATCGGACAATCCAATCCAAAGTTTTAAGCAAAATTGTACATCTAATACGAGATTTGCCATGAAAATAACGTAGCAAGTTTTTATTTTTTCTTATGGTTTTATATAAAGCGTACCCTAACTTAGATGGTATCGAGTTTTGGTATTTGCCTATCAATCCAAATAGAAGATACAAGCGAAGATATATTTAGCATACATCTGAAGTTTCATATTGAATTTAAACTTTATCTGCAAAACACAGTTTTCAGACTTAGTACAGTATTGTTTTGAAGCGTCGATATAACCTGCATATAAGTTGCATATAAGGTGCATATATTTTGCATATCCAAAACAGAGCAAGAAAAGTCTTTATAGAATGTGAAATTAAGATCTGGTACTTTAAAGTTTAAACACACTTTCGTATTCTAGGACAATTAAGTCACCACCTCAATACGTCAGCCCGACTCCATTCCGTTCGTATGGAAATGCTTTGACAGCGTTACCATTTGTGCCAGAATACCAATTGAAAAAATTTCAAAAATTTTCTGCAACATAAATTACCAGTAAAGTAATTTTGAGTTAACGCTCAGAATAGGACTGTTTTTAAATCATTTTAAATTTTTTGCATAAAAATCCGATCTAACAAGAATCTTATCCTAAGCCAAGCATGTTACGCATCTCTTGTCAATAATACAATTTCTATGTAGATACTTTTCTTCATGATCACGTTTGCTATTTGCAACTGTGGATTTATTGGACCGTATGCAGGACATAATGGGCCCTACGGATATGAGGGACCAGGTTCGTTACATTATACTGCCTATGCAGCACCTCATTCACCACTTCCAGCACCCTACGCTCCACCAAGTAAGCAAATTCCGTGCCAAATGGGGTTTCAATTAAAAAGTACATATGTATCTAATAACTTATTTTTTACGGTTTGAAATTGAATTTTACCAGCGCCGAAACCCGCTTCTCCGGAACCGTATGATGCTGCACCCAAATACTCTTTCGGATATGACATACAAGATGGTTATACGGGTGACTTGAAGAGTCAACATGAAACGCGTCATGGTGACGTTGTCAAAGGTAGCTATTCTGTTGTTGATCCTGATGGTACTAAACGTACTGTTGATTACACCGCCGACCCGCATAATGGATTCAATGCCGTTGTGCGCAAAGAGCCAATCGCATACAAGGATGTGCATGCCCCCGCTCCCATCGCACCTGCACCAGTTGGTCCAGCAGTACCCGTCAAGGCTCCAGCTGTTTCATATCCCGTAGCATTGGCCTCACCCGCACATGCCCCAGCACCGATATCGGCTACGGCACCGGCACCAGCCCCACCACCGGCACCTGAACCAGCTGGTCTCCAATTTCATTCAGCTTATCCAGCCTATGCACCTTTCGCTCACAGCTCTGCCTATGTAAGTTACCCAATAGCTGAAGATCCGCTTCGTGGACATTATTATTCTCATTAGGGAGTAGGTACATATGTATATGTAATTTGATGACCTACATCATATGTATATGTATTTGTTAATTAAATGAGCTAAGGTGAGCTTACGAAAGCTCGAAGCGACGTTCGAGAATAATTTATTGTACACATTTATACATTCATATACATATTGGGTATTCAAATAATTGTTTTATTTACGTTATCAGTTATTTTTCCACGCTCATCTATCAGCTACCTCTAATACCTTTTTTAATTGATATCAACATGTGTACATGTATGTATTCTGTATATATGTATGAATGTATTCTTATGGCTATCGATTGCTTTTTTGATCACTATCGTATGTGCATATGTATGTACATACATATATATGTATCAACATACATTTATTATTAGTTTAATTATTACTCGGGCACAAGAAAAGGTTACATAATATCAGAATGTTCATTCCGTTTTATAATAGTTTCATAAGGCACATTTAATTACACTTGGCATGGCTGAAAGGATGTACTACTAACCATTTGAAATGTACATACATACATATGTAGCTACATATGTATTTATGTATGTTTCGTTCTCTTAATATTGTGTTAGTAATATGGATATTTTCAGCTAGCATTATGTTTAAAGTTATGTATTTTTGTAGACGTGTGTGTTGTTGTTTTCTAAATTTTAGTTTTAATATGATCTTGCTGATTGTTTTATACATACATGCATGCATACAAATAAATAAACGAGGTACAAGATGTATGTTTAAAATGGATTTATAGATTAGTATTTATCAATTTCATTGTACTTGTGGGGAAAGCTGGGCGGCAATGGTCTTCACCCTTTCCATTTCAAGTTCAGAAAGTTACAATTGAAGTTCGGAATTTCTAATTGAAGTTCAGAAAATTACAATTGAAGATCAGAAAGGTTACTCATACGCCCTGGTATCTCGGTTGCAGGAAAATTGTATGGATTTGTTTGAAGATTTAATAAAAATATAAATTCTCGTGCATTTTTAATTCGATTAATCGAATATATGTTTTATAGGGCTTGAAACAAACGTCTATATGTGCAGAAATTTTGACATTGGTTGCAAGAAAGTGAATCAAGCAATGGGTTTAAATCGAACCCGTATATGAAAAATATGTTCACGCATTCACATGGAATGAAACTGATTTTATCACTTTTCATGAACAATGAGGCTACATATGTATTGTGGGAATTGCATACATATAAGCAAATAAATTAATTATTTACATAAAATGCAATATTTCGGAATAAATACACAAATAACAAGTAAGAACACAGCTGTCTTATAGATACCATGCCGTAGTCTTTACACGTTTTCTGATACGAAGTTAACATATATATGTACATATATGCAGGCAAATCATCTTTATCTGAACAATCGGCTATAAGAGAGGTTATACCCCAAGTCGGATATGCATATCTGAACAATCGGTTGTTGAGTGCGTAGCAGTCCCCATTATTAAGGGCTAATAATTTCGCTGGTATTTCGCAAAGGAACCGAACCCTTACCCTTACACAAGTGCAAGCAAATAACAATGCATACTCGTATATCGACGCTTCCATACAATACACTCAAAAAAAAAATTTCTCTCGATCAAAGACATAATTTTCCTTATTTTGAACACGCGTCCCAATACAAAATTTTCTTTGTTTTGTGTAAATTTTTTCAAAAATGTGGAAAAAACATAAAAAAACATTCAAAAAAATTCGTTGCCATGGGGATTTGTATGGGAATTTAATTTCTCAAAATTAAAGAAATCAAGTCTTCAAAGCAAGGAAAGTTGGGAATGGAATGGCGCTTAAAGAATTTTTCATTATTTTAATGTATGAATTTTTTCAAAACAAGTATATGAAACCATGGTAACGCATGTAACAACAATATTTTATAAGCCTTTTAACATGTTTTAAGGAAAATTTACTCAAAACAAAGAAAGTAGTGTTCAAAATAGGTAAACAATTTCTTTGACCCCTCCATATATTTTTTTTCTCTCAGTGTACCTACCTACTATGTGCTCACCAACAGAAAACCACCAATCGTTGTTCTAAATATTTATTTTCATATTATTAAGAAGTAAAAAACAGCAGCGATGAAGAACACCGAAGGGCGCTAAAGACACGAGAATTTACATTGTTATTAAATCTTCAAACAAATCCATACAGTTTTCCTGCAACCGAGATACCAGAGCGTATTGGGAATTGGAATTTTCTGAACTTCAATTGGAAATTCTGAACTTCAATTATAATTTTCTGAACTTCAATTGTAACTTTCTGAACTTCAATTGGAAATTCTGAACTTCAATTGTAATTTTCTCAACTTCAATTGTAACTTTCTTCAACTTCAATTGTAACTTTCTTCAACTTCAATTGTAACTTTCTTCAACTTCAATTAGAAATTCCGAACTTCAGTTGTAATTTCCTGAACTTCAATTTTAACTTTCTGAACTTAAACTGGAAAAGTTGTAGATTCCAGAGATGTGGAATAATTACACTGTCCAACAGTGATTTCTCAACACGAACAAACGCTATTAATTATGAAAGAGGATGTCTCCGAGACCAACTTTTCCGAACAGAGTACTAGTCCAGAGGGTCTGAGTTTTTTTTTTAGAGGGGGTTAAAGTTTTATGGTTTTAGCTGGAGGTGCAATTACTTTATCGAAAGTATCTTATAAAAAATGACCTCAAATGAAGTTTTTGAGCTCGGACTTCTGAACTGACTTCTTCTACAGAATTTAATAAGGAATTTCTTTGTAGTAGACAGGGTTCGGAAATTCTCACTCACATTCATTCACGTTCGCGAGCGAGAATATTTCAAATTATTTTTTTCGTTCATTTATCACGAGTGAGAAATGCAAAAAAAAATTATGCTTCTCACTCGCGATAAGTGAACAAAAAAAAAAATGTCCATATTTTTCACTCACGAGCGAAAAATAACAAACCAAAATTTCTCACTCACATGTGATAAAACCGAACTAAGCCGGCTTCGGTTGTTCACATATGAGAAAAGCAATGCGAGAAATACTGATCGCGAGCAGTATTTTAGCGTTCACGAAAAGATTTTCTCATGGACATTTTTCAGCTGCGTTGTATGGAAGGAAATGCAAGCAGATTTTCGCAGTTGCCTTAGCCAAGCATTTGTGCGTACATATGTATCTACATATTTATGTATGGTTGGGTGTATGCATACAAGGGAATGGTTTCCGTATGAACATATGTATGTATATACGTACATACATATTATTTATGTATACGTATTCAATATTATCTCGGATTGCCTGCGATCTTTAGTAGAAGGCGGGTAATTAAATTTTCCTTGTTTATTATAATTACATTATTGAGTCTTTTTTTATAATTTTTTTTTTTTGCAAATACATACATGCATATGTGACGAGTTCTTAATAGCCATTTTTATAGCAAATGTAGGTATGTAGATGCTAGCTCCTTTTTTATACCTATTTAGGAAGGTTTTTGAACGTGGAATGATATACATACATACCTAAATATGTATGTATATACATAAGTATATATGTACATATGTGCATACATATCTATATATGGATGTAACAATGAAAGTACTTAGGTACCACTTTTTTGTCCTTGGATTTCATTTTTTTTTGATAGGCGGTACAATCCGCCCAAACTACATACATACATAAATATTTTTTTATTGTTAGTAAAGCTGAAATACCCCTATCTAGGTACTAAGTTTGGTAATGTTATGTGAATATGTATATGCATTTGGGCTAATCCTGAAAAAGTTAACCCAGAGCATGAAATTGAAAATGGTCCGAACTTTATTTTTTGGTATTTATTAGTAAAGATAATACATGTATATGTTAGAAAACCATAAGCATTTTCTATTCGTTCTTAAACTCAGGCTGAGAAAAATCGCCAAAAAATAATAATTTTCACTAAGGCTTTTTTATTAGCAAAGTATCATTTTTTTCCTTCGTGGGTTTTGTTTATTGAAAAGAGTTATATTATTGTTACACGCTCTAATCATTCTATTTAGAACGTAATTTCATTTAAGATTATAAAATTTGCGAAGCTAGTAAGAATAAAGGAGTTTTTGTACTTTAAAATTTCGCTTATCCTTTTTGTCGCGTGCGTTACCAAAAAACTACATAAATATTTAGTTATTAAAACTAGGAAACCACTTGAAATAAAAAAAAATTCAGTGACAAAGTAAGTTTGTGTACCTTTTTTCAAAAATAAAATCAGTGTTGTCCGAAAGCTGAATGTTACAACTTTATATGTGTTTTAAATTTGTCGCGTGCGTTACCGTAAGTGCAAAAATTCAATCTATATACATATATAATAAAACAAAGTAAAAAAATTTTTCTAAAAGCTTTTATATTTAATATTAATATAAAAATTTACTAAAAAGGAAAAAAATAAATGTTTAATATTTTTGAACAAGATTTATATTACTCCTTAGTTTATTTGGATCTTAATTTCCATCTAAGCATATGTATATTTAACGTATTTCTTCAAAGCATTTCTGTATATTATTTTTTATTTGCCTCTTTAGTAAACTTAGTACCTAGATAGGGGTATTTCAGCTTTACTAACAATGGGTACGTTCAGAAGGCGCAACGGTGGAGCACAACTGTTGTGTAGATATCAGTAATCGGAAAGTGATACAATTTGCGCCTTCTGCACGAGCTGATACATTAAATAAACAAATTATTATTTTAATTATCCCCAACGTAATTGCCAATAATTTCGCGGCTTTAAAACATTTTTATTACATTCCAAAATTCATAAACACTATTTATATTTTTGTACATATGTCAAAATCGTAAGCTCAACATGTTGTGTAAAGTGAGCGTAAAAAATTTATGATGGAAAAAAGTCTCCAAAATCACAACATGTTGTGTTGATCAGAAATACTCAACGTTGCGTTCAGAAGATAAAACACAACAGTTGCGCAACTGTTGCGCCACGGTTGCGCCTTCTGAACGTAGCCAATAAAAAAATATTTATGTATGTATGTAGTTTGGGCGGATTGTACCGCCTCTCAAAAAAAAATGAAATCAAGGACAAAAAAGTGCTACCTAAGTACTTTCATTGTTACATCCATATATAGATATGTATGCACATATGTACATATATGCTTATGTATATACATACATATTGAGGTATGTATGTATATCATTCCACGTTCAAAAACCTTCCTAAATAGGTATAAAAAAGGAGCTAGCATCTACATATCTACATTTGCTATAAAAATGGCTATTAAGAACTCGTCACATATGTATGTATGTATTTGCAAAAAAAAAAAATTATAAAAAAAGGCTCAATAATGTAATTATAATAAACAAGGAAAATTTAATTACCCGCCTTCTACTAAAGATCGCAGGCAATCCGAGATAATATTGAATACGTATACATAAATAATATGTATATACATATATACATACATATGTTCATACGGAAACCATTCCCTTGTATGCATACACCCAACCATACATAAATATGTAGATACATATGTACTAGGGATTCCAATTTTTCCGATTTTTACGATCCCGGGATTTTCGAGTTTTTTTCATAATCCCGGGATCCCGGGATTTATCCCGGGATTTGGACAATAATTATACAGGCCGACAAAATTTCCAAAAAAATTTTCTAACTCAAATAAAATTCTACTTTTCTAAAGGATTTCGATGCCCTGAATCCGAATCTGAAGTCGGATTTTCGGCAATACGTGTAGGTTTTGAGATATTTATGCGATTTTTGCTATATTCACTGCTCAATCTGTTAAATTACTTGCTTTCATTAAAAGATGATTGCAGCTATTGAAAGAACGATCAATTCTCTTGAAAACAGTGCTTTGCTTTCTCGGGTATCTTATTTATATATCTAGAAATATATGTTTTTGTACAATAAGGTATTTGTCTTCGAAATCAACGGCAGTATTTATAGCGCTGTTTTAATCGAAATCAAGTTTTGTAGCTTCTCTGCAGAACTATTTTTATTTCAGTATAGAAAATATATACATAGTCGGCCACCAGGGCCGTGCGCAGGAATTAGCCTTGGGCGGGTTTTAATTTTGGTTTGCATTCGCATAAATTTTTCGCTAAGATAAACATATTTGCTGAAACAGATATCCAGACCCATACAACATAAATTTAAATGTTCTCCAACTTTTCTGAAACTCATTAACCAGGTCCTGAATAGTACACGGAAAGAATTTTTACTAGAATCAATGCCGAGACAAGAAAAATTAGACTTGATTTTGAACTTAGAAAATAATTTCTTAATATCAAGAAAATCCAAGAAAATTGGATTTTAAATAAATAAGAAATAATTTTTTCTTGTTTTTTGAAATAAATAATTAAGAAATTATTTTTTTGTTGCAAGTACAACTTTTCTTATACGAGCTTAAGTAAGTAGGTAAGAAAATATTAAATATTAAATTAAGTATTTAAATATTTTCTAAAAATATTAAAAACGTAAAATATAAGGAAAATGAAAACTAATCATGAGGGATTAGAAAACCATAATTAGTCAACTAGTATTTTTCTAGGACTTGTTTATTGAAATGGCAACATTTTATTTAATATAAATGAAGATGCAAATAGTGAATTGCAAAAATATTCAGAAATATGCAAAGCGGATGGCAATTGAAAAAAAATACATGTAACTTTGGAAATGCAAATTCAGCAAGAAAAATTTTACTTCGCTCAAGAAAACGTTTTCTTATTTATTTTATATTTTTTTTTTGCGTAGTTTGCTGATATGTTCAAAGAACTTTGGTGTTCAGATTGAGCAAGAAATATTTTACTTCGCTCAAGAAAACGTTTTCTTATTTATTTTCAATTTTTTTTCGCTGTATTTTGTTCTTCCAATTCGTCGAAACACAATTTTCTTAAATTCTTCTTGATATTAGCAAAAAGATTTTCTTCATTTAAGTAAATTTAAGAAAAGATGTTCTTATTTATTTAAACATTTTTTTCAACATTTTTTTTCTATAGATTTTGTTAGTGTTCTTGAATAAGAAAATAATTGTCTCATTTTTGGAAAACTCAATTTCTTATTTCCAGTAATAATTAAGTCAATTTTTCTTATTTCCCTAAAAATTTTCTAAATTGAGTTCAAGAAAGCATTTTTCTTGATTCAAGTATACAAATTTCTTTCCGTGTACTGTTTACAGTACTTATTAATTGAAACTGCTCACTGTTTTCACAAAATGAACATTTTTGTTATCAGTAAAATTTTTTTAAAAATGCTAAACGAACATATGCTACACAACTTTGTAATTTCGGAAAGCTCCAAGTGCAATTCAAAGTGCCGAACTTATGTATTGGCCAACCTTATTTTTTGCAACTTTCACCAATTTCTTCTTCCGTAAAATTATTGTAACTAATATTGTCAAAAATTATGAGATTCAATGCAAAATTTATAAACTGTATTTTGAAAATTTTTGCAAAATCATTGCAACTTAGATTTGGTCATGGGGGGTTTTAACCCCCAAAACCCCCCCGTGCGCACGGCCCTGTCGGCCACTGATTGGAATTTTTGTTTCAGTCACGCAAAATTTAGTCGTTTTTCGATAAATTAATATAAATTAATTCACTTATTTCATTCTAACGCACAGTTTGTTGTTAATATAATAAACTACCTAAAAGCGTGCTACAAAATTTTTTTTTATGTATGGAGAAAGTTTTGCAAAACCAATGAAGCTTTATTTGCAATATTGCAAGTTACAAGCAAGATATCCGAAAAAGCAAAACGTTGTCTTCAAGAGAAATGATCGTGCTTTCAATAGATTTAATCAGTTTTTAATGAAAGTGATCAATTTTAAAGATATTGAGGAGTGAATATGGCCAAAACCGGATTTTTCGCCTCTTTGAACATGAATATCTCAAAAAGTGCACCTAAATTCTTTTTAAACGTAGAATTTTATTTCTGTTACAAAACTTTGTCGACCAGTATTATTTTCCCACATTTAGGGTTGAAAAATTAAATATATTTTCGAGAAACGCTACAACTTTAAAATCCAAAGAAAAAATAGGTTTTTATTGCCATTTTTTATTATTTCATTACTAACAACATAAAATAGGAACGTAAAATCATGCATATTATTTAATAACACTTAAGAGTTACTTTAAAAAATAGAAGAAAATTGCATACATTTGGTGAACATTTTCCTTTACAGCTGGTACTTTTAGGATATTAGGATAAAAAGGTTTGCGATCATTTGATAATTTCCAATAAAAATTTGTAGAATTTAACGACACACTTCGTTTAGCGAATATTTCCAAGCTTGCCGAAAAATTCTGCAAATTAATGCCATTTCCGAAAAAATTTAAAAATCGGAGGCACAAATTTTGATGTGAATTCCGCTGATGCAGCTGCGTATTTAATTTTAGTAGAGTAATGTAAAACTATCAAGTCTAATTAATATTTTGTTTGCATTTTCTTCCATTATTTACTTTCCATATGGGAAAATTCCAAAAACCATTTGGGAAATAAATTACCAAAAACCAGGAAATAGAAATTATCAAATGAATTTTACCACAAGAATTCTAAAGGCTTTAAAAATACCTAACGTACGTTTCTTTACAACGCGTACTTCACGACAAAAAAATTTGATTATTAAAAAAAAAATCAAAAATATTAATCCTTACTTTGACTAATGGACTTTTTTATTCTGGCAAAAATGTCGCACTTTCTTCGGGTTGTCACATTTTTTTGTTCTCTTCTACACAGACTCAACACTTTTTTTAGGACTGTTTGTTCTATTGACAAAATATAAAACTGGCCCGACTACGGGGCAACATCTTCTGCTCTTAGCACATTGCATTATTTTTGTTTCATTCATCACATGAAAAATGCATCATTTTAATAGGGCACAGGGCACATGTTGATAATGCTGCAATGTAATAATCCAACATTTTCATGCAGAATAGGAAATGCTATTAGTATACAGATCTGAGACCAATCAAAATTATATAAAATACAACTTTTCTTTTGCTATAATAGGCGAATATTCTGTCTTTGTCTTATCCCAAAAATCCCGGGATAAAATTTTAGCTATCCCGGGATTTTCGGGGTGTCCAAAAGGGCGGGATCCCTAATATGTACGCACAAATGCTTGGCTAAGGCAACTGCGAAAATCTGCTTGCATTTCCTTCCATACAACGCAGCTGAAAAATGGGTGCAGTGAAATAACGCCCGTGGAATTAACGCCCGCGGGCGTTATTTCCCAAAAATAAGGATATAACGCCCGCAGGCGTTTTTTCTTTTTTTGAAAAAGAAATAGCGCCTGCGAATAAAACGAAATTAAACCCGTGGGTATTATTTCCACTCAGAAAGGGAAAGAACGCCCGCGCGCCCTATTCGGCGATGTGGGCTTTATTTCCCTTTCGAAAGGGCAATTAAGCCCGCAGACGGGGTTTTTTTTTTTTAAATATGGTGTATTAGTGGGAAAAGCGCCGCAGGATCGCGCGATTTTTAATTCCAATTTTTCGTTTTTTTTTTTTTTTGAAATATGGTGTATTATTATTGGGAAAAGCGGCGGACAATTTTTGCGAGAGTCAAAGCATGTTGTTGTGTGTTATTTGTTTTACCAAGCCACGCGATATTCTCTTAAGCCCATGCAATCACTTTAAATTGTGTGCGGATTGCTTTGGAGAGCACAGTAAGGTTGCAATTGTAAATGGCAATAGAAATATTTTGTGCCCGGTTTGTCGTCAAATTGTTGAAAACTCTATAAGAGTATTTGTTTAGATTGTGGTCTGAAAGAGCCAATATGTATGTAATGAAGTTTTGTTTATTTTGATTGAGTATTTAAATATTTACTTACTTACAGACCTTGAAAATTGTTAGTAATAAATGATTATAGAAATTTACTGCAGCTTTGTTTATTCGATTGAGTATTTGAATATTTAGAAGGGATTTAAAAAAAATTGAAAGAATCGAAAAATTGGAATTAAAAATCGCGCGATTTTTTATTCCAATTTTTCGCCTGCGGCGCGTTTTCCACTTATAATACACCATATTCAGAAAAAACGAAAAATTGGAATTAAAAATCGCGCGATTTTTTATTCCAATTTTTCGCCTGCGGCGCTTTTTCTAATAAAACAAACACCATATTTAAAAAAACGAAAAATTGGAATTAAAAATCGCGCGATTTTTTATTCCAATTTTCCGCCTGCGGCGCTTTTTTCCCTAATACATCATATTTAAAAAAAACCCGTCTGCGGGCTTAATTGCCCTTCCGAAAGAGAAATAAAGCCCATGGATCAAACGAAATAACGCCTGCGGGAATTATTTCTTTTTCAAGAAAGGAAAAAACGCCCGCGGGCGTTATTTCCTATTTTGGGAAATAACGCCCGCGGGCGTTAATTCCACGGGCGTTATTTCACTGCACCGAAAAATGTCCATGAGAAAATCTTTTCGTGAACGCTAAAATACTGCTCGCGATCAGTATTTCTCGCATTGCTTTTCTCATATGTGAACAGCCGAAGCCGGCTTAGTTCGGTTTTATCACATGTGAGTGAGAAATTTTGGTTTGTTATTTTTCGCTCGTGAGTGAAAAATTTGGAAATTTTTTTTTTGTTCACTAATCGCGAGTGAGAAGCATAATTTTTTTTGCATTTCTCACTCGTGATAAATGAACGAAAAAAATAATTTGAAATATTCTCGCTCGTGAAAATTCTCACAAATGAATGAAAATGAGTAATCATAAATGAGAATTTCCGAACCCTGGTAGTAGACTTTAACCATCTAACGTCCACGCAAATGGCTGTTTTTGACCCTTGTTTGGAAACACATATAGAAAATATCAATGAACAATGCAGATAGAGGGTTAAAATGTGCTAGAAAATTATTCGCCATTAAATTTCCCTAGGGGTACCCTCAGACAAAAATCTTTGTACAAATAACGTAAAAGACCACAGGATATAATAATCACACATTACGCCATGAAATATGCAACAAATTTTATATGTATTTACATTAGATGCACTTTGGATCCTCCCTCCGGCACCGGAATATGAAAATAGGGTGTCGTAGAGTAAGCAAATTTAAAAAAGTTCACTTTTACAAAAACTGAATGGGGCTACTCCAATAACCGCGCTATTTTCAAGAATTACAAGGCAAGTTTAGATTTATGTATGAAAAAAGATATGATTTTGCGCTTCAATGACTGTAAATGTGAACTGGTATTGTTATTGTATGAGTGTGACTGGTATCCCTGCAGGCAAAACAACTAGTTGCATACGATAAGTTTACCAGTTTGAAAATTTCGCCAACTAGTTGCTCAACTATCCATTTTACAAGCAACTGGTAGTTTTATCGTGGCGATTTTCTTCATTCGAAAAAGATGCCTCTCCTCCCTCTTAGCCGTCCGATAGTGCTCCCATACGCTTCGTGTTGCCCCGCACGCAATGTAGCCCTTGGTTCATCCGCTGCTTAGCGCTTATCTAATAGCGAGTCAAATTGTTTCAAGCGGGCCACTAAATGTTAATCGAACCAAGTCAATAGCAAAAAAGTTGGACCTGTCATACAGATGGCTCTAAGATCTACACTGTTGTAAGCACTTGCTGTAACTATGAATGTACAGAATATGTGTATGTGTGAAATTTTTGTTAGAGTTTTGTTTTTTGAGATGAGCACTTTTTATGTATGCCATGTGTTTCGGAAATAATACATCATTCGTATGACTTGAAAAAGCTTTCAATTGACAAAAAAAAAATCTGTACGTGGAAGCACTTTTTACATATCGCTTATCAAAAGAAAATTACCCCCATACTTATGCTTCCTTCATTTCCCATATACATACGTACAAGTTATACTATAATTAATTTCCTTCGATATCTCGCTGAATTGTAGATACAAGATTTGCACAGAAAAGATACGATTTATATCTACCTGATAATTTTATGAATTTTATAATATTATCCTTCCAAAATAATCTTTCGACAAAACAAACACCCTGTAAGAAAAACAACAAACTCAGTTTGAGTGCTAGTTTTCGTCAGCCACAAAAACTTTGGTGTTAGTTTTCGTATGGCACGTCGAAATAACAAAATTGGTACAATTTACATTGCGTTGTCCTAGGACAGGACCACTACCAAACTGCTATTTATTTGAAATTAAAATATTACTAAGTATTACAAAATAAAAATAAAATTATTTAACAATAAGAAAATTACATATGCTCATAGGTGGTTTCTGAATTGGTTTGCTGTAGTTGGTTTATAGACTAGTTTGATGCACAAATGTACAAAATAATCCAATAATTTTTGTAGGGTAGGTAATGTAATTGGACGGCCGCAAATGTTTTGTTGGCCGTTGCGTATCCATTTGTGCAGCCTTCTATTATCAGCATGTACGAAAATTTTGGTTCAAACATTTTCGGAAGAGCGCGTAAAATACTTAAGGGACAAAAGTCAGAAGGGCAACATGCATTTTGCTTTTTTGATAAAGGTTTCACATGCCAAATCCTCCCGGTTAGAGCACAGTTTACGATGTGGGTAAAAGTGCCGAAACCAGTTGAGTGAACTTCCCACATCATATTCAGCCACAGTGGAAAATTTAAACTGTCTTGCTTTGAAAATGCGATCAACACAAAGAAAGGGAATGGTATTGTTGCCAAGGTGCCCAGATTATTAAACAAAAAAGCGCAAATTCAGAAGAAAAAAGCGCCAAAAGTGACAAAAAAGCGCCCAAAATTCTCAAATCCTATAAAATACATAAAGGCGACATAACAAATCTTTTATTTTGGGAATATTTTTTGCCTTCGACACTATACTTGCCTTTAAAACTTCTTCGAAACCTCTTTCATCTGAATCGCTTATACATACGTACTAAGCTGAAGATAAATACGTTTTACTAAGGTAATTGAGAATTAAGTAGCCGTACTGACTTGCTTAAACTAAGTGCATTACAAGAAAAATTAAAAAAAAATCGGGTCGTGGACTTAGGCGACTTTGATATCGTCGTTATAGAAGAAAAAAGACGCAAACTGTTTTGTTGAGGAAGAAAGACGCAAACTTTTTTTCTTTCAAAGAAAGACGCATTAAAAATATTTTTCAAAAGAAAGACTCCTTCTTTTTTGTGATAACGAAGAAGGACGCTTTATTTTTTTTTACTATAAAGAAAGACGCATTTAAATATTTTTTAGGAAAGAAAGACGTATTCGATTTTTTATTTTTCTTTGTCAATATTAATGCTAATGCGTCTTTCTTCGCAGTTAATAATGCTAATGCGTCTTTCTTCGTCGAAATATTTTATAATGCGTCTCTGTTCGTCGAAATATTTTTTAATGCGTCTATCTTCGTCGACATGTTTTGTAAAGCGTCTTTCTTCCCCGACATATTTTTAATGCGCCTTTTTTCGTCGACAAATTACTGACATGCGCCTTTCTTCTTCTGGAGCGACGATATGTATGACTCATATATAGATATAGATATAGATATAGATATAGATATAGATATAGATATAGATATAGATATAGATATACACTCAAAAAAAAAATTTCTCTCGATCAAAGACATAATTTTCCTTATTTTGAACACGCGTCCCAATACAAAATTTTCTTTCTTTTGTGTAAATTTTCTCAAAAATGTGTAAAAAACATAAAAAAACATTCAAACAAATTCGTTGCCATGGGGATTTGTATGGGAATTTAATTTCTCAAAATTAAAGGAATCAAGTCTTCAAAACAAGGAAAGTTGGGAATGGAATGGCGCTTAAAGAATTTTTCATTATTTTAATGTATGAATTTTTTCAAAACAAGTATATGAAACCAAGGTAACGCATGTAGCAACAATATTTTATAAACCTTTTAACATGTTTTAAGGAAAATTTACTCAAAACAAAGAAAGTAGTGTTCAAAATAGGTAAAAAATTTCTTTGACCCGTCCATATATTTTTTTCTCTCAGTGTAGATATAGATATATCGCTAGCTTAGAGTGCAAACTGTGTAAGTCCATTTTTATGAAAAAGTGTTTTTAAGTGTAGAAAGCTAGGAAAATTAAATCGCACCACGCTAAACAAGTCTGTGATACTTGTCATATTTCTACTCGTTGTTATTCAGTGATACGCAAATTGTGTAAGTCCAAAAAGCGAAAAAAATTGTGTAAGTCCAAAATTTTTATATGAACAGAAAATTTTTTTTTCATTTTGAAATTTTTTTATTTTGTGTTTTTTGTCTCTCCTACAAAGTTTCAAAAAATGGACTTACACAATTTGCACACTAAGCTAGCGATATATATATAACTAGCAAATACCCGTCCCGCTTCGCAGCGACAAACAAAAGCTTTTATGTTATAATAGGTCTCTCCCTTTACCCTTACCTTTACCTTTACCTTTACTTTTACCTTTACCTTTACCTTTACCTTTACCTTTACCTTTACCTTTACCTTTACCTTTACCTTTACCTTTACCTTTACCTTTACCTTTACCTTTACCTTTACCTTTACCTTTACCTTTACCTTTACCTTTACCTCTACCTTTACCTTTACCTTTACCTTTACCTTTACCTTTACCTTTACCTTTACCTTTACCTTTACCTTTACCTTTACCTTTACCTTTACCTTTACCTTTACCTTTACCTTTACCTTTACCTTTACCTTTACCTTTACCTTTACCTTTACCTTTACCTTTACCTTTACCTTTACCTTTACCTTTACCTTTACCTTTACCTTTACCTTTACCTTTACCTTTACCTTTACCTTTACCTTTACCTTTACCTTTACCTTTACCTTTACCTTTACCTTTACCTTTACCTTTACCTTTACCTTTACCTTTACCTTTACCTTTACCTTTACCTTTACCTTTACCTTTACCTTTACCTTTACCTTTACCTTTACCTTTACCTTACCTTTACCTTTACTTTTATCGGGACCACCCATCACCATCCGAGCTCACTACTTGAACCATTTCTGGGAAACCGACTCAAAAAATAACAATGAAAATATCTGTATGTTGAAGCCCTGCTCGACATTATATATACCCTATTATGTGCGCTAGTACCACGTGAATCTACTGTGAAAATTTCAAAAAGATCGGTTGATTAGTTTGGGAGTCCATAAAGGACACACACACACACACACATTCATTTTTATATAATAGATATATACATATGTACATATGTATGTATGTACCCACTAGTGGAATTGATTTAATTATGTCAACAATGCCCCACTTACCTTGTATTCGGATTGCTCGGATTATTATAGCGATTTCACCATTTTACTATTCTCGATCTTGTTCTCTTCATAATTATAATTATGAAAACCGTATATTTTCTAAAAAAAGTTACTTACATACAAACATAGGCGATTATAAGCGAGTAATCGATGTGTGGCGTCGCAAAGGCAAAGAAAGAACATGTTTTTTTTTCAAATATTGAATTCAACATCATCCTTTATTTAATTTAAGAGTTATATTATGCATGTATGTACTTTGATTTATTGTATTAATATTTTATTTCATAGATATTTATATGCGTACGTATGTATGTATGTGATTAACTATGTCCATTTGTATGATTATTGTATATAATTGCTGAATATGTATGTATGTAAGAAAGTATATATGTAAATAACTATGATATTTTATTTAAAGATACATAACTTTGAGATATGCATACATATAAATTGTATAATTTATACTTTTTATTCATGATACTTATTTTTTGATAGTTGATATTAGTAGGCGCATTTCTGTCGTACCCAAGCATGAAAAGAATACTCGCTTATTCATAAAATTACATTCAAAGCAACAACACCAACTCGACTATTTTTAAAATAGTCGAGTTGGTGTTGTTGCTTTGAAGGTAATTTGATGCATAAGCGAGTATTCTTTTCATGCTTGGGTACGACAGAAATGCGCCTAGTGTAATGATATTTTTACCCTCAATTTAATGACATTATTTGTCTAATATGTTTGAATGTAATGTACCTATCGTCGTACCATACGAAAACTAGCACTTCCAAAATTTCTTACGAAATTTCATTTCTTAGGTAGTTTAAAAATTCTGTATGAAAAGTAGCACTTTCGACTTTTGGCAGACGAAAAGTAGCAATAATAAATACATATGTACTCGTATATGGTTTTCGTCAGCCAAACAACGAAATACCAACTTTTTTCACACAAAAATTTAGTGCTAGTTTTCGTATGTTACGACGATATGTACGAAAGGTTATATATTCGTTAGATTGATATTAATTTCTCGCGTTTGGTTTAAGAAAAGTACCTTTAACGGATTTTTTAAACTTGCAGAAACTAAGTTTACTTATTCAGCAAAAAAATATATGTATGTATGCATAAGTTTTTAGATTTGGATGGTCCAGTATGCAGGTACCTACTCTGACAAAGAAAAAACCCGCAGTTAAATCAAATGCTTTCCGCAGTTGAATTAAAGTAAACCAAAAGTATTTGTTTCAACAGCAAAATTTCTGCTCTAAAAAATATTGAAGGGAAGGGGAAAGGTTTTGCCTTATAAAGATTTTTGAACTACTAAATACTAGGGCTCTTAAAATTATTCGACTATTCGATTATTCGGTTAACCGATTAATCGATTCATAACCGTTCACTTGCTAAAAAGTCGGTTGATGATATTCGATTAGTCGCCTTGCCTCAATTATTCGAATAATTGCTTTCCTTCGACTACTCGATTTATGTAGAAAATCGAATTTCAAAAATCGAATATTCAGTGAAAAATTTTTACAGATAATTTTAAAATATAAATGTGCTTATTGTGTTTATACATACATACATACATATGTACATACATATGAAAGAAGCTGGGTGTGGGGTTTTTTCAAAAATCTGCGACTGAAAAGGATGTAACTTGCTCCAATGAAAAAAAATATTTCCACGGTATTTCGCTGGATCAAAAAAAAAAATTGTTCCAAAACCCTCAACATACATAAGAGTCAAATAAAGAAGTTACAATGAAAAAAATATTTCCGCGGTATTTGGCGGGATCAAAAAAAAAATTGTCCCGAAACCCTATCAACATACATAAGAGTCAAGTAAAGAAGTTACAATAAAAACAAGTAAGGAAGCCTAAGTTCGAGTGGAATCGAACATTAGATACTCAGCTGTGTGCTTTCATTGTTTGTTTGCGTTTGAGGCAAATACGGTGTGATTTATATAAAGCGAGTGCTGCATAAAATAGGCGTAGCCACGCCCATTTTCAACATTTTTATCAGTCATCCAACTAAGCATATGAATATTATTCTTTGTGCAACATTTCATTCTTTTATGACTTCTAGTTACAAAAATGTCACGTTACAAATTCCCAAAGGGTGTTCCAGAAATATCTTTGTTAAAAAGTAGGCGTGGTCATAAACCGATTTTAATAAATTTTTGCGCGTCTATTAACACAAGTTATAAAAGTGTATAAACCAACTTTCGTCATAATATCTCAATTATTTGTCGAGTTATGTGCTTCGAAATCTCGTATATTCCTGCTTCTAAAAGTAGGCGGTGCCACGCCCATTTTCCAAAATTTTTGTGTTTTTTGCTTTCTGTCCATAGTTGGACTCCTGCGACCAAATTTCAATGAATTATCTTTATATTTGACAAACATATCGCTTAAAATGTTTTTATTAGGCCACTTTATAATACCCATATATAAAAGTGGGCGTGGTCGTCAACCGATTTCGCTAAAATTTTCAACATGTATTGCGACAGTCAATAAAAGTGTACGCACCAAGTTTCGTCATAATATCTCAATTCTTTGTCGAGTTATGGGCTGAGAAATCTCGTATATTCCTGCTTCTAAAAGTAGGCGGTGCCACGCCCATTTTCCCAAAACTTTTGTGTTTTTCGTTTTATGTCCGCAGTCGGACTCCTACCATAAAATTTCAATTATATATCTTTATATTCGACAGAGATATCGCTTCAAATGTTTTTATTAGGCCACTTTATAATACCCATATATAAAAGTGGGCGTGGTCGTCAACCGATTTTGGCAATTTTTCGTCCAAACACTTGACTGAGTAAGTATATCACGCGTACCAAATTTCATCGATATATCTTTAACGGTTCCTGAGTTGTGACTCATAAAACTTTCAATGTTTGCCCCTTAATAAGTGGGCGTGGCACCGCCCATTTTCCAAGATCTCGTCAAATTTCTTCATAGGGGCCCGAGCTCAACACGTGGGTAAAATTTCATCGCTCCAGCTATATTAGTGACTGAGATACCAAATTTCCGATTTTTTCTATATAGGAAAAGTGGGCGTGGTCATGGTCCGATTTCGCCCATTTTCAATACCAACCGTCCCAGTCTCGATACAGACAGACAGACGGACGGACAGACGGACGGACGGACGGACGGACATGGCTCAATCGATTTCTCTTTTCACCCTGATCATTTTGATATATATAAGTCTATATCTATCTCGATTATTTCATTCTGTTACAATCCACCGTTATGTGATTAAAACTATAATACTCTGTGTACTAGTACAGCTGAGTATAAAAAATTTTCCGCGGTATTTCGCGGGATCAAAAAAAAAATTTGCCCCGAAACCCTCTCAACATAAGAGTAAAATTTAGGCGCGTACTTTTACAATGGTGAATGTTCTAACTAAGAAAGAAATAGAATTGGAATGCCAAGGACATTGACTGGTGGGCGAATTTTGCTGCCTCCTTCTTCAAGAA
Organism: Urophora cardui; assembly: GCA_960531455.1. Classification (NCBI taxonomy): domain Eukaryota; kingdom Metazoa; phylum Arthropoda; class Insecta; order Diptera; family Tephritidae; genus Urophora; species Urophora cardui. The sequence goes on from OY482672.1 coordinate 113,389,339, forward strand.
GAGCAAAATGTGCCAAAACAGCTAAAAAAGGGTTATTGATGGGGTTTTCCTAATTTTTTCCTCCTTCACATTCATCATCATCTTTATTTTCATCTTCCTCATCAACATCTTCTTCCCTTTTCTTCCAAAGGAGTCTAAGGGGTCGTGAAAAGCGGCCAAAAACGTCGCCCTTACAATAGTCAGCCTAGTGCAGGAAGAACAATTACCCTAGCGTGACGAAGTAACGACCGGAAAAAGGCCGGGGAGTGCTTTGATTTGCTCCAACAACAACAAAAAATGTCCAAGAAATCACTTAAAATGTTGATGAAATGGGTTCATATTTATTTATGAATGTAATAAAATCGAAAGTACAATATTCGATTAATCGGAATGGAACGATTAACCGAATAATCTAAAGAGAGCAGTTAATCAATTAGTCGGCAGCTTTCGACTAATCGAAAATCGCTAACCGAACAATTGAAGTCGACTTCAGTAATATTCGACTAATTCGGTTAATCGATTAGTCGATTTCTCCGAGCCCTACTAAACACATACATAATACGCAAGTATGTATGTATGGATGTATGTATGTATGTAGAGGAACCCTTCAGTAAATTTGTTTCACTGTTGAAGGATCATTGATGATTCTTTGCTGAATATTCATCACTGACGTCATAACTGAAGAGCGTTGCGTGATTTCGAATCAATTTTGATTTCAAATCAACTTTCAAATAAAGAATCACTTGATTCGTGGTTCAAACTATTTTCAAGTTTGAATCAAGAATCAAAACAGATTTTTGATTCTTTTGAGAAATGAATCACAAATCAATTTTATCTTTGATTTGAAAATAGTTTGAATCACGAATCAAAGGGTATTTATGTATATTTTCTTTTTTGAAACGAATCACAAATAAAAATTATCTTTGATTTGAAAATATTTTAAATCAAGAATCAGAAAATATTGCAAACCTTTTACATATATGAAAAATTTAGCAGATTTTATATGAAAGTATTCACTGATGCCTCCTCAGTCACCGGTGAATTTCATCAGTGATTCGTGAAGGATTCCTTTCGGATTTTTACTGCGGGGAAGTTCGGTAATTGTGATATAGGTGTCGTACCGGGTGACATCTCTCAAATCAGTAGGATTTTGGGTTGCTAAAAGCAGAAATGGACGGCGATTTAATAAAAAAATTTAAGTCACTTTTATTGATACCGCCTTAAACAACACACTAATAAGTAATTGAACGAAGTCATTTTCGCGTGCAGTTGAGTTTTTGAACGTAAACTTTTTCAAGCTTTTATTACAAAAATAATTGTGCTTTTTTTATGTTTAAAAAAAATTTTGTTGGTGAAAGTGCAATATTCTATTGAATAAGTGATCAATTTTGCAAATCTCCGACATATGTGTTTTTATTTGTTCATTTCCCAAATGGCACCAAAATGGGGTTTTGTGGTTCACTTGATGGAGGGTAATGTGGTATAATGACATATGTATGTATTGTGTCTGTCAAGTGTATCAGAAATACTGTTATGAGCCAATTTGAGAAATTTACAAAACTAAACATAAGTTATGTACATATATCGTACATATACGCAATTTAAACTTAAGGAAATATATTCTTTCTAATATGTGACGATACCACATTAGCCTCTTTAAGGAAGCTAATTGACCGGGATATTTGCAGAGCGAGTGAAACTACACTCAGGTATGATAAATTGATGTAATACATACATACATATGTTTTTTTGTTGTTCACATGTTTACGTTGCACCGATTGATAAGTATTTACATATTCCAAAATACATTAATATGCAATTTTTTTTTCTTTCTTCTAGCTGCTTAATAATATTAATTTTCTGGTATCAAAAGATAGGTACGAGTATAAATTTGAAAATTTAATTTATGTACATATGTATGTGTACAGCCCAGGGGTACATAAGAAAATACATGTATATATATATATATATTAGGCTGGGTCAATTTTCTAAGCCATAGCGTTCCTAGCAAATTCGGATTCTGCATTAAATTCTATGAAAAAAAGTCTGCTAGAGCATGCCTCTAAAATCAATTTTGAGCTTGCCCATTTTCGATTGAAGTTTATGTAGAATTGTTTTCAGTATAGCAACCCATACTCTTTTAAATTCAACCAGTAATTTTAACGTTATCGCTTTACTTTCTTTTTCATTTTGTTTGTCACTTTAAACACGTTTAATAATGTATAAAAAGGTGGATTTCGCTGTTGCGGTTTTGTTGAAAAAAAACCATGTTTCTAAACAACTTCCACTCCTTTAACCGCAAAATGAAAATATCCAAATTCCACAATTTTTGACTAAGAACAATAAAGTAACACTTTTCTAAAGTAGAATCTTCTTCTGATTCCGAATATAACATATACTTGCTTGTGGTAGATCTAGTTTCCTAGATATCCTGGCCTAAAGATGATTAAGATGCAAAAATTGCTGTTTCTGCGCTAATTTTGACGTAGTGTAGGATCAACGTTTTTCCATCAATCAAAAAGCTAAGAACAGCTGCTTAAAGTATATATTCCAGTCTTTCAACTGCCATTGAGTTTGCTCAAATATATTATTCCTGCACCGAGATATCGCACTTTTAAACTGTGCATGTTTATCCATACATTGCCCCTTGAAAAAACGAGCATATTCAAACACGTATAACTCTTCAAGAAAATGAGATAGGAAAAAATCCTTTCCAATACGTATACCTAGTAATTATAGTAGGAACTTCGCCAAATTTGAGCGAAATCCGTGACATAAAATTTTTTACCTCCTACACTTGGCGCATTTTGCCCCAGGATGGATAAACATGCATAGTTTGAAAGTGCAATATCTCAGTGAAGGAACAATATATTTGGACCAACTCAATGGCAATTGAAAGACTGAAATAGATTATTTAAACAGCTGTTCTTAGCTTTTTGATTGATGGAAAAATGTTGATGCTACACTATGTCAAAATTGGCGCAGAAACAGCAATTTTTGCATCTTAATCATCTTTAGGCCAGGATATCTCGGAAACTAGATCTACCACAAGCAAGTATATATGATATTCGGAATCAGAAGAAGATTCTACTTTAGAAAAGTGTTACTTTATTGTTCTTAGTGAAAAATTGTGGAATTTGGATATTTTCATTTTGCGTTTAAAGGAGTGGAAGTTGTTTAGAAACATGGTTTTTTTTCAACAAAACCGCAACATCGAAATCCAACTTTTTATACATTATTAAACGTGTTTAAAGTGACAAACAAAATGAAAAAGAAAGTAAAGCGATAACGTTAAAATTACTGGTTGAATTTAAAAGAGTATGGGTTGCTATACTTAAAACAATTCTACATAAATTTCAATCGAAAATGGGCAAGCTCAAAATTGATTTTAGAGGCATGCTCTAGAATACTTTTTTTCATAGAATTTAATGTAGAATCCGAATTTGCTAGGAACACTATGGCTTAGGTTCCACCCATACAAATTGACCCACCCTAATATATATGTATGTATATACATTTATGTATGCATACTAAATGTATTGTTATGGATACATAATGGATGTCTTATTCACATCTTTTTATATACATACATATGTATGTACATATTAAATTTTTTTTTGATATCGGATAAGATTATCAATTTGTATGGATGTGTAGAGAATTTTATGGCGTTTAATATCTCAATTATCAAATTACGTAACCTGTCTTCGTTTTAAATGGCTGGTTTTGTAGATAATGATGCTCTCTGAAATTACCACACAAGCTTACAATATGGCTAAGAAAATCAAGAAGGGCAACATTTTTTCCAGAAACGAAAACGGCACATTGCCGGACAAATTCACTGGTTTGGATCCTTTGCAGCATTGATACATACATATGTATGTATGTACAATGCCCATAACCCATTGAGTTCATAAGCTTTTACATAAGTATGCATACATACATACATATACAAACATAAGACTACACGCTAGGGGAGTAAGAATATTTTATGAAAAATACGTACATATGTAGATAAAAATCTAACTAAGGGACAAGGTGGTATAGAGAGGCAGCTTCCTTTTTATTAGTTTCACAAATGTTTAGTTGATTTCTTAGTTAATTTTTTCTAGTTCGCTTTTTCTCAATTTTCGTTTCTATTATTTTAAGTTTGTATACATTTTTTAGGTTTTTGTTTGCCATTAATTTTGCGTATGAACTTACGTAAATGCATATTCTCTAAATAACAGTATTAGATAGATATTAATTTACTAACCTACAATGTAAAACGGTAAATTCACATTTCGTATTCATTGGATATTAGTAACGAATCTACAAACATGATTTCTGTTTCACTGTTTTTCAATTTTTTTAATATTAATAAATTAATGTTAATTTCTTTCATGATTATAGTCTATTTTTATATATTCATTTATTTATTTATTTTACAATATCCTAGCACAACAATTGGAAAATTATTTAAAAGTGCTAGTCACAGAATAAGTACATATTAAAGCTTCTATTTTTAACTTATTTAAATGAAGATAACCTATTTTTTCACTGTTTACTTGTTTATTTAACACACCCAGAAAAAAACATCAACATACTCGTATGAATCGATTCATGTAAAATTAACACGATCGATTTTTACACATAGAAAAGCAACAATTTTTTAAAAACCACGGCTGCTCAACGAAATGAACAAAATAATTTTGTTTCAAAAAATATCAATAAAAATTATCCAAAAGCTATCAATAAACTTTATCAATATAAATTTTGTTTCGTTGATATCAAAGAAATTAACAAAATTGTGTTTGTTTTTATTCATGTACATACATACAGAGTATTTAAACTTTTTTACTTCACAGAAAAGGAAATTATTGAAATTTAATTTTTTCGTTTAAAGTTGAAACAATATTTTTTTGAAATAATTGTTTGGATAATTATCAAAACAAAAAAAATTTGATATTTCTTTTGATAACAGTTGAAATTAAATAAATTTTGTTATGCTTTTTACGTTTATAAAATCGAAAATTTCAACAGAAAAAAAAATTTTTTTTAAATTTATTGTTAGAAATAAAATTATTTTGCAGCCTTGTTTGAAACATGATTTTGGCTTTGTAAATTTCATTTGGAAATTTGGTAAATTCAATCAAATTTTATTGTTGATACAACATGGGGCAATTTTAAAATATATGTACAAGATGATTCAAATATAAAATTTTATTCCTTAATGCCATTTCGAACTTTGGTTTATTCAACACGATGATATTGTCAATATAAACTACAAAAAGTGTTAAAGAAGAACGTCAAAACTATTTTTAAACATATAAAATTTTTTTGAACTTTGATGTTCTGCTGTTCATGCAAAACACAAATTATTATTTTTTTCAAAAGAAAATTTTGTGCCGTGGAAATGATGAGAGTTTTGGTTTTTCCATTTACATATATTTTCAGTTTGCAGGTGAGTTAAAAGTTAATTGCATTTTTGTTCCTAAAAGTTTTCAATGTGCAATATTTTTTTTCCCCTTACATAATTTGCAATTTTTACCACGAAGAGGTCCTCTCATATCGAGCGATACCGAAGCAGCTGTTTTGTTCATCTGATGATTATATATTTTATTTCTTATATATTTTTATTTATTTATAAAAAATGTATTTTTCTAAATTGTAAAACCAACAAGATATGTATATATATATGTAATTTAACAGTAAATTCAAGGTAAAATCAAAAAGATGTTATTGCTAATTCAACACGACCATTTCGTGTTAATTTAACTAGCTTAATTATATTCTAAAAATTGTAAAAATTGTAAAATCAACAGGAAAACTCTTTAGTGTTAATTCTACAGATGCCATCCTGTTAAACTAACACTTGACAGTAGTGTCAAATTTACACGTTTACATCAGCGATGCCGTTCCAAAATTTATGAGCGGAGTGAAAACGGACAAAGAGCGGAGTGGTTCGAAGTGACGGACGAAAGAGAGGAGTGAAATTGCGGATTAATGTCAAAAATAAACAAATCAATAAATAATTTGTGGGCAATATGGGTATAAAAATAAAGATTTTACCTAGGACTTCAATGTGAAGCCATTCCATTTTTCTGTGTCCACCATTTCGACATATATAAGTCAAAAATTAGACTCAAATGTCACTGCTATTCTTTAAAATCTTCTGTAGTCATCCTGGACCACTTATCGGCTAGTATATCGAAAATTGGCTTAGAAATTGAAATATAATGAGTTCCATATTAAAGCCCTAGTTAAGACCTTTAATTTGATACCAATATTGCCCAATAATATTTTGGTGTCATCCGGGTCCACGTTTTTTTCCGCTATTCACGGTCTCGATCTTTCGAATATTTTTTTACATTTGTGGAGTTATCCAACCACATAAAACAATCACTACTAACCCAAAAAACTGCCTTCAAGAGCAAAATTGTTGAAATTTTTTAGAAATTTTAAGGTATGTTAATTTTTGAGGTACATATGAGTATAAGATTTTTATACTCAGCTGTACTAATACGCAGAGTATTATAATTTGGATTTGCTAACGGTGGATTGTAACAGAATGAAATATTCGAGATATATATAGACTTATATACATCAAAATGATCAGGGTGAAAAGAGAAATCGATTGAGCCATGTCCGCCCGTCTGTTCGTCTGTAAACACTCTAACCTGCGCAAAAATTGAGTTATTTTAATGAAATTTGAAATGTAAGTTGGTATCCAGACTGAAACGGTTGGTATTGAAAATGGACGAAATCGGACCATGACCACGCCCACTTTCCCTATATAATACATATAGGAAATTTGATGTTTCAGTCACTAATATAGCTGGAGTGATAAAATTTCACCCAAATGTTGAGCTCAGGACCTTACAAAGACATTTTCTGATATTTTGGAAAATGGGCGGTGCAACGCCCACTTATTGAGGGGCAATCATTGAAATTTATAAGACATAACTCAGAAACCGTAGCAGATATGTTGATGAAATTTGGTACGCGTGATCTACTTACTTAGGCAAATGTTTGGACGAAAATTGAAAAAATCGGTTGACGGCCACGCCCACTTTTATACATGGATATTATAAAGAGGCATAATAAAAACATTTTAAGCGATATCTTTGTCAAATATAAAGATGAGGCATTAAAATTTTGTGGCATGAGTCTCATAATTGACCGAAAACAAAAAACAGAAAAATTTTGGCGAAGTGGGCGTGGCATCATCTCTTTTCAGACAAATTAATCCACGAGATTGCGGAGCCCACAACTCGACAAATAATTGAGATATTATGACGAAACTTGGTGTTTATACTTGTATTACTTTTGCTATTAGACATGCAAAAATTTACCGAAATTGGGTTATGAGCACGCCTACTTTTTAACAAAGATATTTCTGGAACACCCTTTGGGAATTTGTAACGTGACATCTTTGTAACTAGAAGTCATAAAGGAACGAAATTTTGCACTAACAATAATATTTACTATATGCTTTGTTGGATGATTGATAAAAATTTTGAAAATGGGCGCCCACTTTATGCGGCACTCGGTTTATATAAAATACACCGGGCTTCCATCAAACGCAAAGAAACAATGAAAGCATAAAGCTGAGTATCTAATGTTCGATTCCACTCGAACTTAGGCTTCCTTACTTGTTTATTATAATATGTTATAACTATCGCTCGAGAATGGTTTTCCTAATACTTTAGTATTTTTTTTATGATCACAATAATCCATCAAAATCAATCATCAAACCAGGTCCAGGTGAAAATAAGAAATTATTCCTTTTTTTTTCAATTTATACAATCATTACTCCATGCTTTAGTAAGCGTGGCTTGGGACTGTAAGCGTAGGTAAAACGCTGTAAGCACGGTAGGTAAATTTTTAACTTTTGAAATATCACATAGAAACGCCGAAACACATCAACTTAATTTTTGACTGTAGAATACGATGGCGTTTTCAGAAAGTCCAAGTTAGCTCTTCTTTTCGAGATATTTAGGAAAGAAGTTTCAGAGCTCTGAAGGTAAGGTAATTTTTTCCTTTTTTTTCCTTCTATAAACTTTACTCAGTCTTTGAACCCTTCTCCCGAATAAAGATTTTGGTGGTTGTTCTTACTTAACTGGGGCATTATAAATTCAATGCCACCATTAGTTTTCCCAAGCTGGCTCCGGTTTACGAGATAACAATATTTAAAAAGTACCATCAATTTGGACTTCTTTGTTAATAACTCAGTCAGTTTATGAGGTAATTTGCAAAAACTTTGCACGTGAGGGAAATTTCAACTTTGCTTGCACAAAAGTGCAATAACTGATGCAGTCCTGAAAACTTACAAAAAATGGACTTACCGCATTTGCTCAGGAAGCCAACGATATGTAGTATGTATGTACGTTCAAGCATACATTAGGTATGTCAGGGTCTATTCCGGCCCTATATGTAGTGATAATGTTATGGAAAGAATTTTTATGCCTATAAAATAAGTTCTATTAAAAAGAATTTTAGGCGAATTCCTATATGTCGCAGTGAATTTCCTCAATTCGTTTGATAGCATAAGAGTACAAATACTATAAACTTGGGTTTGGATAGAGTTTAAGAAATGTGTAGAAAATAATCCCAAACTCGACAGTTGAAATAAAACATTGGTCAACGGAGGTGATTTATTTAAACTTGCAAAAAAATAAAAGACGATTTAAATAAATCTTTAGTTATTATTAAATACACGATTTGAAAAAAAATGAAGAAAATTAAAACTTAAACAATTAGAGATATAAAATACATGCATGTGTAATTAGATCATAGCTGCTTAGCATATATTTACATACTATGTATATATGTACATATGTATATAAAATTAAATATAATAATATAATACAATGGCGCTATTATAACTCTGACGAGTTTTATGGCCGAGCTTCTCTCCCAATTCGAGGTGTGCTCCTTTTTGTTTTTCCTACTAATTGGGTGGACCTACAGTTTTATGCCGGCTCCGAACGGCGAATGCATTTTTTGTGAGAAGCTTTTTCATGGCAGAAATACACTCGGAGGGTATGCCGCCCACTGCCGAGAGGTGACCGCTGCTCTTAAAAAACCCAATAATTGGATTTTTACTAATTAGAAAGATTTTTTTTGGTTCGGACTGGGGTTTGAACCCGAGACCTCTGGCATAGCAGGCGAGCACTCTACCCACTGCACCACAGCGGCCATAAAATTAAATACAATACAAATTAATTAATGATACATATAAAGAAAAAAACTGATTTTAATGAAGAAAAAATTAGACGCCAACAAAATTTGTCAGCTTTTTCTGAAGTAAGTATAACCCAATAAACACAACGGATTCGCCTCGAATTCGCGTCGGATTCGCTTTCTCTGATTATATTATCGCGACAATAGTTCGCGGCGATAGATCGGCGAATCCGAATTCGTAGGCATGTCACCTATCACTAGCGATTCGAGAATTTGTTCATTCTCGGATCTTTGGTGATTCGAATTTTTTATCATTAGCGATTCGAAAATTTATTCATTCTCGGATCGTTGGCGATTCGAAAATTTGTTCATTAGCGATTCGAGATTTTTATAAATGGCGTTTCGAAAAATTAGAAGTTCAGAGTTTGGTTTACTGGCAATGGGTTAACTCCGTATAAAATAATACAAAACACTTAAGATATTTTTATAAGGAAAAATTTAAGCAGTGAATAAAGTTCCCCTATTAAAAAATTTTGAATTGGTTTTTCTACATACCTACTCGTATCTATTTGATTATAAACCGATTTGATCTACTTTCGCGAACTCGCCAAGAATTCTCCACGATAACATCTGCGGAACTTTGATATTCGTCTTCAGGTATAAATCTAAAATTTCAGAACTATACTGATTTTTTAGTGCAAAACAACTTAAAAAAAATAGAAAAAAATGATATCGCGAAAATTGATTTTCTCGAGGCGAGTCCGAGAAATTGCATTCGCGAAAATCTGCTTTCGCGAACTCGCCTCGAATTCGCCGCGATATCATCTTCGCGTCTGTGTTTATTGGGAAGTGAGGCAAAGTTGTAAAACTTCATGAGGCCATTATAACAAATAAAATTTAATATAAAAAATTTTTTATGCGAGCTATTTCATGATTGAATTTCTAAACTAACTATTTTTTTCTTACTTTAATAAGATAATATATAAAATTTTAATATATCCTTTATACATATAGCACATATAAAATTATAAACCATTATAAAGCGTGTTTTTTCATATTTAATTTGTATTTATTTACTTTTCGTGTGTTTTCGTTTTCGTTTAATTGCATTTTTGTATGTTATGGTTCTGAATGATATTTAGTTTGATTAAAAAAAATGGTATGCTTTTCGTAAAGATCTTTGAAGGTTTATATGAAGAAACATAATTACTTTATTATTACTTTATTGATATGTTTACCTTTAGGTTTTTTTTTGCTAAAAATGCTGGCTTGGGAAAACAAATTAAATATGGAACATTTTTGTTGTAACTTAATAGAAGCTGGTATTTTTAATTACTAATGTTGAACGTTTCTATACTATGAAAGCGCGCTAGATTAATCCTTTTTTCGTTTTAATATACATACATAGGTAGTGCTAAACAATTTATTTAAATATTTCGTTTTTTTTTTCATTTGCCAAACTTTCACTTTCTTTCCTAACCTTTCAATTACACATTTTTAGACTCCAATTTGCTCATTTTTTTAATTGCATTCATTGCTTTACAATTTCTCATCGCTGTTTTCCAATACTTTCTCGATATGAATATCCCTGCAGTAAATTTGTTTCACTGCTGAAGGATCAGTGATGATTCTTTGTTGAATATTCATCACTATCGTCATAACTCAGGATATTTTTATTTGTTTTCGTTTTTTTTCTGAGGAAAGCAAACCATTTATATGAAAAATTCATCAGTCTTTATATGAAAGTATTCACTGATGCCTCCTCGTCATAGGTGAATTTTATCAGTGATTCATTAAGGATTCATTGCGGATTTTTACTGCAGGGATATTTTTGCTAAGTAAATATGATTATGTATGTATGTATCTATGTATACATATATCAGATATAACGCCTTTATCTATGCTACTAAATTTGGAATATTTTTTTCAGCAGTAAAGTGTTTTTGCTTAAATTATGTAACTAAATTAATTAAATGATGTTTTTGCTTAAATTATTTTTGCTCGACTGTATTCAATAAAGCAGTCAGCTTTTTATTACTATACCAGCATATTTCGTAATAATTAAGAATAGCTGCACTAATTTTGATTTTGATTATCCAAAAGCGGACCATAGTTATTTTTGAAATTGTTCATATACATATATATCTACATTAATGGAATTCCGTTTATTTCGATAATGTTTTTTTTATAGACAGAAACGTGTACTAATACTTTTTTTCTTATAATCGTATGTATGCATGTGTGTATGTATTACCTATATGCTGCTCATCTGCATTTTTGGTAATATTTTAGTCACCGTCGTATTTCCGAAAATAAGTTTTACCTCTCTTCCATCTTAATCGATTTTGTTTGGTGAGTTTTGAAGATTTATGCGTTGGGTTTCAATTTTGTTGTTGTCGTTAAAGGTTTAATGATTGTTTTTGCAGTTATCGCTGTTGTTACACTAATACTATCATCATCAAATTCATCATCATCATCCATTGCATCGTTTTCGTTTTCCCGACTTTGTGTCTGTTCGATTTCTTGTTCAGTGATAACGGTTACCAACTCTTGAACAGCGCGCCCTATTTCAGCGTCTAAAAAAATCATATATGTATGTATAAAAGGCGTTATCATTATTATATTTCCAACGTAAAAGTTGTAAAACTAATTATAAAAGGAGAACTACATATCGTCGCTATAGAAGAAAAAAGACGCAAATTGTTTTGTTGAGGAAGAAAGACGCAAACTTTTTTTCTTTCAAAGAAAGACGCATTAAAAATATTTTTCGAAAGAAAGACTCTTTATTTTTTTTGATAACGAAGAAGGACGCTTTATTTTTTTTTTACTATAAAGAAAGACGCATTTAAATATTTTTTAGGAAAGAAAGACGTATTCGATTTTTTATTTTTCTTTGTCAATATTAATGCTAATGCGTCTTTCTTCGCAGTTAATAATGCTAATGCGTCTTTCTTCGTCGAAATATTTTTTAATACGTCTTTTTTCGTCGACAAATTACTGACATGCGTCTTTCTTCTTCCGGAGCGTCGATATATACCAGAGATGTAGAATAATTATTATTTCATTTTGAAATTATAAAAAAGTCTTACAAATTTTCTTCAGAATCATAAAAGTCTTTTGATAATATTTTTTTCCTGTTGAAAATGATAAAAATCTTCTGTAATTATTATTCAGAAACTTATATTTTAAAAATCTTTCCATAATAGTTATTTCAAATATATATTTTTTAAGTCTTCAAAGACTTTTATATTGAGACAAATTTGAAAAAAGTCTTTGCGTAATTATTATCAGTAACAAATTTTTTTTTATATCTTCAAAGACTTTTTCATTGAGATAAAGTTCAAAAAAGTCTCAGAAAATTTTCAACAACTTTCATATAAGTATAAAATAAAAATAACTTTCATATAAGTACTTCAAAATTCAAGCAAATTTCCAATTTGAAATTGTATGAAAGATTTTTATCGAAGATATAAAAAATAAATTTGTTACTCAAAATAATTACTTAAAGATATTTTTGAAATTCGTCTCAATGAAAAAGTCTTTGAAGACTTAAAAAACAATTTGTTACGGATAATAATTACTCAAAGACTTTTTTCAAATTTGTCTCAATATAAAAGTCTGAAGATATAAAACAAAATTTCTCATTTATAATAATTACAAAACGACTTAAAAAAAATATCTCAGAAATAACTAGTATTATGGAAAGACTTTTAAAATATGTTTCTTTCAATAATAATCATTTTTTGATTTTTATTTTTTCTCTTATAATAATTACAACTCTGATATATACTATATTATAGGATATTTTCCTCTGTTAGGCCCTGTGCCAATCCATAGCAAAAATGAAATTTGTCATAAGGGAGTAAAATTTTGAAAGTATTCGTAGTGAATTCGAACGTCATAATTTTATCGAAACTTTGACATTTTGTAAATGCATACATACATATGTATATATGTAAGTAACACAACCCAGCAGTATTTGAGGTAAGGGTTTGCATATTCAGTAGAATATTCAGTATGAAAAATACCTTGAAACTGGGTTCAGAAATCATCGCCTGAAAAATTAACTGAAGACGCAGTGAAATCATCACATGTACTGAAATATTTGCTGAATAAACGTGAAGACATCAGGGCTATTGAATTTTTCCCTGAAGGCGCAGTGTAGGTACTAGCTTTTTCCTATGCACATACAGAAATTCTCCCTTCTCGTTCAGAGGTTTTAAGGTAGTTGATTTTCAACGCCACCTCTACATAAAAGCGAAAGGAAAAGTTCAGATTTTGGAACTAAGAGCCCGTGCACAATTGACTTCTATCTCGCTTTGCTCCATAGTTTTGCTTTGAGAGTTTCGTCCAGCATGTGCTTTTCAAAAGGGACCTGTTCACAATTGAGGTGAAGCGAGTAAAACAAAAGTATAAAGTTAGCCATCTCTCAACTTTTTTACACTGTGACAAACATCTTCCCTTGTGTGTGTGTGTATGTTTGTATAGCTACACTTATTTTAGCGATTTCGCGCAATTTGGTGAGAAGTGAACAGAGAAAAGTAAAAAATAACATTCGAATAAGCAGAAAAAAGCAAATTCCCCAAATATTTTATGTACCAAAAATCAGGTTTATAAATTAAAGCAAAGAAGTGAAGTGGAAATTGTCAAAGTATTAATTGTAGCAAGCATCTAAAATTTCGCTTTGCTTTAAGGTTTTTTCTATCAAAGTTGGAGCAGACAAAGCCAATTGTGCACGGGCTCTTAATCTCTACTGAATATTCAGTAGGAAATATGTGCTGTTTTCCAGCTGATCAATACTGCTGGGAAGTATTTAAATACAAAATAACATCACATCATTATTGCCATAAACAATTATTTTTCGTTTTAAAATTGTGTCGTTGCCCGCAGTGGCGTAGCTAGAGAATTTTTCGGGGGGGGGGGGGGGGGGGGGGGTCACAGCCAATGTAAAAAATTTACCAAAATTAAAATTACCAAAAAAAAACTACAATTTTTTTTACAAATGATAAAAATCGCTAGCTTAGAATGCAAATTGTGTAAGTCCTTTTTTAAAACTTTGTAGGAGACACAAAAAACAAAAAAGAAAAAAAATTCGAAATGAACAAAAATTTCTGTTCATATAAATATTTTGGACTTACACAATTTTTTTCGCTTTTTGGACTTACACAATTTGCGTATCACTGAATAACAACGAGTAGAAATATGACAAGTATCTCAGACTTGTTTAGCGCGGTGCGTATTTGATTTTTCTAGCGTTCTACATAAAAATACATTTTTTCATAAAAATGGACTTACACAGTTTGCACTCTAAGCTAGCGAAATGTAATTTTTTCAGACTATAATTTAACATTTTAGTACACAAATATCGCTTATAATACATATATCAAACTCTTAAGGCCCTTGGCCACTTAAAATCTGGAATGTTAAGCAGTGTATACATATGTGTGAGTGTCGGGTGATTTACGCAAATATCTAAAAGATTTGATTCTCATCAACGCGAGCCCGACAACAAGAACGTGTAGCACGACGACTGCCGATTGCACTAACACACACAAAAAAACTCACACATACACACTGCTTGACATGCCATATTGTCACTTGCCAAGGGCCTTTAACTATACTTCAAAAGTAAGTCTCATATTCTCTTGTGGAAATCTACGCGCATAGGTAGATTTTCAAGTTTTATGCGCCCAAAATTGAATTTTGTAAAATTGTTACAATTACAGAAAAAAACATACCCACATATTGGAAATAGAATGGGGAACAATACATACGTATGTATATCTTAGCAACAAAGAAACAAACATAAACAAAACGAAATCCTTTTTGTTATTTTGTTTTGATATGAAATTAGCAAAATTAATTGTGATACAATTTTATTGATAATTTTGGAATCGGAAATATTTTGGTTTTGATAAGCAGCAAAGCAATATAAATTTTTGATATTTTTTTTTATATGTTTATTGAAACAAATTTTTTTTGTTTATTTTGTTGAGCAGCCTTGCTTTTAACACAAATTATTAAAATTTTGCATTAAACAAGCAATTTGGAATAGATGTACACAATAAAATATTTTTGGCCGCATAAAACTTGAAAATCTACCTATGTGCTACGGTTATAAATAATAATTTTCTTATATAATTTAGTTTTTTAATATTCCATTTTGACAGACATTAAGTAAAGTCTCAAGTTCAGATACTCTTATACATTGCATATTTATTCCCATTGTAGTTTATACTAATATTATTTGATTAAGATGATAAGTAATTGAAAGAAAACTTGAAATTTAAATAATTGGCGTTACTTTTCTGTTATTAGCATGTTAATAACAGCAATACCGTATAATAATTGTAGCGTTTGTTGAGCCGTAGGGAAGTGCAGGAACCGTAGGAATTTTACCACAATAGAGCGAATATAAGTACAAAGAATGTAAATTGTGGTAAAATTCCTGCGGTTCTTGCACTTTCCTACGGCTCAACAAACGCTAGAATTATAAATAATACTTCGTGAAAAAGCGCTAAATTTCGAATTACCAATTTCGAAAAATTACTATTCTCATTGATTTTTTCCTGAAAAAGAAATGTAAGCTAATAAAGTCAAAGATGGTTTTATGGTCAAAACGAATCTTTCGGGGGGGGGGGGGGGGTTGGTCCCCAAAACCCCCCCGTTACTACGCCACTGGTTGCCCGTTGTCGCCCAAAATATGTATTATCTTTGTAACTGTGAAAATTTTCTATTCCGTTTGGCACAGCAAATTGCCACACAGCCTTGCAAAGCTATTATCTACAACAAATGATAAATATTTCGATTGCAATCAGGTTGGCTTGTCAATGAACAAAATCTCTCTCTAGACGATTTACTTTTTAAAAATTATCTTTGGAAATAAAATGTTATAATTTCTAGCAATGTTGTATCTTAAATTACCATGTATTTTGTGAAGAATATTTTCTCCAAATACGTACATACATATGTATGTATAATCTTCATTATATATATTTATCGGCTTCTTACGCATGATCTGTACAAAGTAGTTTAAGCCCATAACAAGCGGCATAGCCAGTATTAGCAAAATGAGCGTGTAGTTAGAGAGGAAAAAAAGAGGGAGAGAAATCGATGAAAATATTATGTAAGCATCATTGAAGTGTGATGAGTTATAGAAAAAAGAGAATATAGATTTTTTAATATATGTATGTACATTTTTAATTGTTACAAGTCTGTTATAAAATACACATATTTAAATTACCAAATGTGCGCGGTAAATAAGAATAATAAATACAACAGAAGCAGTTAAATAAAATATACAAAAACTAGCAAATACCCGTCCCGCTTCACAATGGCGAATAACAGTTTTAATAGGTTAAGTCAACTTAAAAAAGAATTAAAAAAATATAAATAGAGAAATTATATTTTTTTATTTTAATTTTGTTTTTCTTCGTTTTTTTGTGTCTGTTTTTCTTTTTGCCTTGTTTTTGTTTTTGGTTTTACTCTAGCTTTTTCTTTTTTATTTTTGTCTTTGTTTTTGTTTAAAAAAAACAGAAACAATAGCAAAAATAAAAAAAAAACAAAAGCAAAGAAAAAAGAAACTAAACAAAAAACGAAAGGAAATAAAAACAAAAATAGAAACAAAGGCAAAGAAAAAAGAAACTAAACAAAAAACAAAAAACAAAAGTAAAAACAAAAACAATTAACTCTATTTAATTTAACGAGCACAGGCCAATGTTATATTTTATTTTTAATTTTTTACAAACTAGAAACAAATTTTTTAAACTTGGATATAGCGACAGCTGTTACACTATAGATCCCGCTAAGACTCTTCAGACTACTTTTACTTCGGGCAAGAATTGAACTTGCGCACCTTGCGGTAAGCCATTGCCTGCCTTCAACATCTGATAGAAATTCATTGCCAGTTTCTTTCCTACTATAATTCGTGTCTATCTCGTGCACATACATATTTACATATTATGGTTGATTAAACACAAGCAGCGAATAAAGTGTTAAAATAAAAAAAATAGAATTTCTATATTTATAATTTCTTAATATTTTTTTTTCCAATTTCCCTCTTTCGAAAGATAATTAAATTGTAGTAATTGAATTAAACCTCGCCGAATGAGAGCTGGTCAAGTCAAAATTTTGTAAATTTTTTGAGATTTCTTCTTCTCTCATTGTGGCATCTTCTTCGCTTGCTACCTATAGAGTGTTCTCTATTTTATATTCCCGATTCGAACCATGGCGTCAACTTGAAATTCCATCTAGTGCCATCATATAACTAGTAGGACATTCAACATTACATTGAACTTTAGTGATGCTTTTATACCTCCCTTTTTTGAAAAAGCATCCATGAATTGGTTTCCTCATTGTCAAAACAAAATTTAAAAATATTTCAATGGATTTCTGTTTCAACGGATATCTCATATATAAATTTTTAACAGCAAGTCCGTATTTAACTACGGAAATTTCACAACTTTTGCTGTTGAAACAAATGCGGAAATTTAACTGCGAAAACTTGTTGCTTTAACTATGGTGGCACTTATACTAAATTGGGAAAAATTAAAAACATAGGTGGCAACCTTGGTTTGAGTGGTAACCTTGGCATGGGTGGCACCATTAAAAAGCTTACTGAATTATCTTTCATCTGAATTTATGCAATTCAGTTAAGGGGTTCGCTAGTTATTGGCCCTGGAGTTTTATTTTGGAGTTAAAAAATAAAACACCAAGTATTATTTTATCGATGGTGCTAAAAAATAAAACACCAGATTTGAATTTTATCGCTGCCCTTAAAAAATAAAACGCCATATTTTTATTTTATAGCTGGCGTTTTTTAAAAAAATCAGTAAAATTAATAGAGCTCAGGTTATTGATCCTGGAGGTCCTGGAATGAAAGTAAAGTTAATAATTTTACCCAAGGACACAATCTAGCCCTGGAGTTTTACAGTATCGAAAAAAATAATAATTTTTATTTTTGGTCCCTGCTTTTAAATGATTATGGTAGATTTTAAAAATAAACCTCAAGAACTGAGCATACATACGATGGCGATTTTTATTATACCTAAACCTTATAACTGTTACGGTCTATAACAAAAACAAAAGCAAATAAAGCGCCATTCACATTGGATTCACGAAGTCTCACAATCATTTACCGGAAATATTATGTAACAAACTCGAATGGGGTGGAGGCGGTGGTCGTCCATCATCCAATAAATATCCCTGACCAGCTCCGATGCCAATACCAACCATATCGATGCCACCATTTCCTGTTGCACCAGGATGTCCCACACCTCCACCACTCGCTGCATGTCCAGCAGCCATACTGCCACCCACACCGTGACCAGTTGAATTCATTGCTGCACGTTGCTGTAGAGCAGCGAGGCCAGCGCCAAGGGGATGTTTATTAACATTCAAATGCTCAACAGTAGCACCGCCACCGCTGGCGCTACCAGCATTGGCGGCAGCCATGATACTCATGCCGGGTAGCAACATGCCGCCTTCTGTTATTATTATTGTTATTATTTTCCGTTTGTTGTTGTTGTTGCGAAGCACCAGGGCAGATGCATAATGATAAAAGCAGCGTTATGCAAGGTGTTAGTAGCAGGATATATATATGTATGTAGGTACATTGAGGATGTTAGTATAGGATTTGGTTGGCGTTATTTAAAGTTCCAGTATTTTTAACAAACACACAAAATGGGTTAAAAGTGGAAGGGAGAACGCAAACATTTCCATGGTAAAAATTGAGAATGCAATCAGAAGAGTAAATGCAAAGAGAATAATAATTAATTAGTAACTCTTGTTATTGGAATTAGTTGTTAACATACATACATATAAGTTGGTTGGTATAAGTTGACTAGATTGGTGTGCGCCGCTGGGGCGGTGGATTAAGCGAGTTCACCAATTTAAGCTGCATATTGGTGAAAATCACTCATAAGAAAGCAGCCACAATACTCGCCATCATTGGCATATTTGGCAACTACTAGAGATGAGCGAAACTGCGATTTTTCGATATCTGTGATTTCGGTGATTGCTATTTTTAAATCACTGTGATTTTAAACTGCTATTGCGATTGCGTGGACTGGTATAAAATCATCAGTTACCGGTAGAGATTAATTTTGCGTTTTCTGAGCGATATAACCTGTCTTTATTTTATGTTAACAAAATGATAGCAATAACAAGGTATTCCGCAGTAATATCGCTGTTTGTAAATATTTTTCAAAGACAAATTGTAAGTTCAATGATTTTTTTTTCTTATATTTCTATATACGTATGTGGTCTGCTCAAAAGTGTAAAAAAAAGAAATTTATAATGCTTTAGCGATTGCGATTCACATAGGTGAACTGCTTACTTGCTACATTGATAGCAGTTGCCAATAAGTAGTGAACTGCTATTTTGAAAAAGTGATCGCAATTGCGATTTGCGATTTTTTATTCACAGTGAAAAAATCACCGATTGCGATATATCGCTCATCACTAGCAACTACTCATTAAATTGGTGGAACTCGCTTTTTACGAAATCTAATATACCCACATATTTAATATACATATTTATCAGTTTCGCGTTGTACTCACTTGTATTTTGCTCATAATGACCATTCTGTTGATTCATTTTTGCTGGAGAGTCGGTGTTCAGCTGTGACGCGGTCACTGAACGCGTCTGCAGCGTGTTCGGTTTTGAATTCAACGTTGAACCGCCAGCATTTGCAGCGCCGCTGTTGGGCTCATCCAGCAATTGGCGTAGTCGTTGCAATTGCGCTTCGAGCTGACGATTGTGGTCCTCCAATATTTGCATGCGCGCCTCGAGGCGGCCCTTGTGTTGTCGCAGCAATTTCGCTTCAGCAATCATATCCTAAACGGTGAGCGAAAATTAAAAAAAAAAAACACATCGATTTTACATTATTCAGCTAAGCAGCTAATAAACACAATAACATGTAATACCATTTGAATGATCGATTATAACGACTCACCTGTCCATGTTCACCTTGTCCGCCGCCAGCATTCGCACCTGACGCTAATCCACCCATAGCCGATGTGGAATGTTGCATGCCACCTTCGGCTTCGGGTGTTGTGCTATTTTGTTTATTGCATAACTGTTGATATTCCGCTTGTAAATTTGCATTCTCCTCCTCTAAATCGCGTATGATTGCTTCGAGTTCTTCGCGTTGCTCAGCATCCATGGCTGCCATTACTTGAACGGGCGATTTAGGACCATTACTAACATTATTTGTTGTTGGCAAAGCTTGACAATATTGTGCGATCAATTGATGTTCGTCATCACTGTCGGGTGTTGAATTAGAACCGGTACAGTACTCAACCTGAGCCAGGCGTGAGGCGTACATCTCAAGGCGTGAGTGCATATCATTTTGTAGTGCGTGCGTAGTGTGTTGTGGGCTGGGAGCGGGACTCTCCAAAGCATCACCTTTTGGGTGAAAAGGAAATTTTTTTTTATACATAGATAAAATTTATTTAAAAAATCTGCATTCTTATTATTAGTTTTATTATTTTTACCTTCGAGTACACTTTGGACTGGCAAATAACCAACACGTGGATGCTTTTTGAAATACTTTCGACTTTTGAATTTGTTCTTCAAAGCGCGCGTAAAATCACGCACATCTTCCGTTGAAGTTGTCTAGAATGAGAGAATATAAAAGTACTTTTATTCAAATGGTACCCAGCAAGCAAAATTAGCTTAAATAAAGTTTTTTTTAAGCTTATAATTATAAACATTAAGCTTACAAAATGTTGATTTTTTGTTTACAAAAGACTTCAAAGTAAGCGTGTTATAAATGAAATTAGACCCTGGTTGTAAATGTTCGAATATAAATTTATAAAAAATATTTAAGAAAAAGTTTTTTATAAGCATAAAAATATAAACTATATATATATATATATATATATATATCCGTATATTAGTGTGACTTTTGAGACAATATCAAAAGATATTTTTGTCTGCCTTTCGAAGAATTCTTACTATTTCAGTAACACCACTATTCGAATAGTACCATTCGAATTTTTTAAGCGAATATTATTATTATTCGTTATTGTCATTTATTTGAATAATATTTAATATTAATAGTCGCACTACTAGCACATAAGTATGTGCGTTAGGCCATCTCGCCTTACAGGCAAAATAAAAGTTAACTAAACGCCGGATATCTAGTTTTGGAAGACATTTCTAATTTTTTTTTCTGGGAGCACCTTATTTGTCGCCTATTTCCATATTTATGATAAAAAAATACAAATTAAAATGAGCCATATCTTCGGCATTTATAGGCGGATCTTAAAATATTTACGATACATCAATAGAGGGATCCCTTGCACGATTGTAAGATAGTACGGATTGCAAATATCCTAGACCAAGATATTCAACGAGAGCACCCTATTGCACAGTCGTAGGAAAATTTAAGAAGCAGCTTTTCGTTTTTGCCAAAGGTACTCGTGCATCACTCACTTTTTAATAAATAAATCTAGTAGATTTAATAAGTACACACAAAACATAACATTTTAAGCAGAATTCGGATGCTCAAATTGAAATTGAAATTAGCAATTGGGAAATGTTTGCTGACGCAGGGTCGCAATTAATTTCCTACACCTCATTGCAAATAAATATATCTACGTAGGTTTCGGTGTAGCATATGTTTAAGGTCTAGCATATTTCTGTGCGCCTGTATTTTGTTGTTGTGTGTTGTAAGACTTTGCAATCCGTGCAATCCGTGCTAAGTACTAGGGGTTTGCTATGGATAGTGAATCCCCCTAATATTTTTGTCTCAGGAAAAGATTTTTCTTTAAATGAAGCTCATTAACCCTAAGAGCAGTTTACCGATGAATACTTTATTTTTGGCGATTTTTTAAAGGTGGAACAAAAAGGATATTTTATGGTCGAAAAACTCGGTTAGATGACTCAAAAAACGTTTTTTTATTTTTGAAACCGGATACAAAAACACTTGCTGCAACTTATACGTACGAAAAATAATAGCCGAAATGTTACGCGTACATAAGTGCAAAATATCTGACGACATATGTAACAAGTAAGGAAGCCTAAGTTCGAGTGGAATCGATTGGACTGGATACTCAGTTCTATGCTTTCATTGCTGATTTATCTTTGATGGAAACACGGTGTGTTTTATATAAATGGGTTGCCACAAAAAGTGGGCGTATCCACGCCCATTTTCAAAGTTTGTATCTATCATCAGACCAAGCATATAAATATTCAAAAATAAAAATTATCTTTTATTTGAAAATGTTTTGAAACACGAATAAAAAAGTATTTTTGATTCTTTTGAGAAACGAAACACAAATAAAAACAAGTAAAAGCGCGGCTGTCTTCGGCCGTACCGAAGACTTCATACCTTTCATGAGTGGGGAAATGAAAAGTTACCTATGTATGTACATAGCCGGATTAAGTTTAATTTATAATTTTAATTCTGTGGGTTATTTATGGAAAGATTTATTAGAAAAAATGGGTTCTTGGCTATTTAAATGGAGGAGTTATACACCAAAACGTTCATATCTGAACAATCGGTTGTATGGGAGCTATAATGGTCCGATCTTGACAATTTTCGGTAATCCCGTTTGGGCCCATATGGGTACAAATACTTAAAAATTTCACGCCCTTAGCTGTTAAAATGGAGGAGTTATACACCAAAATGTCCATATCTGAACAATCGGTTGTAGGGGAGCTATAGGTTATAGTGGTCCGATCTTAACAATTTTCGGTAATCCCGTTTGGGCCCATATGGGTACAAATACTTCAAAATTTCACGCCGTTAGCTGTTAAAATGGAGGAGTTATACACCAAAATGTGTATATCTGAACAATCGGTTGTACGGGAGCTATAGGTTATAGTGGTCCGATCTTAACAATTTTCGGTAATCCCGTTTGGGCCCATATGGGTACAAATACTTCAAAATTTCACGCCGTTAGCTGTTAAAATGGAGGAGTTATACACCAAAATGTCCATATCTGAACAATCGGTTGTAGGGGAGCTATATGTTATAGTGGTCCGATCTTGACAATTTTCGGTAACCCTGTTTGGGCCCATATGGGTACAAATACTTAAAAATTTCACGCCCTTAGCTGTTAAAATGGAGGAGTTATACACCAAAATGTCCATATCTGAACAATCGGTTGTAGGGGAGCTATAGGTTATAGTGGTCCGATCTTAACAATTTTCGGTAATCCCGTTTGGGCCCATATGGGTACAAATACTTCAAAATTTCACGCCGTTAGCTGTTAAAATGGAAGAGTTATACACCAAAATGTCCATATCTGAACAATCGGTTGTAGGGGAGCTATAGGTTATAGTGGTCCGATCTTAACAATTTTCGGTAATCCCGTTTGGGCCCATATGGGTACAAATACTTCAAAATTTCACGCCGTTAGCTGTTAAAATGGAAGAGTTATACACCAAAATGTCCATATCTGAACAATCGGTTGTAGGGGAGCTATATGTTATAGTGGTCCGATCTTGACAATTTTCGGTAACCCTGTTTGGGCCCATATGGGTACAAATACTTAAAAATTTCACGCCGTTAGCTGTTAAAATGGAGGAGTTATACACCAAAATGTGTATATCTGAACAATCGGTTGTACGGGAACTATAGGTTATAGTGGTCCGATCTTAACAATTTTCGGTAATCCCGTTTGGGCCCATATGGGTACAAATACTTCAAAATTTCACGCCGTTAGCTGTTAAAATGGAGGAGTTATACACCAAAATGTCCATATCTGAACAATCGGTTGTAGGGGAGCTATATGTTATAGTGGTCCGATCTTGACAATTTTCGGTAACCCTGTTTGGGCCCATATGGGTACAAATACTTAAAAATTTCACGCCCTTAGCTGTTAAAATGGAGGAGTTATACACCAAAATGTCCATATCTGAACAATCGGTTGTAGGGGAGCTATAGGTTATAGTGGTCCGATCTTAACAATTTTCGGTAATCCCGTTTGGGCCCATATGGGTACAAATACTTCAAAATTTCACGCCGTTAGCTGTTAAAATGGAAGAGTTATACACCAAAATGTCCATATCTGAACAATCGGTTGTAGGGGAGCTATATGTTATAGTGGTCCGATCTTGACAATTTTCGGTAACCCTGTTTGGGCCCATATGGGTACAAATACTTAAAAATTTCACGCCCTTAGCTGTTAAAATGGAGGAGTTATACACCAAAATGTCCATATCTGAACAATCGGTTGTAGGGGAGCTATAGGTTATAGTGGTCCGATCTTAACAATTTTCGGTAATCCCGTTTGGGCCCATATGGGTACAAATACTTCAAAATTTCACGCCGTTAGCTGTTAAAATGGAAGAGTTATACACCAAAATGTCCATATCTGAACAATCGGTTGTAGGGGAGCTATATGTTATAGTGGTCCGATCTTGACAATTTTCGGTAACCTTGTTTGGGCTAAAATGGGCACGTCTGCTTCAAAGTTTCATGTCCTTAGCTGTTTAAATGGGGAAGTTATGCACAAATTACATCCAAAAATTTCATGTATATCTGAATAATCGGTTGTTTTCTATATGTTATAGTGGTCCGATTCGGCCGGTTCCGACAAATGATCAGTTGCATATAACAACATACCTGTATTCCGAATTTCATTCAGATATCTCAAAAACTGAGGGACTAGTTTGCGTTCACACAGACGGACGGACGGACAGAAGGACAGACGGACAGACGGACATGGCTTAATCGACTCAGTTCGTGATTCTGATCATATCGGTATATATTTTGGTGGGTCCCCAACGCTTCCTTCTGGTACTTTCGACAAAAATTTTTTGGCACTAAGTTATAATACCATTTCATTCTCATGAAAGGTATAATTATCTTTTATTTGAAAATATTTTGAGTCACGAATCAAGTTGATTCTTTATTTAAAAGTGGATTTGAAAAAAAAAAAAATGTGTATGTGAAAATTTCGATCGGAGAATAAAAAAGGCGGATTGTTCACTTATCATGAGTAAGAAGCATATTTTTTTTAATGCACTATTCAATCGTGATGAAATAACGAAAAAAATTGTTTTAAATATTCCTGCTGGTGACAATTCTCATAAATGAAAGAAAATGAGTTATCAGGATTTCCGAACCCTGGTCTAAATCAATGCAGAAAAAAAATTCACTTACCGTTGTACAGTACTCATGCATTGGGTGACTCAATTTGTGATTTTTGGCATTGCGTCCGAAGAAGAAACACTTTTGGCACATATCAAAATTGAAGCACTTGAGGCAACGATAACGGAATCCAATTATCGGATACTCTTTACAAATGTTGCATTTCGCCTGTTGTTGCCAATTTCGCACGTCGTGTGGCCGACCATTCCATTTGCCAATTGCGTATTTGCCATTTAACGTCATACAGCGGACGATGACGGAGTTGTGGAGGTGTTGGCGGAGACACAAACAAAAACGAAGAAAAGTGTACCGGGGAATGTAAATATTAGAGTTAAGTATTTGTGGCAAAGGCTTACATATCGCACCCTAAATCATAAAGTGATACAACTCAAAATTCAAAAATTTTCAGGAGAGCCAAAAAACTTCTTCTGTTCTAAAGGCAATGATATGGGAAAAGTCCACGTACAATAGTTATTTTCCAGTTAAAAAAGATTCTGATGGAAAAGATTTTTTGCCAGTCACTAGAGATATATTTTGTTTACCGATTTATAAAAGAAACCCGATTTGGAAAAATTTTAAATTGTGTCACTTTATGATTTAGGGTGAGATATGTATATACTTATACTACATAAATACACACTATATACAAAACATGAAACATTAAGTGGGAATAGCTCGGATGTGCACAAGAAGTACAAATGGTTTAACAGTAAAATGGAAGCATGTATTATAATACATATATACTGACATATGTACATATGTATGTACAGACTAGGGATTCCAATCCCGGGATCCCGGGATCCCGGGATCCCGGGATCCCGCCCTTTTTGACATCCCGAAAATCCCGGGATAGCTAGAATTTTATCCCGGGATTTTCGGGATAAGATAAAGAGAGAATATTCCGCTATTAAAGCAAAGAAAAGTTATATTTTATATAATTTTTATTGGTCTCAGATCTGTATACTAATAGCATTTCCTATTCTGAGTGAAAATCTTGCATTATTACATTGCAGCATTATCAATGTGTGTCCTGTGCCCTATTAAAATGTTGCATTATTCATGTGATGAATGAAACAAAAATAATGCAACCCTTTACTTGTGCTAAGAGCAGAAAATGTTGCACGTAGTCGGGCCAGTTTTATATTTTGTCAATAGAACAAACAGCCCTAAAAAGTTTTGAGTCGGTATGGAAGAGAACAAAAAAATGTGACAGCCGGAAGAATGTGCGACATTTTTGCTAGAAGAAAAAAGTCCATTTGTCAAAGTAGGGATTAAAATTTTTGATTTTTTTTAATAATTAAATTTTTTTGTGTTGAAGTACGCGTTGTAAGGAAACGTATGTTATGTATTTTTAAAGCTTTTAGCTTGTGGCAAAATTCATTTGATAATTTCAATTTCCTGATTTTTGGTCATTTATTTCTCAAATGTTTTTTGGAATTTTCCCACATGGAAAGTAAATAGTGGAAGAAAATGGAAACAAAATTTTAATTAGACTTGATAGTCTTACAACACTGTACCAAAATTTAATACGCAGCTGCATACTCGGAATTCATATCAAAATTTGTGCCTCCGATATTTATCTATTCAGAAGTTGCATTAATTTTCTGAATTTTTCGGAAAGCTTATTCGCTTAAACAAAGTGCGTCGTTATTTTCTAAAAAATTTTTTATTGGAAATTATCAAATGATTGCAAGCCTTTTTATTAATATCCTAAAAGTACCAACTGCAAAGGAAAATGTTTTGTTCACCAAATGTATGTAATTTTCGTTGTTGGTTGTGCTTTTTAAAGTAACTCTTAGGTATTATTAAATAATACGCATGATTTTACATTTCTTTTTATTTTGTTACTAATGAAATAATAAAAAATGGCAATAAAAATCTATTTTTTCTTTGCATTTTAAAGTTGTAGCGTTCCTCGAAATATATATTTACTTTTTTCAACCCCAAATGTGGGAAAATAATACTGGTCGAAAAATTTTTGTAACAGAAATAAAATTCTACGTTTCAAAAGGGTATTCGGTGTGTTTTTGAGATATTCATGTCCAAAGAGGCGAAAAACGCAGTTTGTGGCCATATTCACTCCTCAATATTTTTAAAATTACTCACTTTCATTAAAAACTGATTACATCTATTGAAAGCACGATCATTTCTTTTGAAGACAACGTAGATACATACCTCAATAAGATACCCAAAAAACTAAGAGAAATGATCGTTCTTTCAATAGCTGCAATCATCTTTTAATGAAAGTAAGTAATTTAACAGATTGAGCAGTGAATATTGCAAGAAATCGCATTTTCGCCTCTTTGGACATGAATATCTCAAAACCTACACGTAATACCGAAAATCCGACTTCAGATTCAGAATCAGCGCACCGAAATCCTTTAGAAAAGTAGAATTTTATTTGAGTTAGAAAATTTTTTGGAAATTTTGTCGGCCTGTGTAATTAAAGTCCGAATCCCGGGATAAATCCCGGGATCCCGGGATTATAAAAGAAAATACCGAAAATCCCGGGATCGTAAAAATCGGAAAAATTGGAATCCCTAGTACAGACGTAGTAAATGGTTGTTGGAAGTTGCTGGCAATTGAGCAATAATTGCCGTTAAGTGGGTGAAAATTGCTCGGCACGCTGACATTTATGTCACCACAATGGATGATGCTCACGGTGAGAATGTAGATACATTTCTACACACATACACATGTATGTATTACAATAGATACATATGTACATATATACTTAACCCTCTAACCGTTATAACCGTCTGTAGACGGTCTTTGCCTTTTATCTAATAAATGCAATTTAAATGACACACCAATTGTAAGAACCGTTATTATAGTTTTTAGTGATCACGTTCTTTGTAAATTCATGCTTGTACGCTCATTGTAATTTACATTTCAAGTAAACATATCAGTTGAAGTTGTAAGCCAGTGCAAAATGTGAATTAAATTGTGGCGATAAAGAGTGGTGATTTAATTTAAGAATTTACACAGCTATACCCGTTTTTACGTCCTGAAAATTTTTTGGTAAGTAAGAAGAGTTATTAATTTTTATAATTCAGTGCCTTTGTTTGAATAAAACGAAAAAAACAATCAATTAACCATATTTCGTGATGACCGTCTGTAGACGGTCAAAACGGCTAACGCCAAAATTTTTATACTCAAGTGTTATTCTAAGCAACTAACTTTTCGAAATTGTTTTTTAACTGTATTATCAGCAATGATTAAAAAGAATGTGAGATGTCCAAAAGTGAAGTCCCCTGAAAACAAGCGGCGAAAATGTAGGCTGTCTAGGCTCTCAGATGAAGAGATAGTGGTATATATGATGTCTGGGGATCTGGAACTAAGTGATGATGACTTTGATAGTCACAATGATTTCTTTGACCCTGACTTTCAACCCGAAGATTATGGTGAATGTGGAGAAACTACCGGTTATATCCCAGTGCTTGGATAATATCAATATGTCTTTGAATATCAGCTCTATAGAACACGGTAACTTTATGGTAAGTTCTTGTAGATTTAGTATTAACTTTATATTTTATATATTAGAATAACCAGTTCCTACTACATCGGCCGCTGCATTTTCGAAACAAAAAAAACGACTCCGATCCCCTCTACCTGAAATTGAAACTGATGGCTCCTCATTTACTCCATGTAGTGGCGGCTTCAACGGTAAAAATTTGGCAATGACAACCATCAACATCAAAGAGTTTCAACAAATTTTGTGGAAGAAAAAATCATTGCAGTTGCAATCGCGGAAATAGTTCCTTGCCACAATCAACGAAAAACTAAACGCTTTTTCAATACTTCAAATATTTTTTATCAACAATAGTAAATCTCATGGTTTCGGAAACAGACCGTGCTGCACATCAACAAAATATCAATACGCCCTTTGTGGTTTCAGAGACAGACATTCACAAGTTTATAGGAGTTCTGCTATATGTGTCACTTTATCGATATCCAAATATGGAAAGTTATTGGAGTAAAAATGCATTTGAACCAATACGAAGCACGATGACTTGTAGACAATTTGAAAACATAAAACGTTACTTATCTTTTGCCGATGAAGAAAAACGCAATGAGAGAAGAACCGAAGGCCATGACCCTTTATATCGCATCAGGAATATATCGGAACTTTTTAACCAGAGATTTGACTCTATACCAAAGACAGCGCGCCTCTGTGTTGATGAACAGATGTGTGGCACAAAAAAATCACCATATACGCCAGTATATTCTAAATAAGCCTCATAAGTGGGGGATTAAATTGTTTGTTTTGTGCGATACTTTTAGATACCTATTCTTATAGATTTCAAATATTTGTTGGAGCTGGCGACAACTCTGTCCTGCCAGTAACACCATATCGCGTTCCAAGAGCAAACGTGGTTGTTCGTCTCACACAGTCTGTTCCCGAATTTGAAAATTATATCGTTTATTTCGACAATTTTTATACGTCACTACCTCTTCTAGTCTACTTGCGTGCAAGAGGGGGCACTATTCCTTCTAATCGAATTCCCAATTCTAAGCTGCCAAATGAAAGAGACGAATTGTATAAAAAGGCTGAAAAAGGATATGCCGTTGAGTTCGTCAGCCAAGAGTCGAACTTGTCACCTTTCTTCATTCACAAAAAATCGTATTCTAGTTTTCGTATGGCACGACGATATGTACATATGTGTACATATATAAATATATATTTTTGTTCAAATAAAATAAGAAATAAAACATCCTTTTTGTTCAACATGCAAATTCATATATGTATTATTTTTCTACCTTAAACCGTTTTGACCGTCTACAGACGGTCAAAATGTTTTTGCTCCTGCACACCTATTTTTACAGTGAAAGTGAAAATGACTTCAAAATATTACTCAGAGATGTATAATTAGCCAATACTGAAATTATGTTTGAATTTAAATCATTATTGAAGAAAAACGGTTAGAGGGTTAAAATATTGAATGAGGATGATGCAGGAAAGGAAGAGAACAGGAGTAGGAATTCCCTACGTTTTCAGCTGTTTGCAGCAGCACAACATTATTTGCGGAAGATGGAGGGGATATAAATACATACATACATGCATACATAGTACATATGTATGTAGGTATTCGCTATGGGCGGAATATGTACTCAATGCATCATGCAACAACACACAACTTACCTGATGTTTGGCCGTTTCGGCAGCTGCCAGACGATGTAGCACCGGCATCCAGACCAAACTTTGCGGCTCATGCTGCAACCAGCCGAGGAAATGTGATTGTTCAATAGCAATTTCCTGATTGGCATCAATTGCTAAGTAGCGGTAAATGGAAAGTGATGATAGTTATTAGTTAACGGGGAAGAATTGAGTGGTTTAAGGTATTACGGGAATTTCGTTTTACCGCGTAATTAATTATGGCAATAATCATAAACAATTTCACTTAGGCGCTTAATTGTTGACATATACTAGGTACGTGCAGAACATTCTCGAGAAATTTTATGTGAAATTTTTATGAAAAAATTAATTGAACCCAATAATTGGGTCTTCCAAAAGGTAGAGGTCACCCCTCGGCTGTGTTCGGCACAAAACTGTAAGTCCAATAATTCGTTAAAAAATGTAAGAAGCACACCGAGAATTGTCTAAGAACTTGTTCCTATATTATATTATTAAAAAATTCAACATTTTGAAATACGGGTTCAGTAAATCCATGTAACGGACAGTAAAAAACCAATGAAAACTCCTCTTATTCATAAAAAACTATGAAATCTTCGGCACGACTGAAGACATCATATGTATGTACATATCTTAAATCTTTCATCCCTTTTTAAGTATTTAGTCTTTTGTATAATCAGCTGTAAGTAACATCCTATAGAAAGCGAGATATTCATATGAAGACTTCCATATACATATGTACTAAAATTACACTGGTCGACAAAATTGCAACAAATTTTTGTTACAGAAATAAAATTCTACTTTTCTAAAGGATCTCGGTCCGCTGAATCCGAATCTGAAGTCAGATTTTCTGTAATACGTACAGATTTTTAGATATTCATGCCCAAATGGGCGAAAAACACGTTTTTTGGCTATATTCACTCCTCAATATCTTTTAAATTACTTACTTATTTTAAAAATTTATTAAAGCTATTGAAAGCTTGGCCATTTCTCTTGAAGACAACGTTTTAATTTTTCGGATATCTAATTTAGGTATGTAGTAATATATGTTTTTGCACAATAAGGTATTTTTCGTCGAAAACAACGGCAACATTTGTAGCATGTTATAGGCGCAATCAAATTTTGTAGTTGCTCAGCAGAACAATTTTTTTTTACAATGCCACTTACATACGTCCATAATATAATAAACTGCCTAAAAGCGTGCTTCAAAATTTTTAATTATTTTTGTATGGAGAAAATATTCCAAAACTAATGAAGCTTAATATGCAATATTGCAAGTTACAAAAAAGATATCTGAAATATTAAAACGGTTTCTTCAAGAGAAATGTCCGCGTTTTCACTAGCTTTAATCAGTTTTTGAAATAAGTAAGTAATTTAAAAGATATTGAGGAGTGAATATAGCCAAAAATCGCGTTTTTGGCCTCTTTAAACATGAATATCTCAAAAACTGTACGTATTAGCGAAAATCTGACTTCAGATTCGGATTCAGCGCACCGAAATCCTTTACAAAAGTAGAATTTTATTTCTGTAACAAAAACTTGTCGACCAGTGTTATCAATGATTTGTATCTGTAACTAAACTTTTGCTTGCTTTTTAGATGTGAAACGTATTGATGTGGCGTCACTTTAATTGGCATTATTGTGATTATAGGCCCTTAAAAAGTTTACCTTCTTGCGAAATGCCCGCTTGTTCCAAACACGAACGCACTGAGGGTTCTATATTCGAGCCGCCAAAAGCGGCAACTTCACCTAACTGGCGTGGCACCTAAAAAATAATAAAACTCGTATGAGCCAGAGAAAATGATAATGGCACAGATAAAGAGTCATAATTCAAACCTGTATGCAATCATGCAATAGTAAGCCTAATTTTCTCTGATCGACTTTACGTTCCGGATCGGAAATCAAGCGAAACAGATAACGGTATTTTTCTTCGAGGTGTCCTTTGCACAATAAAATGAGGCCAACCTGTACAGGAAACAATAATACAGTTATGCAAGTTGTAAGCAAAATTCAGATATATTTTGATATCCGTATCAACTTACTTTAAAGCTCAGCACCCGTATTTGCCCAGTACGTTGTGAATCATAGACATTTAATATCCAATTTATAGACAAATCTAGCATTAATGTCAAATCGATTTTATCGATTGTCACATATAGCGAATGCAATACGGTGGTCATATCCGGTATATCGATGAGTTTGTCGTTTTGTGCACGCAGAGCATGACGATCGAAGGATTCGATGGCAGTGGCCATGGGTATGCGATCGAGACCTTAGGAATAGATAGAGAGAGAGAGAGTTATAAACAGTATTGCCGTTTACCGAGATTGTATGGCATTTTTTCGTTTGGTTACGTGGTTACTTTCCGTCGATTTTGCTTACTCTTTGCTTTCATATTTTAGTACCTCTACATTCTATTTTTATAAATACGCCTTTAAGTTTTCGAATACATAGTGCGACCGCATTAACATATGAACTAATCGAGTAATAGTATAAGCATATTCAAACATCTTTCTTGACTTAAAAGGCCGTCTCAAATATTTTAAAATCGGAGGCCTCAGAGATAAAAAGATGATCGTTATTAAGAACATGCTTATATTGCTGCCAGATGGAAATATTTTGCTTTTATAAAACTAATGCTAATTTCGTTTCAACCAAAACATTTTAAGTTTTTGTGCTCGAATGAAAACGGCCAAATGGCAGAAAAATTTTATGTTGTTAACAAATATACAACGTGTACATATGTATATATAAAATTATTATTCTATTTCGGTGAAATTTTTCGTTTTTTTTTTATTTTAAATTTTGTTAGTGGCAACTCTGATTGTGAAAGAAAATGAGAAAATCAGAAGAGCGTTATTTTGTGTCCGTTTTCCTTGTGACTTGGCTCTATTTACATATGTAATTACGAGAAAAATGTTCTTTTTGGTATAGAGGAATGGGTGACCTTTTATGAGGATATTCCAAGGTTATTGATAGCTTACTTACCTAAACGCTTTTGCACAGCGCGCAATTTCATCGCTGTACGATATGCGGAGAAACGTATTTCGTTGAGATCGGCTAAACTCTTCATCAGTTCAATCATTTCGGGATGATCCCAATGTGTGGTTTCGCGTTCGTGACTAATTAAGAAATAAAATACTTATAGTATTTACATACACATATCGCTCATTCGTAAGATTTATTAAGATTGAGTCAGCGCTTTAGGGTGCAAGAGGGCACAGTAATTGTAGGATATTTGTTTCAGTTTGTATTTACATACATTAACATACATATGTATAAGTATGTACTTACTCAATATAGTAAGGCACATTGGCTGCTGTCGTTGCACGTTCCCACGGAGGCTTAACACTCTGCCCGAGATTAGGTAGTGGTCCAATTGTGCCACTATTCGATGTTGTGCGTCCATCATTACCATTTTCCATAGACTGATTACCGCCGGCATTACAGAGAATCTTTTGTCGTTCATCCATTGCAATTTGAAGGAGTTTCATTCTAAAAATAGAAAAACATATACATACATACATACAACTTCTAATGCTAGAGGAGTTTCTTCCTAAAACTAGTACCTAGTTAACGAAATTAATTACAAAACCGATGTTACTGTTAGTTTTCAAATAAGATTACCTTGTGTTCAAATCTTCCAGCCGCGACAGACAAACTGCAGGCACCAAAACTTGATTAGCAGTGAAGAATGCCTGCTGCTCATTGCAATCGTCTAGCAGTGCGCCGGCGGTGGTCATTTTATCACGCAAACGTTGTAGGTGTTGCATTTGCTCTGTAGCTACGTGTGCTGACGCAGGTGGAAGCCATGATGCCTTCGTAGCCTCAGCAGAAGCTACACGTGACGTCAAATCCTCCAAAGTCTTTTGGAATTGCCGCATTTTCTGTAGCAAAAAAAAGTTTAATTGAAGTTAATTGAAAGGTTTAATTTTGTTTATACATATGTATGTATGTATTTATATAAATGAATAAGTAAGAATGGACTCGCTTAGTTCTAAATCTAGGTTAGGTCAGCCCGATGTTTTCATTTCGTTTAAAGCTTATCTTTATCAGATGCCGTTGAGCTTATTAAAGCATATTTTTATCTCCGAGATATCGCATTTTTAACTCTGCAGACGAGAGAACTTGTCCATATACCTACAAAAATATGCACGATGCAAAAATCAACAGAACAAACACCCGCGGGCGTTTTTTCCTTTCTTGAAAAAGAAATAATTCCTGCGGACGTTATTTCGTTTGATTCACGGGCTTTATTTCTCTTTCGGAAGGGCAATTAAGCCCACAGACGGGCTTTTTTTAAATATGGTGTATTAGGGAAAATATCGCCGCAGGCGAAAAATTGGAATAAAAAATCGCGAGATTTTTAATTCCAATTTTTGGTTTTTTTTTTTAAATACGGTGTATTATTATTGGAAAAAGCGCCGCAGTCGAAAAATTGGAATTAAAAATCGCGCGATTTTTAATTCCAATTTTTCGTTTTATCTGAATATGGTGTATTGTTATTGGAAAATCCCCTTCTAAATATTCAAATACTCAATCAAAATAAACAAAGCTTCAGTAAATTTCTATAACCATTTATTAGTAACAATTTTCATGGTCTGTAAGTAAGTAAATATTTAAATACTCAATCAAAATAAATAAAACTTCATTACATACATATTGGCACTTTCAGACCACAATCTAAAGAAATACTTTTATAGAGTTTTCAACAATTTGACGACAAACCGGGCACAAAATATTTATATTGCCATTTACAATGGCAACCTTACTGTGCTCTCCAAAGCAATCCGCACACAATTTAAAGTGATTGCATGGGCTTAAGAGAACATCGCGTGGCTTGATAAAACAAATAACACACAACAACATGCTTTGACTCTCCCAAAATTGTCTGCCGTTTCTTCATAGTCAGAACAATCCATTTCGGATACATCAATGTCTTCTGTGTCACATGTCTTATTTTCGGGATTACTTATTTGATTCGCCTGCGGCGCTTTTTCCAGTAATAATACACTATATTTAAAAAAAAAAAACGAAAAATTGGAATTAAAAATCGCGCGATTTTTTATTCAAATTTTTCCCCTGCGGCGCTTTTTCCACTAATACACCATATTTAAAAAAAAAAACCCCCGTCTGCAGGCTTAATTGCCCTTTCGAAAGGGAAATAAAGCCCATATCGCCGAATAGGGCGCGCGGGCTTTCTTTTCCTTTGTGAATGGAAATAAAACCCACGGGTTTAATTTCGTTTTATTGGCAGGCGCTATTTCTTTTTCAAGAAAGGAAAAAACGCCCACTGGCATTATTTCCTTTTTGGGAAATAACGCCCGCGGGCGTTAATTCCACGTGCGTTATTTCACTGCACCTTTTAAAATTTCTGTCCGTCTATGCACCTAACCCGTCTGTTTGAACGCAAACTTGGTTTTGAGATAGTTTGTAGGAATCGGGAAAATCGGACCACTGTAACATTTAGCTGTCATGCTACCGATTGTTCAGATATAGATATTACGGGGTATAAGTGCTCCACTTAAACAGGACATCCGATATACATATGCTTCTTTTGTCCAGAATTGTGAGCAATCTACGTCAAAAAGAAGGTTGAATAAAAATCCGCCCTAGTGCATGCAAATATTTAATTACGGCTGTCTTCTAGGCACAGTAGGAATTAAGATTATTAAGTATAAACTAATCTAATTTTGTGATTAGTACAAAATGTAATTTAATAATTAATAATATAATATAATACAATGGCGCTATTATAACTCTGACGAGTTTTTTTTTTATGGCCGAGCTTCTCTCCCAATTCGTGGTGTGCTCCTTTTTGTTTTTCCTACTAATTGGGTGGACCTACAGTTTTATGCCGGCTCCGAACGGCGAATGCATTTTTTGTGAGAAGCTTTTTCATGGCAGAAATACACTCGGAGGGTATGCCGCCCACTGCCGAGAGGTGACCGCTGCTCTTAAAAAACCCAATAATTGGATTTTTACTAATTTGAAAAATTGTTTTGGTGTTTTGCTCGGACCGTGGTTTGAACCCGAGACCTCTGGCATAGCAGGCGAGCACTCTACCCACTGCACCACAGCGGCCACAATTAATAATTGGTGTAAGTTATTAATTTCAGAAAAGAAGCTAAATTATTTGGTTTGAAAATTTTTATTATATGTAATATTCATACATATGTATGTATATTATGTACACATATATTATGTACCACTGGGTGAATGTTTCACATAATTAAGTAATTCCTTTATTATGAATTTTCTTTGACAGCAGAACGCTGCTTGGAGTGCAAAAGCGTAATGAAAGTGACATTAACGTAATGGTACTAAATGTTTATGAGAATGGAAATTGCGAACGCACAAAAAGCCGCCGATGACAAGGAGAAGAATGGTAAAAAATACGAGTCAAAATAGTGAAGAGAAAATTGACATTTTCTTCAAATAAAAAAAGTAGCGTCGACGGTTGGCCAAAGAAAGTCGAAAGTTGGGAAGTCTCATGGCGAAGGATGCTCTTTTAAATTTTCATTATGAAAAGTTAATAAACAAAATGAGCAAGTAGCAGCGCAGGAAGATACATATCGACCCCTTTGCGCGGAATTATCCTAGGGGTCATTTTCTCGAAATTTGATTTTTGATGCAAATTTGTTCTACATCCCTAAAAGCGGATCACATGGTAAAACATTATAGCTGAAATATTTATAGTTGTGCCAAAAATTGGCTTTATTTATTAACGTAAGGGACATTGTATAATTTTTTCTTGAGCTCGAATTTATCGCATCGCCCATATAAAAAATATTTTGAATAGAGCTAAAGTACGCACGACTAATTTTTCACCATAGTACGTCAAGATTAGTTATCAAATCCAAAAGGGAAACTTTGCAGGCCTGTGTTATGACACTAATGGGTGCCTAGGCGTATGAGTAACTATTTTCGGATCGACTCTTGAAAGTGTATAAATAAAATCATAGAGATTTTTATCTATGTAGGTATATCTGAACAATTGTTCGTTTGGGGGCTATTTTATATACTTATCGTATGCGAGAATTTCCAGTGATATTCCTTAGTTCAAGGACCATATGAGGTCTATGTGAGGGATCACTGTATCCTGGCCAAACTAACCTAACCTAAGCTTTAGTTCAAGGGTTATACTCGTATTTGTATTTGAACAATCGTTATCATGATCAATAAATTATAATACGCACATCTCAAACTGGAAAACTTCTATTCAGTGTATGAATACACCCGCTTTCGCCTAAAAGTTTGAAATGTTTACATACATAGATACATGTATGTATACATACAGGTGAAGCGTGTTAAAAGGCATTTGTATGCTGAATTTCATGAAGATGTTTCAAAAACTTAGCGACTAGTAAGCGTTTAAAGAGACTAGATTATGCTCACCGATATGTATTTTAATGGATTTAAAAAAGTTGTAAAAGGAGTATTTAAAAGAGCAACCACCACAATGTGCAATTCAATATCCTCCTGCATATAACTGAGAAAAACATAAGCAGTATGAGCTATTAGTAGATTTTTTCTTCAGTTTCCAAATCGCAATATGCACATACATACATACATATATACATATCTATGTTAGTGGATACTATGTAGATAAAAACTATGTATGTACATTAGTGAGGATGAGCCCGAAGAAAATCATTAAAATGATACATACATTTTTAATTTGATATACATTTTATGTGGGTTCCATAACACCCCCCTGCGGGGGTCAACACCCCTTTTACCCCCTTACTTTCCATATATAAAATGTATATCAAATCAAAATACCTATCGAATGGTATAAAAATATTCAAAATCGGTTCAGTAGTTTTTGAGTAATTGCATTATAAAAAATGCATAATATGTATAAACTTTGACCTTTAATAACTTTTGTTGTTGTTTCCAAAAAAAAATTCACTTTAATACTCAGCTTAGCCATCGTTATCAATCCTCATACTTCGTTTTTTGATTTTATAATTTTCAAAATTTCATATTTGTACCAGATCGCGCTTATTGCTTTCAACTTTGCGGGGCTGGGGGCATTTCAAAACGTCATTCTATCGCCATAAAATTTTGTGGGGTTCATTAACTCGTATAAAGGCAACTTTTTATTGCTGGTACGTTCAAAAAAAGAACAAAAACAAAATCTCAATATGTTTTCACTCCACCTTAATACTGGTATGTATTTGAAAGTCATATTTTTTTTTTTTGGATATGAAAATCTTTTCACCATTTTTCTTGGAGTAGAACTTATACGCATATTGTCACTTGCGAAGCGAATATATTTGGCGAGTCGAACAGGTTAGCGAACACATCTAAAATTTGCATTGTGAGTGGCGAATGAACTTTTTCGCGTGCCTTGTGATGTTGCCATTCAAACAAATTGAATAAGTTCATCCGAATTTGACGTTTCTGTCACTTACTAGAGGTGGGAAACTATCGATAGTCCCACCATCGATAGTTTTTGATAGTTTTAAAAAAAACTATTGATAGTGTTCGATAGTCTTAAAAAAATAAACCATCGATAGCACTATCGTATTGAAATAAATATAGATTTGTTCACTGAATCTCTTATAACATTGTCATTTTTCTACGGAAAACAGCTATTAAATCACAGTGTAAAATCAGGATGATATTTACGCCCTTATTTTACAAAACGCCGTGACTCGTTGCGTCGCAGTCACTCACGTTCACTCACTTTCACCTTCACCTAAAAGTTGGTATTTTATAAGCTTTTACGTTTTTTCGTTCGCTCCGTTGCGTAGTCACGACGATTGTCAAACGCTTTACGTAGCCTATTTACCACTTTTCTGGTTTTCTTCATTTCCTTAGTAATTTTTGGTGTGTTTTTTTTTTAATCGAACTGTTTTATTGATTGGTTAACCCTGGAAAATTGGCAGCTTGCAACCCAATAAACATTTTTTTTTCATTTTCAATTTGAGGTTCATTTGAGGCACATTTTTAGTATGGGATTTCGGGCTGATTCTCAATTTGATAGATTTCATTTTCTCCAATTTCAAAGTTGGTACGAAAGGGAATGCAATCAATAGATGTATGTATGTATTACATATTTGTACTCTAGAGTACAGAAAAATTGAGGGATAGTGAGAGAGTTTGTGTTATGAGCGCAGAAATGGAATGGAATAAATAGATGTATGTATTAGAGCCCTAGATACCCGGGTATCGAGAAATTCGATCTGATCGTTTTTGTTCAAATGCCCGTACAAACATTCGAGCATTCGAGCTTACAAACAAAAAAATGTGTATAGGAAAAGCAAAAATAAAAAAACTACATATAAAAAAAAAAAATAATAAACAAAAGAAAAAAAAAACTCAAAATACCCGAGTTGTTCAAATGCCCGTACAAACATACGGGTAATAAACAAACAAACAAACAACTGTTCGAGCATTTGAACAACAATTGTTCGGGCTACACGAAAATGTTAAAAAAAAATCGAGAGCTCTAATATGTACATATCGTCGTACCATACGAAAACTAGCATATTTAAAATTTCTGGCGAAAGCTATCAATAAAAAAATTCTGTACGAAAAGTAACAAGTTCGACTTTTGGCTGACGAAAAATAACAAGTTCGACTTTTGGCCGACGAAAAATAATAAAATCGACTTTTGGCTGACGAAAAGTATCAGTAATTATATACTGTTTTTACATTGAAATTGTTGTTGTTTAAACAAAATTGATAGTTTTCGTCAGCCAAAAGTCGATTTTGTTATTTTTCGTCGGCCAAAAGTCGAAATTGTTATTTTTCGTCAGCCAAAAGTCGAACTTGTTACTTTTCGTCAGTCACAAAAAAACTTATGTTAGTTTTCGTATGGTACGACGATATGTATTACATATTTGTACTCTGATGTGATGTTTTTCATTTACCCGTGCGGGTGAATTTCGCCTGTGCCCTTTGTACAGTCATAATATGCATACATATGTACATACATATGAGAAACAAACTATGTTTTTAATAAAGTTTGTGTAATAACTTTTTGGTTGCTTGTTTTTCCGACAGGTTTGTGTAACTTCACAAAAAGCAACAAACAAATAAAATAAGAGTAAGAAATACGGAATCATTATTACACACAATCATTTTCAACTATCATAATTTCAACCGTTAAGAGACTGCTCACGTAAAACAACGAATGCTGATTGAAATTTGCAAACATAGGTACAAAATTTCTTCGTTCCTTGAAACCTTGACATGATGAAATTCGTGAAATGGTACAAAATGCGAAACAATTTTTTTTTCAAATGTGTTGTAAGTTATTCTAAAACTGATAAACAATGTTTCATGAACACTTGAAAATATGTTTATTTTCAAATTATATACATATATGCTGATTCTCAAATTTAGAAACAATATTTTCTCAACGTTTTAGAATTTCTTTTTCAGTGTTTAATGGGAAGTCAACAAAAATAAAAAAAAGTATTTGTTGACATTGTGTGTAAATACATACATACGTGTTTTGTTTAGTTTGTTTTTTGAATAAAATATAAATAATTGAATTGAAATTGAAATAAATAAATAAATAAATATAT
The DNA here is from genome assembly GCA_960531455.1 of Urophora cardui. Classification (NCBI taxonomy): domain Eukaryota; kingdom Metazoa; phylum Arthropoda; class Insecta; order Diptera; family Tephritidae; genus Urophora; species Urophora cardui. The sequence goes on from OY482672.1 coordinate 113,430,265, forward strand.
GTACGTGTTATCCAATGTTAAAAAATGCATTTGTGTGTTCGCGTGTGTTCAAAAAGCAAGACAAAAGTTAAAACGTTTTTATTGATAACTTATTATTTAAATCAAATAAAAAATTAGTTCAGCATCATATTCGGGTTCGCGAGATTGAAACGTGTCGATTGATACCCCGTTTTTTTTTTTTAATTGGCTAATTTTAGCCGTTGCAAATTAAACCATATCGAATGCTCACTCGAACAAAAGGAAGTGACTCTTTTGACAGTTAAAGTGAGCGTTTTCGTCACTTTGCGTTTTATAAAATACCAAAAACGTAACATACTCACCAGAAAACGTAACACATTCACTTCGAGTCACTTTCAGTCACCTAAAGAGATACAAAATACGAACACGACAAAAAGTGACTCTGGGTGACTCGTTGCGTCGCGTTGCGTTTTGCAAAATAAGGCCCTTAATATTTCGTTAAAATAATGAAAAAAGAAGATGAATGCCGGAAAAATAATGAATAAAAAAATGTTTGGTTCGCCATAACTCCGTCACTTTAACGTCGATTTTAATTATTTTTGCTTTGGTGGAAATGATATTTCATCCTCTGCAAACGTAACATAAAAACTGGTAATAGCGAAGAAATTGACAGACTTGTAAGCGTATTTTTTTTTTCTTAGCTCAAAAACTGAAACTTTAAAATATTTCGAAAACTGTTTCTTTCAAAAAATCTACAAAACTGGAACCGCCTTTTATTCAGTCTGCAAATGTATAAATCAAAACATTTTGTAAATATGTACACACTAAATTCATACAACTTTCAATAGCTGGTACTCTGAAATAGCAATGTGCAATATGGAGGTGTGTAAAGGTTGTAAAACTATCGATAGTACACATTACCATCGATAGTTTTTGATAGTTTTGAAAAAAAACCATCGATGGTCTTCGATAGTCTGAAAAAAATAAAATATTGATACTATCGATAGTGCCATCGATAGTTTCCCAACTCTATCACTTACTACACTCTAAAAACAGCATGTAAACTTACCATAGAAAGAAGTTGGTATTTAAACAAAAAAGTGTGTACTAACGCGAAAAAAATGTTTAATATTTACTCTAAAGCATTTTGTGCATACCATTGCGATTATTTTAATAGAAAATATACATCGTCAAATAATTCCGAACATTGTTTCTGTAAATATCAACATTTTTTACATACAAATGGTAAATATCAACAAAAAAGTTTACGCGTGAACAAGTGATGTTTAAAAGTAAGCATGTATTGTGTACAATTGCTATCAATGTTTAGTTTAACACATAAAGTCGTGTCAACAGTCGTTAAAGACGCTTGTAAGTTAAAAGACGGAAAACGTGGTGCTATAATTTAAGTACATATTTTTTGGCATTTTAAATAATATTTATAAGCTTGGCCGTATATTTTTGATTGCGAATCCTTATCGCAACACTTTGAAGAATTGACGGATATAAAAGCTCATACTTTTACAGACAACTTTGAAAGAGACAAGGACATCAAATCCAATCGACGTAATATGCGCCATTGCAAAATACTCTGGCGAAAACATAAGTTATTTGTTTACGAATTTTCATGGAAGTCATTATTATTGTTCAATAAAAAATACCTTTAAAATCATAATTTTAAAAACCATATTTCAGTTTGGAACTAGCAAAGATGACATGATAACAAAAATTCCAACTTGTGCACCTTTAATTCCATTTCTTGGTAAGAAATTTCATATTTATTTATGTATGTATATACATAATTCTAAATACGTGCATATGTACATATATAAACAAGTATATTTAATTTTTCAGAGAATGACGTTTCCAAGGAAAGCACTGAATGGCATCAACATTTTAGCTAGCATTCAACAAGTTATACATTTTTACTTTGCTTTTAACATTCTGTACCCAAAAGAAATTTCACAGACTATGGAATTTATGGTACGAGATTTTTATAAGCATTACCCCTTCTGCTCGCGAGGTAAAAAAAAGAATATCAACAATTTACAAAAAGTACCTAAATAATTTAATTTGTAAGCTAACGAATTTTGAATAATTAAAGTATGTTCATAGCTTTTTGCTGGAAAAAAAATGTTTGATATGTATGTATTTATAAGTACAGTGGGGCTGAGATACATAGCACACTTTAAATTTTTTACAATATTCAGGTACGTTTGACATAAAAATTGGAGTTTAATACTTTATACAAAATTCACCACTGAATATGTACATATGCACTATGTAATTATCTTTATGACCGTTATTTTATGTAAACTATACTTTGTAAACAAACTGAATTCCATTTTCATTAAAAATCTTACAACAAAATAATTACATATGTTAATTTCTTCTTTATTTAAAACTTATATAAAGACTTTAAATAATTCATTCTGACCTTCACACAATTTTGTTTAATCGTCCAAGAAACATTCATTGACATACATAAATATATACATATGGTGGACAAAAAAACAATATATATATATATATATATCATTTTCTCATCTAAAGTTTAACGGAGCTAAATCCTCTTAGTAATATATTTCGCTGTACCATATAAAACCGAGCACTTTAAAAATTTCTTACGAAGAAATTCTTTCAGTATTAAACCTATAAGCACAATAAATCGTCTTATCATACCAAAACTAGCACTTTCAAAATTTCTTACGAAAAAATTATTTGTAAGAAATTTTGAAAGTGCTAGTTTTGGTATGATAAGACGATTTATTGTGCTTATATTTTTTTATTGAAAATTACACATCAATGTGTAAATTTGTCATTGAGTGCACATTTGATGTTTAAGCTCTTACACATGTAATGTGTAAATTTGTACATGAGTACACATTTTGTGTCTAAACTCTTACACATAAAGTGTTTAATTTTCAACGTACACTTCCTGTGTGTAAAATTGCAGCTACTAAGGTAGGCAAACAGTTGCCTACCTTATTAGGCGTAAATTTACTAAATTATTTTTTAGTGTGTACATATGTTTTGATTTGTTTACAATATATGTATCTATTTATTTGTGTATAAACAAAAGTTTAAGAAATTAATATAAACGTGATAAATAAAGTAAATAAAGCGATGATCACCCCGCTCCTCCTGGTGGACCCAAAATTCTCCTGCCCCCTTGCGACGTATGGATTGTTTTTCGTAAGAGCAACCAGCTTTTGGAACTGCTGTGGTGTTGTGCGTTTCATCCTGAAGTTTAAAAAAAATGATATACTCTCTTTTGTTTTCTTTAATGCTATTAAATACTCACTTTTAAATTGTTTCTACTTTCTTTTTTTTAGTTTTTTTTACCGAAATAAATGCAAAGACGTGCAAAAGGAACAAATTAGACATTCGCCAGATTTTGACAGATCTAGCGAAGCGAATTAAATTTTTTCGCTACCGGCAATTCGCAAAATTCATTTTCGTCACTCATTCGCAATTTGTCGGCGAATTCGCTGCAGATTCGCATCCCACAATTCGAGACCGCGAAGTTCGCCTAAATTTTCATTCGCTTCGCAAGTGACAATATACGTATTAATTTGTTACTAAATGTTACAGGAGATAATACTAAAATTTGGTATGCTTGATGTACCTGCTAAGACGAACGCTTGGAAGAAAAATTGTCCAAATCGGCTGAAGCCTAATAAAAACATTTCAAGCGATATCTTGGTCAATAGTAAAGATAATTCATTGGAAGTTTGCGGATTGAGTTGCACTATAGACATAAAATAAAAAAAAAACAAAAAAGGTTTGAAAATAGGCGTGGCACCGCCTCTTCTTATGCAAAGGAATCTACGAGATTCCGAAGCCCATAACTCGATAAATAATAAAAATATTGTGACGAATGATATACTTATTTGATGATAGATATAAATTCCTAAAATGCGCGTGGCTACGCCTACTTTATGCGGTACACGCTTTATATAAAATACACAATGTTTCCATCAAACCCAAAGAAACAGTTAAATCATACAGCTGAGTATCTAATGTTCGATTCCACTTAGGCTTCCTTACTTGTTTCTTTTCAGATTGAGCTTTGTGGTTAAACGGACATATTCTACATACGTATGCTTTTAAAACACTTCAAGATACCAAAAAAGAAATAAATAGAATAGAAAGGTGACAAAAAAAATTATAAATAGAATTTAAAATTGTGTTTATTGGTATTCGTGACGTGTTTTGCAGAAGAATGCGGCTTTAAGAAGATTCAGGGCAAAACTTATGCTTATTTGCAAATTTTTTTTAAAACAATTACCTAAAAACGGGTCGAGAATTTGGATAAAGGGGTCCCGGACCCCCAGCTTTTCTGATTTGCTTGTATGGGCGGTGGTAATCTGCATACCAAATTTGGCGTCGCTAGCTCAACTGTAAGACCAGCCACACATGGCGGCAGAAAACGCGCAGAACTTGGGCAGGCAGAAAACGCTGGATTACAAAAACCCTCGATTTCCTTGTGTTTCAGGCAATGTGCACACATGAAGACGCGTGTTTTTATGGCTTTCTACCCAAGTTCTGCGCGTTTTCTGCCGTCATGTGTGGCTGGTCTAAATAGTTTTTGCCGCAAGTTTTGGTTTTGGTCCCGTCCTATAGTGCATTGTTGGTTGTAACGTGAGAATATATGCATTCGTTCGAGACATCGCGAACGGTACATAATTTTCAAACCCCGATTTAAGTCCAGAATAATTTAAATTAACAAAATTTTTTACTTTTTCGGTCAAGATAATTGCATACTAGCACATATAGTAGTACCTATAATAATTAATAAAAACAAGTAAATACATACCTACCTACATATTTTTTGTTTTGATGTACAATTTTCTTCAAATCGAGAAATAAAAACCTTGTTTTAAAGAAAGTTGTATTAAAAACAATGAAAATATGTCCTTAGCGGCGAATCATTCCCATTTTTCCATAATCTGAGCAATTTTTTTTTTTGAGTGTAAGAAGAAGACATGGAAGAGGGATACAAATAAGCAGGTAATACAAATTCGCAAAAATTTTTGTTAGAAGATTACGAGTGATTTTACAAAAAAAAACCCTTTCTTTTGGAAAACCAAAGGAAGCAGCAAATATGTAAAATCGTAGTGTCAGCTGAAGCACCTGTAAGGCATCTGTAATTAAGCAAACGGCTGAACACAAAGTACAAACAATAACAAAAAGGGAGTTCTGGTCACTAAAATTTATAGGAATGGTGGTACTCAGAAGGATTAACAACCCACCTGCACAAAGTTTCCAATTTAACATTAAGGTGTTCCATTTCTTTACTGGTTTAGAATTTCTTAGGTTTTAATAACATACAGTGTATTTAATGAATGTAGGTACTACACATGCAGATATGTATGTGCCTACTAATGATTCAAATTTATGAAAATACTAGCCGACCCGCCAGACGATGCTCTGTTTAAAATTTTTTCTTTAAATCCTAAAAAAATTTGTTGATTACCGTGTTGCTCACCATTATCTTAGAATCGATAGTAATGTCTGCGAATACTAAATAATTGTCAATTCTCTGAATAAAAGATATAAACATATATAAACATCTTACTAATATTATAAATGTGAATGTAGCGATGTTTGGATGTTTGGATGTCCAGACGTTTGCTTTTGTTCCTCAAAAACGTGAGAATGGCAAGACGGATTTTGTTGAAATTTGGCACGCATACAGGTTATAGTCTGGAAGGAAGTATAGGCTATTTTTTGTTTTTAATTTTGGGGGTTCCGACCCTGCTAAGGACCGTTACTTTTCGATATATTTTTATTCCATATAACTATGAGTATACTGGAACTATACTTATGATATTTCGCATATAGGTATAGAAAGATCGTACAATATAGGTATCAAACGAAAGGGGAAGGTCCCAGGTTTCATTTGGACTCCGATATGTTTCGATAAATTAATCGATAACTGAATTATAGGTGAAAATGTGATTTCCCAAAAGCATTAAAATTACACTACAATATGGGTATCAAACGAAAGGGGATGGCCCCAGGTTTCAATTAGACTTCGATATATTTCGATAAATTTATCGATAACTGAGTTATCGGTGAAAATGTAATTGCCCAAAAACCTTAAACTTGCCCTACAATATGGGTATCAAACGAAAGGGGAGGGCCCCAGGTTTCATTTGGACTTCGATATGTTTCGATAGATTTAACGATAACTGAGTTATCGGTGAAAATGTAATTGCCCAAAAACATTAAAATTACACTACAATATGGGTATCAAACGAAAGAGGATGACCCCAGGTTTCATTTGGACTTCGATATATTTCGATAAATTTATCGATGACTGAGTTATCGGTGAAAATGTGATTGCCCAAAAACCTTAAAATTACACTATAATATGGGTATCAACCGAAAGCGGATGACCCCAGGTTTCATTTAGACTTCGATATATATCGATAAATTGATCGATAACTGAGTTATCGGGGATTGCCCAAAAACCTTAACATTACCCTATAAAATGGGTATCAAACGAAAGGGGATAGCCCAAGGTTTTTTATTTGGCTTTCGATATATTTCGATAAATTTATCGATAACTGAGTTATCGGTGAAAATGTTATTGCCCAAAACATTAAAATTACACTACAATATGGGTATCAAACAAAAGAGGATGGCCCCAGGTTTCACTTCGATATATTTCGATAAATTTATCGATAACTGAGTTATCGGTCAAAATGTGATTGCCCAAAAACCTTAAACTTGCCCTACAATATGGGTATCAAACGAAAGGGGAAGGCCCCAGGTTTTATTTGGACTTCGATATATTTCGATAAACTGATCGATAACTGAGTTATCGGTGAAAATGTGATTGCCCCAAATCCTTAAACTTGCCCTACAATATGGGTATCAAACGAAAGGGGATGGCTCCAGGTTTCATTTCGACTTCGATATATTTCGATAAATTTATCGATAACTGGGTTATCGGGGATTGCCCAAAAACCTTAACATTACCCTATAAAATGGGTATCAAACGAAAGGGGATAGCCCAAGGTTTTTTATTTGGATTTCGATATATTTCGATAAATTTATCGATAACTGAGTTATCGGTGAAAATGTTATTGCCCAAAAACATTAAAATTACACTACAATATGGTTATCAAACGAAAGAGGATGGCCCCAGGTTACAATATGGGTATCAAGCGAAAGAGGATGGCCCCAGGTTTCATTTGGACTTCGATATATTTCGATAAATTTATCGATAACTGAGTTATCGGTCAAAATGTGATTGCCCAAAAACCTTAAACTTGCCGTACAATATGGATATCAAACGAAAGGGAAGGCTCCAGGTTTCATTTTGGACTTCGATATATTTCGATAAACTGATCGATAACTGAGTTATCGGTGAAAATGTGATTGCCCCAAAACCTTCAACTTGACCTACAATATGGGTATCAAACGAAAGGGGATGGCTCCAGGTTTCATTTGGACTTCGACATACATATTTCGATAAATTTATCGATAACTGAGTTATCGGGGATTGCCCAAAAACCTTAACATTACCCTATAAAATGGGTATCAAACGAAAGGGGATAGCCCAAGGTTTTTTATTTGGATTTCGATATATTTCGATAAATTTATCGATAACTGAGTTATCGGTCAAAATGCGTTTCCCGAAAAACCTTAATATTACCCTACAATATGGGTATCAAATGAAAGGGGATGGCCCCAGGTTTCATTTGGACTTCGATATGTTTCGATAAATTTAACGATGATTGAGTTATCGGTAAAAATGTGGTTGACCAAAAACCTTAAAATTAACGAACAAGGGGAAGTTTTTTAGTCTATGGACACACGGTTGGTGCGACGGCATACATTACGGTGCATTGCCCACCCGCAAAACAAAAAATAAAAAAAAAACATGTAAGAATTTAAATATTTCCCTTACGTTTGTTCTTACAGCCTCTTCTATAACCATCTTTGGGCCTTTTCACATTACTCGGCACGACTTTTGTCTTCAATGAATCCATTAAGATGAATTTTTGTTAATACATATTCAAACCCATGAGTTTATATTTTTTTTCTCTTTATGCTGGACTTCGACAAACTGAATGTTGAAAGGGGACTTCGTAGGTGCGGACAAGACCGCGGGTAAAGACTAGTATATATATATATATAAACCATTGGACTAAAGTGAATACTTCCTTCTGCAGGTTTGTTCGTAATTACTTCGAATCGGTTTAAGGCTAAAAAAAGTTGAAAATATTGAGGGGCGTGGTACCTCCCATACAAACTTAATCCGTCATACTGAATATGTATGGAAGTGTGGTAGGACCCTGGAAATCGGTACGGAGATAAGCGATAACTGTACCATACTTACGAGAAAAAATGCGAGATATTGGTAAAGGGGGCGTGGCACCTCCCCCCTACCCCACCATACAAACTTAATCCGTCATGCTGAATATCTCTGGAGCTGTTTGTGGTAGTCTTTTATGTTGAATATCTCTGGAAGTGTTTATGGTAGGACCCTGGAAGCTGGTACGGAGATAAACAATATCAGTACCATACTTACGAGAAAAAATGGAAGCCATTGGAAAGGCGGGCGTAGCACCTCCCATACAAACTTAGTATTTCATGCTGAAGTGTTTTCCGTAGAATATCAAAACTTGGTGGCAGGATACACGGAATCAATGCAAAACTTATGGTAGAAATTTGGAACTATTGGAAATGGGAGCGCGGCAATCCCGATACAATTTTTGGTACTAAGAAACCCTGGAATAGAATATCAAAACAAGACATACCAATGAAAAAAACTTTAATATAACCCTGATAAAGACCTCCAATTTCACAAGGATAGGGATAAGGGGATTTTCCGGGGCTAATATATGTATTTATATAACTTTCATACAGAGAATTTTTTAGTATTTGCATTTATTACGATGGATTCTAAGACAATTCTGGGCAACACGGTAAATAAGGTCTTTTTCTTTAACCTTTATAGCAATAAATTGTAGGCAGAACAATGTCTGGCGGATCAGCTAGTTTAGATTAAAAATTAAAAAAATTTAGTAATGGTGAATTAAAAATAAAACATTGGCGATTAATAAAATTGACCCGAACTTGGAGGCTCCATCAATATTTACGTAATAAAACAGAATTCTGTTTATCAACACTCACTTTAAAATTCGGAATAAATTAAGACTACACCATTTCCAGATGGATTTTAGGAAGCGTCAATTGGATTTTAGAAAGAGAGAATTGGATTATAGAAATGTCAATTGGCTTTTAGAAAGGGGAAATTGGATTTTAGAAATGTTAATTAGATTTTAGAAAGGGGAAATTGGATTTTAGAAATGTCAATTGGATTTTAGAAAGGGGAAATTGGATTTTAGAATAGCCAACTGGATTTTAGAAGGGGAAAATTGGATTTTAGAAACGTCGTTAACGCTTTATAAAATTCATCTGGAAATGGTGTAGAAATAAAAAGCGAGCAAATAAAAAAAATTAGTTGTTTTAACTTAATTAATTTAGCTATTTTGTCAGCTCATGAGTGGTTTTGTTTTGCTGTTTACAAACAATACGAATGCTATTGCCAATCAACATAATTTCAACTGAGCAAAACATAATGGTAATACATATGTACGTACGTACCTACATATGTGATTAAATGTAAGGATATCACCACATTGCATTTTGCCCATCACAACTCTTACATAGATAATATGTTAAAGCGAAAACTTCATCATTCGTTGTAAACGGACAAACTATGTAAATAAGAACGATGGAGAAAGTCTATTGAAAACTAAAAAAGAAGCTTCTTTTGGCAGCGTAAAACTTTGCAATAATTTACCGTTAATTATGAATTGGGTGAGTTGGTTAGCGCGTCGCTAACATTTACACCTTCTCACGGTGGGTCTAAGTTCGATTCCCGGCTTGATCCCGAAAAGAAATCCGATGATGAAGAATTGGTTTTATTCGAAATAGCTATCATTTCTACCATCGCTCGTAATACGTAGCTTTGAACTTGTTCGCTTTTCGCCAAATAAAAATTAATTAAAAATCTTCTGTGTCTACACAATAATTCAACAATTAAAAAAAAAAAATATTGAAAAAAAGATGAAAAAATTAAAAAAGCGAGTGGTTGCAGCAAGTGAAGCGAGAAAGTTTTGAGTGAAGGCCATGAGTGTAAATTTCGAATGCTCACAAAATAGTATTTTAATGTGCCAACGTTCCCCTGACGTTTCACAGTCGCTCGCTGTTTGCTTGCGCGCTGAGAAATATACATTTTGTTTGCTTTCTAATTATTGCCTGAAGTTAGTTTGTAGAGAATATTAGCATATCTCGCACGTCTCCATTTCGCCTTCTCCTTGTCTTTCCAACACTTCAACTGGATACTTTCCCGCCAGCGAAATCTCGCTTTCGTGCCTCCAAAAGTGCATTATTCTAGCGTTATTAAAATTTTATGACGATTAAATTACTTTCTTTTACGTTTCTGGTAATGAGTAACACTTAAATTGCATAGTTCAAAAGGTTGTTAGAACGATTCTGGTGTTAAAGAGAAATTTAATTTGGTTTATGAGCGAAATTTATTTCGGAAATATTCTGCGAGTGTTGCAATTTTTATATTTCATTTTAAGATCTTTTAAATAAATTGTATGAAGAAGGGTTTCAGATATTTCACTCGTTTAGGATAGGACGTTTAAGGACGTAGGTACTTTCACAAAAACTGGTGTACAAACATGCATACATACATATGTACTTAACGCACCTCATTTTCATCGCGCAATATGCCCACCACCTGCAAGAACATACGCTCAGCGTCATTCTTTGGATCATAATTTGAGTATGTATCGTCGACCAGCGTAATATTTCCAATTGTCGTGAACAGCGACTCTTCGGCAAACGACGTATCCAAATCGTCTACACTTACATTAAAATTACTCGCGTCGTCGTCATTATAAGCATGATCATCATGACTGCTACCCACATTAGCAGCAGCCGAACCAGCAGCGCAGTTATTAACATCGATTTTCCCAACATGATCAAACTCAGGAGCATGTCTGTCTGCATCAAGAAGTCCCACAATGTGTACATCTTGCACATTACGCTCAATTGTATTTCCCTTCGTACTAGGCTCACTCACCACTGCCGGCGTTAGATGCCGAACAACACTTCCGTCGTAAACGGCGTCCACCACAACAGCATCGCTGCTGCTATCATCAATATCGCCACGATCACCGCCACTGCTGAGTTGCGAAAAGCAGAGACTTAGTTGACTGCTTGCCGCAGCTGAGGTGTGACTACAATCTTGCAACTCCATTTCGAGTTCTGTGCCACCCGTGCCACTGTCACCGCTCTGCGAACTGGCCGAATGTAAATAATGTGTACGCTTTGTAAGTTGTTGCTGCAACACGGTTTGGGCTTGCTGTGCAAAGCATTGCTGCTGATCTTGCGGTTCGCGCTGCTGTTCCTGTTGTTCGCGTTGTATTGCCAACGTGGCAGCGGCCGCAGTGACGGCGCTGGAATCACAGCGACTACTGCCTCCACCGCTGCTGCTGCTGCTTCGACTACGTGGCTTGAGCGACTTGAATGGCGCGAGGAATCGTCGACGTGGCGGTGCGCTGAGATTTGGTGCCAGCGCTGTTTCTTGGTCTAGTGTGACTGGCAAGGACGCGTGCGGCGGTTTGACATAGCGCTCAAGTGACCTTGATTTGGTTGACGTTGTAGCTGAGCGCTGCTCCTGTTCCTGCTTCTGTCCCATTTTCTTCTCAATTCGCCGTTCATTGCTGTTCAACACTTTACGCTCGTTTGTTATACCGCTGTGTAGTTGGTGTGAGAGTTTTGCTTTATTTGCCTGCTTACGCCGTCGATTGTTATTGTTGGCTGTCGTCGCATTTTCAGCCGCTGCGCTTTTACTCGCTTTCAGCTGTTGCACATCGATAACATGCATGGCGCTTATGGGTTGGTAGTAGTGGTGTTCGAGTTGATGCTGAGGTTGGTCGTGCATCTCAGTTTCAATCTGTTGCTTGCTCAATCGCTCCGTTCTCATTGGACCTGCAACAATGGTCTCACACACCAGATGTGTGCCCTCCACAGTTCCATTATCGGTTATGGTCGCCATATCTTGTGTTGCTCTTAAGAGGCGCATTGTTGGTCGGCCGCACTTGGGTGTACTTACGCCTTTAAATTGCTTTTACTTAATCTGTTATTATTTATTATGCTATGTTTGCATTTAATTTTATTTCTTATCACTACATGCCTTTTTACCGTTCCCTAATTATTTTGTGTTGATATCTTTTAAATTTTTTTTCTTACTCTGAAATATTTTGAAAATGTCTAGAAATTTTCCTGTAGTTTAGCACTTATTTCACATTTGAATCTCGCATTTAATCCGGATGGTTATTTAAATTGTTGTCAAATTTAATTATTTATTTTACGTTTTTACGCACTCATCCACTTGTAATTTCCAAATGTAGGTTTGTATGTATGATATTTCGTGTTGTATTTGTGTAAGCTTATCTACTAATTTTTCCTCCACTGTTTCAAGTAATAATAATAATATAATAATATATAATATAATACAATGGCGCTATTATAACTCTGACGAGTTTTATGGCCGAGCTTCTCTCCCAATTCGAGGTGTGCTCCTTTTTGTTTTTCCTACTAATTGGGTGGACCTACTGTTTTATGCCGGCTCCGAACGGCAAATGCATTTTATGTGAGAAGCTTTTTCATGGCAGAAATACTCTCGGAGGGTATGCCGCCCACTGCCGAGAGGTGACCGCTGCTCTTAAAAAACCCAATAATTGGATTTTTACTAATTAGAAAAATTGTTTTTGGTGTTTGGGCTCGGACCGTGGTTTGAACCCGAGACCTCTGGCATAGCAGGCGAGCACTCTACCCCACTGCACCACAGCGGCCACAAGTAATAATAACTATCGAAATAAAAAGGGGAATAATATAATATAATAATAATAATAATAATAATAATAATAATAATAATAATAATATAATAACAATAACAATAACAATAACAATAACAATAACAATAACAATAACAATAATAATAATAAATAATAATAATAATAATAATAATAATAATAATAATAATAATAATAATAATAATAATAATAATAATAATAATAATAATAATAATAATAATAATAATAATAATAATAATAATAATAATAATAATAATAATAATAATAATAATAATAATAATAATAATAATAATAATAATAATAATAATAATAATAATAATAATAATAATAATAATAACAATAATAATAATAATAATAATAATAATAATAATAATAATAATAATAATAATAATAATAATAATAATAACAATAATAATAATAATAATAATAATAATAATAATAATAATAATAATAATAATAACAATAATAATAATAATAATAATAATAATAATAATAATAATAATAATAATAATAATAATAATAATAATAATAATAATAATAATAATAATAATAATAATAATAATAATAATAATAATAATAATAATAATAATAATAATAATAATAATAATAATAATAATAATAATAATAATAATAATAATAATAATAATAATAATAATAATAATAATAATAATAATAATAATAATAATAATAATAATAATAATAATAATAATAATAATAATAATAATAATAATAATAATAATAATAATAATAATAATAATAATAATAATAATAATAATAATAATAATAATAATAATAATAATAATAATAATAATAATAATAATAATAATAATAATAATAATAATAATAATAATAATAATAATAATAATAATAATAATAATAATAATAATAATAATAATAATAATAATAATAATAATAATAATAATAATAATAATAATAATAATAATAATAATAATAATAATAATAATAATAATAATAATAATAATAATAATAATAATAATAATAATAATAATAATAATAATAATAATAATAATAATAATAATAATAATAATAATAATAATAATAATAATAATAATAATAATAATAATAATAATAATAATAATAATAATAATAATAATAATAATAATAATAATAATAATAATAATAATAATAATAATAATAATAATAATAATAATAATAATAATAATAATAATAATAATAATAATAATAATAATAATAATAATAATAATAATAATAATAATAATAATAATAATAATAATAATAATAATAATAATAATAATAATAATAATAATAATAATAATAATAATAATAATAATAATAATAATAATAATAATAATAATAATAATAATAATAATAATAATAATAATAATAATAATAATAATAATAATAATAATAATAATAATAATAATAATAATAATAATAATAATAATAATAATAATAATAATAATAATAATAATAATAATAATAATAATAATAATAATAATAATAATAATAATAATAATAATAATAATAATAATAATAATAATAATAATAATAATAATAATAATAATAATAATAATAATAATAATAATAATAATAATAATAATAATAATAATAATAATAATAATAATAATAATAATAATAATAATAATAATAATAATAATAATAATAATAATAATAATAATAATAATAATAATAATAATAATAATAATAATAATAATAATAATAATAATAATAATAATAATAATAATAATAATAATAATAATAATAATAATAATAATAATAATAATAATAATAATAATAATAATAATAATAATAATAATAATAATAATAATAATAATAATAATAATAATAATAATAATAATAATAATAATAATAATAATAATAATAATAATAATAATAATAATAATAATAATAATAATAATAATAATAATAATAATAATAATAATAATAATAATAATAATAATAATAATAATAATAATAATAATAATAATAATAATAATAATAATAATAATAATAATAATAATAATAATAATAATAATAATAATAATAATAATAATAATAATAATAATAATAATAATAATAATAATAATAATAATAATAATAATAATAATAATAATAATAATAATAATAATAATAATAATAATAATAATAATAATAATAATAATAATAATAATAATAATAATAATAATAATAATAATAATAATAATAATAATAATAATAATAATAATAATAATAATAATAATAATAATAATAATAATAATAATAATAATAATAATAATAATAATAATAATAATAATAATAATAATAATAATAATAATAATAATAATAATAATAATAATAATAATAATAATAATAATAATAATAATAATAATAATAATAATAATAATAATAATAATAATAATAATAATAATAATAATAATAATAATAATAATAATAATAATAATAATAATAATAATAATAATAATAATAATAATAATAATAATAATAATAATAATAATAATAATAATAATAATAATAATAATAATAATAATAATAATAATAATAATAATAATAATAATAATAATAATAATAATAATAATAATAATAATAATAATAATAATAATAATAATAATAATAATAATAATAATAATAATAATAATAATAATAATAATAATAATAATAATAATAATAATAATAATAATAATAATAATAATAATAATAATAATAATAATAATAATAATAATAATAATAATAATAATAATAATAATAATAATAATAATAATAATAATAATAATAATAATAATAATAATAATAATAATAATAATAATAATAATAATAATAATAATAATAATAATAATAATAATAATAATAATAATAATAATAATAATAATAATAATAATAATAATAATAATAATAATAATAATAATAATAATAATAATAATAATAATAATAATAATAATAATAATAATAATAATAATAATAATAATAATAATAATAATAATAATAATAATAATAATAATAATAATAATAATAATAATAATAATAATAATAATAATAATAATAATAATAATAATAATAATAATAATAATAATAATAATAATAATAATAATAATAATAATAATAATAATAATAATAATAATAATAATAATAATAATAATAATAATAATAATAATAATAATAATAATAATAATAATAATAATAATAATAATAATAATAATAATAATAATAATAATAATAATAATAATAATAATAATAATAATAATAATAATAATAATAATAATAATAATAATAATAATAATAATAATAATAATAATAATAATAATAATAATAATAATAATAATAATAATAATAATAATAATAATAATAATAATAATAATAATAATAATGATAATAATAATAATAATAATAATAATAATAATGATAATAATAATAATAATAATAATAATAATAATAATGATAATAATAATAATAATAATAATAATAATAATAATAATAATAATAATAATAATAATAATAATAATAATAATAATAATAATAATAATAATAATAATAATAATAATAATAATAATAATAATAATAATAATAATAATAATAATAATAATAATAATAATAATAATAATAATAATAATAATAATAATAATAATAATAATAATAATAATAATAATAATAATAATAATAATAATAATAATAATAATAATAATAATAATAATAATAATAATAATAATAATAATAATAATAATAATAATAATAATAATAATAATAATAATAATAATAATAATAATAATAATAATAATAATAATAATAATAATAATAATAATAATAATAATAATAATAATAATAATAATAATAATAATAATAATAATAATAATAATAATAATAATAATAATAATAATAATAATAATTATTATTATTATTATTATTATTATATTTGTTTTTTCGGCAAGCTCTCCGATTTACACATTTACGTTTGTTTTTACATGGCCGTTTTAATTCTAATAGTTATTTTATGTGAATTTTAGAACTTTGTACAAAACAAACACAGAATCGCACCAACATACTACGTAGCAAAGACAGTGTCAATAAGCTACTGTTGTTGGTATATGGATTGTAATAAAAGGGAAATTGAGAATTAGCGAAACAAAGCTGACGGCGGTGGTAGCTCAATGCGATGACATTCGATTACCAATCGAAACGACTTAAGTTCGATCCTCGGTTGAGGCCGCCTGAAGAAGTCGGATGAGGGGATGTGGTGGTCTCCGAAATTGATCCATAACCTACCAAAAAAAAATTTTCAATTCTTCTTATTAAAAACTGGCCAATAGCTCATATAAAATTCACATAAAACAAAGTTTTTAACTTTTATTAAATAAGAGGAGATATCGAATTATCGTTATCTCAAAAAAGTTTGGATTTTTCAAAGTTAGACCTATAATAAAAAGTGATTGACAATTTTGGGACAGCCCTTTCTTACTATTTCTAATTTTTCATTGAAGATTCATCCTTTCTTCCGTTTTCATTAACAGCAAATTTATTTCGATAATATATATTTTTTTACATGCCCATATTAAAATGTTCTGAATAAAAATTGACATATATGTTGCATTTTTCGTTTAATAAAAACTGAAAAACGAGTTTATGTAAGTAATTTCTTCAGTAATGGTTTATATGTATGTCACGTTACGAACGTTAAGTTATGTACCTTATAATAATATTTTATATAAAATAATTGAAGAGATATTTTCAAGGAATAATGAAGGCAGTAATACAAGTAAATCAAACAATATTCACAGATTTTTGCATTTTTACATGTGCAGTTGCGAATTAACTTGAATTTCATCTCGAACAAACTTAAAATAACTTAAGCCTTCATCTCAGTAGCTTTATTATTTCACCCTAATCATTTTATATACATATGCACATATATATACATATGTAAGTATCTCCATATCTCCGCACTTCAACTTTTTCATACAATTCCTGGGTGCTCTAATGCACATAGAAAATAAGTTCTGACCACTTACACATATTGCCTAAAATATGCATAATATGCTTAAAACAGCCATTTCAATCAAAAAACCCCAAAGGCTTTTAAATAGTTACCAAATAGGTGAACTTTCGTGTTCTCCCTTGTTTATCTACTTACGTACATATGTACATACTTATATGGATAGACATATGCAGATTTGAATAATAAGCTAGATTAGCTAGTTTCATTCGCCTCATTTACCTACAAAATCTATGAATATATAGTGCTCTTTTTTAAATAAGTCTAAAAATTAAGAATTGGTATTAGTAATTAATGAGATTGGTGAATCCCATCGAAAGGTCCACCCAATTTGTAGGAAAAACCAAAATTTTGGAGCACGCCTCGAATTGAGAGAGAAGCGCTCCACCTTAAAACTCGTCGGAGTTATATCAGCGCCAGTGTATTATTTAAAAAAATTAAATTAAATCATATTTCCTCAACTTCACGTCCTAGGTCGATGGTAATACAGTCGAAGACAGGGCCGTGGAGAGGAGGGCAGCCGGGGCATACGCCCTGGGGCCCGGAAGGTTTTTGGGGGCCCGGAAAGGCAAAGCAGTATTGACAGTACTCGAACTAGGATTTGACAGATACATACATATTTTGTTGCTACAAGAAATTGTTTTCCTTGGATGATTCAAGCTCTTAAAATGTTAAGGTTAATTTAAGCAAATCAAACAATTAGATCTAACATTTCATTTATGTATGTAGGTAAGTGCTCTAGTAAATCTTATTTTATCTATACATAATAAAATTGTCACAGGTCGATGTCTGTACATTAAAGATATTCAAGAAAAAATGATAGGAGAGGTCGTTATTGGACCAGCGGAACCCAAATCTACTATTTTTAGAATTTTTGTCTGTCTGTCTGTCTGTCCGTCTGTATAATTGTGCGCGCATCACGCAAAATAAGAATAGAATTGCATGAAACTTTCACCATTCTATTTTAACGTCTAACTTAAAATTTGGGACAACTTTCATTTGCATATCTCATACAGTTCCCGAGTTCTCAAGTTTACATCCAACATGATTTTATACTTGAGGTACAGGATTTTTTCCAAAGTTTGATTTCAGTTTGAAAACCATTGGAGTTCATTTTGAAATCAAATGTGTATTTTTTCACATGGCAACACTTCTGTTTTTGTGAGAACTGAGAGCATAATTAGTATTAATCCAATTCAAACATATTAGCAAGAAGAGAGCTAAAAAGTGAGTGAAGAAGAAAATATAAAAAGGAATGTATAATTCAACTAATTTTTGTGCATAAAATGTTGTTATTATTGTTAAATGCCTAATAAAAAAGTTAAGACAGACAATCATAATTATTACTTTTTTGTGTCTGTATTTCAATCGGATGAGCTTTTGTTGCGTAAAAGCTTTGTTGTGACGCTTGTGTTTAGTTGGAGAATATCAATGGAATTCAAGTCGAATTCCAATATTGGAGAAACAAGAAAATTTTCATATAAAAAAGGTGCCCTTTTGCTGGAGAATAGGCTGTTTCTCCAATTGAATTCAAGTTGAAAATGAATGTTGGAAATTGGAAAATGGGTTTGATCTCAAATGGAATTCAAATGCATTTCCAACAAAAATGCTTATTGGGATATTATATATTCGGTTATATGTTGTTGTTTGCAGAAATATCTCGCAATAATTTTGGATGAGCTTCGCTATCGTCATACCAAAAAACTTTATGCTGCACTCGAAATACAAATTTGGACGTGAATGCTGTCAGTGGAAAGCTACATACGTATCTGATTCTACTGACTGAAAATTTACATGCACGGCTATTCTGGCAATTGTCTTTCAAAAGACAACTATCTTCCGAAAGAAACAAGTTTTGAAAGAGTTTTTAGTGCTTAGCACGAAATTTTTATTTTAATTCAATTTTTAATTGTTGGGGTAAGTGGAAAAAAATTCAACAACTATTTACAGCGAAGGTTGAGTGTATAGCTATTTCACGAAAAACCATTTTCGATCATCAGCACTCTTTTCGGAAGTGGAAGAGGATTCACCGGGGATTGAACCCGAGTCCATTCCATCTTCAGCCGCAATGACCCAATGCTTAACACACTCGGCCATTGAGACTCTGTGCAAGCTGCTGGATTTTCACCACTTTTGCCTTTTTCATTTTCAACATTTAACGTTAGTGTGTATATGCTTTTGCATATATTCTACCCAAACGTGCTGAATTTTTTGTTGGCAGTTCGCAATGAACATTTGTTGTTGGTATGTATTTTTTATATACCAACAACGTTAACAATTTTACTTGAAAGAGTTTTTAGTGCTTAGCACGAAATTTTTATTTTAATTCAATTTTTAATTGTTGGGGTAAGTGGAAAAAAATTCAACAACTATTTACAGCGAAGGTTGAGTGTATAGCTATTTCACGAAAAACCATTTTCGATCATCAGCACTCTTTTCGGAAGTGGAAGAGGATTCACCGGGGATTGAACCCGAGTCCATTCCATCTTCAGCCGCAATGACCCAATGCTTAACACACTCGGCCATTGAGACTCTGTGCAAGCTGCTGGATTTTCACCACTTTTGCCTTTTTCATTTTCAACATTTAACGTTAGTGTGTATATGCTTTTGCATATATTCTACCCAAACGTGCTGAATTTTTTGTTGGCAGTTCGCAATGAACATTTGTTGTTGGTATGTATTTTTTATATACCAACAACGTTAACAATTTTACTTGAAAGAGTTTTTAGTGCTTAGCACGAAATTTTT
Source organism: Urophora cardui (assembly GCA_960531455.1). Taxonomy (NCBI): domain Eukaryota; kingdom Metazoa; phylum Arthropoda; class Insecta; order Diptera; family Tephritidae; genus Urophora; species Urophora cardui. The sequence goes on from OY482672.1 coordinate 113,450,851, forward strand.
ATTTTAATTCAATTTTTAATTGTTGGGGTAAGTGGAAAAAAATTCAACAACTATTTACAGCGAAGGTTGAGTGTATAGCTATTTCACGAAAAACCATTTTCGATCATCAGCACTCTTTTCGGAAGTGGAAGAGGATTCACCGGGGATTGAACCCGAGTCCATTCCATCTTCAGCCGCAATGACCCAATGCTTAACACACTCGGCCATTGAGACTCTGTGCAAGCTGCTGGATTTTCACCACTTTTGCCTTTTTCATTTTCAACATTTAACGTTAGTGTGTATATGCTTTTGCATATATTCTACCCAAACGTGCTGAATTTTTTGTTGGCAGTTCGCAATGAACATTTGTTGTTGGTATGTATTTTTTATATACCAACAACGTTAACAATTTTACTTGAAAGAGTTTTTAGTGCTTAGCACGAAATTTTTATTTTAATTCAATTTTTAATTGTTGGGGTAAGTGGAAAAAAATTCAACAACTATTTACAGCGAAGGTTGAGTGTATAGCTATTTCACGAAAAACCATTTTCGATCATCAGCACTCTTTTCGGAAGTGGAAGAGGATTCACCGGGGATTGAACCCGAGTCCATTCCATCTTCAGCCGCAATGACCCAATGCTTAACACACTCGGCCATTGAGACTCTGTGCAAGCTGCTGGATTTTCACCACTTTTGCCTTTTTCATTTTCAACATTTAACGTTAGTGTGTATATGCTTTTGCATATATTCTACCCAAACGTGCTGAATTTTTTGTTGGCAGTTCGCAATGAACATTTGTTGTTGGTATGTATTTTTTATATACCAACAACGTTAACAATTTTACTTGAAAGAGTTTTTAGTGCTTAGCACGAAATTTTTATTTTAATTCAATTTTTAATTGTTGCACAGAGTCTCAATGGCCGAGTGTGTTAAGCATTGGGTCATTGCGGCTGAAGATGGAATGGACTCGGGTTCAATCCCCGGTGAATCCTCTTCCACTTCCGAAAAGAGTGCTGATGATCGAAAATGGTTTTTCGTGAAATAGCTATACACTCAACCTTCGCTGTAAATAGTTGTTGAATTTTTTTCCACTTACCCCAACAATTAAAAATTGAATTAAAATAAAAATTTCGTGCTAAGCACTAAAAACTCTTTCAAGTAAAATTGTTAACGTTGTTGGTATATAAAAAATACATACCAACAACAAATGTTCATTGCGAACTGCCAACAAAAAATTCAGCACGTTTGGGTAGAATATATGCAAAAGCATATACACACTAACGTTAAATGTTGAAAATGAAAAAGGCAAAAGTGGTGAAAATCCAGCAGCTTGCACAGAGTCTCAATGGCCGAGTGTGTTAAGCATTGGGTCATTGCGGCTGAAGATGGAATGGACTCGGGTTCAATCCCCGGTGAATCCTCTTCCACTTCCGAAAAGAGTGCTGATGATCGAAAATGGTTTTTCGTGAAATAGCTATACACTCAACCTTCGCTGTAAATAGTTGTTGAATTTTTTTCCACTTACCCCAACAATTAAAAATTGAATTAAAATAAAAATTTCGTGCTAAGCACTAAAAACTCTTTCAAGTAAAATTGTTAACGTTGTTGGTATATAAAAAATACATACCAACAACAAATGTTCATTGCGAACTGCCAACAAAAAATTCAGCACGTTTGGGTAGAATATATGCAAAAGCATATACACACTAACGTTAAATGTTGAAAATGAAAAAGGCAAAAGTGGTGAAAATCCAGCAGCTTGCACAGAGTCTCAATGGCCGAGTGTGTTAAGCATTGGGTCATTGCGGCTGAAGATGGAATGGACTCGGGTTCAATCCCCGGTGAATCCTCTTCCACTTCCGAAAAGAGTGCTGATGATCGAAAATGGTTTTTCGTGAAATAGCTATACACTCAACCTTCGCTGTAAATAGTTGTTGAATTTTTTTCCACTTACCCCAACAATTAAAAATTGAATTAAAATAAAAATTTCGTGCTAAGCACTAAAAACTCTTTCAAGTAAAATTGTTAACGTTGTTGGTATATAAAAAATACATACCAACAACAAATGTTCATTGCGAACTGCCAACAAAAAATTCAGCACGTTTGGGTAGAATATATGCAAAAGCATATACACACTAACGTTAAATGTTGAAAATGAAAAAGGCAAAAGTGGTGAAAATCCAGCAGCTTGCACAGAGTCTCAATGGCCGAGTGTGTTAAGCATTGGGTCATTGCGGCTGAAGATGGAATGGACTCGGGTTCAATCCCCGGTGAATCCTCTTCCACTTCCGAAAAGAGTGCTGATGATCGAAAATGGTTTTTCGTGAAATAGATATACACTCAACCTTCGCTGTAAATAGTTGTTGAATTTTTTTCCACTTACCCCAACAATTAAAAATTGAATTAAAATAAAAATTTCGTGCTAAGCACTAAAAACTCTTTCAAGTAAAATTGTTAACGTTGTTGGTATATAAAAAATACATACCAACAACAAATGTTCATTGCGAACTGCCAACAAAAAATTCAGCACGTTTGGGTAGAATATATGCAAAAGCATATACACACTAACGTTAAATGTTGAAAATGAAAAAGGCAAAAGTGGTGAAAATCCAGCAGCTTGCACAGAGTCTCAATGGCCGAGTGTGTTAAGCATTGGGTCATTGCGGCTGAAGATGGAATGGACTCGGGTTCAATCCCCGGTGAATCCTCTTCCACTTCCGAAAAGAGTGCTGATGATCGAAAATGGTTTTTCGTGAAATAGCTATACACTCAACCTTCGCTGTAAATAGTTGTTGAATTTTTTTCCACTTACCCCAACAATTAGAAACAAGTTTTTTTTTCCAGTTGCCAGAAAAGCCTAGTTAATCTATTCAAAATATTAGATATGCTACTCTTCGCAGAATATTTTGCATTTGTTGCTTAGCAACAGCCTGAAGGTAAATAACTATGTACATATATGTTAGGCTTAAACAACTAGAATAGAATGGAATGTTTTGACTGTTTGGGTTAAAATAAGATCCTCGATAATAAAATTTTATTTATGGTAAGTATACCACATTTTTCAAAAAACCTATCACAGTTTTTTGCGCAAATAGAAATTATTTGCTAACTTTACTATGTACATACCCTGTGGGGAAAATCTCTAGTTCATAACTGGTGCGCAGCTAGTGCATTTTTCGACACTACTAGTGCGAGCTCAATATCTTTTGCATGCTAGCAACTGGCGAATTTCGCGCGATTTTTCATTCCAAATTTTCGCCTGCGGCGCATTTCTTTTCTCATAAAAAGCAGTTTAGGAAAATGAAAATTTGGAATTAAAAATCGCGCGATTTTTTATTCCAAATTTTCGCCTGCGCCGCTTTTCTTTTCTCATAAAAAGCAGTTTAGAAAAATTAAAATTTGGAATTAAAAATCGCGCGATTTTCTATTCCAAATTTTCGCCTGCGGCGATTTCGTTTCTCATAAAAAGCAGTTTAGAAAAATGAAAATTTGGAATTAAAAATCGCGCGATTTTTTATTCCAAATTTTCGCCTGCGGCGCTTAACTTTTCTAATAACAGCAGCGACGCGAACTGACACGGACCGATGCGAAGCTAAATGCTTCCAAAAACGCAATAATGTCAATTGACCTTATTTCCATTGACCTTGTTACCTGTCACCGGCGATATCATAGGCGATGTCAATTGTCCACCGCTGCATTACCTATTCGATAGTTCCGAACTACTTAAAAATTCCTACAAATTCTACAGTTTTACATCTGCCACTTTAGTGCAGCAGTTGACACGCTTAAAGCAAGTAGCGCGATGGCGGAGTGGTTAGCGCGTGAGATTTTCAATCCGGCGAGCGCGGGTTCCAATCATGAGAGTGGCGGATGATAATTTTATTTATTTATTTATTTTTTTTATTTAATAAAAATTTAAAACAATATTTAAAAAGTAATAAAATACAAAGAAAACTAAACCTGAGGGAGCAGAAAAGCATAATTAGGGGAACATAAATGAGAAATCATTAAGTGAAGATGCAAACTTTAAATACTCTGCTTCAATAACAATCTGAGAATTGCAGAAATATGCAAAGTCGACGGCAAATCAACTGGCGCCTCTTTGACACCTTTTCGCTAGTTCTGAACCAGAAATTATGTTCACTAGTTATTGATTTCCCTACAGGGTAGGTATGCAGATACACATTAGCATATGGTTACGGATTTTTGGTTATTGTACAAATATACAGAAGTTAATTCTATCTACATATAAATATGTACATACATATGTACATATGTGTGTAGTACTTAAGCACATGGAATTTTAACTAAATTAAATTATATGTTAAGTCGTGCGTGTCGATAAAATCGATTTAATATGTATTGTGTTACAAATTTTTATTATGACATATGTATACTGTGTTAAATAAGTATTTTATTCGCTTTTTCTGTATCGGTTGTTTTGGTGAATTCGTAGAGAATTTCTTTTTAGAATATGAGTTTGAATACTTTTATATTTACATGCATATGTAAATCTAATTTGATTCCATAGTGTTTTCGATATCTATGGCACGATCGCGGGTAGTAGTAGTTTTACTAAGACGTTGTGAAACCATATCCGACAGACACGAATTTGTCGTAATCAGTTTAATCTTCGTATGGCTAAATCTGTGATGTGAATAATATGAGCAAACAGAATAATAAAAATAAATAAAATGCGGATCTTGTATTTGTCAAAAATAAACACAGACGAATTCAGGGACAGATTTATTACTTTCCTCAAATAGATTTTTTATAAAACTGTGCTAAATATGTTGTAAATATCGGAATATAAAAGCGCTCGTGTAAGCGCATTATTCGTTTTAGTATGAAAACGCAAATGCCGAAGTTATTAAGCTCAATATCTTCGAGATACAAATGTAAAAGTTGATCCTCTTATTTAAAATAAATGATTATACTCGTGCATACATATGTACATACATATGTGTCGCACTTTGATAGCTCCCAGATCGAATCGGCATGTGCACAACATTTTGGTGACATTGAAATTCAAGCGACATATCGCAGGTTTAGAGCGCATATTGTGCAAGTCCTTTTTTGAAACTTTACAGGAGAGACAAAAAACAAAAAATAAAAAAATTTCGAAATGAAAAAAATTGTCTGTTCATGTGAATATTTTGGACTCAGCGCCAATTTTCTTCGCTCTTTGGACTTACACAATTTGCGTATCACTGAATATCAACGAGTAGAAATATAACAAGTATCACCGACTTGGTGCGTATTTCATTTTTCTAGCGTTCTACATAAAAATACACTTTTTCATACAAGTGGACTTAGACAGTTTGCATTCTAAGCTAACGATATGTTTTAATCAGAGTTGTAATTATTATAAGAGAAAAAATAAAAATAAAAAAATAATTATTATTGAAAGAAACATATTTTAAAAGTCTTTCCATAATACTAGTTATTTCTGAGATATTTTTTTTAAGTCTTTTTGTAATTATTATAAATGAGAAATTTTGTTTTATATCTTCAAAGACTTTTATATTGAGACAAATTTGAAAAAAGTCTTTGAGTAATTATTATCCGTAACAAATTGTTTTTTATATCTTCAAAGACTTTTTCATTGAGACGAATTTCAAAAATATCTTTAAGTAATTATTTTGAGTAAAAAATTTATTTTTTATATCTTCGATAAAAATCTTTCATACAATTTCAAATTGGAAATTTGCTTGAATTTTGAAGTACTTATATGAAAGTTATTTTTATTTTATACTTGTATGAAAGTTATTGAAAATTTTCTGAGACTTTTTTGAACTTTGTCTCAATGAAAAAGTCTTTGAAGATATAAAAAACAATTTGTTACTGATAATAATTACGCAAAGACTTTTTTCAAATTTGTCTCAAAAAAAGTCTTTGAAGACTTAAAAAATATATATTTGAAATAACTATTATGGAAACATTTTTAAAATATAAGTTTCTGAATAATAATTATAGAAGATTTTTGTCATTTTCATCAGGAAAAAAATATTATCAAAAGACTTTTAAGATTCTGAAGAAAATTTGTAAGACTGTTTTATAATTTCAAAATGAAATATTAATTATTCTACATCTCTGGTTTTAATGTATTATTCAATATTACAAAATACCCGTCCCGCTTTGCGGCGACAAATTTCTCTACCGTTATCGCTCTTCCACAACCACTCCATTCATTCATTTGACATCAATATTACTCAAAAACATTTCGCCTATATCGCTGGAATGGATTTAAACTCCAAAGTTGAATTGTGCATGAAAACTCTTTTAATAATACCAATATTGTCAATATATAATACATACATATATATGTATGAACGAAGAATCCTTCGGAAGTCACAAAGAAAATTACAAAAGTCAGCCGGCGGAATCGAGATAGAAAACTCAAATATTTAGCCTCAAGGCCATATTTTCAAAGCTGACCACCATGGTGTAATAACAAGGTGACGTAAGTAGGCAGCTATTTCATTCTGTTTTCCTCTTCCTCCTGTCATTCGGCTCTTTGAAAATGAAATTCCAATGTTGCCCCCAGTTGATCCCAAAAAAGTGTTGTTTTTATGTGTATTTTAGGTGTATGAAGGAGCGACTTTTGGAAAAAATTTAAAACAATAGTTGTTTTGTAACATTTTTATTTCCTTTGACAATTTTATTATTTATGAAGAAAAAAATCGTTAAAATTTAAATTTTCGCGCCATCATTTCAAAAATGCCAAAAACAAGCTACGCCCGTTGTAGAAAACCTTGGACGGCGGCGAGTTTCAGAATTTTTGGACCTCCCACAGACCCAGAGACCCAGATATAATTCTGCTAGGGAAAGCAGCGGTATGATGCCTACACTAAATTCAAAAGTGTGCGTGCTGCATTTTGCCGAATGCGCATAACCCAGCAAAACGACGCTTGCTGACAAAGGAAACAGTGTCGATGCCTTTGGTGTCCCTTATCTTGGGATTTCGCAAACCATGGTATTTGTGAAAAGCGAGACCATGAAACACAAACATTACATATTACTCTCCATATGTATTATTATTTAAAAACTTTTTTGGAAACGGTTTTCGCTCTAACAAGGATTATGTTTCCAAGGATCCAATGCTTCTTCAAATAGCAAGATTAAAGTTGCAAATTAAACTTCTATTTTTACAGAGGATCACCATATCCGTTGAGATTGGATAGATATATTGAATGCCCAAACAATACACGCTGATACTAACGATTATAAATTTTACCAAATATTGAGTTCAATATATCCAGTTGAGTATGAATTATATCGTCGCTTTATGTTTGCCTTTTTCATACGAAACTCGCTGGGTTTTATATTTTTTCAGTAAGTTGTACCGAATTCGGAAAAACTAAACCTGATACTAATGATTATAACTTTTACCAGATATTGAACTCAATACATATATTTGGTTAAATGTGAAATATATCGTCGTTTGAAGGCGTTTTGTTTTAATTTTTATATTCATATTGGTGCAGTTCACCAATTTTTTTGTTTCTCAAGAATGAGTAAAGGCTTCTTAAGAATTGTAAAATATATAATATAAAATATAGTATTTTACCTTTAACAATAAGACAAATATATAAATAATATACTCCTCTTTTTGGACCGGATCCGGCCAATTTAGCCCTACCTTTTTCCCCCTTTTCCCTCTGGAAATGCAACCCTAACCGTTTCAAAGAGCTTACTATTTGAGAATAGTGTCGCACTCTTCTATTTACGTCACCTGTTTATTCCACCATGCTGACCACAGAGAAGGAAATTCGCATTAACTACATTTATTATAAACAAAAAAAAGCAATTATGTCTTAAAATTATAGCAACTAAAAGAAATTTTATAAACAGTTTTCTATTTGGTTTTTTTTTTTTGTGAATTTATCTATTTAACACTATTTTAAATGAAAAGTTGACTTGCTATTTATATATGTACATACGTAGACAAAAATAGTTTTAAAATTTCTGGTTTTAAAAGACTAAATGACACATCTACGAATGTGCGACAAAGTCAAGCTTTATCTATCCAGAGATTAAACACAAATACGTTAATACATCTTCAGCTTCCAGTGCGAGTTGGATATTAAAATATTTGCTAACAAGTTTGAGTTGAAATATCGCACTAAATTAGATACACGAATATACGAAGTAACTGGAGTTGTCGTCGCCGTTATCATCGTTTTTGTTTAGGTCTGAGGTCTCTTCATTCGCAAATATAAGTCATAGTTTAGATCGATTTTAAAGCTCATCAGAAGCGACACGAAAATATATCGCGTCTGGATAGTAGTAAACAAAATTTTATATTCATGTTTCTACATATATTCAAAAAAGTTATTTAATAAATAAAAAAAAAAACTTAAATTAAAATGGATTTTGACGCGCTGCTCGAGAAATGTGGCAACTATGGCCGCTATCAGTTTTTATTGTTGCTCGTCTATGGGTTTACGAATATTATGTCCTCGATGCACTATTTTGCACAAACGATAATTAGCTTCACGCCAGAACATTGGTGAGCGAAAACTAAGATGCCGAGAGCTGAAATTGTGTACTTGTGTTTATACGAGAAAAGTTTTGTTTATTGTTATAATATTCAACATTGTGACGAATTACAAAACTTTACAAGTTGAAGTGGAACATTTAAAATTGACTGAATTTGGGTTTCGAATAAACTGCAAATGAACGTGCGAATGATTCGCACCAATTAATTCTAGCGTAAACTCGAAATTAGTACTAACGTTTAGGCTGTGTTTTTTTTTAATTTCGGCCTATAATTTTGACCGGTTGGTTAGAGCAACTGAAACTCAGCTTAGTTTGAATGTAAGATAAAAGGGTATCGGAGGTAGCTATACCAACTTGAATATAAATTCCATAAGTGGCACTTGAAAGCACCAAAGTACTTAAAAAACTTAGAGAAGGCATACGACTTGTAAAATCATCCTTCCGGTCCTGCACGTACGTTTTGTTTTAAATAATTCACTTCATTAAAAATAAAAATCAGTAAACCGAAAAACCAATAGAATCCGAAAACATTTTTGCCTGCCAAATGCTAATAAAATTATAACAGTGAACTTATTTTTGTAGTGAGATCCGATGGGTGGAATGGGAAACCACAACGAGAACCTGAAAATCTTTTTTTTTTATTTCTAAAAGTTTTTGGGTTAGTAAGTATCTGCTCTCGGGCACCCTTCATATGTAATTCTTTCGTATGGTAGTACCTTTTTTCCTTATAAGATTAATCATCAACCCTCAATTTAAGCAATTGGCTATTTTAATTTACATACATATATGTATTTTTATGATTTGTATATGTTTACAAGAATCATATCAAGTCGGCTCCAATACCAAAATTCTTCTGATTTTGTTATATTTTACATCATTTCTGATATATAAAGCCAACAAAAAACACTTAATTAATAGCTGAGATAAAACGCCGCACCAGTGTTGCGTGATCTCGGATCAATTTTCATTTCAAATCAACTTTCAAATAAAGAATCAACTTGATTCGTAATTCAAGTTACTTTCAAATAATTTTGATTTAAAATAATTTTGATTTGTGATTGAGTTTGAATCAAGAATTTGATTCTATTGAGATATGAATCAGAAACCAAATTTCTCTTTGATTATAAAATAGTTTCAACCACGAATCAAAGGGTATTTTTGATTCTTTTTTGAAACGAATCACAAATGAAAATTATCTTTTATTTGAAAATCTTTTAAATCAAGAATCAGAAAATTCGTGATTCAGCCAAATCAAAATCACCAAAACCTTCCGCCGCACACCGGTAGGCATTGCAAAGTGACCGAAATATATTTGTACGAGGGTTGCTCGATATATTTTTAGCCTAATAATGAAAATGCGAATATTAATCATAAAAAATGGTTTTATTGTTTTTCAAAGTATTCTCCAGCATGATTTATACACTTTTGCATGCGCTCAAGCCAATTGTCGAAGCACTTTTTCCACTCCGGTTGAGACACCTCCAAAACATGGCTTTTGAACGCTTGAACAGCATCTTCTGGCGACGAAAATCGTTGACCACGCATTTCTTTCTTGATGTGCGGGAATAATAAGAAGTCATTGGTGCCAAGTCAGGGCTGTACTGTGGATGACCCATCAATTCGACTTTTTGCCGGCCAAAAAGGCGTTGGTTTGAGCCGATGCGTGAGAGCTCGTATTGTCATGGTGAACAATGATTCGTCTTCCCATGTTCGTTTTTTCGAATTTCTCGGAAGACTTCAGGCAAACAAATTGTGGTGTACCAGTCAGAATTGACCGTGCTACGTTGCTTAAGCGGAACAGTCATCACATGACCAGATTTTCCGAAGAAACAGGCGACCATTTGCTTCGAAGTGCTTCTTCCATGAACAACTTTCGTTGGATTTGGCTCATCTTCGAAGACCCACACGGTCGATTGTTGTTGTGTTTCGGGTTCATACGCATAGATGATTCGTCATCTGCGACGATCCTATAAACGCCCTTTGAAGCACCGCGATCGTATTTTTGAAACATTTCTTTGCACCAATCGACACGAGCAAATTGTGCGGGATCCAACGAGAACAAACCTTTTTTACGGCCAGGTGTTTATGCAATATCGAATGTATGCTAGTGCGAGAAACGTCCAAGGATGTCTCTATCTCACGGTATGTCACATGACGATCTTGCATTATGAGTTCATGCGCGGCATCAATGTTCTCTGGCACAACGGCCGTTTTTGGACGACCTTCACGAAATTGGTCTTTGAGCGAGCATCGGCCACGATTGAATTCATTATACCAATTTTTCACAGTAGGATAAGAATATAAAGATTTAAGTTCATCAACGCACTCTTGTCGTGATAATCCACGTCGAAAGTTGTGAAAAATGATCGCACTAAAATGTTCACGAGTTAATTCCATTTTTTTGCCAAATTAAAATTTTCAAGTCACTGTAAACAACACAAATGATGGCCGTACGCCAAAACGTTCTGAGTACAATTATGCTAAAAAATGTCAGACTTTCCAATGGAAATGTCAGATTTCACCTAGCAACACTTTTTCATTGGTAGGCTAAAAATATATGGAGCAGCCCTCGTAATAGAAAAACGAAACATCTTTGCGAATCCGCGACCCATAACATGGTAGCACCGGCCACCGCTGATATATATATGTATATACATATATAGTTCCGCAAATATTAACAAGTAAGAAATTGTGCGGGCGAAAATTTGAAGTTTCATTTCCAATTGCAGGTGTAATCATGAGCTTCTCGAAAATATGACATTTACGCAGATACGTGAAATATACGCGCAAACGGAGAATCCATCCTGTACGCTATTAGATGATATTGTGAATGGAACACCCACTGTATCGATTGGTGAATGCGAGGAATGGATATTTAAATATGAGAAAGGATATGAAAGCGTAACAACTGATGTAAGTGCATAATTCTCATTACAACAACGACTTTTAGGCCGAGCTTCTCTCCAAACTCTAGGTATGCTCCTTAATTGTTTTCCTGTCAATTGAGTGAATCTACAGTTTTATGCTGGCTAAAACGGCGGATGCATATTTTGGTAGAAGCTTTTTGATCGCAGAAATATATTCGGAGGGGTTCGAAAACCGCAATAAATTGATTTTAATTAATCAGAGAAATTAATTAATTTTAGTTTACTATTGGTTTCGGCTCGGTTCGAACCCGGCATCTTTGGCTTTTCATTCGAGCACTCTGCCCGCTATACCAGCATTGCAACACAATACATACTCCCTGTTTTGAATAAATTTAATTAATCCTTCGAACAGGTAAATGAGTAGGTACTTGGTTTACATCCTAATTTCCCCTTTTCCAGCTTAAATGGATTTGCGATAGCGATGTGAATATTGCAGTTGGTCAATCTTTTCTCTACATTGGCTCCGTATTAGGTACGATTTTCTTTGGCTTCTTGGCAGATAAAATTGGACGCTTACCAGCAATGATGTTGAGCACGCTCACGGGATCGGCGGGAGATTTCATCACATCCTTTGTGAGCACCCCACAAGCCTTTGCAGCCGGACGTTTTATATCTGGACTCAGCATCGATACATTATTCTACCTCAGTTATATAATGGGTGAGTTGTTGTGTGATTTCTTTTCAATTTGAATACATCTTTTTCAATATACCTATCAATCTCTCTCTCAACCTCAACCAGTTTTTGAGTATTTGGATCCGAAGATGCGCACATTCGGTTTAAACATAATCCTGGCCATATGCTATTGCTTTGGTTTGATTATGTCACCCTGGTATGCCATTTGGGTTGGAAATTGGCGTAATTATTTACTCATTGCCTCTCTACCGGCCCTAATCGTGTTCATCTATCCATTTTTCATTGAGGAGAGCGCCCAATGGTTAGCCACGAAAGGGGACTATAAAGGCGCTGTGCGCTGTCTCAAAAAGGTAGCCAAAGTAAATAAGCGTGAGGTGGAGGAATCAATATTCGACCAATTTATATCGCATTACGAGGAGAAAATGACTGGCGAATTTAAAGAAATTGAAGAAAAGGATACCTTCATGGGGCTATTCAGAACACCGAGATTGCGAAAGTTCATTATTGTACTACTTATAAAATCGTGAGTAAGCAATGCTACGAATATGTATTCGCTTAATTCCTTTTGTTATTTTAACAAACTATTCTCTGCTTGTTGCCTTGCCCAGCATGATCGTAACAATTTCATTCGATATCATCAGTCGCAATATGGAGGGTTTCGGCTCATCGCCCTTTTTGCTTTTCTCCCTCACCTCCATTGTATATATACCAGCTGGATTTACAATGATTTTGCTGCAAAATCGCATTGGCCGCAAGGGCATGGCCTGTGCTTCGCTACTTGTTGGTGGCGTAATAACAGCGGCCACTGGTATATTCATTGCATTATTGGACCTTCAGGACCATGCCATCATAATCGGCTGCATGATTGGATTGGGCCGCTATGTGGCTGTAGTTTCGTACGAGGCCGAAGCGCAGTATGCTGCGGAAATTATACCGACAAGTGTGCGTGGGCGTGGTGTCGCCAATATTCATGTTATCGGTTATGCTTTTAGCTTTTTGAGTGCCTATGTCATATATTTGAGCACTATTTTCAAAGCTCTTCCATCGATTGTTATAGCAGTGCTGATGCTGGTGGGAGCGGCGTTATGTCTCTTGCTGCCGGAGACGATGAATAAGTGAGTTTGTCGAGAGGAAGAAGTGCTCCGAATGCAATTTTGATGAATTTCTTTCTTTTATTTATTTCATTCGGCAGGAAATTGCCAGAAACATTACTAGATGGCGAGAATTTCGGTTCCGACGAAAAATGGTATTACTTTTCTTTTCTTAGTCAAAAGGACGAAGCGCAAATGGAAGTGACAAAACTATGACTTGGTAGGATGGGAATATTTATGGGTTAAGTATTTTTTTTAGTTAGAATTAAGGATTTGAAATTATCATAGTTTTTTGTTTAATTTTAAAGAGTAGTTTTTTATAAACGCCTCGTGAAAGGTTTATTTTTTAATACTTCTAAGAAGATAAGTTATTATTATTATGTATGCGTATATGCTGTGACTTTAAGATATAAGGTAGTATGCTAGAAACCTCAGACATGACACATCATTCTTAGCACGCACTACCTAAAGCTCGTAGTGAGACACAGATTCGCTCCAGTACTCGAATTTTAGTGCTGAAACCATCCCAGTAGGGACATGAAAAAGCATTGCTGTCGAAATCCTCTATAGGCAGCAGAGACCGAACGGAGACCTTGGAAAGATCAGGCGAAGAGCGACTCGGCTTCCCTTGGTATTTACAATTTGCGAGAGGCAGCATGGAACGGTAACGAATGGCGCTCTTTATTGTACTCGGTCAAATCGTCCAGATTTGGCTAAGGGCCAATTAAGAAGAAGACCTAGATGCGATCAGCCTTATTGTCTCACCAGGAAATAATTGAACAGAAGTCACCCAGCCGAGCAACGAAAGCGATAAGAATAAATAATAGCTTAAAAAACTAAAAAACACGCTTTAATCTTAAAAATCGTACTAAAAATTGAGAAATAATTTAATTAGAAACAAAATGATGAACGAAAATATAAGTATTTAAGGAAAAGCGTGGGGGCTCAGTATGTCAAAAAATATTTAAAATCGGTGTTTTTTTACTAATAATTTTATTTTGACTTTTTTGAGATTTCATATATCGTACTCTTTAATTTCGCAACTAGGTATATTTTTGTACTAGTTGTACGAATCGAATATTTTCATGTTCAAATATTATTGAGCAGCCCCACGCTTTTCCTTAAATACTTTTATTTTCGTTCATCATTTTGTTTCTAATTAAATTATTTCTCAATTTTTAGTACGATTTTTAAGATTAAAGCGTGTTTTTTAGTTTTTTAAGCTATTATTTATTTTTGAATTTTTAGTGATATTTTTCATTAATGGATGTTTTATGCGGACGCAAGAATAAAAGTAAAAAGAAGTCTGATGGGATGTGGTGTTCTCCGAAATAGATCTACATACATATGTATGTATTTATAACTTCTACCAAAAATCCCAATATGCTGTGAAGTAATTTAGCTTATTATGCAATATTTTCCAAACCCTTTTATTCAAGGTTTTCCAAACTAGTTTGGAAATACAAAATTTCCCAAACGTTTTGTTATATTTCACAATGAGAAAGTGAAGAGAAGTTGAGGTGAAGCATTTGAAAGAACAAAAAAAAAAAAGAAACCTGATTGAATAAATTCGAATTTAGACAATAACGCCCCGAATACGTTTGTAGCGTAATGGTGAGGTATGCTGCCTACGGACCAAGGAGCTCAGGTTCGAGTCCCGAGTGGCGCAATTTTTTTTTTTTTTTTTTTTTTTTTTTTATTTTTTTTTTAGAGAAATTTTTTTCACCTCACGTTTACAAAACATTGTATAAAAATGTAATAAGGGTTCCTTTTCGTTGATTCAGAACTTACTATTAAATGAATTACAAACAAAACCAGTTCTTGCTTTGCATACATATGTATGTACATGCGATTGTTTTTATTGCAAACACAACAAAGACAAACAGAAAGCTTGATACACAAAACACAAAACCAGTTCTTGCTCTGCATACGTATGTATGTATGTACATTGTACATGCGGCTGATTTCATTGCAAATACAACAAACCCAAAACAGAAAGCTACACACGGTAGGCAGGAAGCGACGATAGGTTGCATGAAAATGTCGAGAAAAAAGGAAAGTGGGGTTGTGTTATGTGATGTTTATAGATGAAACATCCGTTGAAATTAAAATCCGAGCTGCTCCTTTTTCAAGGATATCCACATTTTTTGTTTTTTTTGAAAGGATCAAATATTGAGGAAATCGAAAATTCGCCACCGTCCAAATTTTTCCGATTTCAATACATTATTTGGTCGCTAAGGGATACAAAAAAAGGTATTAAAAAGATAAAAGGACACCTGTAGTGGAAAAATCCAATGTGAACAGGACCTAAAGGATAACCACTGAAATATAAAATAACACAAAAAGTACCCACTTTAATTTGCGTATAACTCCTAAAATGTTAACTCTACGTGAAAATTCCTTATTATATGTTTCATTCAGAATAAATAAAGAAATATTTCTTTAATATACAATTTTGATGTACCTGCAGTGGTTAATGTACTTTTGTGCAACTAAAGTGAAAATTTCAAAAAAAGTACGTTTTTTTTATGGTGCTATTTTAAGTTAAAATATTTTTCTAGTTTATGTAAATATTTTAATCTAATGATCCAACTCTCATTCCTACATATCTATACGTTAATACTAAAAAAGAGTTAGAGCTGAGATACGCGCTAGCTGTGCACGGTGGGCGGGAAGCAACAATAGGTTGCATGAAAATATGGAAAAAACGATCGCCGGCTAAAAACTTACGTAAAATGATATTCTAATATATTTCATAAACACACAGCAAGCGTGAATAAAACTTCCAACATTTTTTTTTAACGAAAATTAGTACCAGCACACAGCTAGGCACATATTCGTTGGGCCATCGTTTTTACGATATTCCCATGCAACCTATTGTTGCTTCCCGCCCACCGTGCACAGCTAGCGCGTATCTCAGCTCTAACTCTTTTTTAGTATTAACGTATAGATATGTAGGAATGAGAGTTGGATCATTAGATTAAAATATTTACATAAACTAGAAAAATATTTTAACTTAAAATAGCACCATAAAAAAAACGTACTTTTTTTGAAATTTTCACTTTAGTTGCACAAAAGTACATTAACCACTGCAGGTACATCAAAATTGTATATTAAAGAAATATTTCTTTATTTATTCTGAATGAAACATATAATAAGGAATTTTCACGTAGAGTTAACATTTTAGGAGTTATACGCAAATTAAAGTGGGTACTTTTTGTGTTATTTTATATTTCAGTGGTTATCCTTTAGGTCCTGTTCACATTGGATTTTTCCACTACAGGTGTCCTTTTATCTTTTTAATACCTTTTTTTGTATCCCTTAGCGACCAAATAATGTATTGAAATCGGAAAAATTTGGACGGTGGCGAATTTTCGATTTCCTCAATATTTGATCCTTTCAAAAAAAACAAAAAATGTGGATATCCTTGAAAAAGGAGCAGCTCGGATTTTAATTTCAACGGATGTTTCATCTATAAACATCACATAACACAACCCCACTTTCCTTTTTTCTCGACATTTTCATGCAACCTATCGTCGCTTCCTGCCTACCGTGTACAAGCTTCATTTTTTTTTTGAGTGAATTTATGCTTTGAGTTTATCGCCATCGCTATGAGCGATCGCTGGCTGTTGTGCGTTAGTTCGCTCGCTACTTGGGTGGTTGTACGTTTTTCTTTGAACATTTGTTTGTGATTTGAGTAGAATGTATTTTTGAGCGTTCGTGAGTTTTTCCGTACCCTGCAAGCTTGTTACTTATTGGCCTGTATACGGGAGTGAATTGAAATTCATTGAGGCTATTTTGAAGAAAGGTAACATAAAAGCCACAATGAAGCATAAAATATAATGTTGAATGTCCTACTATATGATGCCGTTGCGCTGTTGATGTCATGTTTCGAATCCGGAGGAGAATGGAAATAATAAGGAGAACACAAAAAAGTGAATGTTTGAAAGATATAATAATTTAGTTAATTTAGTTAAATGTTTACAACTTTTAGGATGGTATGAAGTTACATACATACATACATACATACATACATACAGGTGAAACTAATAAAAGCGTGTTAAAAAAATAACATTATGTAGATCATGTACACAGAAAACGGTTAAATGAATTGCGATAAAGGCAAATTGGAGGAAATTTCCATCACTTGTGCAGGGCTTCAGTATGATTGCCCAACTTCCTGAAGGGATTCTAATAATGACGACGCATTTCCCTTCGAAATGAGTGTCTCTTCTATAATTGCTGTTAATAACACAGTGCAACAAATTTGCAAACATTTTACGCAACAGGAACATACGCTAGTAACTATGAAAGAGGATGTTTTCCAGACCAACTTTGCCGAACAGAGTACTGGTCCAGAGGGTCTGAGTTTTTTTATGGGGGGGTTAAAGATTTATGGTTTTAGCTGGAGGTGCAATTACTTCATTGAAAATATCTTATAAAAGATGACCTAAAATGAAGTTTTTGACCTCGGACTTCTGCTACAGAATTTAATGAGCAATTTTTGTGGAAACCTTTAACCCTCTAACTCAGAGACCGAAAATAAAAATTATTATTTTTTCGATGCTATAAAACTCCAGGGCTAGATAGTGTACTTGGGCAAAATTATTAATTTTACTTTCATCCCAGAACCTCCAGGATCCTGGACCCTATTAATTTTTTTCACTTTAAAAAAAAAAACGCCAGCTATAAAAGTTTTATTTTTTAAGGACAGCGATAAAATAAAAACCACTCAGCTGTACTAGCACACAGAGTATTATAGTTTTAATCACACAACGGTGGATTGTAACAGAACAAAATAATCGAGATAGTTATGGACTTATAAAAAATCATCAGGGTGAAAAGAGAAATCGATTGAGCCATGTCCGCCCGACTGTCCGTCCGTCTGTAAACACTCTAACTCGCCTAAAAATTGAAGGATGTTGATGAAATTTGGAACGCAGGTTGGTATCCAGACTGGGACGGTTGCTATTGAAAATGGGCGAAATCGGACCATGACCACGCCCACTTTCCCTTTATAGAAAAAATCGGAAATTCGGTATCTCAGTCACTAATATAGCTGGAGTGATAAAATTTCACCCACGTATTGAGCTCAGGACCTTACGAAGAAATTATGTGAAATTTTGAAAAAATGGGCGGTTGCAGGCCCCCATTATTAAGGAGCAAACATTGAAGGTTTTATATGTCACAACTCAGAAACCGTAGCAGATATATCGATAAAGATATATGTATATGTATCATTGAAATTTAGTGGCATGAGTCCAACTACACACATACCTAAAATAAAAAACGTAAAAATTTTT
Organism: Urophora cardui; assembly: GCA_960531455.1. NCBI lineage: Eukaryota > Metazoa > Arthropoda > Insecta > Diptera > Tephritidae > Urophora > Urophora cardui. The sequence continues at coordinate 113,469,287 of OY482672.1, forward strand.
GAAAATGGACGTGGCACCGTCTCCTTTTAGAACTAGGAATGTACAAGATTTCTGAGCCCATAACTCGAAAAATAATTGTTATATTATGACGAAACTTGGTGTATACACTTTAGTCACTTGTTGTAATAGACACGAACCCATTTAGTGAAATTGGGTTATGACCACGCCTACTTTTTAAAAAAGATATTTCTGGAACACTCTTTGGGAATTTGTAACGTGACATCTTTGGAACTAGAAGTCATAAAGGGATCAAAATTTGCACACAAAATAATATTTTTACGCTTAGTAGGATGATTGATACAAATTTTGAAAATAGGCGTGGCTACACCCGCCTTATATAAAATACACCGTATTTCAATCAAACGCAAACAAACTATGAAAGCATAAAACTGAGTGTCTAATGTTCGATTCCACTCGAACTTAGGCTTCCTTACTTGTTTTTTAACTAAAACCGATTGTTCAGATATATACAATTTGGGGTACCTATAACTTCTCTATTTAAACAGCTAAGGATATGAAACTTTATAGTATTTTTACTCATATTAACCTCAACCATATCAATGAAAATTGTCAAGATCGGACATATTCAGCTGTGAAGGTAATAGTGAAACCCTAGTTTGATGCCAATATTGCCCAAAAATATTTTGGGGCCATCCGGGGCCACATTTTTTCCGCTATCCATGGTTTCGACCTTTTTATACCTTTCATGAGAATGAAATGGTATTATAACTTAGTGCCAAAAAATTTTTGTCGAAAGTACCAGAAGGAAGCGTGGGGGACCCACCAAAATATATACCGATATGGTCAGAATCACGAGCTGAGTCGATTAAGCCATGTCCGTCTGTCCGTCTGTCCGTCCGTCTGTGTGAACGCAAACTAGTCCCTCAGTTTTTGAGATATCTGAATGAAATTCGGAATACAGGTATGTTGTTATATGCAGCTGATCATTTGTCGGAACCGGCCGAATCGGACCACTATAACATATAGAAAACAACCGATTATTCAGATATACATGAAATTTTTGGATGTAATTTGTGCATAACTTCCCCATTTATACAGCTAAGGACATGAAACTTTGAAGTAGACGTGCCCATTTTGGCCCAAACAAGGTTACCGAAAATTGTCAAGATCGGACCACTATACCATATAGTTCCACAACATCCGATTATTCAGATATACACATTTTGGTGTATAACTCCTCCACTTTAACAGCTAACGGCGTGAAATTTTGAAGTATTTGTACCCATATGGGCCCAAACGGGATTACCGAAAATTGTCAAGATCGGACCACTATAACATATAGCTCCCATACAACCGATTGTTCAGATATGCACATTTTGGTGTATAACTCCTCCATTTTAACAGCTAACGGTGTGAAATTTTGAAGTATTTGTACACATATGGACCCAAACGGGATTACCGAAAATTGTTAAGATCGGACCACTATAACATATAGCTCCCATACAACCGATTGTTCAGATATGGACATTTTGGTGTATAACTCCTCCATTTTAACAGCTAACGGCGTGAAATTTTGAAGTATTTGTACCCATATAGGCCCAAACAGGGTTACCGAAAATTGTCAAGATCGGACCACTATAACATATAGCTCCCCTACAACCGATTGTTCAGATATGGACATTTTGGTGTATAACTCCTCCATTTTAACAGCTAACGGCGTGAAATTTTGAAGTATTTGTACCCATATGGGCCCAAACGGGATTACCGAAAATTGTCAAGATCGGACCACTATAACATATAGCTCCCCTACAACCGATTGTTCAGATATGGACATTTTGGTGTATAACTCCTCCATTTTAACAGCTAACGGCGTGAAATTTTGAAGTATTTGTACCCATATGGGCCCAAACGGGATTACCGAAAATTTTCAAGATCGGACCACTATAACATATAGCTCCCATACAACCGATTGTTCAGATATTTACATTTTGGTGTATAACTCCTCCATTTAAATAGCCAAGACACCATTTTTTCTAATAAATCTTTCCATAAATGAACCCACAGAATTAAAATTATAAATTAAACTTAATCCGGCTATGTACATACATAGGTAACTTTTCATTTCCCCACTCATGAAAGGTATGAAGTCTTCGGTACGGCCGAAGACAGCCGCGCTTTTACTTGTTTACATTTATGGAGTTGTCTACCACCATAGAACTGCAAGCTATGCCAGCCCTATTATACCCCAATTTACTTCACTTAAACTTGATGAGCTCATCCAAATATTATTAAATTTTTAAACAGATTGTGTTTTTGAAAACCGCAATAAATTAAGCGGCTTCCTGTATGATTCGGATAAAAAAAATGTCCGCTGCCAGAAATAATTTAGGGCATGAAGTTGAATATTCGTGAGAAAGAAAACGTAATGTTCCATTTAGGCCGCGATACGAGTATTACCTTCCCTGGAAAGTGCACCAAATAACTGAATACGCCATTCGCTTTAGCGGTTAACTCTACGTATAGGTAGATATAAATTTGTTATTCTTGTGCAAAATCATATCTTTTTTCATACATAAATCTAAACTTGCCTTGAAATTCTTGAAAATCGCGCGGTTATTGGAGTAGCCCCACTCAGTTTTTGCAAAAGTGAAATTTTTTAAATTTACTTACTCTACAACACCCTATTCTCATATTCCGCTGACGAAGGAAGGATGTAAAGAAAAAAATTTAAGAGCCATTTTCGAGGGTTAAAGGCTTCCGAAAAAAAATTGCTCATTAAATTCTGTAAGAGAAGAGCTCAAAAACTTCATTTGAGGTAATATTTTGTAAGATATTTTCAATAAAATATTTGCACCTCCAGCTAAATCCATAAAACGTTAATCCTCCTGAAGCTTTTTTTTTATGTGCGCATAGAAATTCTAAATATTCCTATCTGTGTAGGTGTGTGCACATAATACGTAATGCATATCTTACGTAATTGGAATTTAAAGTTTTTATCGCTTCCTTCCATTTCACCAATACTGTTTTATAACATGAATATCTAATGAGTACCCGCGCTTTTATTTATGTTGATACATATACAGAAATGCTTTGAAGAAATACGTTAAATGTATGCTTAGATTGAAATTAAGATCCAAATGAACTAAGGAATAATATAAATCTTGTTCAAAAATATATAAAAATTATTTTTTTCCTTTTTAGTAAATTTTTATATTAATATTAAATAAAAGCTTTTTAAAAAATTTTTCTTTACTTTGTTTTATTTTTGCCTTTTTAGTTTTACAATGCATATTACATCTAATATTTGTCAACACTCCCACTATCAATATAGTCCAACAGTTTTTAATATAAAGTGCACTATGTTTAACATTTTGATGGTTTCTGCTCAGCCAGTTTTTTTATTATCCAATTCCTGTGGAGTCTTTTAAATGGTTTTACTATACTCTTTTGTGAATAGATTACTTCGTAATACGTGTTCAAAATAGGAACAAAATTGATTCACAAATACGAATTTTCTAAATATCTTGCCACCAGCGCCACCTAGCGGCGATTTATTTCCACGGATATATTTACTTTCTCATAAGCAATATATATACCGAATATGAACAAATTCGGTCGGTAAATACGAATTTTACAAATAACTTGACACCAGCGCCACCTAGCGGCGATTTTTTTCCACAGATGTATTTACTTTCTCATAGGCAATATATGTATATACCGAATATGAACAAATTCGGTCGGTAAATACTAATTTTACAAATATCTTGACACCAGCGCCACCTAGCGGCGATTTTTTTCCACGGATGTATTTACTTTCTCATAGGCAATATATATACCGAATATGAACAAATTCGGTCGGTAAATACGAATTTTACAAATATCTCGACACCAGCGCCATCTACCGGATTTTTTTTTATTTCACATTGCATTGTCTTCGGGTCCTGAACTATGTTCCAAATTTCAAGTACCTAGCTCAACTAGAAGTATCTTAAATGTTCGTTGCAAAATTCCACGATATATGTACATACATACATACAAAAAGTGAAGTTAAATAAAAGCTTGTAAAAAGGCATTTAGTTATAGAAAAATGCAAGTTTCGCAACTGAGGCTGTCACACAATAAACACAAGATAAGTGATAAAAATAGGAAAGGAAAGATGTATTTCTCCATACTTTTGTGAAGCTGTAGACTGTATACATCTGATATGCACACATACACACACTTTACAAGCGCTAAATTTACACTGGCATCCAAATTTGGGTCAAGCAAGCCTTACGATCAGTCATTCTGTACAATTTTATTGACATTTAGATACGTAATGGTGCAACCAAAAAATTTTTATGATTCGGTTGCTTATCAATACGAATACGAAGCAGTTTTTATATCCAACCGAAATGGATGCATTAAAGCTTAAACAAAAATTTGGGGAGGAAAATGCAAAAATTTTATGAAAAAATATGAAATTTATAGGTTTGTAACAGCATTCAGCGTAAAAGTGGGAGTTGCATGGCATTAAAAATGCTCATCAGAGTTAATGGGTGCATGAAAAATTCCTAAATATGTATTATGAAAGGACGGACGATGAGTCCAATCTCGCCTTCCGTGCATTCGGGTGTGCTGCGTGTTTTGTTAAAGACAGCGTAAAGCACGTCCAGTGTGGGGCAAACTAATTTTTTGTTGTGGAATATCTAGTTTTTAATATATGTAGTTTCGAACAAGTATTGCGTATACATAGTACATTCATACATATGTATATACATTAGGGTGGGGCGATTTATATGGAGGGAAGTTAATCGATACCGCGCCATCGAAAATCGGATTCCTTTAATTTTTCTGAGTAGAAAACTCCTCCACGAAATTTGTCTAAAATTAATTTTGAGGTTCCGGAATTTAGTTTTTATGGATCAAAACGGATTTTTGAGAATAAAAATTGGACATAAATGGACAAAAAAATAACGAGGCCAGTATGAACATCGAATTAAAGCAGAATTTTATGGAATCAGAATTAAAATTGGATGATCTGTTTTCGAGATATACATAGCTTGATTTCTCGTTATGGAGGCTGAATGTCCAAAATCGCATATTTTCGCGATTATTTCTTGCTGCGTGCAGTTACCTTATATTTTTTTTGCATATTTCTTAAAGATAAGTCTATACAAATATGAGAAATATTTGAAAATATTAATTTATCTTCCGGAATAGGAAAACTAGAATGCACTCTTCTTACCTTTGTCCAAAATCGCGGTATGGGAGCTCCATTTTATAGTCATCCGATATCGACGATTTTCGCTGACAGCGCTTTGTGTACAATTAATGCTCCAAATCCAAAACTTCAGAATTTTAGCTGCAAAAATTGAAGAGTTGTATCCCAAAACGTAAATGTATGCTGTTTGGGACTTGTTTTTTTTTTACTTTATTCAACTCAAAAAAAAAAAAAAAATCAAGGTTACTCATACGCCATAGCGTACTATTGAAAGCAAAAAACAAATTTCAGAAGCATAAGTCTACGTTTTAGGGAATAACTCTTGAGTTTTTGCAGCTAAAATTCTGAAATTTTGGATTCGGAGCACTTATTGTACACAAAGCGCTGTCGGCGAATATCATCGGTATCGGATGACTATAACATAGAGAACCAATACCGCGATTTTTAGGATAAGGAAAAAAGAGTGCATTCTAGTTCTCCTATACCGGAAGATAAATTAATATTTAACAAGTAAGGAAGCCTAAGTTCAAGTGGAATCGAACATTAGATACTCAGCTGTATGTTTTCATTGTTTGTTTAAGTTTGATGGATTTTATATAAAGCGAGTGCTGCATAAAGTGGGCGTAGCCACGCCCATTTTCAAAATTTTTATCAGTCATCCAACTAAGCATATGAATATTATTCTTTGTGCAAAATTTCATTCCTTTATGACTTCCAGTTACAAAGATGTCACGTTACAAATTTCCAAAGCGTGTTCCAGAAATATCTTTGCTAAAAAGTAGGCGTGGTCATAAACCGATTTCAATAAATGTTTGCGTGTCTATTAATACAAGTTATAAAAGTGTATAAACCAAGTTTGATCATAATATCTCAATTATTTGTCGAGTTATGGGCTAAGAAATCTCGTAGATTCCTTTGTCTAAAAGGAGGCGGTGCCACGCCCATTTTCCAAAATTTTTCTATTTTTTGTTTCCGGTCTATTGTGGAACTCTTGCCACAAAATTTCCATGAATTATCTTTATATTTGACAAATATATCGCTTAAAATGTTTTTATTAGTCCACTTTATAATACCCATATATAAAAGTGGGCGTGGCCGTCAACCGATTTTGACAATTTTCCGTCAAAACATTTGCCTAACGCGTACCAAATTTCATCGATATATCTTCAACGGTTTCTGAGTTATGACATATAAGACTTTCAAGGTTTGACCCTTAATAAGTGGGCGTAGCACCGCCCATTTTCCAAAATTTCATCAAATTTCTTCCTAGGGGCCTGAGCTTAACACGTGGGTAAAATTTCTTCACTCCAGCTATATTAGTGGCTGAGATACCAAATTTCCGATTTTTTCTATATAGGAAAAGTGGGCGTGGTCATGGTCCGATGTCGCCCATTTTCGATACCAACCGTCCCAGTCTCGATAACAACTTGCATTCCAAATTTCATCAAAATGTCTCAATTTTTGCGCGAGTTAGGGTGTTTACAGACGGACGGACGGACGGACGGACGGACATGGCTCAATCGATTTCTCTTTTCACCCTGATCATTTTGATATATATAAGTCTATATCTATCTCGATTATTTAATTCTGTTACAATCCACCGTTATGTGATTAAAACTATAATACTCTGTGTACTAGTACAGCTGAGTATAAAAATATTGTTCCTATATTGTATTGACTTATCTTTAAGAAATTCGCAAAAAAATGTAAGATATGTTGTACACAGCAAGAGATAATCGCGAAAATATGCGATTTTGGGCATTCAGCCTCCATAACCGGAAATCAGGCTATATCTCGAAAACGGATCATCCGATTTTCATTCTGATTTCATATCTGGATTCAGTATAAAATTCTGTTTCAATGCGATATGTACATTGGCCTGGTTAATTTTTTGTCGATTTTTTCATACTTTTTATTTTCGAAAATTCGTCTTGGTCCATAAAAACCAAATTCCGGAAGATCAAAATTAATTTTAGACAAATGTCGTGGAGAAGTTTTCTACTCAGAAAAATTAGAGGAATCCGAATTTCAATGGCGCGATAAGGCTCAAGTATCACATGACTCAAATGATTGCCTTTTCCGACCCTTAAAGAATGCTTAAAGTGGGTAAATTTTACTCGCGTGTCTTGGCAATATGAAGTTTGATCCTTTTTTGTCAGTACAATTTAGAAGTTTAGATATGAACATATTTAAACGCATATGTATCTCCATGTATACAAACGTACACAAGTGATTAGAAAGAAGATTGAAATAAAAATACTGAAATCAGGATTATGCACATGTTTGTAGGCATTGGTACAAGTGTATGTACATAAATAAAAGCGTACTTAAAAGGTGACAAAAGTATGCAAATACTGCAGTATAATCACACAGCTTAAAACTAAAAGCATGCTTTGTATGCTAGTTAACTAAGAAATGTTTAGCATGACAACAACATTAAAGAAATAAAACAATAAAAGGGATGGAATAGTTCTAAAGTAACCAGAGATTGAGATAATCTGCTAGCATAGTTGAGTGACAGGATTAAAGAAGGAACTGCAGTGCTGAGGTACTGACTGCTGTTGGCCTGCGGCTTAGAGAACCGCAACTCCGGCTGCAACAACAAGGTCGAGAAACGTTTGACTGAAACATATTTATGTACCATGTACATTTGTTTGCGGAGTAACATTTTCTACTAAAACAAATACACCGTTTTAGCGGTGTTTTTTTTGTACCCTTTACGAACTACAGACCTAGAAACCATCTACTAACTACAAGTGCGTGCTACTACGGGCGTACGCCGATAATATTGACATCATTGGCTTTAACAATCGCGCTGCATATTCTGTCTTCTCCAAACTGGAAAATGAGGCCAAGAGAATGAACTTCATTTGGGAATGAGCATCAATACCGAAAACAGTACAAGAACAGAAAGCCAACGAAGAATCAGTCTTGCCAACAAGTGCTACTTTGGATTAAGTAAGCAATTGGCAAGTAAAGCCCTCCCTCGACGAACAAAAATCAGGCCCTACAAGATGCTAATCTTTACCGTCCTGATGTACGGCGTATAAGCATGGACGATATCAACGTGAGATGAAATGGCATTGGGAGTATTCGAGAGAAAAGTTATTCGAAAGGATTATGCGACTTTGCGCTTTGGCGACGGCGAGTACCAAAGCAGATTTAATGATGTACATAGGTACTGTACGAGGTCGGATTCAGCCGAAATCGTATGACGGTGCAGCGAAAATTTATTAAAAGTACAGCCGGTCGACGCAAGAAAGGACTTTCAGAAAGTGAAAACAACAAATACAAAAATAAGGAATAAAGCATTGATTACGTACAATCCAAGCATTTACAGTGGAAAGCATCAGAATTTTGAAAACTCTTTTTTCACCAGCTACTGGATTTTCGATTGATATACGGTGATTTTTTATCGGCAAGTCTACACCGCCCTTTAGATGGTTGTAGTCCAAAATAGCTAAGGGGCAGGCAACTTGTTTCTTTTTGCCATCCTTTTGTTTTCTGTCTAAACAACTTGTTGTGTAAACATCTTTGCTATAGCTACGAGTAATCTCGAAAACGCGTAAACCGTAAACGACATTTGTGTTAGTGCGCTGCTGTGTCCGTGTGAATCGCTTGGCATTGTCAGTGGTAGGTATACATGTACTTACAAATGCTTGCGCGCATAGCCGTGCAAATGCAAATATCAACAACAACAGCAACGAAGCGAAGCAACAATGCGACAAATAGGCAAAATAAAAAGGACCAACATGTTTGAACATGTATGCCAATGTATGGATATGCAAACCTACATCTATCTATCTAATTTTGTAAGTAATATTCATATCAAATGAAAGGTTTTGAGAAGGACTTCGATATGAATCTCTTTTAATTGTGACCCCTAGGCCGGGTCCCCAGATATGGGTCAAAACGTGGACCCGGATGACCCCAGAATATCTCTGAGCAATATTAGTATCAAATGAAAGGTTGGGAGTAGGACTTCTACAAGGAGCTATATTATTTATGATTCCTAGATCGGTCCCGAGTATGGGTGAAACGTGGACCCGGATGATATTGCATGTTTCTGAGCAAAACAAAACAAAACAAAAAACCCAAAAATTAAAAATTAAAAATCTGTAGAATTTAGTACTAGCTCGGAAATATCGAAAATGTAGTGCAAGTGACAATTGACACCGCCTGGGACATCGCCGTGTTAAATTCGCCAGTTGATAACATGCAAAAGAGATTTAGCTCGCACTAGTAGTGGCGAAAAATGCACTAGAAGCGACCTAGTTCGGAACTAGAGATTTTCATTACAGGGTATGTGTAGTTACATACACATATTAAACACAAAAACTTAAGAGGGTGGGATTAGCAAATATTCAAAACAACAACGAATCGAGTGAAGTTTATTTAGATGACTTGATTAGGGGCTGACACGCCGTATAACTGACGTATTACCGCTGTGAACACCGATTTACATATAGAAACAAGGAGAACAAATATCTAGTATATCGTGGGGTGGCAGTTAAAAATCATTAAGTACATTTTTTTCAAATAATGTGTTTTATCCAAAAAAAATAAGTTTGTCCAAAAACTGTAGGTACATACTTATTGAGTTTTACCTGTCACCGCACGCTATAATAGTTCATCATACTGAATTGTTAAATTACCGCATTATTAGTACGTGTAGGTACTTAAATGTGTGAAATGATCAACGGACATGATAATTATAAAAAAAATCAGTATGTACATAATATGCTTAGACATCGATACAAATTTCTGAAATCGGCGTTGCTACGCCCACTTTATGTGGTACTCGCTTTATATAAAATACGAGCACACAGTTTATCGAACAAACGTAAACAAACAATAAAAGTTACTTTTTGTTGCTTGCTTTTCCGAAAGGGTAGGAATATGATGTATTAAGTATGACGTATCCCTTGTCAAGGGATGGCGGAAAATGGTCCCACAATGCAATACAAGCATAGGTACAGCTGAGTATCTAATGTTCGATTCCACTCGAAATTAGGCTTCCTTACTTGTTTCTTCTAAAATTATCCAAGGTGTCATCATATTTGTTTGTGGTTTCATTAAAATTTTATGCATCTAGTTTCACATTCCCCCTAAATGACAAAGTGACACAACTCAAAATTTTTTGAAATCGGGTTTTTATCATAAACCGGTACACAATTCAATTAGTGTCTCTTTTGGCTGAAAAATAGCCATTATACGTGGCATTTTGCCATATCATTGCTTGTAAAGAAAACAACTTTTTTGGCTCTCCTGAAAATTCTTGAACTTGGAGTTGTGTCACTTTATGATATGTGCGATATGTATTTATGTACATACATACATACGTACATATACCTTTTTTCGAAAGAAAGTAAATAAATTTTTGAATAAAATTTACTCCCACCAAATACAAATATTGAAATGTAAAGGCAAAAGTAAACCACTTCGTGAATGAGTCTTGTACTTAGTCGGCAGCATTAACCCACTGACATATTGACATCATCTGATTAAGAATGGCGCACTTTTCATCTAAATCTTTCATAGTATCATTCCTTTTTGATGCCGATTGTCGGCTGGTCGGCTGGTCGCCTAAGCGATACAAAATATGCCTGTAATGTTGGAAATGAAATTTTTTGTGCATTCAAGCAACAAAAGCAAAGGCAAATTGAATTATTCGAAGATTGAAGGCATAGAAATTAACAGACAGATAAGCTGAAAATGAGGCAATCAAAAAAAGTTCGATTTTATTACAGCAATAAATACAGTACATACCAAAATAATTTAAGATTAGAGCACGTACAAATTGAGCACAGATCAGTTCTTCACTGACTAAAGTAGGAGTAAAGAAGCGTAAGCCGAAACAGGAAACTTTATGCGAATGAAGTACATAACAAAGTTAGGTGGTAGGCAGCTGTATATTCAGCACTACAATACTGCTACCATTCATGCTGAATACCTAACAAGACTATAACAACGACCATATGAAAAAGCATGTGATTTGTGGCCGCTGTGGTGCAGTGGGTAGAGCGCTCGCCTGCTATGCCAGAGCTCTTGGGTTCAAACCCCAGTCCGAGCAAACACCAAAAAATTGTTTCTAATTAGTAAAAAATCCAATTATTGGGGTTTTTAAGAGCAGCGGTCACCTCTCGGCAGTGGGCGGCATACCCTCCGAGTGCAGTTCTGCCATCAAAAAGCTTCTCACAAAAAATGCATTCGCCTTTCTTAGCCATCATAAACAGTTGGTCCACCCAATGAACAGAAAAAAAAAAACAGATTAAGGGGATACATGCCTAAAACTTGTTATAGTTACATACATATATATATCCGCGCCACATTATTAATATTATTATAATGCCTATCGAAAATGAAGTATCCAATCCACGTAGCCAAATAGGAAATATTAAATGAGACTACGAAGAGACGGACATTATACTCAATAAGTTCTACAAAAGGACGTGAATTTTGTCATAATAATAATGGATTTGTATACAGTAGAAAAAGATATAAAGACACACTGCGAATCGCAAGCTCGACCTAAAACTTGTTAGCAATCTTACCTACAATATCCTTGTTCAGATCAAACACAGCGTTTATTCTTTTGCAAAAATGGTGTTGGACACGGCAAAACAAAATATGTATAGGTAGCAACTGAGCTTTTGGAGTCGTTCTCGGACCAAAGTACCTTGAACGAGAGTGAAGTTTGCTATTTGTGTTTAACTTCGCCACAGGCAACGTGGTATCCTTTCATTTGATCTAATTTTTTATTGATTTTATTTTATTTTATTTTACTTTATTTTATTTTATTTTATTTTATTTTATTTTATTTTATTTTATTTTTTTTCAGTTGATTACATATTTTGTTTTATTTTTTTTTTGGTTTTTATTTTGTAATAAGCATATTCGATTTCAATTAAGTATCCTGCAAGAACCGTGCTGATCATTTGACCGGCAGGCATGACAAAAATTTTGGAATATTTCCTATCACATTCTTAAGGGCATCGGGAACTTTTGTGACTTGTGTATTTTCAAATTACATTCTATCCTTATCTTTTTTTTTTTTGTTTTTTTTTTTTATAGTAGGGGGAAGCATCGAAAGCCGAAAAGTGTGAGACTTTAACCCGCTAAACCTAACCTACTCCCGCCCACAGCCACTCCTACGGAACCACCGGACAGGCATTACTATATCATTGCTTTTGCACTTGGCTAGAAACACATATGTACGAGTGCAAATGTGTTGGTAATATTATATCCCAGCAGTATTTGAGGTAAGGAGGTGCATATTCAATAGAATATTCATTATGAAAAATAGCCTGAAAGTAAGTTCAAAATTCATTACTGAAAAAATAACTGAACACGAAGTGAAGCCGTCAGGTGTACTGAAATACATGCTATGGAAGTTCTCCCTGCGTATTCAGGCCTTTTTTCCTACAGAAACTCTCCCTTCTCGTTCGGCAGTTTTTAGGTAGTTGATTTTCGATGCCACCTCTATATAAAAACGAAAGGGAAAGTTCAGATATTAGAACTACATCTCTACTGAATATTCAGTAGGAAATATGTGCTGTTTTCCAGCTGATAAATACTGCTGGGATTTTTGTAATGGTGGTAGTACTTTCGGTCACAGAATTTTTGCCGGGGTAGTTTAAAGCACTAGCGATATGTAAGAAAAATTGTAGAACGTTCACTGAATGCCCCACACAAAGTTAACGCGAACGTCTCTTATATCATGTTCAGACATAAAAATTAATTAAGTCAATTGGGGTTGATTGAACATCTTTAGATTTGGTGTTCAGACATATTTAATTTACTTGGCCCATTTAACAGGTCGGCTCAAGATACATACACACATACACGCCGTGAGCTGAATATCAAACTCTCGTGACCTAAATGTCAAAATTGGAAGGAGGACGAAATAATTTGACATTCATCTCACAATTTTTACCAATCGTAAACATGAATGCATGTATAAAATAAGCAGAAATAAAAACAAATTTGGTAGGTGATGAAGAAGAACAAGAATGCAGCTGATCTGACGAACCAACCTGTTTAGTGGACACTGACGCTAATCACATTTCTTTTTTCATGACATTTCATTTTACTTATGAAACAAGCCTTTTAACAGGGTTGCATGCAGAATTGTTCTTCATTAACAACTCATTAATTTCTAATGAAGCATTAACTTGGTCAATTTTTGTATGGTAAATTGAGAATCATTGGGCTTGAAAATTGAATGAAGGCTCTTAATGTTCAATTAAGGTTGTGTCTGAACATAACATTATCCCATTTCTGAGCGATTGAAAAGGTTTTATGCATTTTTTCCAATGCACAGTCAGCGAAAAGGCACTGGCCGTTGGCTGTGATGGCGACTGCCGCTGGTCAGTAGGATTTGACGCTCTGCCGTTTGCTGACACCTAATAAATTTCATTACGTACAATCTCTAATATAAGCGCTCGCAGAATAACATACATACCTCCCCCTCCATATACATCAATACTTATTTGTATGTACATAAATACATATATACATATATGATTATAATTATCGGGCCTGAAGCGTTGGGCTTGGCAAAATAGATTTTATGGCTGCGTAGGCGTTGCACCTCTACTGCCGATACGGATCATGAATAAAGTTATTGCCCGGATGTTTTCTCTTTACTGCTTTTATTTTTTTTATTGATGCAAATTTCACCATTTGTTTGGCCGCTATTTGTTATAGTATGTAGTTGGCAGATGATGGGGACTATCAATAAATTACCAGCCTTTTTAGCTGCCGCTTTGCCTCGCTTCGTTTCGTTTCGGGTTCGTTAAGTTTTTATACTCAGCTGTACTAGTACACAGAGTATTATAGTTTTAATCACATAACGGTGGATTGTAACAGAATGAATTAATCGAGATAGATATAGACTTATATATATCAAAATGATCAGGGTGAAAAGAGAAATCGATTGAGCCATGTCCGTCCGTCCGTCCGTCTGTCCGTCCGTCCGTCCGTCCGTCCGTCTGTCCGTCCGTCTGTAAACACTCTAACTCGCGCAAAAATTGAGATATTTTGATGAAATTTGGAATGCAAGTTGGTATCGAGACTGGGACGGTTGGTATTGAAAATGGGCGAAATCGGACCATGACCACGCCCACTTTTCCTATATATAAAAAATCGGAAATTTGGTATCTCAGTCACTAATATAGCTGGAGCGATGAAATTTTACCCACGTGTTGAGCTCAGGCCCCTATGAAGAAATTTGATGAAACTTTGGAAAATGGGCGGTGCCACGCCCACTTATTAAGGGTCAAACATGGAAAGTTTTATATGTCATAACTCAGAAACCATTGAAGATATATCGGTGAAATTTGGTATGCGTGATTTAATTACTTAGGCAAACATTTGGACGGAAAATAGTTAAAATCGGTTGACGGCCACGCCCACTTTTATATATGTGTATTATAAAGTGTCCCAATAAAAACATTTTAAGCTATATCTCTGTCAAATATAAAGATATATCACTGAAATTTTGTCGCATGAGTCCAAATATGGACAAAAAAAAAACACAAAAATTTTGGAAAATGGGCGGTGCCACGCCCACTTATTAAGGGGCAAACATTTGAGTTTTATGAGTCATAACTCAGGAACCGTTGAAGATATATCGATAAAATTTGGTATGCGTAATATACTTACTTAGGCAAATGTTTGGACTAAAAATTGCCAAAATCGGTTGACGACCACGCCCACTTTTATATATGGGTATTATAAAGTGTCCCAATAAAAACATTTTAAGCTATATCTCTGTCAAATATAAAGATATATCATTGAAATTTTATGGCAGGAGTCCAACTGCGGACGTAAAACGAAAAACACAAAAATTTTGGAAAATGGGCGTGGCACCGCCTCTTTTTAGAAGCAGGAATATACGAGATTTCTGAGCCCATAACTCGACAATTAATTGATATATAATGACGAAACTTGGTGTGTACACTTTTATTCCTTGTGGTAATACATGTTCAAAATTTTATCAAAGTCGGTTGACGACCACGCCCACTTTTATATATGGGAACTATAAAGGGGCCTAATAAAAACATTTTAAGCGATATTTTTGTCAAATATAAAGATAATTCATTGACATTTTGTGGCATGAGTTCCACAATAGACCGGAAACAAAAAATTGAAAAATTTTGGAAAATGGGCGTGGCACCGCCTCTTTTTAGACAAAGGAATATACGAGATTTCTTTGCCTATAACTTAATAGACATGCAAAAATTTATTCAAATCGGTTTGTGACCACGCCTACTTTTTAACAAAGATATTTCTGGAACATCCTTTGGGAATTTATAACGTGACATCTTTGTAACTAGAAGTCATAAAGGAATGAGTATCTAATGTTCGATTCCACTCGAACTTAGGCTTCCTTACTTGTTGTTTTTAACACGCTTTTATTAGCTTCACCTGTATGTATGTATGTATGTATGTATGTATGTATGTAACTCCGTCCCATCCTAAAAGTTGCAAACGTTTAACTACTCAATTATTATTTTTTTTTGAAACATTCACTTTACTTTTATTGTGTTCTCCTCCTCTATTATTTCTATTCACCTCCGGATTCGAAACGTGACATCAACATGGGATTCAACCCAACGACATCATATAATGAGATTCAACATTATACTTTATGCTTCATTGTGGCTTTTATGTTACCTCTCTTCAAAATAGCCTCTATGAATTTCATTCAACTCACTCCCGTATGCAAGCCAATAACAGAGAACGTAGATGAACAGAGAAGTTGCAACTACGAATAATCGTGGAAGCCAGAGACCCAACAAAATTCTGTTAGTGCATCTGGTGAATAAAAAATTTTAATTCAACACAGCTGGCTGTTAAAATAACAGAAGTAGAGCGAGTTCGTCTGTAGAAAGGAATGTTATATGTATTAAATTTCTGCACATCTGCTGATATGGCTCATTATTCCTCCCATACACCAATTCCATCGATGCACTAATTTCCCAAAACCGCTGGTGTTTTAACTATTTTCTTATCGAATTTGAATTATAAATAAATTAAAAATTAAAAAAAATCAATTAAAATTAATTTCAATTTGACTTTACTGGGACTCGAACCTGCGCAACAATGCATTTTCTGTATTAAAAACCATACAACAATGCACCAGTTTGCTACAACCGATGAGTATTTTTACAATTTCCACATCGATTTTTTAATTATTTTAAAATTTTCGAAATTTTGAAAATGTAAAAACATTTTGTTGTCCATTTCATCTTGTTGATGGCCAACCCATCAACCTCGTTGATGAGCAACGATCAACCATCTCTATACCTATGCCAATGAAATTTAATTGTCACCCTCTCTGAACAAATAGATGATGCATCAATACATATGTACATATGTACATACATACATTAATAAATTGGTGGCTGCATCAAAACCATCACCATTCATCTTGGTGTATCGGGGCACAGCAGCTGCTAGACTCTGATGACTGATCAACGAAAATCCTACTGTCCCCCAAACATCAAAAAACAACAATAACAATATTGTTGTGTACACAAAAGCATCTATTGAATTATAATTTTTTAATACAGAAAGATATGCACATAGAGGCGCAGGTTCGAGTCCCAGAAAAGTCAAATTGAAACTAATTTAAATTGATTTTTTTTAATTCTTAAATTTATTTATAATTGTAATTCGATAAGATAATTTTAAAATTACTTTGCTGTTTTAGGAATTTGGTGCATTGGTGAAATCGGTGTATGTGAATAAAACTAAGAATATCAGCAGATGTGCACAAATGTAAAGTAACATTCCATTCTACAGCGCGCAGCTAATTTTTTCAACTTTTCTCTCAAATCTGTAATTGACCATCACTCAACTCTGGTAACGTTAACAGGATGCAATAAGCAAAAGCAGAAAAAATGCAAAGACACAACTAATTGCTGGAAGTAAAATGAAATCCCCCAAATCTAACTATGCAAGCAAACACGGCTCAGCTGAAAACTGGAGCGAATGAATCGTGTTCTCGTTTTTTACTCGGCTGGCCGAGTTTGCTAATTTACTTTTCGTTAGCAAAAGCAAAGCAAAAGCAAATGCAGCAAAAGTAGTTAAGCAATTTCAAACCCTGGTTCAAATTCTATTTATAGCACGGTTGCCGAACTTGGTAATTACCAAAATAGGTTATTTTTCGCTGTTGGTTTCTTGGTAACTTTCACATCTGTTTGGCAATTTTTGTTTTCAAGAAGTTGTTTACTATTTTTGGTATACAAGAAAAATATGGAAGTGATTATAGGACAATGAGAATATTTTGGAGCGCTGACTGTTCATTGTGAATATGCACAGGCAAATAAAGAAGAGCATATCTCCGATTAAAATCTGAAATAGTTTTGCTGCGATACACATAGTACATATTAGTTGATATTTTTTCGTTTAGGCTTCATTTTTGAGCTCTTATGACCAATGTTTTTTTTTTTTATAAGGAAAAAATGTATGTGAAAAATTAATATTTTTGGTAGAAGTTATAAATACATATGTATGTAGATCTATTTCGGAGATCACCACATCCCTTCATCAGACTTCTTTTTACTTTTATTCTTGCGTCCGCATAAAACATCCTTTAATGAAAATTTTCACTAAAAAGTTAAAAATAAATAATAGCTTAAAAAAACTAAAAAACACGCTTTAATCTTAAAAATCGTACTAAAAATTGAGAAATAATTTAATTAGAAACAAAATGATGAACGAAAATATAAGTATTTAAGGAAAAGCGTGGGGGTGCTCAATAATATTTGAATATGAAAATATTCGATTCGTACAACTAGTACAAAAATATACATACCTAGTTGCGAAATTAAAGAGTACGTTATATGAAATCTCAAAAAAGTCAAAATAAAAAAATATTAGTTAAAAATAATATTAAATATTTTTTGACATACTGAGCACCACCCGACGCTTTTCCTTAAATACTTATATTTTCGTTCATCATTTTGTTTCTAATTAAATTATTTCTCAATTTTTAGTACGATTTTTAAGATTAAAGCGTGTTTTTTAGTTTTTTTAAGCTATTATTTATTTACTTCAAAACATGGAGTGTTTTTCATAATCGATTGTTACTTTCACTCTTTGCTGCTTCTTGTTCTTTTCTGCCCTTTTATTTTAATAGATTTGGCTTTGTGTCATCGCTAATTAGCAGGGAGAGTTTTTACATCCTTCTTCCGCCGACCCAACATAAAAACAAAATCAACCGCCGCTACAACATATGTATGTACGTAGCTCGTGCCTCCATTTAAACTATGAAATCAGTCAACCGCATTTGCCAACAGACTAACACTCTAATGGTGATCAGTGATGCCGTTTTGATCCAGTCGTATCAAATGGGAAACGTTTTTAAGCCAAAGATACGGAGACCACTATTTAAGTACTCCGAAAAAACACGTTGTAAATCTAAAGACTTTCGCTGTTAAATCAACTACTTTCCGCAGTTGGAATGTGCCAAACAACGCTCCGTTGTTGTTTCAAAGGTGCGAGCGTTGTTGATTTAAGTCAACCACGGAAATTTTTGGATCAAATACTTTTGCCCTTAAGTTAACAACGGAGACTGTTGGACCTAAAAATAAATTTTTGTTTGCATTTTACTCTTCATCTTCTCTCCACCTGGGTCGAAACTGCAAAAATGTAGCCTCCGCTTGTTCTCATATACTTCTCTCCTTCTTAGCATTCACTGGTTGCTATCTTTCTTTCTTATTCTGCTTTTTCTTCTTTAATTTAGATTCTCCTCCGGATTCGAACCACGACATCAAACTGAAATTCTATCCAATTATCACATAGTGGAACATTCAACAGTATATTGAATTTAAAACATCCTTTTATACTTTCCCGAAAAAGCATCTATGAATTATATGAAACATTGTAAAAACAAAATTTAAAAAAATGTGTTCTCATTAGTTATGTTAACAACGGAAACTGTTGCATCAAATACTTTTGCCTTTAAATAAACAACGGGAACTTTTGGAGAAAATTTTCTGCTAAAAATAAACTTTTGTTTGGATTTTTCTCTTCATTTTCTCTCCATCATTATTGCTTTTGTTGGTTTTCTAAAAAAAATGTTTTCTCACAAATAATTTTTTAAAAGCAAGCAAGTTCCTGAAACAACAGCGTCCGTTTTTGAATCAATTGTTTAATCAAAGACTTTGATGTAAAAACAAGTACTTTTGCTGTTGAATCAAAGACGGAGATTCAACAGCCGAAAGTTGTTGATTTAACTACGGGTATTTTCTTTTTTTTTCAGAGTAGGTACCCAGCCAGCAAAATCATCGTAAACGAGCTCGTAAACGGATGTTTTCTCGAAGAAAACTCTAATAAAATATCGTTTATGATATCCGTTTACGATTCGCCTACGAATACTGTTTCGCTTTAAAATGTTCAGTGCCTACGAGTGTCGTAAATGTATCGAAAAAGCACTCGTATGTGAATCTTTTTACGTCCGTTTTTTTATAGTAAATGTAGAAATTTTACAAACATACATACTTACTTTTAAAATATTGATTTTGTAATTTTTCGTTTTCTTTTTTTTTTGACATGATAGAAAAAAGTTTCTTTTGTTATTGTTTTCTTAAGCAGGGTATCCACATCACAAGAAATGCTAAAACTCCATATAAAAAAACGCTCAAGAAATAGTCAAGAAATTTTCTTGTGTCAAATTTTATTTAGGCAGTATCCACTTCACAAGAAAATCTATTACAAATTTTGACGAAAAATGGGGTTGGCAACGCTGGTTTTGCCAAGAAATATATACGATTGTATATATTTCTTCAAGAAAAAATGAAACGTCAAAATTACTTAAGAAATAAATGCCAATTTTTTCTTGAGCAATTTCTTATGATGTGGATACCCAGCTTTATTCGAGAATAGCTCGTAAATCGCAATGTTCGTAAAATGTACGGTACCTTGCTGGCTGGGTACTGATTCAATGACTCCAATTCAATTCAACAATCAGCTCTGGCAACTAGATCAGATCACCTAGCTCGTTCGACCCATTGAATTTTATCGGACTTTTATATTATTCAGTACAATATCGAACCGAGCTTTTTCTCTTCGTAACGAAATCAAAAGCTTTCGATAGATAAGTTGTAGAAAAACGAACAAAAGCCAATATTTACGAAAAATTATTTCACAATTTCAAAGATAAATTATACGAAACTACCAATGCTGTGTCTTTCAATTACATTGTGCGATATTTTGAGGGTGGAAGACAACTTTAAAAATGGCAGAATATATGTCGGCTTTAAGCCCATAGATTCTTATTAATAAATATAAAATGAAGCTTATACATAATTACTGGTTATTTTTATTTTCTATGGACCTAGATTCTGTATACAATGATTTTGTCCGAGGAGTCCCGTAGTCAAGTTTTAATCCGAATAATTTTCTAGAATATGTTAACCTTATAGCGACCTCCAAGAGTTCATTTGTCGTACTCCTCTTTCTCTTCCCCTTTCCCTTTTATTTGCGCTTCCTTTTCCCTTTATCCATTTTATTTTCCGTACTCTTTCCTCTTTCACTTCCTTTTTATTACCCATCTACAGGGCAAGACCTTTCATGACACTTAAGCTTTAAAAATCGGACAAACTGTAGCAAAGAAATTAATTTTTGAACAGGTGGCAACCCTCTTTGTAAATATTATAATATTTTACTCATTTTGAGGCCAAGCCTTTTCCCTGCAAAGCCATTTCATATGATACTTGATATTTAAAAATCAAACAAACTGTAGAGTAAAAATAAATTTTGGAACAGGTGGCAACGCTCTTTGTGAATATTATAATATATTATTCATTTTGAGGAAAAGCACTTTCTTATGACACCTCAAATCTAAAAATCACACAAAATATAGCGTAAAACTGAATTTGTCAACAGGTGGCAACCCTTTTTGTAAAAATTATAATAAATTACTTATTTTCACGTAGGGCCCTTACACACCTGAAATTTAAAAATCAAACAAATTATAGCGTAAAACTTAATTTTTCAACAGGTGGCAACCTTTTTGGAAAAATTGTAATAAATTACTAATTTCCAGCTGAAGCGCTTTCATATGGTGCCTGAAATTTAAAAATCAAGCAAACTATACAGGATAATACAATTTTGAAACAGGTGGTAACCCTTTTCAATAAAATTAAACCTTTCTGGACATCTACATGCCAAGCCATTTTATATGACACCCCATTTTCGAAAATGGGTATAACGTTGTAAAAGTTATGGTGCGTACAAAAAATCGCTTAGCGTAATATCGACCATTTTGTGCGACCTTATGGAAAGGACAAAAGCAAATTTTTCAAGAAAGCATTTTTTATACTGTTTTTTTATTGGTATATTTAAATGAAATTGAATACGCGATTAGATGGTTAATTAATATACTGAACCTGATATGTTTTTTCCAGGGACCGTAATCATTATGAGTTTTATAATAAAAATCGCCATTTAATCATTATATGTTGAGTTCTTTTATATCTCATCAAAAATACTTAATCATTATTTTTTGAGTTTTATTTTTTTTTATCAGAAATAACACTAATTTCTTGAGCGATATTTAATCGTTCAGAAATAATCATTATTGTGTGAGTTTTATTTTTTTCGATCAAAAATATCACTGATTCACGAAGTTATATCGATGGGAATTTTTTAGTAATTATGTTCCAGAGCACTTCAGAGAAAATTTTAGTTTTTCGACCAAAACAAAAAAATAAAACTCAAAGAATAATTTTTATTTCTGAGCGATAAATATATCACTCAAGGAATAAGTTTTATTTTTAATCAAAAAAATAAAACTCAAAAAATAATGATTATTTTTGATTTTTATGGATATCGCTTAAAATTTTTTGATCATAGTGGATTCGGATAGTGCTCTTTCAGACATGCACACACACAAAATCAATACTCTTCTACGATGTTTGCAAGTAATTAATTTTTTTTCACTGAAAATATAACGAATAATGATTATTATGGGTCCCTCGTTTTTTCCTAAAGAAATTGCAGTATGCAAAAAATCATAATTTTGTCCCTTACGATAATTTCGCTCTCAATGTTTTATGAGCGTATTTGAATAAATGTCCCTTACGAGAATATTTAAAAAAGGTTGTATATGAAAAACACAAGTGCCTTATTCCATACTTTTGCATTTTTAATGAAGGGGTCATGGTAATATAGTGAGCAAGTGAGTTTCCATCTTCGATTTCCTACTACCTACATATATTCAAAATATTTTTATATGGATGATACGATAAATTCGAGCTGAAGAAAAAAGTATACATTGTCCCTTACGATAAAAAAGAAAGCCAATTTTTGGCACAACTATAAGGATTTCAGTTACAATATGTTTTACCAGGTGATGCGCTGAGGGATGTAGAACAAATTTGCATCAAAAAGTAAATTTCGAGAAAATGACCCTTACGATAAAATCGTGCAAAGGGGTCGATATATATGTATGTATGTATAAAGATTAGAAAAATAAATAAAAATTAAAAAGCTTGAGACGTATCAATGGAAACCAAGAACAATTACAATATATGTAGGTATAGCGATTCCATGAAATTTACACCACCCAATCAGTGACATTCAGCTGTCCGACCACATCAAGCGTTTCCGTCAAATCGCTGCGGCAGCAACACCTTGTTATTTGAGAGCACAACCACAAAGCGTAGAGTCTAATATGCATACATACATATATACATACAATAATATGTACATATGTATGCCTCAACATAAATAAAATAAGGTACCTAAGAAGGTACATATGCATTTTTAAGGTGCTGAAATCCCCGCAACGTTTTGAGATAAATTAGAAATTTTACTTGGAAATTATTTCCAAATGGAATTCAAATGCATTTCCAACAAAACTGTTTATTGGGCAGTGTTATTGTATTAATGAACGATAAAAGCAAAACAATTTTATTCGATTTGAAAAGGGAGTGATTGAAGGGCAATAATAAAATCAAATGCAGGGCAATGCTCAATGAGTGCGCGGAAACGGATGGTTTGCGGCCACATTTTAATAAAAGCCGAGTAGCTATGTATGTACATATGTATATATATTAATGTTATACACCTCTACTTAACCTCTACTAATGCAGTAGAAACCCATTACAAAGTAGAGGGAAGTTAACCTCATACATTTGGGGAGCCAGCAATCAAAAGTAAAAGTATCGTTCTGTGGCTAAGTTCTTAAGACAAGTGTGCTGAAATGCGAACAAGGTTAGGGAATAGAGAAATAAACTTTCGAATATAAAATGAGTTTAAGTATAATCCCTGGCTTATGATATTCAGGATTATCATTTTCTATCTGTTATCGAACAATGGAATTGCTGGTTATGGGCGAACACAGAAATTTTTATATGGTGGGTATAATAAATGTACTACCACCCACATCAAGTAGGCTTTATGTAAAGCTTTTATGGTTACGAAAGCTGCACTCACATCAATTAACTTTCAGCAATAGATTTCTTAGTTTCTGCACCATTCATTGGTGATAAAAATGTACGTTTTAATGAAGCATTGTGACAAATTGATGCACCCTTATAAAATTATGACTTCATGTTTGAGATAATGCTTAGACAAATGCAAAATATCCCATCTCGCATTTCTTCCACTCGTTGGCATTACCAAAAAAAGCCGAAAAAATATCTATCGATGCGTGAAAGGCATAATAAATGTTACAAAAGAGCTAAACTTTCAAAGAAATAAGAAAGCGGATATTTCTTAGAAAAATAATATGCATTTAAATGTTAAGTATGTATGTACATTAACCTTGACAAAAGCAGCAGACTTTTTAATGGCTTGTGAGTGTTTTGTAACAAAAAAAAAACGATAAAAAAACCATTTCTATTTTTAACTTTCGTATTCACAACGTCTACAATTAAAACGTGGTATAATTAAAAAATAAAAAGTCGCTAAAGAACAAACAAAGAGATGAAAAAGTTGAAAAAAAAAAACGGTTCAGGCAAATTGAATTAAAACTGAAATGGAAAATAGCGAAAGGCATGCGGAGAAAATTAAAACGAAAAGATTAATTAAATTTGTGTAAAAGAATAGAGTTCTCTTATGACTTAGATTTCAGCAACTTATTTTTTCATTTGCGTGCTTTTTCATTAAAAGTCGTGAAAGTTTTATCTTTGTGTAAGTACCTGCATATGTATATATTAAGGGCACTCATACATACTATAAGCCGATAAGTTTATCAACTAAAAATTTTTGTCCGCTTCCATGAACGCTTCTGACAATTTATTTGTGTGAATATTATGAACTTACATATTTTTATGCCAAAATACCAACCGTTTACAAACCGAAATCAGTACGTATAATATACGTCGTATATTTCTCAGGCATTGTTAAATGAGCTTTCATATAATTTTTGACAGCATTTATTAATTTATCAGGTTATTAAGGCCTTATCAATTTAAATAAGTAGATATGCGAGGATGATCACTTTTGTAACCAGAGATGTGAGTAACAATTATTTCATTATAAAGTCCTAAAAGTCGTACAAATTTCCTTCATAATTATAAAAGTTTTTTTCAACATTTTTTTCTGATTAAAATGTTAAAAATCTTCCATAATTATTATACAGACTTATATTTTCAAAATAATTCCACAATTGAAATGCTTACTCTGTGAAAGAGGAAAAATGTGAAAGAGCGGTCACTGTCTTTTGTTTTGTTCACGTTTATTGAAAAAATGAAAGCTGGCTTAAAGTTCACTGCTACTACTATGACACAAAGGAGCCGCTCCATAATCGAAATGTCATTGTGGATAATTAAGTTAAATATCCATTGAAATGGTATTATTTCAACACAAGCAAGATAAGGTGATGACTATGATGGGATCGCTTATTGTGCTTCATGGATTGTAATGCTCCTCAAAGTTCAAAGCTTAGGGAGCAATCATAACAAAATCTCAGAAAACATTATGAGATTTTTAATTTATTTGAACCGCAAGCGTAACTTTTTTTGTGAAAACGGTAATAAGATAATTTTATCAATTAGTTTTTTGTGCTTCATGCTCGTGTGAATTTAAAAATTTAAATACATACATACATATTTGGGTCGATTAACTTTCTATGTTTCTATGCTTTCCTTCCCACAGCGGAACATTTTCTCTAATAACCTAATATCAAATAAATGAATCGTCCATTTTCAAAACCGGCCATCTACAAAATTTTAATTTTTAAGCTAGGTATCAGATCCAATTCTAAAACATCACCTGTATTTAATATTAAAACAATTTCTTAACCAACACCTGCCATATTCAAGTCAAATTACTCTATAATAATAATAATAAACACAAATCTTTTTAGCCATTGGTTTCTTAAGAGCAGTTTTTTGCATTTTTCTCACAAACGACTTGAGTGGAGATGGCCGGTTTTGAAAAAATACGACTCAAATATGTTACATATCGCTAGCATAGAGTGCAAACTGTGTAAGTCCACTTTTATGAAAAAGTGTATTTTTATGTAGAACGCTAGAAAAATCAAATACGCTCAAGTCCAAAAGCGAAGAAAATTGGCACTAAGTCCAAAATATTCACAGACAATTTTTATACTCAGCTGTACTAGTACACAGAGTATTATAGTTTTAATCACATAACGGTGGATTGTAACAGAATGAAATAATCGAGATAGATATAGATTTATATATATCAAAATGATCAGGGTGAAAAGAGAAATCGATTGAGCCATGTCAGTCCGTCCGTCCGAATTTAAACACTCTAACTCGCGCAAAAATTGAGATATTTTGATGAAATTTGGAATGCAAGTTGGTATCGAGACTGCGACAGTTGGTATTGAAAATGGGCGAAATCGGACCATTACCACGCCCACTTTTCCCATATAGAAAAAATCGGAAATTTGGTATCTCAGTCACTAATATAGCTGCAGAGATGAAATTTTACCCACGTGTTGAGCTCAGGCCCCTCTGAAAAAACCATTTTGGAGAATGGGCGGTGCCACGCCCACTTATTAAGAGTCAAACATTGAAAGTTTTATATGTCATAACTCAGAAACCGTTGAAGATATATCGATGAAATTTGGTACGCGTGATTTACTTACTTACGCAAACGTTTTGACGGAAAATTGTTAAAGTCGGTTGACGGCCACGCCCACTTTTATATATGTGCATTATAAAGTGACATAATAAAAACATTTTAAGCGATATCTTTGTCAAATATAAAGATAATTCATTGAAATTTTGTGGCATGAGTTCCACAATAGACCGGAGAAAAAAATAGAAAAATTTTGGAAAATGGGCGTGGCACTGCCTCTTTTTAGACTAAGGAATCTACGAGATTTCGGAGCCCATAACTCGACAAATAATTGAGATATTATGACGAAGCTTGGTTTATACACTTTTACAACTTGCGTTAATAGACACGCAAAAATTTATTGAAATCGGTTTATGACCACACCTACTTTTTAACAATGATATTTCTGGAACACCCTTTGAGAATTTGGAACGTGACATATTTGTAACTGGAAGTCATAAAGGAATGAGATTTTGCACAAAGAATAATATTCATGTGCTTAGTTGGATGACAGATAAAAATGTTGAAAATGGGCGTGGCTACGCCCACTTTATGCAGCACTCGCTTTATATAAAGTACACCGTGTTTCTATCAAACACAAACAAACAATGAAAGCATACAGCTGAGTATCTAATGTTCGATTCCACTCGAACCTAGATTTCCTTACTTGTTTTTAATAAAATATGTATAATGCAAAGCTGTGTTTGGAATCATATTTTGCACGAATCATAAACTGATAACTTCTAAGCCAAAATATATATAAGAAACCTGCAAATCCAAAAAAAAAAAATCAAAGATAATCACATAACCGTTTTTGTGAGCGCAGCGACGATATGTAATTATTTTAATTACTTAGTTGTTAAGCAAAAATTGAGAATATCACAAAATTATGAATACCAATAGCATATTTTATTTTTTAATTAAACCACTAAAACTATAAAAATTTACTCAAACATCATCAAATTTTGAGCTTTTAGGTAATTAATCAAAAGAGAAATTAATCGGGTGCAGGTTTTCGTTGTTATGTTGCTTTTTTAATTGTGCTGTGTGTACGCTGCTGTCAAAGTAGCAAATCTATCAATCCATCAATCGATTCTGTACAAGTTTTTTTTTTTTTTAATTTAACTGCCTCATACTTGTTAAACGCGCGTTTGTACATGTGAGTGTGTGCATATCTATGCCACAAAAGATTGGAATAAGCAGACCGACGGACCAACCACAAAGAGATAATAAATGAAAATTCCCTAATGGATCCCTAACCTATTGCATGCACAAAAAAATTTTCACATATACTTAAATACAGACCTGGGCATCCTCAATTACATTTTTTTCAATTACAATTACATTAATTGGTAATTGAAAATTTTCAATTACAATTAGTTGAGATTTTTCAATTACAATTACCAAAAAAAAATTAAAAACAAACAAAGAAAAAACAAAAAAAGGACAACAACAAAAACAAAACAAAGACAAAAACAAAAACAAACAAAAAAAATAACAATAACAAAAATAAAATTAAACACAAAATCAAAAACAAAAACAAAGACAAAACCAATAACAAAAAGAACAATAGAAGTAAAAAAAAGCTGTATAACTAAATTTTCTCAAACCCAAGAAAAATGTAATTGATGCCATTCCATTACAATCACATGTATTTGGTAATTGGGATTTTTCAATTACAATCACATATAATTGGTAATTGAGATTTTTCATTACATTTAATTGTAATTGAAGGTATCATCAATTACAAAATGTAATTGGTGGTGCCCAGGTCTGCTTAAATACATACATATGTATTTACCCAGCAAACAATCTACGCCTTAGTTAAAAATTATTACAGAAGTTTTAAAGGCTTACGAAATAAGACCTGATAATTATAAGGGAAGAAAAGTTGTATGGGCTAAAGCTTAAAATAAGGCTGATTTTCCTGTGTTGATGTCATCAGGCCATAAGGAATACTCTTTCTCTCTGAGAGCACACCTTATTTCTAAGGCTTATCCATAAAGAAAATGAGGTTTATTTAAGGCCTTATTATGACCTGATATTCAGTCCTTACGTGGTGTATGAATACCTTATAAATGTTTTAATAATAAGTTTTTTTTGGTTAGCTGCATAATTTAAATTCTTCCGCGATTTAAGCGTTGCGGCTATTTTTCATGCATTTATATATGTACATACATATATATCGGAATGAGACCAGCGTGCGCACTTAACACTTGATTGCATGTCAGTTGAAAATGAACTGAGGTAACAAAACGCAATTTTTACGCTCTCCACACATTGTACTCTGCTGATAAAAACTCAGTTCCCTTTCTCCCTGTTTGGGATGTGTTGAAATGAAGTATTAAAACATCTGGAGCAGAGAGAAAGAGTGCATGCAGCAAGCAGCACTGCCAGCGTATTCCAGTTTAACAACTTAGATTCAGCTTAGGCTTATTAGCCTCTTTGCTGGGTGGTACGAGTATGTATGTATACTATGATGCTACTAATTTCTGAGGGTATTCATCTCGCATTACTCTCTTTCGTGGGAAACTGGACATGAGTTCATTCCAAGCGCATCGATTGCGGTAGGTATAATTTGGAACACGGAAGTTGAAGGGAAGGTCTGCAAAATAAGTGCTTGATGAGGACGACCACTTGTTCACTGCAGGGTATGCTTACATATATTTTTAGTTAGAGATCTTTTAATTTTGACGTAGACTACGTCTTATCTTCAATTATAGGCCTCTTTATAGTTGTAAACATATTTTTAAGTTTTTTTTTGTTATACATACATACATACATATTATGTACATATTTTGTTGACCAGCAACTTATGTACAAACATGTATGTATGTATGCAATTCGCATATTGTTTCGACTCCTGCAAATGAAGCAATCAACCGTCAACAAATGTCACAATCAAGGCCGTATCTAGGGGGGGGGGGGGGGGGATGGCAGGGATTGCATGTTCAGCGACTGTCCCGTTTCTTCTGAACCTAATTTGGCGCCTGTTCCCAGAAGATATAGATAACTGCGGTTTTGCTTTTGGCATGTCTAAGAAATTGTTTAACAAAATCATAAACTTATAATTAACTTAATTGGGTAAGAGCTTAATTTAAAATTTTACCATTGAAATTAATGGTGATTTCGTTTCATCAAAAAAATGCGCATTTTTGTTACACTCTTCAATTTTCCGTTTTCGTTTGCAAAATGAAGGTAAAACGTCAAACAGAATATGTCTTCTTTTTTTAGTGGTTTTATTAGGCTAGTGGTAATTTAGTGTAAAAAAACTACATAAGTTTTTCACTTGCTACGCTGTTTTCGTTTCCTAAAAATGTACACTTCAGTGGTGTAAAAAACTCACACTTTTTACCCTCTGAAGCTTTGACAGGGTAGCTGGTTGCACTGAAAATCAGCTGACGAAAATTTTATTTGACAGATAAATTTGGTGAAATTAATTGGATTTTGCAATAACAATTAAATATGGGTGATAAGCGAAACCTAATTATTCATGCACATAGCATAGCAAACGGGGCAGATATGTACATATGTAATTTGAATTTGAAATGTTTTTTTTTTAGTTAATCCCCCCCAAAATGAAATCCTGGCTACGGCCTTGGTCACCATGTTCTGCTGTGAGGCACGCATTCCAAATTCACGTAGGTATGTACAAACATATTAATTGCATTAATGCAATTTGCAATAAACAAACCACGGATGGAGATACGGGGACTCGCCGAAAGTGCGTAGAAGATCGCCCAAGTATCCATGGATGGATGGTTTGGCAAGCGAGGCAGCAATCAACATGCATAAATTCTCGATGGCATGTTAAATGATATGACAGCCGGCACTGAAGCGCGCGAGCAAATACAAATTACAGCAACAAATGCGACTAATATACAGACCTATACTGCTACTGGTACTGAGTATATATATACACATGTACATAAGTACTTGTACTAGTGCCAAATAAGTACAAGTACTCAAATACTTTGAAGTACGAGTACCACATGACTTGTACTTCAAATTTGAAAGTAAACGTACCTAAATGTACTTAAGCTGAAAACATTGGTGACTTATAAGAATTTCAGTATCGTTAAGCTTATCGTAACTTTATCGCTATCCACGTGAGCTGTTAGTGGTGTCGTAAATCCGTAAACAGCTGACAAGGCAGATCTAGGAAGGTAGGCGCATAGGCGAATTCAGAAATTTACCATGTATTTTGTTATTGTAATTGATAGATTGTAATGTCAAAATAATATTTCTCCTTGATTAAAATCTGAATTCGCTTGGACTCTCCCATTACTATTGTCACATACGAAATCTGTTTATTGGGCTTTCCGTGCAATCGATTACTGAACGCATAGCGGCACAGGGCACAGCATACACGTCTGTTGAATTTTGATTTCTGTGTTCTGTGATGCGATTTGACATTTGGCAACACGAATGTGTGTGTGTTGAGTGTGCGAAGGGTTGCACGCAAGGCTAATTTATACAGGTTGACTTACTAAACAGCTGATTTTTAACTTTTTTCTACTTTTTTACTTCAATAATGGTGCTAATATAAAACTTGGGTCAATTTTGAGCATGGCGCAATATGATTTCTACAAAGGCGAACTATGATTTTGACAGCAGCATGGAGTGTGTATGTAGGTATGTTAAGGTGCTCCAAAATAAAGTTCTCCCGAAATCCGCGGAACAACCCGCATTTCATACGACAGTACTCCGCAAATCTATACCCAAAATTTTGCTTTAATATATCTATTAAGTTTAGAGGTACACCATTTTTTGGAAAGTCCTTATTGAACAAAAAAGATGTTTTTTATCATTAATTAAAAAAGGGAAAAAATATTGTTTTAGGAATAATAGAATAAAAATAGCCTTGTTCCGCAATGATTTGTTGGGTTTTTGATATTTTTTTTTGAACCACCTTAATGTACATACATATATATGTAATTCACTAGGCATATCTTTGATTGAATGCATTTCATGTTCACTGGTGACATTCTAAAGCGCCGGAGCATGAGATTATAACGACAATGGAACGACGATGATATTTGCATGTAAACACGACGCGATGCGCATGCATTGAATATTTGAATGCGCTAAGGAGCAACATCCAATAGATACGTTTGTATGCATTGAAATATGTATGTGTACCTATAACTAATGCAAAAAAAAAGACTAATAATACTTAATAATAAGTTAGCGTGTCGTAATTGTGCATTTTATGCACGCAATTTCGAAGATTGAAAACACTTCAATTTTCGTGCGGTTGAGATTAGACGATTTTCTAATAGAAAATTTCTATTTAGAAATGTGATGTTGTTGTTGCAACTAAAAGTGCTAAGTGCTGCTATTACTCTTCAAATACCAACTGAACATACTACATACCTACATACATACATAAATATGTAAGCACATATAAATTTGAAAAATTATGTAATTAAATGCCTTAAGCTCAAATTAGTTATGCAGTAACAGTATCGTTATAAAATAGCTGATCAACCTTATGGGAAACAATGTATTTGATTAGTGATTCGATAACGAAAGGCAAGTCCCACACTTTTCGGATTTTAAAACTTTGTGCCACCTCTTCAACAAAAAAAAACAAAAATCCTGCAGGAAGGGCAGCTAACTTAAACTGGATTTACAAAGACACTAGTGGTGCGTTTTAATTGTGTAATAATAATATTAATAATAATAATACAATGGCGCTATTATAACTCTGACGAGTTTTATGGCCGAGCTCCTCTCCCAATTCGAGGTGTGCTCCTTTTTTGTTTTTCCTACTAATTGGGCGGACCTACAGTTTTATGCCGGCTCCGAACGGCGAATGCATTTTTTGTGAGAAGCTTTTTCATGGCAGAAATACTCTCGGAGGGTATGCCGCCCACTACCAAGAGGTGACCGCTGCTCTTAAAAAACCCAATAATTGGATTTTTACTAATTAGAAAAATTGTTTTGGTGTTTTGCTCGACCGTGGTTTGAACCCGAGACCTCTGGCATAGCAGGCGAGCACTCTACCCACTGCTCCACAGTGGTTTTAAGTGTGTACTTTATTTTAAAGAAACTATCTACTTTTATATGGGGATGGCAGAAAAAGTCAGTCCTATTTATCTCTGCATTGCTTGACCGGTAAGAATAAACTACCTTTATGAATTATAATTCTTTCAATGAATTATCTCTATATTTGACAAAGATATCGCTGAAATATGTATCTACTACGGTTCCTGATATACATATGTATGACTCATAAAACTTTGAAAATGTGTCCCTTACTAAGCGTGCGTGGCACATCCAATTTTAAAAAATTTCAGCATATTTCTTTTTCGGGGCATCAGCTCATTACGTGGATGAAATTATATCACATTTTGGGTGTTTATCGATATATACTATATAAGGAGAGTGGGTTGGTTATCATCCAATTTCGGCCATTTTCAATACCAACCGCCCAGTCTGAATAGGAACTTGTATACCAAATTTCGCCAAAATATTTCAATTTTAGCGCAAGTTAGAGTGCGTACAGACGGGCAGGCGGACGTGGCTCAATCGGTTTACTTTTTCACCTGATCATATTTATATATAGAGGTCCATATCTACCTCCATTATATCAAGGTGTTAGGTACTACCGTGATGTGATTAAAATTATAAAATTCTGTATACTACGTACAGCTGCACAGTAAAAAATGATAGTTTATTTCTAATATCATTTGGTACTTAATTTAATCATTCTTGGAATTAAATATGAATTTTAATACCAAAAATTCTTATTTTAAAACTATGAGAAGTTTTTCAATTTTATTTAATCCAAAATAGTTTAAAACTAAAGTCTTGAAAAGTATTAAAATTCTCTCTTTCTCACTTTTGGTTTGAAATCAAAACGAAAAAAATATAAGAAAAAATTTGTCAAAATATGTAAATACAAAATGCTTTTTAAAGTGACATATTTAGGTACGATGGAGAAACTAAATTTAGTAAAACAAATTACCCGCAAAGCGAATTTTACAAGCCTGATGGAACAATTGTATCAAGTAATACAGGAGATTAAGTGAATAATTTGAGGGTAAATTTTGTTTTATTTTTTTTCAGTTTTGAGGCAGCTGATGGTCTATCTTGATACCACAATATCCCTGCAAGACCGCGACGGTGCCGAAATTTCTCTGGCAAATGCCAGTAGCTGTTCCAGTTTTTATACTGACGGTTGTACAATTCGACAAGGGAGCAGCCCATCCTATTATCGAGGAATACAAACAACAAAGACTATGTGATAATTCCTATCTTTGTAATATTACATATAGTATATTAAATAAAATGAGCATTTCTACATATTTTTGGTTTTGATTTAATTTCAAAAAAGTATAGAATTTATTCCAATTTTCGGATAGATCTTATACCATTTCTACTATTTTTAATACCAAAAATGTTCTAAGAATAATTAAAATTTGGTTATGATTTAATTCCAAAAAAGTATTAATTTGACACCAAGAATAATTTCTGTCTCTCATATTCTCTTCTTTTTTTAAACCATAATGGTTTTAATTTTATACTTTTTGGCATTGTTATATATAAATACTAAAATGGTATTATAATTAAACTAAAATTTTTACTGTGTGAGTATAAATATAGGTTTCTTGCTGTTTGATAAAAATTGCCAGTTAAAAGTCAATCACTTTGAGCAATTGATTTATTCTTTCTGTAGGATAAGAGACCAGAACCAGAAGTTTGATTTTTATTGGCGTTAACAGAATGAGATAAACCAAAAATAATACTGGACTACAATTTCACTTTTAATCATCACATTTTTGTTGCATATTTTAAAGTTTATTGTTTTTTTAAACTGTTGGGCAAGAGCCGTTCGCATTTAGGTACAAACAATGTGTGCGTTTTTCTTTAGCTACCCAATAAATACAAAAGCGATACGATAATTTCGAGCTCAAGAAAAAAGTATAAATTGCACTTACGATCAAAAATAAAGCCAATTTTTGGAACAACTATAAGTAATAATGCTATAATATTTTACCAGGTGATGCGCCGAGGGATGTAGAACAAATTTGCATCAAAAGGCAAATTTCGAGAAAATTACCCTTACATTAGTTTCGCGCAAAGGGGTCGGTATAATCAGACAAGCGAACTCGTCTCGAATTCTGTTGTGTTTATTGGGTAATTTCATGCCTCTCAAATTAAAATCAATATATTTGACCATTTTATTACTTTATGTGACAACAACAACAAAAAGACAGCAACAATTATTCAGCTCTCACTTCCCTGAATACATATGGATGTATGTACGTACATATGTATGTATGTACATATGTACATACATTTCAATTATTTTCCAGCAGGCTGGGCGCAACTAAATTTGAATCTCCCCTCTTTTTCAGCGATCATGTTTTCCGCCGCTGTTGTTGGAGCGCTGTCACAGGCTGTTGCTGCAATTAACCCGTCAGTTGACTGCAAAACAAAAATACGAACAACAAGTAAGCAAACCCAAGTTCCAGTGGAATTGAGTATTACGTACTCAACTGTATGCTTTTATTGAGCTCATTGCGTTCGAAATTTCATCACTCGAGTTATCACATTTTGCGAATTTTTCTAAATATGCTATATATGGAAAGTGGGCGCGGTTATCATCCGATTTTAAGCATTTTTAATACCAAACTTCTTTTCCCCATAAGAATCTGTATACCAAATTTCATCAAAATATAATTTTTGCGAAAGTGAGAGTGCGGGGGACGGGCAGGCAGACGGACTGGCATAGCTCAATCGATTTATTTTTTATAAACGGAACATTTTAATGTACATATACGTATATAAGTCTATGTATGTATATCAATCTCCATTATTTCATGGTGTTACGAGCAGCCGTTATATGATCAAAACTGTAACCGTAGCCATACACGGTGCGACCGTTGACCCAACTCGGTTGCAATTGAGTTGGATTGTTTGCCTACATACGGTGCAATTTATTGTACAACCTTGTTGTAAAAAATTACTTTCAGTGAAGATGGAATAGGAAAATATCGCGCTTGTAAGAAGAAGAAGAACGAACAGCAAAAGTACGAATAATTAAAAGGAAAAAAATAGCAAAAAAGTGATTACTGCGAGTTTTGCATTTTGCGCTATTTATTCTATAAATATTTATGTTTTTATGTGTAGAATTCCTTTATTTTTACTTATTTTAATTTGAAGTGTCCACTTCAAGAATTCTCATAAAATGAAATGTTGAACAACATGCCCCTAAACGATGCAACCAAATTGTACAACTTGCCAAAAAATCAAAATTTTTTGATTATTCGTACAGCCGATACACAACTTCATACAACAGCCCCAAAAACGTTGCGATTTCGAGCGCAAGTCGCTCAAGTTGTATAAAAAATTGCAAGGTGTGTTGCTAGCATAATACGCTGCGCATTTCGTGCTCCGCTCAGTAATGGGTACACAGTTGAAGTTGAAATGTGGCTAGAAATTTTTCCTTTTTTAAAATATAACTAATATTGCCCATGCCGTTGGTGTCGCTCGGTGGCTTTTTATTTTCGCTATTTGTTTGCGTTCTCCATTTTTTGCGTCACTGGCGGCGCATTCAAGATAAAAACCAAAACGCTGACAAATAAACTGCTGAACGACAGGGTATGACGGACGTTTTGAATTACGCTTGAACGCAATGCAATTGTGCTTTTCGAATTTTTTTAGCATATATATGTATGTATGTACATATGTACACTAGACTGGCCCTTAAAAATAAATTTTAAACTGCCGGGCTTAGAAAGTTTCCTATTTACCCAAATACTTGAAATATTAAATTTGGTGAAGATCGGATAAGATCACGTCCGGCGAAATATACAAAAAAGTACTTAAAATACAGCTACATATTTAATAGCTTGCTTCTCTCTTATTCAAATGCAACTCTATGTTTCCAATTAGTTTATTACCGTTTCCATTGAAATTGCCTATCTAAAATGCTACCAAACACTAAAATCAGATGAAAATTACAAAAGTTACGGGCGAAATACATAAGTTTGTAGTATTACAAATAAATCAAGCAATAATAACACCGTGTGACAAAAACGTTTTTTTGAGTACCTTTGCGAGGTTCACATATTGTTGTAAGCCTTACTAAGTATACAAAAACTTCATACACAAAATTTTCAATACAAGCTCAAAATCTGGAGTTAGGGGCAAAAACCCCTTTTCCGTAGGTTAAGGCACGAGCCATAACTTTTTTCATTTGCCCCACCAGCTCGGGTTTGATGTCTGTGAAAGACGACATACGAATTGTTAATATATCGTCTTATATGGCAGAGAAACTGTAAAAATAATATCGGAAATTACAATGTTACAAGAAAAAAAAAACAAGTTCGGCGGCATTTCGCGGGGTCAAAAAAAATTTTTTTTTGTGTTCCTTAACCCTCTCAACTTTTACAACATTTTTTTTCGAACCTATCTAATGTAGATGTACCAATTATATTGTCTTCGTCTTCGCTGGAAGTGAGTATTGAGTGATTTGTTGAATTTTAAAATTTTATATTGTAAATTTCGCTGTTTGTTTACTAATTTTCTGCCGATAACGCACAAGTGTGAAAAATACTGCAATGCGGAATCATTTCGGTAAGCTGAAAATACCGAGGAAAAATGTCGATCCTAAGTCGTACCGAGTAATGTGAAAAGGCCATAAGCTCGGAGGTTTAAAACCGGTAAATATTTTATAAACTAAGGGCCGGTCTAATGTACACATATACATATATGTACATATCTATGTATGTATGTATGTACTTTATGTACATATGTATTTAGTACGTTTGCTTGAAGCCTTTTTGTTTGTTTTAAAGAGTTCTAAAAAGGGAGTGCCGATTTTGAAAAATGCAAACTAAACCGAAAATCGGTGGAGCGATCACAAAAGGAAATTAAGCTTTAATTGCGCAGGCGCACGCCTCTACAGAGCGCTTTCAGGGGGATCGATGTGTACCTATGTACATATGTGCATGTGTATGTATGTACATACATACATATGTGTGTACATATGTATAAATATATATCTAATGTACACACATATGTACTAGATGCGTTTTTTTCGGCAAAGTTTCGTGACTAAAAAAGTAAAATTCCACTTTAGGCGATCTTGGTACCTTCCCTATGGCTCGCACTAAAAAACTGAGTACACCATTCGATTAAGACGTTAATCTTACATGAGAATATGTATCTTTTGTTTTTTATTTTTAATTCTGTAGTTTTTTTCATATATGAATCTAAACCTATCATGGAATTTAAAAAAAATCGCTGTTTTTGGAGTAGCCCACTCAGTTTTTTGTCTAAAAAAAACAAAAATCAGCTTAGTTATCCTACAACATCCTATTTTCATATTCTGTGGCCGGTGGGGTATGTTAGATCAAAAAACGCATCTAATGTACATATCAGGGACCCATAATAATCATTATTCGTTATATTTTCAGTGAAAAAAATCAAATACTTGCAAACATCGTAAAAGAGTATTGAGTTTGTGTGTGTATATGTCTGAAATAGCACTATCCGAACCCACTCTGATCGAAAAATCTTAAGCGATATCCATAAAAATCAAAAATAATTCTTATTTTTTGAGTTTTAAATTTTTGATCAAAAATAAAACTTATTCCTTGAGTGATATATTTATCGCTCAGAAATAATCATTATTTTTTTAGTTTTATTTTTTTGATCGAAAATAGCACTTATTCCTTGAGTGATATAGGTATGTATTTATCGCTCAGAAATAAAAATTATTCTTTGAGTTTTATTTGTACATAGTATGTAAACTTTCCAGCAAGCGAATATTACATTTGTTGAAAATGAATAAAAGATTTTTGTAAAAAAATCGTTTTCTTAGATTGACAATATTTAGTATATGTATTTATGTATGTATATGGAACCATAACCGCCGAATTGACGTAAGCAGCATATACAAATTTTAGAGGAGATCGTTTTCTTTTGTAAATATCTACGCAAATAATCTACACAATTCCAAAGGAGTTTTGCTGCATAATGTACCAAAAGTGGATTAAATCGTCATACAAAATTTCACTGGAATGTGTAGCTCATTTTATATATGTACATATGTACATACATATGTAAATGACAGGTATTATTTAAAATAGAACATTTATGTATTCGCTTTTCGTTCAACAGCAACTTTGCGCCGAGTTGCACTTCCTTTGTTTGGTTACTTTCAAGCGAATTATGTATGTACATATGTATGTACCTATGTCTCCGTTCTTTCGCTGGAAATATTTTTGATTTTATTGCAAGCACTTAATTACATGCATTCTTCATTTAGAAGAATTTCAATACATAAATATGTACACACATATGCATTGTATGCAGTGGCGCACTCAGAAAAATATTTTGGGGGGGTTTTCAATATCCAGCGGAAAATTAAAAAAAAAATACTTAAAACTCGTCCAGACAATTTTTGCTTAAATTTATGTTTGGGGAGTGGATCTACATATGCACACATTAAACAAAGGCACCATTTAAATCTCAATTCATTGCATTTTCTCTGTATTTAAACTAAAACTAACAAGTAGGGAAGCCTAAGTTCGAATAGAATCGAACATGAGATACTCAGCTGTATGCTTTCATTGTTTGTTTGCGATTGATGGAAACACGGTGTACTTTATATAAAGCGAGTGCTGCATAAAGTGGGCGTAGCCACGCCTATTTTCAAAATTAGTATCAATCATACAACTAACGCCGTGGTTATGCTACCAATGTTGCTTGCCAATCAAAATCGGAAATATTTCGTGATTGGTGAGAGGTGGTTATGCTTACATTGATGATTGGAGCGCACATACACAACATAACACATTATTACCCCGAAACCTCGGCTGCTGGCTGCCTGTTTCACACAGCAGATTTGCTGGATGTGAGAGTCCGAAAATTCTCTCACCGTCGGAGTGCACAACAACAATTACACGGTGCTCGACCAGCAGCATTGGTAGCATAACCACGCCATAAGCATATAAATATTATTGTTAGTGCTAAATTTCATTCCTTTATGACTTCTAGTTACAAAGATGTCACGTTACAAATTCCCAAAGGGTGTTCCAGAAATATCTTTGTTAAAAAGTAGGCGTGGTCATAAACCGATTTCAATAAATTTTTGCGTGCCTATTAACACAATTCAGCGAAGAACAAAGTAGCGAAACAGTGTGGCAAATGTTTAAGAACAGTTTTTTTTGAGAAATTCGATTGCTGCATTAGGGAGGACGAAACGTTTGTTTTAGCCGCGTTAACGAAAAGTTTAAATAACAGAGGCAGTCGAAAGTTCTTTGGAAATTCTTGGTTTGGCAACCAATTTGCAGATAAGATGAATGAAGCAGATTTTTCGGAGAACAGGATCAATAAACACGCAAATTTACGATAAAGAATGCTTTACGAAACAATTACGTCTTTCCTAAGCCATAATGAGATTTCTGCAATCTTCTGGCTGGACCTAGCCTCATGTCATCACAGCAAATTGGCTTTGGAATGGTGCTCCAAAAATAATGTGATTTTGGTGCCTCGATAAACAAATCGGTCTAACTGCCTAGAACTGGGTCCGATTGGGAAATACTGGGTCGAAAGGGATATTAAGGCAACAAATAAAGTTACCCGAAATGAAAAAAATTTTTCGCGATAAGTGACATTCAGTATCTCGAGAAATAACGGAAGGTACCATAAAATCTGTAATGTAAGGGGTGCCAGAAAAGTTGAAATTTTTTTCAGAAATAATTATCGTCGAAAAAACTTAAACATTTAACAAAACTTTGAATAAAATTAGCTGCTAAATATTTTTAAAATTGGACTACTATTTAGTTGAGGAAATATTTAATGTTTTCTGATGTACAATTTTTTCAAACGCAGTCCGTACTAATTATATTCCATATGTACCTACACTCAACATGCAAGCTTATCCATCTTATGTTCGGTTCCACTATAACTTATGCTGCAGTATTTGTTTTTATTTACCAACTTTAACTTTTATTACGTCAAATTGGCACAAAAAATTTATTTGTGGGCAATGATTTGAGCTTAGCATCACTGCTTACTTCTGCTTTTGTATTTGCCCAGCTGCTCATGAAAGTATGACAGCACAAAATTAATTGCAAAGAAATTTATTAATAACACAGACATTCATAAGTATGTACATATGTATGTACAAACGTGGAATCAATTGTTAAATAAGAAAAAGGCATACACAATTCGACAACTCCAAATTCACTTCTGTTATCGTCACATGTGAACAATTCAAGGAAAAAAACTAATAAAACCAACGCACAAAATTGGGTAATTCACAAAAAAATGTTTTTAACCTTTAACTTGGGGGGTGAATTTTTGAGATATATCGACGCTTCCAAACAAGACTGTCTGAAAACTGTGTTTTGCAGGAGAAGCTCTCAAAGTTTAAACTCGATATGAAACTTCAGTTGTATGCTAAGTATATTTTCACTTGTAACTTCTGTTTGGATTGAACGATCAACACCAAAACTCAACAATATCAAAGTTAGGGTACGCGTTATATAAAACCGTAAGAAAAAATAAAAATTTGCTACATGGTTTTTCATGGCAAGCTCTCAGAGTTTTTATTCTGTAAAAATCTCGAGTTGTATTATATGTACACTTTTGCACATAACTTTTGATTGGATTGTCCGATTGATACCAAAATTAAACAGTATCTAAATTAAGACATATAGTACTCGAAAACGCCAAAAACGGGAAAATGTACTAAGTCGACTTAGTACAGTATTGTTTGGAAGCGTCGATATGTACATATGTAATATGTATGTACCTATGTACATATCGTCGTACCATACGAAAACTAACATACGTTTTTTTGTGACTGACGAAAAAAGCAAGTTCGACTTTTGGCCGACGAAAAATAACAAAATGGACTTTTGGCTGACGAAAACTATCAATTTCGTTTAAACAACAACAATTTTAATGTAAAAACAGTATATAATTACTGATACTTTTCGTCAGCCAAAAGTCGATTTTCTTATTTTTCGTCGGCCAAAAGTTGAACTTGTTATTTTTAGTCAGCCAAAAGTAGAACTTGCTACTTTTCGTACAGAATTTTTTTATTGATAGCTTTCGCCAGAAATTTTAAATATGCTAGTTTTCATATGGTACGACGACATGTACATCGGCAGATAGATTTTGACGTGGTGGTAAAATTTGGCACTTCGAATTTTAACTAAAAATCTCAATAGAAATTAGGTACATAACTTTTTTATAATGATTTTTGCCTTCAAATGATTTTTCAAATTAAAATAGTAACCAAATTTTACTAAATTAGTTTCAATTTTAAATTATTTGTTGGATCAAATGCAGGTCGGTTTCCTTGTGGGTTTTTTTATTTTTTCTTCCAATAATTACTCAAAATAGGGCTAAAAAAATTGGTTTTATCATAGTAAAATTGTCAGTGCAGAAGTGTTAAATGGAAAAAAATTACTTTCGAAGAAAAGTTACATTGACCTTGTGGTGTGGTAATATCATATACATATACATACATGTATAAATTCTCCCATTTGTTACAGCTTCCTCCATAAATGTGCATTAAAAAAATTCAAAACATATGAGTAGTCCACTCTCAAAAGTCCCTATGAGAATTTTTCATATTAAGCCACAAAGTAGAAAAAACAAAAATATAATTTTGAATCTGTACACGGAAAAAACTATATTGATGTCACATTCATATATATGTATGGGTAATCCTGTCTCATCCATAAACTATGGATGTCATATCCACATAATGGATGCCATATCCGTATTTCTTTATATATAAAAAATTTTTTTGATATGATACATCCAGAGTTTATGGATCAGAAAGGATTATCCATATATATGGATGTGACATCAATATAGTTTTTTTTCATATACATACATATAAATTCTATAGAGACTTTTGAAAGTGTAATCGTATTTAGTGCTATTTTTCTCATAATACGGAAGGATTTTGCCATAATTTCTTAATGGACATTATAAACCTTTAAATACTGTTACATAATCCATCAAAAACTCAATATCGAAAAAATTTCACATAGCCAGTTTTGAAAGTGACTACTCATTTCTCACAGAGAAATACTTAAAATATTTCCTTTTGATGGAGTTTTGTTTATAAAAATTGCAAGCAAAAATTTTTTGTATTGTGGAACGATTTTCCGTCATCCCTTGTCAAATTTGGTTTAGAGACAAACCGGTTTCGGCCAATATGCGCCATCCTCAGTGTCTTTTTTCTGAGTTCGTGATACTTGCTCTGAATTTCATCGCCTTACCATGGCAATTGATAACTTTAAATTGTTATCCTTTAAACTTAGGATTTCTGGGTTATTGCACTATTAAAATATGTAAATTAGGGATATGCATATGTATATAGTATGCTCTTAAAAATGCCCAGTAGGAAAATATTATGAGCGAGTATGGAAGGAAGTGCTCCCGGACCGCCCGTAATTTCGAACAAAGCATGTTCCATTTTACATTGCATGTCCTACGAGGGTGAGTGCTCTGTGCATGGCTTACAAAAAAACCGAACCATACCACTCTCTAAGTGACCCTAGGTAAAAAAAATCAGAAGCTCGACAAAATTATTTGAAAGCCAAATATCCCATTTTCCTGGAAAAATAACAATAGGAGCTCGCATATAATAAAGCTGGTTCCCTGGTCTGGAGCTCTCCATTCCCCATTATTCTTCAAGGCTTCAGATATTTGCCAATGACAAAATGCTTTTTTATCTTGTACGATCTTTAAGATAATTGATATCATCATATATGTACTACGAACGAGTATTTTTTTTACATGTACACGACTGATGTTTTTTGATAATTATACAAAATTCAAAGTCAATTTGCTGACTAGCCCGGATTTTTTGTTATGGTGGTAAGTAGAAAAATTCCAACAACAATTAACAGCGTCTCTCGTAAAGTGGTCCGATAATAAGTAGCTATGAATAGTTTGTTTCTTTTCTAAGGATTTTAGTAAATCTTCGTTCCTGGGCCGATAGCCAAAGCAGCTAGCGCCCATCTCTTAGTATTTTAGTCTTAAAATTGTATTTTAAGCCTAAATAAATAATAATAATAATAATAAATAAATCTTCGTTCCCTTTAGATGAATGCCTTTAAAGGCCAAATTTCCTCTTAAGGTAACAATTGCAATTAGATATATGTATCCGATCTGCCATCACTCGAGATACATACATACATACATACGTATGTACCAATATTAAATTGCTGAGATGCTATGAGGAAGCTTCGCACTAGAGGAGATTGCATTGCAATTTTTACATTTACGGTACATCCATATGTAAAGCGACAACAACAATACGCCGTGTATGCCAAAGTATAGAAAAATCTTGTTTCCAGGCAACAACAAATGCAACAGCTATCATTAGCGATTGCTTGCAACATGCAACTCCAGTTTGGCCTGCGGCAGCCATTTTTGGTATTTTTCTCCAACAATCGGTTGTTGTTCTTATTACATGGTAGGAATAGTATATGCTTTTGTCAAACGACGAACGACCTTCACCAACGACAGCGATGAAGTAAGCACGAACGAAAAAACCTTTAGTTTTTGTTGGCCAACAACTGAGAACTCGTTAATCAGGAAACAAAAATTTAAACATCGCAAAGAAGCAGAAATTAAAAGGAACATTAAAACAAGTGAAGTAAAATGGAGAGCAAGGATACCATTTTTTATATTCAATACGCACTGTT
The DNA here is from genome assembly GCA_960531455.1 of Urophora cardui. Lineage (NCBI taxonomy): Eukaryota > Metazoa > Arthropoda > Insecta > Diptera > Tephritidae > Urophora > Urophora cardui. The sequence goes on from OY482672.1 coordinate 113,513,201, forward strand.
CTATGACATTCCTGAAGCTCTGCAAGATCTTTCATTTAATACTCATATCGCTCACAAACATTCGATGGTCAGCCCAGTCTACGTTTTGATCCATATCTGCGGACCCGGCCTGCGAATCACTATTAGAAGACCTCTATGTAGAAGTGCAGATCGCTTGCGGTGCGCTGCCTGGCACGACTGCGGCACTGAACACGGCAAATGACCAAACGAATCTGTCTATGCTTGGGCTTTTTTGAGTTTTCCGAAATTTAAAACCGGGAAAAGGTATTAAAGTCTCAGAAATGCGCAAAAAAAATACATAGTTGTCGAGAATTTACCATTTCTGCGAATTTCAAGTACTTCAGAAACGATGCTTAAGGTTCAGAATCAGAGTCGATCCATTCATTCGCTTCATCGTCTGAGTAAATTTGGCTTGATTATAAATACTTACACACCTTTTATCCAAATATTTCTTAGTTATAAATAAAATGGGATTTGGGTTCAAAGTTAACTTTCTCATGGAATTGTCATATACAAAATATTAAGTAACTTATATACATATAAATATGTATATGTATACCTACATACCTAAGTATAACATATTGTGAAATAATGTAAATATGTATAACTTACACAAATACAACGACTAAAAAGTTAATAACTTATAGAAATTTGTAAATTTTATTGTTATTTATTTCGGATTCTCCATAAAATGCTTTACAAGCACATTCCGGTAAACGCCATAAGCCACTTCATCGTAGGCATTTTAAAATTAAAAGCCGCGAATGGCAAGCGGATAAGTAATACTTACATATTTTAATACGCACAACAAAGAAAAATAAATCAGAATGAAAAATGAAAAAGTCATGTACTCAACTATTAGTATGTGCCGACCTTGTTTTTGAAACGTGATATATTTTGCATTTACTCGTTTTTCATTTCGAACAAACAGCGTAGAAACAATTCAACACTTCTGTTTTGACTTCACACACATTTTTTTTTCATTGGCAATGTTAAGCAATGAACTTGGCACCCAAAAGAGTTTATATGTACATATGTATATGGAAATGTGTACATACATACAAATGTATGTATTTGTCGAATGATTTTAGTTTTTTGATTAATTCTTATCTTTTTAATTTATTTTTGATTTTTATCACATTTTGTATATTTCACAGGAAACTCGGTAAGAAGGCTCATACTTAACAAGGCGATGATATAATATACAGACTTAAAACAGTAAATATTCACGAATTGGCAATATTTGTTTGTTTTTGTATGTATGTATATATGTACCTATATTCATATAGGTATCTAACACTTGCCAAAAACGCAATTTGCCACTTTCTAAGATTTAAAGTTCAACAAGTAAGTACGATATTTGTAAACATTTTACAACAAGGCAGGAGAAACAAATTTTTATTATTTAAAAATTGTTGTTATTCGGCGAAATTGTTGAACTTTTATTTATGTTAAGACACACCAACATGCATACATACATGTACGATAAGGTTGATTGAAAAGATATGGAGATTTTTTTGTTCTTTTTTTGAACGTACCAGCAATGAAAAGTTGCCTTTATACGAGTTAATGAACCCCACAAAATTTTATGGCGATGGGATGACGTTTTGAACTGCCCCCAGCCCCGCAAAGTTGAAAGCAATAAGCACGATCTGGTACAAATATGAAATTTTGAAAATTATAAAAGCAAACAACGAAGTATGAGGATTGATAAAGATGGCTGAGCTGAGCATTAAAGTGAATTTTAAGTGGTTAAAAGGGGGGTTGACCCCCGCCGGGGGGTGTTATGGAACCCACTGGAAAATTGTATATATTTTTGTATGGTTTGTATTTGTATTGTTTGTTTAGGGAAATACATTAATTTTCTATACCCCTTATTTACAATTCCTCCCAATTATTTTATGTTACAACAGGTATATTTTAAAAATCTAAAATATCTAAGTAAAACGCCGAAACACGTCAACTTAATTTTTGCCTGTAAAATATAATGACGTGTTCGGAATATCCGTATTAAATTTTGATTTCGAGACATTTAGGAAAGAAATTTCAGATCTCTGAAAGTGGATTTTTCGTCGTTTGAAAATTTTACCCAGGCTTTTCACTTTTTTCCGCGAAAAGATTTTATCAGCTGTCTACTTAAATGAGCACTAATTGTGTCCTCCTAATCATAGGTATGTACGTCTAACAATGACCACCTCGAGTGAAGCGGATACGTACAGCAGCTCGGCCTCCCGTATCCGTCATCGCGCGTGGTGCGGAGCTTTGGCCTCCGCAGACTACCTAACACTGACCACTTTTATAAAAAACTAGCAAATACCCGTCCCGCTTCGCAGCGACAAACAAAAGCTTTTATGTTATAATGGGGCTCTCCCTTTACCTTTACCTTTACCTTTACCTTTACCTTTACCTTTACCTTTACCTTTACCTTTACCTTTACCTTTACCTTTACCTTTACCTTTACCTTTACCTTTACCTTTACCTTTACCTTTACCTTTACCTTTACCTTTACCTTTACCTTTACCTTTACCTTTACCTTTACCTTTACCTTTACCTTTACCTTTACCTTTACCTTTACCTTTACCTTTACCTTTACCTTTACCTTTACCTTTACCTTTACCTTTACCTTTACCTTTACCTTTACCTTTACCTTTACCTTTACCTTTACCTTTACCTTTACCTTTACCTTTACCTTTACCTTTACCTTTACCTTTACCTTTACCTTTACCTTTACCTTTACCTTTACCTTTACCTTTACCTTTACCTTTACCTTTACCTTTACCTTTACCTTTACCTTTACCTTTACCTTTACCTTTACCTTTACCTTTACCTTTACCTTTACCTTTACCTTTACCTTTACCTTTACCTTTACCTTTACCTTTACCTTTACCTTTACCTTTACCTTTACCTTTACCTTTACCTTTACCTTTACCTTTACCTTTACCTTTACCTTTACCTTTACCTTTACCTTTACCTTTACCTTTACCTTTACCTTTACCTTTACCTTTACCTTTACCTTTACCTTTACCTTTACCTTTACCTTTACCTTTACCTTTACCTTTACCTTTACCTTTACCTTTACCTTTACCTTTACCTTTACCTTTACCTTTACCTTTACCTTTACCTTTACCTTTACCTTTACCTTTACCTTTACCTTTACCTTTACCTTTACCTTTACCTTTACCTTTACCTTTACCTTTACCTTTACCTTTACCTTTACCTTTACCTTTACCTTTACCTTTACCTTTACCTTTACCTTTACCTTTACCTTTACCTTTACCTTTACCTTTACCTTTACCTTTACCTTTACCTTTACCTTTACCTTTACCTTTACCTTTACCTTTACCTTTACCTTTACCTTTACCTTTACCTTTACCTTTACCTTTACCTTTACCTTTACCTTTACCTTTACCTTTACCTTTACCTTTACCTTTACCTTTACCTTTACCTTTACCTTTACCTTTACCTTTACCTTTACCTTTACCTTTACCTTTACCTTTACCTTTACCTTTACCTTTACCTTTACCTTTACCTTTACCTTTACCTTTACCTTTACCTTTACCTTTACCTTTACCTTTACCTTTACCTTTACCTTTACCTTTACCTTTACCTTTACCTTTACCTTTACCTTTACCTTTACCTTTACCTTTACCTTTACCTTTACCTTTACCTTTACCTTTACCTTTAGCTTTAGCATTACCTCTACCTTTACCTTTACCTTTACCTTTACCTTTACCTTTACCTTTACCTTTACCTTTACCTTTACCTTTACCTTTACCTTTGCCTTTACCTTTACCTTTACCTTTACCTTTACCTTTACCTTTACCTTTACCTTTACCTTTACCTTTACCTTTACCTTTACCTTTACCTTTACCTTTACCTTTACCTTTACCTTTACCTTTACCTTTACCTTTACCTTTACCTTTACCTTTACCTTTACCTTTACCTTTAGCTTTAGCATTACCTCTACCTTTACCTTTACCTTTACCTTTACCTTTACCTTTACCTTTACCTTTACCTTTACCTTTAGCTTTAGCATTACCTCTACCTTTACCTTTACCTTTACCTTTACCTTTACCTTTACCTTTACCTTTACCTTTACCTTTACCTTTACCTTTACCTTTGCCTTTACCTTTACCTTTACCTTTACCTTTACCTTTACCTTTACCTTTACTTTTACCTTTACCTTTACCTTTACCTTTACCTTTACCTTTACCTTTACCTTTACCTTTACCTTACCTCTACCTTTACCTTTACCTTTACCTTTACCTTTACCTTTACCTTTACCTTTACCTTTACCTTTACCTTTACCTTTACCTTTACCTTTACCTTTACCTTTACCTTTACCTTTACCTTTACCTTTACCTTTACCTTTACCTTTACCTTTACCTTTACCTTTACCTTTACCTTTACCTTTACCTTTACCTTTACCTTTACCTTTACCTTTACCTTTACCTTTACCTTTACCTTTACCTTTACCTTTACCTTTACCTTTACCTTTACCTTTACCTTTACCTTTACCTCTACCTTTACCTTTACCTTTACCTTTACCTTTACCTTTACCTTTACCTTTACCTTTACCTTTACCTTTACCTTTACCTTTACCTTTACCTTTACCTTTACCTTTACCTTTACCTTTACCTTTACCTTTACCTTTACCTTTACCTTTACCTTTACCTTTACCTTTACCTTTACCTTTACCTTTACCTTTACCTTTACCTTTACCTTTACCTTTACCTTTACCTTTACCTTTACCTTTACCTTTACCTTTACCTTTACCTTTACCTTTACCTTTACCTTTACCTTTACCTTTACCTTTACCTTTACCTTTACCTTTACCTTTACCTTTACCTTTACCTTTACCTTTACCTTTACCTTTACCTTTACCTTTACCTTTACCTTTACCTTTACCTTTACCTTTACCTTTACCTTTACCTTTACCTTTACCTTTACCTTTACCTTTACCTTTACCTTTACCTTTACCTTTACCTTTACCTTTACCTTTACCTTTACCTTTACCTTTACCTTTACCGTTACCTTTACCTTTACCTTTACCGGACCACCCATCACCATCCGAGCTCACTACTTGAACCATTTCTGGGAAACCGACTCAAAAAATAACAATGAAAATGTCTGTATATTGAAGCCCTGCTCGACACCTTTCATTTGATACCAATATCGCCTAGAAGCATTCGAGGGTCATCCGGGCCCACGTTTTGACCCATATTTGGGGACCCGGCCTAGGCATCCCAATGAAAATAACTCTATGTTGAAGGCCTGTTCAGCACCTTTCGTTTGATACCCATATTGCTCAAACACTTGCTGGGTCACTCTGGGTCCACATTTGGGCCTATATTCCGGAAAGTTCCCACTTTTTCGAAATTCTATATACCCTATTATGTGCGCTAGTACCACGTGAATCTACTGTGAAAATTTCAAAAAGATCGGTTGATTACTTTGGGAGTCCATAAAGGACACACACACACACACATTCATTTTTATATAATAGATTAATGGGTTAAGCCTTTTAAGGCGGACTGAGCGAAAAAACGAGACATTATTGACTTCGATCCTGGTTGTACGTGGGGTGTTCGGTACGAAGACAGTAGGAGGTTTAGTACGGTTAGACGCCCACACTGACGGTGTACAGGCTTTCGATGCTTCCTCCTCATAAAAAAGCTGTCTACTTAAATCAAATATTATAAATTCAATGCCACCTCCAGTTTTCCCAAATTGGATTCAGTTTTCGAGATAACGGTAGATAATTAAAATTTACCGTACGCCATTTATCCCTGTTAAAAAACTCAGTCAGTTTTCGAGCAAATACCTATATTAAAACTTTGCACGTGACTGTATCCTACTATTACCTTAACTATTTCTAAAAATAATCGAAATCGGGTCACTATGGCATATGGTCCGCGTACAACTGATTGTTCAGATATACGGGTTTGATCCTTTATTTGTTCCTAACTCCGAAAATAGTCATTCCACACAGAAAGTATTATAATCACTTTCATTCAAAATTAACACGTAAACAACTTCTTCAATTTCAATTTCACCGTAGGCATTTTTTAAGCCCAATAACACATATATCGTATTAAATGAATTGGATGACCTTTACATCATCTTATAGAGAATTAAAAGAAGTATTATCCAGTTTTAAAATCGTGAAAATATGTACATGTACTTATAAGGATATTGTACCTATTTGATTATATTTTTTTATGTTAACCCTAATCCTCTAAAGTGAGCCTCTCAGTCTCACTTTAAAGTTTAAAAGCGAATTATTCCTAAACCGAAAAAGATTTTTGTCTGAAATTTTGGGTATTCATCCATTTGTGTTCATAAATTATGAAAGAATTATGATATTTGGGCTATTTATTTATTTTAAGAAATTTTTTTGTAATCGTATAAAATTGTAACGAAAAACCGAAAGTGAGCCTTAAAGACTCATCTTTAGTATCTTTTTCGTAATAAGTTTACATTTCTAGAAATTAACTAAATTATGAAACCGATGTTTGCAGGGTTTATGCAGTGAGGGTTTTAGATTATGAACTCACCATACTTCCCCCGGATTTTGGTGAATTCTTCGATTTCCCCATAGATCTTTAGATCATATGATGTCATAAAATAAAGGGGACCAGTAAAGTCAGAAATTTAAAAACCATTAAAATCTTATCATTTATCTGCTTACTGAGATTCTAAATTACGGAAAAGATGCGTTCAGATAGAGAAAAGAACGATCAGCTGCTTTATGCGTAAATAATTTCACCACGAACGTCGCGTTTTAAAAATTTGGAATTTGGTTGCGGAAAATATATATTAGAGGCGATCAAATGAAAAATTTATTCATATTCGTTTGATTCATAGCTTTTCTCATTGTGTACACAAAAACAAATTTATAACAGATGTAATAAAACCATTTGTAATGAACATTCAAAGAACTACAAAAATGTGTGAAAATTGCAGTACATTAATATCCCCTACTAGCAAATACCCGTTGCTTCGCAATGAGGAATAATATTCAAGTCAAGTCAAGTCAAGTCAAGTCAAGTCAAGTCAAGTCAAGTCAAGTCAAGTCAAGTCAAGTCAAGTCAAGTCAAGTCCAGTCAAGTCAAGTCAAGTCAAGCCAAGTCAAGTCAAGTTAAGTCAAGTCAAGCCAAGTCAAGTCAAGTTAAGTCAAGTCAAGCCAAGTCAAGTCAAGTCAAGTTAATTTAAGTTAAGTTAAGTTATTCCGGGGTTATCTGGGTCCACTTGATGACCTTGTTTAGCCATCACTACAGCTCTATGTTGAAGCCGTTCCCAACGCTTTTCATTTGATACCAATATCGCTCAAAAACATCCGGGTCCCAATATCTGGGGACCCGGTCTAGGAATCATTATGAATAGAACTCCAAGTAAAAGCCTTGTTCAAAACCTTTCATTTCATACCAATATTGCTCCGAAACATTCCGGGTTAATCCGGGGTCACATTGATACCAATATCGCACGTGTATGTGAAGGCGTTCTTGAGTTATAGCATAGTATGCATGTGTAAACAGGTTTTTGATTGCCACCGAGACAAACAACAAACCGTGCAAAAGCAAACATATGCGTCGCCTACGCTGCGCTGCCTGGCACGACTGCGACGCCTCCACTGAACACGGCAAATGACCAAACGAATCTGTCTATGCTTGCGCTTTTTTGAGTTTTTCGAAATTTAAAACCGGGAAAAAGGTATTATAGTCAAAAAAAGTACACGGTTGTCGAGAATTTACCATTTATGATATTTTAAAAAAAGAATCATTAAAATCGGTCCAGTACTTTTTGAGTTATCGCGTTACATACATTTTCCATACAATCAATTTTATATAATTAGTATAGAAGTATAGATAGTATAGATATAGATAGTACAGATATTACGGAATTACCTTTTTTATCTTTATATTCTAAAAACATTGCCATAAACCGTTATAAGAATGTATAAAAATGCTTCTGAGTTCATTACTGCATAAATAAAAGTAAAAAACAAATACCAAAACAATTGTTTCAAAATTTCCCCATAAGTTAGCCTCAGAGTCTCACTTTCGGTTTTATGTAACTTTTCAAAATTCGGAGATTAGGGTTAATTTCTTTTAAAATTTTCCTCCAAATAATGCCCAAAAGTATGCTTCTATATTTTTCTTACAGAAATGTTGCGTATACGCCACGGCAATATGCTGTAAAAGTAGAGGGCAACATTTTTTCGAGAATTTAAAGCAAATTACATGCATACTTTGACACCATTTTTCCACCATATGTATATAATGAAATTTCTAACGATTTATCCTTGGAAGTAGTTAGAGCAGATCAGAACGTGTGTCCATGCAAAATTTTAAGCCAATAAACCTTTTATGAAAAAGAAAATAAAAATCGGATTGTAATTTTTATTCTTGAGTAAAAAAATAAAAATTACACATAGTCATCATGCTTTGATGGAAAAAATGAAAATCAAGAAATAATAATTATGCTTGAGTAAAACAATTAAAATCCAAGCCTAATACTTATCTGTGATCGAAAAAAATAAAACTCAGGCTGTAATTAGTACCTACTTTCGATTTTTATGGATAAAACTCTTATAATAAAAATAATTGCAGATAACCAAAGAGTATACAAAGATAAATATAGTGGTATATTCAAAATTATTTTGTGATAGTGGGAACATACTGATTTTTTTGGTCAAAATTTTAAAAATACTAATTATTTTCCATGCTTGGTTTTTTCTTTTAATTTTTTTAGATACATACAAACATTTGTCTCTCGTAGGGTACCTCTCACACGAAATTTTATTCGAGCAATTTAGTAGTCTTACTTTTCTGAATTCATAACTAAACAAAATGAAAATTGGAGAAATAGGTATGTCCATATGTGTACAGGTACATGCATACATACGTACATAAATTCTTAGTATAATGGAATTTTGGTTTAAAAGTTACATGCTTTCGCATTTATTAATTGCGTTTTGATTTCCTCAAATTTTGTTTTTGAGTTTTTTTAAATTTCCGGTTGAACGCACTCATTATGTACATATGTAGGTGATTTTAACAAGTTTTTTTTTAACTTCCTGTCGCATACGCGCACGTTGCCCCTCCAACTGGGCTATGCATTCACGGTTTTACTATTATTTTTGACACAACCGCACATAACACGAGAACACATTTGCATAACGTATGTATGTATATTTAGGTACATTTTCCTTCTACAAATATGCACAAACACATACATATGTACATACATACATACGTAGATAATACGAAAAATGTTGCATGGGAGCGGAATTAATTCATCGAGTTGTTTGTAGTTTTCGCTTTTTTTTTGATTTTGCTCTGATTTGCCTGCCCTTTGTGAGCATATGTACATGTGTATGTAAGTTTTCTGTAGACAAAGTATTCACGACATTAATTTTTGTGATGGGCGAGTCCGAAATGTTTTGACAATCGAGAGAATCGTCATCGTTGCAAAATCACAATCGAGTCAAAAGTTGACTCGCTCCTCGATTACACAATCGAGATGTTTTTGTGATTGTTCCGAGTCGGCGGGCCGGCTGTTGTTTTTAATATATACATACATATGTAAAATAAATTGAATGAGTGTTGTTGATGGAGAAAGTAGAATTTGTAATGGAAGTGAGGAAAATACATTAACAAATAAACCAAATTCCCATCACTAACAAATTGCGAGTTGCACTGTTTTAGAGTTTTTTCTTTTACGAACAATCTTCCCGCGCGAAGGGTTAAAAAAACGAACTTGGAGGTACAACAAAAAAACAAATGGGATTGTTGTTCTTTAGCCCATGCGTCAACAACTACCTGTGCGAAAAAACGACAGATGGCGTAAGAACCGCTCCAAACCGAACCGAACCGTATACCGCTAAATTCAATTGAAAACTGTCTCTGACTGAATGAATTACTAAGCACAGTTGGGAATATACTGAATTGACCATATGTAGTAGCGGCGACGGCGGTGGCAGCAATTTAAATGTGGCATACTTGCGGCCCCAAAGCAGAGACACTCCGCACACTCACACATTTGTACACGTACACGCATACATTCTGAAATGAACAAACTCATACCCTCCAGAAAATCTACGCCTTATTTAAGGTTTATTCCAGAAGGCGATAAGGCATATTGAAATAATACCTGAAAATTCTAAGGGACATAAGTTGTATGGACAAAGGCTATAAAAAGGCGGATTTTTTCTTGAGTTTTTTCAAAAAAAACTGGTCGTGAAACATGAGTGAAATTTCACAGATATTTCACGACAAAGTTGTACTGAGTTCCTGCCGTGAACACGTTGCGCAACACACTAGCAACATCATGCCAGCAACATTTTTTCATGCCAATTTAAATATGTAGACAATGCCATTTATTTTCGAATGAAAAGTGACATTTGTTGACATTTATATTTTGTATACAAATTTTTTTATTGGCCAAAATTTGAAAGATGGTTCTGAGGCGATGCTCCAAATTATTTTTTTACTTTTGCTCAGTTTTCATTTTGGCATTTATTCTCATTTTACAAAAAATGTTTCTTGAAACATTTCACGGCAAAATAAATGCATGTTGCTGGCGAAATTTTCTCGGCGCTGAACTCAGTAATAGCCTTAAATGGCAATCGGCAATGTGTGAACGTACGCAATTTTTTCCGCTCGCAGCACATTGTGCTCTCTTTGCCTATAGTTGCTCATAAAACTCAAAATTCCTCTCTTTATTTGAGATTCACCTTTTTTAGCCCTTAAGCTTATTATATTTTTTAGTGGGTGCATATATATTTGTATATGTATGTATGTACATATGTATGTAAATACAAATGTGTATGTAATATTACTCAATTATAGGCACCAAACAAACGCAGCTCATATTGTTGCAGTTCTTGCTGACGAAGCTTTTACTCATTCTGCTGCTGTTAGTCGCTGCTGACATTTGACGCAAGCAGCGTAAGTTATGTACATATATGCTTTACCGGTTCTTTAATTCTTCAATCGTAGCAACTCCATCGAGCGGAGACGCATAGTGTAACAAAAATATAAAATTAATTATACCTATCTCTATTTCTGGGAATTATGTATAAGAAATGTTCATTAAAAAAATTTTACTCATATTTAGGTAAGCATTATTTATTCTATTCTATTATATTTGCCCATAAAAATACATCCGCCTCGAGTTGGTGGAGAGGCTCCTAAAATCCTTTGGATTTATCTATGTTCGTGACAATATGTTGCTCCTATTTTAGTTCAAACTATGCATAAAAGCACACCGCTATTATCCATTTTATAAATTATAAATGGTCTACGACACTAAATATCCGAATATACATACATACATATGTATGTACATTAGTGTCCGACCGAAGCTGGAATTTTAGGCCGAAGCCGAAGCCGTAGCCGAATATTCGGCATAATCCTTTATTCGGCCGAAAACCGAAGCCGAAGCCGAATACCAAAATAAGAAAAATATATACTTAAGTATGAGATTTTTTTTATTTCATAACTAGAGCTCGGATAATAGGTGAAAATCAAACGCCTAAAATTATGCTACGTAATGTTTGTGAGCACATCCAGTGGCAAGTTTAAGGGTGGATGAGGTTCATTCAGGTCTAAGCCCCCGTGATTGCAATTGGATTTTTTGCTTACTAGGATGCCAGAAAAATAAATTATTAAGGTTTTTTATGGGTTGCACGTGAAAAATTGCAAAGAAAGCTACAATAAATAAATATAATAATAAATAAGTTATATTAAATAAATATATAATTATAAAGAATAAAGAAAAAAATTAAAAATTTGTAGTGACTCGCTTAAATTTGAGACAAAATCTTCGCATGTGAAGGAAAAGCAATTACAGTTTCAAACCAAATATATTTTGAATGAAAATGAGGCAAGTGCATATTAGCAAATGGAATATATAATACAGCTTTTTAATTTGTAGTGGTCTGACTTTAAACATTTGCATATTTCAGGTAAAAAAAACTTGATTTGGACTTTCCTATTTTTTCCTATGACCATTTCAGGGTTCACAATTTTCCAATTGGATACTCCATATCTGTAAAAATGCAAATTTCTGTCGTGGTAAAAACCGTTCTGCATTTTTGTTTATGAGTTATTGGAACATTAACTATGCCATAATTTACTTACTTTTCCCAAATTTTATTTTCATTACAGCTAGTTTTGTTTTGCTTTCAAAAAGCTTGACGATGTACAAAAATATAAAATACAAAATGTGTTCTTCATACTTTTTTTCAGTAAAAATGTCAAAGAAACTAAATCCCTCTTTGGCTTTATTTCATCACACACCACTGTATGTTTATTCAAACTGCAAATTTGTGTAACATGATTAAGAAATTTTATAATAAAATCTTCACCATACCAATATGCTACCCCTTTATATTTAAATTGTAATCCCGCCACTGAAAACAACCAAAATTTACAAAATGTAGCATTTTTTAGGCGCTTGATTTCACCTATTTTTCCGAGCTCTCTTCATAACAATTATCGCATTATCATTATTAACTGCGAAGAAAGACGCATTAGCATTAATATTGACAAAGAAAAATAAAAAATCGAATACGTCTTTCTTTCCTAAAAAATATTTAAATGCGTCTTTCTTTATAGTAAAAAAAAAATAAAGCGTCTTTTTTCGTTATCAAAAAAAATAAAGAGTCTTTCTTTCGAAAAATATTTTTAATGCGTCTTTCTTTGAAAGAAAACAAATTTGCGTCTTTCTTCCTCAACAAAACACTTTGCGTCTTTTTTCTTCTATAGCGACGATATATACAAATGAGAAATATTTCCGTAGCAAGATCTGTCGTGTTGGTTTTCCTGGTGGACATGTTTGACCAATTTTTATTTGAACATGTTTTACTGTGCGCGACTACAGTGCAATAGACCGCTGACTGCATTCGTGCGGTCGCTGTCACTCTCCGCTGCTCGCTCGGTGGCAGCCAGTGAGTCGGCGTGATCGCCACATGAAAATTCATATCTACATATGTACATCCATATGTACATACATATACATACACTCAGAGAAAAGGAATCAAAAAGAAAAAATTAAATTTTTGAAATTAAAATGTATTTGTGTTGTGTATTTTTGTAATTAAAAGTGCTGTAAATACGAACATTTTTATTTTAAAAATGTTCATTGCAAAATTGTAAAATCAAGGAAAAACATTTTAAATTTAAAAATCTTAATTTTTATTTTAAACACCATCAGGTTTTGAAAGAAAAACTTTCGTTTTTATTTCATTAATTTTCATTTTTAATTAAAACGTGTTTCTTTTTAAATCCCAAGTACAATTTAATTTTCAAAAATTTGATTTTTAATTTAAAAATTTTAATTTTTAAAATAAAAATGATTTGGTTTAAAACGTGCATTATAAAAATAAAAATTTTATTTTTGATTCCTTTTCTCTGAGTGTAGATATATATATATCTATGTACATATATGTACAAACATATACATATGTGTTGCATATTTACCGCTTCGCCGATCATTCAAAGTGACTGACTCTAGTTGTTTGTCTTTTGGATTGTTTACGTTTTTTTTTTGTATTTTTATTTCTTTCTTCGTTTGCTTTTCCACCACTGACTTTTCGCCTTCTTTACTCTTTATTGAATTCTTTTGCGTTTACTCAGAAGACGAAAAACAAATTGTTTCTTTGTGAGAGTACACGAGACTCTATATCCATACATACATATGTATGTACCCAGCCAAAGGTTAGGCTTATGCTGAAGCCTAAGCTATTAAAACTGGAATATGCTGGCAGCGCTGCTTGCTGCTATGCGCTCATTCGCTCTGCTCCAAACGTTTTAATACTTAACTAGAGTCCTGCCTACTGTCTAAACTCGACTGTTTTTCTAGATGTTTCTTATGACTAAGGTGCAACTATAGTTTTTGTATAATTGTTTCTTGTTATTGCCAACATTTTGTTGTTGTTCCTGTGGATATTGCTCGTTTTGTTGCTACTCTCACTCCTACTATTTTATTCTTTTTGTTTGTGTAGTTGTCGTTATTCGTCTTCACAATTCTCCTACCTACTTCTTTCTTTCTATTTCTGCTTTTTTCCTTCCTCAATTTCTTTCCTACTTATTCTTTCTTATCCTTCTTATTATCTGCCTTTGTGTTTTTGTTGTAGTGCTTTTGCTACTTTTTTATGTCTATACTTCTTTGAAACTACACACCACTTCCAGCCAAACATGTTCACAATTGAATGGTAAGTTTGGTGAGCACGCACAAACTCACCTATGCATGGCATGCGCATTGACACAGAAGGCAACAACAACCACACGGCAATTTTCCAACGACGATTGTGAACGCATTTTCCGACCAATTTTAATTGCGTATTGCCCAAGGAAAGATTGCGGCTTTAAAAAATAACATATTCAGTGCATTTTCTAATGCTGTGGTTATGGTACCAATCAACATTGCCAATCAAAATCGGAAACATTTCGTGATTGGTGAGAGGTGGTTATGCTTGCATTGATTATTGGAGCGCACATACACAACATAACACATGATTATTACTGAACACATACACAACATAACACATTATTACCCCCGAAACCTCGACTGCTGGCTGCCTGTTTCACACAGCAGATTTGCTGGATGTGAGAGTCCGAAAATTCTCTCACCGTCGGAGTGCACAACAACAAATTCACGGTGCCCGACCGGCAAGATTGTAACCATAACCAGGCCCTAACTGGCATGCAAGTAAATGTTTGGTTAAGAGCGCCGCTTATCTCATTCTGATACATATGTACATATCTACATACATGATTCAAATAAAGAAGATTGTACACTCAGTCATATTCAGCAAAATGTTCATCCGTGAGACTGGCTTTTTTTGGTTAGTACGTTATGGACGAGAAAGAAAATTTGCAAACATGCAAAAAATACCTTTATTGAACTATTATTCACAAAAATAAATACGCGGCACTTCATTTTTATACTCAGCTGTACTAGTACACAGAGTATTATAGTTTTAATCACATAACGGTGGATTGTAACAGAATGAAATAATCGAGATAGATACAGACTTATATATATCAAAATGATCAGGGTGAAAAGAGAAATCGATTGAGCCATGTCCGTCCGTCTGTCCGTCCGTCTGTCCGTCCGTCCGTCTGTAAACTCTCTAACTCGCGCACAAATTGAGATATTTTGATGAAATTTGAAATGCAAGTTGGTATCGAGACTGGGACGGTTGGTGTTGAAAACGGGCCAAATCGGACCATGACCACGCCCACTTTTCCTATATAGAAAAAATCGGAAATTTGGTATCTCAGTCGCTAATATAGCTGGAGCGATGAAATTTTACCCACGTGTTGAGCTCAGGCCCCTAGGAAGAAATTTGATGAAATTTTGGAAAATGGGCGGTGCCACGCCCACTTATTAAGGGTCAAACCTTGAAAGTTTATATATCAGAACTCAGAAACCATTGAAGATATATCGATGAAATTTGGTACGCGTGATTTACTTACTTAGGCAAACGTTTGGACGGAAAATAGTTAAAATCGGTTGACGGCCACGCCCACTTTTATATATGTGTATTATAAAGTGACCTAATAAAAACATTTTATGCGATATCTTTGTCAAATACAGAGATAATTCATTGAAATTTTGTGGCATGAGTTCCACAATAGACCGGAAACAAAAAATATAAAAATTTTGGAAAATGGGCGTGGCACCGCCTCCTTTTAGACAAAGGAATCTACGAGATTTCTTAGCATATAACTCGACAAATAATTGAGATAGTATTATGACGAAACTTGGTTTATAAACTTTTATAACTTGTGTTAATAGACACGCAAAAATTTATTGAAATCGGTTTATGACCACGCCTACTTTTTAACAAAGATATTTCGGGAACACCCTTTTGGAATTTGTAACGTGACATCTTTGTAACTAGAAGTCAAAAAGGAACGAAATTTTGCACAAAGACTAATATTCATATGCTTAGTTGGATGACTGATAAAAAAGTTGGAAATGGGCGTGGATACGCCCACTTTATACGACACTCGCTTTATGTAAAATACGCCGTGTCTCCATTAAACGCAAACAAATAATGAAAGCATACAGCTGAGTATCTAATGTTCGATTCCACTCGAACTTAGGCTTCCTTACTTGTTCTTTATTTAAATTTGTTCTTTAATATGAATACCACATTTATTGCACACAATCTTTAGATTACCGGAAACGAAAATAAATGGGTGAAAGAGAATTTATCATAGTACGTCACTAATTCAGCTGATTCTGTACAATTTTGGATGGGCGCATAGCGGAACCGCTTAAATAAGCCGCTTCGGTTAAGTTGCGCTAAAAATGTTATTATGCAGCTAAACAAAAACGCCTTTTACTATTCCTTATTATATGCCGCTGTGGTGTATTGGGTAGAGTGCTCGCCTCTTATACCAGAGGTCTCGGGTTCTAACCCCAGTCCGGACAAACACCAATAAAGTTTTTACAATTAATTAAAACCCCAATTATTGGATTTTTAGAAATAGCGGTCACCTCTAGGCAGTGGTAGGCATACTCTCCGAGTGTATTTCTGCCATGAAAAAGCTTCTCAGAAAAAATTATTTCGGCGTTCGGAGCCGGCATAAAACTGTAGGTCCACCCAATTTGCAGGAAAAACAAAAGTTAAGGAGCGCGCCTCGAATTGGGAGAGAAGCTCGGCCATAAAACTCGCTAGAGTTATAAAAGCTCCAGTGTATTATATTATAAGAATTAAAATTATCTAAGCCTTATTTCCCATAGCGAATAAGCCTTTTTGTAAGGTATATATACACCACATAAGGCCTTATTATCAGGAATTATCTAAGCCGTATTCCCATGGCGGATAAGCCCCTCAGAGACAGGCTGACGACATCAACTCAGAAAAATCAGCATTATTTTAAGCCTTTGCCCATACAACTTTTGTTCGCTTAGTATCTACAGACATTATTTCGTAAGTTTGGAATAATCTTGAAATAAGGCGTAAATTTTATGCTGGGTATTTGTTTATGTATACATGTAGTTTCTTTGGACCTGCACCATCGCATGTCATGGGTGTGTAGGTACATGTGTATACGCATGTGGAGATTCGTTTTTTCCCTGCAGGGAACTCAATAACTAGTGAGCAAAATTTCTAGTTCCGAACTAGCGAAAAGGTGTCAAAAGGGAACTAGATCAATTGTAGTTAGACCCTCACCAGTTCAGAAGGAGTGAATTGAGTAACCATTATAAGACACACTTTGATTTGTATGCAATTTCGAAGTGACAAAAATTCTATGAAAATTTTTCGTTCGTTCAATTGCCGTCGGCTTTGTATATTTCTGCAATTCTCAGATGTTTAGTGAAGCATTTTATATAAAGAGTTTTCTATTTCCATCTTGTATGAAATTAAATATTCCTCTAATTATGCTTTTCCGATCCCTCAGGCTTATTTTTAATTTTTTTTTATTTTATTACTTTTTAAATATTATTGTAAATTTTTATTAAATAAATAAATAAAAAAATATTAGTTAAAAACAAGTAAGGAAGCCTAAGTTCGAGTGGAATCGAACATTAGATACTCAGCTGTATGTTTTCATTGTTTGTTTGCGTTTGATGGATTTTATATAAAGCGAGTGCTGCATAAAGTGGGCGTAGCCACGCCCATTTTCAAAATTTTTATCAGTCATCCAACTAAGCATATGAATATTATTCTTTGTGCAAAATTTCATTCCTTTATGACTTCTAGTTACAAAGATGTCACGTTACAAATTCCAAAAGGGTGTTCCCGAAATATCTTTGTTAAAAAGTAGGCGTGGTCATAAACCGATTTCAATAAATTTTTGCGTGTCTATTAACACAAGTTATAAAAGTTTATAAACCAAGTTTCGTCATAATACTATCTCAATTATTTGTCGAGTTATATGCTAAGAAATCTCGTAGATTCCTTTGTCTAAAAGGAGGCGGTGCCACGCCCATTTTCCAACATTTTTATATTTTTTGTTTCCAGTCTATTGTAGAAATCATACCACAAAATTTCAATGAATTATCTTTACGTTCGACAAAGATATCGCTTAAAATGTTTTCATTAAGTCACTTTATAGTTCCCATATACAAAAGTGGGCGTGGCCGTCAACCGGTTTCTCTAAAATTTTGAACATGTATTACCACAAGTAATAAAAGTGTACACACCAAGTTTCGTCATTATATATAAATTATTTGTCGAGTTATAGGCTAAGAAATCTCGTATATTCCTGCTTCTAAAAAGAGGCGGTGCCATGCCCATTTTCCAATATTTTTACGGTTTTTGTCTTATGTTCGTAGTTAGACTCCTGCCATAAAATTTTAATGATATATCTTTATATTTGACAGAGAAATCGCTTAAAATGTTTTTATTAGGTCACTTTATAAGACCCATATATAAAAGTGGGCGTGGTCGTCAACCGATTTTGGAAATTTTTCGTCCAAATATTTGCCTAAGTAAGTATATCACGCGTACCGAATTTCATCGATATATCATCAACGATTTCTGAGTTATGACTCATAAAACTTTCAATGTTTGCCCCTTAATAAGTGGGCGTGGCACCGCCCATTTTCTAAAATTTCACCAAATTTCTTCATAGGGGCCTGAGCTCAACATGTGGGTAAAATTTCATCGCTCCAGCTATATTAGGGACTGAGATACCAAATTTCCGATTTTTTCTATATAGGAAAAGTGGGCGTGGTCATGGTCCGATTTGGCCCGTTTTCAACACCAACCGTCCCAGTCTCGATACCAACTTGCATTTCAAATTTCATCAAAATATCTCAATTTGTGCGCGAGTTAGAGAGTTTACAGACGGACGGACGGACAGATGGACGGACATGGCTCAATCGATTTCTCTTTTCACCCTGATCATTTTGATATATATAAGTCTATATCTATCTCGATTATTTCATTCTGTTACAATCCACCGTTATGTGATTAAAACTATAATACTCTGTGTACTAGTACAGCTGAGTATAAAAAATAAAAAAAATATCATCCACCTTGACACCGACAGGATTCGAACCCGCGCCCCTCAGATTGAAAGGCACATGCGTTAGCCGGTCGGCCATCGCGCCACTTGCATGAAGTGTGTCAAAGGCTGCACTTAAGCGACAGATGTAAAACTGTAGAATTTGTAGGTACTTGTAGCTAGTTCAGAACTATCGAAATGGTGCCAATAAACGAACTAGTGTAAACTGTAGAATTTAGTACTAGTTCGGAACTATCGAAAATGTAGTGCAGAGAGTGACAATTGACACCGCCTAGGATATCGCCGTGTTAAATTCGCCAGTTGATAACATGCAAAAGAGATTTAGCTCGCAATAGTAGTGTCGAAAAATGCACTAGAAGCGACCTAGTTCGGAACTAGAGATTTTCCCTACAGGGTTATTTCTTGGTAAATCTGTATGTGGTAAACATTACTTTTTTATAACTAATTTTGTGTGTATGGAAATACATATATTTGGATATATTTATTTTTGTAAGTGGCATTGAGTGGTGTAAAGTGGAGTTGAGTAGCTTGTATCATTTCATGTTGAGTGTGCTCAGCTCGCCTGAGTGTATGCAATGAGTTTGTTGGTGTTTTGATCGCGTGGCGATCGGCAGGCAGTTCCCCGCCAGTTTTTACTCGCTTTTAACTTTTGGGACTTTTCTTATACTCAGCTATACGTAGTAGGGTAAGGTGGGGTCCTTTTGACTTTGGGGCACCGTTGACTTTGCCATTTTCGGTGTAAAAACGTTATAAAAACTTCACAGAATTTGAATTGAATGCAGCCTTATACAATAACACATGTGTATACTTAATTTGGCAGCTCTGCTTTAACAACTAGCGAAGTAACACATGATTCGATGATTTTCCTTTAGCTGATGTAATTTTTGTGTAGTGCCACGTAAGCTTTTTCACAAGTAAAACTAAATTTTTTTTTTAAATGAGTGCTTATTTTGGATAAAGTCATTTGGGGTACATTTGACTTTCCAGTTTGGGGAGCCTTTGACGAATGTCAAATAAAATAATAAGATCAATTAAACGTTTATGTGCCTCTAAGAAAGCTAAACCTGCCAAAACAAACCCATCTAGAACATCTCGATCCATTGTGTAATTCACAAGCTCTTTTAAAATAGTATAACGTTATAAAGTGGTATAGGTTTACAACAATTGTATCAGCAGGGTTAGTTTTTCCCATAAAAATTATAATAACATCAATACAACAACGCAGCCTATGTTTATTGAGTTTCCTATTCGATTTTGTTTTTATTTTTTTGACTTTTTTTCAAGTTTTTAATGATTTATATTTTTATAATATTACCTTTTTCACTTTTGCTAGGTATTTTTCATATTAAAATTTTAGTAAGCAACAATACAACCTACATACCACAGGTGTTGCCTTCTAATACACATTTAATTTACAACGTACAACATTAAAAGAGCTAGTGAATTTACCATATATTTTCGCTTATTATTATAATATTGTCATACTGTTTAAATAAAAACTTTAATTTTGTTTTATGACATAATTCCTCGTTTTTTAAAGTTAAAAATTAATAAAATTTAGTTTACATTGTGATGGCCAA
Source organism: Urophora cardui (assembly GCA_960531455.1). Classification (NCBI taxonomy): domain Eukaryota; kingdom Metazoa; phylum Arthropoda; class Insecta; order Diptera; family Tephritidae; genus Urophora; species Urophora cardui. The sequence goes on from OY482672.1 coordinate 113,533,779, forward strand.
ATGTGCCCCTATTCAAGTCACAGGTACCCCTACCGCGGGGCACATTTGACAAAATGGCTTTTTTTTTAAAAGTATCTGAAAAAGGTATTTACGTGTTTCCTTATAACTCATTAGCTACTCAAATATTGAGATGAATAATGAATAGTTACTGTCAATTGTTAAAACCTTAGTTTTCCCCAAAAATGTCTGAGATATGAGACTTCAAAAAAAAGGTGTCACAGGCACCCCAGCTTACCCTACTCACACATTATTATAGTTTTGATCACATAACGGCTGGTTGTACTTGGCAGCATAAAATAATCAGAATAGATATGGACTTGCATTGCTTAGAATGAAAAAAGAAATCGTTGGAGCCTTGTTCGTTCGTTCTTCCATCCGCACGCACTCTAGCTTGTGTAAAATAGAAATTTTTTGCATGTTTAAGATAAAGGGCCTATTTCAGAACTTTTTCGCAATTAGAGCGTATTGTGTGGCGTAATTAACTCATCAAATAAAATTATCATCAAAGCGATCTGGCAATAACGAATTCAGAAAATTGAGTTATCAAAAAAAAAAATATTTAATATGTCAGGAAAAATTATAAGTACTTAAAAGCATTTATAACTAACGATGGGTAGAACATAATCTACTTGGAAAAGCCGAAAAATATTTGTTTACTGTCTTTGAAATTTAACACTTGCTAAACTGGATCGGAAAGCAGTGATTTCCATGGGCAGCAAACTAACCAAGAAGTAAATTGTTAAAACATGCAAGTAATATGTAAATACATATTAGAAATGTTGGTAGGTAAATTGATGCTAAAGATTTTTATCAGCTACCCTAAGCATTGAATTATAATAATATAATATAATACAATGGCGCTATTATAACTCTGACGAGTTTTATGGCCGAGCTTCTCTCCCAATTCGAGGTGTGCTCCTTTTTGTTTTTCCTACTAATTGGGTGGACCTACAGTTTTATGCCGGCTCCGAACGGCGAATGCATTTTTTGTGAGAAGCTTTTTCATGGCAGAAATACTCTCGGAGGGTATGCCGTCCACTACCGAGAGGCGACCGCTGCTCTTAAAAAACCCAATAATTGGATTTTTACTAATTAGAAAAACTGTTTTGGTGTTTGGCTCGGACCGTGGTTTTAACCCGAGACCTCTGGCATAGCAGGCGAGCACTCTACCCACTGCACCACAGCGGCCACATTGAATTGCTGCGTGCAAACTTCATTAGACAAAATATTTATTTTCAGATTATTATCACATTCATTTGTGCTCTGATTGAAATAAAAAACGGGTGGTGTTTTGTGGATCTGTATTAATGCGATTGAGTAAGAAAAGATCTTCAGTGCGAACCACACGAACAGGAGATCACAATCAAGACTGGATAAGAAATGAAAATGTGTGTTGCGATCTGAAATGTGTGTTGCGAAGGAAACAATGTATAGGTACTCGTCATTTCTTAGATGCCTTCGCTAGTTCGCATATTGGTAGCGGGCGAAGATGCATCTCTTTGTCTCGATACTTATGATGACAAATATGACAGCACATATGTACATACATACATACATATGTACGAGCAATGAGTTTACGATTCCTTAAAGGAAAACATAAATATAATTTAATATTCTAATTTTCTGGAAATCAGTTCTTCCAGACACTGATATATTCCATAAGAGAATAAACTGCAGGCGCTTCCAGCGAGGTCGCTAAACTGTCGGCTTATCACGAAAGATGGAGAAAACTTATCTGATGATGATGAAGATACAAAAAATTTCTAAAGAGATGACTGAACGCATTGAGTTACATATAAGTAGTCCACTTTCAAAACTGGCTATCTGAATTTTCTTATTAAGCTACAAATTGGTAAAAAAACACTACGTCCTCAAGATCTATTTTATGTTATTATTACCTGAAAGCTTAGCCCATAAGGAATTTAAGGATATAAAAAAATAAAACCGCAATATGATAGATTTTCGCAAATTCAGTGTTAAATATTTCACATAGCTGGTTTTCATAATTGAAACGCATAGCAATACGTTTCTTCTTACAAAACCTCCCTCCTCCTCTCTTAGCGCTGAAAAACGCTCGGAACAGGCGCAAAAGGGACATCCAATATGTTGGTTAGATTAGGTAGAGAGCAAGTTTGCTTCCCTTCACATTTGCAATTGGCGCCAGTCATCACCAAACAGAATTGAGTGGCGCGCTTTATTGGTCAAAATCGTCTAGATGGTTACGCGCCAATTAAGAAGAAGACAAATTTATAATAGGTACTTCTTCAAAACAAAGAGTCATCAGTGGGTTAAAACACGGACATTAATGGGTTAATACACTTAAAATACACTCTTAACGTATAGATCAGGGCTGCTCACCTCATAGGCACTCAAAGCACAATTGTTTTTGTTTTGTTCCGAATCATAGGCACATATACATATTTGCACTTGAAATATGAAAATAAAATTTTCTGTGCACTCCCATAAGCACTCAGATATCAAAAAAAATTTATATGTATGTGCCTATGATTCATATTGAATGTGCAGAGCAAAAGCACTTTGTATAGGAGCTCGAGCACTGCCGTAAGAAATCGAAATTTACAATAACAAATGTGTAATGAAAAAAAAATTCAAAAAATGAAAGCACTGTAAAAAATTTGTATTCAAAAAATTTTCATATAAAAAATTAAAAAAATTTGTATGTATGTGATACTACCAGAGCTGGAAAAAACCAAGTACCAGTACAATTACCATTACCAGTACTCAGTAATTGAAAAGCCCAATTACCAAGTATAAGTATATTATACTGGTACTTGATACTCAGTACGTACATTTTTCAATTCTTTTGCAATTCTTTTCCAATTACTTTCAATTCTTTTTCAGTTGATTTTCAATTACTTTCAATTCTTTTTCAGTTGTTTTTTTCAATTCTTTAATTTTTTTTATTCATTGTAAATATAAGATAACAGTTTAATAACAAGAAAATATTAAAACGAGTGCATACAATTTTTCGCTCAACTGAAGCTGATGAAGCTAGTGGTGTGTTTGTTCGTATTTCCACGTCCAAGATTATGGGATATTTTTTTAAACTTGGTAATTACATCTCAGGATCTCGTATATATTCTCTTCCAATTCGATGTGTGCTCCTTAACATTTTTCCTACAAATTGCGTGGACCTACAGTTTTTATACCGGCTCCGAACAGCGAATGCATTTTTTCATAGCAGAAATACACTCGGAGGGTATGCCGCCCACTGCCGAGAGGTGACCGCTATTTACAAAAACCCAATAATTGGGAATATAATTAATTAGAAACATTTTTTTTTGTGTTTCTCCGGACTGGGGTTACAACCCCAACGTAGTAATGTAGGCGAGCACTCTACCCACTGCACCACAGCGGCCCATAACATGTACATACAACATAACATGTACAAACATACATATGTACGATGGGAGAAAATTTTAAAATTAAAAAAAAAAGTACCATATTAAAAAAACCCACCTTAATGTACGTATGTATGTATATATTTAATAAAGCGTTCTTATAATGGGAATTTTCCTGCTTTAAGTGGCTGTAATATTTAGTATCCGATGTGTCTTATGTAGAGGGTAGAAGAAAATACAATAGTTAAAATAAATTCATTGATTAAACTCCATGTAATTGAAAAGAATTGGTGGTAATTGGTGGTAATTGAAAGTAATTGGTGAAAGAATTGAAAAAGTTGTACTTAATTACCAATTACCAGTATAAAGTAATTGTACTTGATACTTGAATTTTTTAATTATCAAGTAATGGTACTTGGACCAAGTACAAGTACCAAGTATATTCAGTACTTCACAGCTCTGGATACTACCATTTGAAACTAAATTCTAAAATAATATTTTATTGGAATTGATAAAAAAATTTAAATGAGCAAAAAAATTTTTCAGTGCATATACAAAATTTGTAGCTGTATTGAGTTTTGTACTTTCAATACGAGAGCGTTGAGCAGCCCTGGTATAGATCAAGCCATTCTGGTAGAAATAAAATGGTTTTAGAATTTTGAGCGCCCCTTATATAAGGCGGCACCAATGTGTGCCAAGGCGTATGAGTGACCTGTTTTAGATAGAGGCTTTTGAATGTGTATAAATGAAGCATAGAGAAATTTGAATGAGTATTTTTATTATTTCAGAATACGGAAGGATTCAGCGGTAAATTTTTAATGGACATTTTACACCTTTAAATATTGGTACACAATCCATCAAAAACTCAATATCGAAGAAAATTCACATATACACTTTTCAAAGTGGAGTACGTTGTTTCATCTAATTGACTTTTTGAGGACTATTATTCGATTTGTTGTCTGATGAGATTAGAGTGGATGAAAGAGACTAAATTGAATTTAAATTTAATTTAAAAGATCTTTGAACACTTTTTTGTGTTAGATGAGTCCGAGATGTTTTATTCTATATTCTCGATTGTTCAAAAATCTCGAATGCTCTCCATGATTTTGAGTCTTATTCGACACCATTCGCGAATAGCCCACAAAATCAATTGTTAACCCATCTCGGACTCGCCAACGATTCCTCTTGCTTTCAAAACAACCCCACCTAAATAATTGTGAATAAATCACATTGACGAAGGCAATTCTCTCGATTGTTCAAACTTCTTGGACTCGCCAACCATTACCCCTTTTAGAGTGGATTTTTCTACAATAAGCAAACCTAACAATCAAGCCGAACGCGTAGGAGAAAATAAGGCCACAAGGGTTCTGCTCTTTTATTACCGGCCAAAAGGCTTTTATAAAGTGATTAAAAGAATTTACGTATAGATAGTCTTTAAACAATTACTAAGCAAACATAACATTTTACAATTAATAAATAATAAAGATTAGAATAAACACGAATACATATATTTGAACTGTTTTCCGAAATTGCAATGCGAAAGAATTAAGTAAGAATTTCACTAATTTTTTGTCTGCTTTCCTTTTTTTCTTTTTTTGAGGCAATTAATATTACTAAATCAAAGCACGTTCGCAAAGTAAAATTGTCATCCAAGATTTAAAGTTTAAATTTTGCCCACGCTTTATTTTCGTATTCTCGGCATATGTACATACATAGTTACATACATAAGTACATATGTTAGTTCTATTTTTCGCTTAGCTGCCCACCAAAAAATCTACGCTTTATTTAAGAATTATTCCAGTAGATTTAAAGGCTTACGAAATAAGGCCTGAAAATTCTAAGCGAACAAAACAAAATGAAGCTGATTTTCCTATGTTGATATAAGGCCGTAAGCACTACTCTCTCTCTCTCCCTCTGAGAAGAAATCTTATTCCAAGGGCTTATCCCCCATGGAAATAACCTTAGTTATATTCTGATAATCAGGTCTTTTGTGGTGTACGAATACCTTATATAAGGAATAGTAGTGCCGTAAGCACTACTCTCTCCCTCTGAGAAGAAATCTTATTCCAAGGGCTTATCCCCCATGGAAATAACCTTAGTTATATTCTGATAATCAGGCCTTATGTGGTGTACATATACCTTATATAAGGAACTAGCAAATACCCGTCCCGCTTCGCAGCGACGAAAAATGTTTTTATGTTATAATGAGGGTTTCCATCTACATTTCCCTTTCTCTTTCTCTTTCTTTTTCCTTTACCTTTACCTTTACCTTTACCTTTACCTTTACCTTTACCTTTACCTTTACCTTTACCTTTACCTTTACCTTTACCTTTACCTTTACCTTTACCTTTACCTTTACCTTTACCTTTACCTTTACCTTTACCTTTACCTTTACCTTTACCTTTACCTTTACCTTTACCTTTACCTTTACCTTTACCTTTACCTTTACCTTTACCTTTATCTTTACCTTTACCTTTACCTTTACCTTTACCTTTACCTTTACCTTTACCTTTACCTTTACCTTTACCTTTACCTTTACCTTTACCTTTACCTTTACCTTTACCTTTACCTTTACCTTTACCTTTACCTTTACCTTTACCTTTACCTTTACCTTTACCTTTACCTTTACCTTTACCTTTACCTTTACCTTTACCTTTACCTTTACCTTTACCTTTACCTTTACCTTTACCTTTACCTTTACCTTTACCTTCACCTTTACCTTTACCTTCACCTTCACCTTCACCTTCACCTTCACCTTTACCTTTACCTTTACCTTTACCTTTACCTTTACCTTTACCTTTACCTTTACCTTTACCTTTACCTTTACCTTTACCTTTACCTTTACCTTTACCTTTACCTTTACCTTTACCTTTACCTTTACCTTTACCTTTACCTTTACCTTTACCTTTACCTTTACCTTTACCTTTACCTTTACCTTTACCTTTACCTTTACCTTTACCTTTACCTTTACCTTTACCTTTACCTTTACCCTTACCTTTACCTTTACCTTTACCTTTACCTTTACCTTTACCTTTACCTTTACCTTTACCTTTACCTTTACCTTTACCTTTACCTTTACCTTTACCTTTACCTTTACCTTTACCTTTACCTTTACCTTTACCTTTACCTTTACCTTTACCTTTACCTTTACCTTTACCTTTACCTTTACCTTTACCTTTACCTTTACCTTTACCTTTACCTTTACCTTTACCTTTACCTTTACCTTTACCTTTACCTTTACCTTTACCTTTACCTTTACCTTTACCTTTACCTTTACCTTTACCTTTACCTTTACCTTTACCTTTACCTTTACCTTTACCTTTACCTTTACCTTTACCTTTACCTTTACCTTTACCTTTACCTTTACTTTTACCTTTACCTTTACCTTTACCTTTACCTTTACCTTTACCTTTACCTTTACCTTTACCTTCACCTTTACCTTCACCTTCACCTTCACCTTTACCTTTACCTTTACCTTTACCTTTACCTTTACCTTTACCTTTACCTTTACCTTTACCTTTACCTTTACCTTTACCTTTACCTTTACCTTTACCTTTACCTTTACCTTTACCTTTACCTTTTCCTTTACCTTTACCTTTACCTTTACCTTTACCTTTACCTTTACCTTTACCTTTACCTTTACCTTTACCTTTACCTTTACCTTTACCTTTACCTTTACCTTTACCTTTACCTTTACCTTTACCGGGACCATCCATCACCTTCCGGGCCCACTACTTGAACCATCTCTGAGAAACCGACTTAAAAAATAACAATGAAAATATCTGTATGTTGAAGCCCTGCTCGACACCTTTCATTTGCTAAAAAATTTCGCTCGGAAATATTCAGGGGTCATCCGGGTCCACGTTTTGACCCATAACTCGGGACCCGGCCTAGGCATCACAATGACAATAACTCTATGTTGAAGGCCTGCTCAGCACCTTTCATTTGATACCAATATTGCTCGGAAATATTCAGGGGTCATCCGGGTCCACGTTTTGACCCATATCTCGGGACCCGGCCTAGGCATCGCAATGAAAATAACTCTATGTTGAAGGCCTGCTCAGCACCTTTCATTTGATACCAATATTGCTCAAAGACTTGCTGGGTCACTCTGGGTCCACATTTGGGCCTATATTCCGGGAAGTTCCCACTTTTCGGAAAGTCTGTATACCCTATCACCAGCGCATATACCATATGAATCTACTGTGAAAATTTCATAAAGATCGGTTGATTACTTTGGGAGTCCATAAATAACACACACACACACACACACACACACACACACACACACACACACACACACACACACATTCATTTTTATATAATAGATTGTAGTGCCGTAAGCACTACTCTCTCCCTCTGAGAAGAAATCTTATTTCAAGGGCTTATCCCCCATGGAAATAACTTTAGTTATATTCTGATAACCATGCCTTATGTGGTGTACATATACCTTATATAAGGAATAGTAAAAATTTATTTTTGTTTAGCTGCATAATTCACATTTTTTGCGCAGCTTAAGCGTTGCGGCTGTTTAATAAAAAAAAATATTTTCTGCTAAGGTTGAAACTTTATTATTCATAGACTTATATCCCTGCAAAAAATGCGACTAATCCGGGATACATCCGCGATCACTCGCAAAGGAGCATGCGACTACTCTCTTTTTGTATCTCTTTATATGGAATGAAGTGTTCCTTTTTGTTTGAGCATGTCCTATGGAGAGACTAACTGTACCCTTTTATACCTGAACGAGTACGAAAGTAGAGAACTCCACTTTGATGCCAATGGGATACCAAATGGAAGTTGTACCCTTTTATAGTGTATGCACATACATACTTAATTGCAAAAAAAATGCAATTACAAAAGCATATTTCAAAATTCGTTTATAACCTTTTGAGTAAAATTGTCAACAACTACTCTACATTTTTACCGTTCCGGGTACAATTGGGAGTAATTGTAGCCAAGTGTCTCTTTCGAGACTAATCGCACAATTTTTTTGCAGGGATATGTACATGCATATAAATATATATATATATATATATATATATATATATATATATATATATATGTATATCGGAATGCGATCTTTCCTTCGACAATACGCAATTTTTACGCTCGCCACACAATGTACTCTCTTTGTCCACGTTTGCTCATACAAATCAATTCTCAATTGGTGCAGGGAGAATGAGTGCATTACAGCAAGCAGCGCTGCCAGCGTATTCCGTTTTATAGCTTAGGCTTCAGCTATCAGCCTAACCTCTTGCTGGGTGATTCAGCAGAGGTGCAGCCGCATAAACATTTTTCTTAATTCGCAACTTGAGATGCATTTGAGAACTAACTTTATTTCAAACCTCAAGCGTTTGTCTTCAAATGCATCTCAAATAACCATTGATAGCATTCTCAAACGAAAAGGCACATTTTTTAAACGTTGGAAAATTGTTTGAGAAAATCTTAATTATGAAATTGAGATGTAAGTTTTTTTAAACGTTTGAGATTTTCTCGCCTGATGTTTACTGGGAGGCACTTGCCTATGAGTTATGTATGTGTTAGCGCCGCGCCGTACAAAACGTGCAACATGACAATGCGAATAGACATACATACACACATACATATGTTTATATTCTGACATACAGTGGTTCGCAGATGACACAGTGCTGTTTTGCACAATATTTTGAACATTACCTACTCGCAATTACATTTTTTCCAGAGAGAATAGCTGAAAGGTTGCAGCCACTCTATACATGTAAATATGAACCGATCTGGTACTCAGACGCAACTAGAAGAACTATGAATGTAAGTGATCTGGACTGGCTGCTTTGATTAGGCAAGCTGCCGCCTTGCTGTCGTCCCTTACATTTTTATTCCCGGCAGATGAGCTCAGTGGATTGGTTCCTAATCTTAAATAGAGGAATGTGATTAATTGTTGCATGTGCAACCCCCAGACCAGTTTTTAATTCAACGTAACTAATGTATGTGCATATTACATAGTTTTAGCTTATAAACTTTTGGTCAGCATATGTATGTATACCTACTGTTGTAGTTGACTTTATCAGCAAATGGATCAGCAACGCCTTTGGCCACGCAGGTTGAGTTTCAGCGTTTCGTGATTTACATATGGGCATTTCCTGGCGTTGCGGACGTTACGTTCGCACGATTTTTTGAATTTGTGAGCCAGAAATATCGCGAAATATTGTATCGTTTTATTATATAGGGAAAGATTTGGGCCACAGCTGATGATAAAAATATGTTGGCTACACAATATGTTGGGTCCTTATATTTTTGCCGTATATGCCAATATAAGTGCATAAAAATAATAACAGGCTTCAAAAAATGTCTATTGTGAAATTTCCACTTTGGTTGCACAAAAGTGCATTAAGTGATACAGATACGTCGAAATCGTATAAGAGAAAATTATTTATTTATTCATTCTGAATAAGAATATGTACATATGTTACTTTTCACGCAGAATAACTATTTTCGAGTTTTAAGAAAATAAATGTGCAAAACCTTAACAATCATTTGTATGGGAGCTGTATGTTAAAACGATCGGATCTCGACAATTTTTAGAAATACAAGTTAAGGATACGTATGCCTAACTAAAACTGCTGTTAACTCATTTATGTCCAAAAGTTGACTTATGTCACTTTCAAAAAAAAAAAAACGATTCATGTAAATATGTATTTTTATGAACATAAACTGGCATTCTAACTGTGCCGAAATACGAATCTTGAAAGTAGGAGGCGCGACAGATGCGCCAAAATATATAGGAATATGATCAGGATCATGAGCTGAGCCGAATAACACATGTCCCTCTGTGCGTCTGTTTGAACGCCAACTAGTCCCTCAGTTTTTGAGATATCTGCTTCAAATTCAGCGTATTTTTAACAGAAGCTGCTCGTTTGTCGGAAAAGGCTGAGTGGGACCACTATAACATATGTATGGATTATTTTTGGAAAAAATGTCTGGAAAATTTTTTATTTTTTTTTGACGCCGATAGATGTCGCGAAATTTTATTATTTTCATATCTTCGGTATTTATGGTCCTATCTCTAAGTTTGATACACCAATGTCTTTGGTTTGAGAGAAGGGTTTCTACTTTGTAATTGTGTTAACCCTATGTGCGCCATTTCACTTCCACCCAGTACTCATTTTATGCCACCTTAATGTAACTTTTTTGCCGGCATGTTAAACGCCGTCAGGAAGCATTAACCTTTTGCAAAAGAAGTGTTTCGATCGATTCAGTGGAACCGGAAATAAAACACATTTAACATTCCGAGGAATATACGTTTTTTGCTTCCTGTGGTCTTCTAGATTCATTTCGCTAGGGTCCGATGCAATTAGCGATAGCTTGGAACTGCATTGTTTAATTGACCAGGGCACCTCCTATTTTGAAAAGTTGTCACATACGCTTTTTTTAAATAATTTTTTACACAAAAATAACCTGAAATCAAAAATAATTATACGCAAGTAGATGTATAACTCGCACGGTTTATGCAATAGGGATTTAACTGAAAAAATTTTTTTTTGGGAAAACGCAAATAAAGTTTTATAATTTCAAATAGTTTCCTTCTACGGCTAACTACAAAATCATTTTTATTTCCGCCATTTTTATCTTTTTGAGTATTTTATAAGACTAGACTCAAAGGCACTACCCAGTTATTGAAATATATGGCAAAATCCCAGAAATCGAAAATTTCGAGTTAATTCCCTATTGCATAAAACGGGCGAACTGATTTTACAGAGCATTACTACTACTGAGAGCATATAGCTGTGTTTGATAACTTCTAACCAAAGAAAGATATCCGAAAACTGGAAATGCAGAAATGTGTCTAGCGGATAGTGCTAAATAAATATGTAATAAAAAAAAATCGAAAAAAAAACATATACCTGAATTTGTTGGCGCAGCGACGAATATGCTCAAACAAAAAGGAACACTTCGTTCCTCATGCTCCTTTGCGAGTGATCCCGGATGTATCCCGGATTAGTCGCATTTTTGGCAGGGATATGACATATGCATACATACATGTGTACGTATGTGTATGTATCCATACATATGCATTGGCGCTAAACTTTATAGTGCTGAATTAATTACACACGTACAATGTACCTACTACATATCAAACTAGGGCTGTTGATAAACTAAAATAGGTTCAAATACTGGTTAGATTAGTTTACAAAACAAAAGCTTTTGTGCTGAGCAACACGTGTATTAGGATGGTCCAAAATTAGAAAATAAAGTTTAAACTGCGTGAAATGAAATCGGGCAGTTTGAAAACGAACTGCTAACCGAATTATAGGTTAAAAACATGAAATTTTACAAATATGACACTCGCAGAACTCTGGCAATACAGGGAATACTTGATTCCGCGAACTTTAGCAGTGACCTCGTAATATATGTACATACATATATTTACGTTCAATAGTTTAAACTTCAAACTGCGTAGTTATAGAAAACTGCATTGTTCTACAAAAATATTAGGCAAACGAAAACATGCTAAAAATGGTAACGTGGCGATGGATCTATATGAGAAAGGGAACTACTTTTAGGGTGTGAAGAGAGGTAAATAGCCGTAAAGCACTTATTTAGCAACAAAAATCAAATGAAGCAAAAAATTATCGCTTTGTTGGCATTGCATTTGCTAGCAATGAAATTGATGTTGCTGGTGTAGCAGCAGCAGTTGCAGCAGCTGTGTTGGTACCTAACAAAACTGCTCATGCGTTGTTGTTTGTACTCGTTGTAATATTGGCGCGCTTACATGCAATTGCTATCAATTGTTATTTTCCGTTAAACTCGCACAGTTGTCATCACGCCAAGCCACATCAAACCACAACCAAACCACATCATAGCACATATTGTATGTAGATATGTGTTTATGTAGCTGGTGTTTTGTTTCTTTTGTTTTTGCTGGCCATTTAAACCCAATTACAGATGTTACCGCAATTTGTGCAACATTAAGCAAACATTTGCGTAGCGAAAACAGAGTAAAGCGTCGATTCAACGATTTATCGCAATTTCACTTACAGTCTGCTAATTTGGGCCATTTTAGGAATTCTAGGTTGGAATCCGTTTTGATTCAATTAGTTTAGCTGTGGGAATTTTATTCAGAACTTGCACAATTTGCTATTTTTTCCGGAGGGCAAAGCTTAAATGGAAAGCTCTAACACTTGCTTCCCACTGAATGTAGCCCATAAATAATCCTTCCATGGATACACTTTGCCTCCATTATAATTTTCAGGTTTCCTCTTGTCTCAAGCTTTAAGTTCCAACAGCGGCAGAAGCCATTTTCAGAAAAAACCTAATTTAATAATGCTATCTACAAAGGACTCTTAACTCGACAATACCATTTCAATTTTTCAATAACTTGAACCGATGAACAATGTACATATGTAACAAAGGGAACTTTTTAACTAATTTCAAATAAACATTTGTGGGCAACGATGAATAAAACTGATACATATATAGTATTTAATATCAGCAATATGTACATATGTATGTGCAAATATTTGCTTTATTCAGCTTTTGGAATTTTCGAAACATACTCGTAGCAAAAATTAAAAAAAGAAGCTTGAGTAACAACAAAAAAAAAACAGTACGCTGGCAGTTCTTCTGTTTCGTAGCAACAATGAAAAGTTTAGAAAAACTGTTACACATTGTTGTTGCTGCCAACATGCTAAGCTATGTACGTTTAATAAAGTTGCATATGCTGTTCATAACCCTTTTTCCCACATTGGCAACGGGGAATTTAATTAAAGCGAGCGAAAGTGTTGTATGCAATATTCATAACGCTCTAAAAACTTTCGCTTCTATTTTTCCAAAAAGAAAAAAATCCCAGCAAAACAGTGTAAAAAAACAGCAATAAAAAAATGTTCTTTCAATATTTAAGATAAATTAAAATGTTCATACACATCGCCGCGCCCTACGAAGAGGAGCACGGTTCAAATTGCCGTGATAGACCATCACTCTTGGCGTGAAGACTAACAGGTTTCAGGTTCCCGAGTGGATGAGGAGCACATTTTTGGATCAAACATTTTGATCACTCTTTACTGCGATAATAGGTTTTGAGCTGAAAAAAATTTACTGCGAACTCAGCACATTGGAATTGAACTAAGATAAATAGACACGGTTGAATTTCTAGCTATCATTTGAAATGATGGATTTTGTTTATTATGTCTTATGTCGTGGCCGCTGTAGTGCAGTGGGTAGAGTGCTCGCCTGCTATGCCAGAGGTCTCGGGTTCAAACCACGGTCCGAGCAAAACACCAAAACAATTTTTCTAATTAGTAAATGTCCAATTATTGAATTTTTTAAGAGCAGCCGTCACCTCTCGGCAGTGGGCGGCATACCCTCCGAGTGTTTTTCTGCCATGAAAAAGCTTCTCACAAAAAATTCATTCGCCGTTCGGAGCCGGCATAAAACTGTGGGTCCACCCAATTAGTAGGAAAAACAAAAAAGGAGCACACCTCGAATTGGAAGAGAAGCTCGGCCATAAAACTCGTTGTAATAGCGCTATTGTATTATATTATATTATTACTAGCAAATACCCGTCACACTTCGCTGCGACAAATCACACTATGCCACTCCCTTCCCTATCGTTATCCCCACCAGTCAGCATTTCCCGTTCCCCCTATCTCTTCCTTCTCTTATACTACTCTCTCTCTCTCTCTCCCCGTCTCACGTTCCTTATCAACAACTTTCCATGGCCATCCGGTGCTCATATCGGTGTACATCATGATTACTAATATATTTTGGATAATCAACTGGAAAATTGGAATGGAATGAACTCTCTATTGAAGCTCTGATTGATACCTTTAATTTGATACCAACAATGCCCAAAAATATTTCGGGGGCTATTTAGGCCCATTGGTTGGCCTCAATCCCGAGAACCGATTGAGGTATCCGTATAGTGTAAAATATATATGGCTACCCTGATCAGCACCTTTAATTTGATACCAATATTACGAAAAAATATTTGGGGTCATCCGGGTCCACGTTTTGGTCTCTATCTAGAGAACCGACTGGAAAATTGGAATGGAATGAACTCCCTATTGAAGCTCTGATTGATACCTTTAATTTGATACCAATTTGATACCAATATTGCGAAAAAATATTTGGGCCATCCGGGTCCACGTTTTGGTCTCTATTTGGAGCACCAACTGGAAAATTGGAATGGAATGAACTCTCTATTGAAGCTCTGATTGATACCTTTAATTTAATACCAATAATAGTCAAAAATATTTCGGGGGCTATTTAGGTCCATGTTTCGGCCTCAATCCCGGGAACCGATTGAGATATCCGTAGTGTAAAATATATATGGATACCCTGATCAGCACCTTTAATTTGATACCAATATTACGAAAAAATATTTGAGGTCATCCGGGTCCACGTTTTGGTCTCTATCTAAAGAACCGACTGGAAAATTGGAATGGAATGAACTCCCTATTGAAGCTCTGATTGATACCTTTAATTTGATACCAATATTGCGAAAAAATATTTGGGGCCATCCGGGTCCACGTTTTGGTCTCTATTTGGAGCACCAACTGGAAAATTGGAATGGAATGAACTCTCTATTGAAGCTCTGATTGATACCTTTAATTTGATACCAATAATGGCCAAAAATATTTCGGGGGCTATTTCGGTCCATGTTTCGGCCTCAATCCCGGGAACCGATTGAGATATCCGTATAGTGTAAAATATATATGGATACCCTGATCAGCACCTTTAATTTGATACCAATAATGGCCAAAAATATTTCGGGGGCTATTTAGGTCCATGTTTCGGCCTCAATCCCGGGAACCGATTGAGATATCCGTATAGTGTAAAATATATATGGATACCCTGATCAGCACCTTTAATTTGATACCAATAATGGCCAAAAATATTTCGGGGGCTATTTAGGTCCATGTTTCGGCCTCAATCCCGGGAACCGATTGAGATATCCGTATAGTGTAAAATATATATGGATACCCTGATCAGCACCTTTGATTTGATACCAATATTATGAAAAAATATTTGGGGTCATCCGGGTCCACGTTTTGGTCTCTATTTGGAGCACCAACTGGAAAATTGGAATGGAATGAACTCTCTATTGAAGCTTTGATTGATACCTTTAATTTGATACCAATAATGGTCAAAAATATTTCGGGGGCTATTTAGGTCCATGTTTCGGCCTCAATCCCGGGAACCGATTGAGATATCCGTATAGTGTAAAATATATATGGCTACCCTGATCAGCACCTTTAATTTGATACCAATATTGCGAAAAAATATTTGGGGTCATCCGGGTCCACGTTTTGGTCTCTATCAAGAGAACCGACTGGAAAATTGGAATGGAATGAACTCCCTATTGAAGTTCTGATTGATACCTTTAATTTGATACCAATATTGCGAAAAAATATTTGGGGCCATCCGGGTTCACGTTTTGGTCTCTATTTGGAGCACCAACTGGTAAATTGGAATGGAATGAACTCTCTATTGAATCTCTGATTGATACCTTTAATTTGATACCAATAATGGCCAAAAATATTTCGGGGGCTATTTAGGTCCATGTTTCGGCCTCAATCCCGGGAACCTATTGAGAAATCCGTATAGTGTAAAATATATATGGATACCCTGATCAGCACCTTTAATTTGATACCAATATTATGAAAAAATATTTGGGGTCATCCGGGTCCACGTTTTGGTCTCTATCTGGAGAACCGACTGGAAAATTGGAATGAAATTAATTCTCTATTGAAGCTCTGATTAACATCTTTAATTTGATACCAATAATGCAGAAAAATATTTCGGAGGAATCTGGGTCCATATTTTGGCCTATATCTCGGGAAGGGGTTGAGATACCAGAATTAAATGTGGTCATAATTTCAATCTAATACCAGGTGATCATTGTGTCAAAATTTGAATATGATAGGCCCGGTAGTTTCGCCGTTCATAGGGAACAAACATACAAACAAACAAACAAACAAACAAACAAACAAACTTTCATCCTTATATATATATATATATATATATATATATATATATAGATAGATTATATTATAATAAAACGCGTATAAGGGAGCTTGAGTTATTTTGATAAGAATTTTAAATGAGAAACAATTCTATGCGCAATAAACTTCTAATAACATTATCCTTTATTAACTGATGCAGCACAGAAGAAAGAAAGCTCTAACATCTTCATTATCATACCAGAGATAATTGATAATTCAAAGTCTTTATTAGTGTAGGTTACAACTTAAGTACAACTTTACCAGAGAGAATTGAGTGCTTAAATCAAAGGTGCTCAACGCTCTCGTATTGAATGGGGAAACTCCAATACATCTACAAAAAATTATTAGTGCACTCAGAAAAAAATTGCGTTAGATTTAAAAAAAGTTACTCGCAATAATATTACAGCAAAAAAAGCTCTAATTCCTATTATCTATTATATAAAAATAAGTCGCATTTTCCTCCCTGATGATTTAACTCCAGAACGGCTGGACTGAATTAAATGAAATTTTGCACGTAGTTTTCGATTGAGCCCGACATGGTTTATGGCCAAAAAAAGTATAAGAATCCGTGAAGGTTTTGGAGATATTCCACAAAATGTGGACCAGGGTAACCCTATAACGGGTTCGTACGATATGGGTATCCAATGAAAGGTGTTGACGAGTGCTTGAACAAGGTGTAGTTATAGGTCCCATTTAATACCCCGTATTCGAGGTATTTCCTGAAATATGAACCAGGTGTGGCCCCAAACGGGTTTTCTACAAAATGGGTATCAAATAAAAGGTGTTGGTGAGTATCTAAAACAGAGGTGATTTTCAAGACCCTATGCGACCCGTTTTCCTAGATATCGACCAAAATGTGGACCAGGGGTGACCCTAGAAAGTCTGGAGGTATAGAATAGGCATAGGGATAAGGCTAGGGATAGGGATAGGTTTATGGATAGGGATAGGCATAGGGATAGGGATAGGGGTAGGGATAGGGATAGGGGTAGGGATAGGGATAGGGATAGGGATAGGGATAGGGATAGGGATAGGGATAGGGATAGGGATAGGGATAGGGATAGGGATAGGGATAGGGATAGGGATAGGGATAGGGATAGGGATAGGGATAGGGATAGGGATTAGGGATTACGGATAGGAATACGGCAACACGGTAATCTAGGACTTTTCCTTTAGGGTTTATATGAATAAATTTTAGGCAGAACAACGTCTGGCGGGTCAGCTAGTTCTTAATAAAATCTTCTTTTATTTTTCTTCAAATAATTTGAAATACACTTTTGCCACACATTTTTCAATATTAACCCTAACTAGATAAACCACGTCGAAATGACGTATTGATTATTATTTTTACTCTGACTTTCATTTATTTCCGAAGCAACTTCATACGCTCAGTTTTCTCAGTCGGTGGTTGTAGCTCATTGCTGGTGCTCGATTTTTTGCCATAAGTTTTTTTTTTATCTGAGTTATGATCACAACGTACGTCAAAACGACGTAGCTTTATCTTTAGTGTGATATTTTGGTTTTTCCATTGCATGAATTTTTCATCACTTTTGTGTTTCAATTTATTAGATTAATATGTTGTTTTTGTTTTTTTTTTATACTCAGCTGTACTAGTACACAGAGTATTATAGTTTTAATCACATAACGGTGGATTGTAACAGAATGAAATAATCGAGATAGATATAGACTTATATATATCAAAATGATCAGGGTGAAAAGAGAAATCGATTGAGCCATGTCCGTCCGTCCGTCCGTCCGTCCGTCCGTCCGTCCGTCCGTCCGTCTGTCCGTCCGTCCGTCCGTCCGTCCGTCTGTAAACACTCTAACTCGCGCAAAAATTGAGATATTTTGATGAAATTTGGAACGCAAGTTGGTATCGAGACTGGGACGGTTGGTATTGAAAATGGGCGAAATCGGACCATGACCACGCCCACTTTTCCTATATAGAAAAAATCGGAAATTTGGTATCTCAGCCACTAATATAGCTAGAGTTTTAAAATTTTACCCACGTATTGAGCTCGGGCCCTTATGAAGAAATTTGATGAAGTTTTGGAAAATGGGCGGTGCCACGCCCACTTATTAAGGGTCAAACATTGAAAGTTTTATATGTCATAACTCAGAAACCGTTGAAGATATATCGATGAAATTTGGTACGCGTAATTTGCTTACATAGACAAATGTTTTGACGAAAAATTATCAAAATCGGTTTACGGCCACGCCCACTTTTATATATGTGTATTATAAAGTGACCTAATAAAACCATTTTAAGCGATATCTCTGTCAAATATAAAGATCTATCATTGAAATTTTGTCGCATGAGTCCAACTATGGACATAAAACAAAAAACACAAAAATTTTGGAATATGGGCGGTGCCACGCCCACTTATTAAGGGGCAGACATTGAAAGTTTTATGAGTCATAACTCAGAAACCGTTGAAGATATATCGATGAAATTCGGTACGCGTAATATAATTACTTAGTCAAATGTTTTGGCGAAAAATTATCAAAATCGGTTGACGGCCACGCCCACTTTTATATATAGGAAATATAAGGGGGCCTAATAAAAACATTTTAAGCGATATCTCTGTCAAATATAAAGATCAATCACTGAGATTTTGTGGCAGGAGTCCAACTATGGACATAAAACAAAAACTACAAAAATTTTGGAAAATGGGCGGTGCCACGCCCACTTATTAAGGAGCGAATATTGAAAGTTTAATAAGCCATAACTCAGAAACCGTTAAAGATATATCGATGAAATCTGGTACGCGTGATATATTTACTTAGCCAAATGTGTGGACGAAAAATTACCAAAATCGGTTGACGACCGCGCCCACTTTTATATATGTGTATTATAAAGTGACCTAATAAAACCATTTTAAGCGATATCTATGTGAAATATAAAGATAATTCATTGAAATTTTGTGACATGAGTTTTACAATAGACCGGAAACAAAAAATAAAAAAGTTTGGAAAATGGGCGTGGCACCGCCTCTTTTTAGACAAAGGGATATATGAGATTTCTTAGCCTTTAACTCGACAAATAATTGAGATATTATGACGAAACTTGGTTTATACACTTTTATAACATGTGTTAATAGACACGCAAAAATGTATTGAAATCGGTTTATGACCACGCCTACTTTTTAACAAAGATATTTCTGGAACACCCTTTTGGAATTTGTAACGTGAAGTCTTTGTAACTAAAAGTCATAGAGGGATGAAATTTTGCACTAACAATAATATTTGTATGCTTATTTGGATGATTGATATAAATTTTGAAAATGGGCGTGGCTGCGCCCTGTTTATGCAGCACTCGTTTCATATAAAATACACCCTATATCGAACAAACGCAAACAAACAATGAAAGCATACAGCTGAGTATCTAATGTTCGATTGCACTCGAACTTAGGCTTCCTTACTTGTTTTAGTTTTAATTTGTTAACAAATCTACGGATGAAAACAAGACTTAAAATATCTTCTTTGCAAAGAACTTTGCGCAACACCATACAAGTTGCCCTACAAAATTCAGATGGAGTTAGTGATACCCAAGAAGACGACAAAAAATAACACCAGCAATGATCTCGAAGGCAGTAGAAATCAGGCTCTTCCCAGAAAATAAAATACGGTTGGTGCTGTCCTTCTAAAATAAGACGCATGTCAAAAAAATAATGTTTCAAGTGTAACACACCTCTGTGTGGACAACACCAAAACCAAGTTTGCAACACATGCATATAATCTTGCTTGATTTTATTTTTTTTTGTTTTAAAATATTATTTAAAGGGTTGTTTTGTTAAGTAAACAAAAAAACCTCTATGAATTTAGAATTAAGAATGAAATTTGCACCTTTTTGTGAAGGCTGTCTAGTTTTTGTAGCTTTTTGTCAAAAAAATTAATTTCTTTATTAATCTCATATTATCTTTAACTTTATGTTTAAATGTTCCACGTAGGACTGGAAATAAATGAAATAAATTATCTCAGTCAAAAAACAAATAAGTTTTATATTTTTCACCTGCTTAAACGCCATTAAATGAAGATACGTCATTATGACGTATGTTTATCTTTGCAGGGGTATAAAATAGCGTTATCTATCTAGGGTTAACTAGAAATTTTTTCGTTTGCATACAAATCGCACCCTAAATCAAAAAACTGCACAACTCAAAATTTTTTGAATCCATGAATAAAGGGTTTAGGGACTGCTAAATGTTAGTCTCCTCCCAGCAACAGTATTTTTCATTACCCAAGGTTTTACTTCAAAGCTTCGTTTGTAAAGAAAAAGGTTTTCTTGCATTTCTTCCATTTCTTTTTTATTTATTTGGGTTTTGAGTTATGTCGCTTTTGAATTCAAGAATTCAATTTTTTCAAAAAAATTTATTTTCAATTTGTTAGTGTAATTTTCAATTTCATATGAGAAGGGCGAAGCTGACGTAGCTTCGCACTTCCCATATGAAACTCAATCACATTCATTTGAAATTTTTTATACCTGAGGGCATATGGCAGGGGAAGAAAATTTTATTTTTATATTCAAAGGGCGAATTTGTATCTGTGCCTATGTCTTGGGGAAAAACAAAAACAAATGTGATTCAAGGGCATAGGCATGAGCATATATGGCTTAAATGTAGATGAAGCTACCTCCTTTACTGCATACTTAGTTCAGGTTTACATATCTCGATGATGGAAACGCTACCAAATGGGGCATAACGACAGTCCAACAATTCTAAATTTTCAATCCTCTAATTGGGAACTCCTCGGCAAACTTTTCTTTCCATTCACACGATTTTAAGCTCTTTTCCGAACTGTGAAGAGTTATCAGTCTTCTTTAAATCTCAAACGCGTCCATCCTCTACAAGGATGAAATGGGTACTGTTCTACTGCCAATACTAATTTTTAAGAATGTCTACCAGTTGACAAGTAATCGCATAAAACAGAAATGAGCAGAGAAGCACGTAAGCGCACGTAAGCTTTAAAATCCCACATTTCAAAACATTGTTAACCCACTTAGCTCGGCGAGTGCGCGTACTACGTACTTAGTATTGACCTTTACCGTTAACTAAGACGAGCATAACATACAATTCTTAAGGATATACGATTGGCAATTTACTGAAGCTGAACGAAAAACCAAAAAGAGCAAAAAAGTGCGTTACGGCGGAAAGTTATGCGAACATTAAGCTAAGCGTAGGAAAAAATAAAATAAAAATAAACAGGAAAAATACACACAACTAAGTATAAAAATTGCAGCAAAGAAAGTCTCAAGAGCGAAATAAAAATCGCAAAGTCTATAAAGAGCAGTAAGGAGAAGAGCAAGACGAAAAGGAGAAGAGGCCAAACACTACGCCGAAATAGAGTCTTAAATGTGGAAATTGCAATTCCAAGAGTTGCCAAGAAGCAAGAGTACAAAAAAAGCATAATAAGGATGGGAAAAGCGCGCTCGTCAACTAGGAATGAATAGGAAAAAGCTATAAAATCGGTGATTGTAAAAACAATGTTTTTCTTTTTGAATTCATATACTCTTTATGTACACCCGTGTGTTGATGTGCGCGAAAGTGGGAAAAGTTTCTGATCATTATCCATATGGAGGCAGCCACAGCGATTTTTTTGCATGCCATTCAAGCAGCTCACAGCTTCCGGACCCCACGTCCGAGTGTTTTCTGAGTAGTCGCTATACAACATGACATGAGATGGCACTAGGAATATTTGAGGGAAAATGCTTGGGGATCTTTGCGCGAGATTTAGGCGGAAATCGAGATAGTTGTTCACGTTATGCGAACTAATGAAGATGCCCCATCCCAGAAAGTAGGTACTTCTATCGACCCGCACTGGTGGCAGTAGAGAAAGAGCGAGTTGGAAAGAAAATTTGGAGAATGACTTGACCTCCCTTGTTGAATTTAATTGGCGCCAATTATCACGGAGCAGAAACAACTGGCGCGCTTTGTTCGACTCGACCAAAATCGTTTAGACAGTTAAATAAAGAGACGAAAGAAACGCTCTCGTAAATAATGTTAACGCTGAGGCAATGTATTGATCCGATATCGAGCTTAAATTTTGGAATAAATTTTTGATAAAAATTAACATTTTAACATAATACGAAACTTCCGAACAACTAATCGCTCACTTAGACATATTTTTAGTATAAATTTTTTATTATACATACATAGATATTGGGGTAAGATGAGTATTCGAATATGGCGATGTCTTAGCTTAGTTCATTGCCTTTTTTTTAATAACTCTAGTAGTATTTTTATTTGTATATAATGTATTAAATTTGAGGAATGTGCAAAAGAAAAACTCTTATCTGATTTGCGAAATATTTGTATGTCGCAAAATTGCTTTTGGATTTCTTTTATGCAGCAAACACAAATAATGCATTTATATTCGCTAAATGAAACCAGCCAACAACAATGTGACCTAACAATTTCAATGGATCTTCTAAAGGTTAAGTAGCCACTGTAGCTAAGCATTTATTTGCTTTTGTGGTTATTTCGTCTTGAATGCGCTCGCACAAAGCGTTATTGTTTGGCGCACGAAAATAGGAAGGCTTTCAACAAAGCGAGTTAACATTTTGTTTGCGCTGTACATACAAACATACATACATATATTTACCTACTGGATTCTTTATATTTATTATTTTTTTTACTATCACCATGAATTCAATTTATTTTGCGAGAGCTTTTGCGGAAAAATGCATAGCTTGAGCTTGACCAATTTCTTTAAGACTCAACATTTTACAAAATAGAAGTGAGTTTAATTTATAAATAGCCATGGGTCATGGCGCAATTTTTTTTGGCGCTGATACAATAACACCAGCGCCAGCCCTGGCGCCATCGCACGGTTCTGGCGTAATAACACCTTTAGCGCAATTGCCATGGAATAATCGATAAATAACACTTGTTCGCTTCTCACTGTCTACTATCACCGTTTTATTTCTTTTGGCGCAATTCTGCTTACATACACGCGGGCATAATAATTGTGCCACAATTAAATTTTAAAAATCATTTGCGTATATTTGTGAAAATATGCTGGAATCTTCGTTTTGCTGCAACCCTATTAAAGAGGGACCGAACGCATTATATCGAAATTTCCCCTTAAGCTGGGGTTATAGATACTTACATAACGTATTATGAGAAACGATCCGCTTTGTGCGCGCTCCGTAAAAATCTAAATAAATCAACCTTCTATGTTACGCTAAGTGTACATAATCAAATGTACTCAAACCCCATTGAACAGAAATTTTGAGTGAGTTTGTTCATGCTACGTTAAGTACCTATGTATAACTCCAGCTTTACCATTTACCATGCGTAACAAAAATATTCTATATGCTAATAAATATTTTATCTAATATGGTTTGTATTATATTTTTCTCTCCTATTCACAGATAATGTCAATTTTGTCTTCTTTATTTGTGAAAGTAAAATATCAATACCCTTTCGTATTAGCGATGGTTCGGTGTTGGCGTTAGCATACATAATTGGGACGGTGTCATACACGCTGTGCTGTTATTGGCGTTGTGGTGGTCCAATTTTACACTAGCGCTATCCCTGCAAAAAATGCGATCACTCCGGGATACATCCGGGACAACTCGCAAGGGAGCATGCGATTACTACCCATTTGTATCTCTTTATATGGGTTGAAGTGTTCTCTTTTGTTTGAGCATGTCCTATGAAGAGACTAATTGTACCCAGTTTGTACCCGAACGGGTAGCAAATGCGCACAATTGTACCCGTTTTGTACCCGAACAGGTAGCAAATGCGACACATCCATTTGAGCGACTAATTGTACCCGTTTGATACCCTTTCGGGTACAATTCGTCTACAATTAGTATACATATGTACCCGTTCGGGTACAATTGGGAACAATTGTAGACTAATTGTACCCGAAAGAGAGCGCTCCCGGACAAATCTTTAGAGACTCGTGGCACACTTTTTTACAGGGATATTGCAGCCGGTGCTGGTGTTAGCGCACGAAATTGAGTCGGTTTTATATTACAATATTGAGTTGGCGCATTTTCAAATCGGAGTTAGCGCAATAACGCCAGGGTTGGTCTACTTATGGCCTGGTTATGCTACCAATCAAGCTGGTCGAGCACCGTGTAATTGTTGTTGTGCACTCCGACGGTGAGAGAATTTTCGGACTCTCACATCCAGCAAACTTGCTGTGTGAAACAGGCAGCCAGCAAACGAGGTTTCAGAGGTAATAATGTGTTATGTTGTGTATGTGCTCAGTAATTTTCATGTGTTATGTTGTGTATGTGCGCTCCAATCATCAATGTAAGCGTAACCACCTCTCACCAATCACGAAATGTTTCCGATTTTGATTGGCAATCAAGATTGTAACCATAACCATAGCATTAGAAATAAATTAAAAAAAAAAAAGTTGTAATGGTGTTGCCATATGTCTGTTTATAAGTATCGTGCGCTTAGAGTATAAATTGTGTAAGTCCTTTTTATCAAACTTTGTAGGAGAGGCAAAAAAAGAAAAAACAAGTAAGGAAGCCTAAGTTCGAGTGGAATCGAACATTAGATACTCAGCTGTATGCTTTCATTGTTTGTTTGCGTTTGTTCGATATAGGGTGTATTTTATATAAAGCGAGTGCCGCATAAAGTGGGCGTAGCCACGCCCATTTTCAACATTTTTATCAGTCATCCAACTAAGAATATGAATATTATTCTTTGTGCAAAATTTCATTCCTTTATGACTTCTAGTTACAAAGAAGTCTTGTTACAAATTCCCAAAGGGTGTTCCAGAAATATCTTTGTTAAAAAGTAGGCGTGGTCATAAACCGATTTCAATAAATTTTTGCGTGTCTATTAACACAAGTTATAAAAGTGGATAAACCAAGTTTCGTCACAATATCTCAATTATTTGTCGAGTTGTGGGCTCTGAAATCTCGTTGATTCCTTTGTCTGAAAAGAGGCGGTGCCACGCCCATTTTCCGAAATTTTTCTATTTTTTGTTTCCGATCTATTGTAGAACTCATGCCACAAAATTTCAATGAATTATCTTTATATTTGACAAAGATATCGCTTAAAATGTTTTTATTAGGCCACTTTATGATACCCATATATAAAAGTGGGCGTGGTCGTCAACCGATTTCGCTAAAATTTCGAACATGTATTACTACAAGTAGTGAAAGTGTATAGACCAAGTTTCGTCATAATATATCGATTATTTGTCGAGTTATGGGCTCAGAAATCTCGTATATTCCTGCTTCTAAAAGGAGGCGGTGCCACGCCCATTTTCCAAAATTTTTGTATTTTTTGTTTTATGTCCATAGTTGGACACCTTCCATAAAATTTCAATGCTATATCTTTATATTTGACAGAGATATCGCTTAAAATGCTTTTATTAGGCCACTTTATAATACCCATATATAAAAGTGGGCGTGGTCGTCAACCGATTTTGGCAATTTTTCGTCCAAACATTTGCCTAAGTAAGTATATCACGCCTACCAAATTTCATCGATATATCTTCAACGGTTTCTGAGTTACGACTCATAAAACTTTCAATGTTTGCCCCTTAATAAGTGGGCGTGGCACCGCCCATTTTCCAAAATTTCACCATATTTCTTCATAAGGGCCTGAGCTCAATACGTGTGTGAAATTTTATCACTCTAGCTCTATTAGTGACCGAGATACAAAATTTCCGATTTTTACTATATAGGGGAGGTGGGCGTGGTCATGGTCCGATTTCGCCCATTTTCAATACCATCCGTTCCTGTCTTGATACCAACTTACATTTCAAATTTCATCAAAATATCTCAATTTTTGCGCGAGTTATCGTGCGTACAGACGGACAGACGGACAGACGGACAGACGGACGGACATGGCTCAATCGATTTCTCTTTTCACCCTGATCATTTTGATATATATAAGTCTATATCTATCTCGATTATTTCATTTTGTTACAATCCACCGTTAGGAAATCAAAACTATAATACTCTGTGTACTAGTACAGCTGAGTATAAAAACAACAAGAGTATCCAGACCAAAAATCAGACGGAATTTTTGAGAGTTGAGACTTTCACATTTTTATATGTATGTTTTAAAATTTGCCGGTCTACAAAACTGCATAATCAGTAATTCTTTAAAATTCTCTATGGAAAACGTGGAATATGAATAATAGTTATCTAGTGCAATGTTTTTTAGGCAGAACGGCGTCCGCCGTGTCCACTAGTATATATACATACATATGTATATACATATGTATATGTATAATTAGGTACTATTTCTCTAAAAAGCACTTACCAGAAACATTTCTGTTCCATGATTTAATGAAAGCAATGAAAACTTACCTGAAAAAGAAATGACATGAATTTAGTGACTAATAGTGGTGTATATTTCTTTTGCAAGGTTTTACTAATAACATGGTTGAAGTTGGCAGAAAAAGAACGACATTTGAATAGAAGGCTTCCTCAAAGATGGAATAGTTCCGAATAATTGTCCTCTCTCATTTAAATACATATAATTTTTTTTAAGATATACTCATATAATAAAATTTGATAAGTAAAGCCAAAAAATTAATTAAAAAAAATTTGCTAAAAAGAAAAATTATAAAAAAAGGTAAAACACAAAACATTTTTTAATTCCCTTATGTTTTTCCTAATTGCGAATAAAGTGATTAAAGAAATCCTTCTTACTTTGGAAGTTAATATTTTTCCGCCGCTAGCGAAGCCAAATCGCCCACTTGCGGTTACCGAACTCATAATAACTATTACGATATTTACCATCGTTTGAGCCGTTATTTTTGAAAGTGGCATAAGTCCATTTTTTGGTGTATCGAGATATTGAAGGGTTTGGGTTTGGGCTGATACAAAAATATTGGTAGCTGGTGCGGATAGGAATTTTTCGTTTTTTTTTTTTAATAATTGGCCGTCTTTTTTACACTTAAACCAGTTTCAAAAACAAAAAAAAAATTATAAAAAATTGTTAAAATAAAAATTAAGTCCTGATTTTAATGGCTTAAACTTCCATTATACATATGTTTCAAGACGGGGAGTTTTTGTGAAATGTACCCTTATATTTTTGCCGTATCCGGATTTTTGCCAAATCCGTTCGTTTTTTCTTCAAATCAAGATCGTATCTTTCCAAAAGCTCTGAGTAATATTCGCCGATAATTGTTTTACACTTTTCAAGATAATCCATGTAAATGACCCCTCGTTCATCACAATAAACTTATTGGCCGACAGACCCACTTTGAGCTTTTTTGGTGCACGTACACTCGGAGAAACCCACTATTTTGATTGTTCTTTGGTTTCTGGTCTGTTGTGATGGATCCGAGTTTGTATCTTTTCTCAAACACAAACTAAATTACGTAGGTTGTTCAAATTTTTACAGTGGTGTGTTAAGAGATGGTAGTTGACAGTGTTGAATTCAATATTACTGGTCGCCAAGTTAAAAAAGTCAAAAAAGTCATGACCTTATCAAATAACCTTGTATGCAAGAAATGTGTTTGGATATTGAAGAAAATAAGAAGAAATACTCGCAGAACAATAATCTACTTACTGCCCGGTAATAATAATATTTTTGCGTTTTACACATGTCCCTGAGAAAACGGAACTAATCTATCACTAGATAGGGTCGAAAAAAAATGTTGTAAAAGTCTGCCCCTAAATTTGAAGCTTATGTTGAGAGGGTTAAGGGATACAAAAAAAAAAATTTTTTTTGACCTCGCGAAATACCGCCGAAATTTTTTTTTTTCTTGTAACTTTGTTATTTATCATCCGATTTTTAAAATTGATACGTCATTAGTTTCGTATTTTGAAGCTCTACACTTCCTACTAATGTCCTTTTGAGCTCTGAAGTCGTTTTCACATAGTTGGGTCAGCTAACTTATTTGTATGCCCATGAATTATCCTCTTTGTTTTGCCAAATGAAAGTGCTTCAAAATTCATGACAATGTTGCCTTGAAACGGTTTTACTAAATTAATAAACAAAGAAGTTACGTCACGACGAATATTAAACGTAGCTATTATTTAACTAATTTTTTTTAAGCAATTCAGTATAAGTAAATTTGTAAAAGTCCGACCATAAATTTGAAGCTTATATTGAGAGGACTAAAGACAAAATTTTTATTTTATTTTCCGATCATGCGAAATACCGCCGAAATAGTTTTTTTATTGTAACTTTTTCAAAAAATTAACTTTTGAGTCATGCCATTTTCGAAATTTCAAAAGCTGACCACTACATCTTGTTGCTAAATAAGTTTCCTAACTAATGACGAAAAAATCAATAGAATCGAAGAATTGGTTACCGAGTTATTCAAAAAAATTAAAAACCTTTCTTGCGTATATCTATACTCGTACTCATACTTTGACTGAATTCGATTTCTATGAGCATATTTTAGGGGATTGAGTAAAATCGTTCAAAAAATGTATTTCAGTTACAAATAACAATTTAGTGAGCTCAAAATATTTTTGGTAAGTAAATTTCTTCAATTTCCTCACCCATTTCGTTCGTTTACTTTGTTTGGTATTTTTTTTTTCTCTTTTCTCTTTTTAGAACTTTTCATTTTTGTACAAATTTTATAGAAATTGAGTAATGTCGCAACTTTGAATGTTGCTCTTCCAATTGTGAGTGTTTGTATGATTTTGACTATTTTCTTTGACTTTGATGCTTTGAATAGTTCACTTTAATTTCTCATGTTTTGCTATTCAAATATTAATCAAGGCTTTGGGCATATTTTGTGTTTTCTTTTGGAGTTCGTTTTGTTTGTGTTTGTGTATGAAAACCGGTGTAGATGGTAGAGAAATTATGTTCCATAAACTCTCTTTAAATGCCTGCAATGTTTCTATGGTTTTGTTTCTTGTTTTTATTGTACAATTGTTAGAATAATGTAAATTATTATTACTGTTACTCCACTTATGTAACTCAATTTGTATACAATCTATATATTAATAGGCTAACATTTTTTCCATACAAACAATTGCCAGGCTATTTTGCACATTTAACATACTCATATGCACATAAAATTGACATGGATGTGTTCCTATGAGTCAGGAGCAGTGCATAGGCATATAATTTTTTCTATAAATTATTTAATTTCTTTATAATTAATAAATAAAATTTTTGGTTAAGATAAATAGATATCGTAAACGTGTTTACAAATATCTTTAACACAGTTGAAGAGTCGCTTTAATTAAAATCGCTCCCTGTATTTTATATGCATTGGCCCAGTTTACGCTCAGATCAAAATCAACGCGGCCAAATATCTCCTATTGCTTTTCCATTAAAGCGAAAAATGAGAGAGGGCGGGAGAGCACACTGAGTAATTTTAATTTTGACCAAGGCATATCTAACAGGTAGGCTCGGCGGCGAATTGAAAAACTTCTTTTTTTATTTACAAAGGTAGAGTGTAATGTCAAAATCAAAGCGAATTGACATCATGGCCAATAGGAATGGACGAGCCCCAAGCGAATTCAGATTTTAACCATGGCGAAATATCATTTTGACATTACACTCTACCAATTACAATAGCAAAATACATGGGAAATTTCTGAATTCGCCACCGGGCCTACCTTCCTAGATCTGCCTTGATTTTGACCATGACTTCGCGTCGGACCGTGATCAAAAGGGCAAACCAGTGTTGCGGTACAACTGGAATTTGGAAACTGTTGTTTATCTCCGCGAAAAGGAATAATTTTTGTACCAATACAAAGTTGAAAAAATATAAATTGCATGGTCGAATTTCGAGCACCGGCGATACTAGTTCATTTTAAAGTGTTATACAACAAAAACCAAATGTTTATCGCGACGACGACTTATGACGTGTATACATACATATGTTGGTACTCCATGGATTAATTTGATTGTTATGCGGGACTGGAGTATATACTCCATTGCAATGACATGCAATGTTAATTTGACCATATTTTTTGTATGAAATGTGGCAAGTTATGGAGTACTCGGTTGGTCCATAACGAGCACTCCATGGATTAGAAAACAGAGTACTCGGAATTTGTGCAGTGAGATTTTCGGTAAAAGCTCTTTAGATGACACATATGCGCATAAATACACAAGTACACACTTGCACGAACACGTTTTTGCTTTAACAGATTTAAATATAAACAGCACATATCGCACCCTAAATCATAAAGTGACACAACTCAAAATGCAAACTTCAGGAGAGCCAAAAAACCTTTTTTCTTTAAAAGCATTTATATGGCAAAACGAAACGTATAATGGCTGTTTTTCAATCAAAAGAGACACCTGTTGATGTGTTTTTTTTTTTGGAAATCTCTAGAGATATGTTATGTGTACCGGTTACGAATTTCGAAAAATTTTTAGTTGTACCATTTTATGATTTAGGGTGCGATATGTATGTATGTATAAATGTACGTATGTCTGTACAATCTTCAAAAAATTAGCTTTTCCCGTTTTTTGTGTGTCTTTCAGTTTGTGGTTTTATGCGCATGTAAAATATTCTAACTAAAAACTGAATAGCGGCAAAATGTTTTTCTCTGGAGAGGAATTCGGATTGAAGGGAAGAGTTCACGTGAAGTGTGCATAAAAAGTATTCGCATAAAATCGAGGGAGTTAATATAATATAATACACTGGCGCTATTATAACTCTGACGAGTTTTATGATCGAGCTTCTCTCCCAATTCGAGGTGTGCTCCAAAATTTTGGTTTTTTCCTACTAATTGGATGTGCCTACAGTTTTATGCCGGCTCTGAACGGCGAATGCATTTCGGGTGAGAAGTTCTCTCATGGCAGAAATACACTCGGAGGGTATGCCTTCCACTGCCGAGAGGTGACCGCCATTTCTAAAAACCCAATAATTGGGTTTTATTTAATTAGAAAAATTTTTTGGTGTTTGCGTGGACTGGGGTTAGAACCGAGACCTCTGGTATAGCAGGCGAGCACTCTACCCACTGCACCACAGCGGCCATCCAGGGAGTAGGTTACACCAAATTCTGGCAAGAAATAAAGGTAAGTAGCTAGTAGCAATTGGAGTTGGCCTCCACAAAATATGTTCATACAGATGTAAAAATCAGGTGAAAACACACAGTCACACGAGTGTGGACCTCTAAAAATCGACACGTTTTAATCGTTTGTTTGCATTGTATTTGGAATCTGTAGCATTAATAGTCCTTCGACGGCGAAACCTTTTGATTTTTTTTTTAACTTAAACAAGCGTAATTCTCATTGTGTCGAACTTATTTTACAACTACAAGTGCTATTAATATATTTAGGTGGTCTAATTCAAAGCGGCTGCCCTGTCACTTGTATAAGGTCGTATTTGTGCAAATTTATTTGTATGTGTTGGTGAGTGCACTTAAGTTTTATGTAATTTAACTAAGCAGACACTTAAAAGTGAAACTTAGCCAACTTACTCTTAGCAGTTAGCAAACTAACTGCATACACTTTTACTGTTGTATGTCTGTAAGTCTGTTTTGTTTTTGCTTCTGCCCACTCAGTGGTCACATCCGCTTTTGCCAGGTTTTGCTGGAGCGGCGCCTCTTGTTTAACTCCATTGTACAATTTACTTTTAG
The DNA here is from genome assembly GCA_960531455.1 of Urophora cardui. NCBI lineage: Eukaryota > Metazoa > Arthropoda > Insecta > Diptera > Tephritidae > Urophora > Urophora cardui. The sequence goes on from OY482672.1 coordinate 113,565,608, forward strand.
TTACGGTTTCTATCAAGCCTATGAAATTTGTTTGGCATGTCTCACGCCTCACGCCTCCCACTACGACCATTCTTCTTCTATTGTAATGTTGCATTGCTGCGATTGTCTTTAGTTCATTTTAATTCTTCTTCTTCCTCTTCCTCTTCTCCTTTTACTTTATTTCATTTTATTTACAAATGCTCTTGTGTTTTTTTCGCATTTTATTGCCCTAACAAGTACAAAGGTAATTGCTTTTGAAAAAACATGTTTTTATGTATATTACGTTTGATAACTTAATCTTTTGAGTAAATTGATATAATGTTTCTTAGTTTTTGTTAATTGGGATAAGTAATTCTGGGTTTCTTGGGTGATAATGCTTCCATAGAACCTTCCCTGGGGTAGTGAAAATTATCATAGAGGCAAAATAAATGGCTAGGTGACCACGAGAAAGAGCCGTAAAACCTCAATGGTTATGAAGTCTCAGAAGAGTTTTAATTCATTTTGTATATTAGTATATAAAATTCGAATCGGCTTGGTAGATCGAAGACCTTTTACATAATCTACAGTAAAATCGGAACACATTTCCAAAATTGTGTAACATGTCAATGCAACCAAATGTGGAATGGCTCTAATGTTATCAAAGTTATGCACATAAATACGAGAAGTGTTGATTTTTGAGAATCCAAAACACGCCCTTAGTTGAACATACTTTAATAATATAGTTTCATATATATGAGCTAAATTAGCGTACGAATGTAACGTGGCAATAGAAAATCTTTTCCATATGTACATAATTAAAAAAATCTTCACTTAAGTGATTACTTCGCTTACAAGCTGTTTCCCATTTATGAAAACAAAGAAAATACAAATAAATGTAATAAGCAATAATTCAGCTTGCTCATCCACGCTCGTGATTTTAACTACAGCAAAAAAAAAAAACAGAAAAAATAATAATAGTAAGACGACTATGGACAAATGAAAAAAACAAAAAAAGTAAGGGAGTTTAGTTTCAGATGGAAACGAATATTAGATATTCAACTTTTTACTTTAATAACAACACAATCTTTAGATTTCGATTACCTCGTCTTCAAGGGGGTGTGGCGTCGCACATAGATGCTAAGTAAATATTTCATGCTGCATATCACATGCACGACGTTTGGAAATGTGGACAAAATTAATGTTGTATATCTCTTGAACTCTACTGAATATATACAGTAAAATATTTTAACTTCTACACTCTAGTACTTATTTTAAAATAAAGGATCGATCGCACAATTTTCCTAAAATATTACCATATCAAAGAGCTCCAACCAAGTTTCATTATAATTAAATGCAATTACATTGTAAAATAAAGAGCGGTGTCGTGCCTGTTTACAAAAACTTTTATATGTTTGTGTGTCTATTCTAGAAACTATGGTATAAATTTTGTAGAAACAATAATTACTATTATTTTTAATTGTTGGGTAAGTGGAAAAAAATTCAACAACTATTTACAGCGAAGGTTGAGTGTAGAGCTATTTCACGAAAAACCCATTTTCGATCATCAGTACTCTTTTCGGAAGTGGATGCTACCGGGGTTGAACCCGAGTACCTTCCATCTTCAGCCGCAATGACCCAACGCATAAACACGCTCGACCATTGAGACTGTGTGCAAGCTGTTGGATTTTCTCCACTTTTGCCTTTTTCATTTTCAACATTAACGTTTGTGTGTATATGCTTTTTGCATATATTCTACCCAAACGTGCTGAATTTTTATTGTAGGCAGTTCGCAATGAACATTTGTTGTTGGTATGTATTTCGTTAGAACTTTAAAAAAAAATTGTGTAAACATTTCGCTCCCTTGATCAAAAAGGAAACCGTTTACCAAATTTCGCCAAAAGAAGCCGTTACTACCAATCGTTATCGAATTTATAACAGTCGTTGTGCTACATACCAACAGCTGGGTATACAATATACTAAAAGAATAGTTTCATCAAACTAAAAAAACCCCTGTGTTAATTTTCGAAATTGCTTGTCTGCGAAATCCAATACCACGCTACAAAGCAATATGTTGCTCATACGCCATGTACCACCAGAAAACTCATTTATACAAATGTACATATGTATGTATCTATGTACATATACATATGTACATATATGCCGGCTCTTATGCTAGCCATACACCTTGCAATTTTTTATACAACCTGAGCAAGTTGCGCTGGAAATCGCAACGTTTTTGGGACTGTTGTATGAAGTTGTGTATCGGTTGTATGAAAAATCAAAAAGTTTTGATTTTTTGGCAAGTTGTACAACTTGGTTGCCTCGTTTGGGGACATGTTGTTCAACATTTCATTTTATGAGAATTCTTGAAGTGAACACATCAAATTAAAATAAGTAAAAATAAGCGTATTCACCACAAAAAACATAAATAATTGTAGAATAAATAACGCAAAATGCAAAGCTAGCAGGAACCACTTTTTTGCAATTTTTTTTTTCCTTTTAATTAATCGTGCTTTTGCAGTATGTTCTTCTTCTTCGCACAAGCGCAATATTATTCTATTCCACCTTCACTCAAAGTAATTTTTTACAAGATGAGATTGTACAACAAGGTTGTACAATAAATTGAACCGTATGTAGACAAACAGTCCAACTCGATTGCAACCGAGTTGGGTCAATGGTCGCACTGTGTATGGCTACGGTTATGGCTGGTAAAATATTGAAAACTATAAAATATGCATTGCCTGAGCAAAAATTCTGATATACAAAATAAGTAAGGGCGAACATTGCGCTTTACCCACACTTACATACATACATACATATATGCTTGTTTGTCACATTATCCATTTTTTTCGTTTTATATATGTATCTTTGTGCATATATATGGAAGTAACTTACCGTCATGTATTCATCAAGGCGATGTTTCCAATTGTCAGACCGATCGATTAGATTATTCCATTGCTCCGAAAGTTTGGAAACTTCACGGCGTATGCTACGCGTGAGTTCACGGTTTTGTTCCTCAGCACTTAAGTATCGCGAATCTGTGTCGTGTGCTAAATAAAGAACAAGGAGAAAGAAAACAAAAAGAGCATTTACGTACGTACATTTATGTATGAAATGAGCAAAAATTGTCAACATAATTCATAAGTAATAAAGTAGGAGATACGTGACTGAGAAGACAAAAATAACAAACGGATGCGCACACATACATGTGTACCCAGGAGCGGATTTACATAGGGGCAACATGGGCAGCTGCCCAGGGCACCGTTTCAATAGGGGCGCCAAAACTAAGAGAAAGAAAATTTTTTTTTTTTATTTATCAAAAAAAGTTTTTTTTGAATATTACAGTGGGACGTACATATCGCTCATTTGCTGCATTTTCACTTTTCAAAATACACAACTTTTCAGGAAGGGAAATTTTGAGATTCTACCGCCATATGGTGCGCAAGTAAATGCAACATTTGGTTTGTATCTGAAGCGCTTAGTTTTCAACAAATCATAAAAAAATTTTTATTCAAATGAAGTATGATGTAACTAACTATTCTGCAGCATTAACCCATTAGTGGTTGCCGTGCCAATTTGGGAACACCCAATGATATATTTTATATTTATTGTAGGTTTGCTTTGAACACTAATGGGTTAACTCAAAAATCACGTTCTTTTTTATTTATGCCGGTCTTGCAGCAAATGAGCGATATGTAAACACTAATAGCGTTTTCCATTCTGAACAAAAATGCTGCATTATTACAAGGCAACATTATCAACATGCGCCCTGTGCCCTAAGAAAATGTTGCACTTTTCATGTGATGTATGAAACAAAAATAATGCAACCCCTTGTTCATATTAAAGGCAGAAAATGCTGCCCTGTGGTCGGGGAGAGTGCGAAATTTTTTCAATAGAACAATCAACCCTGAAAAAATTTGTGGAATTTATGTGGAATAGAACAAAAAAAAATTGACAGCCCGATAAAAGTGCAGAATAAGTGCGACATTTTGGCCAGAATCGAAAACGCCATAAGTTTTAGCAGCTTGTGTGCAGTAAATGACGTGAAAGATTCAAATTTAATTGAAATTTCAAATTTAGAAATCAAGTAGGCATTGAAGTATTTTTTCGGGGAAATGCGCGAGCTCACTTTTTCAAAGGAAACTAAGATCTGAATATTTTCTGTTTCTGGTTAATTTGAATAGTTTGCGCCTCTATACAATGCGCTGCGTACATTTTATGTAATCTTAAAAGTCGTTCCGAGTTAAAAACATCAAAAAAGTGTCAGTGAATTAATGTTTTTGTGAAAAATAGAAGAATGAGTGCAAATATGAAAAAGTTAAGCGGAGCAGCAAAGAAAAAACGTACAGCCCAGAAAGTGCAGAAAGACAAAGATTTACTGTCGAAAATCCTTAAACTTGATTGTTTTTTTCAAACTCCTCGAAAAGAAAATGACTCCGTTGTTGATCATAACCAAAAAGGTAAAAATGCATAAGTCAATTGATCGACAGCTAGGTTAGCCCAGGTAGATTCTGGACCAGAAAGCCAGATTTCGCTACGTGGGAGGCACCCTACTGTCAAAAATTGTTAGTTTTAGCTTCAGTACGAAACATTTTCACTATAAAATTATTTTTCAGATTGGTATGATGAACTGCAATTTAATGATATTGCGAAATCTGTGCCACCTAATAATGAGGGTTTAAGATCAGATCATTTTGAAGTTTAGAAAATGGAAAAACTGTGGTACCTATATAAGAATCGAATCAAATTTTTTCAATCCGTAAAATATATCAGTAATGAAATGTCACCACACGAAGGCAAGTACGGTTTTTATTGGAAATATTGGGGCGCGGCTTGATTTGTTTGCCCAGGGCGCTTCTAGAGGTAAATCCGCCCCTGTGTGTACCTACCCTGCAAAAATATGTGTGATTAAACCCGAAAGAGATTTGTCCACAAATAAGCCCCGATTATTCCAGAATGGGTATAAATGTGGACTAATAGTTGACCAATTCTTCCCGAACGAGTATAAATGTAGATTTATTAAAGGTAGAAATCTTAGAAAAATATGCAATGTATTTATAAAAATGTTCAACAATAAGTAAAATTAATTGAACACCCTATCTTTTAATAACAATGATGAATAATAATTTTAATAAAATGTTACCAAATATTGAAGAGATTTTTTACAGAAAAACCCTTATATAATCTCTATTTAAATATGCATGAATATTAAAATTTTTTAAAGATTGTTATAAAAAATAGCCTTGGCTAACAACTTTGAAAAATCTACATTTGTACCCGTTCGGGAATGCAAATCGAACAATTAGTTTCTTCATAGGACATGCTCGAACAAATGCGATCACTTCCTTCCATATAAAGGGAGGTAAAATTTTATTGGTCGCACGGAGCATGCGATTGATCCCGGACACTTCCCGGATTAATCGCATTTTTGCAGGGTATATACAGCATACGCATACTACAATATCCATACGCGTACAAGAACAAATAAAAACAAGTAAGAGTGCGGCTGTCTTCGATCGCACCGAAGACTTCATACCTTCCATTAATTGGGAAATGAAAAGTTACAAGTATGATATTGTTTTTTTTTTTACTTTCAATTCTGTGAGTTATTTCTGCAGATTAGAAAAAGAAGCTTCATGGTGTAAATGGAGAAGTTGTACCCTAAAATATATACACATATCTGCACAATCGAGTTTAAGGGAGCTATGTGTAATTATGGTCCGATCTTGGCAAATTTCGGTAACATAACTTAGATCCATATGGGTACAAATACTTCAAAGATTCAGCTTAGCTGTTTTAATGGAGAAGTTATAGCCCAAAACGTCCCTATCTGAACAATCGGTTGTATGGCAGCTATATGCTATCGTGTTCCGATTCCGACAAATGGTCAGCTTATGCTAAAATGACACCAACATACCGAATTTCAAGCAGATATCTCAAACACTGAGGAACTAGTTTGCGTTCAAACAGACAGACAGATAGACAGACGGGCATGGCTTAATCGACTCAGCTCTGATCCTGATGATATTGGTATATATTTTGGTGGATCTGTCACGCCTCCCTCTGGTACTTTCATCACTCGTGTTTTGACACAAAGTTATAATACCACTTCATGCTCATGAAAGGTATATTTATAAAGTTTTTACGAATATCTACTAAAATATTTTTATAGTGGGATATTTCAGCTACGCGGTGAAGTTGTCGCATTTGATTGCTTTGGTTGGAATTGCTTAAGTTTTAATTTTTTTCCATATGGAAGATCTATATGAACTTTGATTATTTCAATTTCCTCGATTTTCCTTTCGTTTGTCATCTTTTAGTAAGTTTATCTTTGCATGTTTCCTGTGTCCTCACAATATAACCTCTTTATCTTATCATTGGTCCTGCTGCCAGAGCAGCTGCGGAACTTGTATAATGAAGTTTTAATTTTGCCGCTTTTATGCAAATCACTCCGTTGTGCGTATGTCTACACCGTAACCAATATTTAATAAAACTTTTTCTGCTTTTTACCTTAGGCAGAAGTTTTATGGCGAAATATGGATTATATGTATAACGCAGGCGTTGCTTCGCAAATGGATTTACATATAAATTAAAATTTCTGAGTCTATTGAGAAATGCGTTTGATTTTATTTTTTCTGACCTAAGTGAATTTATTATCGAAAAACGGTGCTGCAACTGAAACTTTGATAAAACAAGTAAGGAAGCCTAAGTTCGAGTGGAATCGAACATTAGATACTCAGCTGTCTGCTTTCATTGTTTGTTTTCGTCTGATAGAATCACGGTGTATTTTATATAAAGCGAGTGCTGCATAAAGTGGGCGTAGCCACGCCCATTTTAAAAATTTTTATCAGTCATCCAACTAAGCATATAAATATTATTCTTTGTGCAAAATTTCATTCCTTTATGACTTCTAGTTACAAAGATGTCATGTTACAAATTCCCAAAGAGTTTTCCAAAAAATATCTTTGTTAAAAAGTGGGCGTGGTCTTAAACCGATTTCAATAATTTTTTGCGTGTCTATTAACACAAGTTATAAAAGTGTATCAACCAAGTTTCGTCATAGTATCTGAATTATTTGTCGAGTTATGGGCTCCGAAATCTCGTTGATTCCTTTGTCCAAAAAGAGGCGGTGCCACGCCCATTTTCAAAACTTTTTCTATTTTTTGTTTCCGGGCTATTGTGGAACTCATGCCACAAAATTTCAATGAATTATCTTTATATTTGACAAAGATATCGCTTAAAATGTTTTTATTAGGTCACTTTATAAGACCCATATATAAAAGTGGGCGCGGTCGTCAACCGATTTCGCTAAAATTTTGAACATGTATCACCACAAGTAATAAAAGTGTACGTACCAAGTTTCGTCATTATATATCAATTATTTGTCGAGTTATGGGCTCATAAAACTCAAATGTTTGCCTCTTAATAAGTGGGCGTGGCACCGCCCATTTTCCAAAGTTTTTGTGTTTTCTGTTTTATGTCCATAGTTGGACTCATGCAACAAAATTTCAATAATATATCTTTATATTTGACAGAGATATAGCTTAAAATGTTTTTATTGGGACACTTTATAATACACATATATAAAAGTGGGCGTGGCCGTCAACCGATTTTAACTATTTTCCGTCCAAATGTTTGCCTAAGTAAGTAAATCACGCATACCAAATTTCATCGATATATCTTCAATGGTTTCTGAGTTATGACATATAAAACTTTCCATGTTTGACCCTTAATAAGTGGGCGTGGCACCGCCCATTTTCCAAAATTTCATGAAATTTCTTCATAGGGGCCTGAGCTCAACACGTGGGTAAAATTTCATCGCTCCAGCTATATTAGTGACTGAGATACCAAATTTCCGATTTTTTCTATATAGGAAAAGTGGGCGTGGTCATGGTCCGATTTCGCCCATTTTCAATACCAACCGTCCCAGTCTCGATACCAACTTGCATTTCAAATTTCATCAAAATATCTCAATTTTTGCGCGAGTTAGAGTGTTTACAGACGGACGGACGGACGGACGGACATGGCTCAATCGATTTCTCTTTTCACCCTGATCATTTTGATATATATAAGTCTATATCTATCTCGATTATTTCATTCTGTTACAATCCACCGTTATGTGATTAAAACTATAATACTCTGTGTACTAGTACAGCTGAGTGTAAAAATATCCATGTAGCAATCCGTGTAACAACACTCTTCTTCGTTGGCGGACCTCGGCCATGAATGAGAAAATGTGTCCCATTCAAGGCCAACTTTTCTTCTGCAAACAGCGTGCCTGGAGAGAACGTCCGTAACACTGAAAATACCCTTATGTACAAACATATGTACTCACTCCCACATGCATTTCAAACGGACGCGTATGATAAAATTAAAATCCCTATATGAAAGTTTTCTGAAAATATTTCGTAGAATTTTACTTGCGGACTTTTGTATTTTTCTTGATACTGTTGCTTCGCTACTTTCCCCTGTCCTTTCTAGATTCGCATATAATTTCACTTTTATCCACATGCACACACACAATCAAAGTGAATGCAATTTGGTGAATTCAATTTTGCTTTCGCATTTTTTCGGTGTTTGTTTCGCTTGTTCTATTAGTTAACTCTTGCATTTTCTTTGTGAAAAAATTGTGGGTCGGCTAGTTCTGAGCATATGTATGTAAGTAAGAACCCTGTAGGGAAAATCTCTAGTTCCGAACTAGGTCGCTCTTAGTGCATTTTTCGCCACTACTAGTGCGAGGTAAATCTCTTTTGCATAGTATCAACTGGCGAATTTAACACGGCGATGTCGTAGGCGGTGTCAATTTTCATTCTCTGCACTATATTTTCGATAGTTCCGAACTATTACTAAATTCTACAGTTTTCACTAGTTCGTTTATTGGCAAAATTTCGATAGTTCTTAACTAGCTACAAGTAGATACCTACAAATTCTGCAGTTTTACATCTGCCGCTTAAGTGCAGCATTTGACACACTCTGCATGCAAGTGGCACGATGACCCACTGGCTAACGCGTGTGACAATCAATCTGGTGTCGTGGAAGATGATAATTTATTTATTTATTTATTTTTTTATTAAATAATAGTGTAAAAAATATTTAAAAAGTAATAAAATAAAAACGCAAATTGTACTCTTTACACGATTTGCTTCACTAACAATCTGAGAATTGTAGAAATATGCAAACCCGACGGCAAATGAATGAACGAAAAAAATTCATGAATTTTTGGTCAACTCGAAATTGCGTACAAATCAAAGTGTGTCCTATAATGGTGACTCAATTCACTTCTTCTGAACTGGTGCGAATCTAACTGCAATGGAGCTAGTTCCTTTTTGACACCTTTTTGCTAGTTCGGAACTAGAAATTTTGCTCACTAGTTGTTGAGTTGCCTGCAGGGTATGTATGGCTATACATACACGTACATATATGTATGTGTGACTAACATATATTGAAATATTACCATATGTGGTACATACATACATTCATCTGTACATACCCTGCAGCGAAAGTCCAAATTAGTCAGCCAACCTACCAGTTAACTGACTAGATAAATTATGGGAGTTGCCCAACTAGATTCATAGAGGACAAATTGAGATTAGTTATGAAACAGGAAGTTTTGCTAAAAAAGGGTTTTAAATTAAAAACGAATGTATCCGGGGTTTCTGGAGGTTGCAATGAACACGTATGCAGTAAAAGTAAAGCAACTACTTTATTGTTGTTGTAGTATTCGAACCCTGCGTAGTAGGCCTCTTGTAGATTTAGTTGGTTGCAAATTGTTAGATCATTAAATCAGGTGAATACCACAAATATAACATAGTTTGAGATGTTAATATAGCCCTGTATATTAGATACTACTTCAGCCATAGAAAAAAGTACATGATATGTTTGTATAAAGTCAGAAAATCATCAATATAAATGTCAGGCTTAGAATGGTCAACGTGTTACTTATTCACAATGTTAATGTTAATTTTCCTAAATATTTAATATGCAAGATCACAATCTAATGTGCCTGAATTCTTTAATTTAAATATCATACTCTAATAACTAAATAAATGTATTAGAAACTTTATTTTGCAATTTTTATTTTCATTGGAGTAGCATGTAAAACTAGTCAGTCAACTGGTATAGTTCTGATATCTACACTGACTAGTCAGCAAATTGGTATGATGCTGTATGTGTATACTGACTAGTCAGTCAAGTGGTATGATGCTGGTGTGGATACTGACAATTGCCATTTCCTGCCTGCTACGCAGGGTTCGAATACTACAACAACAATAAAGTAGTTGCTTTACTTTTACTGCATACGTGTTCATTGCAACCTCCAGAAACCCCGGATACATTCTTTTTTAATTTAAAACCCTTTTTTTTTGGCAAAACTTCTTGTTTCATAACTAATCTCAATTTTTCCCCTAGTTGGGCAACTCCCATAATTTATCTAGTCAGTTAACTGGTAGGTTGGCTGACTAGTTTGGACTTTCACTGCAGGGTACATATATTGCGTGCATACTTGTACGCTTCATAAAACATTCTCATGTATAGTAGTTTGAAAAATTTCGTTGAACAAAAAATAAAAAAATGCGAAAAAGAACTTTGCTACACTGGAATATTTGGTCTTTGGAATTATATTAATATTACATTTTGTCTCTATTTAAAGACGGTCATTCATATTTAATTATATTGGTACATAATCTGAGCTTTGTGAACGATTAGATGTCTCAAATCTTTAATTCATTCATGCATTTAGCCTTCGCCAATGGTCGTCATAGCCAGCCGTATGCGAAAGCTTTAATACTGATCATATCCGTATATAAATATTTTAATTGGTCTTATCACATTTCTTCTGGCGATAAATATCGTGTTGTAACTAAACGCACAATAATAATTTCATTCATTCATTATCATAGAGGTGACATGATTTCTATGGCCCAGGATTTTTTTTGCATTTTGTAATATCTGAATATGTACATACATGTATGCACCAGACCTGTAAAGCGCAAGTACCAGACCAAGTACACGCACCAGTACCTCAGTGCTTTGAAATTCCAGTAAAAGTACAGGTACTTCAGTACTCGTACTTGAATTTTACAATTACAAGTACTCTACCGTTAAGTACTTTTTAAGTACGTAGTCATGTCTGTGTTTTTATTTTGTTTTGTTTTGATTGAAATAAAAAATCAAAATCAAAATCAACAACTTTCCGCTGTTGAATCTCCATCTTTGATTCAACAGCAAAAATATTTGTTTGTACAGCAAAGTTTCCGTAGTTAATTCAAAGACGGGCGTTGTTGATTCAAAAAGTCGCTTGCTGTTAAGATTTTGTTTTGTTAGAACACATTTTTTGTGAGAAATACAACAAAACAATTGTGAGAACCAATTTTTTTTAATTTTTTTTCTACAATGATTCATATAATTCATAGATTTTTTTTAGAAAAAGGTGAAGCATAAAAGAATCACTAAAATTCAGTATAATGTTGATAATGCTACAATATAATAAAGAAAGCACTGCCGAGGGCACACAGTGATAGGGCATAATGTGGCGTATACGTAAAATTTACGTATATTATCAATGTATGGTTAAATATAATATTATAATACAATGGCGCTATTATAACTCTGACGAGTTTTATGGCCGAGCTTCTCTCCCAATTCGAGGTGTGCTCCTTTTTGTTTTTCCTACTAATTGGGTGGACCTACAGTTTTATGCCGGCTCCGAACGGCGAATGCATTTTTTGTGAGAAGCTTTTTCATGGCAGAAATACTCTCGGAGGGTATGCCGCCCACTGCCGAGAGGTGACCGCTGCTCTTAAAAAACCCAATAATTGGATTTTTACTAATTAGAAAAATTGTTTTGGTGTTTTGCTCGGACCGTGGTTTGAACCCGAGACCCCTGGCATAGCAGGCGAGCACTCTACCCACTGCACCACAGCGGCCGTATGGTTAAATATGCACATAAAAAGCACTAGAATGAGCATGAACTTTTGGTCGAAATTGATGTGCATAATTTGTCTACTTTATATTTTCTAAAATTTGTCTTGGTAAATAAAAATTTAATTCCGGAACTTCAAAATTCAGTTTAGACCATAGTTGCCCAAGCCCTATACTCGCATACACATTTTGTTTTTGTAGTGCTCGTAGGTATTGAACTTCACTCGCCTATACACTTTCATAAGAAATTTGTGTATATGGCGAGCATAGGCGAGCATAGGAAAACAAAATTTGTATACTCCCGAAACATTTCTATGGAAACACAAAAACAATTTTTTATTTTGATTCGAACAGGTCCAACCCAGTAATGAAAAAATGAAATGTGGAATATATACGTATATACATATGTATATTAATTTGATTCGTTCATATTTTCGAGAATGTTATCTATGTCTATTTCAACATTTGTGGTTGATAGTTGCAAAACTGACTCGAGGTGTTTGTCTGAGATCCGGTTTCTGTGTTTTGATTTTACAATTTTTAATTTTGAAAATACACTTTCACATTTATACGTACTAAAAACATTGACGAAAGTTTTAAAATAAACGCTCGGAGGCAAAGATATTTAACTTTGTCACACTAATAATTAATTAATTATTTATTTATATATTTTGAAAAATTTAGAGGAGGGCATTGAAAATTAATTAAAAAATTCAGTAATAGTAGCCAAAATCCATAAATCTCGTATTAAAGACTAATTTTTTTACTGGGTTATCGAGATATCAATGAAGTTGTAGAAAACTACAAAAACAAACATATAGAAAAAAAATTTTTTTTTCTTTAAATTATGATATTGCTCGCCCGTAAGAAATGTTTGGGCATCATTGGTTTAGACCTAAGTTTTAAAAGGATATTTTAATCAGAAAAATTAGAGGAGTCATAATTTCGACGGCGCGATATCGAAAAAATACTCATCCTGGTCTAATGTATATATTACCTTGTGTAGACAGACTTGTCTTAGTAAAAGCACGATATCGATTTTTCCTTTTATTTTGATGACAAAAGCGACGTTCAAATATATGTAATTGTAAATTAATAATAATAATACAATGGCGCTATTATAACTCTGACGAGTTTTATGGCCGAGCTTCTCTCCCAATTCGAGGTGTGCTCCTTTTTGTTTTTCCTACTAATTGGGTGGACCTACAGTTTTATGCCGGCTCCGAACGGCGAATGCATTTTTTGTGAGAAGCTTTTTCATGGCAGAAATACTCTCGGAGGGTATGCCGCCCACTGCCGAGAGGTGACCGCTGCTCTTAAAAAATCCAATAATTGAATTTTTACTAATTAGAAAATTTTTTTGGTGTTTTTCTCGGACCGTGGTTTGAACCCGAGACCTCTGGCATAGCAGGCGAGCACTCTACCCACTGCACCACAGCGGCCATTGTAAATTAAAAATCTTAAAGTAATAACCCACATAATAAAATGAGCATTTATTTTCGGCCCCAGAAGGTCATTATCATGCCAATAAAGTTTGAGAACTTTATTGATAGGCGATTGAAAGTTATTACTTGGATGGTGTCTGATATGGCATGACCTCAAATGGCCAAATGCTATTAACACCAGATCCCGTCGAATATCAACTTGATATGCATTTGATAACTAACCTTATTCTCAACCCTCAAACGTTAGTTCTCAAATGCATCGTAACCGTTGATAGCATTCTCCAACAAAAGGCACATTTTTCTCAAATGTTAGATATTTTTTGAGAAAATCTTGATTATCAAAAATTGACGTTTATTGGGTTGTGTACAGTATGCACTCTCCATTGGTTATTCCTCTATGATCATATTTGGCATCAATTCAAGTACCTCCATGCTAACAAAGAATAAAAAAAAAATTAAAGCGTGAATAACGGGTATTCATGAATATTGATGTGTAAACTGTTTCGAAATCGGATATTTATTCCCTTTTCCTTATTTCTTTTTTCCTGGTTTTCTATGGATTAAAAGGCGACTATCGTTTTTATAATTTTATAATTTTTTATTGTCGTTGTGACTGCTATAGCCGTGCATGAAAGCATTTGTAAGTACATGTCTATCTACCAGAGATGTTAAGTATTGCAATCATCGTGACTTTCAGCCCTTGAAGTCCCATTCTTTTTCTTGAAGTCTTGAATGCAGCCTTTCAGTCCTTTTTTGACTGATGATTTAAAATTTGAAGTCCCCAGTATTTTTGGCAAATATGACTCACCATTCATTTTTTTCATTCATTGATGACTGGCGATATTTTTTAAGCAGTCATTTAGTAAACTAGTACCAAAAATATGCTCTCTATGTATTTTAGCTGTAATAGTATTTATTCTGCATATACCTAAAATGGTCAGTTTATAAAATCTTTGAAATACATATCACTAGCTTAGAGTGCAAACTGTGTAAGTCCATTTTTATGAAAAAGTGTATTTTTATGTACAACGCTAGAAAAATCGAATACGCACCGCGATAAACAAGTCTCTGACTTATGTCATATTTCTACTCGTTGTTATTCAGTGATACGCAAATTATGTAAGTCCAAAAAGCGAAGAAAATTGTGTAAGTCCAAAGTATTTACATGAACAGAAAATTTTTTTTCATTTCGAATTTTTTTATTTTTTTATTTTTTGATTTTATCTCTCCTACAAAGTTTGAAAAAAAGGACTTACACAATTTGCACTCCTAAGAAAGTGTTATTTTGACCCCTTTTTATACAGTCAGGAAATATAATATAGTATTTTTTAGGTCGCTAGAGGGCTAAAATATTCTAGAAAATTATTCGCCTTAAAATTTCATTAGGGGTCTTCTCAGAAAAAATCTTTGTAAAATGAACCTAAAAGATCACAGGAAGCGAAAAACTTATACATATTCCTTGGAATGTTAAATGTGTTTTATTTGCGGTTCTGCTGAATCGATCGAAATTCCTCTTTTGAAAAAAATGAATGCTTATTGACGACGTTTAACATGCCGGCAAAAAAGTTACATTAAGGTGGTATAAACTCAGCACTGGGTGGAAGTGACCCCAATGGCGCACGTAGGGTTAATACAATTATAAAGTAGGTACCCTTCTCTCATGCCAAAGAGATTGTTGTATCAAGGGATCGGAACTTTAAAAACCTAGTATCCCATATGAGAAGAATGGCAAAAGACTCTAGCTGCAATCATTTCATGATTGCAATCAAATGATTGCAGTAACAGGGTGGATTGCAGCCGGGTAACTGCACAGTTAAAATTTACCAGTCAGAATGACGGCTTACTTTTTTAATTCCCAGTCATGACTGACAAAAAATGAATAGCATTCATTTTGACCCCAATCAAAAGACTGCGCAGTCACAAAGTACTGCATTACTTAACATCTCTGCTATCTACCTACCTACCACCGACAATGCCAAGCGATTCACACGGACGCAGCAGTGCACTAACACAAAGGTCATTTACGTTTACGCGTAAACTTTACCTGTTTTTTGAAATCACTCGTAGCTACAGCAAAGATGTTTACACATCAAAAATATTCGATTTTCACTCACCTTCCGTGTCGCTGTTGTCTGATACAGGCGGCTCACTGGAAATATATTGACGTCCACTCAATAAATTGCTTTCGACAATGGGACGTTTGTCCTCCAATTGACGTCGAAAAGCTTTATGATCGTCCTGTAGAAAATGAGGAAAAAAAGCACATTTTTATTTTATTTTTATGTTGTTCTATGTAATGTATGTGTTAAATAAAATGAACTTTATTGGATAAGTGCTAATAGATATCAATTTAATAGGTTTACATATTAGTATAACGTGGTAATAACTATAAAAGATTTGCGCACATTGTTTTTGGGATTGACGTTTTCGTTAATATATGTGCATATGTATAAACCATTAACTTTACATATATATGTACATATGTGCATGTGTACATATCAGAGCTGGGCGATAAGGATTACATGTGCAATCGATTACACATAGGATTACGATTACATTAATCGTAATTTCAAGTTTTTTACGATTACGATTACAGTAATCGTAATTTTTGTAAAGACGATTACGATTACAGTAATTGTAATTTCAAGTTTTTTACGATTACGATTACAGTAATCGTAATTTTTGTAAAGACGATTACGATTACAGTAATTGTAATTTCAAGTTTTTGACGATTACGATTACAGTAATCCTTATTTTCTGTAATCTTAAATTACAAAATTTAAGAATTACATGTAAAAAATTATTAAAATTGCTTTTTGATACTAAACGGTGTAGGGAGGAAAATATGCTTGGCTCTGAAAGAAGTGCTAAAACCTACAAATAATTATGTAAAGCTTGCAATTTCACACATATTATATACATTTTGAAATATTTACGGTTGAGATAGCAGCTTTTAGTGGGCTGGAGACAATGGCCTCATGCATAAAAATCGAGCTGTAGCTCACACTCATTTTCTTCGTAAAATGTGGATTTTCCATGTATAAAAAATATGTATTACAATTGCTAAATTTTACTAAACAAATTCCTTAGGTTTATCTCATAACAAAATTAAAAAGTAATAAAACTCCACTGCAACTCTTGAAGATGTAAATGACCATAACTATGAAAAGCCAATATTAGATGAAGATTTTTTTGACTTCGGCGATAAATACCTAACTACATATCTATATAACAACTTAATATATATTTTATTTAAAACTCAATATACCTTTAGAAAACACTGATTTACCTGAAGTGCTTCCTGGTAGTGGCTCAAACATTATAGGAGAAGAATTTTTTAAATATTTGAACAATGCTGATAGTAGCCATGGCTGTTTTAAAAGATATCCTCTGATAAAGAAAGCATCTTTAAGATTCAGCACCCCGCTTACATCGTCAGCACCTGTGGAAAGGCTATTTTCATTGGCGGGCATTATAAACAGTCCTCGATGCCATGCACTTTACGATGTTTCTTTTGAAAAATTAGTTCTGCTTAAGGCTAATATTGAATATTATTGAAAGTAAATTATCCAAACAGCAGTCTTAATTTTGTATCTTTATTATTTCCGCTAATTTTCTCTCTTCTTAATACACATCCCAGTTTTAATTGTTTACTTAATGTGTGAGAAATAAACACATATCGCACGTTTTATGCAATAGGGATTTAACACAAAAAAATTTTTTTTTGGGAAAACGCAAATAAAGTTTTATAATTTCAAATAGTTTCCTTCTACGGCTAACTACAAAATCACTTTTATTTCCACCATTTTTATCTTTTTGAGTATTTTATAAGACTAGACTCAAAGGCACTACCCAGTCATTGAACTATATGGCAAAATCCCAGAAATCGAAAATTTCGAGTTAAATCCCTATTGCATAAAACGGGCGATATGTATGTATGTATGTAAAAATTATTAATATTTCTTGGAAAACGATGTTGGGTAAGTATATCACTGTTTTTTACACATTGTAATCAGGGATGCCACTTTTGGGCTTTTCCTACCAAAACTGGTAGGTTTTATTCCTTTTGGTAGGTTGGTAGGACGATTTGAATTTTGGTAGGTTTTGTCTTCATTCAACTAACATAGAAACGTTTTCTTTGAGCTTCAAGTTTTAGTTTTATCAGTCATTCTAAGATTAATTTAAATTTGTACAAATGATATTGAATTTAATAGTAAAGTTTTCAAAATAAAAAAAATATATAGTTTTTTTTTTCATTTTAAGCGGTAAAAAAACAAAAGTGTCCTGTTACTGCAGGGTGGTCGGTTACTGGCACAGTTACCCTAAATGAATTTGTTGAATATGGTTAAATCTCACAAAAAAAAAAATAAAAAAATTGGTAGGCTCAAAGCCATTTTGGTAGGTTTTTGGTAGGAAAAAAATTTTCTTAGTGGCATCCCTGATTGTAATCCCAGAAAACGAGAACAGTAATCGTAATTTCAAGTTTCTTACGATTACGATTACAGAAATTCTTATTTTTGTAACGACGATTACGATTACAGTAATCGTAATTTCAAGTATCGTACGATTACGATTACAGTAATCGTAATTTTTGTAACGACGATTACGATTACAGTAATTGTAATTTCAAGTTTTTTACGATTACGATTACAGTAATCGTTATTTTTGTAACGACGATTACGATTACAGTAATCGTAATTTCAAAATTTCTAAGATTACGATTACTGTAATCGTAATCATCTTGTAATCGTAATCCTTATCGCCCAGCTCTGGTACATATGTACATAAAGAGATAAGTTTTCAATAAAGCTAAGTAATGAAAGAGGGTGTTATTCAGTAGAATGAGTTGTCAGTCGAGTTTCTCATTCCATTTCTAGTGTGATGCCTTTAATTCTTCCATACAAATTGGAGGCATGCTTCGAAATTTTCTCGGAATTCATTTGTAAATTGAAAAGTTATGCACCAAAAATACAAGTGATCTGAGCAAGGATCAATAAAATATAAATAGGCAGTAATAACACTGTGCGACAAAATAAAAAAAAAATTTGAAAGTACTTTTTCAATGCCACACAGTGTAATTTCAAGCAAATTTTTTGAATACTGCTGATGATTGAATATTCTTTTCAGAGGTTTCTTATCGCAAAAAGTCTGTTTAGCAATTTTTGCATCTTTTTGTTTTTTTTTGCTTTCGCGGTAGCTGGTTTCTAGTTTTCCACACAGCTCCTTCTTAAAGCTGAAATACTATGCTCTAGGGAGCATTTGTTGTAAGGAAATTAATTGAAAACGTGTGCCAATGTAGCCAATTCTATTACTTTGTGCTCTCGTAAGTAATTGTTTAATGGTCCGTGTCCAACTCACATTCACAAAAAGGTAGAAAACCATAAAATCAAGTATGGCATTACTCCAAAGCACTTAACGCCGCTCCAACACAACCACAAAAACACAGGGATAAGCCGTCAGTGGGGCTGCTATACTAACGACAATTTCGGGGGATACCACGAAGAAAATCACTTAAATGTTTGCCGTGATTCTATTTGCAACTTTGTTTTATGTTTACGAAAATAATCAGCAAAAAAAAGGCAAAAATAAAATAAGATAGTGTGTGTGGGAAGCCGTAATCTGTAGGAAACGTTGAAGTCGTCCAGGTTACACATGAGCTGATTCACCTCGTCCATTACAGAGAGCTTTAGTTTTTTCTGCGGTTCTGCACATATTTACATGTAGCCCTGGGAAATTTCAGACGTTTTCATGTTGTTTCTGCGCTAAATGCTTGTATACACGTTTTTAGGGGAGAAGTCAAAAGGGTTATGTAGTTGTTAATAAACGCCTTAAATGGAGACAAGGGTGGAGGGGTATTGACATCTAATGAAGTGCCAGATGACAATGCCGCTGCACAGTTGGGGCCTCTCTATAGTAACGCGGTCATAAATAGTAATAATTGTACTAGAAACTTCAAACTCAGAAACTATAATACTTAGCTATGTAAACATTGATTTTGATTAGAGTATATCGTCGCTCCGGAAGCAGAAATACGCATGCCAGTAATTTATCGACGAAAAAAGGCGCATTAAAAATATGTCGGAGAAAGAAGACGCTTTACAAAACATGTCGACGAAGATAGACGCATTAAAAACATTTCGACGAAAAGAGACGCATTATAAAATACTTCGACGAAGAAAGACGCATTAGCATTAATATTGACGAAGAAAAAACAAAAATCGAATACGTCTTTCTTTCCTAAAAAATATTCAAATACGTCTTTCTTTGTAGTAAAAAGAAAATAAAGCGTCTTCGTTATCAAAAAAAAAATAAAGAGTCTTTCTTTCGAAAAATAAGTTTTAATGCGTCTTTCTTTGAAAGAAAAAAGTTTGCGTCTTTCTTCCTCAACAAAACAGTTTGCGTCTTTTTTCTTCTATAGCGACGATATGATTTAAGCACATTCAATATATATAGAGATGATAGAACATTTTACTAAAAAACATTCTCAGCTGCAACGAAGTGTCCTCATACAATTTCTTACGTTCGAACAAGGTATAGGTAGATATTTACGTACCTAACTATACATACATACCTATTATGTATGTGCATATGTATTAAGTATGTTGTAAGATTGATTGACTTAAATTACTGACTTACTGCACGTGTGCACTTACTCGGCATACTCGTGTCGAAATTCAAAAAATTTCTTAACCTCAAAAGAAAACCCACTTCATACGTCATTAAATCTTATTTCGTGAGCGACCTCAGGCGCATTAAGCTAAGACATTGTGTAAACGGCGTGAAGTATGTATGTATAAAATAGTCATGTATTAAAATAGTCATGCAATAGACCAATGGAAGGATGTGCAGGATAAACATATACATAGCAGAGAAGCTTAATATGTCAAAACCAATACGTGTGAGTATGAGAACGTGTAAAAAACAGTTGGTCGAGGAGATCATTGCCGATGCGACAGTGAGATGAGTAATGATAGATTTTTCTTAATAGAAGGGGTTGACCAACAATTTTTGAGTACGAGTACTAATACAAGTATTCATTTTACAGCAATTGGAAGGATTAGGTTATTTGTTCAAGTGAGGCAAAGTAAATTCCTTTGCCCTACTATTTGCAATAATCTATGTTAGGGGGTAAATTTCTTCAAGATCCAAATACATCTTCCCGCCACTATCATTACTTACTAATTGTTTTTGTAGGCTGGCAGCATCGCCCATCAGAGGGCCAACACTCAACGAAGATTGCTCCGTATCCTTACGTATAACCCACTCGGTGAGTTCGCGTAGCGATAAAAGCAGTGCATTCCAGTGTTCCGAATTCGATTCCAAGCGATTCCTAAAATAAAGGAAATACGGAAAAATATGAACAAATTGGCAGGCAATAATTAAATTTGGATTAAAATTATGAAATGTTTATGCGGGATTTTCATCGTAAATATTCTGTTTCTGTTATTTACCGTATTTGGAAAACCTATGCAAGAAAGACAAATTGTAGCAGCAAAAAATAAATTTGAGTTAATAAAGTAACTTGGTGTCCTTAAAAATTTGCTAACATTTTGCTTTTGTATTTCACGTACATAATTTTTATGGTAAGTCAGAAAATGTACTAAACACTTTATTGTCGCTTCAATTTCTTCATTAATTCTTGTTGAATGTTATTATATTTAATTCTAGAGATGAGTTTTGCGGATTAAATGTTCGGCGGAGGAATCATGCTTAGGAATAAATATGCCTGTTCCAGAGATTGGCGGGAGACACAACTGGTAATGAATACCTTGCTATCATAAATGCTCTAAAAGGTTAAAAGCCTCTGCTGAGCGATGGTTGAATTTTTTCTATTAAAAAGCTGACTCAGTAAATAGAAAATCAATAAGTAAGGAAGCAAAAGTTCGAGTGCAATCGAATATAAGATACTCAGCTCTTTGCTTTAATTGTTTGTTTGCGTTATCAGACTAAGCGTATATATTTTTGTTAGTGCAAAATTTTACCCCTTTATGACTTTTAGTGACAAAGATGCCTTGTTAAAAACTTCCAAAGGGAGTTTTATAAATATGTTTTTTTAAGTAAGCGTATTTATGAACCGATTTCGGGCATTCGTTCTGTACTATTAGCAGCTTAAATATTCTTTTAAACAATTACATATGAATGTACATATCGCTAGCTTAGAGTGCAAAATATGTAAGTCCATTTTTATGAAAAAGTGTATTTTTATGTTGAACGCTAGAGAAATCAAATATGCACCACGCTAAACAAGTCTGTGATACTTGTCATATTTATACTCGATGTTATTCAGTGATACGCAAATTGTGTAAGTCCAAAAAACGAAGAAAATTGTGTAAGTCCAAAATTTTACATGAACAGAGATTTTTTTTTTCATTTCGAAATTTTTTTATTTTTTGTTTCTTGTCTCTCCTACAGAGTTTGAAAAAAGGACTTACACAATTTGCACTCTAAGCTAGCGATATGCAGTTCTATGTAAACTTCATAATTTTCTTTGTTTATCTCTCTTGAAAAACAAATCTGCTGAATCAAAACCGAGCAAAACAGAAACATAAAGAACAAGTAAGGAAGCCTAAGTTCGAGTGGAATCGAACATTAGATACTCAGCTGTATGCTTTCATTGTTTGTTTGCGTTTGATGGAAACACGGTGCAGGTACTTTATATAAAGCGAGTGCTGCATAAAGTAGGCGTAGCCACGCCCACTTTCAAAATTTGTATCACTCATCCAACGAAGCATATGAATATTATTCTTTGTGCAAAATTTCATTCCTTTATGACTTCTAATTACAAAGATGTCACGTTACAAATTCCCAAAGGGTGTTCCAGAAATATCTTTGTTAAAAAGTAGGCGTGGTCATAAACCGATTTGAATAAATTTTTGCGTGTCTATTAGCACAAGTTATAAAAGTGTATAAACCAAGTTTCGTCATAATATCTCAATTATTTGTCGAGTTATAGGCTAAGAAATCTCGTACATTCCTTTGTCTAAAAAGAGGCGGTGCCACGCCCATTTTCCAAAATTTGTCTATTTTTTGTTTCCGGTCTATTGTGGAACTCTTGCCACAAAATTTCAATGAATTATCTCTATATTTGACAAAGATATCGCTTAAAATATTTTTATTAGGCCCCTTTATAGTTCTCATATATAAAAGTGGGCGTGGTCGCCAACCGATTTCGCCAAAATTATGAACATGTATTACCAAAACTAATAAAAGTGTACACACCAAGTTTCGTCATTATATTTAAATTATTTGTCGAGTTATGGGCTCAGAAATCTCGTATATTCCTGCTTCTAAAAAGAGGCGGTGCCACGCCCATTTTCCAAAATTTTTATGCTTTTCGTTTTATATCCGCAGTTGGACTCCTTCCATAAAATTTCAATGACATACCTTTATATTTGACAGAGATATTGGCAATTTTTCGTCCAAACATTTGCCTAAGTAAGTATATCACGCCTACCAAATTTCATCGATATATCTTCGACAGTTTCTGAGTTATGACATATAAAACTTTCAATGTTTGGCCCTTAATAAGTGGGCGTGGCACCGCCCATTTTTCAAAATCTCACCAAATTTCTTCATAAGGGCCTGAGCTCCACACGTGGGTGAAATTTTATCACTCTATTAGTGACTGAGATACAAAATTTCCGATTTTTACTATATAGGGGAAGTGGGCGTGGTCCGATTTCGCCCATTTTCAATACCATCCGTTCCAGTCGTGATACCAACTTGCATTCCAAATTTCATCAAAATATTTCAATTTTTGCGCGAGTTATCGTGCGTACAGACAGACAGACGGACGGACAGACGGACGGACATGGCTCAATCGATTTCTTTTTTCACCCTGATCAATTTGATATATATAAGTCAATATCTATCTCGATTATTTTATGGTGTTACAATCCACCGTTATGTGATTAAAACTATAATACTCTGTGTACTAGTACAGCTGAGTATAAAAACTGTAAGTTACACGGTAAAAAAATAAAATCGCAAAAGTTAAACAAAAATCATTAAAAGACAAATAGAGGATGAAAGACCGATAAAAAGAAAGTACGCTACTGTAAATGCCAAAAAAATGATATTGCATTGTAAATAAATGATAAAGTTAGGCTGAAATAAATACTATACAACAACAACAACAAGAGTATGGAATAATAGCCATATAGTATTTACCGAATTGATTGACGCAGCAGAGGAAATTCAGCATTCAGAAGAAGTTGTGAGTAGAAGAGGGAGTACATAAAAGCCAAAAATATATACGGGAAATATTAGTTAGCACAAAAAAAACAAAAAAAAGTGTCGAAATAAAAACATAAGAGGACAAAAGAACAAAAAAACAAAGAAAAAGAAAAATTGCGAATCGAGAGATAAACAGAGAGCGACGGTAAAGATTATCTGGAAATCAACTGAGAAAAGCAAATTATAACGGCAAAAATAAATGAAAACAGATTAAGAACATTAGCAGCAAAGAAAGTAAAAAATATTATACGTTAGCGAAGTGGTGCCCAATGTAGACGCAACATTATACATGCCTGTTTATTTCTTCCTTTTTTCTTTCTCTTATTTTTTGATCTCCTCGAGAGAAATGCGCCTTATTTCTGTTTCCTATTAACTAAACAACTGAACTCAAACTAAAACCGTTTTACTCTTGAGGCAGCTTTCTGCTTAGAAGCTTATGCAGGCAAACAGTAATGGACGGTAGGTAAATTAGATATAGACACTCAAGCATTTCCACGAACAAAATTGGGTAGCATACGCTAATAATGGCAATGAATGCTGGCCTCTCAAAATTCGGACGGACTTTCTTCTCCTTTTTATACCTTTCATGAGAATGAAATGGTATTATAACTTTGTGCCGAAACTCGAATGGTGAAAGTACCAGAAGGAGGCGTGGCAGACCTACCAAAATATATACCAATATGATCAGGATCATGAGCTGAGTCGATTAAGCCATGCCCGTCTGTCTGTCTGTCTGTCTGTCTGTCTGTTTGATCGCAAACTAGTCCCTCAGTTTTTGAGATATCTGCTTGAAATTCGGAATGCGAGTGTATTTTTAGGAGAAGCTGATCATTTGTCGGAATGGGCCGAATCAGACCACTATAACATGTAGCTGCCATACAACCGATCGTTCAGATATGAACTTTTTGGGGTATAACTTCTCAATTTAAACAGCTAAGGCCATGAAACTTTGAATTATTTGTACCATTATGGACCTAAATATTGTCACCGAAATTTGTCAAGATCGGACCACTATAACATATAGCTGCCATACAACCGATTGTTCAGATATATATATTTTAAGGTATAACTACTCCATTTAAATCATGACACTTTTTTCTAGTGAATCTTTGCATAAATAACTAACAGAATTGGAAGTATAAATTAAACAATATCAGACAATGCAAATTTTCATTTCCCCATTCATGAAAGGTATGAAGTCTTCGGTACGGCCGAAGACAGCCGCGCTCTTACTTGTTTTCATTGAATTCTTCAAATAAAGCTTCTTTGTGACCACGTTTATTTCCTTTTGGGCGGGGAAAACCTATAGAGGACTCAAGCGTCGAGTACAAAAATGCCGCCAAATTCATAAAATAATTACATCCGCGCAAAAACTTTCTTTGCATAAAATTGTCAAGCTTCATTACGAAAATCTTCATGAACATCGGATTATCTTCATTTGGAAATTACCTCATAGACGAATATAAGAAAAGAGGAA
The DNA here is from genome assembly GCA_960531455.1 of Urophora cardui. Lineage (NCBI taxonomy): Eukaryota > Metazoa > Arthropoda > Insecta > Diptera > Tephritidae > Urophora > Urophora cardui. The sequence goes on from OY482672.1 coordinate 113,590,643, forward strand.
AGCCAACCGCCCGATTGACACTTGTGCAATTAATTTCATTAAATACTAGTGCTGACAAATCTTTGGTGATGTGTGATAACGATAGCATTACGGCGAAACGTTAATTGCTAATTTGGTCATTTATCAAGAAGTAAGTGAGTGACGTTTGACACGTCGTTAGGACGATTCCGTTTAGGCGTAGGATTATGCGTCAAGTTCGTTCAAATATGCATTGAAAGATGTTGGCAATTTATTCGCCATCGCTTGGATGTAATTTTTTTTTTATGTAACTTTTATTTTCTTTCGCATTTGCTTTTGAGATATTGGATTCAGTATGGTGGATGGTATTTACATTTGCTTTCGGGCACCCGTAAGTGCTAAAAATTTCCTTTGTCACCATAAAACTGCAATTAAATATTACGAAGGAAGTTATTAAATCAGTCGCACTTAACGTAATAAATGGCATGTGAATGAAGCTTTGAATGTTCCACCTCATTTTTACAATGGCTGAGGTGTAATGTTCTCGAAAATAAGTGTCAGTGTGCATGTATGAAGATTAAGAAGTGAAAATCTGCACTCGGAGGTAAGGGATTATTACATACCCCGTAGTAATTTTTTGGATGTGTCGAAATTTTTGAAAATAAAAAAAATTTCTGCGAGGCAAAACATTCGATTTTATGCTAATACACACTAACGCCGTCCAAAAAAAAACACATTGAGTGGGATACATTTCTTTCAATATTATAGGGCATAACTTTATCAGCTTCTATATTGCATGCACTTTTGCGAGCGTGCAAAGGGTAAACAGTTTCGCATCAAATGTCATAACTCCATCTTCAGTTGCACGCTAAAAGCACTCGACTATTAATTCAATTTCTTTGCATAATTCCTGCCATATTTCCGTTACGCCTGCGACGTCGTAAGCACTAGCAAACAAACAATTGAAAACTTGCACCTCCTCCTTTCTCAGCATTCAGCATCAGCATTGTCCTGGCATTTTTAGTCCTATCCTTTGTCTTTGGCTGGCTGGCTGCTGTTATACGTCATATACTTTTCTCACTTCTCACAATTATCATTCCAATTCCCATTTCATGTACATAAATACTTTTCGTAGTAAATACTTGCTGTTTTCACTCACCTGATGGCAATGCTCTTCGACTTCAAATTATTCCAGCGTTGGTTCATTTCATCCAGCCGACGTTGCAACATTACCGCATCCTCTTGTGAGGTGAGTGAACCCAATAATTTGCGACCGGTGCCATCGAGACGATCGTAAACGACGCGATGAGTTTCAATTTCCGATTGTAAATCCTGCAAAAACACGAGGAACGCGGAGTGGAAGAAAAGTGTAAAGAAAAAGCAAATGAAAGAAATTAGTAAAAATGTTGTACACAAATATGTTTACAGATGTGAATGAATGTAGGTGGAGAAAACAATAACTATAAACGTGTTTTATGCACAATAAAAACACATACATACATACATACATACATACAAATATTCGTAAATTTTTCGCAGAATTCCCATTTTTTACGGGTAATGGTGATGGATTTGCTGGGCATATAACTACAGAGAATTAAGTCACAAGCATTTTCTGTTGGATATAAAATTTTTAATGCAACATTCGAACCAGAAAGCCTCGCCAAATTCACTGATAGTTATAAAAAGGATACGACCAAAGCACATTTAAGTGCACAAAATATTTGAAATTTTATTTCATTTTTTGCTATTAGTCTACATGGCCGATGCTTACGTAAGCCCATACAAATCAACTCAACTAATTCCCCCCGTGACCACATAGACTAAAATTACTTCAAACTCTACTTGAAGTCGCAGTTTAACTAAACATTCTTTAAACTCTGAACTGAACTGTAAATGGCGAATTTAGAGAGCAGCTGCAGTTATGAATATAAAATACCGTACTCTAAGTCAAAAATAAAATAAATTTGAATATCCAAATCGCAAAGGTGCCGTAAAACTAATCAATAACGCTCACAACAACGCAACTCATATCGCTGCGCAGGTGCGCACTCAAAATATGGGATTTATTTCTGATTTTCTCGTTTGACATTTTACGTCGCTCATTAAAGTAGAATGGCTTTTACCTGCCAGTTGTATTTTTTTGTTTATTTTTTTTTCTGTTAACGTTTTCCAGGGAAAACCAACGCATAACTTTGTATGTGCTTGAGAGACGGTGAAAGGGGAGGAATTTCAGTTTTTTCCATTTAATACATTTTTTCAAAGAATTTTTTGCTTACTTGTTTTGCTTGTTGCTTAATTAAAATAGAAAATTAATTTCTATTTGAAAGTGTGAACTTTGTTATGTTTACAAAATGTATTCGACCGGCCTCTTCCGCTTCCACATCCACTTCCACTTCTAATTCCATTTCTTCTTCTGACTCTACTTCTACTTGCAACTAAGAGAATGGAAAACAGAAAGAGCAAAGTCACAACCTACAGAACAATATTTTCCAGTTGCTTAGGAATTTAAACTGCTTTCAAAAATGCATCGAACCTTTCGCTGAGTGCGGTATTTTATCAAAAACAGAGAGTGAGAATGGAGAGAAAAAAGGAGAAATAGTACAGCAAAAGAAAGAACAATAGATAAGTAGTACCAAAGACTACCATTTTATGGAGATTATATGATGGCTTTTGCGGGCGTACGCGGCGTATGAGCAATTTTAATGGCTACGAAGTAGATATGCTTGTGTACATACATATTAGGGACTGCAATTTTCCCGATTTTTACTATCCCGGGAATTGCAGATTTTTTTATAATCCCGGAATCCCGGGATTTCTCCTGGTATTTGCACATGAATTATTTTCCGATATTTTGCACTGAGAGAAAAAAAATATATGGAGGGGTCAAAGAAATTGTTTACCTATTTTGAACACTACTTTCTTTGTTTTGAGTAAAATTTCCTTAAAACATGTTAAAAGGTTTATAAAATATTGTTGTTACATGCGTTACCATGGTTTCATATACTTGTTTTGAAAAAATTCATACATTAAAATAATGAAAAATTCTTTAAGCGCCATTCCATTCCCAACTTTCCTTGTTTTGAAGACTTGATTTCTTTAATTTTAAGAAATAAAATTCCCATACAAATCCACATGGCAACGAATTTGTTTGAATGTTTTTTTATGTTTTTTCCACATTTTTGAGAAAATTTACACAAAACAAAGAAAACTTTGTATTGGGACGCGTGTTCAAAATAAGGAAAATTATGTCTTTGATCGAGAGAAACTTTTTTTTTGTGTGTGGGCTCAAGAAAGTAAATATATTTGTATGTAAAAAAAATTGATTTTTAATGCCATTTTTTACTTAAAACCAGGGCTGAAATTTATTGATATTTTTAACGATAAACAAAAAATAATTTTGTTTATGTTGAAACTTTTCATTTTAAAAGCATAAAAAATTTAACTAAATTCAAATTGCTTCAACAAAAATCAAAAAAATTATCAAAATTTTTTTCGTGTCGATAATTGCCGAAACAAAATTTTTTTAAAAAACCCCCCCTTGTGGTTTATCATAGATCCCAAATTAATGCCTTTATAGATTCTGCGCCCAAATTTCCCAAACTGATCAAGGAAAACTATCATTCCAAAAGCAATGGTTGGATGGGTTTAGCTGTCCAAAGGCAAAACTCGACATTTATTTTCAGATTATATTTTATTTGCACATATCCACAAGGTAAAACAGGTACAATTGAATCAGTTCATTAAAATAGTTATCCTTGTAGGCAATAATAACATACAATTACAACTTATAGTTAAATAGAAAATACCCGAAATTTAGAGGAATTAAATCTAATACAATAAGCGCGTACTATACAATCCAATCAACCACCAAAAACAAGAATTAAAACGAGTACGAAGTTAAAATACTACAAGCGATTCATTCATAAAATTGAAATTGTTACGGCTGCAACTCATTTTCGACGAAAACACAGCTAATATTTTAACAAGCGTTTATTCAATCCATACGCAAAGTTTTAATATCTAAGAATAGTTATGTATAATAAATTCAATAAATTTTTATATTGAAAGATATTAAGAAATCTTACTTGTTCGTTTGATTTCATCGAATTTTCTTCTCAAAATGGAGGTGAAAGAGGTGCTTTGAATTTGCAAAGTACCGCTTCGTTCAAATCCACGTTTTTATCGAAATAAATATGTATGTATCTTTTAGTAAATTAAATGATGCCATACTTAGGTAAATAAGGGTATTCATTTAACCTTATAAATGCCTCGTAAAGTGTGTAAACTTGTAAATTTATAAAGTTTGTAAACGAACTGTCAAATTTTGTATGGAAAATCATTTACGCATGGTTGAGAAATTTACGCGCACATTTCAGTGTGTAAACGCTGTAAACTCGAAAAAAGCAACCTTGCGCAACAGAAACCTCTAGCATCAGTAAGTCGTTTACAAAAATTTCCTTGTAAAGTCGTTTTAATTTGGATTTCTCACTTATTTTTGGCATATTTTAATATATGTCTTTAATATATGTAGATATAGTTTTAAATAAATTTTGACAATAGCACAGCTGATGACAAGTTTACGAAAAAAAATTATTAGGTGCGTTCATATAACAGTGTGTGTAAACTGATAGAAATTTACACTTTATAAACTTATACTCTTAAACGAATACCCTTAATAAATCAAAGTTTAAGCTCTCTACATATTACAAGGTGTTCACAATATTTAGTAAAATGATTTGTGGTTTTAAGTATCAAAAGAAATGTTTCAACAAAGGATAAAAAAAAGTGGCAACAGAGCTTTTCATCAGATCAAGGTTTTTATAAAATTCTAAAATTTGCAGCCCGGCTCATTTTCAACAATCTTTGCATCTTTGCAGTGGCGGTAGAGTAAGAATAGAAATAATAACTAAACGTCAAGCAAAAGAAATGTCAAAATGAATTTATTTTTCGCCGCGAAAAACAAACGAATTCGAGCTTGAAGAATGATGGGAGGCAACTCGCGAAGTCATCATCTTTTTTTGACTAAACGAATTCCACCTCACTCGTCCAAAATACCGAATTTCCCCTTCTTATACAATATACGTTCTTTGGTTGCACGTTTGAAAATTTAGAACACGCAGTAGCGACCTCTCGCTTCAAATTATATCATATAATAACTGCTACCCTTCACTAGGTGTCGCGCAGTGGTCAAGTTTATAATAAAGTAGCTTCAGAGCCATATGTCGGTTTTTTAATTTATGAATTTATTAAATACATGTACGTTATACATGTTATTTAGAACTTCAATTGAAATCTCCTGCACTTTATGTGATGACATACATATTGTTAATTTGGAGGGTTTTGAGTTTGGTGTTTTTAAGGTGCGGGAAATGGTGCAACTAGTATATAGAATAATAATAGTAGGTGGTATTAGTCCATATTTTCACAGCGTCTGCCCTTAAAAAACATCTTCCAAAAAAAAATTTTTCAAAACCCCCCCCTTGCCGAAATCCTGGATCCGCGCCTGATATGTACATACATACGTATGTATATCTTAGCAACAAACAAACAAACATAAACAAAACGAAATCCTTTTTGTTATTTTGTTTTGATATCAAATTAGCAAAATTAATTGTGATACAATTTTATTTATAATTTTGGAATCGGAAATATTTTGGTTTTGATAAGCAGCAAAGCAATATAAATTTTTGATATTTTTTTTATATGTTTATTGAAAAAAATTTTTTTTGTTTATTTTGTTGAGCAGCCTTGCTTAAAACACAAATTATTCCATTAGTAGCAAAATAAAATAGGAACGTAAATTCATGCATATTATTTAATTATACTTAAGAGTTACTTTAAAAAACATAACCGACAATGAAAAATTACATACATTTGGAGAAAAAAACATTTGCCTGTAAAGTTAGTATTTACTTCTAAGTTATTAACAAGAAGGCTTGCAATCATTCGATGATTTGTAATAAAAATGTGTATAATCGGTTAAATGAATTTTCCAAGCTTGCCGAAAAATTCTGAAAATTTATGCAACTTTTGAAAGATTTAAAAATCGGAGGCACACATTTTGAGAAGTATTCCGAGTATGCAGCTGCATAGCACATTTAATTTTAGTATAGTAATATGCAATTCTATTAAAAATTTTCCCTAATTTTTGGTAATTTAATTGTTGGGGTAAGTGGAAAAAAATTCAACAACTATTTACAGCGAAGGTTGAGTGTATAGCTATTTCACGAAAAACCATTTTCGATCATCAGCACTCTTTTCGGAAGTGGATGCACCGGGGATTGAACCCGAGTCCATTCCAACTTCAGCCGCAATGACCCAACGGATAAACACACTCGGCCATTGAGACTCTGTGCAAGCTGTTGGATTTTCCCCACTTTTGCCTTTTTCATTTTCAACATTAACGTTAGTGTGTATATGCTTTTGCATATATTCTCCACAAACGTGCTGAATTTTTTGTTGTAGGCAGTTCGCAATGAACATTGTTGTTGGTATTTATTTTTTATGTATATACCAAACAACGTTAACAATTTTACTTGAAAGAGTTTTTAGTGCTTAGCACGAAATTTTTATTTTAATTCAATTTTTAATTGTTGGGGTAAGTGGAAAAAAATTCAACAACTATTTACAGCGAGGGTTGAGTGTATAGCTATTTCACGAAAAACCATTTTCGATCATCAGCACTCTTTTCGGAAGTGGATGCACCGGGGATTGAACCCGAGTCCATTCCAACTTCAGCCGCAATGACCCAACGGATAAACACACTCGGCCATTGAGACTCTGTGCAAGCTGTTGGATTTTCCCCACTTTTGCCTTTTTCATTTTCAACATTAACGTTAGTGTGTATATGCTTTTGCATATATTCTCCACAAACGTGCTGAATTTTTTGTTGTAGGCAGTTCGCAATGAACATTGTTGTTGGTATTTATTTTTTATGTATATACCAAACAACGTTAACAATTTTACTTGAAAGAGTTTTTAGTGCTTAGCACGAAATTTTTATTTTAATTCAATTTTTAATTGTTGGGGTAAGTGGAAAAAAATTCAACAACTATTTACAGCGAGGGTTGAGTGTATAGCTATTTCACGAAAAACCATTTTCGATCATCAGCACTCTTTTCGGAAGTGGATGCACCGGGGATTGAACCCGAGTCCATTCCAACTTCAGCCGCAATGACCCAACGGATAAACACACTCGGCCATTGAGACTCTGTGCAAGCTGTTGGATTTTCCCCACTTTTGCCTTTTTCATTTTCAACATTAACGTTAGTGTGTATATGCTTTTGCATATATTCTCCACAAACGTGCTGAATTTTTTGTTGTAGGCAGTTCGCAATGAACATTGTTGTTGGTATTTATTTTTTATGTATATACCAAACAACGTTAACAATTTTACTTGAAAGAGTTTTTAGTGCTTAGCACGAAATTTTTATTTTAATTCAATTTTTAATTGTTGGGGTAAGTGGAAAAAAATTCAACAACTATTTACAGCGAGGGTTGAGTGTATAGCTATTTCACGAAAAACCATTTTCGATCATCAGCACTCTTTTCGGAAGTGGATGCACCGGGGATTGAACCCGAGTCCATTCCAACTTCAGCCGCAATGACCCAACGGATAAACACACTCGGCCATTGAGACTCTGTGCAAGCTGTTGGATTTTCCCCACTTTTGCCTTTTTCATTTTCAACATTAACGTTAGTGTGTATATGCTTTTGCATATATTCTCCACAAACGTGCTGAATTTTTTGTTGTAGGCAGTTCGCAATGAACATTGTTGTTGGTATTTATTTTTTATGTATATACCAAACAACGTTAACAATTTTACTTGAAAGAGTTTTTAGTGCTTAGCACGAAATTTTTATTTTAATTCAATTTTTAATTGTTGGGGTAAGTGGAAAAAAATTCAACAACTATTTACAGCGAGGGTTGAGTGTATAGCTATTTCACGAAAAACCATTTTCGATCATCAGCACTCTTTTCGGAAGTGGATGCACCGGGGATTGAACCCGAGTCCATTCCAACTTCAGCCGCAATGACCCAACGGATAAACACACTCGGCCATTGAGACTCTGTGCAAGCTGTTGGATTTTCCCCACTTTTGCCTTTTTCATTTTCAACATTAACGTTAGTGTGTATATGCTTTTGCATATATTCTCCACAAACGTGCTGAATTTTTTGTTGTAGGCAGTTCGCAATGAACATTGTTGTTGGTATTTATTTTTTATGTATATACCAAACAACGTTAACAATTTTACTTGAAAGAGTTTTTAGTGCTTAGCACGAAATTTTTATTTTAATTCAATTTTTAATTGTTGGGGTAAGTGGAAAAAAATTCAACAACTATTTACAGCGAGGGTTGAGTGTATAGCTATTTCACGAAAAACCATTTTCGATCATCAGCACTCTTTTCGGAAGTGGATGCACCGGGGATTGAACCCGAGTCCATTCCAACTTCAGCCGCAATGACCCAACGGATAAACACACTCGGCCATTGAGACTCTGTGCAAGCTGTTGGATTTTCCCCACTTTTGCCTTTTTCATTTTCAACATTAACGTTAGTGTGTATATGCTTTTGCATATATTCTCCACAAACGTGCTGAATTTTTTGTTGTAGGCAGTTCGCAATGAACATTGTTGTTGGTATTTATTTTTTATGTATATACCAAACAACGTTAACAATTTTACTTGAAAGAGTTTTAGTGCTTTTTTTTTCCACTTACCCCAACAATTAAAAATTGAATTAAAATAAAAATTTCGTGCTAAGCACTAAAAACTCTTTCAAGTAAAATTGTTAACGTTGTTTGGTATATACATAAAAAATAAATACCAACAACAATGTTCATTGCGAACTGCCTACAACAAAAAATTCAGCACGTTTGTGGAGAATATATGCAAAAGCATATACACACTAACGTTAATGTTGAAAATGAAAAAGGCAAAAGTGGGGAAAATCCAACAGCTTGCACAGAGTCTCAATGGCCGAGTGTGTTTATCCGTTGGGTCATTGCGGCTGAAGTTGGAATGGACTCGGGTTCAATCCCCGGTGCATCCACTTCCGAAAAGAGTGCTGATGATCGAAAATGGTTTTTCGTGAAATAGCTATACACTCAACCCTCGCTGTAAATAGTTGTTGAATTTTTTTCCACTTACCCCAACAATTAAAAATTGAATTAAAATAAAAATTTCGTGCTAAGCACTAAAAACTCTTTCAAGTAAAATTGTTAACGTTGTTTGGTATATACATAAAAAATAAATACCAACAACAATGTTCATTGCGAACTGCCTACAACAAAAAATTCAGCACGTTTGTGGAGAATATATGCAAAAGCATATACACACTAACGTTAATGTTGAAAATGAAAAAGGCAAAAGTGGGGAAAATCCAACAGCTTGCACAGAGTCTCAATGGCCGAGTGTGTTTATCCGTTGGGTCATTGCGGCTGAAGTTGGAATGGACTCGGGTTCAATCCCCGGTGCATCCACTTCCGAAAAGAGTGCTGATGATCGAAAATGGTTTTTCGTGAAATAGCTATACACTCAACCCTCGCTGTAAATAGTTGTTGAATTTTTTTCCACTTACCCCAACAATTAAAAATTGAATTAAAATAAAAATTTCGTGCTAAGCACTAAAAACTCTTTCAAGTAAAATTGTTAACGTTGTTTGGTATATACATAAAAAATAAATACCAACAACAATGTTCATTGCAAACTGCCTACAACAAAAAATTCAGCACGTTTGTGGAGAATATATGCAAAAGCATATACACACTAACGTTAATGTTGAAAATGAAAAAGGCAAAAGTGGGGAAAATCCAACAGCTTGCACAGAGTCTCAATGGCCGAGTGTGTTTATCCGTTGGGTCATTGCGGCTGAAGTTGGAATGGACTCGGGTTCAATCCCCGGTGCATCCACTTCCGAAAAGAGTGCTGATGATCGAAAATGGTTTTTCGTGAAATAGCTATACACTCAACCCTCGCTGTAAATAGTTGTTGAATTTTTTTCCACTTACCCCAACAATTAAAAATTGAATTAAAATAAAAATTTCGTGCTAAGCACTAAAAACTCTTTCAAGTAAAATTGTTAACGTTGTTTGGTATATACATAAAAAATAAATACCAACAACAATGTTCATTGCGAACTGCCTACAACAAAAAATTCAGCACGTTTGTGGAGAATATATGCAAAAGCATATACACACTAACGTTAATGTTGAAAATGAAAAAGGCAAAAGTGGGGAAAATCCAACAGCTTGCACAGAGTCTCAATGGCCGAGTGTGTTTATCCGTTGGGTCATTGCGGCTGAAGTTGGAATGGACTCGGGTTCAATCCCCGGTGCATCCACTTCCGAAAAGAGTGCTGATGATCGAAAATGGTTTTTCGTGAAATAGCTATACACTCAACCCTCGCTGTAAATGGTAATTTAATTTTTGAGTAGAGTTTGCATTAGGAAATTGAAGTTATCAGATGCATTTTACCCAAGAATTCTAAAAATTTAAAAAATATCTAACAAAAAAGTTAATTATTAAAAAAAAAAATTAAAAAATATTAATCCATACTTTGATTAATGGACTTTTCTATTCTATTCACATACATATTAATAATGCTTCCATGTAATAACACGCAATATTTTCGTTCAGAATAGGAAACGCTATTAGTATACGGATCTGAGATCAATACAAATTGTATACATAAAATTCAAATTTTTTTTCCCATAATAGCTGAATATTCTGTCTTTATTTTATGCCGACAATCCCGGGGTCAAGTTCCAGCAATGCCGAGATTTTCAGTGCGTCAAAAAGGCCGAGATCCCGGATTGGAATCCCTAAAACATATATACCAGTGTCGACGTCTGCACACTACGAACATATGTAAGTACATGCGTGCTAATGCATCGCCTACAAAAATAGAAAATAAACAAGAGTCTAGTGTTTGATACACTGCATTTACGACTGCGAAACTATTTGCCAAGCAATCGCTGCACATGCGACCTGTCAGGCAATTGCAGCTTCAACTACATATGTACATATATCTGTAAATATATATACATAGATATTTCTGTGGAAATAAAGTAAAATAGTAAAATTAAAGTAAATATTAAAAAAAAAATCAAAAAAATAGTACAAAAATTTAAAAGTAGTGAAATCGAATGAGAATGGCATTAAGTGGGACGAGAAGAACTTAAAAGAAAGAACGTAACAATTCAACAAACAAACTAATAATCAAATATTTTCACGCCCCGTTTCTCAGAAACATACTCCGAGAAAAAACGGCGTAGTTAAATCAACAACTTTCCGCTGTTGCACTTCCGTATTTGATTCAATAGAAAAATTATTTGGTTTTACAGCAAAGTTTTTGCTCCAACAACTTTCCGTAGTTAATTCAAAGACGGGCGTTCTTCATTCAAAAACTCCTTTGCTGTTGAAAATTTTTTTGTGAGAAAACCTCTTTTTTCAGGTTGATGTCGTGGTTCGAATCCGGAGAAAAATATAAAATAAAGACACTGCAGTAAATACTTTTTGGTTACTTGTTTTTCCGACAGGGTAGGAATATGATGTATTGTGGAACGATCCTCCGTCATCCCTTGTCAAGTTTGGTTTGGAGACAAACCGGTTTCGGCTAATATGCGCCATCTTCAGTGTCTTTTTTGGTGAACGAAAAAAGACACTGAAGATGGCGCATATTAGCCGAAACCGGTTTGTCTCCAAACCAAACTTGACAAGGGATGACGGAGGATCGTTCCACAATACATCACACTGCAGTAAATACGAAGGAGGAGAGAAGAAGGGCAGAACAAGCCGAGGCTACATATTTATAGTTGGGACCCGGCTGGAGAGAAGATGAAAGTTGTTCATTTAATTGCAAAAGTCCTTTGATTTGCAACTTTTTTTTCAGAGTATTTTGCACAGCTGAATTGGGAAGAGAAGGTATGTAAAGCGGACAAGCCTAAAAGAAACTAAACCAAAAAGGAGCTCCAAGAGATGAGACATGAAAAGCTAAATCTAAACTTTAACATAACCATGCCCGCCAAGGAAAGCATAGTGCCAGCACATCATGCCCTTATCGTATCTTCCACTACGCTGCATTCGGCTAGTAGGTGTCCTTTAAAAAACATTTACTTTCCTTCACCATCTCGTGCCACTTCTATCGTGCGTTTGTATATATGTACATATGTTTTTGGCATGGAGCCTCTTAACGTTTTCCCCTCCCCACTGGTGTTAGCTTGTTGCAGCTGCTGCAATATCGTACAACTGCTGTTGCAAATTTTCCCCAAACACTTTTCATTACTCTTTATGTACGGTTATTTGCACTGTGTCACATTTTGCGACGATGTTTTTCTAGTTTAACAGCATAATATTTTTTCATTTGGTATTGGTATTGGTATTTGAAACATATAATCAGCTGCGCATTGCACACAGAATATTATGCGTCTGTTCACATAACGGTTGTCCGTAACAGCCGTTTGTATGCCCAAAACACAATAACAATAACGCGGATATTTGGTACAAATATCATGACAGAAATACACTTGGGGGAGTACGTGTACTTAAAAAGTGCTCTCTTCATTCTTACACTTCACTTTTTTGTTTCGCAGACAACCGCTGAGTATTGTATGTTGTGTTGAGCCTTGGCCGCGGCTTACAAACTCATTTCCTTTACACTGAGAGAATAAATATATATGGAGGGGTCAAAGAAATTGTTTACCTATTTTGAACACTACTTTCTTTGTTTTGAGTAAATTTTCCTTAAAACATGTTAAAAGGTTTATAAAATATTGTTGTTACATGCGTTACCATGGTTTCATATACTTGTTTTGAAAAAATTCATACATTAAAATAATGAAAAATTCTTTAAGCGCCATTCCATTCCCAACTTTCCTTGTTTTGAAGACTTGATTTCTTTAATTTTGAGAAATTAAATTCCCATACAAATCCCCATGGCAACGAATTTGTTTGAATGCTTTTTATGTTTTTTCCACATTTTTGAGAAAATTTACACAAAACAAAGAAGATTTTGTATTGGGACGCGTGTTCAAAATAAGGAAAATTATGTCTTTGATCGAGAGAAATTTTTTTTTTGAGTGTACTTTTGTGTGTTGGTCTTTGTGGCACTACGCAACTCTTTAAAGGAAGTGATGACAAAGTGCTGACGTAGGAGGCTAAAATATAGCAAAGGTTGCCTTCTTTGTTTTTTGTTTCTCTTTACACATATGTATGAATGTGTGTGTTGTTACTCCCATGCGCCATACGACATGGGAAAACTTTTCTGTAATCTATAAAAACATCATCTAAATGAACTGTATCAGAATTTTTTTTTAATTAATTATATGTTGCATGTCTTAATTAAAGAGATAATTTGAGCAAAATTTAAATTTAAAAGTACCTAAAGAAATCCTGGAAAGTTGTAAAAATGGCCCTAGTTGAATGATCCCAAAGATTAATATTTATAAAAAAAATATATATAAGTACATATCGTCGCTATAGAAGAAAAAAGACGCAAACTGTTTTGTTGAGGAAGAAAGACGCAAACTTTTTTTCTTTCAAAGAAAGACGCATTAAAAATATTTTTCGAAAGAAAGACTCTTTATTTTTTTTGATAACGAAGAAGGACGCTTTATTTTTTTTTTACTATAAAGAAAGACGCATTTAAATATTTTTTAGGAAAGAAAGACGTATTCGATTTTTTATTTTTCTTTGTCAATATTAATGCTAATGCATCTTTCTTCGCAGTTAATAATGCTAATGCGTCTTTTTTCGTCGAAATATTTTATAATGCGTCTATCTTCGTTGACATGTTTTGTAAAGCGTCTTTCTTCCCCGACATATTTTTAATGCGCCTTTTTCGTCGACAAATTACTGACATGCGTCTTTCTTCTTCCGGAGCCAAGATATATTCCAAACCAAAATCTACAAATTATAACACCGTAACAAATTTGCTAACAAAAAAATTGAGAGAAATTATTAAGTAGCACGCCTAATAGAGAAGACGAAGCTTTGTATATGAATCGTCACCGGGCCATACTCTTCTTTAAAAAAGATGTATATTTACTACTGGAAGGACTTCCTCCCCTTGCAGCTGACCATCTGCATCTTTTCGCCATGCACGTCGCTGTTTAGTTGCTATTACTTATCGCCTAAGGCTACCCTTGTCCTTTCTTAGCCGAATCCCAGCGGCACGGCCTCTGCAAGGGCTGCTGTCAACATTTTTTTATTCTCATTTTAATTTTGATTTTGTGTTAACGTCGGCAACGTTCACAGAGTCTTAGTCCCTTTGTGCTAACCTCAGTTGCCTTTTGTTTGTTCTTTCTCTTCTCGTACACTTGCCATATGGGTGATTCTGCATATGGAAAGGTAAGTGTATTCGCGATGGCATTAGTATTTACAATGGTATATGTACATATGTATGTATATACGAGTATCCACATATATATGTATGAATGTATATATAAATATGTAAATATGTATATGAGGATATATAATTATGTGCAGTTCCCTTATTCACCTGTTTTGTTACCAATTTTATGCTGATTTTGCCACTCAACACCTGCTGAGCGCGCATGCATAAGTAAACATAGATGAATGTAAAAGAGAATATATCTAACATACATACATACCTATGTACATATATACCTAGGTATATTATATATATAGTTGAACATATGAGCCACCATAGGTTAATGTGTTGTTTGCTCGCTAAGCCCACTGCCGACTGTTTAAAAGTGTTTGGTTTACTCAGCAAAGCTCGTGTACGTAGTACATAATTTATTAGATTTAATTTTTAAAGCTTAAACCGAGCAAATATTTTGCAGGCGATATTCAATTAAAGCAACTTTTACTTTCGATTTCTTTCTTGGTGACCATACATACATACATACATACATATTAGATGCGTTTTTTTTGGGCAAAGTTTGTCAGATCTTCCCTCCGGCCACAGAATATGAAAATAGGATGTTGTAGGATAACTAAGCTGATTTTTGTTTTTTTTAGACAAAAAACTGAGTGGGCTACTCCAAAAAGAGCGATTTTTTTTTAAATTCCATGATAGGTTTAGATTCATATATGAAAAAAACCACAGAATTAAAAACAAAAAAACTAAAGATACATACTCTCATGTAAAATTAACGGCTTAATCGAATGGTGTACTCAGTTTTTTAGTGCGAGCCATAGGGAAGGTACCAAGATCGCCTAAAGTGGAATTTTATTTTTTTAGTCACGAATTTTCAAGTTTGGATCCTGGTATTTCCAAGATACCTTAAATTTCTTTTTAATCAAAATATACAGAAATCTGCGCAAATTAATGCAGTTTTCAGAAAAGTTTATTTGATCGAAATCGCGCTTTTTTTGTCCAAGCTACTTTGGTTCAATTGAAATATTCCAAAATCACTTTCATATTGAACAACATTTTTTATTGTTGCAAGTACAAAATTCGAAAATTTATTATTTACATATGTACAAAAAAAAATGTTGTTCAATATGAAAATGAGTTTGGCATGTTTCATTTGAACCAAAGTAGCTTGGACAAAAAAAGCTCGATTTCGATCAAATAAACTTTTCTGAAAACTGCATTAATTTGCGCAGATTCCTGTATATTTTGATTAAAAAGAAATTTAAGGTATCTTGGAAATACCAGGGTCCAAACTTGAAAATTCGTGACTAAAAAAATAAAATTCCACTTTAGGCGATCTTGGTACCTTCCCTATGGCTCGCACTAAAAAACTGAGTACACCATTCGATTAAGCCGTTAATTTTACATGAGAATATGTATCTTTTGTTTTTTTATTTTTAATTCTGTAGTTTTTTTTTCATATATGAATCTAAACCTATCATGGAATTTAAAAAAAATCGCTCTTTTTGGAGTAGCCCACTCAGTTCTTTGTCTAAAAAAAAAAACAAAAATCAGCTTAGTTATCCTACAACATCCTATTTTCATATTCTGTGGCCGGAGGGGTATGTTAGATCCAAAAAACGCATCTAATACATATATATGGGGTCCTTGCTTATTCTCCCATATGATGAATTTCATATCAAACCCAATATGCGTTGAACCCGACCCCCTCAGAATTTGGTGAAATTTTGCACAGAGGTACATCTTACCTACCCAAACACAACCTCATTTTTAGAAATTGCATTTTCGAAAAATTGTGGGCGTGGCAAGGTATCGAAATATTCAAAAATATTCGAAAATATTCGAAAAATGCCGATAATAGGTACTTTTAAAGTGTGATTACTAAGGAATGGCTTTACCGATTTCAAAGATCTTCATACCATTAGAAAGGTATTGAAATTAGCTTTCAAGAAATACACTGTAATTTTTTTTTTGTTTTAGTACACTGAAAAAAATTGTTTTCCAAAATAAAATTTTAAACTAAAAAAACACTTCAAAGATCAAGCGATTTTGAAAAATAAGAATTTTTTTTAGAAAGGTCTATTTAATATATACATAGGTATAACATATCTGAAAACTGAAATGACCTTTTTTTAAATTAAATTTCAGGTACGATATGAAAAGGCTTGAGCTGAAAATGAGTAATTTATTAAACTTTTTACAAAGAGAGTTGCCACCTGTTCAAAATTTCATTTTTACGATATAGTTTGATTTTTAAATTTCAGGAACCATATGAAAGGGCTTGAGCTGAAAATGAGTAATTTATTAAAATTTTTACAAAAAGGGTTGCCACCTGTCCAAAAATCTTTGTACAAAAGATCTAGGTCCACAGAAAATAAACATAACCAGTAACTATCTAGGTATATGCTTAATTTTATATTTTATTAATAAGATTCTATGGGCTAACATCCCATTCATTTCTGCCAATTTTAAGGGAAGTCAAATTTAAAATGACAATCAAAAAAATTGTCTAATTTGGCAATATGTGGTCTTCCACCCTCAAGTTGTCTCACAGTGTAATCGAAAGCCACAGCATCGCGTGGCAGGGTTTACTAGTCACAGATTTATTTTCATAGCAATATGTATGTTTCTCTGCCCTTCGCTCTATTTGTCAGTCGATTATGCATGTGAAGATTGCAGACCTCTCTTATTGCATTGTCCCATCCGAGGCTTTGAGAATTTTGTATTTAGTTATGTGTTATTTATATTGTCGCAAAATGTCCTTGACAGGATAGCGTAAAAACGCGTCAGCATTTGGTCAATTCCATAGCGACGTGTGTGGTCACGAAGCTCATATTTTTCGCTATAATCTTAAAATTCCAAAAAAAGGCGGTTATACCTACCAATGGAAAAGTTAAAACCGTTGGATACCCGATATACACTTGAAGGACACCATTTCTGATCCGAGCGACTGTGACAGGTGTGAAAATGGGATGGATTTGCCCTCGCCATACAGAAAATTTGAATTGAATATTCAGTATTGACACAATTCAATCTCGGTGGAATTGACCATTTTAGTCTTCATCGCATGTTAATATTTGCTACTCAAGAAAAACAAATAAATATTTAGAAAAGTATATATGTATGTATGTATAAGTATCTGAAAAGAAATGCGATTTAGTGCTAAACCAACCATAAAAACTGCGTGAATTGCCAAATGTGAACTTAGTTAATATGGGCGGCACAACAGCCCACGTAACCGCCACTGCCACTCCTGTGGTACTCACTCAATCAAATAAAGTAGAAAAGCAAATGCTTACACTTCCGTTTGTCATTTGGGAGTTTTTCGTCTTGTTCAAATTTGTTGATGATTGACATGATGTGCTACGCTCGGCTTAGTCGTTGGCTGTTTGGCTGTCTATCTGCTGATTGCTACTTGCATCTCTGTTCATACACATTCAGATATGTATGTGTGTACGAATATGTACATACATATATGTATGTAAATATATCTTTATGTACGTACATGTGTGACTTGCCTGCCTTCTGAGGACGATGATGATGGCTCTTTGGCAGCCCATTCAAAGGAGCCGTCATCGCAAAGTTGCATTTACCGACACTTTCAAATGGGCAATTGTGGAGAGCTCTATTTATGTCATACTCAACGTCTACGTTTGTATCTGTTCACAAATGTAATTGTGACGGATTGGATATGCTGGAATAGATATTTACATGTGTATGTATGCATGCGCGCAGGAGATATACCTTGAATGCAAATTTAGGTTATTTTGCAATACATGTACGTACACAATATTTTCGCTTTTAAATTTGCATAACAAATTTTGGTTATATTAGAATGTAATTAACAATTATTTTTTATGTAGAACGTAAGTCAACATTTCAAAGTTTAACTGGAAGAAATGAAAATTGCAATCGGTTGATTTAATTTTGATTTTTAGCCGTTTTAAGCCCATTTTATAGTTACTTTAAATAATTTTATACATGTAATCCTCGGTACTTAGTTAAGCCTGAAAACACAAAACCCATTTTCCAATCGAAGTATTCTTAGCGAAGTTTATTTTCAAAATGTGGAAACTCTATTTTTTTTTTTTGCTAAAAATGATCCTGTTATCATAAAAAAAAGAATCATTGAAACTGTTCAAGCCGTTCTCGAGTATTGAAGCCTAATTTCAACAGAAATGTTAAAGGCAAATGTCACTTCCTGCAAAATGTTTTCCTTAAAATCCAAAATTTCGCAAACAAAATCACATTCTCTCCTCTCTCTTATTGCGATGAGCCGAACATCTGCAGCAAAACAGTTGGGAATTCTAAATTCAATGCGACAAGTCAAAATTCGCAAGTCATATCTACAAATAAGCTTTTAAATTAATTGAATTTATTCTCCATCTAATACAATGAGATGGAAACAAGTAAGAATGTAGTGTTTATGTGTTATACCACACAGGGCTATAAAAGAAATAAATATTACCAAAGGATTTAAATAAATCTCGTTGTAGTCTTTACGGACAATTTTGCATGTCGCAAGGAAATGTGTGTCCCAAAAGAGAGGGTTGTAATTTTAATTGCTCCGTAATTTTATTAATTTGGCCAAGTATCCCGGAAATAATGTCGCTAAATTCTTAAATATTCTTTTAGCCTGCACTGAGAAAAAAGTATCAACCAAAAATTGGTTAATACTATTTTGCATGTGAAATAGAATCAACCTATGGTTTAAAAATATGATTTCGAGATAAATTGATTTTTATATTCGAAGGCATTTTTTAACAAATAATAAATGTCGATTAAAAACTATGGACGCAAAATCAGTGAGCCATCCACAATGTTACGATCAAATTTTGTAAATAAAACAAAATGTCATGAAGAAATTTGCTTAAGTAAATACGTCTACTTTGGCTGTTATAGCAAGTTTAATACACTTCTATTGTAAGTTAAGTCTAAATGTTTTTATTTATATCTTTCGATTGAATTAAGTTATAAGCATGGGGTTTTACAGAAATATAGAGTTTTAAAAGGAGAATAACGTGGTATATATAACTCGAAATCTTCCTAAGTCGACTTAAGCGGTTATTGCTTGTGACCACAGATATTATGTAATTCATTTTTTCAAAATTTTGTTTTTAATACGAAAAAATCAGCATTGATATACGAGAGTCACTGCGTCTTTACCTACATATATTTCAGTTGACTAGAAGTGACGATTCTTGGATATAGATATTCATGTGAGACAGAAACTAAACAGCAACCGACTGTATAGTTGTTCCAAAATACACCTTAACCCAAAGAAGGGGTCCGTTCACAAAATGTTACGAAAAGAAAGATCGAAAAAATGCGTCTTGCTGCAGCTTTTGGTATATTTCAATTTGTTTCTGCATGGCGGGCGTGTTTCATCGCCTTAAGGGGCCGTTGAAGCATTTAAATCACTTGTTTTGGAGGAAGGTACTCACGCTACGTGAAACGTAACTGAAGAGTTTGAAATCGAACTGAAAACTGAATCAACTATAGATGAAAATCGTTAAATTTTACGAATAGGAAAATCGCAGAACTCTGGCAATAAAGGAAGTAGTACTTTTTCTCAGTATGAGGTGAAACTCACTTTTAAATATTTCTAAGCTCAAGAGCTCGGACGTCGTAAATATGCACTTTTATTCCAAAAATATTTTTCGGAAATATGCAAGAATAAAAACTTGATGCCAGGAGCTCCAAACCGCTAAACAAAAGTCAGAAAAACTAAACGACTTTCTGCTGGGTAGCTGAAACTTTTTTCCATTTTCATTTTAATTCAATGCACCATATTTAATCGCTTGATCTTCTAATGCATCTTAGTTTGTTAATTCCTATATATGTACGATGCGTGTTTTTATTAATTTTTGAATCGTTCGCGTTGTTGAAAGGTATCCTTTTTTCGTAATAGATTTTTGAAGTCACTTGATCTTGTTTTAATGTCAGAACTGTCCAATTAGTGCTCATTTACGCGCAATGCGGCTGGGGCAAAAGTTAAGCGCCTGTAAATAGGCTACGCTCAACGAGGCACACAAATATTTATGTACATGCGGAAGTACTTCGTAAGAAATTTTCCAAGTTGCCACTCTGCGTAGACAATCGAAGTGTACGATTTTTTGGCGAAAGCATTAACAAGTCAGCGGGAGACTTTCACTCCCTAAAGCTCTTGTTATCCACGTGTTCTCCTTCCTATAGCAATTTTTACTCCAATATGTGTAGGTTTGTGTTTGTGTGTGCTGGGAATTATTTAATCACAAATTAATGCAATTAATTGGCATAGACACTGTCGTGCTCTTAATGAGGAATATATATTACTCCAAACAATTATTTTGTTCTTAACCGGAATTCTCGCCAATTAAGCGAACATTTACAGATAAATATACTCCCACTCATATGCATGTGTAATACATGTATTAGTGTGGAAAATACATACATATAAATATACACACATATATGTTTCATTAGATATCTTACACTAAGAATTTATTTACACACTCGTTTTTTGTACGCTTTAACATGTTAAGTTGTCCTTGGAATACTCTACAGAATGATTAAAGCATCCAACAAGATATCTACATAAATTCAGTATTGAAATCTTTAAACTGAAGTGTTTCTATATAAAGCTAATAATTTTTATATGCAAAGTATATGTATAATATAAAATTGTATAATATAATATATGCTCATTAAGACCTCAAAGATTAGCAATGCGCGATTAGGTCTGAAAACATTAGTCCTATTCCGTGTAGGCAGGGGGCGATTAAATAGCTCAAAGCAAGAGACGTAACATTATTCTTAACATTAGAGTTTGATCACATCCTTAGACTGCCCATAAAGGACAGAGTCCGCTTAGCTTTTTATTGACATTAATTAGTAAAATAAGATTTTATATCTTTTAACGTACCACAAGGATATTGTATAACAAATATGCCTAAGACGCTGGGGATAGTGTTCCAAACGCGAATAGTGTTCACAGAGAATAGTCTAATGGATTGGATTGTAGACGGTGGGTACAATAAGGTCACACAGTCCCGATTTTTGAAAATTAGCTTGTGATAAAGATAATGATATGACGGAGTTGTATTAAGCTTTCAAGCAATCAAACATTTGGCATCCAAGAAGGCTGCATCTCCAGCGGGATATATGATCAAATCGGCGAATACCACACATGGCGAGTAATATGATTAAAAGCCACATCAACTTTGTGCGCGAAGCATGAGTCAAGCCTATTATAGACAAGCTCAGAGTATGTTAAATATGGCAGAACAAGTTGAACGGTAAGATTACGACGAATTTTGACTGGAAATTTTACTGAATCATACTATTTTCTGCTTACTAATATATAGATACGGTATTTTTTTTTGTACCCAACTTTTTCTAGAAAATTGGTATATTATACATTTTATTAGGGTTAAAACAGAGCCCATTATTGGCTGCCCAACGCGCAATAGCCTTCTAATGACTCGCTGGTGACGGTTGCTGAAAAGCTATTCATTAATGCAGCTAGGAGATTGCATATGACTGCACTCTCTACAACACAAGACTCTTATGGTCGGGGTGGCCTTTAACCCTATCTAATTCTCAAATAGTACAGAGAGTTTTGGTAGGTCTTCTTTCTTTAAATAAACATACGTCTCTAAATGAAGGCATTTTTATGTAAAGAGCAACACCATGAAAATATGTATATCAAATTTCTAATGGATTAAAAAAATGAGCCATCAACATGTCACAACATAAGGCGAAGGTTATCTTATAAGTATGCATCTGTGGTTTATATTTTTCCACTTTGGCGTTTCGTTAGCGCGAGTATTTATTACACACGTCTGCATACTGTCTTAGTATTATCCACATGCCACGTGCATATTCTCCTTGCTATAGCGTATACGTAATATTAACACACTACGACTCGCCTAAGGAAGCGAAGCAGTTAAAGAGTCATTCAAAGCCAACATAAGGAAGCCAACAATGAATATAAAAAAAGCAGCGGCGGCGAGTTAGCTTCGTAAGCCACATACCCATCGAGCGAAGTCTTTTGTCATTTCCTTGTAGCTTTTTGAGTGTTTTTCCTAAGCCTACTTTGTATTGATGGCAGTCACTAGCTTAGCTGTGGAAATCATGGCGAAATGTTATTATGTGCTTATTATAAATGTATGTATGTATCGTAGCCATAATAAAAGTATTTGGTTTCGTTCGCTCACAGAGGCGTGCACAAAATATTTGAATCTTTGTTCTGTCACTAAAAGTTCTTAAATTCCTTAACATTTGTCTGCCTACGTACGGATTTTACGTATATTACTAATACAGGACGACCGAAGAATTCTGGTTTCAGTGGCTTCGGAACCAAACTTAACTTAGATTAGTCGCAATTCCGATATATTATAATACTACACTGTTATAAATATTGGAATATTTTTTAAACTTTGATTTGGTTTGAAAGAAATTTAAAACTTTTTTTGGGCTAAATTTTGAACATTCGAAAGTTTAGAAGTTTCTTATTCCTTTTTGGTTTAAAATTCAAACTTACACAAGTTCAAATATTTCAAAGTAATTTTTGGAATAAATTTCATACTTTTTTGGTTTAAATCTTACACTTTTTCTCATTTAAACTTTTAAGGTTCAAATTTTAAACTTTCATTGGTCGTAAAATTTGGTTTCAACAAAAAAATTTTAATTTTTGATTGAAATTCCAACTTGCTTTTTCGAGAAATGAACAATATAAAAAGCTCATTTATAGTTATTAGACAATTTGAATGAATGAATGGAGAAACAAACAAACACAAAATAATTATCGAAACAGTTAAAATGAAGAAGGAAGAAAAGGAGAAGAAGAGGGTAGGAAAAAGACACAATACGGAAAAGGAATAAGGGGATGTTGGGAGGAGAACAATATGGGAGAAGAGGAGGAAAAAGGATAGGAAAGAAGATACAATAGGGAAAAGCATGAAGAGGATTTGGGAGCAGACATTTCTTTTTTTAATTTAAACCAAAAAAAGGTTTAAATTTTAAACTTTTGAAAGTCTTACAATAAATTTTAATTTGGAAGGAAATCGAAACCTTAAAAGTTTAAAAATGTTTTAAACTTTTCAAAGTTTACATTTTAATAATTTTTCGGTCGTGTCCTATATATCGACCAAAAAAGTTTAAAATTTATACCAAAATTTATTTGAGTGTATACTTACTGAGACATACGGTAATGCTTTTATTGATCCTATTTCGTCAACAGAAAATCGTCACAAACACCACCCTGCAAGAACGCTGCAGGTCATTTGACCGGTCATATAACCGACAGGCATGACCAAAAGTTTTGGGATATTTCCTATAACATTCTTAAGGGCATCGGGAACTTTTGTGACCGTTTCATTCATCACGTTCCCGTATGTGTATTTTCAAATTCCATTTTATCCTTATCTATCTTCAAAACCAATGAACTTGGCTAGAAACGTGGAAATGTGTTGGTAATATTATATTTTTGTAATAGTGTTAGTACTTTCGGTCACACAATTCTAGCAGGGCATAGTGCTAGAAATCTAAAACATTGTTGTGTGGCTCACAATATCATTAATTAATTATATTGAAGACAAACAGGAGAGAGGGGTAAGCTCTTTTCTCATACAATGCGTGCCGATATAAGAAGGGAGGCCGTCGGTCCACTCGCATAAATATACGCAAAGCGATATTGGTTAAATTTTTTGAACTCTCTTATTGTGCAGGCGACGACTCTTTACCAATGAATCGACATTTAAGCCTCAAAGTTTATGGAGAAAAATAAATACTGAAGATACCACATCGCCGCCACCGGTTTATAACCACAGCCAGCTTGACAATCCTGAGCAAACTTGTCGAAAAATCGTTCTAACTACAATACATACATTCAAGAGGTTCGTTTAATAAATCCTATCAGTACCTACAAACAATTTAAAAAAGATATGTTTATATATTTTTTTAAATATGAAACAGCAGAAAATGTCATCGTGTAAAAAAATAGGTTTTTTGTTAGTGCACTATCTCTCCAATTATTCAAGGTCGGAACGCAATTCGCTCTCATTCATCATTCGTTCTCGAATCACGTTAATTCCATAAACAAAATTTGAAAGGGTTTCTCTCTGAATTATGCCAAGTATTAAGCCAAAATGGGTGCCTCTAATTTTTATCGGAAATCTATCGATAGATATTAGAAGCAATGATATGCTATAATAAACAACGAAGGATAATGTTTAAATTATAGCTTTCATACTTTCCTATTCCAAAATATTTTCGTACACCCAGAAAACAACAAAAGCGTGAAGTTTAAAATAGGTGAAACTATTGCTAGATTCCAAACAAATATTTAGTATAAATGCTTTATATAAGTTATCATAGGTTTCTTCCCACAGATGGCATTAACCAAATGTCACAGCTGCCTTCCTAGCCTTCGCCCAGGTCAATCACATCCAGCTAAATTACAACAGCATGCCACTTCATGCAACTAGCTAGATCAGCAGAAATGCGATCACACGGTATGATCGCATATCGTTGTTGACATACGTTGCTGTGTCAGCGAAACTATCGACTAGGGTCATTGCGCTATGACAACATCACAAGCGCCACAATTCTCTTCATCATATTTAACTGCATCAGCAAAAGCAGCTATTACAACATCATCAATAAACATCATCAGCGCGACGATTGTGTCAACGTCGCTAGCCGCCAGCAGAGCAGCAGCAGCGTTATCCAACGTCGTGGGCTAGGTGGACAGTTAGGGTAGCAATTAAGTTTCAGTTTGTAATGTAACTCAGAAAAGCACACACGTGCAATAAACTACAATTGGCGCCCCAAACGTTGGGCTGGAAAAACACTAATCATTTTGATCCTAAGGGACAAATAATAACCGCAAACAGTTAGAAGGATTCGAAACAAACATCCTCGTGGCGAAGTCAATGATAATAATCGCAAGCAGTTAGAAGGAAGCAGACCGAAGAACAGCAAGCAACAACGGAAGAAGAAAATCAATAATTAACGTAGATAGATTAAGATACTACCTAAGTATGAAGGGGTAAGTGAAGTGCTCTAAAAAAATTAGTGAAAGTGAAAAACCGAAATTGGAAAAAATAAATAATTAATAAAGAATAGGTGCTAAATAAACCTATGTGTCCTTTGTGAAAATTTTTCAAGAAAATCTTTGAATGTTAGATGACCGAGGTATTGGAGGACCTCTTTAAGAATTTAAATTTAGCAGCAAACAGACAAAATACAATGAATATTGAACAAGTTAGCGAGATAGCAAAAGCAGAGGTCAGGAGAGCTTTAGCCGAACAGAAAACAGAGTTTGACAAGAAGCTTCTTGCTTTGCAGAATCAAGTAACAATAAACAAACCTAAGGTAGAGAAATATAGTAGGGTAACAATCAACCCCCTAACTACCTGCGATATTACGCTAGACGCGATAAAGACCCTTCCAGAATTTTTTGGCCACCAGGGCACGTACGTATCCTGGCGGGAAGCTGCACACAATGCTTACGAATTATTTAGGAGGTACGATGGCAGTGAACGCCACTACCAAGCTGTTACTATTATTAGAAACAAGGTGAGAGGTGCTGCCGACGCAGTACTTTCTTCTTTTAACACAGTGCTTAACTTTAGCGCTATAATCTCCAGACTCGACTTTACGTACGCGGACAAACGGCCGATATACTTAATCGAGCAGGAATTATCCACCTTGAGACAAGGATCAATGACATGCCTAGAATTCTACGATGAGGTAGAAAAGAAGTTAACTCTGTTGGCAAATAAGACAATAATGTCTTATGAGAGTGGTGTTGCAGACACTATAAATGAGAAATATAGGGCTGATGCACTCAGAGTGTTTATATCAGGTTTAAGGAAACCACTATGCGATATCTTGTTCGCATCCAGGCCATCTGACCTCCCATCCGCCCTGGCTTTGGCACAAGAGGTAGACGCCAACAATGAGCGTTACGCTTTCGCAATGAATTTCGCGAACAGATTTCAAGAAAAACCTGGCGGAAGTCAGAATCCGGCCAATCAAAAGGCACCTAACTACGATCACGGTGTGGGTCATAAAAACCCGCATTTTTCGGTAACTAAACAAAATAAACAGGCCAGTCGTCCACAAAATTATGGAAATACCCAAAAACCATTTACCAATAGTAATTATTCAAGCCAAAGGCGCATTGAACCTATGGAAGTGGATCCCTCCATATCCCAATTTAAAAACCAAGCAAGTAATCCTAGCCAGGAACAATATGGTAAGCTGCAAGGGAACGGGCAAAAACGTGTAGCGAACTCGGGACGGTACACAGGACCCAAAATACAGCGCGTAAACCATCTTACCGATGAGCGGGAGTCGCAAAATGAAGAAACATACAATAACGAAGCTGAGCAGGCAGCCGACAACATCGAATCCGATGAGGTTAATTTTTTAGGGCAAAGTCCCTCCTTCCTTGGATTTCAAGGTCAATAGGAGGGAAAGAAGTAAAGCTCCTTGTTGACACGGGGGCGTCAAGGAGCTATATCAGGCCCCTTCCAGGCCTGAAAGGAATAAAACCAGTAGAAAACTCATTTTTAGTAAAGTCTATTCATGGCGTTACCCCCATCAAACATAAATGCAAGGTTAAAATTTTTGGGACAATAACAGAATTTTTTTTATTACCCAATCTTACTTCATTTGACGGTGTAGTTGGCCTTGACTTATTGAACAAGGTGCATGCGTCTATTAATTTAAAAACAAACACAATAACACATGATTTTGGTAAACAGATTATACTATTTGTATCTAGCGAGGATATTAGTCACTTGCGACTGCAGGCGGAAAACGTCCCACAAAATCTAGAAGAAGAATTCTCAAAAATGATTGGTAGCATAAATGGGGTTTTTGCAGACCCTAACGAAGCACTACCATACAACACAAACGTAGTAGCAACGATTCGCACTACGAATGAAGACCCCGTGTATTCAAGACTATACCCTTACCCATTGGGCGTCTCGGATTTCGTGAACAAGGAAATTCAAGAACTGCTAGCAAACGGCATCATTCGGCCATCCAGGTCACCATATAATAATCCCATATGGGTGGTAAAAAAGAAGGGCCTTGACGAAACTGGGCAAGAAAGAAAGCGGATGGTTATAGATTTTCGAAAGCTCAACGAAAAAACCATCAGTGATAAATATCCAATCCCGGATATCACAGGAATTTTATCAAATCTAGGTGGAAGTAAATTTTTTACTACCCTTGATTTGAAATCTGGTTTCCATCAGATCAACCTGCTGGAACGGGACAGAGAAAAAACAGCATTTTCCGTAAAGAATGGAAAGTACGAATTTTGTAGATTGCCGTTCGGTCTAAAGAATGCTCCCAGCATTTTCCAGAGGGCAATAGATGATGTGTTGAGAGAACACATAGGAAGCAAATGCTTTGTCTATATGGATGATGTCATTATATTTTCCCAAAACGAAGAACAACATTTAGATGATGTGGAAGTGATTTTGAGAAGTTTATTTGAAGCCAACATGAGAGTGTCGGCGGAAAAATCAAAATTTTTCAAAACCGAAGTAGAATTCCTGGGTTTTTTAGTTTCACAGGGCGGAATCAAGACGTGCCCGGATAAAGTGGATGCCATCAAGAATTTTCAGGAGCCCACTACTCTGAGGGGGCTAAGATCATTTTTGGGTTTAGCGGGGTACTACCGCTGTTTCATTAGGGATTTCGCTAAAATAGCGAAGCCACTTTCAAATATAATGAGGGGTGAATATGGCCGAGTTACTGCGTCGCAGTCGAAAAAAATCGAACTTGATTTGACTGAGGAACAGAAAAAAGCCTTCACTACCTTAAAGGAAATACTAGCATCAGAGGAGGTGACACTAACCTACCCTGATTTTAATAAATCGTTTGATTTAACCACGGATGCATCGTCGCACGCAATAGGTGCTGTCCTGTCACAGGAAGGGAAACCTATAACAATGATATCCCGTACTTTGACCAGTAGTGAGGAACACTTTGCCACAAACGAAAGAGAGCTGTTGGCCATCGTTTGGGCACTTAAAACCCTTAGAAACTACCTGTACGGCGTAACAGATATTAAGGTTCATACGGATCACCAACCGCTCACTTTTGCGGTTTCAGACAGAAACCCAAATTCAAAAATTAAAAGATGGAAAGCCTTCATAGATGAATGTAACGCAAAACTCATTTACAAACCTGGTAAGGAGAATGTAGTCGCAGATGCATTGTCTAGGCAACATATGAATGCCCTGGATAACATGAGTACCGAAACAATTCATAGCGAAGTTTCCTCAACTAACACGATTGAGAGAACTCATAAACCAGTGAACTGCTTTCGTAATCAGATACTAGTAGAAGAAGGCATAGAACAGGGAAAAAGAACGTTTATAATTTTTGGAAAAAAAACTAGGCATCTAATTTCGTTCAAGAGTAACGAGGATTTAATAAGCCTCCTACAGGAAGCGGTAAAAGTAGATGTTGTTAACGCAATATATTGCGACCTACATACACTAGCACAATTTCAGGACAAACTGGTTGAACTTTTCCCCACAGTCAAATTTAGACATACGGAAAAATTTGTCAATGACATAACAGACCCGAACGAGCAGCAAGAAATTATCGCTGCCGAACATAATCGGGCACATCGGGCACCCCAAGAGAACGTAAAGCAAATATTGGAAGACTATTTTTTCCCCAAAATGGAGAGAAAGGCCAAGCAGTTTGCGTCTAACTGCCATACATGCTCTCAGGCGAAGTATGATCGCCATCCTAAAAAGCAACTTATTGCTCAGACTCCCATTCCAACATATTGTGGGGAGATCCTCCACATCGACATATTTTCAACAGGCTCCAAGTATTTCTTAACTTGCATTGACAAGTTTTCAAAGTTTGCTATAGTACAGTCCTTAAAGTCTAGGACAATAGTAGACGTAAAACCACAGCTTCTTCAGCTAATCAACATGTTTTCAGGTACAAAAACTATTTACTGTGACAATGAAAAATCACTGAATTCTAATAGTATCAAATCCATGCTGAAGAATCATTTTAATATTGACATCGTGAATGCCCCACCCCTTCACAGTACATCAAATGGCCAGGTGGAGCGATTCCATAGCACATTGATGGAAATATCGCGATGCCTCAAACTCGATACAAATATGGATGACATTGAAGAAATTATTCTTCTGGCCACAATCAAATACAATAGGTCCATTCATACAGTAACGAAAATGAAACCTATAACAATTTTTCAGTCAGGCAAAGAGGATGAATTGGTAACCTCTCGCCTGGAGAAAGCGCAGGATAAGGAGCTTGAAATACATAATAAGAATCGACAAGACAGGGAGTTTGCGGTGGGGGAGAAAGTTCTAGTTAAAAACAATAGAAGACTAGGAAATAAATTGACGCCTCTCTACACCGAAGAGGAGGTCGAAAAGGATCTCGGCACCACAGTGCTTATAAGAGGAAGGAGGGTCCATAAGGACAACCTTCGCACGAGCTAAGTAACCTATGTCGTTACTAATGGACAATTAAATATTTATTTTTTAGGGTATTCCTGGTATTTTCTACATTGCTATCGGCATCGTTGTTAAAGGGACGGATAATGGACTACACTAACGCAAGGTACATCCCAGTGGTGGACGGAGACATTATAATCTGGGAAAATTTTGGACACATCAAGCATATCACCAACTTAACTCTTTACGAACTACTACGAGACGAAACGTTTAACGCAACAGATCATTTCCCCCAATCGCACATGAAGAAAATATTGCATGCGGACATAGGCCAAATTGACAGACTTCTACAATTGATAAATACCCACCATAGGCAGGCGAGAAGTTTAAACGCCCTCGGCACATTATTAAAATATATTACCGGCACTCCTGACCACGATGACTTCGACAGACTGAGTAGCACAGAGGAACAATTAATCGACTCACAGGACAGGCAGTTCATTATTAATACGGAGGTACAAAAGGAAATTAATAGCCTTACTCTCACAGTGAATAAGATCCTAAAACAAGCAAAACAAAGAGAAATAGACACAGGTTACCTTTACGACATTCTTATGGCCAGAAATAGGGCAATGATAACAGAATTGGATAACTTGATCACTTCCATTACTTTCGCAAAAATTGGAACGCTCAATCCCATTCTTTTGGATAATGCGGAGATAAATTCAATAATCGAGATAAAGCACTTCACAAACCTCACGATAGCTGATATCATACCTTTAGTTAAGATTAAAATAGTTCAATACAATAACGTAATATACTTTTTAATGAAATATCCTATACCTAGATTTAGATGCAAGAGAATACGAATTTTTCCAGTAGCCCACGACCACCAAATTCTACACTTGCAAGAACCTACCTTAGCTACATGCGACAACCAAACTGTAGCGGTAAGAAATTGTAGTAACACAACCCCAGCATTCTGCCTAGCATCATCAGCAACATCATGCGCTCTACAGCTAATGACGCGCAACACGGCCAACTGTGGTACAACATACAACAATCTCGCACCTATTACATCGATAGGTGACGGTATGATTGTTATTAACGACCAAACGGCGGTCATAGAAGAGGACGACGAGGCTCCAATCACAGTGAATGGAACTTACCTGGTGGCCTTCGAAAAAATGGTAAAAGTTAACGGCACCCTATTTTATAACGAAAATTCCACGGCGCCCTTGAAACCCGAAGCGCCATGGTCCCCGGATATCAACTTGACACAGCACATAGAAATTCTGAGCGCACCTTACCTTCACCACGTAAATCAGCAAAACCTTCAGCATATTAAACATCTGCAGCAAAGCGTTGAACGCAATAACCTGGCGAATTTCGCCGCTCTGGGAGCCCTACTCATTATAGGAATGCTCGCATACGCATTTCAGCGAGCAGCAGTGAAGAGAAAGAAAGCGTCCTTAGCCAAATCCATCAAAGCCGTTATTGAAAACGCCGCCACAAGGTCCGCGGACGTCCCTCACTTAGAAGGGGAAGAGTTATCATAGGTTTCTTCCCACAGATGGCATTAACCAAATGTCACAGCTGCCTTCCTAGCCTTCGCCCAGGTCAATCACATCCAGCTAAATTACAACAGCATGCCACTTCATGCAACTAGCTAGATCAGCAGAAATGCGATCACACGGTATGATCGCATATCGTTGTTGACATACGTTGCTGTGTCAGCGAAACTATCGACTAGGGTCATTGCGCTATGACAACATCACAAGCGCCACAATTCTCTTCATCATATTTAACTGCATCAGCAAAAGCAGCTATTACAACATCATCAATAAACATCATCAGCGCGACGATTGTGTCAACGTCGCTAGCCGCCAGCAGAGCAGCAGCAGCGTTATCCAACGTCGTGGGCTAGGTGGACAGTTAGGGTAGCAATTAAGTTTCAGTTTGTAATGTAACTCAGAAAAGCACACACGTGCAATAAACTACAATTTATACTAAAGCGTGGATATGTACCTAGTATATCCTACAGAAGCAAACTGCCTATTGCCTGCAGAACGATTGTCAAATAAGAGCATTTCTAATTTCTACCAGGCTGCAGTTTGCAATATCTTCCGCATACATATGAATCTCTGACTATTCTCCCCAGCTCCACTCCACTCGGCTGCGGACTGCCGTGAATTAAATTGGATGCGACACTTCTGGTGATATATGCGGAACAATCTGCCACTGCCTGTTAGTTTCATGTCAAATAAGACCGTTTTTCTTTTGTTGTTTTTGTTGCTGGAGCGGCGGTGGTAGCGCGCTTATACGTGGCACGCCATAAGATTATCATTTTACCTTTATTTTAGACATGTTTACAAACAAACATACTCCCCAATACACACACACATACTAAAATATACCCTGCAATAACTAGTGAGCAAAATTTCTAGTTCCGAACTAGCGAAAAGGTGTCAAAAAGGAACTAGCTCCATTGCAGTTAGATTCGCACCAGTTCAGAAGGAGTGAATTGAGTCGCCATTATAAAAAAAAAGAAAAAAAATTATCATCTGCCTCGACATCGACAGGATTCGAACCCGCGCTCGCCAGATTGATTGTCACACGCATTAGCCAGTGGGCCATCGAGCAAATTTCATGAACTGTGTGTCAAATGCTGCACTTAAGCGGCAGATGAAAAACTGTAGAATTCGTAGATACTTATAGCTAGTTCAGAACTATCGAAATTATGCCAATAAACGTACAAGTGAAAACTGTAGAATTTAGTACTAGTTCGAAACTATCAAAAATGTCGTGCAGAGGGTGACAATTGACACCGCCTAGGACATCGCCGTGTTAAATTCGCCAGTTGATACTATGCAAAAGAGATTTAGCTCGCACTAGTAGTGGCGAAAAATGCACTAGAAGTGACCTGGTTTGGAACTAGACATTTTCCATACAGGGTAGGTGCTTGCTCATATTTATATTCATATATACATGTAAACATTTGGCTTGGTAGGCAATTCGAAAATGATTCGAAATGAGCTTAAATGGAAATTAATTTTCCAAACGGACCGTTGTACGACTCATGGAAGAAGTAATGCCTATACATGAACTTATCAATTGCCATATATTACCTTTTCCAACTGGGTGCATTTCCGTGCATTCCGCACAGATTGTGCTGGTTTTCGTGACAATTTTCTTCGCGCTTCATACGCTTTACACGTACCAACACCAACAACAATCGCAACACAATTCGTGCTCAGTTCCGTCTAATGGCATCATTTTTCATCCGTGTAAGCTTACCTTGTTGGCAATTCTTTATAAAGTACTTTTGTATACACCTTTGTATATTTATGTATGTACTAGGGATTCCAATCCCGGGATTCCGGGATCCCGCCCTTTCTGACACCCCGAAAATCCCGGGATAGCTAGAATTTTATCCCGGGATTTTCGAGATAAGATAAAGAGAGAATATTCCGCTATTATAGCAAAGAAAAGTTATATTTTATATAATTATTATATATTAACAGCATTTCCTATTCTGAATGAAAATGTTGTATTATTACATTGCAGCAGCATTATCAACATGTGTTCTGTGTCCTATTAAAGTGTTGCATTTTTCATGTGATGAATGAAACAAAAATAATGCAATGTGCTAAGAGCAGAAGATGTTGCCCCGTAGTCGGGCCAGTTTTATATTTTGTCAATAGAACAAACATCCCTAAAAAAGTGTTGAGTCTGTGTGGAAGAGAACAAAAAATGTGACAGCCGGAAGAAAGTGCGACATTTTTGCTAGAATAATAAAGGCCATTAGTCAAAGTAAGGATTAAAATTTTTTATTTTTTTTTAATAATTAAATTTTATTGTGTTGAAGTACGCGTTGTAAGGAAATGTATGTTAGGTATTTTTAAAGCTTTTAGTTTGAGACAAAATTCATTTGATAATTTCCTGATTTTTGGTCATTTATTTCTCAAATGTTTTTTAGAATTTTCCCACGCGGAAAGTAAATAATGGAAGAAAATGGAAACAAAATTTTAATTAGACTTGATAGTCTTACAACACTGTACTAAAATTAAATACGCAGATGCATACTCGGAATTCATATCAAAATTTGTGCCTCCGATTTTTAAATTTTTTCGGAAGTTGCATTAATTTTCTGAATTTTTCGACAAGCTTGGAAATATTCGCTTAAATAAAGTGCGTCGTTAAATTCTAAAAAATTTTTTATTGGAAATTATAAAATGATTGCAAGCCTTTTTATTAATAATATCCTAAAAGTACCAACTGCAAAGGCAAATGATTTGTTCACCAAATGTATGTAATTTTCGTTGTTGGTTGTGCTTTTTAAAGTAACTATTAGGTATTATTAAATAATACGAATGATTTTACATTCCTATTTTATTTTGTTACTAATGAAATAATAAAAAATGGCAATAACAATCTGCTTTTACTTTGCATTTTAAAGTTGTGGCGTTTCTCTAAAAATGTATTTACTTTTTTCAACCCCAAATGTGGGAAAATAATACTGGTCGAAAAATTTTTGTAACAGAAATAAAATTCTACGTTTCAAAAGGATTTCGGTGTAGTTTTTGAGATATTCATTTCCAAAGAGGCGAAAAACGCAGTTTGTGGCCATATTCACTCCTCAATATTTTTAAAATTACTCACTTTCATTAAAAACTGATTACATCTATTGGAAGCACGATCATTTCTTTTGAAGACAACGTAGATATCTGAATAAAATACCTAAAAAAGCAAAGCGCTGTTTTCAAGAGAAATGATCGTTCTTTCAATAACTGCAATCATCTTTTAATGAAAGTAAGTAATTTAACAGATTGAGCCGTGAATATAACAAAAAATCGCATTTTTCGCCTCTTTGGACATGCATATCTCAAAACCTACACATATTACCGAAAATGCGACTGCAGATTCAGAATCAGCGCACCGAAATACTTTAGAAAAGTAGAATTTTATTTGAGTTAGAAAATTTTTTTGAAATTTTTTCGGCCTGTGTAAAGTCCAAATCCCGGGATAAATCCCGGGATCCCGGGATTATAAAATAAAATCTCGAAAATCCCGGGATTGTAAAAAGCGGAAAAATTGGAATCCCTAGTATGTACACACATTCACACTCGCACTCTTCATTGCCATCTATGAGAAATTCATGAAGTGTTTTTCACATGCCTGTCCTGCGTACCTCCTTCAAAGTTTTATACGTATGAATGTACATATATGTGTTTCTTGTGATCACTGCAAATAATTCATGCGATAATGTAACGTAATTTAATGGTTCTGCTTGTAAGCTCTGTCAATTGTTTTAGCGGCTGTAAAATTATTTGTATGAATTGTGGATGGGAAGCTGGGAGTGCCTATTTCTTTTTATACTCATATGTATGTGGCACACAGAGTATTATAATTTTGATCACATAACGGTTGGTAGTAACGACATAAAAGACTTGAGATAGATATGGAATTTCATATATCAAAACGTTCAGGGTAAAAAAGAAATTGATTGAGTCATATCCGTCCGTCCGTCCTTATGCGCCCTAACTGCGCAAAAATTGAAATAATTTGATCAAATTTGGTGAGTAGATTGGCATTGAAAAACAGAAAAATCGGATGATATTAATAAATAAAGATTGATGATTTTATTCAATGAAATGACCAATTTTTTATGACGAAATATCCTGACTTTTTAAAGAAAAATTTTTGTAAAGTTCTAAAGTCGTAACTGGTATTCGTATTGCACTTACTAAGGCATAAGTGTGGGAGAAAGATTTACTAAATCGGTGGCCGTTCACGCCCCTTATATAGATGGGTAAAATTGAATAATAAAACAAATAATCATTTGATGTATTGTGGAACGATCCTCCGTCATCCCTTGTCAAGTTTGGTTGGGAGACAAACCGGTTTCGGCTAATATGCGCCATCTTAGGTGTCTTTTTTCGTTCTGACGGAAAATCGTTCCACAATACATCAGAAAAAAAAAACATTTTTTCGGTCATCATAATAGCTCTGTTCAATAACAAAAAATTTTTTCGAATTTTTCGTAAAAAATGACAGCTCTCTATATGAAAATAACAGTTTTTATGAAAAATTCGTAACAATTTTTTGTTATTGAAACAGGTATTTTCTTAAATGAATGTTATTTTTTTTATTAGATTGAGTTCATTTTTTAGGGGGGCCCGTAAACGCGAACTGTCCCAGGGGCCCGGCTCGTCTCTCTGCGGGCCTGACTAGTACACAGAGTATTATAACTTTGATTTGCTTACAGTGGTTTGTAACATCGTGAAATAATCGAGATAGATATGGACTTATATACATATATCTAAATTATCAGGGTGAAAAGGGAAATTGATTGAGCCATATCCGTCCGTCTGTAAACACTAACTCGCGCAAAAATTGTAATATGAAATTTGTATTGCAAGTTCGTATCCAGGCGTAGTCGGACCATGACCACGCCCACTTTCTCAATATAGTATATATTGGAAATTTGGTATTTCAGTCACTAATATACATAGCTGCAGTGATAAAATTTCATCCACGTATTGAGCTCAGGCCCTTATGAAGAAATATGATGAAATGGTGGGGAAATGCCACTCCCGCTTATTAAGGGCAAACATTGAAAGATTGTAATAACCCAAAAACCGTACCAGATATATTGATTAAATTTGGACGTGGTACCACCTCCGTTTAGAAGCAGGAATTTACGAGAGTTCTGAGCCCATAACTCGACAAATATTTGATATATTATGATATATTTTTTTCGGACTAATTCAACGATGATATAAGGCGAGAAGGATGAGACCCATCCTTGACGATCGATTTTTTTTTTCAGACCTCGAAAGAGTTCCAAATCAAGATAAAACACTAAACTCCATCATATGCAACTCCAAACTACATGGACAGAGAAAAGATTGTGCTCATTTGATTTTGATGGATGGAGGATGACGAAATTCCCAGAAGAAGCACAGTCAATCACTAGATGCAGCTGTTTTTTAGAGTCATATTTAGAAGCCTTCATGCGGTTGATATTTAGAACCAAAAACTTCTCACTGCGAATGTAGATATGGTTGTAAATAAGACAAAAAAACTCCTAATAATGGGCTCCAAATATAGAATCAAAGATTTAGAAAATTTAGTTTAATTACTTTAAAACTTAAACCACATTCACTTCACCATTTAAAATCGCACATAATCCCGATTTACGATTTATTTGTTATGTCCCATATGACAGTGATTAATTTAACATTTAAGAAGCTTGCGAATGTTCAAATGACACCACACGACACACATGTATACCCTGCAGAAAACGGAAC
The DNA here is from genome assembly GCA_960531455.1 of Urophora cardui. Taxonomy (NCBI): domain Eukaryota; kingdom Metazoa; phylum Arthropoda; class Insecta; order Diptera; family Tephritidae; genus Urophora; species Urophora cardui. Next base: position 113,627,717 of record OY482672.1, read on the forward strand.
TAATCCATGCACGCATGTATAAACCAGTCGCTTGTGGCAATAAAGTGGCCCCAAGGCTGTAACACTTCATACAACAAAATTGGTCCAATTAACACTGCGATGTCCTAGGACAGGACCACATACCAAACTGATAATTATTTCATATTTAAATATGCCTTATGCATTAAAACAACATTTTTTTTAGATAAGTATTACAAAATTTAAATAAAATAAAATAAAATAAAATAGAATAGAATAAAATAAAATCAAACGAAATAAAATAATCTAAAAATAAGAAATTTGTTGCATATGCTGCAGAGGTGGTTTATGAATTGCTTTGCTGTGGCTGGTTATAAACCAACTTGCCGTGGCTATTCTTAGCTTTTATACGGGCATGGCGGGGCTAGTCTTCTCCTGGCAATGTTAATTAATCCAATTTTTATATGAAATGGTTCTAGTTTTGGGTTAGTCTGTTGTGACTCTGTAGGGCGAGCGTCAAAACGAACAATGATCGTGAAAAAACGAGCGATGATCGTGGCAAAATACGATAGTTTAGCTGCATCGCACTAGCCCATGTAAGACAAGCTTATCGCTAGTTGACTGTGGCACAAATGTACCAATAATTTTTGCAGGGTATACATTAGGGTGGGGCGATTTACTAATCTATATCGCGCATCCAAATTCGGATTCCTCTCTTTTTTTTTGAGTAGAAAACTCTTTCACGACATTTGTCTAAAATAAATTTTGATGTTCCGGAATTTGGTTTTTATGGACCAAGACGGATTTTTGAATATAAAAATTGGGTAAAAATCGGCAAAAAAAATTTCAAGGTCAATGTGCACATCGAATTAAAGCAGAATTTTATGCTGAATCCAGATATGTAATCAGAATTAAAATCGGATGATTCGTTTTCGAGATATGGCCTGATTTCCGGTTATGGAGGCTGAATGCCCAAAATCTCATACTTTCGCGATTATCTCTTGCTGTGTACAATATATCTTAAATTTTTTAGAGAATTCCTTAAAGATAAGTCAATACAATATAAGAACCGTATTTTGAAATACTAAATTATCTTCCGGTATAGGAAAACTAGAATGCACTCTTTTTTCCTTGGCCAAAATTCGCGGTATGGGTTCTCTATGTTATAGTCATCCGCTGCCGATGATTTTCGCCAACAGCGCTTTGTGTACAATATATGCTCTAAGTACAAAATTTCACAATTTTAGCTGCAAAAATTTAAGAGTTATACCCCAAAACCCCTCCATACAAATCGCCCCACCCTAGTATACATACACACATACATATGAAATAAATTTTATAGAAATTCCACAATGTGATGAGCAAATCCACCAAATGTCTGTGTGAACAGAATCAAAGTACCGCAAAAGTCTTGCGTGACAGACGAGGAAGAAAGAAGCAGAAACAAAGCTATGATTATTTAATCATTCAACATTTAGCAAAGCAAAATAAGACGACGATAAAACTATAAATGGAAAAAGAAAGATAAACGAAGGAAATGATGAGATTCAACAGGATTTAAAGCAAAAATCTCTGCATTTCGTATTTTGTTGGCGCACGTAGGATACCGCCCAGTGACTAAAAAATGTGTTCGTGATTTGAGTTTTCTTCCCAAAATGGTTCGTTGTTTTCTAAGAGACTTGCTTTATTGTTGATTGTTGAAATTGTTGAAATTTTGAAAGTTTTTTGAGAAAAGAAATATTGTTAAATTTTTTAATTTTTTTTCTGGAAGTTGATGTGTTTGACAATAATTTTTGATTTCCATAAAACAGCTAAAATCGATAATCATGGTTCATAACTCAACGTTCTTTTGCGCACAGGATTGGATTTGTATGTTTATATGCACAGGTAAGTGTGCTTAAAAATGCGTTTAACAAAAATTTTATTGGAAAACTCAAAGCGCACCTTGACAGTAATAATTTGGGTAATACTTTTATGTATGGCACGTGTTTACTTAAGGTTTGTTCAAGTATTTTAAATTGAATACCTGCGAAAAACGTCGTTTGCCGACTCACTCAAGTAAATGTTTCCTTTAAGCACGTGTGTATGTACATTCCATGTGATTTAATTCCAATTAAGGGGCTAATCTTTTGTGGGCCAACAAAGTTCATGCTAAAATCACTCACGTTTACAAAATATACGCATTTGCTTTGCATTAACTTTAACACTACACTTTTGCAGTTAAGTATAATAAATTTGTATGGAGTTAACTCAGAAATACGATGTACATATATACATAGTTTAAGAGTATAATTAGTTTGGGGAATTTGTTGCATGGATAAGTTACAGGAGAAAATCTAGCAGGTGGAGCAGAGTGAGTGAATTGTGCTTACGGCTTTGGCAAAGATTTATATACTTGTCTATGCTTGTTTGTGCTGCCTTACACGCTCATTTGGCTCTCTAATCATATTTGCATACATATATCTATGTTCATATAAATATGTTCATATAAATATGTACAACATAAACATCCAAAATTCATATTGTTGTTGTGGCATGTTTTTGATTACATAATTTTTTGGAACACAACGCCGCTACACTTCAAAAAAAATTTAACACAATGACAACTTGCCGCTAAGTTAGCTCGTCCGTTGGTTCGCTAAGTATTTACGGTGCCAAAATAAAGTCACTAAGTTAAGAGTAACAAAAATAATAATAACCTAACAATAGAAAAAACTCGACACTTCTACTATACGAAAAAATTTGCTGTGCACTTCAAGATATTCATTGTCGCCAACATAATATTTTTCGCCATTTTCAACGACGTCATTAGTACGAGCAATATTCTTAGACTAGCAAAATATTATTCAAGCCGAATACATACATAAATACATATGTATCTAGCTGCCAATAAGGGCAACAAAAACAACAGCAACTAGGTACAAGGTCGCCCACTGCTACGTACATAGATCCACAAAAATTTGTGTGTTTGCTTGGAGATCTCTTGCCCTTGGCAAGCTGCCCAAAAGATTTTGTGTTTTGTTCCTTTAAAATGTTCATTCATTTTGCTTGTTGCAGTGACTTTGTTTATTTGTTTTGCCCATTTTGAGTAAAAATTAAAATGGGCTACTTAAGGCAATAAACCAACAACTTTAATTTCATCCGGCCACTTGTAAACTTTTCAATTGAAGTGGCAAACAGCGTACAATGTAGCCTTTTATGTCGAAAGATATTCAACTTGTGGGCAAATGAATAAATATATACTTAGATGTGAGGGAGGTTGGAATTAGGTTAGGTGAGTTTTTTATACAACAAACAAATTTTATATGGCGGTAATAAAAATTGAGCAGTCCATTTTCAATTTGTGAAATTTTAAGCCACATACTATTAGAAAAAACACTACGGCATCAAGCTCTATTTTATTAGAATATTATTTATTATTACCTGAGAGCTTAGCCCATAAGGAATTTAACGATATAAAAAATAAAACCGCGATATTACAGATTTTTGCAAATTCAGTGTTAAATATTTCACATAGCTAGTTTTGAGACATTCATTTTTAAACTCAGCTGTACCAGTACACAGAGTATTACAGTTTTAATCACATAACGGTGGATTGTAACAGAGTGAAATAATCGAGATATATATAGACTTATATATATCAAAATGATCAGGGTGAAAAGAGAAATCGATTGAGCCATGTCCGTCCGTCCGTCCGTCTGTCCGTCCGCCTGTAAACACTCTACCTCGCGCAAAAATTGAGATATTTTGATGAAATTTGAAATGCAAGTTGGTATCGAGACTGGGACGGTTGGTATTGAAAATGGGCGAAATCGGAGCATGACCACGCCCACTTTTCCTATATAGAAAAAATCGGAAATTTGGTATCTCAGTCGCTAATATAGCTGGAGCGATGAAATTTTACCCACGTGTTGAGCTCAGGCCCCTAGGAAGAAATTTGATGACATTTTGGAAAATGGGCGGTGCCACGCCCACTTATTAAGGGTCAAACCTTGAAAGTTTTATATGTCATAACTCAGAAACCATTGAAGATATATCGACAAAATTTGGTACGCGTGATTTACTTACTTAGGAAAACGTTTGGACGGAAAATAGTTAAAATCGGTTGACGGCCACACCCACTTTTATATATTTGTATTATAAAGTGACCTAATAAAAACATTTTAAGCCATATCTCTGTAAAATATAAAGATCTATCATTGAAATTTTGTCGCATGAGTCCAACTATGGACATAAAACAAAAAACACAAAAATTTTGGAAAATGGGCGGTGCCACGCCCACTTATTAAGGGGCAAACATTGAAAGTTTTATGAGTCATAAATCAGAAACCGTTGAAGATATATCGATGAAATTTGGTACGCGCAATATACTTACTTAGTCAAATATTTGGACGAAAAATTTCTGAAATCGGTTGAGGGCCACGCCCACTTTTATATATGGGTCTTATAAGGTGACCTAATAAAAACATTTTAAGCGATATCTCTGTTAAATATAAAGATATATCATTGAAATTTTATAGCAGGAGTCCAACTGCGGACATAAAACGAAAAACACAAAAATTTTGGCAAATGGGCGTGGCACCGCCTCGTTTTATAAACAGGAATATACGAGATTTCTGAGCCCATAACTCGACAAATGATTTACATATAATGACTAAACTTGGTGTGTACAATTTTTGTTACTTGTGGTAATACGTGTTGAAAATTTTAGCGAAATCGGTTGACGACCACGCCCACTTTTATATATGGGTATTATAAAGTGGCCTAATAAAAACATTTTAAGCGATATCTTTGTCAAACATAAAGATTATTGATTGAAAAAATTTTTAGAATGGGCGTGGCACCGCCTCTTTTTAGACAAGGGAATATACGAGATTTCTTAGCCTATAACTCGACAAATAATTGAGATATTATGACGGAACTTGGTTTATACACTTTTATAACTTGTGTTAATAGCCACGCAAAAATTTATTGAAATCGGTTTATGACCACGCCTACTTTTTAACAAAGATATTTCTGGAACACCCTTTGGGAACTTGTAACGTGACATCTTTGTAACTAGAAGTCATAAAGGAATGAAATTTTGCACAAAGAATAATATTCATATGCTTAGTTGGATGACTGATAAAAATATTGAAAATGGGCGTGGCTACGCCCACTTTATGCGGCACTCGCTTTATATAAAATACGCCGTGTTTCCATCAAACGCAAACAAACAATGAAAGCATACAGCTGAGTATTTAATGTTCGATTCCACTCGAACTTAGGCTTCCTTACTTGTTAGTTTTAAAATTGAAACGCATAATAATTACACCAATGTGTGCCTAGGCGTATGAGTAACATTTTTCAGATAGAGACTTTTGAAAGTGTATAAATAAATCATAAAGACTTTGAAAGAGTATTCGTATTTATTGTAGCCGCTTTGGTGCAGTGGGTAGAGTGCTCGCCTGCTTTACCAGAGGTCTCGGGTTCAAACCCCAGTTCGAGCAAACACCAAAAAAAAATTTCTAATTAGTAAAAATCCAATTATTGGGTCTTTTTAAAAACGGCGGTCACCTCTCGGCAGTGGGCGGCATATCCTCCAAGTGTATTTCTGCCATGAAAATGCTTCTCACAAAAATGCATTCGCCGTTCGGAGTTGGCATAAAAATGTAGGTCCACCCAATTAGTAGGACTGCTGTCGATTATGTGATCTATGATTTATAAATAAGAGCCACAGATATGAAATAGTGTCGGGGCCTTGGGAGTTTGTATGGAAATTTATGAGATGTAGTAGGATGTAGTCGCTTTCGACAATTAATCTATAAAAAATGAACGAAATTCGTGCCCGCACTTCACAGTTTCAGAAACTCGATAAAACAGACGGACAGTCAGACTCAATCGGTTCAACTATGTAGTGATTCTGATCATATCGGTATATTTTAATGGGGCTATGTTGAAAATCGAGTTTCTTTTCCCAAGGAATGTAAACCAAAATATTAAATGTAAGATCTGGAGCTAATAATAATGCAAAATCTACATAAATTCAATTGTGTTTTAATTAAAGATATAACAAGACGCAAGTTGATTTATAAAGTTTAGATGTAAAGAACAGATGAAATAAAACATGCTAACTTTGCCAGATATTCATTTAATTGTGTAACTGGTGAAAGTTAAATATCTCAACAGTCTAGTATTCAGTAAAAAGTAAAGAAAAAAAAAAAGAAAATTAGAATAAAATGACTCCATTAGTATTAGTGGTACTCAAAACACCTCACCTCTGGCTTTTTGTTTGTAATTTAAACTAAGCAATAAGACCAGGCAAACAGCGTTTTTGCACGAATATGAACTAGAATCCTGTATACGAAACGCCAATTCTTTGCTGTAATACCGCAACTTGAAGAGTTCATATAGTTGTATGTATACATTTTCATTTTTATAAATTGAGATTTAAGAGGGTGCATGGAGTGAAAACTAGTGAAGCAATCACAAGTCTCGATAGCATATTCTTCAATAGCATTTTTTACATATAGTATGTATGTAGGTATGTATTAGATAAACCTTTTTACATATACTGAACAAGTTTTTTTTGAAATGAAGCCCGAATACTCTTAAGCTGGTTCCGTTTGAATACATACAGTTCTTTTTTTTCTTGTAGCCAAATAAAGTGTTATATATGTAAGAAAAAATGCGATTACGACTAAGATACTAAAAACGATTATATGATTTTATGGGTCAGAAGTCTATTGCTTTCGATTTTTTGATTTTTTTTCGTCACGAATCGTGCTTAGAAAACTTTCACCGTCTTCTTAAAATACGTTTTCCTTTCCGGCGTAATATTTAATAAAAAACGTTCATCAATCATTCGCTATGCCTGCATTATTCACTGCCTTGACGTGTCGCTTGTTGGCTGCGGGCGATTGAGCGGGGTTGTAGGAGGAGTGGGTTTTGTTGCTATGAAACGTTATTTTCATTTTATTTTGTCTTTTTATTTAATATTTATTATTTATTATTTTTTAATTTTTATTTTTTTTTCGGGAAAAAGATTTGCGATCAAGAGGAAAAAAGAGGAAAAAAATTCTGCTTAACCAGATTGCATATCAGAGCTGTATAGATAATCACATTTTCCTATATATGTATGTACAGATAGACAGTCAGATATTGACAGTCAGAAATTTATGTGACTAAGGTTTTTTCTTCTTTTGTGGAATTATTTTTAGTATTCAATCGGTTTTAATTTGTGCACACGCATTGATGAACAAATATCTTCAGTTTGTGTATGTACACACATGTGATTTATGAATTTATAAAAGTGTATACTAAACATCTAAATCTTACCGAAATTATCATTTTGAGTAAAAGGTTTTCATTTGAATTGTCTTATTTACCTGCAATAAAATAAATATGGAGAACATTAGATTAGGAATTAAGATTGATACTAAATGATTAGTAGTAAGTAAAGTTTTATTAAGTAGATGAAATTATTACATACAAATAATCACAATTTACAGAATATGGTAGCAGGCCTTAATTCTACAAATATTTTTGTTATCACAGAATTTTTTTAAATTTAGGGCCAATTTCATAATCAAACTCTTAAAACTCCTTTTGTTAACGGTGCCTTTTAGTTAAAGAGCCATTTAAATGTACTTTAAAGTAGGAGTGATTTCATAGTAATATAATATTACAAAGCTCCTTTAATGGAAAATATTGCAAATGGCAGTGCCGTCTGCAACAGTTTTACGTCAAGTGATTGTCCTAAATTTAAAAATATTAAAATCCATCATTGGTTTTTTCTGAAAATAAATATTTTGATTGTGGCTTTAATTTTTTCAAAAGAACAAAGAAATAGAGCTTCAGATTTTTTTTGAACATTTTCGAGTAGCCCGAACAAATGTTGGTCAAATGCTCGAACAGTCGTTTGTTTGTTTATTACCCGTATGTTTGTACGGGCATTTGAACAATTCGGGAATTTTGAAGTTTGTTTTTTTTTCTTTTGTTTATTATTTTTTTTCTTCTTCATATGTAGTTGTTTTTATTTTTGTTTTTTCGATACACATTTTTTTTGTTTGTAAGCTCGAATGCTCGAATGTTTGTACGGGCATTTGAACAACAAACGGGCTTCAAAAAAAACCATCAATTCGAACTGTTCGATACCCGGGTATCTAGAGCTCTACAAAGATGCATAATTTGGAAATCCAGTGCAGAAAAAATATCAAAAAAATCACAAAAGAGGAAGAAGATGAATATTGCATTATAGGATTAAACAAACAAAACAACAAACAAAATCGGTTCAAAAATTTTAATAAATTTTTCGTATTTGATTTTGACAGACTGCAGAAATTTTTTCTGGCAAAAGGGGCCTTTAAATAACTTAAATGTCCGTTTTGGGTATTTAACTTTAAAGACACTTTTATCCTCAAAAAGACTTTATGAAATCGATCAGCAAATTAAAGACTCCTTTAGAATTTAAAGGAACTTTTAATATGATTATGAATCGGCCCTTAAAATTTTACAATGTTCATGGTAAAACATTTCGAAAGTAAAAATGTTCGCAGTTACATCACTTTTAAATACGTTTTTGTCCATTGTAAGCACGTTTTCATATGTTTTCATAATATTTTTTTCCCCGAGTGTACTTAGATGCTTTGTCTGTAGGGAAGTTATAGAAATTTCTTAAACAAACCAAAGCTCACATTGGATTGTCGCTCACTTTTCTAATTTATTTATATCTTTATATGTATGCGCACGAATATACCCTGCAGTAAATTTGTTTCACTGCTGAAGGATCAGTGATGATTCTTTGTTGAATATTCATCACTGTCGTCATAACTCAGTATATTTTTATTTGTTCTTGTTTTTTTTCTGAGGAAAGCAAACCATTTATATGAAAAATTCATCAGTCTTTATATGAAAGTATTCACTGATTCCTCCTCGTCATAGGTGAATTGCATCAGTGATTCATTAAGGATTCATTGCGGATTTTTACTGCAGGGTATTTATGTACATATATATATATGCTAAATGCAAAATTTCTAGTCGCTTGAATATAAATATACATATATGTTGTATTTCCAAGCTTTGCTTTGTTGGTTTCTGCGGGAATTTAATATGCATTTCACAAGTTTTGCTTTTCATTTGTGGTTTATAAGGCGTTTTTGTATGAATGCATGAGTTTTAAAATGTGTTAATTGATAGTAAATTTTAAAACTGCTCGTTTGAAACCAAAAGAAAGACTGGAGAGCTTCAGGTATACAAAATTTCAGAAAACATAGACTTTCTTATGCTCGAAAACTGGAGCTGGAACTGGAAGTGTACATACATACATATATATAAACATATATACTAATGTACGCTTTATGAATCATTTGCTCTTATTGTGAGACCTATTAATTTATTTAAAAACAATTTAAAATAGACAAATAACAGCCATGGATATCTGATTGAAAATGAAATCGTGAATAGCTATTTATACCACGTAAAAGGTCCGCCTAGAAATACAAAATGATTACATGCATATACGTACATACATTCATACGGTGCTATCTTAAAAGTAAAAACATTTTTGAAAATGTGTGCAACCAACAAAAACGCACATAAAAAGCGAAAGAAGACATCAATTTAGAAAAAGAATGTTCCAAATTAGGTAGTAATGACAGCTTAATTTAATTTGCCAGCCGCACAGCTACGGCAAAAGAAAGAAAAAAATGAAAAAATCTTTAAATCCCCGGAGTTGTGCTAATGTAATTGAAAAGCGAAAGAAGAAATGTAAATTGCTGGTGCCGAAGTGGAAGAGTAAAATAAAAAAGAAGCTGGCTGACGTTTTTGGAAAAATTGCCTTTATACATGTACATACACACATACATACATATGTATGTATGTATACTCGTACATGCTGCTCGGAATATTTCAAAAACGAAAACAAGAAAACGTTTAAATAAGGATTATTTAGTTAATACGGATATCCAGCTGTGAAGAAGTAAAAATTAAAGGCAAAGGGAGAACATTGTTCAAATGAAAGTAAAAGAAGGATTATAAAATCAGTTTAGCAAAAAACAAAGACAAACTCATGTAGCCATGAAAAAAATTAGGTTATTCAATACTAAAGATCCCAAACGGAAACACTCTAATTAGTGTGGAAAAAACACCAATAAAATTTTAAGAAAAAAAAACGTACAAACGGAAAATTAAATAAAATGAAACGAAGCGGTCAATCAAATCGTGCGTGTTTAATTTATGTTTAACACAAATAAAAATGAAAATATTTAAAACAGCCGAGGTATGCTGGAAAGGATTTTTAAACACAGCATGTACATATGTATGTATAAATGCATTGGCGGGGCGCAATAAAATGATTTCCTTTAAATTTTTGCTATAATAATTTTTTTAACGTTTTTTTTTTGTGAATTTTATATGAGCTATTGGCCAGTTTATAATTTTTTTTTTGTTTTTTTTTTTTAAGAGAGGAGGTAAAAACGAAAAAAAATTTAAAAGAATATTGAAATATGATTGAGTAAGGGTCCACATTTCACTAGTAGCAGCTGAGCTGGTAATACCATGGGTCCCTAATTTAATGTCTAACAACTGAGTATAATTAATCTTCCATCGAATATATGTAAGTACCTTTTGTTTCTTTTTTTTATTTGAAAGAAAGCACATTGTTTATAGAAAATAATGTGCTTTGTGCATATCGTTCGGTTAGAGTGCAAATTGGCTAAGTCCATTTTTTCGAACTTTACAGGAGACAAAAAATAAAAAAATGTCGAAATGGAAAAATAATTTTCTGTTCACGTAAATATTTTGAACTAAGCCAATTTGCGTATCACTGCATAATAACGAGTAGAAATATGAAAAGCATCACAGACCTGTTTAGTGTGGTGCTTATTTAATTTTTCAAGCGTTCTAAATAAAAATACCTTTTTTTCAGGGACCGATTTTAATCGTTATTTTCATTTCTTCGGATGAAAAAATCATTATGAAAACTTCGTTAACAATAAAATGCAAGTATGCCGATACAATGATTTTAGCACATTCTATCCAAATGTGAGCTCATCTTTATTCTAAAGATTTTAATTTTTAAATAACCATTATTTATGATATTTATTTTTTCGATCAAAAATAATTGTTATTACTGGATTTAAATTTTATCCGATGAAACTTGATCGATATTTTATGATTTTTATTTTTTCGATCAAAAATAATTGTTATAATTGGATTTAAATTTTTCCGATCAACTTTAATCAATATTTTTTTATTTTTTCTCCGATCATAGTAAACTTTTTCAAACGTTAGTGAATCCTATATTTGATGGCTTGAATTTGACGATTGTGCCAACATTGGCGCAGTTTTATTTGAGAATTTGATCGAAAAAATAAAAATCAAAAAATATCGATCAAGTTTCATAGGAAAAATTTAAATCCAGTAATAACAATTATTTTTGATCGAAAAAATAAATATCATAAAATATCGATCAAATTTCATTGAAAAAATAAAAATCAAATTATAACGATTAAAAATGATTTTTCTTATAAAAATGATAATCGTTACGGTCCCTGCTTTTTTTATAAAAGTGGACTTCACCAATTTGCACTCTAAGCTGGCGATATGCCCTTTAAAGCACAGCATGTGCATATTACAAAATTTTACCAAAAATCTTGGTAATAAATTTGAAGATTTATCATGGTTTGTAAAACCAATTATTTAAGATTATCAGGTTAGCCACGTACCAAGGAAAACAGTTACACTATCGGAACGAAATGATGCAGGCAAAAGAAAAAGGGATTCAGAAAACGAAAAAAGAAATTTCAGGCCGTTCTGATGACATAAACGCACACACAAAATTATATTGCAAATTACACACACACAAATATGGTTACATCTCAACACTTTTCAAGACCCAAACAAATATTTTAAGTATGCACATATGTATATACATACATATATGTATGTATATTATAAGAGGTATAAGAAATAGAAATAGCGAACGAAGGAGTAAAATTGCAGGTAGTAGCCTCTGTAAGAAGTGAAATTACTTAAATTTGACATTCGTGTGGATTACCAGATATTTATTTTTATATAACTAGACTACAGTGGAGACTGTACTTAGCAAAACAAATACCTACTTCAAAAGAAAAATAAGAACACTAAATAGATAATACTCGTATACAATTTTTTGTCAGTTTTCGTGTGTATTATCTCATTATAATTACTCTTAGTTTTGCTATTTTTATTTAGTCTGTGCCGGTACGAGATTAAAATTAAAAAATTTGGTATTATAAATAATACAAACAAATTTGCATCAGAAAGAATATATTTTCTAACTTCCGCTACTGTCATCCAACCAATGAGCGTTATGACCATACAATGTGTTAGCCCAACCACCTTGTCACGGCCTTCTTCATTAAGCTGGCCGCTCCCTCCCAAATTACGCATTAAACTTAATCAAGATATTAACAATTTATAAGCGAAATGATTTAAACAAAGGTGGGCTTTGGAAAATTTGGTACAACATGTCTTATTTATATGTATGTATGTATATTTGAAATTATAAAAGTTTGCTTGCTCTTTCGCAAAAAAAATTTGTTTGGGTTAAATCCCCATTGAATAAAACGTGCGATATGTACGTATATTTGTACAGGATTCACTTGCATATTTAACTATGTACTTATACATATACATATGTACACAGTCAAGCATAACAGACAAGCAAACAGTTAAACAAGGAAAGAGGAGATAAAAGCCTATAAAATAAAGTGTGTGCGGTTAATTTTATTTATGCTTGTTGTGATTCGAAGTGAGAGGAGTTAATACAAAAATGGTTTTCCAACTATGTGCTTTCCTACTACATATGTATAATGCATTTAATTAAATGCATATATGTATATATGAAACCTCCATATGCATGGGCGAGTGTACTTAAATGTGTGCGTGTGTGTGCTTACATAAAATGTTGCATCTACGAATACGAAGAAAGAAGCAGGAAAGCTATTAAACAAGTTTGTGCGTGTATGTGTTGCGATGTTCCCATTTCAACGATCACTTTTGTGGCCAAGGTTTGGTTCTTTTTGCTGTATAGCTTGCTTTTGTTGCTTCTTTTGTTGTGTGATTTTATTGTTGTTATTTTGCAGCTTCCATGAACTGTCAAATAATCAACGCAAATTGCCTGCGAAACCACAATGTAGAATAGAAGCATTTGAGAGATGTGCACAGACAAATGCTATTGGACTCTTTAAATATCGATACACTGAGAGAAAAAAAATATATGGAGGGGTCAAAGAAATTGTTTACCTATTTTGAACACTACTTTCTTTGTTTTGAGTAAATTTTCCTTAAAACATGTTAAAAGGTTTATAAAATATTGTTGTTACATGCGTTACCATGGTTTCATATACTTGTTTTGAAAAAATTCATACATTAAAATAATGAAAAATTCTTTAAGCGCCATTCCATGCCCAACTTTCCTTGTTTTGAAGACTTGATTTCTTTAATTTTGAGAAATTAAATTCCCATACAAATCCCCATGGCAACGAATTTGTTTGAATGTTTTTTTATGTTTTTTCCACATTTTTGAGAAAATTTACACAAAACAAAGAAAATTTTGTATTGGGACGCGTGTTCAAAATAAGGAAAATTATGTCTTTGATCGAGAGAAATTTTTTTTTGAGTGTATGTATGTATACTCGTACATATACATACCTACATATCTACGTATTAATTCAGCATGTCTGTGTAGGTTATATATGTACATGTACATACTTTATGCATTTCATTGACAGGCAGGCAGGTGGGCACACTTGCAACATTCGGCTATCGACGCAAGTTAGACCGGAAATAGGTTTAACTTCCCTTTCAGAAGAACAATTTGAAAGCACCTTAACTTGGCGGCATTCTCTGGAGGACTCACGCACATGCTATCAATAAAATTATACGCAGCATACTCACGGAGGAGGGGATTATAAGAAATGTACAAGATAGTTTTGGCTGCACCCAAGAATCAGTTACAATCTAAAGATAACTAGGATTTTGTCTGACAATTTACTTTTGAAACAGATACATATTTATCTACATACATAATGCTAGAGACACACATCGTAGTATAGTAGAAATATTGCGATCTATGTGTCAATCTCATATTGTAGTTCAATTGAAAATTGTCATACTAGTTATAGCCAAATCATAGTATTGATATTATAATATTCATACCACATGTGTGTCTGAGGCATTACTCTAGTGAGAATGACAACTTCTTTGATAAAAAATAACTATTTTCTCCTATAAGTCATATTCGCTTCGCTGCATGTGTTTTCCTATCACTTTTGCTGCAACATCAGAATCTCGTCGCTTTCATTTCATATCAATAATAGTAGTTGCTCATACGCCCTGACATACGGTCCATTGTTAGAAAATATATATCTATGTAGTGTGAAAAATTTAGTACAAACACTTATAGCATTCGAAATAGTGTATATTTTGTTTTTGTACTTTATCAGTGGCATGAAGAGGCTTCTCCACAAATAACTTCTTCTTCTTCTTCTTGATTGGCGCTTAACCGTCTAGACGATTCTGGCCGAGTCCAACAGAGCGCGCCAATTGCTTCTGTTTCGTGCAGCATGGCGCCACTTGGGAACATTTAGGGAGGCAGCATCGCTGTCCACCTGATTTTCCCAACGCAGTGGAGGTCTCCCAAAATAACTTCAAGGAGGGTATATATAAACCTATAGTATACTTAGTGCAAAATAATAAAAGGCATATCCCAAATTGGAGAAAGAGCTCCATTTGAAATACAGTCGAGTTGTATATTCCCGCTAGTATATCACTGTTATTTCTCCTTATAAAATATTTAAAGGAAAATATGCTTAATTATCAAAGCATAATAAATTTGCGTAAAATTAACTATTTATGTATATACATATGTACATACATATAAATAATTAGCTCTTGAAAAGTGTATGTAATGAATATTAATAAGCAAAAGCAACAAATAAAAAGCAAAACAAATTCTCATGTTAAAATAATATTTGCAATTGAAATGGCAAATTTTCAACACATACATATATACATAAATATGTATACTTTAACATTTTGCAATTTCATTATGCTCTTTTAATAATACAAAGTATTCATATTAACAAGAAAGGACGTCTCACTTCGGTTGGAACTGTTAATAATATGCTTTACTACTATTGTACTATTTAAAGATATAATTTTACTCTTCAGTCTTAGACGGTGCGGAAAATCATTAACTGATAAAATAAATGCCAATATATACAAAAAATGTATGCATGCAAATTATATGCATATTAACTTACACGATAAATAGAGTGTTTACATACAAATGAACGGAAGGACGTTTACCAATTTTATATATCACATTGGTCATTTTGATATGTAAAAGCCCATAACTGTCTGGATTTCTTTGAGCTGCTGCAATTAGTCGTTGCATACATACATTAGGGCTCGAAATTGTATACTAAAATTGAACCCTGAGAAAATACGTACATTAGGGTGGCCTTTTTGGCAACTTCCTGCGATCTTGATGAGTGCCGGACAGAAAATATTTAATGGACCCACAAAGCGGTTCTATTCACATGAAAATTTTACAAGTTTTTCTTACATTTCTTGGATTTATCAATTTCACAAATTTCTTGTTTCAACTTAAAAATAATCCTTTTTTTTGACGTTCGGGGTTAATTGGTTAGTACTGATTTTGAATGAGATGGATATTTTTTTTTGGTAGGAGTCGCCAACTTGCGATATAAACAGCATTGCATTTACAATCGTAGTCTTTCAAACAAATTTAACACCACGCTCCGCGTCGTCGTTTTCACACAATCCTGACGCAGTTTGATTCCTCGTTGGTTTTCCATACACATGTATCAAATTCAAAAAAATCACATTTTCTGGTGTCAAGTACCACAAGTGATTCTGAATCTCTTTAACTACAACGTTTGACACGATTTCAAAGATTTTGGCATATTCGAAAGTATTAAGTAACAAACTCAAATCTTGGTTGGGGCTCTTAATAGCATTTGAATATCCGAACCATGCGCTAATGTATAATTTAACAACGAAAACTGAGAAGTCTCGAATGCAATTCAACTTGAGGATAATTTAAATTTGCATCGAAACAAGTACGTTTTCAGCAAATCGATATTTTGACATGAATTGTGCATGTAGTACCGAATGGGTGAAAGGGGGCTGCCTTTTCATAATCCAATCTTCGTTCTTTTTCTTTTTTGTTACTCTTCTTCATTCTTTTTGCTCATTTCCGATCTATCTTCCCTGGTGGAGAACTTCATGAACCGCTTTGTGGGTCCATCAAACGAACTTCGATCAACTCGAAATTTGTGTTGCTTATTGTTGAGTTAAAAAGGGAACATTTTCTGCCCGGCACTCGTCGAGATCGGCATCTTGAAAAGTGCTCATATAAAAGGTGGTCACTCTATTATACATATGTACACTCCATCGTGGTATCCTTCTCAAAAGTTGTCTGATTTCGAAACTATGAAAGGCCTATATCAGCTCAATATTATTGAAAACCATCTTGGTAAATATTTTTAATCTTTAATCAGAACCCTAGCGATCATCAGAGCTATACAATTCTCTGGGTGTAAAAATTACTCATACGACATGTTGGCATTAAATTCAATTTGCTGTTTGCGTTGTGTTAACGACATACATATGTATTAAACCCCTGCAACGATTCACTCATTTGACGATGTAAGCCACTCTCATAAAACGGCGTGAGCCGATCTGCATAACATTGGCTCAACATGTGAGCGAAAGAGCTTGTAAATAGAGCGTAAGTGTTCCTGCACTGCACGTCAACAAAAAGAGATATGCCCTCATTCACTCATAACTTGAAAAGCAATTGAGTTGAATGACAAATGATTCGTAAGGCAATAGATTCGAAAGGCAATAGATTCGGAAGGCTTGAAACATGCAACTGAGCTATGTATGTATGTATGTACATACGTAACGAATGCGAGTAAAAGAGGAATTATAATAGTATACATAAATATGTACATACATATGTACATACATAAATACATAAAGCGCTTTACTAAAAAATGCGAAATAAGAAATATTTAGTAAAATTGTAGCATTGGATACTAGCTCATACCTAAATTCATATATAATTAGTATATCAGCCAAATACTATTACTACAACTATAATAGTAAATATTTATTTTATTAAAATATATACATACACACATATACATATATACATATATTTCATTTAGTTTAACTAATCAATATAATTACAATAAAACAAATGTATGTATGTACATATATATGTTCATATGTACGTATATACATAAGTACAAGCTATCAAATTAATGTACATATATGTATGTATACACAAATAAGTAGAAACTTACTTTTTCCATTGCTGCGTCGTTTTACTTCACTGCATTCACTCAAACAAACTAGAATGATTCGGTTGATTCGTTTATTTTTCTAGTGCTTTTACTGTCCTCTCGCACACTACTCGCAAGGCACAGAAAATATACTCAAGCCTGTGTGTTCATGGCTAAATGGAAATGAGCAAACTGCATTGCCACTCAACTCATGCTAGCATATACTGTGGTGCGAGTGCTGATCGTATGTTAAACCGAATCAAGCATAACATTGGCAATGACACCGAATCACACAGTGTTCAAAGAAAAGCGAGTGAGCTTGCGCAGGTCTTTAATAGGTATTTAACTGCAAAAATTTTAATAATCCGTATGTATGTACATTGTTTCTATTTTTTAATTTAATACAAATTCATAAGTATGTATATGTGTGTATTCATATGCACCCTACCAGACAGATGAGCATATTATAGGTATTTATATGAGCATTGACATTAACGGCTACAGTCCTTAAAAAAGTAGTCAATTTTGTTCAGGCCGCGTGAAAAAAGTGAGCACTTCTCCTCCCAAGTTTATATGCCATCTCTTTTTTTACTAATGGTATACTCACATAACCAAATAATATATATTACTCGTTCTAACAGAGCATGTAAATCATCATTAATATACTGACAAAGCAATTTGCGCTAGCAACAAAACTGTTGAATGTTTACATCAAAAACACCATGCACAAAATGATGAAAGTTCTGAAAAAGTCCCCAAAAATTATTCGCACCGAATGCTAAAAGTGCTGAAAATTTTCACCAAAAACTACTCACAGCGAATGCCAAGAGTGCTGAAAAATTTCAGCAAAAACTACTCAAAGCGAATGCTCAAAGTGCTAAAATATTTCACCAAAAACTACTCAAAGCGAATGCTAAAAGTGCTGAAAAAATGTACTCGCATGCGTTCCCGGAAAAAAAAAATAGATTCAAATTTTGCTATTTTCATCTCAAAATTAAACAATTTTATTGAAAAATTTTCTTAGATGCTAAATTTGATTTAAATAATTATAAATAATCAATTGCAATGCTATAACTATTTCACCTGATAGAGAGTTTCCAATTTCAACCTCCAGCTTACCTTGATCGGGGCCATAGGCAATCAAATGAATTTTGTTGCACTATTCCATACGTTATACGGCGCAGTAGCGGTGTTTGTTTGCTGTTTTGTGAGCACAGACGTACGATTTTATTGCTCTGGCGGTGGTGAACTATTTTCCGGCGTAATGGGCGGTGTTCTTGTAGTCAATTCTGGCTCAACGATTACTAAAGTTGGCCATTGCTGGAGGATCCATGGACTAGCTGCCGCAGTTGAATGTAATGTGATGTCAGTACAATTTCATGACCAAGCTCTGCAATTGAGATTAAAAATTTATGAGTATAAATAAAGCCTAAATTTTGTACATTGCAACTTACCTATGTCGGATGATAGTTTTTTAAGCTTCTTATTTTGTGAAATGCATTTGAGTTGTTAGTGGTGCCGTAAATCTGTAAACAGCTGACACTTGTCGAGGCAGATCTTGGAAGGTAGGTGCATAGGCGAATTCAGTAATTTCCCATCTATTTTGTTATTGTAATTGGTAGATTGTAATGTCAAAATAATATTTCTCCTTGTTAAAATCTGAATTCGCTTGGGACTCGCCCATTACTATTGGCCATGATGTGAATTCGCTTTTATTTTGATATTATAATCTACCTTTGTGAATAAAAAAAGAAGTTTCTGAATTCGCCTATGCGCCTACCTTCCTATTTCTGCTTTCACAAGTGTCAGATGTTTACGGATTTAGGGTTGCTAACCAAAATCCAATTGGTCTGTAAGCTAACGATACAGCTACAGAATTACGATAAGGCACCAATGACTAGTAACACAGCTTGTCGTAAGGTTGGTTGAATCAGCTGTTTTATAAGGTTACAGATAAGTCACCAATGTCTGCACTTTTAGCAAAAAGTGATCAGGCTTGTCTGGTAGGGTATAGCAAAATTGTATTTTACATATACACACATACCTATTTCTATGCAAGTATGTATGCACATTGTACAACGAACGTGAATGAAACTTTTCTTTTGAATAATTTAAGCACACTTGTATGACAAATGAAATTAATATGGCTCTGTACAAACGAAAATACAAGAGAAGCACAAAATGTGCTAATTTGGCAGAAACTGTGTGACAAGTAACAAAAATTCTGTAGCTTGCCAAGAAAAATGCGTTAAATGATTTCGCTCAGCAAGCAAGGCAGCAGCGTATAGTTGTTTTGGGCTTATTCATTGGGAGAATTTAAAACTGCATACATCATGTATGTGGAAATTTATTCAATATTCAGAGGCCATAAGAGCATTCAAAAGGACCCGAATTCTATTTCCGAACTGGGCAAACTTAAAGTTAAGAGCCTTCCAAGCTTACGCATTTTGTTGTTTAACATGAAACATATCGAGCCGTATGCGCCGGAAAGATGTAAAGGCCATGATTTCCGATTTTTACTTTTTTGTAGAAATGGCTTACTTGTCATCACCCACACCTTCTCCAGAAATTTTATGTCTCAAAAATGTACCGTTATGAAAAGCAATTTTGATGTAAGTACACAATTTCAGTTTGTTTACTTTTTTTGTGAGTACGAAGTGGCTTTTACATCTTTTTTGCTTTTCAAATTATTGAAGACTAGTGACTAATAAACAAATTTAACGGGGCTTTTTTGGAATTTAACCAAGGGTTTTATCACTTTGAAGACTACTACTTTGTATTTTATTACATATCGATGACCGATATGGTTTTCTTGTGCGGCATATTGCATTTTATTGCTCCATATTTTTGGAATAAAGTTCTAACGATTTCACAATAGTTAGGCTCCCTTTTGTTACTGCTTAGAGCAGTTTTAAACAAACTGGTTGTGTATTTCTAAAATTTCTCCAAAATTAATTTCTTGAAACTCGATAATTTCCCTCAAACGTAGATGCTGGAAGTGATGAACATGGTGAGAGATTTCATCAGAACTTAATAGTTTTTGAAAGGCGATATCAGGGATCTTGGAACAAGGATATGATGGGAGACTAATCCAGAAAATTACAAAAGAATAGCCAAAAGTACTTACATCCCTCATTATTTATCCTCTCCTTAAAATCGCGAAATTCATTAATTTTTTTATTCAATTAATTCTTTATCCTATTCATCGCTGTTTTGAGAGACATTGTGCACTTCAAAACTCATAATAAATGGAAAGAAATAATGTTAAATGTTACTCCATAATAAAGTTTTATAAAGAAACGGAAAATGCTAGGTTAAGAACTCTCAATAAAAATAGGTAAATATAAATACTGATACATCCCATTATTTCAAAAGTAGTCTCAAAATGTTCACATTTAAATTCTTTATAGGATAGATAGGAGTCGAATCTGAAGTTCCTTATACAAACTTAGATTTTTTCAATCTTTTTGCCATTGTAACCAAACTACTTGACCAATTTTTAAGTGCAAAGGCAAAAATGTTTGCTGGGATTCTCTTTACCAGTTCTTATTAGATGCCAAATCACTACGGTGGCTAATACAATTTTTTTACGCACTTATGTATGTCATGCAATGTCTTGTATATGTATACGGTTTTTTCTACATTTTTACCGATATCTCAGAAACAGGGTCTGCCACAAAAAATGGATATGCTATTCGGGATCAGCGTTAAATTTCGTTTTAGAAAAGTATAGTTTTATATTTGTCGTTTTCGATTCGGTCGATAAAAATTTCCCTCTGCTCGCTAGCATTCACATATAAATTTGACAGAAGGAAATTTATAGCCAGCAGAGAAATTGTGAATCGAAAGCGGCTATTTTTGGTAGTTTAAGTTGATTAAAAACTGTCGAAAAGCAAAAAAAGAAAGAAATCGAAATAAAGAAATGAAAGTAAAAAAATTTTTAAAAAACCTTCTCCTGAACATTTTTGAATTTGGCTTTTACATCTTTCCGGCGCATACGGCTCGATATGTATGTATTTATATTTTAAATATTAATAAGAAATTGCTTAACCATATTCTTATTAATAATAAAATATTTATAATATAAAAGTATTTATCTAAATAAAAATAAGAGCTAAGAATGAAAGGAAACACAAAAAAAAAATTGCATCACCCGCATAACCTCGCAGATGAGGCACCACCTGGAGTTAACCACAAGGATGCTTAACCTCGATATCACAACAGGAGTATCTTCACACCACACATGCATACACACACACGTGCAAACTCGACACACAACTACAAAGAAAGAGATAGAAGTGAAATTTATAAAGTCAAACGAGCAAGTGAAAGGAGAAATAAATAAAGAGAAAATAACACACATTCGCGCGAAGAAACAAACAAACAAACAAATATAAAATGAGATAAACAAAGCCATGTTTTCGACTTAACGGAAATAGAATGAAGTCACTTTGCACTTTGCACGCTTTTCGTTCTGCCAAGGCGCACAGGCACAATGACAAAAAAAAAAGCCAGCTGGCACGTACCACACACAGCATTCATTGTGGGGCTCTTAGATGCTCCAAGAATACCAAGAATAATAGTGAGCGAGTGGCGCACGAAATGTGATGGAATGTGTGTAAACATATTGTTTTACAATGGCAATACGATTTTGTTTGTGTATTTTGTGTTGCTCGTCGGTGCATCTTCCATCTCGAAGTCTTTGTGTGCCAAAACACAGCCACGCATGCATACATAGATGAGCAGATATGTGTTTCCTATTGAAGGGGTGGGACAATTTAATCAAATTACTTTCTTATGGGCGATAAATGACACTGGACTCATGCTTTCTTGAATGGGTTATTTGCGATTTTGTAACAAGAGTTAAGAGTTGGGCTATAGAACAGCTTAGCACAAAGAGTCATAGGCCCGGTTTCACCAACGTGACTAAAGCTAAAACTAAGTTTTGACTTAAGTTAGCCCAGGTTTGGGGCTAACTTACTATTGGGTTTCACCAAGTAGTCTAGAAAATAGAAAATACCAGCAACCCTGCCAGCTTTTTTGCCAAATACTGGTTTTTTTTTGGTTGTTTTGGTTGCTGTATTTGCTCATTTTTTTGACATATTCGCTCTTTTGGTTGTTGAATTTGCTAAAGCGACTCAAATTCTTAGTTTAGTTTTATAGGCGAATTCTGTAACTCCGTCTCATCTCAAGTCACTAAATTTCAGATTTGAGACATGAGACATTTTTAGTGACTTGAGCCGATTTTGGTATTCAGCAACCGGCAGTCACTAAAAATTTCACCAAAGACTTTGGTGAAAATGTACTGAGACTGTTTGAGATAACAAAATAATTTAACGAATACTCACTAATCGATTACATACCAAAATAGATTTTGGAAATGAATTTATGAGCAATATATTGCATGAAAAAAATAAAGCGTATCATTTCTACTCATCACTTATAAAAATAGTTATGAATATAATATTTTATGAGTGTTTTACCTGAACCGATTCGCAAAAAAAAATCCTGTAACGTAAATCATTGAAATATCGATAAATGTCGTATCTCATCACCATTTACACTTAATGGAAATGGCGGAAAAAAGTAAGTTAGCAAAACCCGAAGAATTTTATTATTTTTCTAGTTTTATACAAATAAGCTTGTTTTATTACAGAAAATAGCAAGCGAACAAGCAAAGAGCAAACTAATTGTAAGTTTTTATAAATTTTGACGCTTTATTTAGTTCACCTCAATGTTTTATTTATTCTGTGACCTCCTCGCCACCAGGTCACTAATTAGTGACGTATTTTTTGAGACTTAAGACGTGAGCTCGCTTACAGAATACCAAATTGTCTCAAAATCAATCTCACCACGAAAAGTCTCCAAAAGTCTCTATTAGTGACTAGAGATTGTTTACAGAATTCCGGTATTAGTCAAGGCAAAAGCTGACTAACTTGTGACTTAGCTTAGTTGCATGGTGAAACTGAAAACGTAAAAAAATCGGCTTATCTAAGTTGAGACCGGTTGGTGAAACCGGGCCATACAGTTTAAAATACACGATCCTTATTTCAATATTTCTATAGCAAAAAAAAAAAGAAATATTTTGATGAGAGGGCTCGCTCTAATACTCGCGTGGAACAATTAAAATAATAAAGTTTTTTCCTTTTGTTGTTTGTTTTTCCGACAGCGTAGAAATATGATACGATTTTCCGTGATACTTGGTCAAGCTTGATCTTATTGTAAACTATTGCTGGAAAACCATCGATTGAACTATCGATACTATCGATGGGGCCGATGCCATAGCGATAATCGATGGTTTTTTTTTTAACCATCGATAGTATTTTACTTGGTACATAACTACAACCTCTGTTAAAAAATTAATTAAAAAAACTGAGATTTATAATTTTAAGGTACTTGATTGGAATATGTGAGTATATAAATAAAAGACTAGTGAAAAATTTTATGAAAAAAACTTGCAAATAAAACGGTTTTTTATTAAGAATTGAGCAATTAAGGTTTTGATTTCGGCTCTTCTATTATTTTGTGGACAACTGTAGATATATGTACAAATGTGTGTATGTAGTATTCTTACTTTGAATAATATTGACTTATTTTTTGTATTGAACTTTTTGCATAAACTTTGGTTTTCTATTAATTTTATAATATGTTTCTAATAAAAATTTATATTTTTCTTTTAAATATGGGAACGTAAGTACATACATGCATACATATGTATGTATGTATATGTATGTATATGCATGAAATATTTGAGTACCACATTTCCCTTTAACGGGCCACCTACGTACATATATTAAACCATCGATACTAGCACTATTGTAAACCGACTTCGGCGTTGGACCATTTTCAGTATCGAGAACGAAACAAAATACTGAAGGTTTCTTTTTTTAATCACACATAACCACCCCTATTACGTGAAAAACTCAAGAAAAAGGACGTTACTGCATTTTCTGTTGGCGTAGCAGTCATTATCATTGTTCTTGTCGTGTTGTGTGTGTTGTTTTTTAGTGCAACAATGGGTACTACATATTTCTCAATGGTAGTGGCTGGTGTACAACAAAGCAACGCCAACTCAAGTTTGTATTTTCATTTTTGTGGCATCTACAAGGCAATCCGTAATGTGATGCATTATGGAAGAGTAGATGCGGGTTGCGTATGTGTGCTGACATATATTTGTGCGTGTGTATGTGAGTGAGTGCCTCGGTGTCTGTTTAAATCAACTCATCCTGACACCCACCACATTGTGACAAGTGTGTGGCATTTATTGTTCTACAATTCACTCTGCTTGTTGCCCTCTTGTCGCCCCAACCAACACAAAATGAAAAATTATAAATAAATTGTGTGAGTGCAGTCATATGTGTGTATGTATGATTTCACGGAATAGCGTTCAAAAATTTAGAATTCACATCAGTGGCTTTCAATTGGACATCTGCATACTTTTCTTTCAATTTACTTGTTTGTGGTTTTATTTTTATTGCTCTGTCACATAGTACTTGTATTGTATGCGTTAAAATTGCAGGTCAGTTATCAATGTTATTACCTTCCGAGTAAATTCTTTCTATGAAAAAGCTTAGCGCCTTGGCTGTAGATCCATCCAACTTGTCGGAAGCTCTACTCAAAACCCGTCGCTCAATTTGCAAGTATTACAGAAACTTATCTGATTTTCGACGTTTCCATTATTATTTTCGAAAAAGGTTAGCCAAAATTTTTCGCTGTATATTGCGATATATGTACATACATTTGAGAAGCACAAATACATATGTACATAAATAACAAATTAAGTCTAAATTCAAGTCCTCATTTGTTTTCAAAAAACCATCCGGATTCCTTAAGTATATTTACTAAAAAACGATCAGAATAAAATTACATGTTTTTTCCACTTTTCGTTGTTTTTACATATCGCACCCTAAATCATAAAGGGGCACAACTCAAAATTTTTCGAAATCGAGTTTTTTTCATAAACGGGTATACGGAACATATCTCTGGAGGTTGCCAAAAAAAACTTTTGAATAACTGTCTCTTTCAACCGAAAAATAACCATTATACCTGGCCCTTTGCCATACGATTGCTTGTAATGAAAAAAAGTTTTTTGGCTCTCCTGAAAATGTTTGAATTTTGAGTTGTGCCCCTTTATGATTTAGGGTGCGATATATGCGTTGCATGCATAACTTTAATTTGCGGCATTAACTTCTCATGCAGGCTCGTCCTTTTAAATGCATTAAAAAATTGTCTTTGCCGCTGGTAAATATAACAGAAACTTGGGCGTTGTACGATATGGAAGGTTGTACGATATGGAAGGAAGCGGTGCTTTGATGGTTTCATTTTAACGTTTAATAAGGAAAATTGTTGCATGAGCTATTTTGTTTGCTGCTTTTTAGGAAATGGAAAACCACTCCAATTTGCTTACATGTTTCCGAGATTCACAAGTTTTCGCAGTAACGAGATGTGCAACGTGTTGATGCGAGCGTAGATAAGCGCGGTCACGGCGGAGGGGACGGAGGGGCGAAGAGGCAGTTCAAGAAGGCTGCCGGCAGACATTTAAAATGCTCTCAAGCAAACAATCAGCTGCAGCTCTGGCCTGGCATACGACACGTCGCCTCACGCCAGCCAGCCAGCCAGCCAGACAAATTGACATGATGCTAACCCGGTAATGGAGAAAGTTTAAGTTGTTATGCCTTTGGCATTTTGACTTCGCTTAAACTGTCGTATGCCTAGCTGTTGTATGATGGCTGCTGCACTTCAAAATATGCAGTAAAATTGGCAGAGCATTTTTCACAGCTGGAGGACGGCATTCCGCTCACTCTTAACCAATGCATTAATTCTTAGTTTCTTCTTAGTACTAATTCAGAGTATTTCGCTTATGAGAATATTTATCCTTATTCCAATTCTGTATTACTTAAGACTTTTTTAGCTAAAGAAATTCTTGGCAGCTGCCGTTTGGAGTGGAGATACATATGTAGAACGTTAAGTATCTGTAGGAACAGTTTATCAGACACATGTTTGTTATAAAACTTATAGCATTGGCATTGAAAAGTAGTAAGTAATATTTAAGATAATAGTTTCTCAAAAAAATTGATTCTTTGGAGCTTTACTACGACATATACTTATTTCTAGAAATCGAAATTTCTCACAACATTTATCTATATATTAATAGGCTAACATTTTTTCCATACAAACAATTGCCAGGCTGTTTAGCACATTTAACATACATATATCCAGATAACATTGATATGGATGTGTTCGTATGAGTCAGGAGCAGTGCATAGGCATATAATTTTTTCTATAAATTATTTAATTTCTTTATAATTAATAAATAAAATTTTTGGTTAAGATAAATAGATATCGTAAACGTGTTTACAAATATCGTAAACACAGTTGAAGAGTCGCTTTAATTTAAAAGCGCTCACCACCGGGCCTACCTTCCTAGATCTGCCTTGATTTTGACCATGATTTCGCGTCGGACCGTAATCAAAAGGACAAATCAGTGTTGCGGTACAACTGGAATTTGGAAAGTGTTGCTTATCTCCGCGAAAAGGAATAATTTTTGTACCAATACAAAGTTGAAAAAATAAATTGCATGGTCGAATTTCGACCACCGGCGATACTAGTACACATTAAAGTTCAACACTAAAAAAATAAATAAAACACCGCTGTCTGTAAAATGCTCCTTTCAAGTCGAACCATATGTATGTACAATGTTGACGTCCAAACAAGGAGACATCGAGTTGAGCAACTCGTCGTTTGTTAGCGAGAAGGCGACGAGAAAAAGAGGGGAGCAGCAAGTCGTCGGTGCTCGGACAACACGCTTTGTGCTGTCATTCTTATCTTCTTCTCTTCTTGATTGGCGCTTAATCGTCTAGACTATTCTGGCCGAGTCCAACAGCGCGCGCCAATTGCTTCTGTTTCGTGCAGCATGGCGCCACTTGGGAACACCTAGGGAGGCAGCATCGCTGTCCACCTGATTTTCCCAACGCAGTGGAGGTCTCCCTTTTCTTTTGCGTTCAGCGGGTTTCGATAGAAATGCTTTCTTGGCCGGAGCGCCTTCGTCCATTCTCACGACATGACCTGCCCAACGCAGCCGCTGGATCTTTATTCGCTGAACAATGTCGATGTCTGTGTAAAGCTCGTACAGCTCATCGTTAAATCTCCGTCGATACTCGCCCACGCCAACGCGCAAAGGTCCATAAATCTTACGAAGAACTTTTCTCTCGAATACTCCAAGTGCCATCTCATCTGGTTTTGAAATTGTCCATGCTTCTGCGCCGTACATGAGGACTGGAACGATGAGCGTCCTGTAGAGTGTGATTTTTGTTTGTCGAGAGAGGACTTTACTTTTCAGTTGCCTACTTAGTCCGAAGTAGCATTTATTGGCAAGCGTGATTCTTCGTTGGATCTCCGTGCTGATATCATTCTTGGTGTTAATGCTGGTTCCCAAATAGACGAAGTCCTTAACAGTTTCGAATTTGTAGCTATCAACATTGACGTGGCTGCCAAGGCGTGCTGTTTCTTTGTGTGATGACAGGAGGTACTTCGTCTTGTCCTCGTTAACCGCCAAACCCATTTTCTTAGCCTCTTTATCCAGCTTGGAGAAGGCAGAACATACGGCGCGAGTGTTAGTGCCAATGATGTCGATATCATCGGCGTACGCCAGCCGTTGTACACTCTTGTGGTATAGAATGCTTCCTGTATGGTTAAGTTCTGCAGCTCGTATTATCTTTTCCAGCATCAAATTGAAGAAGTCACACGAAAGGGAATCACCTTGTATGAAACCTCATTCTTATCGCCAACGACCAATCAGAGCGTTCGAAGAATGCCAGAACAAAACAATGACGAAAGTTGGCTAGCGACGAGTTGATGTGTTTGAACCATGAAGGAACTAGGAAGGAGTATGCAGGCGATCAGCTGACTTCTTCTTCAATCTTCAAAAGCACACGAACACAAGCATTTTGTTTTTGTCAACATATGCCACACACACACGCACACTAGCATTTCCATAGGGGGCTCGACCTGTCAAATTCTTCTACATTCTTGTTTCCATGACATTTCATTGGCATGCGATAACCTTTATTATTGAATCATGGTTTGAACAAATGGAAGACAGTACAGCGTAACAAAAGAGAATCGTTCGTTAATTTCATGGCAGAGTTGCTGTGTTTGGACACGGACAATACAATTTTATTTTCATATATTTATACTCAGCTGTACTAGTACACAGAGTATTATAATTTTGATTTCATAACGGTGGATTGTAACATAATGAAATAATCGAGATAGATATGGACTTATATATATCAAAATGATCAGGGTGAAAAGAGAAATCGATTGAGCCATGTCCGTCCGTCCGTCCGTCCGTCCGTCCGTCCGTCCGTCCGTCCGTCCGTCCGTCCGTCCGTCCGTCCGTCCGTCCGTACGCACGATAACTCGCGTAAAAATTGAGATATTTTGATGAAATTTGAAATGCAAGTTGGTATCGAGACTGGGACGGTTGGTATTGAAAATGGGCGAAATCGGACCATGACCACGCCCACTTTTCCTATATAGAAAAAATCGGAAATTTGGTATCTCAGCCACTAATATAGCTAGAGTGATAAAATTTTACCCACGTATTGAGCTCAGGCCGTTATGAAGAAATTTGATTAAGTTTTGGAAAATGGGCGGTGCCACGCCCACTTATTAAGGGTCAAACATTGAAAGTTTTATATGTCATAACTCAGAAACCGTTGAAGATATATCGATGAAATTTGGTATGCGTAATTTGCTTACCTAGACAAATGTTTTGGCGAAAAATTATCAAAATCGGTTGACGGCCACGCCCACTTTGATATATGGGAACTATAAAGGGGCCTAATAAAAACATTTTAAGCGATATCTCTGTCAAATATAAAGATCTATCACTGAATTTTTGTGGCAGGAGTCCAACTACGGACATAAAACAAAAAGTACAAAAATTTTGGAAAATGGGCGGTGCCACGCCCACTTATTAAGGGGCAAACATTGAAAGTTTTATATGTCATAACTCAGAAACCGTTGAAGATATACCGATGAAATTTGTTTTGCGTAATTTGCTTACTTAGACAAATGTTTTGGCGAAAAATTATCAAAATCGGTTGACGGCCACGCCCACTTTTATATATGGGAACTATAAAGGGGCCTAATAAAAACATTTTAAGCGATATCTCTGTCAAATATAAAGATCTATCACTGAAATTTTGTGGCAGGAGACCAACTAGGGACATAAAACAAAAAATATAAAAATTTTGGAAAATGGGCGGTGCCACGCCCACTTATTAAGGGGCAAATATTGAAAGTTTTATAAGCCATAACTCATAAACCGTTAAAGATATATCGATGAAATTTGGTACGCGTGATATATTTACTTAGCCAAATGTGTGGACGAAAGATTTCCAAAATCGGTTGACGACCACGCCCACTTTTATATATGGGTTTTATAAAGTGACCTAATAAAAACATTTTAAGCGATCTCTCTGTCAAATATAAAGATCTATCACTGAAATTTTGTGACATGAGTTCTACAATAGACCGGAAACAAAATATAAAAAAGTTTGGAAAATGGGCGTGGCACCGCCTCTTTTTATACAAAGGAATCTACGTGCCTATTACTCGACAAATAACTGAGATATTATGACGAAACTTGGTTTATACACTTTTATAACATGTGTTAATAGACACGCAAAAATGTATTGAAATCGGTTTATGACCACGCCTACTTTTTAACAAAGATATTTCTGGAACACCCTTTTGGAATTTGTAACGTGAAGTTTTTGTAACTAAAAGTCATAGAGGGATGCAATTTTGCACTAACAATAATATTTATATGCTTATTTGGATGATTGATACAAATTTTGAAAATGGGCGTGGCTGCGCCCTGTTTATGCAGCACTTGTGTCATATAAAATACACCCTATATCGAACAAACGCAAACAAACAATGAAAGCATACAGCTGAGTATCTAATGTTCGATTCCACTCGAACTTAGGCTTCCTTACTTGTTTTTCTTTGGTTTCCCATCATTCCCTTTATGACTTTGTTTTCTCTCTCAGGGCTTGCAGTTTGGCTTGCTGGCTGGTAAATTATTTAAACACATTTTTGGTTTGCTGTTTTAATTAATTTATGTGTAACTTTTCAACTGACACTACTCAAACAGTTCACGCACATACATACATGTGTGCACTAAGGAGCGCGCACCCACCCACCAAAAAATCTAAGACTTATTTAAGAATTAAAACAGCAGATTTAAAGGCTTCCTAAATAAGGCCTGAAAAGTATAAGGGTGGCAAATTTGTATGGCCTAAGACCTAAAATAAGGCTGATTTTTCTGTGTTGATGTCATAAGGCCATAAGGCGTACTCGCTCTCTGAAAGCACACCTTATTCCAAAGGCTTATCGGCCGAAATAAGGCCTAGATAAGTATTGGCAAGTTAGGAGCGGAGTATTGGAAAGTTAGGAGCGGACAGAGTGAGTGCATAACAGAACCAGCGCTGCCAGGGTACTCGTTTTTAGACCTGATTTGTCAACAATAAGCAAAACTTTTTTCCAGGGCATAGATATACATACATATGTATGTACGTAGGTAAGTTTGACTGTGTGCATATGATCCCAGCAAAAATCTGGTCATCGCTATTACCTGTCAGGCACTTCTTTCACGCATTGCCAGTAATGCAGAGTGGAATGAGCTTCCATTACCCATTCCACGTAATGCAAAGTAGAATGGAGCGCGAAAAATGAACTGGAATAAATACCAGTGGAAATTTCCATCATGCCTTCCATTTTTCGCCTTCTTTCTCTGCTTACCTGTAAGGTATTCTTTATTTGATTCGCTATAATCCTTGCGGTATTGCGTGATTTATTCGTTCGGCGGTAATGCAATGGGTAAGTCCTTCCCTCCAATGACAAGCCCATGCTAATGTCAGGCATTATGTCAACGAATGTGGAAGCGATTGCCAGGGTTTTTCTGGATTACTCTCTTAATTCCACGGTCATCGAGATTTTTGGTGGGATGTGCAGCGCTGCTTACAAATAAGTTTCCATTGGAAAAAAATGTAGTTGGCAAACATTTGAAAATTTCATGTGCGCTTGCAAATTTTTGTGGCTGCATCACTCAATACATGTAAAATTTGTAGGTATGTACCCTGTAGGAAATTTAATTAATTTTAAATCACTTTATAAACTACTTTAGTTTCAATAACAACTAATTGAAAATGTGACTTTTTCCTTTGCAATGAACTGACTTTTTTAACACGGCGATGTCATAGCAAGCAGTCAATTGCCCTATCCTGCATTTGTTTTCAACTACTTATCTAGTAGTTTAAAATAAATAACTTTATCTTGAGTTTCTTTTCAACTACTTTATTTGTAGTTTAATATAAATAACTTAATCCTGCATTTGATGTCGAAATTCAAGAAATGGTAAAAATGCGAAACAAATTTTCCTCAAATTTCGCAAATCGTTCTCAAGTTGATAAACAATATTTGAGAAACAATTGAATTTATGTTAATTTTCAAATGATAAATATGAAACAATATTTTCGCCGTTTGAGAATTTCGTTTTCAATTTCGTTTATAATATGTATATACATACATATGTGTGTGCCAAAATGCATAAATTAACCCAAAAATATGCACTCACACATTCCCACTTAATGTGGTGCAAATGTAGTGTAAATTTTTTAAATTAAAAGTGAAATGAAAATTTGTGTTTGTGCTTTTGCTAGATAAAATGGCTGCGCATATATACACACTGACATATGTACCTCCACAAACCTATGGAAGTACATATGGACGAGTGTTTACTTAAGTGCCGTTTAAATGTGTGCATTTTAGGATAGTTGGTTTTGTGGCATTTCCGGGTCCAGCTGCAGTTAAGCATAAATGCATGGATGTGATCAAAGTACACGAACAAATTAATACTGGCCACAATGGACTGGAAATATTTATACTTTAAACTTTCTTGGTTGTGTTGCAACAGAGGACCGAGGAATTATCATAACATCATCATAGTTGTATGGGAATTCGGGCATAAGCAACCAAATGCCAAGACTGCAATGCTGTTTCAGATAAATTGCATAAACCTTCATTAGTTTGGAAAGAGCTTTCTGCTATGCAGGACAAATCATAAATATGCTTTTCGTTGTTTCGGTGCAAATGTGGTATTTATTCAATAATTAATGATAAATTTTTGAAATAGAGACTTCTTCTTGCAATTAGTGATTGCATTATGAAAATGTAGAGCTAAGTCATCCGAAATTTTATGCTGCATATTTTTAGGCGAACTTTCAAGTACATACTAAAAATTTTTCAGAGATACAAAATATAGATATGTAGTAGAAAAGTGTTAGAGAAACCATAAAATAAAACTTCCATACACAAATACGTATGTACATATAACGCACCCTGCTGGTCAAGATAAAAACACAAGGGAAATAGCGATGCAAAAGAGCTTGCAACAATGGCAAGACCGCTGGGACCTTTCTTCAAAAGGACGCTGGACTTATAGACTAATGCCAAATATAAGTAATTGGCTTAACAGAAGACATGGCGAAGTAGATTTCCACTTAACCCAAATATTAACGGGTCATTGTTGTTTTAAAGCGTACCTACACAGAGTCGGATACGATGATGATCCGTACTGTACGTTTTGCTCTGGAAATTTAGTTGAAGACGCTGAACACTGTTTTTTCGTCTGTCCGAGATTTGAAAGCGAAAGGGAAGACTTGAGCAGAAAAGTGGGGAAGTTTATTCAGGTACACAACCTAGTGGGTATTATGCTGGAGTCGATAGAAAATTGGACGTTTGTGTGCCAATTCGCTAGAGAAATACTAACAAAATTGCGTCAAGCGGAACAACTCCGTAGATTTTCTTAAAAAGGCAATAGGCCGCTCCCCCTCCGCGAAGTACTACCTAGCGGTTGTTCCACGGAAGGAGTGAAACGGGGCGGGGGTGGGTTTTTAGTGCGGTGAGTCGAAAGGCAAATCCCACACTTTTCGGCTTTCACTGCTTTGTGCCACCTCTTCAACAAAAAAAAAAAAAAAACATATAACGCACCCTACATCATAAAGTGACCCAGCTAAAAAAATTTAGAATCAGTTTTTTTTCATAAACCGGTACACATAAGATATCTCTAGCGGCTGCCAAAAAAAACTTTTCAATTGGAGTCTTTTTTGACTGAAAAATAACCATTATCATGTGGTCTTTGGTCATATCGTTGCTTGTAAAAAACAGATTTTGTGGCTCACCTGAAAATTTTTGAATTTCGGGTTGTGTCACTTTATAATTTATTTTTATACTCAGCTGTACTAGTACACAGAGTATTATAGTTCTAATCACATAACGGTGGATTGTAACAGAATGAAATAATCGAGATAGATATAGACTTATATATATCAAAATGATCAGGGTGAAAAGAGAAATCGATTGAGCCATGTCCGTCCGTCCGTCCATCTGTCCGTCCGTCTGTCCGTCTGTAAACACTCTAACTCGCGCAAAAATTGAGATATTTTGATGAAATTTGGAATGCAAGTTGGTATCGAGACTGGGACGGTCGGTATTGAAAATGGGCGAAATCGGACCATGACCACGCCCACTTTTCCTATATAGAAAAAATCGGAAATTTGGTATCTCAGCCACTAATACAGCTAGAGCGATGAAATTTTACCCACGTGTTGAGCTCAGGCCCCTATGAAGAAATTTTATGAAATTTTGGAAAATGGGCGGTGCCACGCCCACTTATTAAGGTTCAAACATTGAGGGTTTTATAAGCCATAACTTAGAAACCATTGAAGATATGTCGATGAAATTTGGTACGCGTGATATACTTACTTAGGCAAATGTTTGGACGAAAAATTTTCAAAATCGGTTGACGACCACGCCCACTTTTATATATGGGTCTTATAAAGTGACCTAATAAAAACATTTTAAGCGATATCTCTGTCAAATATAAAGATATATCATAAAAATTTTATGGCAGGAGTCTAACTATGAACATAAGACAAAAACCGTACAAATTTTGGAAAATGGGCGTGGCACCGCCCCTTTT
Organism: Urophora cardui; assembly: GCA_960531455.1. Taxonomy (NCBI): domain Eukaryota; kingdom Metazoa; phylum Arthropoda; class Insecta; order Diptera; family Tephritidae; genus Urophora; species Urophora cardui. Next base: position 113,662,067 of record OY482672.1, read on the forward strand.
TAGAAGCAGGAATATACGAGATTTCTTAGCCTATAACTCGACAAATAATTTATATATAATGACGAAACTTGGTGTGTACACTTTTATTACTTGTGGTAATACATGTCGAAAATTTTAGAGAAACCGGTTGACGGCCACGCCTACTTTTATATATGGGTATTATAAAGTGACGTAATAAAAACATTTTAAGCGATATCTTTGTTAATTATAAAGATAATTCATTGAAATTTTGTGACATGAGTTTCATAATAGTCCGGAAACAAAAAAAAAGTTTGGGAAAATGGGCGTGGCACCGCCTTTTTTTATACAAAGGAATCTACGATATTTCGGAGCCCATAACTCGACAAATAACTGAGATATTATGACTTGGTTTATACACTTTTATAACTTGTGTTAATAGACACGCAAAAATTTATTGAAATCGGTTTATGACCATGCCGATTTTTTAGCAAAGATATTTCTGGAACACGCTTTGGAAATTTGTAACGTGACATCTTTGTAACTGGAAGTCATAAAGGAATGAAATTTTGCACAAAGAATAATATTCATATGCTTAGTTGGATGACTGATAAAAATTTTGAAAATGGGCGTGGCTATGCCCACTCGCTTTATATAAAATCCATCAAACGCAAACAAACAATGAAAACATATAGCTGAGTATCTAATGTTCGATTCCACTCGAACTTAGGCTTCCTTACTTGTTAATTATTTATTTAATTAAGGGTCACCGGCCCAGGTTATATTTTATTTCTTATTTTTTATAAACTAGAGAAATATTTTTTTTTTGTAAGCACGGATGTAATTACAGCTGTTTCACCTTGGATATCTCTAAGGCTCATCAGGTTACTTTTGCTTCGGCCGAGAATCGAAACTGCGACCTTTGCAGTACAATGACTACCTAAAACCAAGAAGTTGAGATTCAGGTTTAGATATGCTGATGATTGTGTACGCGTAAAGCTCACAAAAGTTTTTTAAATGGGATCCACATTTAACATAATTTTTATAAAAAAAATAGGTTTTCCTAATTTGCATTATGCAACACTTTATGGCAACACTTTGGTTAACTATGTACGTCTTGATCCTAGAGAATGTGCTGTAATAATCTTCTTTCATCAGATTTTAATTTCTGTTTCAAATTGCATATTCTCCTTTTCTTTTTTTTATTTTTCAAAGTTGTAAATAAACAAATGATATGTGCAAGAAATGATTCCTATGACTACATTCACAGCATTTAGCTGAGTAACTAATTCGCCGAAACATTTTGCCTTTGCCGTAAGCACACACATTTACACATACCCTGCACGGTACTCAAAAACTAGTGAGCAAAATTTCTAGTTCCGAACTAGCGTAAAGGTGTCAAAAAGGAACTAGATCCATTGTAGTTAGACTCTCACCAGTTCAGAAGGAGTGAATTGAGTCACCATTATAAGACACAATTTGATTTGTATGCAATTTCGAATTGACAAAAATGTCATGTATTTTTTTCATTCATCCATTCGCCGTCGGGTTTGCATATTTCTACAATTCTCAGATTGTTGGTGAAGCATATCGTATAAAGAGTACAATTTGCATTTTCCATTAATGAAATAAAATGTTCGCTAATTATGATTTTCCGATCCCTCAGACTTATTTAAATTTTTTTTTTTTTTTTTATTAATTTTTAATTGTTGAATTATTGTATGGACACATTACTTCCGGCTAACTGAAGCATAGACTGCCTAAAATTACTCAACAAATTTGTGTTATCTCATGAAAATCATGGGTACATAAAAATACAACAATAATGTTGAGCGAGTAAAGGTGGCAAAAGGAAAGCGACAAAAAGTTCAACTGCGTACCAGGCCGTGTTTGGGTGAGTTGGTTAGCGTGTCGCTAAAATTAACACCTTCTCACGGTGGGTCTAAGTTCGATTCCCGGCTTGATCCCGAAAAGAAATCTGATGATGAAGAATTGGTTTTCTTCGAAATAGCTATCATTTCTACCATCGCTGGTAATACGTAGCTTTGAACTTGTTCGCTTTTCGCCAAATAAAAATTATTAATTTTTAAATATTTTTGTAAATTTTTATTAAATAAATAAATAAAAAAATATTAATTAAAAGAAAAAATAAGAAAAAAAGTATCTGCCTCGACAGGATTCGAACCCGCGCTCGCCAGATTGATTGTCACACGCGCTAGACAGTGGGCCATCGCGCCACTTGCATGAAGTGTGTCAAATGCTGCACTTAAGCGGCAGATATAAAACTGTAGAATTTGTAGGTACTTGTAGCTAGTTCAGAACTATCGAAATTGTGCCAATAAACGAACTAGTGTAAACTGTAGAATTTAGTACTAGTTCGGAACTATCGAAAATGTAGTGCAGAGAGTGACAATTGACACCGCCTAGGATATCGCCGTGTTAAATTCGCTAGTTGATCACATGCAAAAGAGATTCAGCTCGCACTAGTAGTGGCGAAAAATTCACTAGAAGCGACATAGTTCGGAAATAGAGATTTTCCCTACAGGGTATGTGGGTACATATATAGTATGTAAGTGCCTATGTATGTATTCAAGCACCCTCTGTACAGCTAAGTTTATTAAATTTATGACACCCAAAGGCACACGTATTAAATTATGTACGCGAAACACTCTCTTCCGACTTTCTCCCGTTTTCTTCGCTCTTTTTGAAACAAAAAGGGAACGCTTTTTGGAGTAAAAGTTACGGATTACTTTTTTAATTGATGTGGCTGTTAAGTTATTGTCTTCAAATCAAATTAACAGAGCCATAAAAAAAGAAACATTCAAAGTAAACTGGTAGCGAATATCGCACACCCAGTTGCGAGTTCTTCTATTAATTTTCTCGAGAAAATGTTACTTTCTCACTTTCTGAAACTACTTTCATTGCGTCGTCTGGAAGTACGAATGCCTTTATATATTATAATTTTGTTATTCAAATTGTTTGGAAATTTTCGATAAAAAATGTTTCGAACTATTGATTTTTAAAAAACTTTGCCGATTTTCTGTGCGAAGTGGCTACCCAACGATGCTTATCTGTTTTTTCACTCCAGTATTAATTCATGGAACCGATACTTCGGTCGGATCAATTCACTTCTTCCTTCTCAAAGTTATGTATTTTAAACTTAGTATCCGTCTCTATATTCGAATTAATGCGCCGCAAATTACGCTGAAGACGATCAGATTCCTCGTGAAATAAATTGTGCAAGGGGTCAGATTGGCGCCCAACAATTATTTTTATCAAAATATTTTCGATCAAATAACTCAGAGCAGTTTAGAAGAAGAAGGTGGCATAAAAAAAATTAAATAATAGAAAAGATAGTAAAGATTGGACAAAAAAGTAATCAAAACTGTTGCGCCAAAGTGTGAAAAAAATAAATGAAAAATAATAACTGCAGAATTAAATAGACCGAGGGGATGAATTTAAATGAACTCAAATTATATTATCTCACACACAGATACACGAACTCTTAAGCGAAAGTTTGGCTTGGCAAATGCACAGCGACAACTTCCCACGTGACTGGCGGCGAAGAAGGACATTCTGCGTTGGTTGGGCTTAGTCGGGTTGGGGGTTTTAGGGGATAAAATTAAGTAACAACTTTTAAGAAAAGCAAAGTTGCAGTGGGATTTCACTGGCTTTCCTGGCTTTCTGCCTTTCTTTACTTCATCATCTCGTTTAGCTTTTATTAAGTAAATCATCTTGCCTAGTTTGTTTGCCTTGCGGGATTGTAAGATATTTTTACTTTATTATGTGGCTTTTTTGCTTTTAATGGTTTTATAAGTAACACTTTGTTCCTTGGCACCGCTAGCCGTTGAGATGCCACATCTTCTTGTGCTTGGTTATGATCGGCGTAGTACATATACATACATAGTTATGTATGTACATGTAAGTATAAGTATACATATGTATGTAAGTACATACTATTTTTGCATTGCTATCGTGTTTTTCTTGACAAACCATACCAGTAGCCAAAGCTAATTACATGTGTGGAAATCATATGTTGCACTACAAATAATTAACGTCTGTCCTTCATGGTTTGTTTCCACCTCTTCCATTTATTAAGCCACACAAGGCTAGAGAAAAGTTAAGGTATCACTAATGAACCGGTTATAAACCGGTTTCTTTTTTGTGCCATTTTCAGTATCTCTATCCGTATCACTAATATTAAGGGTAAAAAAGCCTTTATCCATTACAGTCGTTATATCATAGAAAATAGTAAAGCTACATTGGCAAGGGTTCCGGATTCAGATCGCGTCGCATCTTCCGATCGGAGGGGCCGCGCAAAATGCCGAATGGGTGTTCGGCAGCTATTCAGAGAACACTCGGACATACGATTCGGAAGTCGTGAGGTGCTTGCAAAAGAATCGCTTTGGCCATTACCAAATCGGCATTTCCTCGAGGCTAGGTATCCAGTCCCGGAGATTTCTTCCAAGTCTTGCATTCTACTGCACTCCTAAATGAAGCGCTTTGGGACAGTACCGCCTTCGTGGTTGACTATCAATGTGAAAGTTCGCACCCGTTTCTTGTGGGATGGATTCCAAATTTTTCCGCGATATTAACATAAATAGAAATAAATGATAGTAAGACTTTAAAAAATAAAATTTTGTGGATAAGTGGTTTATGAAGTAGAAAAGTAGTTTGAATCATAGTTCGGCATTAACTCGTTAATCCGTTAACCGTCAATTAACGAAGTTAATATTTTGACTAACGGTTTAACTTTTACCTTAACTTTTAAACATGTTAACGGACATGTTAACTTCCGTTAATATCAGTCAGAAGTCCGTTAATCGTTAATCCAATGGGTACCTAATATTTACTGCACGGCCGGCATCACAACGCGGCACGAAAAACAGGCGCATACAAATGAAATGACAAGTGGCCGGCGGCGCGTAGCAGCTAGGCATGGGTAACTGTGTAACCTAAATCAAACGCACGCCGTCAATTTACTGTCAAAAATTTCTCATGCCCATACAACTTGTATGGGAGTAACCGAAATTGAACGGCGTGCGTAAAAAGCAAATTCGACGCCCAATTTTTGTTTTGCGTGACAGTTGAAATTAAGCATTGTGGGTGATTGTTTGCAAAAAAATTGACACTTGCTTTTGATATCGTGTCTGTTAGGTACATATTCCACAAAATAACAAGATTTTCTCTGATTTTCTGTATTTTTCTCTTTCCTTATCTGAACACGCACGCAAGTCAATTTCGGTTCAACGCATATGAAAAATTTGCGTGCGTGCGTTAAATTGACGACTTGCGTTTGATTTAGGTTACACAGTAACACTGCGCTGCGCGGCGCAATTGCGCCAACACTAACCCTGGCGTTATTGCGCTAACTCCGATTTGGTAAATGCGCCAACTCAATATAGCGCCAACTCAATTTTGCAATATAAAACCGACTCAATTTCGTGCGCTAACACCAGCACCAATATAGCGCTAGTGTAAAATGGCACCACCACAAAGCCAATAATAGCACAGCGTATATGACACCGTCACAATTATGTATGCTTGATAGTGATCTAAGTGACTCTAATTTCCAGCATATTTTCACAAATATACGGAATATGTTTCCAAATGATTATGAAAATTAAAATTAATTTTGCGCCAAAACAAATAAAACGAGGATGGTAAACAGTAAGAAGCGAACAAGTGTTATTTATCGATTATTCCATGGCAATTGCGCTAAAGGTGTTATTGCGCCAGAACAGTGCGCGGCGCCACGGTTGGCGCTGGTGTTATTGTATCAGCGCCAAAAAAATTGCGCCATTACCCATGGCTAGTGGCAGCGAGTGAGACAAAAACAAGACTAGATATCAAGGCGAATTCATTAAAGGTGACGTTACTAAACCGCTGATCTGTGTAGTTCTTTTTTTATCAAGACAAAGGCGAATAATGATTTTTGACAGGAAGCATTCAAAATGCAAAAACAAAATAAATGCGGAAATATGTTTGTGTGTATTTCTTCCAACTGTGATGAAGTCGCCTTGCTATATATACATTTCCGGCGCGTGCGAATGAGATAATGGCGATGAGATTTGTTTCATTTGATCCAAGGTAAATTCATTATGGTAATGGCAGGGCGAATTCGGCAAATTTTCGCTTTAAGTTTTTGTCCATCAGAATGTCAAACTCAAAGTCAAATATTTCTTTGTTTGACATTCTCCTGTATTCTTCTGTACACGGCGAGTTAAAAACGAGAAGAAGAAGAAGTCAGCTGTTCACTTACCATTACCATATGAATGAATTTGCCTTGATTTGATCATTTCATTACTTAGCGCCGCGCCGTACGAGAACTTCAATATGTTAATGTTCATGCCCGGCGATTAAATTACATATTTGAAATTAAGAAGTATTGTGTTTTCTTCTTAACTTCCAGAACATCATAAACCAACAGATTTTATAAGTGTGAACAATACATTTGTAAAAATATTTTAGTGATAACGCAACGATATAAAAATGCAATTTTACACATATTAGCGGATTAACGATTAACATTTACTTGCGTTAATTCTTACAAAAGGTAACACTTTAACGTTTAAGGAAGCTAACTTTTTTTGTAGAGGATTAACGATTAACGAAGTTAACTATTTGATTAACGGTGCCCAGATATGATTTGAATATCAACAATAGTTTCACAAAGAAATAACAAAAATGGGGTTCATTAAGTGTTAAAGTTATTTCTTCCGATTTTATCGTTTTTATTATATTGCTGTTAAAAATAGCTCGCGGTATTGATAAGATCCTGTTATTGTATTTCGGTTGGCGATCGCAAGTTTCGGAAATTGATTTTCTCGTTTTCGGAAATTGAATGCCACTTTGGAAAAATCTAAATCATAATATGCTGCTAGTATTGAGAGATATGTATATGTACATACATACATACATACATACGTGCCTATAAATTTTTATTATTTAAATAAGTGACTAAATGTAGTTCTTAATCCATATTTTGTTAGAAGCAGGGATTGCAAATAATCGTTATTTTTTAAATTTTGACTAAAAAAATCATACTGAAGGAGAAATGCTAAACGCAAAAAAGTACACAGATGTAATCACCGTAACGCAGACTATCTCTAGGTGCATTAACTTTTATTTTTTCGATTTTTATAAAAAATTTATTTTCAATCATTATTTACCAAGTTTTATATTCTGCTCAGAAAATAAAAGTTATTATTTGAGTTTTATTTTTCGATCAGAAAATAAAAGTTATTTTTTGAGTTTTATTTTTCCCTCAGAAAATAAAAGTTATTTTTTGAGTTTTATTTTTCGATCAGAAAATAAAAGTTATTTCTTGTGTTTTATTTTTCCATCAGAAAATAAAAGTTATTTTTTGAGTTTTATTTTTCGATCAGAAAATAAAAGTTATTTTTTGAGTTTTATCTTTTTGCTCATTGAATAAAAGTTTCTTCAGTTTAATTATAGCTGCAGCTGTCGATTTTGCAACATTAAAACGTAGGTAAAGTTTATAAATAAAAAAATTAAAAATTTATTTAATTACTTTACTTATTTATATGGCAAAATGTACAAAGTACGCGGCGATAAGTTTAACATCTATATATTAGCGAGCAGAGAGATTTTTATTGACCAGCTACTACTCATTATGGGTTCGAGCATTTTTGTTCGATCCGACCTCGCTTATTCGATGGCGAATCGAAAACGCCATACATATATAAAATAAAATATGTATAATCAAAATCGTTAACTGAGTCGACAAGGCATGTCCGTTTGTGTGTAGGGCTGTTTGAACTAGAGCTCTAGATACCCGGGACCCGATCAATTCGAGCAGATCGTGTTTGTTTGAAGCCTGTTTGTTGTTCAAATGCCCGAACAAATATTCGAGAATTCGAAAAAAATACCTATGAAGACAACAAAAAAAAAACAAACAACAAACCATATATATAGTACTTCTATATTGATAGTATTCTATTTGTGCAATGTGTATGAATTCATCCAAAAATTTTGTGCAACTGGCAGTTCTGCGCATGCGCCTCAATTACATTTAATGTCATCTGTGAATATGTGTGACAAATACATTCATTTGAGTTCAGAGGCGTTTGAAAAAAAAATTGAAAGGCATCATTGTGTTCTAGGGGACTTATACCCCTTTGATTTTAGTTTTTGAATTTGTTTTTAATTAATATAAGAAATTTGCCACATTTATTTTAAGATGCAAACTTTTGTGAATTTTTTTATGAAAATTAGTGGAAATGCTCTAGAAAAATCTATTTTCTATGCACTCATATTTTTATGAATCGCGGCGGAAAGCGTTTCATGTTAAAATCCTGTGGTCCGATCCATGGGCATTATATCAAAAAGTCGAATTCTGCCGTTTGAGGGTTATGTTTGTAAAGTATGTACGTTCGAATGCCGCCAACACGGTGAGTACTGCGATTTTCTAAACTGAATAACAGGACAATTTAGACAACGAACTTTTGGACACAGCAACATATGAGGACCAAAGTTCAGACTAAGTTACTCTCCAAACCGACCTCAACAGGGGACCACAGGTAATAATATAACAAGACGGATGGAAGAAAGGACTACGAACCAATCGCTATATGTTCCACATATTTACAGGCGGATAAAAGGTGGACGGGTGGGAGCTGCAGTGTTTCGTCCGGAGCTTGGGATTAAAAAATCCTTTTTAGTCCCGGACTACTGCAGTATCTTTCAGGCATTGATACGTACAGGCCACTCTCAGTGTAATCGCTTTTTAACACGCTTTTATTAGTTTCACCTGTATGTATGTATATATATATATGTATGTATGTATGTATGTATGTATGTAACTTCATCCCATCCTAAAAGTTGTAAACATTTAACTAAATTAACTAAATTATTATATCTTTCAAACATTCACTTTTTTGTGTTCTCTTTATTATTTCTATTCTCCTCCGGATTCGAAACATGACATCAACAGCCCATCGGCATCATATAGTAGGACATTCAACATTATATTTTATGCTTCATTGCGGCTTTTATGTTACCTTCATGGAGGAACAATAAAGGAGAATGCATAACGACATACCTTCATACATAGTGGGGCCAGAAGTGTCATGCAAAGAGGAATGTAGAAGAATTTGACAGATGTGGCCCCTATGGAAATGCAAGGGTGCGTGTGTGTGTGGAATATGTCAACAAAAAAAATGCTTGTGTTCGTGTGTGTTTATGAAGATTGAAGAAGAAGTCAGCTGATCTTATGCATTCTCCTTTATTGTTCCTCCATGGTTACCTTTCTTCAAAATAGCCACAATGAATTTCAATTCACTCCCGTATACAGGCCAATAAGTAACAAGCTTGCAGGGTACGGAAAAACTCACTCACGAACGCTCAAAAATACATTCTACTCAAATCACAAACAAATGTTCAAGGAAAAACGTATAACCACTCAAATAGCGAGCGAACTAACGCACAACAGCCAGCGATCGCTCATAGCGATGGCGATAAACTCAATGCATAAATTCACTCAAAAAAAAAATGAAGCTTGTAGCTTCTGTTTTGGGTTTGTTGTATTTGCAATGAAATCAGCCGCATGTACAATGTACATACATACATACGTATGCAGAGCAAGAACCCTGCAAAAAATGCGATCACTCCGGGATACATCCGGGACAACTCGCAAGGGAGCATGCGATTACTACCCATTTGTATCTCTTTATATGGGTTGAAGTGTTCTCTTTTGTTTGAGCATGTCCTATGAAGAGACTAATTGTACCCAGTTTGTACCCGAACGGGTAGCAAAAGCGCACAATTGTACCCGTTTTGTACCCGAACAGGTAGCAAATGCGACACATCCATTTGTGCGACTAATTGTACCCATTTGATACCCTTTCGGGTACAATTCGTCTACAATTAGTATACATATGTACCCGTTCGGGTACAATTGGGAACAATTGTAGACTAATTGTACCCGAAAGAGAGCGCTCCCGGACAAATCTTTTTAGAGACTCGTCGCACACTTTTTTACAGGGAACTGGTTTTGTGTTTTGTGTAACAACATTCTGTTTTGTCGTTGTTGTGTTTGCAATAAAAACAATCGCATGTACATACATATGTATGCAAAGCAAAAACTGGTTTTGTTTGTAATTCATTTAATAGTAAGTTCTGAATTAACGAAAAGGAACCCTAATTACATTTTTATACAATGTTTTGTAAACGTGAGGTGAAAAAAATTTCTCTAAAAAAAAAAAATAAAAATAAAAAAAAAAAAAAATGCGCCACTCGGGACTCGAACCTGAGCTCCTTGGTCCGTAGGCAGCATACCTCACCATTACGCTACAAACGTATTCGGAGCTTTATTGTCTAAATTCGAATTTATTCAATCAGGTTTCTTTTTTTTTTTGTTCTTTTCAAATGCTTCACCTCAACTTCTCTTCACTTTCTGATTGTGAAATATAACAAAACGTTTGGGAAATTTTGTATTTCCAAACTAGTTTGGAAAACCTTGAATAAAAGGGTTTGGAAAATATTGCATAATAAGCTAGTTTACTTCACTGCATATTGGCACTTTTGGTAGAAGTTATAATTACATACATATGTATGTAGATCTATTTCGGAGAACACCACATCCCATCAGACTTCTTTTTACTTTTATTCTTGCGTCCGCATAAAACATCCTTTAATGAAAAATTTCACTAAAAATTCAAAAATAAATAATAGCTTAAAAAACTAAAAAACACACTTTAATCTTAAAAATCGTACTAAAAATTGAGAAATAATTTAATTAGAAACAAAATGATGAACGAAAATATAAGTATTTAAGGAAAAGCGTGGGGCTGCTCAATAATATTTGAACATGAAAATATTCGATTCGTACAACTAGTACAAAAATATACCTAGTTGCGAAATTAAAGAGTACGATATATGAAATCTCAAAAAAGTCAAAATAAAATTATTAGTAAAAAAACACCGATTTTAAATATTTTTTGACATACTGAGCACCCCACGCTTTTCCTTAAATACTTATATTTTCGTTCATCATTTTGTTTCTAATTAAATTATTTCTCAATTTTTAGTACGATTTTTAAGATTAAAGTGTGTTTTTTAGTTTTTTAAGCTATTATTTATTTTGGAAATAGTTGCTGCAGATTCGAATGTTTTTAACAACGTCGTCAGGCATCAGACCGCACGCATGCATCCATTGTTTGCAAATGCTTTCGTCTTTTGGAAATCTATTTACATATGCATATATATATTTATATAACCAATAATGCACTCAAAACGAAATACGTATGTAAAGCTATTTTATTTATTTTATCCCTTTTATTATCACAAATATAGCACCGCTTCGACATTTTTTAATTTTTTAATACGAGAATCAAATTATAAATATGTAAATTACTTATAATTTTTTTTATGTGCCGTCACTGCGGTTTATTTTGAATTCATATGTCATTTTTCAAATTTGATTGCTCGGTTTTCTCTTTCTTTTTTTATATGTCTGTACTGTAATGTTGGCTGATGGAACTCGTAGGTATTACGAAAATAGGAGTACTATATATATGCAACAAACAAAAAAAATACTCGAAAGCCCGAATGTTCGAATTGTTTGTACAAATCGACGGGTAATAAACAAACAAACAAGTGTTCGGGCATTTGAATAGCATTTGTTCCGGAGAGCTCGAGATCGAGAGCTCTACGTAGTTTGAACTCGAAAAGTGTGAAATGTCAATTTTCCTTCTGAATCCAAACCGAACAAATGCCTTTAATTCTTTTCATGTACAGGATGCAAAGTGGTAATATTAACTACTCCATTTTTGCAGCCGTTGTAGCAGTTGTACATACTACAACCAACATATTATTTGTATTTATCCTCTTTTCACAAGCAAGAAAATTTAAGCATGAAGTTGTGTGGAAATTATCTTTTGCCGACACCAAGGATTTATCACCGGACTACCCCTCACGCTATAGCCATCACTAAACTCATACATACATACATATAATGTAATTTTGTTAGCAGCGACGGTTCCATTTGAAAAAGTGTCTGCCTTCTAAGCTGAGCGTTCGATTATGTCTCCGAGGTATTAATAGACATTGCGTAATCGTTAAATAAACAATGCATTCTTCCGCAACATTTTATATAATTTTTTCATATAGTAGTTTCGGATACGCATTTAGCTTATTTATTATTATTTATACTTGTGTTGGGGGGAAGACAAAGGCGCCATCAACCCCACTCTTCCACATTGTCAGAGTTCATTGATGCAAGAGAACAAATTGTGTGCTGCCGAAAGGCATGAAGCGGCGAGGTGCTAAGAATTCTTACAGTTTTTTTTTTGAATTATTTTAAGCCTGGAACTTTTAGTTTTTACTTGAAACATATTTGTTATTTTTATAGCTGCTGACCCAAAATTCTTGTTCTCAATTTGCTTTTTCTTCTTTTTATTATTTATATAGCTGCTGTTTTTATATTTGTTTTTGTTGCAAAGGTGTTTTTTGTTGGAAGTAAGCCCTACTTTGCGGCTTGATATCTAGCTGATGTTGTAGTTGTTGTGGCAGTTTGCCATTTTTGTTGCCGGTTCTGACGCTGGCAATTCGTGTCGCCTGTGACCGCAACTTTTTGTTAGCATTTGTTCCGATTTCTTTTTTTTTATTTTGGTTACTTACAGAAATTTTCTAAGGTTGAATTTTGATTTTTTTCCTTCCGTGGTTTTCCACAATGGTGTGCTAATGGGCACGGTGGATTTGTGGCTTTCTTCATGACGTGCTGCTCATTCGGCGTCCGAAGTTAGAGCCCAACGCATTCGAAACCACTCGGTTTTATTCACTGAACTCAGCCATTTCACTTGTTAGTTAACTCTACCTTTCCCCTTTTCCTGCCTCTTTTCCTTTGGCTTTTTAATTTTCTATGCCTTTGTTTATCCCATTTTCTGTTTTCTGTCATCTTTTGTTATCGTTTTGGTGCCGTTAGTTTTCTTTGTGTGTGCTTTGCAGCTTTCTCAACTTCTAGATACATGAAGTTGACGTACTTTTAGCCTTGCGCTATCTACGTTGTGGCCGCTCCCGTTTGCTTCCGTTATTTCCGCTTTGGAGGAATTTCACAGCTTTACGTTTACAACAGAACGCGTCTTAAATTTATCAAAGTTTGAAGAAATAATGGGAACTTTCATGAGGATTTGAAAATAAAAAATGCTTTCAAGCCTTAGCCTATTGGCCGTCAATACTTTTCGACAGTCGAACCTTAGAAAACTCTAGATTAAATTTGAAAACTCCATGTAGATATGCGCCGATAACTGCAGAAGCGGTTGAGATGCAGAAGGACGTTGAGTCTCCAAACTACGCGAACCTTTCGAAAATCAAATTTTATTGTAGGAAATCCTACGAAAATGCTTCTATAAAGGCGACCACCAGTAACTTTAGTCCAACGTTTCAACTTTAGGTTTTAATATGTGCGTATATCTCATAAAAGCAAAAGAAAAATAGCTAAGTGAGCTTTATTATTTAAGATGGAATATATTCCGGTGCAATATCTCTATCTATGTATGTTTATATATACTCGTAATTACCCCACTTTAGTTAACTTAGAATACTTTAGGGTTATATTTGGGTTTTCGCGTTTGCTTTCCCCAATTCTCTTTATGCTTTTTTTAGTTTAGGTACACATTCTACCCCATCTGAAAGCAAATATTTATTCCCAATGAGTAGGTAAAGTAGATATGATTTGTTTTTTTTTTTTTTCAATTTGTTGACATAGGTATGTAAATCTAATTGACATATGTACGTGTATGTATGTATTTGTATGCCACGAAATGAGCACGAACACATTATAATATGTGGGTGCGGTAATATACATACATACATACATATGTAGATGCCGACCGTTTGCAAGCCATGCTGAAATAAAAGTTGTTCATTTCACTCAATTTTAAGTAGAACAGTATTACAATTTCTTGGTTGTGAATGAGATCGTATACATATGTACTTACTATAGGTAGACTGCAAATACATAGGTATGTATGTATGTACATAAATAGGCGCATATATTCATTTACAAAATAATTTACGCGCCACATCGATAAAAAAAACGAATGCTTTCATTGCAAAACTTTTTCGAAACAATGCTTGACACACATACACAAATAAACGTAGAAGCGCAGTTATGTATGTATGTACATATTTAACATATGCCACAGGAAACTTCACCCGAATGCGATGTGGTTTGAAGTGAAAGTTTGAAATTAGGCCGAACATTAAAGGCACATAAACTTCAAAGGGGCCATTTCCGAGCAACAGGCTGTCGTGAGAACATTGCTGTTCGATCCACTAAACAGACCGAAATGGAAGTCTTGCATGTTATTGAAAAGGGTTATCCGCCATGGAAGTAAGGCTTAGTTATATGCGGATAATCAGGCCTTATGTGGTATATATATACCTTATAGTAAGGCTTATTTTCCATGGCTGAGCTAATTCCTGATAATCAGGCCTTCTACGGTACATAAATGCCTTATACAAGAAACAGTAAAAAGTTGTTTTTTGTTTAGCTGCATAATTCACATTTTTTGCGCAACTTAAACGTTGCGGCATATTTAATAACAACAAGTAAGGAAGCCTAAGTTCGAGTGGAATCGAACATTAGATACTCAGCTGTATGCTTTCATTGTTTGTTTGCGTTTGATGGAAACACGGTGCACTTAATATAAAGCGAGTGCTGCATAAAGTGGGCGTAGCCACGCCCATTTTCTAAATTTCTATCAGTCATCCAACTAAGCATATGAATATTATTATTTGTGCAAAATTTCATTCCTTTATGACTTCTAATTACAAATATGTCACGTTACAAATTCCCAAAGGGTGTTCCAGAAATATCCTTGTTAAAAAGTAGGCGTGGTCATAAACAGATTTCAATAAATTTTTACGTGTCTCTTAACACAAGTTATAAAAGTGTATAAGCCAAGTTTCGTCATAATATCTCAATTATTTGTCGAGTTATGGGCTCCGAAATCTCGTATATCCCTTTGTGTAAAAAGAGGCGGTGCCACGCCCATTTTCCAAAATTTTTCTATTTGTTATTTCCGGTCTATTGTAGAAATCATACCACAAAATTTCAATGAATTATCTTTACATTTGACAAAGATATCGCTTAAAATGTTTTTATTAGGTCACTTTATAAGACCCATATATAAAAGTGGGCGTGGCCCTCAACCGATTTCCGAAATTTTTCGTCCAAATATTTGACTAAGTAAGTATATCACGCGTACCAAATTTCATCGATATATCTTCAACGGTTTCTGATTTATGACTCATAAAACTTTCAATGTTTTCCCTTTAATAAGTGGGCGTGGCACCGCCCGTTTTCCAAAATTTTTGTGTTTTTTGTTTTATGTCCATAGTTGGAGTCATGCGCCAAAATTTCAATGATAGATCTTTATATTTGACAGAGATATGGTTTAACATGTTTTTATTAGGTCACTTTATAATACAAATATATAAAAGTGGGCGTGGCCGTCAACCGATTTTAACTATTTGCCGTCCAAACGTTTGCTAAGCAAGTAAATAACGCGTACCAAATTTTGTCGATATATCTTCAATGGTTTCTGAGTTATGACATATAAAACTTGCAAGGTTTGACCCTTAATAAGTGGGCGTGGCACCGCCCATTTTCCAAAATGTCATCAAATTTCTTCCTAAGGGCCTGAGCTCAGCACGTGGGTAAAATTTCATCGCTCCAGCTATATTAGTGACTGAGATACCAAATTTCCGATTTTTTCTATATAGGAAAAGTGGGCGTGGTCATGGTCCGATTTCGCCCATTTTTGCGCGAGTTAGAGTGTTTACAGACGGACGGACGGACGGACAGACGGACATGGCTCAATCGATTTCTCTTTTCACCCTGATCATTTTGATATATATAAGTCTATATCTATCTCGATTATTTCACTCTGTTACAATCCACCGTTATGTGATTAAAACTATAATACTCTGTGTACTAGTACAGCTGAGTATAAAAAATATATTCTGCTGGATTGAAAAGTTTTTATTCATACATGTATGAGTATACATATACATTAGGGCTCTTAAATTTATTCGACTATTCGAATATTCGGTTAACCGATTAATCGATTCATAACCGTTCACTTGGTAAAAAGTCGATTGATGATATTCGATTAGTCGCCTTGCCTCAATAATAATTGCTTTCCTTCGACTACTCGAGTAATGTAGAAAATCGATTTTCAGAAATCGAATATTCATTCAAAACTTTTTAGACAGATAATTTTAAAATATAAATGTGCTTATTTTGTATATATGTATATAAATATTTATATGTATGTACATAAAAATGAGCGCTCGTACAAAAAGCTGGGTGTGGGGTTTTTTGAAAAATCTGCGACAGAAAAGGATGTAACTTGCTCCATATCTGGAGCAGTTTTGTGCTTCAACTTCTCCACATACAGAAGAGTCAAATAAAGAAGTTACCATGAAAAAAATTTTCCGCGGTATTTCGCGGGATCAAAAAAAAATTTGTTCCGAAACCCTATCAACATAATGTTGAGCGTTGGAATGCCAAGGACATTGACTGGTGGTCGAATTTTGCTGGCTCCTTCTTCAAGAAGAGCAAAATGTGACAAAACAGCTAAAAAAAGGGTTATTAAGGGGGTTTTCCTATTTTTTTCCTCCTTCACCTTCACATTCATCATCATCTTTATTTTCATCTTCCTCATCAACATCTTCTTCCCTTTTCTTCCAAAGGAGTCTAAGGGGTCGTGAAGAGCGGCCAAAAACGTCGCCCTTACAATAGTCAGCAGTGCAGAAAGAACAAGTACCCGAGCGTGACGGATTAACGACCGGAAAAGGGCGGGGAGTGCTTTGATTTGCTCCAACAACAACAAAAAATGTTCAAATAAAAATAGGTAAAAAAATCTTTTTAAGTTAAACGGTTTTATGTTATACATACATTGCAATGTTTAAGATAAATGTACTAAAAACCAAAAAATAATAAAATAGATACAGTCGTGGGAATTATAAACATTTGCATAGACTAGACTAAAATAAAACCGGGGGGCACGTCAATTGTCTACAAATTATCGACTTAATGTGCGATAGAAGAATCGTTTAATTCGTCGTTAGGCAGTTGGCCCGCAGACGGTGAGGAAATTACTTACTATTTTCTTGCTCATGGAAATTCCAATAGTTATACACTCCATGTTAATAAAAGAGATGTTTCAACTAGTTTATCGTTGGACATTCACACGAGGAATCGTTTCACTGCTCGTAGTTTGTCTTTAATCGACAAAACATATGATAAAAGTACTGCTCGCTCACCACTATGAAACCCTAAAACTCGCTTATAATCGAGCTTGCTAGCTTTTTTCCACATTCTAGCCCTACTTATCACACGTCCATCGTTGTCGGTTGAACAACTGCCTAATTATAGTGTAACATTACAAAACAAACATTTTAATCAACGATTGTAGACAATTGACGTGCCCCACGGTTTTATTTTAGTCTAGTCTATGCAAATGTTTATAATTCCCACGACTGTATCTATTTTATTATTTTTTGGTTTTTAGTACATTTATCTTAAACATTGCAATGTATGTATAACAAAAAACCATTTAACTTAAAAAGATTTTTTTACCTATTTTTATTTTCTAGTTTTTAGTTTTTATTTCGCATTCTGTTTAATTCATTATTATTATACGCCATTTAGTCTTAAACTTTGCAATGTATGTTTAACATAAAACCGTTTAACTTAAAAAGTTTTTTTACCTATTTTTATTTAAATAGAGCGACTCACGCGCCACCTAGCGGCTCCAATTTTTTTTTTAAACATTTGTAAATTATTTAAGTAATGCACATGCTAAATATCAGCCAAATCGGTCCATAATTAGGATTTTCAGTTTTAATTACCCCGATCTCAGCTACACACGGTAGGCAGGAAGCGACGATAGGTTGCATGAAAATGTCGAGAAAAAAGGAAAGTGGGGTTGTGTTATGTGATGTTTATAGATGAAACATCCGTTGAAATTAAAATCCGAGCTGCTCCTTTTTCAAGGATATCCACATTTTTTGTTTTTTTTGAAAGGATCAAATATTGAGGAAATCGAATATTCGCCACCGTCCAAATTTTTCCGATTTCAATCCATTATTTGGTCGCTAAGGGATACAAAAAAAGGTATTAAAAAGAAAACAGGACACCTGTAGTGGAAAAATCCAATGTGAACAGGACCTAAAGGATAACCACTGAAATATAAAATAACACAAAAAGTACCCACTTTAATTTGCGTATAACTCCTAAAATGTTAACTCTACGTGAAAATTCCTTATTATATGTTTCATTCAGAATAAATAAAGAAATATTTCTTTAATATACAATTTTGATGTACCTGCAGTGCTTAATGTACTTTTGTGCATCTAAAGTGAAAATTTCAAAAAAAGTACGTTTTTTTTAAGGTGCTATTTTAAGTTCAAATATTTTTCTAGTTTATGTAAATATTTTAATCTAATGATCCAACTCTCATTCCTACATATCTCTACGTTAATACTAAAAAAGAGTTAGAGCTGAGATACGCGCTAGCTGTGCACGGTGGGCGGGAAGCAACAATAGGTTGCATGGGAATATCGTAAAAATCGTTAATTTATTTCTGTAAACTCTCTCTTCAGAAGAATTTCGAAAAATTACTATTCTCATTGATTTTTTCCTGAAAAAGAAATGTATGCTAATAAGGTCAAAGATGGTTTTATGGTCAAAACAAATCTTTCGTTGTTGCAACAAATCGGTTTCGGTAAGGTGCCACATCCAGCTTCGGAACAGCTTAAGTACAAGCACTACTACGTCGGTCAAAGCCTACATTTCGAGAGGATTGATCGCCCATTCTATAGGCTCGTAGTAGACATATACGCCGCCGATTAACGCCGCCGCCGCGCCGATTACCTTCATAATCGGCCGCCGCCGCCATAATCCGTGAAATCGGCGTATCTGCGCGGCGGCGTGCGCTGGCGCGCCATACCCGTATGGAGCGAGATGTGTACATATTTTCCTAGTTTTTCTAACTGCTAAAGTTCTTCAAAATTAAAAAAAAAAGGAACCAATCGACGTGTTTTGACCTCAGGAACACGAAGCTTAATGCGGAAATGTTTTGTTTTTTGCCGGTTAAAAGTTATTAACAAAAACTTTGGCTGTTCCCTACATTACTAGCCTCAGTCCTAAAGAATTTAAGCTACTGGAAAATTTCAGTTCGTTGGCTTACATAATTTTTTCTCAGATACGGAACTTTTCTGGGATCTCTTCCATTTAGTCCTACTTCTCGAGGTCTGTTGCTAATTGTTCTACTCAAAACTGCACTATTTCAACCCTCCTTGATATCATTCGATGCCGAAAATAATCCCAAACATGCCTCCAGAATCGAAAACTCATAGTTTGAACGTAAGAAAGTTGCTGTTTTCGAGTAGCCCTCACAGTTGTCGAACCTCAGCCCTATAGGGAATATTAAAGAAGACGATGGGGGATCAAAAATGGAAAAATAAGCAAGAGTTATGGAAAAAATTTAAAGAAGCTTGGTACTTAATACCAGTTGCAAATTGCGCTGATTTGGTCAACCCTATGCCACGAAGAAGTAAGGAAGTTATAAAAAATAAAGGAGCTTCAACTAAGCATTAGTTTAAATCTAGCTGCAGCAGTAATATTGTAGTTTATTTGAAAAAAACAATCGAATTTAAAGTTTGTCCCTATTATTATTTCCAACTTAAATTATACATTTCATTATTTTTATTCATAAAAATTAAATTATTATACAAAAACCACCCTAGAGTCATTGAAGCATTTCCTCTCCGTGTAAGCATCAATATATGGTAATTATTATTTGGTCTTAAAATGAAATAAATGGAGAATTGCAAAATTTTGTCCCTATTATTTTTTCCAACACTGTATATACATATATTTATTTTAAAGTGCCTTATATATATATAAATATTTACATATGTAAATATATGTATGCATGTTTGTTATCATACAAAATAAGCAAATGAATTTAAATTTACCCTTACATATGGATTTGTGCATATATATAGTACTTCTACAATTTAGACAACGAACATTTGGACACAGCAACATATGAGGACCAAAGTTCAGACTACGTTACTCTCCAAACCGACCTGAACAGGGAACCACATGTAATATTATAACAAGACGGATGAAAGAAAGGACTACGAACCAATCGCTATATTTTCCACATAATTACAGCGGATAAAAGATGAACGGGTGGGAGCTGCACTGGGTTGTACGGAGCTTGGGATTAAAAAATCCTTCTTTCAAGCATTGATACGTACAGGCGATTCCCAGTGGATGTCAACTTGCAAGATCGCCAAAATTATACTTCGGTCATACAACTTAAAAACTGCAAACTATCTACTCACACTTTCTGGAGCAGACTGGCGGTCACAGACTAACAGGCCAAAAATACCAGCAAGCTAAAATACTAGAATTAAAATTTGGTTTGTTTTATTATACGATTTTTATAAGTACATATCGTCGGTCTCCTGCCAGAAACACGAATGTGAACATTTTTTTAAGCACGATGTCTCCTCTTTATCGGGTATATATTGATGTAATTACAATTTATATTTGTATAAATTCTTGTGTAAACATACACACATAATATGTACTTGTATATCAGTGATGCACACCGCCGACTGCGCTACTTACACAAGCGCAACATATTTTTGCATTAGTGTGCGCGTATAAGCAGATGTCGCATACCTATTGCTCAGAAAAAAGAAAAAAATTCTTTGCGCGATCGATGTACACTGCATGAAATTCAAGCGCAGACTAATTGGTTGTAGGCGTCGCAATCAGTGATGCCGCAGCCTGAAAAAATTTGGTATCAAAAATTGATACTTTCATGGTTTTTTTCGTATCACCGAAAATTTTTTGGAAAAAAAACTTAAATTAATCAAAAAAGCTGTTTTTGGGCTTTTAACCCGTATAAAAAATAGATACGGCAATTTTTTTTTTCGTATCACTGAAAAATTTTTGAAAAAAATTAAAATTAATAAAATAAGCTGCTTTCGTGTTTTTAACGTGACATCGTTTTTTTATTACATTTACCAATATAAAAATATAAAGATAATGAATAGTTAGGTATCATTTTAGATTTTTCGAATTCAATTTAATTCAAAAAAATCATAAGGGCTATTAAAATAATGGTTAACATAAAACATAACGCTCTTTGCGCATGCCTGCCATGGGCATTGATGCCTACTATACAGTTTGATAAAATGTTGCCCATTTTTGGTATTTTCGAGACTTTCCAATACATATTTTTCGCGGCAAACACAGGTTGTTACAATTTTTAGAAAATCTTAAAAATGAAAAAAGAACAGGTTAATATTCTTTGATTTTGATTAAATCGTATCAAAATTATTTGATGCTGATTAAAAAGGTATCAAATTTGTTCTACGTCAAAATAAAAAGTATCTACGTATCTTGGGCTTAAAAAAGTATCACCTTTGATACGAATGTATCAAAACGGCATCACTGGTCGCAATTGCTTGCTAGCAGCACATACACGACTCGTATGTGTAGCCGAGCAGATCCGTTTTGCTCCATATTGCTCTTTCGTTCAACACTGTTGTATATACATAAGCATATATAAAAATATTAATTGCTATTATATCAATATATACCAGATAAAGAGCAGACATCGCACTTAAAAAAATTTTCACATTCGTGTTTCTGGCAGGAGTCCGACGATATATATGTATACATCAGTGGCGGACCCAGCATAAATTGTCTGGGCAAGCCTATGTGTGGAGCATAACCATTAGTCATTTATGTAATATTCTTTGCTGTATTATCTAGAAGTCTGATTGCGTTCCGTTATTGAATTTGATTTAGAGCTCTCGCTTTTTTTAACATTTTCGAGTAGCACGAATAAATGCTTTTCAAATTCTCGAACACTCCTTTGTTTGCTTATTACCCGTATGTTTGTACGGGCATTCGAACAATTCGGGTATTTGAAGTTTGTGTTTTCTCGTTTATTTTTTTTTTTGTTGTCTTCATATGTATTTTTATATCTTTGTTTTCCTGATACACATTTTTTTGTTTGTAAAACCAGAGAAAAGGAATTAAAAATAAAATTTTTATTTTTATAATGCCCGATTTAAACCAAGTCATTTTTATTTTAAAAATGAAAAAGTGTTAAATTACAAATTGAATTTTTGAAATTAAAATATATTTAGGATTTAAAAAGAAACATGTTTAAATTAAAAATGAAAATTAATGGAATAAAAACGAAAGTTTTTGATTCAAAATCTCATAGCGCTTAAAATAAAAATAAATATTTTTAAACTTAAGATATTTTTTCTTGATAGATATAAAACGTGTTTAAAAATAATGTAAATACAATACATTTTTAAATTTAAAAATCTTTATTTTTATTTTAAGCACTATGAGATTTTGAACCAAAAACTTTCGCTTTTATTCTATTAATTTTAATTTTTAATTTAAAAATTTTTATTTTTAAATCCTAAACACATTTAATTTAAAAAATTTTATTTTTTAAATAAAAATGACAGTTTAAAACGTGCACTATAAAAAGAAAAATTTTATTTTTGATTCCTTTCCTCTGAGTATAAGCTCGAATGTTGGTACGGGAATTTGAACAATGGGCTTCAACCAAACACGATCTGTTCGAATTGCTCGATACCCGGGTATCTAGAGCTCTACTTTGATTATATTCGGTTTGCATATTTGGTTTGTTGTTTATATGCATAACATATGAAACTGAATGTATTGCATTAAATCGAGAAAATGAGGATGTAAAGAATTTTTAAGTTTTTATATACACTGAAAAAACAACTTAAGCTCAAATTAGTTATGCAGTAACAGTATCGTTATAAAACAGCTGATCAACCAACCTTATGGGAAACAATGTATTTGATTAGTGATTCGCTAGTCGGTAACGCTATCGGTAACAACCAAATGAATTTTGGTTTTCAGCAGTAACGCTAACCAGCTGATCGATTGTTTGTTTCAGTTGTTCACTGTAGCCATGGGTAATAGCGCAATTTTTTTGGCGCTGATACAATAACACCAGCGCCAACCGTGGCGCCGCGCACTGTTCTGGCGCAATAACACCTTTAGCGCAATTGCTATGGAATAATCGATAAATAACACTTGTGCGCTTCTTACTGTTTACCATCCCCGTTTTATTTCTTTTGGCGCAAAATTAATTTTAATTTTCATAATCATTTGGAAACATATTCCGTATATTTGTGAAAATATGCTGGAAATTAGAGTCACTTAGATCACTATCAAGCATACATAATTGTGACGGTGTCATATACGCTGTGCTGTTATTGGCATTGTGGTGGTGCCATTTTACACTAGCGCTATATTGGTGCTGGTGTTAGCGCACGAAAATGAGTCGGTTTTATATTGCAAAATTGAGTTGGCGCAATATTGAGTTGGCGCTATATTGAGTTGGCGCATTTCCCAAATCGGAGTTAGCGCAATAACGCCAGGGTTGGTGTTAGCGCAATTGCGCCGCGCAGCGCAGTGTTACCCATGCCTAGTTCACTGTCATGATCCAATAATAATATGGTCGTAGCAATCAAAAGAGAACACGCAATTAGCATTAATACAAAATATGATAATTTCGCAACCTAAAAAACCAAAAGAAGAAGAGCGACTCTATTGCTATGGTCACCTTTGTTGGGCTATGATCACTGTTCAGCTGTTTACTGTTACTGCACCAATAATCGACCAAATTAATACCGATACTGTTACTATTATGGAAATAAAGTTAATGCATAACTAATTTAAGCTTTACTCAGATTATGGAAAAGTGGGAATGATTCGGCGCTAAAGACATATTTCCATATTTTGATGTAAGATTTCCATCAAATCAAGGAATAAAAACCACGTTTTAAAGAAAATTGTACATCAAAATATGGAAATATGTCTTTAGCGCCGAATCATTCCCATTTTTCCATAGTCTGAGTAATTTTTTTTTGAGTGTACAATGAATATTATGAAGATATGTAGGTACATATGTTTTTGACTTTTGGTATTTTAGCTGTAGCTACTTGTGGTCAGCATATCAACAAGCCTGGCTAAGTCGAAAGTAAATTCAAGTTTTTTACCATCAGAATTATCTACAGAGCAGAGGAGAAATTAGATATTAGAATAAATTGGGAAGAACTCAATTGAATTGATTGATGACGCCAAACTTATAGGGAAATCTCACACGAAAGCGCAGAGGTATTTTTAGTTTCCTTATACCGACGGAAATTTTAGTAGTAGCCACCTGCTACACTTTGCTTATTATCTAATATCTAAAAAAATGGGTGCTTTAGTGTTTGAAAAACTGAGGCCCAATTACCAAAAGTCGTGAAATTTTATTTGCTTTTGATTTCCGTCGCTTTTTAAAATTATCTTGATATTTTGCCAATAGTCGCCAAATATCACAATCAACGCTTTTATAATCTGGTATTTGATACATGCACATGTAAGAAATTACGTGCACATGTACATGCACATGTAAGAAATTACCCAGCAGGGTTTTTCCATATTTTGGTAATGGCTTGAACACGGTAGGCAGGAAGCGACGATAGGTTGCATGAAAATGTCGAGAAAAAAGGAAAGTGGGGTTGTGTTATGTAATGTTTATAGATGAAACATCCGTTGAAATTAAAATCCGAGCTGCTCCTTTTTCAAGGATATCCACATTTTTTGTTTTTTTTTTGAAAGGATCAAATATTGAGGAAATCGAAAATTCGCCACCGTCCAAATTTTTCCGATTTCAATACATTATTTGGTCGCTAAGAGCTGAGATACGCGCTGGCTGTGCACGGTGGGCGGGAAGCAACAATAGGTTGCATGGGAATATCGTAAAAACGATGGCCCAACGAATATGTGCCTAGCTGTGTGCTGGTACTAATTTTCGTTTAAAAAAATGTTGGAGATTTTATTCACGCTTGCTGTGTGTTTATGGAGTATATTAGAATATCATTTTACGTAAGTTTTTAGCCGGCGATCGTTTTTTCGATATTTTCATGCAACCTATTGTTGCTTACCGCCCACCGTGCACAGCTAGCGCGTATTTCAGCTCTAATTCTTTTTAATATTAACGTATAGATATGTAAGAATGAGAATTGGATCATTAGATTAAAATATTTACATAAACTAGAAAAATATTTGAACTTAAAATAACACCATAAAAAAAAGTACTTTTTTTTTGAAATTTTCAATTTAGATGGACCAAAGTGCATTAACCACTGCAGGTACATCAAAATTGTATATCAAAGAAATATTCCTTTATTTATTCTGAATGAAACATATTACAAGGAATTTTCACGTAGAGTTAACATTTTAGGAGTTATACGCAAATTAATGTGGGTACTTTTTGTGTTATTTTATATTTCAGTGGTTATCCTTTAGGTCCTGTTCACATTGGATTTTTCCACTACAGGTGTCCTTTTTTATTTTTAATACCTTTTTTTGTATCCCTTAGCGACCAAATAATGTATTGAAATCGGAAAAGTTTGGACGGTGGCGAATTTTCGATTTCCTCAATATTTCATCCTTTCAAAAAAAACAAAAAATGTGAATATCCTTGAAAAAGGAGCAGCTCGGATTTTAATTTCAACGGATGTTTCATCTTTAAACATCACATAACACAACCCCACTTTCCTTTTTTCTCGACATTTTCATGCAACCTATCGTCGCTTCCTGCCTACCGTGTGAAATAGTATTCAATGAAATAACGCATTACAAATAGCTAAGAAACACTCCTTCGCTTACTTTGCTCATTACTTGTAATGCGACAGTTTTAAAATTATTATTTTTTCGCTTACTGGTAATGCAGAAAATAATCGAAAAGGTTTGGAGTACTGCCGTTATTTTTTTGCAAACGCTTTGCTTTGATTTTAATTTTTCTACGAGTAAATAGCAGTTTTGCAAAGCAATTTACCCTCATTCTCGTTTATTTTGCCAGTTTTCATTATAAAACTGTCGTGGTTAGTCGCGTTATTCCATCGTTGAAAATTTTTTAAATAAGCCAATAGCTGTGCAAATACATAGTGTAATAATTATTATTCAAATAGTGTTTTTTTTTTTAAATACATTTTGCAAAGAATGTTTTGATTCTTTATTCATTCTGTTTGCTATTTGTTTTCGGCATAAATTGCTAACTCATAGTTTTAAAATTATTTTTTTCGCTTACCGGTATTGCATAAAATAAGCGAAAAGATTTGGAACACTGCCGATATATTTTGCAAAGCCTACATTGATTTAAATTTTTGTAACTAGCAATTTTGTAAAGAAATTTACCCTCATTCTCGTTTATTTTGCCAGTTTTAATTATAATGCATTATAGATTACTATACTGGATTGTGTGATATATGCAATTACTTATACCAGTGAAAGAATTTATTACTTGTAACAGCTTACTTTTCTCAATATTAGTAGTGACTTTATAATGCATTACTGTCTACCATATTGTAAGACAATACCGCCAATGACATGCCTATGTTAAAGTAATGCAATCCGTATTCGAAAGTGTAAGCGATGAATCAAGATTTCTCGATGATTTTACCCATTACATGTAAGAGAAAGGCCTGCTGGGTACGTGCATAAGCTAGTATGTACTAGTATGTACATGCAAACGAAAATCAAATCAAATATGCATATGGCTGTGAATACTGAATTCCGAAGCCAGCTTCACATTCGCATACAAATTTAATGTGAAAAATAAAAAAAGTGCTTTGGTAGTTTTTTTTTTCAATTTAAGTCTGAAAATAAGCAATTGATTTCTCCTTAGAGGAAGCGAGAAAACAAGCTATGTTATTCTGTTTTGAAAGCCAGGTAAAAGCCAATGTGTGGAAACGGTAAGGCATGCTAACTGTGCTGTGATTGGCTGTGCAAACAAAATACACATTGTGAGGTCAAAGAACGTAAATCTATTTACGTTCTTTGGTGAGGTGGATTGGTGAGGTGGATTGGTGGTGTATTTGCGCTATTTTCTTAGAATACTTTTAGGCACCGTATGTTACAGTGGGGGCTATATTATTGAGAACTTAAGTAGTAAACACATTTAAAACTTAAAAGAACCAGATTTTAAAGAAATTCCTAAAATGAAATGAACGAAAATAAGTACGCAAGCCGGGCTTCTCGGCTTGTATGAAGCGCCCGCCTCTGGTATACATACATATTTATATAAGAAATCTATCTATCTATCTATTACGTATTAACTCAAAAAAAATTTTTTTTTGGGAAAACGCAAATAAAGTTTTATAATTTCAAATAGTTTCCTTCTACGGCTAACTACAAAATCACTTTTATTTCCGCCATTTTTATCTTTTTGAGTATTTTATAAGACTAGACTCAAAGGCACTACCCAGTTATTGAAATATATGGCAAAATCCAAGAAATCGAAAACTTCGAGTTAAATCCCTATTGCATAAAACGGGCGATATGTAAATTCCCTATAATTTTTTTAATGTGCCGTCACTGCGGTTTATTTTGAATTCATATGTCATTTTTCAAATTTGATTGCTCGGTTTTCTCTTTCTTTTTTATATTTCTGAACTGTAATGTTGGCTGATGGAACTCGTAGGTATTACGAATATAGTACTATATATATGGATTTGTGTATATTCTTTAATATTTATTTTCTTTATTTTATATTTTAGTTTATGTAACAATTGTTTTTTGCTGTTAATAAAAAAGTTTCAACAATTTAAGGTGGAAATTAGTTTATTTATTCCATTCATCCAGCGTTATTAAGGTAACTAAATAAAATTAATATTTGAATAAGGATTGTGATTTGTAGATTTGGGGCAGGCGCGCCGGCGCGAAAAAGCACGCCGGCGTCGCCGCCGCCGGAATCACTGTCGGCGTATATGTCTAGCTCGTAGCTGGCGAAATAATTTTTAGAGCGGGTAGCACTTTGGAAGATAATCCGATCCCACTCCATAAAATTAGAATTGAAAATTTGTTTCAATAACGTCCTATTTCAGACAATTATTCAAAAACGTCCTATTTCAGAGAAATATATATGGAATTTTCTCTGAAATAGGGCGTTTTTGAAGCAAAATCTGAAATAGGATGTTATTAAAAAAATTTTTGGAATAGGGCGTTTTTGAAACAATTTTTGAAATAGGGCGATCTTATTCTCAGCCGTCGATTTATGCTCTCCTTGTACGCGCATACGTAAATATGGAGAATATTTGAATAATATAGAATACTTGTTTGGAGTTGCTGAAACTAGCAGGCAAGAAATACTCGCGGTAGGTGCATCTGCCAACTGCTTATTACTTTCGGTTCGTTAAGATTGTTTATGCAATTTAGATGCCCGACATTAATATACACTCGTGCATATATGTACGTATGTACATAAGTATGCATGTTCATTGACGACATCGTTCTTGTAGGCAATGCCAAACGCAACCATAGATTCCGCTCAACTGTGACTAAATCAAAATCCACAACATTTTGCGGAACAAACATAGAGCGGATCACGATAAGAAAACGGAAGACACAACATCGGTTCACTGTCGGCATTAATGAACCTGGGAATCATAGTAGACAAAAGACTATAATGGAGAAGTAATCCACAAGGATTGCAGAGAACGAAGTCGAACGCTCTCCAGGCTTGGCTGGACTTAGTAGTTTTACCTTCATTCAAATATTACACAAGCTGTGCAGGCTTCTTCGTGGATTATTTTGAGGAAAATTAATGTCGGAGTGGTTTGTGGAGCACAATGAAAAATGGAACGCTTCGGCGGACATAATATCAGGCATGCCTGGAAAGGCTACGGTTGCGTCTGCCGTCTGGACTAGCTAACAGCAGTAAATGAAATCTGCGAGGTTATCTATGTTAAGCCAATCTGTATTTCAAACTGCAACAGGGAATGTACACCGCCAAGCAGATGCAACGATACTGTAATAGACGTAGAGCATGTTGTTCCGATGGGCTAAGCTTTATGGGTGTACCGGTGGCAGGTTAAATGCGCTTAAAATTCTACACCAACGGGTTAAAGGAAAAATATAGATTGCATGTGCAAGCAAAGAAGTAAGCGAGGTAAAGGGGATATGCAGATGAGTGTATGAAGGAAAGTAAACAACTGCATATATTTGTCAGAAATGGTAACTAAATTTCCATACAGGGCTATACATAGTACAGGATAAGCGCACATGTGTTGTTGGTATAATAGACTAGTTATGAACTCTTACGTTGTAGCTGAAGCTAAAGCAGTGCATGAATATAAATATACGTACATAAATGTAATCATGTACAATAAATGTGCAGAGTTTAAAGGAAGTAAAAAAAAACCTAAGAGTAGCACACATAAATGGAAACTTCTTTCAACGATTTTTTCTTTGCAAATAACTATAATTTTCCTCATATTTCGCATATGTATGTACATATTTTCACTGCACACAAGAGCTATAGCGGTAAATTGCAAATGACATTAATTTCTACAATTATATTTAGTTTTGCTTACGTGTATGTATTTTACGTAAAGTTGGTTCCGAATGTCTGCTTTGTGTAAAAAAATATATATATATATGTATTTCGCTTTCGAATTTTTCCAAACCAATTGAGTTATCATAATATGAAGTGAGCTCAGAAATGGGAGCACATCTTAAAATGGTTTGTTAAGTTTTTGTGATCCACAGACACACTCTAAATAAGTACATACTTAGCGTGTTTTTTTTTGTTAATTAGAATTAGTTTTAAATTTTCAGCTGATGCATCAACGTAGCCAATTCTACGTATTTATCAAATATGTCTATACCCTTTTCAAATAGGAAGTTGTGGTAAGGTGGTAAAAGTTAGTCGTTCTGAATAAGCCACGAACAACCAAATAGAATAGGCGTTCAAATAGCGATTTTGATTACCGTTGAATTACAACTACTAAGCTAAACTTTGCACCATTCCAACTTCTTTTAAATGCAACAAGTTCTAGTGCAGAATGCAAATGCAAAACTAACGGGTATACATACATACATAGATATGTATGTATGTACCTACTAGGGATTCCAATTTTTCCGATTTTTACGATCCCGGGATTTTCGGGATTTATTTTTTAAATCCCGGGACCCGGGATTCATCCCGGGATTTGGACTTTAATTACACAGGCCGACAATATTTCAAAAAAATTTTCTAACTCAAATAAAATTCTACTTTTCTAAAGGATTTCGGTGCGCTGATTCTGAATTTGAAGTCGGATTTTCGGTAATGCGTTTAGGTTTTGAGATATTCGTGTCCAAAGAGATGAAAAATGCGATTTTTTGCTATATTCACTGCTCAATCTGTTAAATTATTTACTTTCATTAAAAGATGATTGCAGCTATTGAAAGAACGATCATTTCTCTTGAAAACAGCGCTTTCCTTTTTCGGGTATCTTATTCGGATATCTACGTTGTCTTCAAAAGAAATGATCGTGATTTCAATAGATGTAATCAGTTTTTAATGAAAGTGAGTAGTTTTAAAAATATTGAGGAGTGAATATGGCCACAAACTGCGTTTTTCGCCTTTTTGGACATGAATGTCTCAAAAACTACACCGAAATCCTTTTGAAACGTAGAATTTTATTTCTGTTACAAACATTTTTCGACCAGTATTATTTTCCCAACATTTGGGGTTGAAAAAAGGAAATATATATTTCGAGGAACGCTACAACTTTAAAGTGCAAAGAAAAATTATTGATATTTCCAAGCTTGCCGAAAAATTCAGAAAATTAATGCAACTTCTGAATAGATAAATATCGGAGGCAAAATTTTGATATGAATTCCGAGTATGCAGCTGCGTATTTAATTTTAGTACAGTGTTGTAAGACTATCAAGTCTAATTAAAATTTTGTTTCCATTTTCTTCCATTATTTACTTTCCATGTGGGAAAATTCCAAAAAACATTTGAGAAATAAATGACCAAAAATCAGGAAATAGAAATTATCGAATGAATTTTGCCACAAGCTAAAAGCTTTAAAAATACCTAACGTACGTTTCCTTACAACGCGTACTTCAATATAAAAAAATTTAATTATTAAAAAAAAATCAAAAATTTTAATCCTTACTTTAACTAATGGACTTTTTTATTCTAAAAAAAATGTCGCACTTTCTTCCGGCTGTCACATTTTTTTGTTCTCTTCTACACAGACACAACACTTTTTTCGAGATGTTTGTTCTATTGACAAAATATAAAACTGGCCCGACTACGGGCAACATTTTCTGCTCTTAGCACAAGTAAAAGGTTGCATTATTTTTGTTTCATTAATCACATGAAAAATTCAACACTTTAATAGGGCACATGACACATGTTCATAATGCTGCAATGTAATAATGCAACATTTTCATTCAGAATAGGAAATGCTATTAGTATACAGATCTGAGACCAATAAAAATTTTATAAAATATAACTTTTCTTTGCTATAATAGCGGAATATTCTCTCTTTATCTTATCCCGAAAATCCCGGGATAAAATTCTAGCGATCCCGGGATTTTCGGGGTGTCAAAAAGGGCGGGATCCCGGGATTGGAATCCCTAGTACCTACATATGTGTAAATATTTAATTTCTTATTTACATTTTGCCTATTAATGTTACCCAACGCAGCTTTTTCCATACAATTATACTTTTTTTTGGATTTAATTAAACAATTAATTTATTTGTTTCATTCCACAGGACGCACGTTGGTTTAGTATCAATTTATTTAATTGGCAGTCGGAGTGAAATCTTTGAAGTTTTTTCTTCATTTGTCAGCACGTTCGTTTGCCGTTTTTTCTGATTCGATCATGGAAACAACCAGCATTTAGTTTTTTTTTTGTAACAAGACATTTAGTTTTAAATTAGTGAAAAAATTTAGCATTTCAAATCAATTATATAAGTAACTAGTTGACCCGCCAGACGTTGTTCTGCCTAAAATTTATTCCTATAAAGCCTAAAGGAAAAGTCCTAGATTACCGTGTTGCCGTATGTATCTCTATCCCTATCCCTATCCCTATCCCTATCCCTATCCCTATCCCTATCCCTATCCCTATCCCTATCCCTATCCCTATCCCTATCCATATCCCTATCCATATCCCTATCCCTATCCATATCCATATCCATATCCATATCCATATCCATATCCCTATCCCTATCCCTATCCCTATCCCTATCCCTATCCCTACCCCTACCCCTATCCCTATCCCTATCCCTATCCATATCCCTATCCCTATCCCTATCCATATCCCTATCCCTATCCCTATCCCTATCCCTATCCCTATCCCTATCCCTATCCCTATCCTTATCCCTATCCCTATCCCTATCCCTATCCCTATCCATATCCCTATCCCTACCCCTATCCCTATCCCTATCCATATCCCTATCCATATCCCTATCCCTATCCCTATCCCTATCCCTATCCCTATCCCTATCCCTATCCCTATCCCTATCCCTATCCCTATCCCTATCCCTATCCCTATCCCTATCCCTATCCCTATCCCTATCCCTATCCCTAATCCCTAATCCCTAATCCCTATCCCTAATCCCTAATCCCTAATCCCTAATCCCTAATCCCTAATCGCTAATCCCTATTCCTATTCCTATTCCTATTCCTATTCCTATTCCTATTCCTATTCCTATTCCTATCCCTATCCCTATCCCTATCCCTATCCCTATCCCTATCCCTATCCCTATCCCTATCCCTACCCCTACCCCTATCCCTATCCCTATCCCTATCCCTATCCATATCCCTATCCCTATCCCTATCCCTATCCCTATCCCTATCCCTATCCCTATCCCTATCCCTATCCCTATCCCTATCCATATCCCTATCCATATCCCTATCCCTATCCATATCCATATCCCTATCCCTATCCCTATCCCTATCCCTATCCATATCCCTATCCCTATCCCTATCCCTATCCCTATCCCTATCCCTATCCCTATCCCTATCCATATCCCTATCCATATCCCTATCCCTATCCCTATCCATATCCATATCCCTATCCCTATCCCTATCCCTATCCCTATCCCTATCCCTATACCTATCCCTATCCCTAATCCCTAATCCCTAATCCCTATCCCTAATCCCTAATCCCTAATCGCTAATCCCTATTCCTATTCCTATTCCTATTCCTATTCCTATTCCTATTCCTATTCCTATTCCTATCCCTATCCCTATCCCTATCCCTATCCCTATCCCTATCCCTATCCCTATCCCTACCCCTACCCCTATCCCTATCCCTATCCCTATCCCTATCCCTATCCCTATCCATATCCCTATCCCTATCCCTATCCCTATCCCTATCCCTATCCCTATCCCTATCCCTATCCCTATCCCTATCCCTATCCCTATCCCTATCCCTATCCCTATCCCTATCCCTATCCCTATCCCTATCCCTATCCCTATCCCTACCCCTATCCCTATCCCTATCCCTATCCCTATCCCTATCCCTATCCCTATCCATATCCCTATCCATATCCCTATCCATATCCCTATCCCTATCCATATCCATATCCCTATCCCTATCCCTATCCCTATCCCTATCCATATCCCTATCCCTATCCCTATCCCTATCCCTATCCCTATCCCTATCCCTATCCCTATCCCTATCCCTATCCATATCCCTATCCATATCCCTATCCCTATCCATATCCATATCCCTATCCCTATCCCTATCCCTATCCCTATCCCTATCCCTATACCTATCCCTATCCCTAATCCCTAATCCCTAATCCCTATCCCTAATCCCTAATCCTTAATCCCTAATCCCTAATCGCTAATCCCTATTCCTATTCCTATTCCTATTCCTATTCCTATTCCTATTCCTATCCCTATCCCTAATCCCTAATCCCTAATCCCTAATCCTTAATCCCTAATCCCTAATCGCTAATCCCTATTCCTATTCCTATTCCTATTCCTATTCCTATCCCTATCCCTATCCCTACCCCTATCCCTATCCCTATCCCTATCCCTATCCCTATCCCTATCCCTATCCCTATCCATATCCCTATCCATATCCCTATCCATATCCCTATCCCTATCCCTATCCATATCCCTATCCCTATCCCTATCCCTATCCCTATCCCTATCCCTATCCCTATCCCTATCCCTATCCCTATCCCTATCCCTATCCCTATACCTATCCCTATCCCTATCCCTATCCCTATCCCTATCCCTATCCCTATCCCTATCCCTATCCCTATCCCTATCCCTATCCCTATCCCTATCCCTATCCCTAATCCCTAATCCCTAATCCCTATCCCTAATCCCTAATCCTTAATCCCTAATCCCTAATCGCTAATCCCTATTCCTATTCCTATTCCTATTCCTATTCCTATTCCTATTCCTATTCCTATTCCTATCCCTATCCCTATCCCTATCCCTATCCCTATCCATATCCCTATCCCTATCCCTATCCCTATCCCTATCCCTATCCCTATCCCTATCCCTATCCCTATCCCTATCCCTATCCCTATCCCTATCCCTATCCCTATCCCTATCCCTATCCCTACCCCTATCCCTATCCCTATCCCTATCCATATCCCTATCCATATCCCTATCCCTATCCATATCCATATCCCTATCCCTATCCCTATCCCTATCCCTATCCCTATCCCTATCCCTATCCCTATACCTATCCCTATCCCTATCCCTATCCCTATCCCTATCCCTATCCCTATCCCTATCCCTATCCCTATCCCTATCCCTAATCCCTAATCCCTAATCCCTATCCCTAATCCCTAATCCTTAATCCCTAATCCCTAATCGCTAATCCCTATTCCTATTCCTATTCCTATTCCTATTCCTATCCCTATCCCTATCCCTATGCCTATCCCTATCCCTATCCCTATATCTATCCCTATCCCTAATCCCTAATCCCTAATCGCTAATCCCTATCCATATACCTATCCCTATCCCTATCCCTATCCCTATCCCTATCCCTATCCCTATCCCTATCCCTATCCCTATCCCTATCCCTATCCCTATCCCTATCCCTATCCCTATCCCTATCCCTATCCCTATCCCTATCCCTATCCCAATCCCTATCCCTATCCCTACCCCTATCCCTATCCCTATGCCTATTCTATCCCTCCAGACTTTCTAGGGTCACCCCTGGTCCACATTTTGGTCAATATCTCGGAAAACGGGTCGCATAGGGTCTTGAAAATCATCTCTTTTTTAAATACTCACCAACACCTTTTATTTGATACCCACATTTTTGTAGAAAACCCGTTTGGGGTCACACCTGGTTCATATTTCAGGAAATACCTCGAATACGGGGTGTTATATGGGACCAATAACTACACCTTGTTCAAGCACTCGTCAACACCTTTTATTTGATACCCATATCGTACGAACCCGTTATAGGGTTACCCTGGTCCACATTTTGTGGAATATCTCCAAAACCTTCCCGGATTCTTATACTTTTTTTGGCCACAAACCATGTCGGGCTCCACGGATGGTATTGAAAATGGGCGAAATCGGACCATGACCACGCCCACCTCCCCTATATAGTAAAAATTGGAAATTTTGTATGTCAGTCACTAATAGAGCTAGAGTGATAAAATTTCACAAACGTATTGAGCTCAGGCCCTTATGAAGAAATCTGGTGAAATTTTGGAAAATGGGCGGTGCCACGCCCACTTATTAAGGGGCAAACATTGAAAGTTTTATGAGTCATAACTCAGAAACCGTTGAAGATATATCGATGAAATTTGGTAGACGTGATATACTTACTTAGACAAATGTTTGGACGGAAAATTGCCAAAATCGGTTGACGACCACGCCCACTTTTATATATGGGAACTATAAAGGGGCCTAATAAAAACATTTTAAGCGATATCTCTGTCAAATATAAAGATATATCATTGAAATTTTATGGAAGGTGTCCAACTATGGACATAAAACAAAAAATATAAAAATTTTGGAAAATGGGCGTGGCACCGCCTCCTTTCAGAAGCAGGAATATACGAGATTTCGGAGCCCATAACTCGATAAATAATCGATATATTATGACGAAACTTAGTGTATACACTTTCACTACTTGTAGTAATAGATGTTCAAAATTTTAGCGAAATCGGTTGACGACCACGCCCACTTTTATATATGGGTATCATAAAGTGGCCTAATAAAAACATTTTAAGCGATATCTTTGTCAAATATAAAGATAATTCATTGAAATTTTGTGGCATGAGTTCCACAATAGATCGGAAACAAAAAATATAAAAATTTCGGAAAATGGGCGTGGCACCGCCTCTTTTCCGACAAAGGAATCAACGAGATTTCGGAGCCCATAACTCGACAAATAATTGAGATATTATGACGAAACTTTGTTTATACACTTTTATAACTTGTGCTAATAGACACGCAAAAATTTAATGAAATCGGTTTGTGACCACGCCTACTTTTTAACAAAGATATTTCTGGAACACCCTTTGGGAATTTGTAACGTGACATATTTGTAACTCATAAGGGGATGCAATTTTGCACAAAGAATAATATTCATAAGCTTAATTGGATGATTAATAAAAATTTAGAAAATGGGCGTGGCTACGCCCACTTTATGCAGCACTCGCTTTATATAAAGTACACCGTGTTTCCATCAAACGCAAACAAACAATGAAAGCATGCAGCTGAGTATCTAATGTTCGATTCCACTCGAACTTAGGCTTCCTTACTTGTTATACATATAATATATTGTTGTTACTGGAGTAGTTGCTGTTGTTGGAGGAGTAATCTGTTTTCTTCTTGTGGTATCACAATGGGCCTCTCCAATGGCCTCAGTGTGCCCTTATGGCAGCCACTCCAACCTAACCTAAGCTAACCTAACCTAACGTAAATTATTGTTGCAAGCTCTTCACGAATAGTCTGTAGCAAAATAAACTTCTAAATATTTTTAACTGTTAATAATCTGTAGTTCGACATATGTACATAACTATGTAACTCTTACTCGTATTCTAATATCTACTTGGTTCAGATATAGAATCCTGAAGGAGAAACGCTAAACGCAAAAGAAGTACACAGATGTAATCACCGTAACGCAGACTACCTCTAGGTGCATTAACTTTTATTTTTTCGATTTTTATAAAAAAATTGATTTTTAATCGTTATTTTCTAAGTTTTATTTTTCCCTCAGCAAATAAAAGTTTTTTTCTGAGTTTTATTTTTCGATCAGAAAATAAAAGTTATTTTTTGAGTTTTATTTTTCCCTCAGAAAATAAAAGTTTTTTTCTGAGTTTTATTTTTCGATCAGAAAATAAAAGTTATTTTTTGAGTTTTATTTTTCCCTCAGAAAATAAAAGTTATTTTTTGAGTTTTATTTTTCGATCAGAATATAAAAGTTATTTTTTGAGTTTTATTTTTCCTTCAGAAAATAAAAGTTATTTTTTGAGTTTTATTTTTCGATCAGAAAATAAAAGTTATTTTTTGAGTTTTATTTTTTTGCTCAGATAATAAAAGTTATTTTTTGAGTTTTATTTTTTTGCTCAGATAATAAAAGTTTATATATAAATTTTACGTATTTATGTGACGCGAGCACATACATATATACTATTAAAAAGGTAATTTTATGTATGTATGTGAGTAGGTACATAAATATCCCAGCAGTATTTATCAGCTGGAAAACAGCACATATTTCCTACTGAATATTCTGCAGAGATGTAGTTCTAATATCTGAACTTTCCCTTTCGTTTTTATATAGAGGTGGCGTCGAAAATCAACTACCTAAAAACTGCCGAACGAGAAGGGAGAGTTTCTGTAGGAAAAAAGGCCTGAATACGCAGGGAGAACTTCCATAGCATGTATTTCAGTACACCTGATGTCTTCACTGCGTGTTCAGTTATTTTTTCAGCAATGAATTTTGAACTTACTTTCAGGCTATTTTTCATAATGAATATTCTATTGAATATGCACCTCCTTACCTCAAATACTGCTGGGATGTATCATTTAGAAACTCTGTAGAAGGACAGAAATAAAGTTGTTGTATGTGAAGCATTTACTTAAATCTAATAACTTTAAACGAGCAATTCTTATATATACAAGAATTGCTCGTTTAAAGTTATTAGATTTAAGTAAATGCTTCACATACAACAACTTTATTTCTGTCCTACAGAGTTTCTAAATGCTACATATTTATGTACCTATTCACATACATACATAAAATTACCTTTTTAATAGTATATATGTGCTCGCGTCACATAAATACGTAAAATTTATAAATAAACTTTTATTATCTGAGCAAAAAAATAAAACTCAAAAAATAACTTTTATTATCTGAGCAAAAAAATAAAACTCAAAAAAAAACTTTTATTTTCTGATCGAAATTAGGCATGGGCAACACTGCGCTGCACCGCGCAATTGCGCTAACACCAACCCTGGCGTTATTGCGCTAACTCCGATTTGGAAAATGCGCCAACTCAATATTGCAATATGAAACCAACTCAATTTCGTGCGCTAACACCAGCACCGGCTCCAATATAGCGATAGTGTAAAATGGCGCAACCACAACGCCAATAACAGCACCATAGTATATGTATACGTATGACAACGTCACAATTATGTGTGCTTGATAGTGATCTAGGGAAAATTTTCCAACAGTCTACCACGCGTTGAAAAAAAGGACTTGTCGGGCGTTGTAGATGAGGTCCTGCTTATTCAAAATCCAAAAGTCCTGTCGACCGGAGATATTTGTCAGTTGTAAAATTTACAAAACAAAACCCCAAAACTGTGCAGTATTACCGTATGAAGACACTTATAAAAACACGCACTATGTATATTTGTGTGCAGAACACGTTTTTGCGTTGGCGGCCTTCGGCCGCGCTTCAAAAAAATAACCCTCAGCCGGCAGAATTCTCTTTCTGGGGTAACATCTATGGACCCATCACACTACCAATAAACTACCAACAAATATCTCGTGAACTATAAGCCTCCGGCAGGTTTTGATTTTAGTTTTGAGATCTGTGAGAGGCCCTCTACCTCCCTGAAAAAGTCATTTTTCTCGGACCGTGGTTCCTTAATCTAAGGCCTACCCTCTTGGTAGACAGATGGAAATCTGAGCCGTGATCTAAGTGACTAATTTCCAGCATATTTTCACATATATACGGAATGTTTCCAAATGATTATGAAAATTAAAATTAATTGTGCCCTCATATATGTAAGCAGAATTGCGCCAAATAAATAAAACGGGGATGGTAAACAGTAACAAGCGAAAAAATGTTATTTATCGATTATTCCATGACAATTGCGCTAAAGGTGTTATTGC
This sequence comes from Urophora cardui, assembly GCA_960531455.1. Lineage (NCBI taxonomy): Eukaryota > Metazoa > Arthropoda > Insecta > Diptera > Tephritidae > Urophora > Urophora cardui. The sequence goes on from OY482672.1 coordinate 113,701,251, forward strand.
GCCAGTACCGTGAGTTGGCGCCACGATTGGCGCTGGAGTTATTGTATCAGCGCCAAAAAAATTGCGCCATTACCCATGGCCAATCGAAATATAAAACTCAAAAAATAACTTTTATTTTCTGAGGGAAAAATAAAACTCAAAAAATAACTTTTATTTTCTGATCGAAAAATAAAACTCAAAAAATAACTTATTTTCTGAGGGAAAAATAAAACTCAAAAAATAACTTTTATTTTCTGATCGAAAAATAAAACTCAGAAAAAAACTTTTATTTTCTGAGGGAAAAATAAAACTCAAAAAATAACTTTTATTTTCTGATCGAAAAATAAAACTCAAGAAAAAACTTTTATTTTCTGATCAAAAAATAAAACTCAAGAAAAAACTTTTATTTTCTGAGCAAAAAATAAAACTCAGAAAATAATCGTTAAAAATCAACTTTTTGGATATCACTTATAATCGTTACGGTCCCTGATAACAACAGCTATTTACTGAAGTTATCGTGTTAAACATTTTTAGTGAAATGTTTTATTTTGTTTTCTAACTCCAGAAGATACCGTGCGTGAAAGGTAGTAAGTATGTACGAATATAAATATTCCCGATTCTACAGGATTTCCATCAGGTGCTCTCTCAGTAAGTACATTTATAAGTATGTATCAAAAGCAACGTACAAACGTACCAAATAATTTTCAAGGTACCATTTTTGGTACGAAATTCAGGTTATATGCAATGCTTTCAATTTAATTTTTCACTAATGAATTCAAAAGAATTTTCCAAAAAAAAGTTTTATTTCGTTAAGCTTGTTCCAGATTAATTTCCAACGTAGCTAGAATGTCTCATCAAACGATATCCAAACATATTTCTGCATAACGAGTATTTATCCACGGATATTCATAAAAAATTCTAAAGACTGAAAGGTGATTCCATATGTCTGACTTTGATGTAGACTAAAAGGGCTGGTGACCACAACATTAATCGCAGCTAAACAATTTGGGCCACAAACACCTACTATTAATTTCAGAAGAAGAATTCCGAGCCAGCCAAACTAAAGAGACTGATTTGCGCAATTAATCAGCCAGCAAGAAAAGGAATGAGGCAAGAAAGAAACGGCGAAACGGAGGATTTTGCATATAAGCACACGAAAAACAAATTTCGCTTAGCAAGTGCTCTATTCATAATTAATTTTAAGTCATTATAATAACAAATGAATACATACAGATGTACATAAACAAATTAAATTTATTATAGTGTAAGTGGAAGGCTGGAAACAAAAAATAAAAATAAATGAAAATAAATGGAAATAAAATAAAATAAAACAAAATAAATTAAAATAAAATTAAACGTGTAACTATCATAAACTCGGGCAGGAGAAATTTCCTCATAAAAAATTAGGTATATGGAAATAATTAATACTCCATTTTCCTCTTATTCAAAAACAACCAAATATAATGTTTTCATTTATTTAAACACTTCTCAACGCGGCTTAATTAATTAAATTTAGCATTCATACGTGTGTATGTATGTATGTATAATCGAATTCCGCACCACAACATTCACTTAACATTTCCGCAAAGCGTATTTTCATTGTCAATGTGCCCATTTTGCCATGTTGCGGTAATCATTTTAACATGGAAACAACATAATATAAAAACAATATATATATTATTTCTAATTGGTGTTTTATAAATATCCCTTTTTCTGCTCACATAATTCACCAAAATTAATAAGTAAGGCATCGTTTTAAAGGTATTAATTAGCTACGCATGCGAAACTGTGTTTTATTGGGCGTGATACTTTTTTTCTAATAGTATTTTGTAAAAATAAAATGTTTTAAACTAAAAGATTTGCACTTAAAACTATGCCTTCAGAATTATTTTATTCTAACAAGAGTGCAGAGTTAAATACAAATTTCAAATGTAGATACCGCCCCAGATGAATAGTCGTGTATATTTTAAAACACATTTATAAGCTTCAGCTGTATGTTTGTATGTAAACATCACATTATTTTAGGCTAACACGTGTGTATTTATACTTACGCTGAATAGGGGTTTTTCAGCATTGGATGTGCTTATTTATACACAGCTGTTCGTAGTACAATATATGTACATGTATTTATAGTTTTGATCAAATAACGGTTGTACGTAAGAACATAAAATATTGAGATAGATATGGACTTACATAAATCAAAACGATCACGATGAAAAAAAAAATTGATTGAACGGCCGGTCGTACATAATCTAACTGGCGCAAAAATAGAAACATTTTAATGAAATTTTTAATTTAATGAAATGAGAACAGAGAAGGTTGGGGTTGAAAATAAGGCATATGTATGTATTTCGAAAAACACGTAAAACATGATAATTAAGTCACTAATAAAGCCCGAGTGATGGAATTTCCTCCAAGCAATGACCTTATGCCGTTATGAGGAAATATGCTGAAATTTAAAAAAATGGGCCAAGAGGGGCAAATTTTCAAAGATTTATAAGTCAAAACTCAGGAACTGTAGCAGATAAATCCATTAAGCTTCGACCACTGATTTGCTTGCCAAGGCAAACGTGTGGAAAAAAATTACCCAAGTCGGTAGGAACCACATATGTATATGTATGTACATAAAAATATATGTAAACTATATAAAAATACTAGTCTTTACCCGCGGTCTTGTCCGCACCTACGAAGTCCCCTTTCAACATTCAGTTTGTCGAAGTCCAGTTATCGATAAATTTATCGAAATATATCGAAGTCCAAATGAAACCTGGAGCCATCCCCTTTCGTTTGATACCCATATTGTAGGGCAAGTTTAAGGTTTTGGGGCAATCACATTTTCACCGATAACTCAGTTATCGATCAGTTTATCGAAATATATCGAAGTCCAAATGAAACCTGGAGCCTTCCCCTTTCGTTTGATACCCATATTGTAGGGCAAGTTTAACGTTTTGGGCAATCACATTTTGACCGATAACTCAGTTATCGATCAATTTATCGAAATATATCGAAGTCCAAATGAAACCTGGGGCCATTCTCTTTCGTTTGATATCCATATTGTAGTGTAATTTTAATGGTTTTGGGCAATAACATTTTCACCGACAACTCAGTTATCGATAAATTTATCGAAATATATCGAAATCCAAATAAAAAACCTTGGGCTATCCCCTTTCGTTTGATACCCATTTTATAGGGTAATGTTAAGGTTTTTGGGCAATCCCCGATAACTCAGTTATCGATCAATTTATCGATATATATCGGTCCAAATGAAACCTGGGGCCATCCTCTTTCGTTTGATACCCATATTGTAGTGTAATTTTAATGTTTTTGGGCAATTACATTTTCACCGATAACTCAGTTATCGTTAAATCTATCGAAACATATCGAAGTCGAAATGAAACCTGGGGCCTCCCCTTTCGTTTGATACCCATATTGTAGGGCAAGTTTAAGGTTTTTGGGCAATCACATTTTCACCGATAACTCAGTTATCGATTAATTTATCGAAACATATCGAAGTCCAAATGAAACCTGGGGCCTTCCCCTTTCGTTTGATACCTATATTGTAAGATCTTTCTATACCTATATACGAAATATCATAAGTATAGTTCCAGTATACTCATAGTTATATGGAATAAAAATATATCGAAAAGTAACGGTCCTTAGCAGGGTCGCAAACCCCAAAATTAAAAACAAAAAATAGCCTATACTTCCTTCCAGACTATAACCTGTATGCGTGCCAAATTTCAACAAAATCCGTCTTGCCATTCTCACGTTTTTGAGGAACAAAAGCAAACGTCTGGACATCCAAACATACAAACATCGCTACATTCACATTTATAATATTAGTAAGATAATGCACATACCTATATACATAGGTATAATAAAAACATTTTATGCGATATCTTTGTCAAACATATATGTAGGTAGTTCATTGAAAGTTCCATAAGTTCCACCAAACCAAATAAATAATAAGTTTTTAAAATGGGCGTGACAGCACAAACCATACCGACTGGCGCCACGTATGTTTTGTTATTTTTTGCGCAAGATGCGCACGGGTCCGGCTAGTCATATATATTATTTCTAATTGGTGTTTTATAAATATCCCTTTTTCTGCTCACATAATTTACCAAAATTAATAAGTAGGGCATCGTTTTAAAGGTATTAATTAGCTATGCATGCGAAACGGTGTTTTATTGGGCGTGGTACTTTATATGAAAAGTAAGGGGGGTAAAAGGGGGGTTAACCCGCGCAGCGGGGAGTGTTATGGAACCCACATAAAATGTATATCAAATTAAAGGGAATCAAAATACCTATCCAATGGTATACAAACATTCGAAATCGGTTAAGTAGTTTTTAAGTAATTGCAATTTAAAAATGCATAATATAAATTTTGACCTTTAATAACTTTTGTTGTTGTTGTTTCCAAAAAAAAAAATTCACTTTAATACTTAGGCTGTTTATCAATCCTCATACTTCGTTTTTTTTGATTTCATAATTTTAGAAATTTCACATTTGTACCAGATCGTGCTATTTTTTTCAACTTTGTGGGGCTGGGGGCACCTCCAAACATGCGAGTAGGTCAATAACATTTTACAGGCTTATTTCTGGGCTAGAAAGGTGCCGTTCTGGCTTTGGAACAAATTGAGTTTCCAAAAAAAATTTTCACTCCACCTTAATATATACGAGTATATCAAAACGATCAGAATGAAAAAAAATTATTGAACCATGTCCGTCCGTCCGGCCGTATACACTCTAACTTGCGCAAAAATAGAAATATTTTAATTCAATTTGGTACACAGATTCTAATGGGAACAGAGAAAGTTGGGGTTGAAAATAAGGCATATGTTTGTACTTCGAAAACACGTAAAACATGATAATTCAGTCACTAATAAAGCCCGAGTGATGAAACGACGTTATGCCGTTATGAGGAAACGTGCTGAAATTTTGAAAAATGGGCCAAGAGGAGCAAATTTTCAAAGATTTATAGGTAAAAACTCAAGAACTGTAACAGATAAATCGAGTAAGCTTGGACTACTGATTTGCTTGCCAAGGCAAACGTGTGGAAAAAAAAATTACCCAAGTCGGCAGGGACGACGTATGTACATACATATGTATATATAAAAATATATGTAAAATATATAAAAATATAATACACATACATATATATATGTAGGTATAATAGAACATTTTATGCGATATGTTTGTCAAACATATACACAAGTAATTCATTGAAAATTCCATAAGTTCCACTGTAGACATAAAACCAAATAAATATAAGTTTTTTAAAATGGGCGTGACAGCAGAAACTATATCGACTGGCGCCGTATGTTTTATTATTTTTTGCGCAAGATGCGCACGGGTCCAGCTAGTAATGCCATAAAATAATTTGATGGTCAACACATTTGTGCAATTAAAATTTGCATTTATTAAGTGGAACTTTACAAAGGCAATCTATACTGAAATAGTGAAAAATGAATTTAACAAGTTGGAAATGGCAACAAAAGCTAATCAAATGGAAAATGCGTTGAAATAACTTCAATTATGGATAAATAAAATAACATTGCATACATTTAGGCATTAATGCATTCGTGTAAAAGTCGTTTAAAGTGCAAAACCGCGTATGGACCAATTACAAACCGCGTGACAGTTTTGCCAAAAGTGAGATTTCCCCAAAAACACATTCGTGGGGTCCGACCTCATTCATTCATACAAGGAGTTTGACGCGTTGTCCCAATGTTAAAATAGTGACCTTACAATTGAAATAAACAAAAAGACTAGTAAATTTACGAAATATACAGAAAACCCACAGCAACAGATACAATAATACGCAACAGATCTAGCCATCATCAACAGCAAAAAGACGCCGCTTTCAGACATTTATTAACACGACTTGAACGAACCCCGTTAGAAAAAGAAGCTTACAACAAATAACTCAGCGCAGTATACATACATAATCGCAGAGAACAACGGATACCAAAAAAGTGTGGTGAAGAAACTACAAAAAATATAAATTCAAGAAAATCAGAAAAGAAAGAAAACGTAGAGAAGAAATGGGCAGTCTTATCATATACCGGATCAACATCTTACAATTTGGCTAAAGTTTTCCAAAAATATAACATCAATGCAGCATTTAAAACGAGAAACAACGTAGGAAAACTTCAATTTTTAGGGACTATCGAAAATTAAAATTGCGGAGGGTCAAAATTAATTTCAGAACTATGCTCCTTTGGACTTTTTTTTCGGAATTGAATGCATCTCTGGCCGAAACCAAATAGGTTTTTTCCGTCAGTACTAATTGACCCGCCCTAATGTGCATACATATATAGAATAGTTTTCACGAGATCAATTTTTAATATTTTCAGATTCATAGCCAGGGTCTGTACATCAAAGAGACTGAGGTGGATGTCATCTGTGTTTTTTTTTTTTTAACTTTAATCAAAACTGTGTAATTGCATATCCTCGACAGATACTCGTATATATGTAGATACATATGTGTGTATTTTAGGCGCAACCTCAGCTTCCATCATATGTGTGTATATAAGTGAAATATCGAGATTAATTATCGTTGCAAATCAACTAGAAATTTTCAATTAAATATGCACTACCAATTTCAGTAGCAACAACACCTTTTTTGCAGAGTTGCCATATTGTTTGCAGTAAGCGTAAGCAGGCCGGATTGAGGCGATTAACATCAATATGTATTAAAAAGGGGAAATCGTGTAACCTTTGTTTTTTATGCAATCTGTATGTGGACAAATTTAAAATTTTGTTTGTTATGTATGTATATATTTACCGTTACCTTTTGTTTTTTTATCATTTTTGTTAATATTTGGCTAAAATGCATACCTGCAAAGAAGGAAAAAATAATATTTTAAAATATATCTAGTTATTTATGGTGTCACGGTAATTTGTGTGCTGCCAGCATAATTAAATTTATAATAATAAAAATATTAAGTAAGTATTTTAAATAAACATATTTTGGTCAACATCTAAATATTGAAATAAAATACCGAAACCCACCGGAAAAATAAAAGTCTTTTCACGTAAAAATTATTAGCTCCATGATTTGCTAAATACGTAATAATATGGCAACACTCACTTTGGTGGTTTGAAAATACATAGCTAAAAGCAGTTTTGCGAGGAAATGAAGTGTTTTGCATTGGCAAATGGGATGGATGAAAGTGGCATAATTGTAATGGGATTTGGAGTGTAAACAATGTACATATGTAATAGTTTATGTATGTGTGTATATGCACATACAGGGATGCCACTAAGAAAATTTTTTTCCTACCAAAAAACTACCAAAATGGCTTCGAGCCTACCAATTTTTTTTTTTATATGAGATTTAACCATATTTAACAAATTCATTTATGGTGACTGTGCCAGTAACCGACCACCCTGCAGTAACCGGACACCGCTTAAAATAAAAAAAAACTTTATTTTATTTATTTTATTTTTTGAAAACTTTAGTATTAAATTTAATATTATTTGTAGAATTTCAATTAATTTTAGAATGAGTGATAGAAATGTGAAGGAAAAGATGCGAAAGCAGCAGTTTCCAGATAAACAAAAACTTGAGTTGGCGTTAAATGATATCGGACAAGGTTGGATTGGGTATTAGTGGCTGCCACCGCTCGTCCAGTGCGGAGGAAATCAGGATTTATATTTTGTGGAATAACAATTGAGGAATAATGAGGGAAAGCAACTGATCCTGAAGGAAACGTAAGAAAATTTTTCGAGGGAAATAGCGGACATTGTTTCCACTTGGTACAGCAAACACATTTACTACCTAGGTAGGCCTGATGGTCTGTTGTGATACCACATGGAGCTCTTTATTACACACCATGTAGACGAACAACCTTGTTTGCTTCATATAGCGTAAAATGTCAGATGCCTTTCTGTTTTCAATCTCCTCCAGTTGTGTCTGTGGGGCAAGTGTACTTGAAGCTCAAAGAAAACGTTTCTATTCAGCAGAGTTTTGTGAAAACCCTACTGAGAAGAAACGTTTTCTCAATAGTGTTGTGGCAAAGTGACCAAATGTACCAAATCCGTGATGTTAGTTGAACGAAGGTAAAAACCTACCAAAATTCAAATCGTCCTACCAACCTACCAAAAGAAATAAAACCTACCAGTTTTGGTAGGAAAAGCCCAAAAGTGGCATCTCTGTGCACATATCCATCTACCCACATCGTACATTTTGTGCAGGTAAATGTGTATATATTTGAAGTTGCGAAAAGCATTGGAGGAGGAGGCAGAAGGTGTTGTAGCAAAGCAAATCGCGGTAAATTGGATGACATAAGCGTAGTAATTATACACATACATACGTATGTGGGAAACGAAGCGAATCGGGTTATATTCAAGTACGTACTCTCATGCATACATACATATGTATGTATGTGTAGATGCAGATATGAAGCTTGTCCATACATATATAAATCTTGACACACTTGAAGAGAAAAATCTTAATAATTTTATCGCAAAGCAAAAGTGAAAATTAACCAATTTTCTCATTCAAAATGTGAGATGCTTAAAGGAAACTAAATAAAAAAAAATTGTTCAAATAAAAAATACAAACTGTCATAACAATTGAACTGCTGCCGCACTTTTTACTTTCGAAACCATTCACTATATGTACACCCCAGTGCAAAAATGCATTATATTATTTTCTAGCGTTTTTGCCTTTTATCTTAGGGAAAAAAACTAACTAAAAAGTTTTGTCGGCATGTTTTTGCGCTTCGAGTTTTCGCGTCTTTTGTTTGTACGAAAGTTCGTTTGTGCACTAGAAAATAATATAACGCATTTTTGCACTGGGGTGTACATATAATAAGTAGGTATGTACCAGATATCAGCATGCGATACATTTTTTGTGATTTAGAGTATACTCATAAAAAATACGGTGGGAGTATGACCGCAACCGCAAAATATGCGATCATAATAAACACCGTAACGCATTTTCTTGATCAATTCCGCAAACACCGCATTTCCCAAATAGAGATATTAACAATGTTGCCAGTGCGATTTTTTATTTGTAATTTTTACCGTCTTATGGATTTCTAAAATACTACTGATTACAAATTGATTTTAACCAAAGAATATCTATACAGGGAAACTCTCAGGATTGGTTTTTTTTTAATTTTTTCATTGAAAGGGCCACTTAAAATATAGAGTTTGTTTACATTCAAAATAATTTGATTAATGAATTTCAAGATAAAAATATGTCCTATTTACATGAAATAGAGTTTTTTCCTAAAATCCTTGAATCACATGTATGGCTTCTTAGTAATACACATATGTCTTGTTTACACATTCTTTATTTTCAAACGAGGCATTCATTCAATTTTCACAATCGACAAAATTGGCTACGATACATTGATTCAAACCGAAGGTTTTGTCATTTTATTGGAGCAACAACAATACACATGTTTATTTTTATACATTTCCGTCTACTAGCAATTCGTTTAACTTAGAAACATAGTTGAGTTAGATGTCTTTTTTACGGCAAAGCCTAAGTACTGAATGTGTCGATCGTCATTTAAATACATTTAATTCAACTATGTTGTCAAATAAACGGATTGCTAGTTTGACGGAAAATTATTCATTCTGATGGCCCTATTAATCGTATTGGATTTCAAAAATGAATTTTTGATTATTTCATTATTGAAAAATATTTTATTATTCAAAAAACTGCCACAAAAAACAAAGCACACAAAAATAAAAAAAAAATACTTGAGAATAAATTTGCTGTATATCTTATAATCAGTAACACATATCTAGTATGTATTTATGTATGCACAAATGAATTTTCAATTGCCTATACCTTTGCAGTGTGTGAAAAATTTCCGGCAACACTGAATAGTATACAAATGAACAAATGCGGTGTTTGCGGTGATTGCGGTGTTTGCGATATGCGGTGTTTGCGGTATGCGGTGTTTGCGGTATGCGGTGTTTGCGGTATGCGGTGTAAACAACACTAAATACCGCAATATCATTTAGGGTTTCAATCAATGCGGTGGCGGTGAATTTTTTTTCTGCGGTGCTTTAAAAAATGCGGTGCACCGCTGCGGATCTCTGGTATGTACATAACAAAGCTGTAAAAGATTAAAATGATTTGCGATTTGAAATCAGTAGATTTGTTCGGTAATGATTCAATTCGTTTATGTCAACATTTTTTTAACACTAAATCCTCAATCTGACGTTCCAAATCATTGAGTGTGTGCATTCGCAAATCAGGGCCAATCATTGAGTACAAATTGTTTGAAACCAAGGATGGGAATTTTTGCACTACCACTCAAAGTGCATTACCATTTAAAGGTGATTGGTAGTGAAAAATTGACTTTCATTACCATTCAATATTGAGTGGGAATGCAAATGTGATTGTGCACTGCTAATCAAAAATGAGAGCGAGTGATTTGCACTACCATTCATCATTTAATAGCAGTGAAAGCCTATGATCGTAGTTTAGGTAAGTATTAAGTGGCCAATCTATTTATTAACAGCAAGGAAGTTTATGGGAGATTATACACATGGAATTAGGTTTAGATTGGGCACTTAATATCTAAATTGAAATCAGTAGTGAATGGTATTGCAAATCAATTTTTCACTACCAATCATCATTGATTGGGGAGCGCAAGCCTAAATGCAATCAAAATTGAGCGCACTTTGCCCAACCCTGTTTTTTAAATAACCTCCTTGCTACAGTAACGAGCAGTGACTTCTTGAATAAAAAAACGATTCAATTCAGTTAAATTTTTCCACTCATGTTTGACTGGGAATGATTCTGCTGCATTAACATTTTCTACCAAATGCTTTGCCTGCATTCAAAATCACATTCAATGTTTTCTTATTTGGAAATTTACAATCCTTTTCAAAACTGATTTCAATATTTACAATTAGGCACCCACTTCTATGAAAATAATTATAGATGAATGAAATCAACAGTGATTGAATCAGTTTACAGCAATGGTAGATAGTATGTAAATAATACAATTTACCAGCGGGCTTTCTTCACTCGAAAATAATGTTGAGTTCTGAGCCTCCAATAAAATGAACACGATGTAAGCAGACTTATTAACTGGATGGACTTTTTAACTAAACATAAAACATAAAATTTCTCAATTTATCATTACTAATGTACAAAATATTAGTACACAACAATAAGATAATAATCAAAAATCAAACTCACCTGACTCAGTCGATCTTGACTATCGATAATGTCGATAAATAAGCGAATACGATCGTCGAGTATTTGAAAACCATTTCTGGGTTGCATTAGCAAGTTTTGTACCGCTTCCCGAATACTGCCCGGCGTCGTACTACACGAACTACTGTCGTCATTGCCTATAAATCCACCGACACCGCCGTTGCTGATTTGTTGTTGCTGTTGTTCGCGCAATTTCAATTGCTGCGAATGCTGACGCAAAGCTTCGGAACATTTCCGCAAATAGTCATAGGAACCAGTTGATTTGTATTTGTCGGCCATTTCTTGAAAACTATCCAATATCGAATTAAAATCAGTCAAGAGCGGAGCCGTCGACGGTGTTGTAGTTTCGCTAGTCGATTGTGAGTGTGCAGATTGCGAAGGCGACGGCGAATTGGCGGCGTTCGCTTGTAGACTACCGTTGAAGCAACCAACATTCGCTCTACTCAGTGCAGCATACTGAGTTGGGGGTTGATTGGTTGGCGATGCGCTGAGTGGCGAGTGGCTGGTAATGACACGCAACTCCGTAGTTAGCGAGGGTGAGAGAGAGGAAAAGGCGGCTGCTATAGGTGCTCTTGAATTACCGCTACTCGCAGATGTACTCACCGCTTTATTCGGGCTGAGCGCCTTCAGATCTTCGCTCATTAAACGTAGATTATCAGAGATTTTGTGAAAACTCTCCGAGATTATCATTGAATGTTCGCCGTGCTCATTTTCCAGCTTAGCATTTGGAGCGATAGCGCTTTTCGGACGTCTACGAGATGGCGGCATGCCCGCACTGAGTTGAGCACCTGGTGTGCCCGAGGTCACATCCGGCATCTGCAGCGGTTTCGAAATGAATGAGTCGAGGGTTTGCGAGTTGACCAGTTTTGGTTTCTCGTCATTTGCCGGTATCTTATTCGATCGTATGGCATCGAGAAAGAGCCGCAGCTGATCGGATGGTGTCGGCAGCTCGTTTTCCTGCTGCGCTTTATTGCTTGTGGAGCAGGCAGTACTCGTGGCGATATTGTGGCTTGTAGTGACTTGTGTGGGTGAATGGCGCAATGCTTCATCGAAATTTGAGCGTTTGTAAGCGATTAGGGAGGGCGCTTGTTGCGACGTTGCTTGCGTTAATTGTGAAACCTGCGGGGGTTGTTGTAGTTGTTGTTGTAAGTTCATTGGTGACTTTTTCGACTCGACAATCGGTTTCAGCACCTCTTCGGGTATGTTTTGTTGGTATTCCGTGCGCATCGTACTGCGAATGTTGTCGAGGAAAAGTTTGAGTTGATGTGAAGGCGTTTGTGGTTCTGTTGATGAGCAAAGCGAAGCTAATGATTTACTCACGATTTCTGGCGAAATCATATTTGACGAAAAATTGCTGCTGCTCTGCGAATTGGGCACTTGGATACTTTGTGGCCCACTGCCTGTGGCATTGCACGCACTTATATTTGGTGAAATCCTACTATCGTTACAACTATTCGGATGTAATTGCTGCGACTTGGCCAATTGCTGCTGACGCTTCAGCTCTGAGAGTAACTTTGCTTGCTCTGAGTACTTGCGTACACTTTCGGTAATGGTTCGCAATTGTTCGGAATATGCTCGCAGCTGATTCTCAAGGTAGGCTTGATCAGGCGCACTCACGCCATAAGCGTAAGAGAGGGGCCTGTCACCCTTAGTACCTGTTGTTGAACCCACTGTGCTGCCAACAGCGGAACTGACCGATGTGTCTCCACTGAAGCCGTACTCGTCTTTGCCCACCAATCCCGACTGGCTGCGTCCATGGAAAGTGATTGAGTGGCGCATTCCAGCTACTCCAGTGGCTTCAGCTGAGCTGGTACTCGTTGACGATGCGCTAACATCAGCAGCGCTCGTCGACGAAAGACCATTTCGAATATTATCGGTGCTGGTACTCTTCTTGCCGCTGAATTTCTGTTGTTGATTGTTGCTTCCCGCAGGCTGCGGACTGCCCGCTGATCCACGACTATTTGTTAGGCTTGGTGGGAAACGACGTAAGGGTATTGGCGGCGGTTGATATGATCCGGGGATTTGTGCTTCTCCGTTGAAGCGATCCAAGCTGCGCGGGCGTGGCGCGGTGCCGCCGTTCAAAAGTAAGCCACTCCCGTCGACCGCGGTTGTGAGCGGCTGAGGGGATTGGGTTTGCGATTGGTGGTGCTGATTGCCGATGTCTTTCAACGGGCGCGGCGTGCTGTGGGAGCGTCGTGGCACTGCCGGCTGCTGCTGTGTATCTGTGCCGCCCTGGTTGCGATGTAGCGGTACATGCGGTCCATATCTGGTAGGGGCGCCGGCGATTTCCGCCGCAGAAGACACCGCTACACTCCCGCTGCCATGCGTTGCCTGCGTGCAGCCGCCACCAAACTTATGTGGCAGGGTTGAATTCGTGGCTCGCGTGGGACTATTGCGATACTGCTGGAAAAGCGCCGCATACAAGGCCTCTTTGTCAACGCTGCTTGTGGTTGGTGTGAGCGCGCCAGTTGTCGTAGACCCGGCGACGCTTGGTGAGTGTGCGTGAGAACTACCTACGCCGCCTGCCTCTTCGCTACTGCTGCGCAGCCGTTGTTGCTGACGCGTTACTTGTATTAAGCGCTGCTGTTGCTGTTGCTGCAGACTGGCATGTTGCTGACGTAATTGCTCCTCCTGCTGCAGCTGCAGCAATTGCTGCCGCGATGCGTAATCGACGAAACTGTTGGGCAACGCTTTCGGCGTACGCCTCAGTTTGCTGAATGGCAACTCGTTGGCGGCGGTGGTGGTGTCATCACTAGTGCCACTATATCCCGACGTTGCCACCGCTGAAGTTGAGCCTGAAGTTGGCGTGCTTTGTGATTTGCCAGCAGCAGCGATAACCATCGACGTAACGGCAATGCTGTGCGGTCGGGTTTGTTTGTGCGGGCGAAAGCGTTGCGGCTCAGCATATTCTGGCATCTCGTAGTGGTCCACATTGCTGGCCACATTATTTGCTATTTGAGCGGTTGTTGTTGTTGTTTGTGTGACTGCCGCATAACTACCAAACACCAACGCTGCCGTTGCTGTAGAGGGAAACGTGTCAGTGGGCGAGGGACTGTTCAAAAATGGATTGTTGCCCTTCAGGGCGATCGGTGCGGCTGTTGTATCGCTAAGTGGGGGCGCTGCGGCAGTAAATTGTGTCGGCGTTGGTGGTTTGTATTCGCTAATGTGCAAGTCGAGCGCTCGTTCCCTTTCCTCACGTCCCATTTGTAGCTTTTTGTGTTGCAACTCATTTTGCTGTTGTTGTTGCTGCTGTTGTGTCACAATACTGCCATTTGGCGTTCGCAGTGGATTAAAATGCTTTGCGGTAAAGATGTTGCCATTGTTGCTGCTGTTGCCATCACAGCCACCGCTTTGGCTGGCCATTTCATTGTGAATTCTATTTGCGTTTCCGGTGGCATTGTGCAATAGTGTGCAGCCTGGTGGCGTGCCACGCCCAGCTGATGACGTGTAGCCTGTTGTTGTGCTGTTCGCTCCTGCTCCAGAAGCTGTCGTAGTCGCGGCTGCTGGATAGCCCGTTATGCGGAAACCACCATTCATTGGTGACTTTGGTCGTTGCTGTTCTTGTTGATGTTTTTGCTAAGCAATTATTTCCCTTCAACTCAATTTTTTTCACACAAATTTTCCCTCTCCTTATTTCTCTGCCCTTTTTCTCTTTTCGTATACACAAACATATTTTCACCCTTTCTTCCGATTATTCCTCTGTTATAAGCAATGGTATGTACATATATATCGTCCTACCGTTCGAAAAGTAGCACTTTTATTTCTATTATTTCTTACGAACACTGGCTTAAAAAATTCCGTACGAATACTAGCACCCTCGACTTTTGCCTGACGAAAACTATTACTTTCGACTTTTGGCTGACGAAAAGTATCAATAATTATATATTAGCCACATTCCTTTGCATGCAGAAAGACTAGCTAAATTAGCGAATAATATGGAAAGCAACAACAAAAACCAAGATAGCGCGTTGAGCTGAAAGCGCTTAGCTGTTAGTCGACCTGAAGAGCAGTGTTGCCATGTAAACGAATGAAGCTATTGTGAATTGAAAAATTCCATTGTAAAAGACGCTTGTAGAATAAACATCAACCATGTAGTGAATCATGTAGCATATACATCAACCAATAGTATAAATATCAACCAATCGTATTCTTTTATACAGAGGCTGCACCAGCGGACTCTACCGGTAACTACCTCAACACAACCGAACTCTGCTGGGTGAGTCGAATTCGCGCGAAGCCCTCTAACGTGGATCTCTTGTATAAAACTAAAATTAATGTCTAGCAAGTTACGCGTTCTTTTCACGGTCGCTTAATACAAAAATCGACGATAGTTTATACATTATAATTGTAGTTGTTAAAACGAAAGTGCTAGTTTTCGTCAGACACAAACAGTTGGGTGCTACTTTTCGTATGGTCCCTGCAAGAAGTGCATCTAACTTAAAACTGTTTACAAAGACAATAGTGATGACTCTTCATTGGAAAAGGCTAACTAGCCTGCAGGAAGAAACAGATCAATTGATTAAAGTATTTGAGTTTTAAGTGGCTGTTTTGAGACAATTGAAAGAAATAATTAATTGGTATGAAACAGCAAGAAACCCATTTTTAGTAAGTTGATTTTTCATGTAGGACAATCCAAAAAAGCGTAAATTGTGCATGGACAAAGGCTTTCAAATGCCTGATGAAAATATTTTTATTCAAAATTATGTAACCTGGGAACATTCCTATTCTTTTGTACTTGGAAAGCGAAGGAATGGTAGACGCTGACAAATTAGAACCAGACCAGATAATTTTTTTGATTATTTTTGATTATTTTTGATTTTTTATGATTATTTTTGTTTTTTTTTGATTTTTTATGATTTTTTTTTGATTTTTTTTCATTTTGTTTGATTTTTTTCAATATTGTTGTAAAGAAATTTGGATATGCATGCACATAAGTATTCAGGTAGGCATGCATGTTTGGTCAGAGAGGCATAAAGTTTGTTTGTACAAATGTATGTGAACGCATATTAAAGTACGTAACCCTGCAGTAAATATGGGGACAGGTGTATCCAAGTCATTGTGTATTCTACAGCGACAACTGCACTAATTAAAATTTCGAAAATTTAGAAGTACACAATTTGTATAGACCTTGGCTCGTTCGAAGTTTTTCGTACTAGATACGGATACAAACCCTTCCTACACCTGGGGAAGATTCATTTCTAGGTTCAGTATAAGGACAGGGAAGAACGAATAAAGAATTCTCATTATGACAGAGATTATCTTTACGTAAATCTATTTGCAACATAGCAAATCGTCTACTGCTTTATTATGTAGTAGGCATGCGAAGACGAATACAAATTCCCAAATAATCCTATTTGAGGAACAATGTCGGAACGTAAGTACGTAATATTTCTGCCTTTTAAAAGAATACAATAGGGCAATAACTAGGGCTGAAACGGTATGGCGTATGATGAACAATAAATACAACTTATATGAAATTAAGAATTTCCTAATAAACACAGACGCGAGGATGATATCGCGGCGAATTCGAGGCGAGTTCCCGAAAGCATATTTTCGCGAATGTAATTTCTCGGACTCGCCTCGAGTTCGCGGCAAGTTCGAGAAAATCAATTTTCGCGATATCATTTTTTTTTTCTATTTTTGTTAATTGTTTTGCACTAAAAAATCATTATAGTTCTGAAATTTTACATGTATACCTCAACTCGCATATCACAGTACCGCAGATGTTATCGTGGCGAATTCTAGGCGAGTTCGCGAAAGTAGATTAAATCAGTTTATAAACAAATAGATATGAGTATGTAGAAAAACCAACTCAAAATTGTTAAAATAATGGGACTTTGTTTACTGCTTAAATTTATTTGAAAAGCTTTTGTTATTTCATGAAAGTTAAACTTTCTTTATAAAGATATTTTAAGTGTTTTGTATTATTTTATACCGACTTAACCCAATGCCAGTAAACCAAACTCTGAACTTTTAATTTTTCGAAATGCCATTTATAAAAAAATCTCGAATCGCTAATGAACAAATTTTCGAATCGCCAACGATCAGAGAAATTAAAAATTCTCGAATCGCTAATGATAAAAAATTCGAATCGCCAGCGATCCGAGAATGAACAAATTCTCCAATCGCTAGTGATAGGTGACATGCCTACGCATTCGGATTCGCCGATCTATCGCCGCGAACTATTGCCGCGATAATATAATCAGAGAAAGAGAATCCGACGCGAATTCGAGGCGAATCCGTTGTGTTTATTGGGTTTTAATTTTTTGAAAAAATTGATGAAGTGTGAAACAGACAAAGGAAATACAACTGTGCTAACGGAGGAAGAGGAATACTCCGCAAAAACAGGTCAACTAATCAAAGAAATGGGCTGCCGAGTGATGAGAAAAGACCCAACGGAAGAATACCAAATGGCAATAAAGCGTGCAAAACTTTTTAAGTCTTCTTCCTTAACTGAGGAAAGATTTCTTTTGCAAGAAGATTTGGACTCCTTAATAACGTGGTGCAATGTAAACTTAATGCCACTAAACCTTCAGAAATGTAAATTCATGTGTTTATCACGGAAAACTATACAACCAGCTTTTTTCAAAATTAATGACTCAAGTCTTGAGCAAGTATATGAATTTGTTGATTTGGGTGTTACTGTGGATGGCAAGTTGAATTTTCAAATTCATATTAATGCTACTATCAATAAGGCGAAAGGTGTTTTAGCTTTTATTAAACGTTGGGCGAAGGAATTTAAAGATCCTTATATTACTAAGTCATTATTCACAACGTTGGTAAGGCCTATTCTGGAATACGCTTCTATAGTTTGGAATCCTCATTATCAAGTGCATTCTGATAGGATAGAATCTGTTCAAAAGCAGTTTTTGCTTTTTGCTCTGAGAAACTTCAACTGGGACTCTCGTTATAATCTTCCCTCTTATTCCTGTCGTTTAAAACTTATAAACCTTCCAACGCTATCTAGCCGTAGGGAAATGTTGGGTGTAGTATTTATGTCTAAGCTACTTAGAGGACTCATATTCAGCCCGTTTCTTCTATCCGAAATAAAAATTAACGTTCCCTCTCGTATATCAAGACATTATACACCTCTCTTATTGAAACAGTGTAAAACAAATGTTGAGTTGTATGATCCTTTACGATACTTATGTCTCAATTACAACTCTCACTACAACCTATTTGATTCTTCCGATTCCCTTTGCCAAATTCGAAATAATATTTTATCTTCACTTAACATGTAATTGATTACTAGAATACTGTTGCACTTCTTTACTTTTCTTACTACTTTCTTTTATTTTTTTATTCAGCTGGTGATATACATATTTCTGTAGCTGAGAAGTTTTAGAACTCGACGCTTAATAAACTCCTGCCTTTCAACACGACTCGGCAAAAAAAAAAAAAAAAATTATCCGTACGTTATGCGGATGCGCCTCTCGTGCGGTAGGGCGGGATTGGAGGGCGTGGGTTATTATTATTAAAAAATAAAACAATCGAAAAATATAAGAGACAGCAAAGTAGCCTACACTCTCACAGCAATGAACCCATCTGCCCCATCACTGATCGCACGGCGAACTTTTTTTTGCGATACGCTCTAATGTACATACATACATACGTATATTTTAAAGTAAAACTCCAAGCACATTTGATTGACTAACATAGAGTACAATTATAACAAAGTTTTTATACCCTTCTTTTTATACTCATATGAAATGGTGTTATAACTTTGAGCGGAAATGCAGAAGGAGGCATGACAGATCCACCAAAATATAACCGCTATGATGAGGATCATGAGCTGAGTCGTTTAAGCCATGCCCATCAGTCCGTCTGTATAAACGCAAACTAATCCCTCATTTTTTGAGATATCTACTTGAAATTTGGTACTTGGGTGACTTCTTAAGAGAAATTGGACCACTATAACATATAGGTCCCATACAACGGATTGTTCAGATATAGACATTTTGGACTATAACATCTGCATAAATAACACACATAATTCACCGTATAAATTAATGAAAATGAGACCATGTATCGCTTCTTTTCCTCATTCATGAATGTCATAAAGTCTCGATACAGTCGAAGACAGCCGCAATATTAGTTGCTTTTCATTGTATACCTAACTACGAGAACTTCTGTATTAAAGCCCAATTTATGAGATACTGCAACAGCGAATGTTACACTAAAATGTTTCATTTGGCCACTTTAAACAATTTTTCATAAAGATAAATAATTTGATATAAGCGTGCATCGTACCATGTACGGTCAATGACAAATTAACAATAATTCCAAGCTTGTAAGATATGTAGGTATAAATATACGAGGAGGAAGCATATAGAGCCCTTATCCTGTTAGTGTGGGACTTTAACCGCACTACACCACCTACGCTCATCGTATCGAACCCCCCGGTACTACCATCAAGCTACCGTCGTGAGTCTGCCTTAAAAGGCTATATACATACCTGCATACGTACAAATGTGCATATTTCTTTAAACGATATTGATAAAAATTAAAAAAAATCAAAAAAAAATCATAAAAAATCAAAAAAAATCATAAATAATCAAAAATAATCAAAAACAATCAAAATAATTTTTTTTGATTATTTTTGATTATTTTTGATTTTTTATGATTATTTTTGATTTTTTTTAATGGTAATTGCAAAATAATCATTAATATTTGAAAACAATGGGTAATCAATCATTAATTGGACAGTTGAAAAAATAATCAATCAAGCCGGTAATCATTGCGATTAATAATCATTATTTAACAGGTTTGATTAGAACCACTTTGTTTTTAGGGTGATTCTAATTTTTGAAAAATTCTAATTCCTGGACGTTTTTTTATTTCAATAAAACCTTAAAATTTAAGTCAATTTGCATTGAAAAACTACAATGAAATTTTGTCTTATTCAATTTTATTCATAAAAATAAGAAAATATAAGGTAACAATCCAATATATGTACATATATGTATTTATGCGCTAAGTCAAAAAAAGGTCCAAAAAACGAAAACTCCAATTATCGAATTCAAACAAAAACTGTACAGATAGTGACGAAAATCCAACGTCTACCGAGCGTAATA
The DNA here is from genome assembly GCA_960531455.1 of Urophora cardui. Lineage (NCBI taxonomy): Eukaryota > Metazoa > Arthropoda > Insecta > Diptera > Tephritidae > Urophora > Urophora cardui. The sequence continues at coordinate 113,721,501 of OY482672.1, forward strand.
TGACTAAATTGGGTATTCCCTTTTTTATATCTATTTTGCAACAAAAAACGAAATAATTTCAGAGCGTGTAATGTATCCAAAAAGTTGATTATAATTTCTGGAAATTCTATTTACTTACTAAGAGTTCTAATTTGTGAGCGTCTACTGTATAACGAATTTTGTTAACTACATGAATGTAAACATGTATGTATGTATGTAGCAATAGAGTGCGTTTAAAATTCAAATTAACGATATTTTACTGTATCGCCCCCTAAATCTGTAGTAACATGGTCAAAGATATCACACATAAATTTTGGTCCCGATTGGGGGCGGTTAAGGCGTGGCGCATTGAGGTCAAAGTTCAGAAAACTCTATGAAGGGTGAAAAAATCAAAATATTTTTTTTTAATTATATTATACCCAAAATTAATACTTCTATACCCAAGGACAACAAATATAAATTTTGGTTCCGATTGATGACGGTTTAGTGGTGTTTTAAGGGGGTCAATGTTCAGATTGCCATAGAAGACTTACATTTTTAGTGCCGCATATGGTAATCTGAACTTTGACCCCCTTGAAACACCAGTAAACCGTCATCAATCGGGACCAAAATTTATATTTGTTATCATTGGGTATAGAAGTATTAATTTTGGGTATTAGATAATTAAAAAAAATATTTTGATTTTTTCACCCTTCATAGAGTTTTCTGAACTTTGGCCTCAATGCGCCACGCCTTAACCGCCCCCAATCGGGACCAAAATTTATGTGTGATATCTTTGACCATGTTACTACAGATTGAGGGGGCGATACAGTCTTGTTATGAACTTTTAAATTTTTCATACAAATTAAAAGCACCCTAATGTAGCAAGCTACGCTACCATTTCGCTTTTATTTTTGTATAATTTTCTAAAAATTAATGGGGTTACATATTGGCACTAATTATTTTTCACCCAAACAAGTTAGTTTATACATGCTGTATTGTGGAACGATTTTCCGTCATCCCTTGTCAAGTTTAGTTTGCAGACAAACCGGTTTCGGCTAATGAAAAAAAAAACACCGAAGATGGCGCATTTTAGCTAAAACCGGGTTGTCTCAAGCCAAACTTGACGAGGGATGTCGGAAAATCGTTCCATAATACATCATAATCCTACTCGGTCGGAAAAGGAAGCAGCCAAAAAGTAATTAGTTTATACATAATTACCTACCAAGTAATGCAGCATACATCTGACTTTTTTCAGCCATCCCCACACAAAAGTAGTTAGCTTTTTTCAAAAAAAATTTACAATTAAAAATCACTACTAGTGTGTTTGTAAACAGTTTAAAGTCAGTTTTCAGCTAGCTGCCCTTCCTGCAGTGCAAATATGTATGTATCTGTGTAAGTATATATCCTCGCACCATACGAAAACTAGCACATTTAAAATTTCTGAAGAAAGCTAGCAATAAAAAAATTCTGTACGAAAAGTAGCACATTTGACTTTTCGCCGACGAAAAGTAGCAAATTTTTTTTTCGTCAGCCAAAGTCGAACCTGTTAGTTTTCATCAGCCACAAAAAATTGTATGCTAGTTTTCGTATGGTATGACGATATGTACATACATATATAATTTAATTCTGAATTAATTTAGTGCAGTTAAATTGTCGCCAAATATTTCAGTATTTTTGGCTTCACAGCACTGAAACTGCTTTATAAAGTTTGTTGCTACTTTTATTATGCATTTTAATTTTTCTGGTTCAATTTTAATTATGGCTTCTGGTCATTAGCACGTAATGCTAGAGACACACATCGTAGTATAGTAGAAATATTGCAATCTATACCACATATGTGTCACTCTCATATTGTAGTTTAATTGAAAATTTTCATAGTAAAGCCAAATCATAGTATTGATATTATAATATTCATACCACATGTGTGTCTGAGGCATTATTGGCGTTGCCATATGCGAAAGATTATTATCTAATATGAACTTTTTTTATTTGGGTGATAATTTATTTTTAAGTTGTTACTTCTTTCATTATGGCTGTTGTTGTTGTTGTCCTTCGTCCTTTAGCAGTATTGCACATTAGTTACCTACATAGTTTCATACGATCCGCCATCGATCATTTTGCTGCGGCAGTTGCCGCAAGCAACCTAATTGTCCCCATCACAAGCACTAACAAAACTCATTCGCATTGCCGCACATTGTTACGATAAAAATCAAATGAAGAAAAAACTATAAAGTTGCAACATCATCAACTTTGCAGCCAGCCGTTGGCCCGTTATGTTGTCGTTGTTGTTGGTCGATTGTTGTGGTCACCACACAGCCGTGCAGTTGCCGGTCGCTCACTCATGCGGCCAAGTGCCGATTTATTTATTCGTTAATTTGCTGACGACAAGCAATCATAATATCAATGACAACAACAACAACAATAAAAACCTATAGATGTAATGATGCCGTGTCGCACACATGTTGCATGCAACACAATCGCCATTGCAAACGAGCGGGTGGCGAATTCGTATTAATCTGCAGTTGTGGAAGGATATGGATTATGCACTTATAGTTCTGTTTTAACTTCTTCTGCATTTCAATTATTTTTTCGTGTTACTCTCTTCCACTGTATTTCTCGGTTCTTCTACTTCTATTTTTGTGTTATTTGTTTCTTTTTTTTATCTTTTCGCCTTCATTAACCGCATGGCACCGCATGGTATACTTTATTACCGTCAAAACCTTTCCAAAGTCCCTTAAAATTATTATTTTTTATTTCTCATTGAATGCACATAATTTTTACTCTCTTATATTCTACTTCGTTCAGTGAAATGCTGTTTGTTACTGCATTTATTATTTTACCATTAATTTAAAGTTCTGTTGCAAACCATTTTATTTTGGTTTTTATTTCAGTTTGGTTGATGACATTTTTAATGGAATTTTTGACGACGAAAGACAGTAAAAGGTTTATTTCATGTACACAGTTTACAGTGTTTTGCCTTTTAAATACGACCACGTACTGTTTTTGTCGTGTTTATATTTAAATTTTAAAAATCATTTATTTAATTATTATTTTTATTATGTATGGATGCTAAATAGAAAATGGGATGAAAGATATTTACTCAGAAGGAACTAACTACACACTACTCTTTCAGTCACTTCTCTTCATTTGCCTACTCTCGGAATGTTCCTAAAATATTCGTTAAACGCTATAATCGACTTAGAACTTAGGTTTAAGGTTAACACTAAGAACAATTCAATTTCTATTTTCGAGTTTACACTATTTAAAGGACGTGTTAATATATTTGTAGGAGGGTGCGTAAAAGATTTTACTACACCTTATGTACAACATTTCTCATTGCACTGAAAGCTTCCATAGGGAAGATGTCACATTTTTACTTAACCGGGATATCCATCAAAACCTAAAAATGCTTTAGCGGTTGGATGTTTTTCTATACTCAGCTGTACTAGTACACAGAGTATTATAGTTTTAATCACATAACGGTGGATTGTAACAGAATGAAATAATCGAGATAGATATAGACTTATATATATCAAAATGATCAGGGTGAAAAGAGAAATCGATTGAGCCATGTCCGTCCGTCCGTCCGTCTGTCCGTCCGTCCGTCTGTCCGTCCGTCCGTCCGTCTGTCCGTCCGCCTGTAAACACTCTAACTTGCGCAAAAATTGAGATATTTTGATGAAATTTGAAATGCAATTTGGTATCGAGACTGGGACGGTTGGTATTGAAAATGGGCGAAATCGGACCATGACCACGCCCACTTTTCCTATATAGAAAAAATCGGAAATTTGGTATCTAAGTCACTAATATAGCTGGAGCGATGAAATTTTACCCACGTGTTGAGCTCAGGCCCCTAGGAAGAAATTTGATGAAATTTTGGAAAATGGGCGGTGCCACGCCCATTTATAGAGGGTCAAACACGGAAAGTTTTATATGTCATAACTCAGAAACCATTGAAGATATATCGATGAAATTTGGTAAGCGTGATTTACTTACTTATGCAAACGGTTGGACGGAAAATAGTTAAAATCGGTTGACGACCACGCCCACTTTTATATATGGGTATTATAAAGTGACCTAATAAAAACATTTTAAGCGATATCTCTGTCAAATATAAAGATATATCATTGAAATTTTACGCCAGGAGTCCACCTGCGGACATACAACGAAAAACACAAAAATTTTGGAAAATGGGCGTGGCACCGCCTCTTTTTAGAAGCTGAAATATACGAGATTTCTGAGCCCATAACTCGACAAATAATTTATATATAATGACGAAACTTGGTGTGTACACTTTTATTACTTGTAGTAATACATGTTCAAAATTTTAGCGAAATCGGTTTGACGACCACACCCACTTTTATACATGGGAACTATGAAGTTGCCTAATAAAAACATTTTAAGCGATATCTTTGTCAAATATAAAGATAATTCATAGAAATTTTGTGGTATGAGTTCCACAATAGACCGGAAACAAAAAGTATAAAAATTTTGGAAGATGGGCGTGGCACCGCCTCTTTTTAGACAAAGGAATATACGAGATTTCTTAGCCTATAACTCGACAAATAATTGAGATATTATAACTAAACTTGGTTTGTACACTTTTAGAACTTGTGTTAATCGACACGCAAAAATTTATTGAAATCGGTTATGACCACGCCTACTTTTTAACAAAGATATTTCTGGAACACCCTTTGGGAATTTGTAACGTGACATCTTTGTAACTAGGAGCCAAAAAGGAATGAAATTTTGCACAAAGAATAATATTCATATGCTTAGTTGGATGACTGATAAAAATGTTGAAAATGGGCGTGGCTACGCCCACTTTATGCGGCACTCGCTTTATATAAAATACGCCGTGTTTCCATCAAACGCAAACAATCAATGAAAACATACAGCTGAGTATCTAGTGTTCGATTCCACTCGAACTTAGGCTTCCTTACTTGTTTTTTTTGTTAGTAGCAGACGCACACATAATATGTATGTGCCGACTCACAGAGCTTCCACATTCAATTGCACTCACGCAGTTAAAGGCAAAGGAAAATCCTGAACCAAAGAGGCTAGAATGCGACATATTCTCTTCATTTTTCTTCTTACCTTAAGTAATCCATGCAGTGCATAAATTTTCCGCAGCAAAGCCAACTTGACAAGCGCGATTAGTGTGCCAGACACGGAGCGAGGCAGCGTACGTAAGGGAAATGACAAAGCAAGTACTGTTAAGGGGTACAACAATAAAAACGAATTGTACGCAAGAATGGCTGACAGGTTTGCTTGTTGCAGCGTCGCGTTTGCTTGATGCGAAAAGCTTTTGTAAATATTTCATAAAATATATGCGCATAAATCACAACTTCATATTGTGCAAATATGAGGTTTGGAATGTCAAACCGAGGCTTGAATATATGTATATAGAAATGCACGAATGTTTTAAATTTTAACCGAGAGAAGACGAATACAGAGAAGAAGCCATACGAACAGCACTGCCTAAGTTCGTCTCTACGCTTAGACTTCATATACAATTTGAAAATGTTTGACGGTGTTTTGTGAAAAAGAATCCCAGTCAAGTGTTTTACAACATTTCAGGCTACTACCTACCTACCTACCTCTTAATCAGGGACCGTAATAATTATGAGTTTTATAATAAAAATCGCCATTTAATCGTTATATATTGAGTTTTTTATATTTCATAAAAAATAATCATTATTTTTTCAGTTTTATTTTTTTTTTATCAGAAATAACACTTATCCTTGAGCGATATTTAATCTTGCAGAAATAATCATAATTGTGTGAGTTTTATTTTTTTCGATCAAAAATATCACTCATTCACGAAGTTATATCCATGGGCATTTTTTAGTAATTATTAGGGAAGCTAAAAATATGCAAATGCATATTTAGACCTAAAATGCATATTTACGGTCAAAATGCATTTCGTGCTTATTTTGGCATATTTGGGAACTTAATCGAGCTATATCGAAAAATATTAAGCTGACAACATCTTATCTGTGGTTAATTCAGATAGTTGCGTACACATACAAACAAGGCTATTTAACTATTGATCTGGGCTACGGAGCGGAGCATTTTTTTTATGCTGATCAAAGCAAACCCAGAGAAAAAAACTTTGCTCCGATGCACTGTTATTGATATAAAACAGCTGTAGTGTGAAAATTTGAAGGGAACAATAATATGCAATATGTATCGACATACTCATATATAGGCTTACGCTACACTGTCAATATGAGTCGCGATATTTGGATGGCGATTCATATTGATGGTCTGATGAAACGCAGACTAGTGCAGACGTTTGCTACACGTTCAATATGGATATTGCGATATTTTTCTCGCTCTGAGGTTTAAAATATTTTACTTCCGTTCTTTTCACACTTTCACTTTCAATTCGTTTATTGCCAATATTGCGATCCAGATCACGGATTTCAAAATTTCTAAATATACACGCATTTTGATGGGTCGCAAAATTTTCATGCTACACAGTCAATCCGTATTGTCAATATTGTGATCCGGATCGCGAATTTAAAAATTTCTAAACATTTTGCGATCCAGAATCGCGATTCATCAATACTCGATGCTACACGGTCAATATTAATCGTTTTCCCATACAAGAGCTTTTTCTCGGAAAACCGCCAAAAATTCACACAGGAAAATGTAGTAAATCATACGATAGTTCAATGCAACCCTGCGTAATATTAATGGAATGGTTTCGTTTGCTTTGTAAAAAGGTCTCATGTATTTACATAAATACAAATCTAAAATTAATTAAGTATTCTATAGTATTTAAAACAAATTTTTTAAATGGAGAAAATGTGAAATGTACGTTTCAGTTCTTATATTATTATTATTTTGCAAAATTCGTTAAATAAAAATGTAAGCTTGAAATGAAATACATAAATTTTTTGAGCATATTTCAGGTATTTTTTAGGCATATATGCATATAATGAGATTTTTTCGTGCATATTTACGAGCATATTTCAGTTATTTTTCGGGCATACTAGCATGCATATTTTGAAATTTTTCGTGCATATTTTTAGCTTCCCTAGTAATTATGTTCCAGAGCACTTCAGAGAAAATTTGAGTTTTTCGACCTAAGCAAAAAAATAAAACTCAAAGAATAATTTTTATTTCTGAGCGATAAATATATCACTCAAGGAATAAGTTTTATTTTTAATCAAAAAAATAAAACTCAAAAAATAATGATTATTTTTGATTTTTGTGGATATCGCTTAAAATTTTTTGACCATAGTGGATTCGGATAGTGCTCTTTCAGACATGCACACACACAAAATCAATACTCTTCTACGATATTTGCAAGTATTTGATTTTTTTTTCACTGAAAATATAACGAATAATGATTATTATGGGTCCCTGCTCTTAATATTTGATACAACCAAAGACATCCTTTCTTCGGAAAAACCTTATTGAAATAAGTTAAGTAAAGCGTACTACATATTTTCATAGTAGTAGTGGCAGCTCCACCGAACTATTTATAATACTTTAAACAATTTAATTGTTAAACGTCGGCAGTAACACATGATGACTTTTCCAATGCAAGCAATATGAGTTCAATGTTCCATACTGCCAACATTTAGACATTCCTTTTTATCACACAGGGAGACTGCACATTCTATTGGATATATTGATATTCGAAAACATCTTCATTTGCTTTAGTACCTTGTTTACATATCAAGTTGTCTCATTGAAAATTCCATTCACATACCAATCCCCTTACAAACTACGTTGGGTGGGCCATGCGCCAAAGTATTTTCCATACCTACACACACACATACACAATTTACATACATACATACATATGTAACCGTCTAATATATGTACCTACGAATTGACAAATTGTCTTCTTCAGTCCGGATGTGCGGCTGTGCGCCTGCATTTATCCCTTTGCTCTGGTATTTCGCAAAATATGCAATGTCTTTTATGGCTAATGAACATAACTCAGTGTGATTGTCTCAAAACTAGAAATGCAGCAGCGGCAGGCATTTGCCTGTGATTCAGGATTCTTCGATTCTTCGGAAGGCCTAAAAACACAATGGATTACATGCATACGTACATACATACATATGTATGTACATATATTCCCGGTAATGTTTGTACAGATATGAACATACCTACTCGTTCTTACATGAAAAATAGCAAATGCATAACAAAGCATATGCAAATGTGAGCAATGCCTGTCTTATCATTTCATCGTCATGGCAACCATTTTGCTTATTGGAATTTTCATTATCATCAATCGAAATGTTGGGAAATGCCTTTCTTTAGTAGCAAGTTTTGTAGAGATAACTATAACATTTATAAAATTGTTTTCACTGTAATATCTACATAAATATGTAGCTCGAGTTGTATGCATATGTATTAGGGCGGGTCAAACTTTTTGCATCAACGGAACTTTGCGATTATGAAAATTTTAGTCATTGCATGCATTTTGCGAAGAAACTATAGGTCTAAAATGAATTTGGAGCCAGCGCTTTTTAATATCAAGCAACAAAAAAGTAGGGAAACCCCCCCTGGTGGACGTTAAACGAATAAATTAATGCCAAAAATGGATTTCTCGACCCCAAAAACCCCCAGATACACATTTTTGCTAGGAGTCAAGTTTTCTCAAGTGGGCCACCTAAAATCGAATTTTCGATACTGTATAATTTATGGATAAATTTGTAAAGCTAATACACGTTGTAATATGGTCCCAAAAGCGTTTTTGCTAGTTTTAAATTTTCAGCGAGTTATTCGCGGACAAAGTTTTCTTAACGGTTTTACTTGTTTTTTAAATAACTCGGTAACCAATGCTTCGATTATTTTGATTTTTTCGGCATTAGTTAGGAAACTTATTTGGCAACAAGATGTGGTGATCAGTTTTTGAAATTTCAAAAATGGCACAACTCCAAAGTAAAATTTTTGAAAATAAGAAAAAAATTAATAAGCAGTCTATGCGCTTAAATCAGGCTGCATTTCCATAAAAAATGGCTTATAAAATAAAGATGTTTACATGCATTGCCATGGTTTCATATACTTGTTTTAAAGAAATCCATACATCAAAATAAGAAAAAATTTCTTAAACGCTATTCCATTCCCAACTTGTCCTTGTATTGAAGATTTGATTTATTTAATTTTGATAAGTTGAATTCCCATAGAAATCTCAATGGAAACGAATTTGTTTGAATGCTTTTGTATGTTTTTTCCACATTTTTGAGAAAATTTACTCAAAACAAAGTGTTCAAAATAAGGAAAAATATGCATTTGATCGAGGGAAGTTTTTTTTTTTTTTGAGTGTATATGAATTGCAGAAATATGCAAAGGTTACTGCCAATAAATAACCGAAAAAATACAGTATAGGTCTATTTTATTGTCATTTTGAAATTACCTTCAAATTAAATACTTTCTTACAATCGTTAATTTCTTAACTTCGTTTGAACTGATCAGGATCTAACTAAAATTGAACTAGTGCCGTTTTGAACCTTCACATTTGTTTTGAACAAGATAACCAGTTATAGATTTCCAATACGGGCAGGTACAAGTATTTACACTAATTTGTACATACTCACACATGAGGTGATGCTTAGTTTAGATTTTTTTTAGTGAGGAAACCATAAATTGATTTGATACAACAAACTCAATCTTATTAGCCAACATAAAAGAGAAACGTTAAATGATGTCAGCAAAAGACTTACAAAGACCTAGATTAATTGCCAATTTTGAACCGTTAAAGCTTAAACAGATTTTTTTTTATAAGAAACAAAACAAAAGAAAACCAACAGCAGTAAAAACCAAAAATAACCGGATTAACCTTATAACATTTATTTTTCACTACTCTGAAAAAAATACCCGTAGTTAAACCAACAACTTTCGGCTGTTGAATCTCCGTCTTTGATTCAACAGCAAAAGTATTTGTTTTTACAGCAAAGTTTTTGATCCAACAATTTATTCAAAAACGTCCGTTGTTGTTTCAAAAACTTGCTTTTAAAAATTTTTTTGTGAGAAAATATTTTTTTGTGAGAAAACCAACAAAAAAAGTAATGATGGAGAGAAGATGAAGAGAAAAATCTAAAAAAAGTATATTTTTAGCAACAATTTTCTCCCAGGAAGGAAGTTGATTTAAGGGCAAAAGTATTTGACCCAACATTTGCCGTTGTAAACAAAACTAATGAGAACAGATTTTTTTTAATTTTGTTTTTACAATGATTCAAATAATTCATGGATTCCTTTTTAGGAAATGGAAGTATAAATAGGTTACTACAATTCAATATAATGTTGAGTGTTCCACTATGTGATGACTGGATAGAACTTCAGGTTGATGTCATGGTTCGAATCCGGAGGAGAATATAAAATAAAGAAGAAAAATCAGAATAAGAAATAAAGATAGCAACCAGTGAATGATAAGAAGGAGAGAAGAATAGGAGAACAAGCGGAGGGACCCGGGCGGAGAGAAGATGAAGAGTAAAATGCAAACAAAAATTTATTTTTAGGTGAAAATTTTTTCCAACAATCTCCGTTATTGAGTTAAATCAACAACGCTCGCACCTTTGAAACAACAACGAATCGTTGTTGGACACATTTCAACTGCGGAAAGTAGTTGTTTTAACAGCGAAAGTCTTTAGATTTACAACGTTTTTTTTTTTTTCAGAGTATGTAGGCTAATTTGGTGGTCATCCACATAGATCCGCGCACTGTACTACACACCCTCACTTTACTACATACATACATACATACATACATCTACCATGTGTTCATAGTTAGTACATAAATTTTCAATGTCATTTGGTGTGCCTTGTCATTACTACTATATATGTACATATGTATATGCCAACATTCACGCTTCTTACTAAATCAAAAGGATAATTTATATAGGAAATATATATACACTAGTGGTTTATTTAGTATATCACGAGCTAGCTTGTGGGCTAATTAAAGACGCCCCTTCTTTTTTGTCAGCACGTTTTTATTTATTCGTGTTGGCTTACTTTTATGTCCCCATTTTGTTTTTTTTGTGTGCATCTAGATTTAAAGCGCTCACATTCATATTTCGCATAATCACTTTGACGCCAAAGGCATTCATTCCATTGAAGGTATTCATTTATTCGCTTGATATTGTCTGTATAGTAATTCAAATATAGAGTATTTTTAGGGTCATCTTATGTCTGAAAGTGAGTGGGTATGTAATTTTATGTTTTTGCCATGACGTGTGTCTTAGATCTTTACATGTATGGCTGATGGATATACCGAAGTAATGACCTCAATAGCCCTAAGGAAATAAATAAGATATGGACATTTGCAAATTAAAATAAGAGAATATACCCGGTAGCCTGAGAGCACAGATTACTAGTTCTAAAAATCTGTCTTCGCGCCAGTCTTGGCGTACGAAAAAGGGTAACAGACAAAGTCATCAGACAAGACGACCTCTCGAGTATTCCACGGCAAACTTTCCCACGTCAATCACGTTTAGCTTTGCGTTGTATTCGCTGCTTAATGACAGTTGATATCACGAAATTTTTCGTTAGCCAATAAAATGATTAACCCATCACTTAAGTCAAGCCCATTAATTCCCATCACAAACTAATTAGTGTATCAAAATATAATTAAATTGACCACAATAAATTAGTGTCGACAATTTTCTCAGAGAAATTTGCTGAGTAGTGCGGTTGATGCGAGTGATTAACCACAAATTCAGAACAACTTTTAGCAATGAACGTGAACTGAAAGCAAATTACACGGCAAAAGTTAGTGAAACTTTTAACGCAAATGCAAATAAATATCCTACGATCCCACACATGCACAATGGGTGATTGCGGCCAAAAATAAATTCAAAATTAAAGTATGAGTAAAACCATTTTTTTAAATAGAGATCGACAGGTATATCAAATTGTAATAAAAAAGCTTATATAAAAATTTTTGAGTCTCTTTTCGTTTAGCCGTACAGGGTGCCCAAAGTTGAGCAAAAAATAGGTTCTTTTATTTCTCAATGAACACACCTCATACAAAATGCTCTATATCATTTAATTCTTAACATACGAACTCGAGTAATACATCATTACATAGATAATGATTTTCTCTTTCAGAAATTATAAGTAGTTGTAAATACCGTTCACTGTTGAATTTATATGAATTTTCAAATATTGACAAAAAATGTCGATAAGAAAAAAATTTTGCTCGACTTTGAATAAAAAAATTAAAAAAACAAAAAATATAACCTCCTCAATTTTTTTTTATGCTTTGAAATAATATATTCTTAATCAAACTACATTTTCATTTTGAAAATCCACTTGCTCCATTTGCTTTTATAATTTTTTTCCCATTGGCCTAAAACTGCGTTTTTGTAAACGTATTAATTATGTTAGTTTTGACATTATGAAAAACGTTTATATTTAGGCGAATAATCGAATATATCTTTATCGTCTTGCAGTAAATGGTGCATACTTTCAAATTATGAGGTAATCTTTTTTATCAGCGTTAATTCATATCTTTGACAGCTTTTTTCTTTTGGAATATAAAAAAAAATGTGTAAAAATTGTAAAACTTTAAAATGAAATTAAAAAAAAACAAAAATATTACCTCCTCAATTTTTTAATATTTCATAGTCCTAAATGTCTTTTATAAACAGGAGAAAAAATTGTAAAAGTTCGTTTGCTCCATTTTTTTTTTATGAACATTTTTATGGAAAGTGTTTTTTGAATTTTGGTACATTTTTCCCATACAAAACGCCCAGAAGTATGCTTCAAAACGTTTAAATTTTTTTGTATGGGGAATATTTGTCAAAATGGTGAAACTTAAATATTGATATTTCCAATTCTAATTAAGATATTCGAAGAAACTAAACGCTGTTTTCAAGGGTAATGATTGTGCTTTCAACTGGTTTAATCGAATTTGAGTGGAAAGTAATTACATAAATGATATTAAGCAGGGAATAGAGCCAAAAAACGTGTTTTTTGCCTATTTGGGCATGAATATCTCAGAAACTAGAACCAATTTGGAAAATCTGACTCCATATTCAGGTTTAGTACACTGAAATCCTTTAGAAAAGTGTAATTTCATTTCTGGTATAAAATTTTTTTTAAACGCGATTTTTTTGTATGAAAGTTTTATGATAAATGATTATAACATACTTAAAAGTGCATATATTTTTAATTTAAAAACGGTGAAGTACCCCTTTTCCAAAATGATTAATGCATTTGATTTATATTTCAAAAGTGTATACACTAATCAAAATTGAGCATTTTAGCTTTGATAGTTAGGAAAATGCTGAAATTTCAAAAATACCGTTATATGGGAGGTAGGCGTATTTGTGGGTGGATTTTGTTCAAATTTTCACAGTTTACTAATTTCAACCAAAAAAGCTTAAGTTCCGATTCAAGATTCTAGCTCAATTATTACTATTTTTGGCCGCGTTTGTATGGAGGTGCCTCCACTGTGACACGCCACATTCAACATTACACAACGATTTACAGCTTGAAAAGCTCAAACAAGACAGACGCGAAACGCGAACTAATGGCTTACAAGAAATTCATAATTCGATCGGTCTTTTAACTCAAGCAGAGCGAAATCAGTGAGTTCACCCTTTGGCCCGTTGTTACGTTCGATGATTTTCTAGGGTTTGTGTGTGTTTTGAAAATTTTGGCGCTCACACATCACGCGTTTTATTGGCGCTCGTTGGTGTACACCCAAATAATATTTTTGCCTTCACTAATTGACCAACTTAAATGCTTTTGCGTTGCACGTGCCACAAAATATCCAAACACCATGTCCAAACTTTGCATCCCAACAAACATTTAGAAGCAACAGTTTGTGTCAAATAAATCATATTTGAGGTATATATATATTAGTCAGTTTTAAATATCGAAAAGTTGCGCGATTGATGTAGATAAATGAGTCATAAAGGACTCATAAATGAACTGTAACTATCGGATGGGTGCGTTATAAACAAAAAACAAGTCATAAAATAAACAACAAGTTCGTAACGCTCGAGGGAGCATAGAGGACTCAATCAACTTACATATTTGATTATTGGGTTCCACCTAATTACTCATTGCAAAATGCTTAATATTACGTCTCCTCTAATTGCTTACATATTTTTATACTCAGCTGTACTAGTACACAGAGTATTATAGTTTTAATCACATAACGGTGGATTGTAACATAATGAAATAATCGAGATAGATATAGACTTATATATATCAAAATGATCAGGGTGAAAAGAGAAATCGATTGAGCCATGTCCGTCCGTCCGTCCGTCCGTCCGTCCGTCCGTCTGTCCGTCCGTCCGTCTGTAAACACTCTAACTCGCGCAAAAATTGAGATATTTTGATGAAATTTGGAATGCAAGTTGGTATCGAGACTGGGACGTTTGGTATTGAAAATAGGCGAAATCGGACCATGACCACGCCCACTTTTCCTATATAGAAAAAATCGGAAATTTGGTATCTCAGTCCCTAATATAGCTGGAGCGATAAAATTTTACCCACATGTTGAGCTCAGGCCCATATGAAGAAATTTTATGAAATTTTGGAAAATGGGCGGTGCCACGCCCACTTATTAAGGGTCAAACATTGAAAGTTTTATGAGTCATAACTCAGAAACCGTTGAAGATATATCGATGAAATTTGGTACGCGTGATTTACTTACTTAGGCAAATGTTTTGACGGAAAATTGTCAAAATCGGTTGACGGCCACGCCCACTTTTATATATGTGTATTATAAAGTGACCTAATAAAAACATTTTAAGCTATATCTCTGTCAAATATAAAGATCTATCACTGAAATTTTGTGGCATGAGTCCAACTATGAACATAAAACGAAAACCTCAAAAATTTTGGAAAATGGGCGGAGCCACGCCCACTTATTAAGGGGCAAACTTTGAAAGTTTTATGAGTCATAACTCAGAAACCGTTGAAGATATATCGATAAAATTTGGTACGCGTGATTTACTTTCTTAGGCAAATGTTTTGACGGAAAACTGTCAAAATCGGTTGACGGCCACGCCCACTTTTATATATGTGTATTATAAAGTGACCTAATAAAAACATTTTAAGCTATATCTCTGTCAAATATAAAGATATATTATTGAAATTTTGTCGCATGAGTCCAACTATGGACATAAAACAGAAAACACAAAAACTTTGGAAAATGGGCGGTGCCACGCCCACTTATTAAGAGGCAAACATTTGAGTTTTATGAGCCCATAACTCGACAAATAATTGATATATAATGACGAAACTTGGTACGTACACTTTTATTACTTGTGGTGATACATGTTGAAAATTTTAGCGAAATCGGTTGACGACCACGCCCACTTTTATATATGGAAACTATAAAGGGGCCTAATAAAAACATTTTAAGCGATATCTTTGTCAAATATAAAGATAATTCATTGAAATTTTGTGACATGAGTTCCACAATAGACCGGAAACATAAAATAGACAAATTTTGGAAAATGGGCGTGGCACCGCCTCCTTTTGGACAAAGGGATATACGAGATTTCTTAGCCTTTAACTCGACAAATAATTGAGATATTATGACGAAACTTGGTTTATACACTTTTATAACTTGTGTTAATAGACACGCAAAAATTTATTGAAATCGGTTTATCACCACGCCTACTTTTTAACAGATATTTCTGGAATACCCTTTGGGAATTTATAACGTGACATCTTTGTAACTAGAAGTCATAAAGGAATTAATTTTTGCACAAAGAATAATATTGATATGCTTAGTTGGATGACTGATAAAAATTTAGAAAATGGGCGTGGCTACGCCCACTTTATGCAGCACTCGCTTTATATAAAGTACACCGTGTTTCCATCAAACGCAAACAAACAATGAAAGCATACAGCTGAGTATCTAATGTTCGATTCCACTCGAACTTAGGCTTCCTTACTTGTTTATTGCTAATTTCGCGTACGTTGCACCCACTATGGTTTTTCAATTAAAGAAAATGCGCCGTTCCGCTTCGTTTGTTGAAAATCACAATGTGACGAAATTTGTGGCTTCGCGGCTTTTCTTTATGCTGTCTCACGTACATACACGTGCAAAGTGAAAATCTCCAAAGGCAAGCGATATCAACTACAATGGTTGTTAAAAAAGGGTTGCTTAGTTTGTTTTACAAAAGTCCAAGTGTGATAAGAAGAGGCGCCATAAAATGAGTATAAAGGACATACATATGTACGAGTACCTAAATATATGTTTGTAAGTAGGCATATACATGTAATGATGCGGTTCGGTAGAGGAATTCCTGCCATTATCGCCAAATCCACAAGCATATCTATCATTTACCTAAACCAGCAAGTTGGCTTTTTCAATTTTACGTTTAGTTATCGACATAAAATTCATTTTTATACCCGGAAGTTTAAGAAAACCGTCGTTGGAAAATTATCTAGTATACCCATAAAAGGCAACATACACCCCACATAGCATTTGGAAGATTGTTTTATGAAAACTGTCTGCGCCGAGTCTTTTGCGATCCCCTTTTATGATCAAAAACTGATTAATCACCTCTGCGATTAGAATAAGACTCGAAAATGAGTCACTCCAGCGATTGAAAAGTAATTTTATTTTTTGTCATGTAAAACTCACCTAACTGAGCCTTTTGCGATCCCCTTTGCTGATTAAAAAAATAATTTATCACAAATTAATCATGCTAAAGACAGAAATGTGATCGATTACTTTGCTTTTTTGCAAAAAAAAATTAAATAGTCCTTAGCAAGCCTAGTACAGAAAGCTATAATTTTTCAAAAAAAAATTTCAGAGAATTTTATATTAGATTTCGGTATTGATGGTTTCGAATGTTGTAGAGCAGGAACATATGGATGTATGTCTTCCGTGTTGCCGTATATGAGAGTGCCAAAATGCGCAAATGCATCTTCATAGGAATTCATTAATGGATTGAGATTTTTTTTTATCTTAAACACCTTATTTGCTTAATATTATTGTAGACTAAAAATCTGATTCAAAAGTTCCAACCAAAATGTGGGTGACCGTGGAAGTTCTTTTTACGATATTCGTAAAGGTAAGGTTACGGGTAGAATAGTATGTAAGAGGATAGAAGATGGGAAAGAAATGCGGTTGTAAAATGACCGAAAAAAGATAGGAAAATTAGTAGAAAAGTATCAGAACATGATTCGAAATTGATCAGAAAGTTACTGAAAAACGACCCAAAAAATATTCGAAAATGACCAGAAAAACGATTGAAAAATGAACCCAAAAAGATTCAAAAACGATCAGAAAACGATTCAAAAATTACTAAACTGAGATTCAAAATCGAAAAAAAAAAAAAATAATATCGAAAGGGACTCGAAAATTATTAAAATACGATTAAAATAAGACTCGAAAACGACTCCCCAAGAAGAGTTCGACGTAGCGTACCATTTTCTACAGACGAAAGGCTCTTTTGTGATCAGAAAATGAGCGCATTTTCCATTATTTTAAACGTGCATAGGGATCGAAAAAGACTGGAATATGATTAAAAAATTCATAAAATACTACGTGGGATGAATAAGATATTTAACCGAGTCCATTGCTTATGAAATCGTTTGTTTAGTTCGAGGTTCCATTTCAAAAACATGTTCTCCAAAAGTTTCATATTTTAGGTTCAAATGTGCAATAAAACACTTTTCAAGCGAAGCACTACAGGCTATTTCTAAGTTTTGCCTGAGCTCGAACTTCCTTCCTCCTTTATTATTTTGCCTTTCACTCATTTCCCGTTTTGTGCACTTGCAATACTTTATCACAATTTGTATGTAGTTGTTTACACTACATGGTCTTTGGTTTATTACCGCAAACGGTGTTCCATTAAACAGAGCAAATTCCCCCTTTCAGTTAACTAAAAATTTCAGCTTAAGCTCCGAACTTCCTTTTAAGCTTATGCATCTGGTCCTAAATGTATGTATATGTGTATGTACATATACAGAGCTTCTACATGTATGTATGTGCATACTTAGATATATATGTATATATGCCACATGCAGACAACTCGGTTTTTCGCCCGTGTAATCATAAGTCTTTTGCTTTATTCGTCACCCACTAAGCTTTAGCACCTTGTTTCCCATTCTCCGCAACCCTCCACACAGCATGCAACATACACAGGCACTTGTGTTATTCAAAGCTCACCTGCTGCCCAGCTTACCGATTTCCCAGTTGCTCGATGTCCGTCGTCGGTCGGTCTGCCTTTGCTCAGTTTATTTGCTTTTGTTTCGCTCGAAGTTTAGTTAATTCTCCCATGTCTCCGCTTTCGCCTTCGCCTGCGCTACGGTCGGTGGGTTGGTTGGTTTTTCGGTCAGTCATTTGTACTACGTTGTATGTTCCTAAATCGCATTGCTGTGGGTGTGTTTTCTGTCATTTGGCATTTGTCTTGTCCTGACGCTTGTCGTGTGCTATCGCACCTGACATCAACATGAGCGGCGAATTTTGGAGTTGTTCATGTGGAATCTTACAGTTTTTTATGGTTTGGGATGCAAGACGAGGGACTACAAGTAAACTAACGTCTAAACTTTTTATGCTACTAAAAATGTTTATGTGTGTGTTTTTAGTTCATACATTTCGTGTTGTTTGTTTGGCGAGGCGGTGCGCTCAACGGTTTCGAAATCATCGACTACAATGTTATTATTGGTTAGTGTATCCAGAGACATAACTGTTATAAGAAATATTCAAAAAAATTGCCTCATAACAATTAAAAAATTCAAAAATCTTTTTCTTTCATTTCTCAAGAGTTATTTCAAACCGAAAAAAAATATTTTTCAGTCGTAACTATTATGTTTGAAAAATATTTTTTTCTGTTGCTCATAACGATTATGTTCAGATTTTTATTTTTTCAATTGCCTCATAACTGTTATTCATGAGAAAAAAATTTTTCCGTTGCTCGTAACTTTTATTTTAAAATTTTTATTTTTTCCGTTGCCTCATAACTTCTACATTTCAAATTTTTTAATTTTTTCGTTATATTTTGAATATTACTTTGCAGAATATGTTTCTTTTTAACACGCTTTTATTAGTTTCACCTGTATGTATGTATGCATGTATCAGTGGCGGATCCACGGGGGGGGGGGGGGGGGTTTGGGGGTTCAAACCCCCCCTTGTGGTTTATCATAGATCCCAAATTAATGCCTTTATAGATTCTGCGTCCAAATTTCCCAAACTGATCAAGGAAAACTCTATCATTCCAAAAGCAATGGTTGGACCACATAACATCCAAAATATATATGAAAAAAGTTCATGTAGGTACCTTTGGACGCACGTGCATAAAATCAAATTTTTCAAATGCTATTCGCAAATTGCCAAATCGCAAATTTATTTTCTTTTCTTTCTTATCCCTATTTTTATCGGGATTGTACAGAATTAATTTGGTCAGAAATGTCTGAATCGTTGGAGAAATTGCCTTTTTCAGAGACATTTCGCAATTCTTGTTTAAATTAATCTTTTAAAAATTTGAGTATATAAACACAAGAACTTCAATAAAGTAAAAATTCTATTAAAAATATAAATATAACCAAAAAGTACTACATCAGGGCTGCTCACCTCATAGGCACTCAAAGTACAATTGTTTTTGTTTTGTTCCGAATCATAGGCACATATACATATTTTCACTTCAAATATGAAAATAAAATTTTCTTTGCACTCCCATAAGCACTTAGATATTAAAAAATTTGATATGTAAGTGCCTATGATTCATATTGAATGTGCAGAGCAAAGGCATTTTGTATAGGAGCTCGAGCACTGCCGTAAAGCCGAGATCACACGATTTACGCATTTGTACAAAAAATGACAAATTTAAATTTGTCCACATTTACCCATTTTGATATCGATGTGCAAATGATTTGCTTTGCGTTCACATGATTTGCCCGATTTATTAGCTTTTGTTTTGCCACACATTTGTACATAGAAGTAAAGTGGCAAATTTGTTCACATTCGTTCACACGATTTAACCAATCATGATAAAACAGTCGTATGAAAAATATAGAAGCATACTTTTGGGTATTATTTGGAAGAAAATTTTATGAAAAATTAACAAACAAAAATTAATCAAATAGGTATTGAATCATTATAAGTACATGTATTTTCACGATTTCAAAACTGGATAATACTTCTTTTAATTCTCTGTAAGACGATATAAAGTCAATTTAATTCATTCAATAGAATACGTGTGCTAACGAGCTCCAAAAAAATGGTCATTGTGAAATGTTGACTTTGGTTGCACAAAAGTGAATGAAATGTTGCAGATACGTCGAAATCGTATATTAACAAATTGTTTATGTACTCATTTTGAATGAAAATGATTATGTTACCTTTTTGCTCGGAATGACTATTTTCGGAGTTAGAAACAAATGAAGGATCAAAATCATATATCAATTTGGATTATTTTTAGAATTGGTTAGGGTAATAGTAGGATATAGTCACGTGCAAAGTTTTGTTAAATTAGCTCGGAAACTGACTGAGTTATTACCTGGGGTTCATGTTTATTTATATTCGGTTCGGATTCGGGAAATTATCAGAAAAATAATAGGTTAAGAATTCGGGTTCGGTTTCGGATCCGGTATTTGGAAAAATATTCGGTTCAGATTCGGGAAGCGTTTGGGAAAACATTCGGTTCAGATTCGGGCAAATATTCTTTCCTGATTTGGGAAAGTATTCGATAAATCACTTTTTGAAAAAGTATACTTGTGTGACTAGCAAGAATAATTGAATAACGTAAGAAATGTATTCATTATACAAAATTATCTCAATAAGGAATAAAAAATTATTCCTAATTTTTTCTAGCTAAACGTTAAAAAATGCTTCTTCGGCCTATATGACACTACGTTTTTTCTCTGGTATATTTGGTTTGAAAAACCTGCCGAAAGTCAAAATACAAAAACAATTCTTGAAAAGAGACAAAACATGTGTTCAATTACTAAAAATTTTTAACTTATTTTTCTTAAAAACTGTCATTTTCATATGTAGAGCTGTCATTTTTTACGAAAAATTCGTAACAATTTTTTGTTATTGAACAGAGCTAAATAATAATATAATAATACAATGGCGCTAATATAACTCTGACGAGTTTTATGGCCGGGCTTCTCTCCCAATTCGAGGTGTGCTCCTTTTGTTTGTCCTACTACTTGGGTGGACCTACAGTTTTATGCCGGTTCCGAACGGCGAATGCATTTTTTTGAGAAGCTTTTTCATGGCAGAAATACACTCGGAGGGTATGCCGCTCACTGCCGAGAGGTGACCGCTGTTTCTAAAACCCCAAAAATTGAGTTTTAGTTAATTAGAAAAATTTTTTTTGATGGTTGTTCGGACTGGGGTTTGAACCCGAGACCTCTGGTATAGCAGGCGAGCACCCACTGCACTACAGCGGCCACGAACAGAGCTAAGTACTCCATTAAAAACAATTTGATTGACATTAAACTTCAAACTAAATGAAAATAATATTTATTTCAAAAATAAATTTTTTTCGAAATTGGAATTCAAATTACTGAAATAAAAAAATTATGCATCTCAAATGGCAGGGTATCTGTGTATTCCATTTTATAAAGAGAAGCCAGTGCGCCGTATAATGTTTCTTCCGGACTTCTTCTTTCCCCTTACGGCCAAAGCAGAAGCTTATAAGAGGCCATTTTAAAACTTGTATTTCCATATATTTTTTATTTTAAACATAATTTATTTTATAGTTGTCAAAAAAGATTTGTATATTTGCCACAATCATTTGTATCAAAGTGGAAAATCAAAATTTGTCCATTTTCATCATTTTTATTTACCTTCTGTATCACATTTGTGTTCACACGATTTGGCTACAAGGGCTGTTTTTGATTTGCCACAAGAGGCTAAATATTAGGCTTTTGTGATTTGTGTCAAATGAAATTTAACGTTCACACGGTTTGCCTATGAATTTGGCAAATTTTTAGCCAAATGTACAAATCGTGTGATCTTAGCTTAAGAAATCGAAATTTACAATAACAAATGTGTAATGAAAAAAAATTTAAAAAAATGAAAGCACTGTAAAAAATTTGTATTCAAAAAATTTTCATATAAAAAATAAAAAAAATTTGTATGTATGTGATACTACCATTTGAAAATAAATTCTAAAATAATATTTTATTGGAATTCATAAAAAAATTTAAATGAGCGAAAATATTTTTCAGTGCATATACAAAATTTGTAGATGTATTGAGTTTTGTACTTTCAATACGAGAGCGTTGAGCAGCCCTGGTCTACATCTATTCCAAATTACTTGCTTAATGTAGCCATGGGTAATGGCGCAATTTTTTTGGCGCTGATACAATAACTCCAGCGCCAACCGTGGCGCCAACCCACGGTACTGGCGCAATAACACCTTTAGCGCAATTGTCATGGAATAATCGATAAATAACATTTTTTCGTTTGTTACTGTTTACCATCCCTGTTTTATTTCTTTTGGCGCAATTCTGCTTACATATACGAGGGCACAATTAATTTAAATTTTCATAATCATTTGGAAACATATTCCGTATATTTGTGAAAATATGCTGGAAATTAAGGTCACTTAGATCACTATCAAGCATACATAATTGTGACGGTGTCATACGTATACATATAATATGGTGCTGTTATTGACGTTGTGGTTGCGCCATTTTACACTAGCGCTATATTGGTGCTGGTGTTAGCGCACGAAATTGAGTCGGTGTTCTATTGCAAAATTGAGTTGGCGCAATATTGAGTTGGCGCTATATTGAGTTGGCGCATTTCCCAAATCGGAGTTAGCGCAATAACGCCAGGGTTGGTGTTAGCGCAATTGCGCCGCGCAGCGCAGTGTTACCCATGCCTAGTTTAATGCAAAATTTTAATATTTTGAGTTAAAAGTCGATTTTATTGAAAAATATATATAGTGACTCAAAAAAAAAAATCATACGCCAAAGTTTTTAAATTTATTTCAAAGAGTTCTGTCGAAAATTTTACTTTCTTATTTTAGTTTAAAAATATAGAAAATTTTTCAATAAAAATCGTTTTAAGCAGGATTTCTGAGCTTATGGAAAAAATCTGAAAAATCGTAGAAATTTCTGAAAGTGGATTAAAAATTTCAAAGCAAGGCCATAATTTATAGAAGATTTTGAGGAGATTTCTAAGCATAATGTTATGTAGCCAACCAATTTTAGTGTAAAAAGTGAAATTCTCAATGCTGTGAAAAATTCCGTCGATTTTATAAGTTTTTTTCTGTAGGGTGTTTGCGTTATATGTATGTACGTGAGACCGTTCCAATTAAAATTTCCGAAAAGCCAATGAAAATTTTCAAAAAGTTGAATGTTGCATATTGTTATATTAACATTGAATGAGCTGCAAAATTGCATACTCAAAACTCTTCTAAAAAATGTAGCTATAGGATTCTTAGCCCCTTTTTATGATAAGTATTTCCTTGACATTGAAAAATCGGAAATACTAAAAATAGGAAAGCAGGTAATTTTCCAAATAGGCCAATTTTTAATCCATTGTTGATAATTTCTGGCTGCATTTTTCCGTATAGAAATTGACGGGTAATCGATCGGAGGCGATAATATAACTAAAATGCTTTTGAATTAAAAAATTAACAAAAATTTTTTCAAGAAAGGCCAATATGCTTAAAAGCTTCAAAATGGTGGGTCTTTTATTATGCTAGGTTGACGATTTCTTCCATAGATAATGATATTTACCTGAAGCACTCGAATCCATGATATTTACTTTGATAACTGTCTTAAAACTGAAAATATTGATAATAAGTTTCGACTAGCGGCAGGGACACCCCCGTTGTCTATAAAAGCCGAGAAGACCGGTTTATTATTGCCCGGTCTATTATAAACGTAGAGCGATTTTGGATTTTGTATTTGCACCAATTTTAAAATTTTCAATTTTGGCCGCATAAATTCGTAAAATCTACCTATGTGCAGCGTCTGCCCTTAAATAACATCTTCCAAAAAAACAAATTTTCAAAACCCCCCCTTGCCGAAATCCTGGATCCGCGCCTGGCATGTATGTATGTATGTATGTATGTATGTAAACATTGCATACTTTTAGGCGAAAGCGTGTGTATTCATACGCTGAAGTTTTTCAGTGTGAGATGTGCTTATTTTGGTTATAGGACTTTATTTTTCGGTGAATAATATGAGATACATATGTACGTGAATGTACGCTTATAGCATTGACAGACGGCAGCCATAATCCCGATTACCGCTACACTTAATCCGCTCCAAATTTTACCCTGACAGACGGCAAATATTGCGGATTAACAAACCAGCTGATGGAAGGTAGGCGCAGCGGCAAATTCAAAAAATTTTTTTTATTTCCAAAGGTGGAGTGTAATGTCAAAATTAAAGCGAATTCACATCATGGTCAATAGGAATGGGCGAGTCCAAAGAGAATCCAGTTTCAATCAAGGCGAAATATCATTTTGACATTACACTCTACCAATTACAATAACAAATACATTGAAAATTTCTGAATTCGCCTATGCGCCCACCTTCCTAAATCTTCTTTGGATTCTTCTTTTTCTTCACTTTCTTCACTTTAATTCACAATACAGACTTTTCGCCAGAGATGTCATTACAAAATGCTCTAATCCGCTAAAATTTTGAGGACTATCTCAAGAGATATTCCGGATTACCTCCAGTTAATTCTCAAGTTAAGTCCGAATTAGCAAGATATTCCGGATAATCGCTGTCGTCTCTCAATGCTATTAGATGGCTTATGGCGTTTTCTTTTCTCGAAATAATGTCCTGTTTGATTTTCCTAGCCATTTTGTAAGTTTGTCTGGTCATTTCACCAAATATTGACATCTAACTAAGTAAGAGGGCACCTTTATCTACAAATTCAGCCATTTTATAGAAAGTCAGGATATGTAATTCGATAATTGGGATATAGGAGGGCAACATTTTTTCGTAGAAAAGAAAACGCCATTAGTGTGGTAGGAATTTGTTATCCATGCTAAAGATCTTCCGTTATGATTTTTAAAAACAGCGTTTACTCCTCGCAAGTAATTTTTAGATAAGCGGTGTAAATCATATATGGTACACAGAAAAGTCCCCCTACTTTCCTTCCCCTTCAGTAGAAGTACTTAAAATCCTTATAACTCGGAGTCTATTTGCGTAAATCAATGATATTTGGTATATGGGCCACTACATCGCAAAAATCAAAAATCTCAAATAGAAATTGGCTATAAGCAACAGAAAAAATTTATTTTCATGAATAACTGTTATGAGGCAACGGAAAAAATAAAAATTTCAAAATAAACGTTATGAGCAACGGAAAAATTTTTTTCTCATGAATAACAGTTATGAGGCAATTGAAAAAATAAAAATCTGAATATAATCGTTATGAGCAACAGATAAATTTTTATTTCCCATAATAACCTTTAAATGTAAGGGAAACATTTTTTCATTGAAATGTGTCCAACGTTTTTGATTTCAAAAAATTCAATAAAGCTGATGCCACATAGAACTTTGTGTTGCGCTACGTGACACTTTCTGCGTGACAGCTGAGATTAAAATACATGTATCTATATGAGGTTTCTCACATAACAAAAAGTAACGCAAAGCCGAAGTTACGTAAAGCACAAAGTTGCCCAAATCTCAACTTTTGGGGGCGTTGAAATTTTTTTTCAGTTTCACTTCAATTCAAATGTAAATAAACAAATTTACATTTCACACAATTGAAAAATAATTTAATAGATTTTTATTTTCTTATTTACTTTTTTGTAAATAAAACGGAGAATGAGAGATTTTTCAGAAAATAAATATTTTTTGAGTGATGTTGCAGCGTTCAATGTGGCATAGTTTTTCAGTTTTGCGTTGTTTGACATAGAAAGCGGCGTAACGCCAAGCGGAAAAAGTATTATGTGGAATCAGCTTAAGAGTTATTTTTCGTCTCTGAGTGTATCAATTCTTTCCCAGTTTTAAGTGTTAATTTTTTTGGGATTTTTCCAAGAATTTTATTGCACCTTAGTCTCCCGTTGCTGTTTAAAATATAATCCCTGGTTAATAGTGTTTCACCCATTTTTCTGTTGTCTATTTCGGGTTATTTGTTCGCTTCACTAACATTCCGATCTTCGATCAGTCAATTTACATACATATGTATATTAGGGTTGAGCGATTTTCTAACCTATACCGCGCCATCGAAAATCGGATTCCTTTAATTTTTCTGAGTAGAAAACTCCTCCACGAAATTTATCTAAAATTAATTTTGAGGTTCCGGAATTTGGTTTTTATGGACCAAAACGGATTTTTGAAAATAAAAATTGGGCATAAATGGACAAAAAAATAACGAGGCCAGTATGAACATCGAATTAAAGCAGAATTTTATGCTGAATCCAAATATAGAATCAGAATTAAAATCGGATGATCTGTTTTCGAGATATAGCTTGATTTCTCGTTATGGAGGCTGAATGCCCAAAATCGCAAACTTTCGCGATTATCTCATGCTGTGTACAATATATCCTACATTTTTTTTGCAAATTTCTTAAAGATAAATCAATACAATATAGGAACTATATTTTTAAATATTAATTTTTCGTCCGGTCTGGGAGAACTAGCATGCACTCTTTTTTCCTTAGCCGATTTTGGGCTCTCTATGTTATAGTCATCCGTTATCGATGATTTTCGCTGACAGCGCTTTGTGTACAATAAATCCTCCAAATTCAAAATTTCAGAATTTTAGCTGCAAAAATTTAAGAGTTATACCCTAAAACGTAGAGATATGTTGCTTGGGATTCATTTTTTTTACTTTATTCAACTCTAAGCACACTCGAGGTTACTCATACGCCATAGCGTACTATTGGAAGCAAAAAACAGTTTTCAAGCAAGAAACAGTTTTGCCGTTGTTAACTTAAAGGCAAATTATTTGACCCAACTGTTTCCGTTGTTGACTTAAATGCGAAAGTGTTTGAATCAACAACGCTCGCACCTTTGACACAACAACGGAGCGTTGTTGGGCACATTTCAACTACGGAAAGTTGTCGATTTAACCAGAAAACTCCTTGGATTGACAACGTTTTTTTCAGACTAGCAATTCATAAGTGCGTGCAAATGCACATTACTGAAAAGTACCGCAAACAGAGAAAAACTATTGTAAAATCAATTTAAAATCGCATATAACCCAACCTAAAACTTAGGTATAATTTACTTACTAAATTTTTTCGCCATCTTAACGAAAATAGTTTAGTAAAAACTTGTTTCATCTTGGGTAATTTTTACAAAGACTTGTTTAATTTTCGCAAGTTAGCTTAGGCAATTTTTTAACCAAAATACTTCGTAAGCTTATCCTCTGTAAAGTGTGTAATATTCTTGCCTAGGCGCCCATAAAAACAAGCGTAATAGCCTATTATGATTATACAAATGTATCAATCGAGTAGGTACAATTCCAATACGTAGCTTCAACTTCACTTCTTGTCCATTGCGGAACCTTCTTTCCCTTCGCCTTCACTGCTTGCTATAATTTGAGTTCCCTATTATTTGATATTCTCCTCCGGATTCGAACCATGACATCAACATGACATTCAGTCCAACGACATCATACGAGTGGGACATTCAACATTATATTGCTTTCTTCCTTGATGCTTTTATACTTATCTTTTTTCGAAAAAGCATCCATGAATTACAACTTACGTGAGTGCAAAGCAACAATTAACAAGTTTGACATTTCAAAGTGAACACGAATTGAGAGCGCTTATGCTGTATTTGCAAACACATACATATGTATATCAGTGAAAAATGTTTGGAGCAGAGAGAATGAGTGCATAACAGCAGAGAACTTATAAAACTTAACAAAGAACTTTGTTGAATTACAATATGCCATGTACTAACAAGTATTACACAAGAAAACTCTGATACATTACCCAAGCTTTGATTCTGTCGATCGTATGTAAGTTTCAAAAAACCCTTGTTGACTTTCAAATAATTTTCAAAGTTCATATAAAAAAATACCAAGGTTAACTTAGTCAAAGTAGCCCTCTTTTTTTGGTAGCCGAAATGCTTGGGTAATAAATCACCTAAGCTTTGTTTTCCATGGCCGGGTATAAATTGCGCAAGTACTACTTTGGTGAGTTGTACAAGTTTCTTGGGCCCCATACAAATTTGTTTAACTAAGTCAACTTTGTTGGATTTACTATAGTTTTTTCTCTGTGTGCGTTTGCAATGCAACTTGTAATAAACAAAAATTTCAATTCCATTATTGCCAAAAGCTATTAAAATTGGGTTTATTCAAACGAAATCGCACACAAATTTAATTGTGCCAAAAATAGTTAGAACAAAAGGTCAACAAAAGAAAAAAAACGCCAAACTTTCTAAAGCAAACGGAAGAACTTTTATGGTCTGCTGAGCTCACATTCCATTTACCCGTTACCGTTGCAAGTACGTACGTACTTCTGTATGTACATAGTAAGAGTGTAGGTAAGGCAAACATTTCAGTTCGAAAAGTGAGCAACGCTAAAATTTAATGTGAAACGCAAAATAAAATGAAATGAAATGAATGAAAAAAAGTTTTACGAAATTCAATTTGTTAAAGTTTTTGTTAACAAATGTGCTTACAAACACAAGCGCACGAAAGACACGAAAGGCTACGAGCTTACAAAGTTGCAGAGGCGGAAAGGCGGAGAGCAATGTTATAATAAATAAAATTGTTAATTTAATTGAACAAATCGACTGCGAAAATTGTGAATTGCAAAGAAAGTGTTTTATTTTTATTTTTTTTATTATGCGCCTTTTATTTTATTGCTCGTTTTAAGCGTTGACTTACTCAGTTAATGATATAAGGGCCAACTTTTTGGCGAAGGAATGAACGAATTATAGGTTAACTTAAGAAAAATAGATTTGCGCAGCAAAAACAAAAATGGTTTCCTTACTTTTATCAAACTAATTGACTTTGCAATGTAGCAAAATAATTTCTGCAGCTTAAAAAAATTAATTAAAATAAAATATAAAACAATGAAAGAAGAAGAAAATTAAAACAAAAATCACACAAGCCGATGGTATAGCAACGAAACAAAGTAAACGAAATCTGTATTCGACAACAAACAGGACATTTTAATGTGGTTATTCGCCAAAACCAATCTCGCAGGGAGTTTCATGATGCTATGTATTTATTTATTTTTATTTTTTTTTTTTTGAAGAACAAGAAGAAGATTCTGTCTGGGTTCTTGAAGCTGAATGATTTAAGGAAAATGCTTTCTCAATTTCCATATAGCAGAAACATCGCCTTTTAAAATATTCATAGTGACTTTTCAACTCGATTTGATATTTTTAATTTAATTTTATATAAATTCACTATGAGACAAAGTGGACATGGCTTGCTTGACAAATTGGAGTGATAAACTTTTCACTGACAGATTTTATTACGGCAAT
Source organism: Urophora cardui (assembly GCA_960531455.1). NCBI lineage: Eukaryota > Metazoa > Arthropoda > Insecta > Diptera > Tephritidae > Urophora > Urophora cardui. Next base: position 113,750,786 of record OY482672.1, read on the forward strand.
TAACATAGAAATGGGACTATATACGAGTATTTGGCATAATAATTTCCAAGTTGCAAGAATGCTTTCAAAACAGGACAAGAAAAAATTGAACTTGTTAGCTTTATGTATGTATGTAGGTGCAGGAGGCAGGTAGTTGTTATGGGCAATTGTGGTGGGCGAGCGATAAATTTTTACACCGTGAAGTACACAATGAATGGGCCATACCTATACATATGTACATACATATGTATGCATGACTGTTTATATACCTACGGAAATATGTACTATATGTGAACAACACAAATAACAAACAGCAGAAAGTCAAACAGGAAACGGACGCTGCGTGCGACAACAACGGTATGGCAAAGCAAAAAAAACAAGTAAGGAAGCCTAAGTTCGAGTGCAATCGAACATTAGATACTCAGCTGTATGCTTTCATTGTTTGTTTGCGTTTGTTCGATATAGGGTGTATTTTATATGAAACGAGTGCTGCATAAACAGGGCGCAGCCACGCCCATTTTCAAAATTTATATCAATCATCCAAATAAGCATACAAATATTATTGTTAGTGCAAAATTTCATCCCTCTATGACTTTTAGTTACAAAGACTTCACGTTACAAATTCCAAAAGGGTGTTCCAGAAATATCTTTGTTAAAAAGTAGGCGTGGTCATAAACCGATTTCAATACATTTTTGCGTGTCTATTAACACATGTTATAAAAGTGTATAAACCAAGTTTCGTCATAATATCTCAATTATTTGTCGAGTTAAAGGCTAAGAAATCTCATATATCCCTTTGTCTAAAAAGAGGCGGTGCCACGCCCATTTTCCAAACTTTTTTATTTTTTGTTTCCGGTCTATTGTAAAACTCATGTCACAAAATTTCAATGAATTATCTTTATATTTCACATAGATATCGCTTAAAATGGTTTTATTAGGTCACTTTATAATACACATATATAAAAGTGGGCGCGGTCGTCAACCGATTTTGGTAATTTTTCGTCCACACATTTGGCTAAGTAAATATATCACGCGTACCAGATTTCATCGATATATCTTTAACGGTTTCTGAGTTATGGCTTATTAAACTTTCAATATTCGCTCCTTAATAAGTGGGCGTGGCACCGCCCATTTTCCAAAATTTTTGTAGTTTTTGTTTTATGTCCATAGTTGGACTCCTGCCACAAAATCTCAGTGATTGATCTTTATATTTGACAGAGATATCGCTTAAAATGTTTTTATTAGGCCCCCTTATATTTCCTATATATAAAAGTGGGCGTGGCCGTCAACCGATTTTGATAATTTTTCGCCAAAACATTTGACTAAGTAATTATATTACGCGTACCGAATTTCATCGATATATCTTCAACGGTTTCTGAGTTATGACTCATAAAACTTTCAATGTCTGCCCCTTAATAAGTGGGCGTGGCACCGCCCATATTCCAAAATTTTTGTGTTTTTTGTTTTATGTCCATAGTTGGACTCATGCGACAAAATTTCAATGATAGATCTTTATATTTGACAGAGATATCGCTTAAAACGGTTTTATTAGGTCACTTTATAATACACATATATAAAAGTGGGCGTGGCCGTAAACCGATTTTGATAATTTTTCGTCAAAACATTTGTCTATGTAAGCAAATTACGCGTACCAAATTTCATCGATATATCTTCAACGGTTTCTGAGTTATGACATATAAAACTTTCAATGTTTGACCCTTAATAAGTGGGCGTGGCACCGCCCATTTTCCAAAACTTCATCAAATTTCTTCATAAGGGCCCGAGCTCAATACGTGGGTAAAATTTTAAAACTCTAGCTATATTAGTGGCTGAGATACCAAATTTCCGATTTTTTCTATATAGGAAAAGTGGGCGTGGTCATGGTCCGATTTCGCCCATTTTCAATACCAACCGTCCCAGTCTCGATACCAACTTGCGTTCCAAATTTCATCAAAATATCTCAATTTTTGCGCGAGTTAGAGTGTTTACAGACGGACGGACGGACGGACGGACGGACAGACGGACGGACGGACGGACGGACGGACGGACGGACGGACGGACGGACATGGCTCAATCGATTTCTCTTTTCACCCTGATCATTTTGATATATATAAGTCTATATCTATCTCGATTATTTCATTCTGTTACAATCCACCGTTATGTGATTAAAACTATAATACTCTGTGTACTAGTACAGCTGAGTATAAAAAGACAAAATGAAAAAAAAGGAAACAAACACACATGCACACAACTTGGCCATAACACACAGCTGGGGGCTATTATTGTTTTTGTTGCTGCTGTTGCTGCTGCTGTTGCTATTATATGTGTGTGCTTTCGGTCATCTCAACTGGCACTTGCCAGCACGAGGTATACATATGTATGCATGTGTGTATATATATTATAAATCCTTGCAAAAAACATTGGATTATATGCTCCATTTCTGGTAGGTTGGAGTACTTTCAAAGTGATCACTAACATAGCCCAAACGACCGATTCATGTATCTGCATCGGTTCGTAGTTAGCACTCTACCCACAACACCAGTACATACACTCAAAAAAAAAAAATTCTCTCGATCAAAGACATAATTTTCCTTATTTTGAACACGTGTCCCAATACAAAATTTTCTTTGTTTTGAGTAAATTTTCTCAAAAATGTGGAAAAACATAAAAAAAAAACATTCAAACAAATTCGTTACCATGGGGATTTGTATGGGAATTCAATTTCTCAAAATTAAAGAAATCAAGTCTTCAAAACAAGGGCAAGTTGGGAATGGAATGGCGCTTAAAGAATTTTTCATTATTTTCATGTATAAAGTTTTTTAAAACAAGTATATGAAACCATGGCAACGCATGTAAACAACAATATTTTATAATATTTTTAACATGTTTTAGAGAAAATTTATTCAAAGTAAAAAAAGTAGTGTTCAAAATAGGGAAACAATTGACCCCTCCATATATTTTTTTTCTCTCAGTGTACATATGTTTGAATGGATACACGTCATTCGTCGTCGTCGCGACAAACATTTTGTTTTTGTTATTATGTTCGGGTAACTGTTAGGTACTCCATCAATTAATCCAATGTACACTCAAAAAAAAAAATTTCTCTCGATCAAAGACATAATTTTCCTTATTTTGAACACGCGTCCCAATACAAAATTTTCTTTGTTTTGTGTAAATTTTCTCAAAAATGTGGAAAAAACATAAAAAAACATTCAAACAAATTCGTTGCCATGGGAATTTGTATGGGAATTTAATTTCTCAAAATTAAAGAAATCAAGTCTTCAAAACAAGGAAAGTTGGGAATGGAATGGCGCTTAAAGAATTTTTCATTATTTTAGTGTATGAATTTTTTCAAAACAAGTATATGAAACCATGGTAACGCATGTAACAACAATATTTTATAAACCTTTTAACATGTTTTAAGGAAAATTTACTCAAAACAAAGAAAGTAGTGTTCAAAATAGGTAAACAATTTCTTTGACCCCTCCATATATTTTTTTTCTCTCAGTGTAGGTACTCCATGGATTAATTGGATTGCTATGCAGGACTGGAGTATATACTCCATTGCAATGACATGCAATGTTAATTGGACCATATTTTTTGTATGAAATGTGGCAGATTATGGAGTACACGGTTGGTCCATATCGAGCACTCCATGGATGAACGAATGGGGTACTCGGAATTTTTGCAGGGATACGTATGAATGGTTGGCTGTATGCACGTGTATGTTACCAGTGTACTGCCGGCAAACAAGGCAAAGTGAGAACAAGCACAAAAAAAGGAAACCAAAACAAATCAAAACAAAAAAGTCGCACATACGCCACGGTGGCCAAAGATAAATGGCATATTCCGGCTTAAGAGAGCAGCATAAGCAAAAGTGGCTGTAATGACAGCGTAATAGGCTTTTTTACTCAACAAATGCAATGTTCGCAATATATATGTACATATGTACACATATGCCCACCAAAAAATCTAAGCCTTATTTAAGATTAAAACCGCAGATTTAAAGGCTTACGAAATAAGGCCTGAAAAGTATAAGGGTAGTAAATTTGTATGGCGTAAGGCATAAACTAAGGCTTATTTTCCTGTGTTGATGTCATCAGGCCATAAGGAGCATTCTCCCTCTCTCTGAGAGCACACCTTATTCCAAAGGCTTATTCGCCATGCGAAATAAGGCCTAGATAAGTATGAGAGAATTATAAGCAGGCAGATTGAGTGCATAACAGAAGCAGAGCTGCCAGCGTACTCCTTTTTTAGACCTGATTTGTCAACAATAAGCAAACATTTTTTGTCGGGTGTATATCCAGATACATATGTATGTATATATGTATGCATGTGCGTTTGTGAGTACCATAAAGAACAAATACAAATGCACATACATACATACATAGGTACATATGTACGTCCCCTGTAGGAAATTTAATTAATTTTAAATCACTTTATAAACTACTTTATTTTCAATAACAACTAATTGAAAATGTGACTTTTTCCTTTGCAATGAACTGACTTTTTTAACACGGCGATGTCATAGCAAGCAGTCAATTGCCCTATCCTGCATTTGTTTTCAACTACTTTACTAGTAGTTTAAAATAAATAACTTTATCTTGAGTTTCTTTTCAACTACTTTACTTGTAGTTTAATATAAATAACTTAATCCTGCATTTGATGTCGAAATTCAAGAAATGGTAAAAATGCGAAACAAATTTTCCTCAAATTTCGCAAATTGTTCTCAAGTTGATAAACAATATTTGAGAAACAATTGAATTTATGTTAATTTTCAAATGATAAATATGAAACAATATTTTCTCCGTTTGAGAATTTCGTTTTCAGTGTTTAATGGGAAGTGAAGCTGAAAAACGGTAACCAAAAAAAGGAAAAAACAATCTTGGCATACTTAGATCTGAAAACATGTGTTTACATATAAATATTTACATATACAAGAAACTGTCCCGCGCTGCATTTGTTTAAAGCTACTTTAAAATTAGTTGAATATAAATCACTTTTTAATATATTTATTTTTGCAACTAACTTTTTTTCCGTGAGGGTCGTATATAAAACTTAATGTATGCGAAAGCTGATGTATGAAATACAAAAAAATTTAATTGGTACGGGTGAGCCCACGGCAGTAAAGTGTTTCATCTGCATGCGCTATTTTAGTGGGGGGAAGTTATCAGAGTCCCTGTGACCTAGATAAGTATTTGCATACATACATATAAAGTATATAAGTAGGCGAATATACATACATACATACATACATACATAGGCGATGGTCATAGTTTTGCGCGAATGGGGTGACACCTACCTAAATACATACATATCGTCGTTGAAGATGCATTTTTGCGTAAGAGGTATTAAATTACATACCTCTTACGCAAAAATGCATCTTCAACGACGATATGTACTTGTACACTCCCTGTAGGGAAAATCTCTAGTTCCGAAATAGGTCGCCTCTAGTGCATTTTCGACACTACTAGTGTTAGCTAAATCTCTTCTGCATGTTATCAACTGGCGAATTTAACACGGCAATGTCCTAGGCGGTGTCAATTGTCACTCTCTGCACTACATTTTCGATAGTTCCGAACTAGTACTAAATTCTACAGTTTACACTAGTTCAAATATTGGCATAATTTCGATAGTTCTGAACTAGCTACAAGTACCTACAAATTCTACAGTTTTACATCTGCCGCTTAAGTGCAGCCTTTGACACACTTCAGGTAAGTGGCGCGATGGCCGACTGGCTAACGCATGTGCCTTTCAATCTGAGAGCGTGGGTTCGAATCCTGTCAGTGACAAGGTGGATGATAATTTTTAAAAAAATTTTTTTACTTAAATTTTTTTATTTATTAATTTAATAAAAATTTACAATAATATTTAAAAAGTAAAGTAAAGTAAAAAAAAATGAAAAATAAGCCTGAGGGATCGGATAATTAGGGGAATATTTCATTTCATACAAGATGCAAATAGAAAACTCTTTATATGAAATGCTTCACTAAACATCTGAGAATTGCAGAAATATACAAAGCCGACGGCAATTGCACGAACGAAAAATTTTCATACAATTTTTGTGTGTCTTATAATGGTGACTCAATTCACTCCTTCTGAACTGGTGAGGGTCTAACTACAATTGATCTAGTTCCCCTTTGACACATTTTCGCTAATTCGGAACTAGAAATTTTGCTCACTAGTTATTGAGTTCCCTGCAGGGCTTAGATACATACATATGTGTTTGCATTTGCTTTAATGAAAGGGATCACAGCTGCGGTGGTAAGCTACTTGTCGACACAAACATAAAAATTTATTTATCCTCCAAAAAGTTTGCTCCTTACATGAGACTTATTTCCTATGATAATAAGGCTTAAAATTTAATGCTCGAAATATATGTGTGTACAAATAAGAAATGCCATTTGTAGCAAGCCTCCATATAATTTGCTCTGTTGATGTGATCAGTTCATAAAAAATTCTTTCTCCCTGTTAGTTACATAAAACATTACTTCGACGAAATGAAAAAAAAGAAAACAAAAAAATAATGAAATTGTCCAAATACAAAAAAAAAAAACGGAACTAAATCGAGGAAGCGATAAAAACACGAGATAAAACTGTGTTTAATTTTTATAACCGGTTTCCCTTCGAAGGTATTGTACTTGCGCTTACATAAAGATTATTCGCGGCCAATCCGCCATTTATCGCCTTCCATCCGCACCCCAACTCTTCTTAATAACCATTTTCAGATTTTATTTCTATGGCCTCTCGTACTTTCCTGCTTTTGATTTCTGGCAAATTTGGCCTTCTAGTCAATCATATATGATGATATTTTTTAAATAAATTTTTCCAGATTCATGGTTTATCCCAGAGATATTAATAACAGTAATTTCATGCCAAAATATAGAGATATTCCAACTAAGTTCCACCCAAAACTCTCCTTCGTCGCAACAACAAATAATTTGCTTCGGCCGATTCACTTTTTCCACTCGCGTCTGGGTATGTGTTTGCTTGCGGAAAAACTTACACTTTTCCCAAGTTTTTTGTGAGTACACTTAATCGTACATATGTGCATCTAAAAATAGTTATACTTATACATATGTAGGCATGTATGTATGTATCTGTAGTAAGCTCATAGCAGCAGGATCACAACAGCCGAGCCGGTTACGTGAGTGGGCTTAGTTGTTTAATTTAACTATAACATACATACATCACTCAATGCAAACAAAATCATACCCTTCAGAAAATTACGCTAGTTTAAAGCTAACGCGAAACTAATTCAAAAAGACAGGGTTGCTTCTCGGTCTATCCCAACACAACTTGCTTGCAATTGTTTTGTTAAAACTGTTATGTCCTAGGAAGTGCCAGAACGCTTTTTGAAATGCCTGTAATTCCAAATTAATAATTTGGAGATAGTTTAAGCCTTAAAGGCGACTGCTGTGAATACCTGCCATTAATAGAACTACGGTCCCAGTTGAAATTATACTACATATCAGTGGCGGATTATCGAACAAATTTTGGGACCATTGCCCCAGGGCCCCGGACTCAAGGGGGCCCATGAAAAAAAATATTCATATGTAAATATGATAGATTTTTATTTACATATTTGCCCAACAAAATTAAACCACAACTTTTCTGCACTTGAGTGTTACGAACTTATCAATAATTTCATCAAAGTTTAATTCATCCAACAAGTTATTTTCAATGGAAAGAACTGATAGACTGTTCAAACGATCATCTCCCATAGTGTTACGCAAACAATTTTTTATCAATTTCAATTTTGAAAATGATCTTTCATCTGTAACATTAGTGACAAACATGCATAAATAAATGCGTTATAAAATGTCTAAATGCCAATCACGTTCGGTCTGTGTTCCATTTGGTAAAACCCGATGCAAATGATATTCAGAAAAGTTTCTTTGTCCAGATTTCTTTGCGATCAAATCAATATTGCGACACGACGAGGGACCTAAATAAGAGTATTCTGTGTTAATTTTTTACTCTTATATTGAAATACCAACGATAGCATACCCTTCTTAATCCAATAAGTTTGAACGATTGATTGATTGAATTGAATAGGCCACAAACCTGGGTCATTTGAAAACACATTGGTGGAACTTTCATCAATTTTTGATACATTCACCGAACTTTCGACATCGTCTGGATTTTGCACACCTTCGATCGTGCTGTCAACATGTTGGAAATTAACCTCCTTTCACGTTGATGGAATTGAAAAAGTATCAGAAGTAGATTCACAAAACTCAGGATTGTCACAATTTGCTTCGTTTACAGTTGTCGTCGCATTAGCGAAGTGGCTTGTTAATTTCGGTATTTTAGAAAGCAGTTGCTTATCGCGTTCGTCTTTATTTTTTTTTTTATTTGCGCTTTTCAGCTCCACTCTTATATTTTCTAGACTTATCCATGTTTACGAAATGACTATAACCAGTGTTTAAAAAACTTGAGTCGAAGTAGCAAAAGTCGTGAAAATGTTGATTATTTTTGATTTTACTTAACGTCGCTTTTTAAAATGAGTAATTGCGTGTGCTGAAGTTTGATTTTCATATTTCACGACTGCTTCTGAATACAACGTGCAAAAGCAAACCTTACTTACTTACTTTGACTTGTTGCGCTGAAGAAATCAAAATCAAGTCAAAATCAAAATTTTTAAAAGGCACTACAAACACTACGACTGCTTTGTTGTTCAGAGCAGTAAGTTTAAGTGATAGCAAATGAAATCGACGCTTCCAAACAAAACTGTACTAAGTCTGAAAACTGTGTTTTGCAGGAGAAGCTCTCAAAGTTTAAACTCAGATATGAAACTTCAGTTATATGCTAAGTATATTTTCACTTGTAAAACTCGACAATATCAAAGCTAGGGTACGCTTCATATAAAATCGTAAGAAAAAATAAAAATTTGCTGCGTGGTTTTTCATGGCAAGCTCTCAAAGCTTTTATTCTGTAAAAATCTCGAGTTGTATTATATGTACACTTTTGCTCATAACTTTTGATTGGATTGTCCGATTGATACCAAAATTAGATAGCATCTAAATTAAGACACGTAATACTTGTAAACGCCAAAAACGGGAAAATGTACTAAGTCGACTTAGTACAGTATTGTTTGTAAGCATCGAAATGAAAGTTATTGCAATTTTTTAAACACTGACTATAACAATAACCAAAAAATGTCAATATAAAATGACATCAATATTATGGAGTAGTGCGTTTAATGCACAGAGAAAAACAACGTCCAATGATCAATTATGTTACATGAACCGCAATTTAAATTTATAACGATCAAACTGTATTCTAATCGCAAAATATTTATATGGAAAAGGGCCCCCCAAAAAATTTCGCCCCAGGGCCCACCAGATTGTTAATCCGCCACTGCTACATATATATAAAAGTTTATAGCTTAGACCACACGCTGTTTGTACAAATATTTATTCCGACTGCCACACCCCATATTCAATTCGAAAGTGTTCTGAGCCTGTTATGAACTCACTAGCGCGAGACTGCCACGCCGCTTTACTGTCTCCTATATTTGCTGCAGGGTAAATATACGAATTTATAAATATGTATGTATGTTTGTAAGATATCGATCGTACACTCTGCGAGCTTGCATTAAATATTGTAAACAAGACAATAAATAAGCCTACTATGTTGTTGTGGGCCGCTTACACGGTGCAAATTTTACTTTATCCACAAAGAGAAAGCATTCAATAGCAATCGCCCTTCTTCTCCACTTTTACCATTATCTAGAGTAAGCCCACTTTTCAACGCACTAATATACATACATACATACAAACTCGGCAGAGAAATCATCATCTAATGCACAAAATTTCTGGTTCAGGACTGGCGAAAAGGTCTCAATTGTAGAACTGGATCAGTTCATTTTTCGTATTTCTTCCTTTTAAAATATTTTTTATTCAAGAAAATGAATATAAAAAAATTGTCAGTCGTCTCGACAACGACAGGCATAAAATCGCGGTCAACGGATTTCAAGTCGGATGCGTTAGCCAACTGCCACTTTTATGAATCGGGTCAAATGCTAGACTTTAATGGCAAATGTAAATTATAGATTTTTTGGGAACTGTTTCGTTGTTCAGAATTATCCAAAGCGTAGTGCAGCGGGGACGTTTGATAGGTACTATCGCCATATTAAATTCGCCAGTATTGTCGAAAACAGCACTAGTAGTGAACCAGGTTTGAACTAGACTTATTTCCTACATTTCGTACATGGTAAAAGTAAAAATAAGCTATAGGTGTTGGTGGAAAGAGATCGTCGTGTTTGACTCTAATTGAAAATTTTTATTGGAGAATCAATTTCTTTGTTTTGGATGCAGCAACATGCCACCTCGTACATACATAGGTACATATTTCTTTATATTTTTTATTGACAAACAGCAGCAATCCCTTCTCAATTACGAAAATTTAGCAAATTTCATTGACAATTAACCCTTTCAGTAAAAACGTCCAATATATTGGACGCTGTTTATATGTACTTAAAGCTTTATTTTCTCACATACCAAAGCTTTTATTGATTAAAAAATGGTTGTTTTCCAAAAATTATATTATTCTTCTTTAGATCGTTTCTTTATTTTGATTTTCAGAAAATTATTACACGTGTTTTTACCTAAATTTGAATAATGTCTAAATTCTGAAAGATAGTCGTGTAAAAAACGATTAAAAACTATTATTTATTGCTGGCATTTAACTTCGAAAAAAATCCTGAGTATTGCTACAAGTATAAGAATATGTTTTGTGTAAATAAGAAATAAAAATTATCAATTGGTTCTTGATGGGGTCTCAAAATATACATGTCCCTTATATTGGACAATAGTACTCAGAGACTGTTAAAATGCGCCCAAATTTTATTACTGGATTTTTTTGTACCAGCTTTATTATATGCCTGCTTTTATTGAGGATATGACTTCTTGGCATGTTTCGACAGAGGAAGAGATTCTTGTAGCTTGATTGGGAAAATAGGAAACATATACCACATTTGCAAAGTAACTCCAGTGCTATTCAAAATGAAAATACGGTACTTTATGAAGTACCTTGGTGAGGATTTTATGAGAAAGTCCACAAGGATCCATCAAATTCGCATATTTTTGGATAAGCGTTGGGGTTTACCATTCTCTTTTCAGGAAAATCTTTGTGTTGGTGGACAGCTAATCCCCTTCAAGGGAGAGTTTACCAAAAAGCAATATATCTAGGGAATCCAAGTCCATGAGGTGCATATAAAGGTCTTTTTTTGTTAAAAGTGGAAAGTCATTTGGATCTTACAGTTTACGAAAGGTTTTCAACCCAATTGGATGTACCACTTGTGAAATCCATTGGAAGCGAATTAGCCACTATGTTATAGCCCAATAAGCACATGATTATTGAGGGCAAAAAGGGCATGCATTTTCCTTCGATATTTACTTCCATTATTTCGCCCTGTTCGATATTTAGGTACGACAGGGGGCGAGGGCGAGTATCGACGGAGATTTAACGATGAGCTGTAGTAAGAGCTTTACGCAGACATCGACATCGTTCAGCGAATAAAGATTCAGCGACTGCGTTGGGCACGTCATGTCGTGATAATGGATGAAGGTTCTCCGGCCAAGAAAGTGTTTCTATCGAAACCAGCTGAACGCAGAAGAAATGGGAGATCTCCACTGTGTTGGGAAGATCAGGTGGACAGTGATGCTGACTCCCTAGGTATTCCCATGTGGCGTCATGCTGCACAAAACAGAAACAGCTGGGGCATTTATTGGACTCGGTCAGAATCGTCTAGACTGTTACGTGCCAATTGAGGAAGGAAGGAAGGAAGGAAGGGGAATAAAAGCTGCTGGAACTGTGCGAATAATCGTTTTAGCCAACCCCCCCCCCCCTTCCGGACCCTAAAACAGGGACGTGGTTGTTCTGCTGAAGGTTACAGTACGAATGGAAAGGTTATATTTTCCAAATGATTCGACAACAAAGTTGTGAATTTAGCTTCGAACTTCATCGGAATCAGTAAACGGAGACAAAGCTAACTGGTGGAACAAAGAGAATAAAAAACTACTTCTATTTCAACCTATATTGGCCTACAGAAAATGAAAGCGAACCGAAACACCGCCATTGAAATTACGGACAGATAATTCGATAGAATGGTGTAGTGAAGATGTCATTTAATGCAAAATGAAAGAATGTTTAAAAAAACATTTATTTTTGACAAAATTGGCACGTTTTTTTGCATAAAAACTTCAAATTACTGCTTAGGTTTTTTATAAAGACGAATAAAGCTAACAAATGACTCTTGAAACAGTTCTTATTTTTACAGCTATTGGGAACCGCAGTCCAATATATTGGACACGTTATAACGGTAAAACCAAGGGACTTACAAAAATTTTTCTTGAAAATTTGAAATCAGCGACCCAAAATTAGTCAGAATACGAATTTTCAGATTTTTCGCTTCACCGGTTGATTTTTTGTACTGAAAGGGTTAATGAAAATTGTACGCAATTAATTCTTTAACTAATAAAGTTATTTGTATTAATTACATGCCATAATCATACGAAGTATTTTTGAATAGTACCTTAAAATTTTAATTTACAAAACAAAACAAAGAAGAATTTGTCTGAAGCTGAATATAAATTTATTTCATATTGAAACACTTTACAATATAAAATGAAAATGTTCCAAGAGAAAAAAATCAGGAGTAATGCTGAATTCGATCACTTTATTAGAGTATTTTCCTTGGGCTGAAATGGAACCAAATATGGTTGAAAGACCAAGACCCATATGGTAAAACATCGAAATAATTTCGCTGCTTTTACTGAACAGATGAGGCGCAAAATTATTATCTCTTATCATACTACTAATAGTTGTTAATTATATTGTTAACCAAGCATCTAGTCAAGAAATAGCTTTTTTGACTTACATTCGTAAATTTACTGATGTCGTGAATTTTATTTTTATATCTGAAATGCATACTATTTGTTTTGTATAGTATCATCTGTCCATTACGGCAAGGATAAATTCAAAGTAATACTTCTATGTATGTATGTACGAGTACATTATGTGCGAAAAAGAACATAAAAATTTTCCATTTATTATTAATTGTTCCAGGAATTCGAACAATGTTGTTTACAAATCCAGACGAACTCGGGAAGCTCAATGCAATTGAATATTCTCACACATGTACCCACACATTCAAAATAAAATCTCATCATCAATTCGTTCGCCCACTTATGTGTAAATTTACACCTTCGCACATGCATACATACAAGCTTACACATACATATGTACATATATGTATGTACTCTGTTATGTATAAATGCTTTAAAGGCGAAGACAACGATTGCTGATGAAGGACGATGCTAAGAGCAATTATTGCATCATTTATCAGTCCGCCATAGTTGAGAGACTAGAAAAAATATGCAGACGTCAGATATTGTGAGCAACAACAACAAAAATCCTTATCTATTGGGAAATATGCTTAGAAAAAGAGAATGAAACAAAAGGAAGCCGAATAAAAGAAATACATACATAAGTCCAATTAAAGTGATTGTTCGTTTCATACTTTTTCTGAATAACTTTAAGAACGAAAAACACTAAATAAGTGTAATGTCTACAAACAAAACACAAGGAATACGTAAGTGTTGTTGATGTCTCTAATGCCTTCAACTGCTGTATGCGTGTCCGGTGATGGGTGACCATCACCAGATGCATGGATTTATTACCACACCATTTCCAGATAAATTTAAGAAAGCGTCAACTGGAGTTTAGAAAGGGCAAACTAGATTTTAGAAGAGGCAACTGGATTTTAGAAAAGGGAAATTGGACTTTAGAATAATAATAATAATAATAATAATACAATGGCGCTATTATAACTCTGACGAGTTTTATGGTCGAGCTTCTCTTCCAATTCGAGGTGTGCTCCTTTTTGTTTTTCCTACTAATTGGGTGGACCTACAGTTTTATGCCGGCTCCGAACGGAGAATGCATTTTTTGTGAGAAGCTTTTTAATGGCAGAAATACACTCGGAGGGTATGCCGCCCATTGTCGGGGGGTGACCGCTGTTTTAAAAAACCCAATAATTGGATTTTTACTAATTAGAAAATTTTTTTGGTGTTTTCTCGGATTGGGGTTTGATCCCGAGACCTCTGGCATAGCAGGCGAGCACTCTACGCACAGCACCGAATAGTCAACTCGATTTTAGAAAAGGGAAATTGGAATTTAGTAACTGTAAATTGGGTTTTCGAATATGTACATACATACATTATACTTTCATACGCAATTGAGAATTTCTCTTCGAAACACATATTATTTTACACACATATTCTGAAATCCATTTAACGTTTTCTAAAATCCAATTTTCCTTTTCTAAAATCCAATAGACTATTTGTAAAATCCATTTAACGTTTTCTAAAATCCACCTGGAAATTGTGTTGTGTACACTCAAAAAAAAAATTTCTCTCGATCAAAGACATAATTTTCCTTATTTTGAACACGCGTCCCAATACAAAATTTTCTTTGTTTTGTGTAAATTTTCTCAAAAATGTGGAAAAAACGTTCAAACAAATTCGTTGCCATGGCGATTTGTATGGGAATTTAATTTGTCAAAATTAAAGAAATCAAGTCTTCAAAACAAGGAAAGTTGGGAATGGAATGGCGCTTAAAGAATTTTTCATTATCTTAATGTATGAATTTTTTCAAAACAAGTATATGAAACCATGGTAACGCATGTAACAACAATAATTTATAAACCTTTTAACATGTTTTAAGGAAAATTTACTCAAAACAAAGAAAGTAGTGTTCAAAATAGATAAACAATTTCTTTGACCCCTCCATATATTTTTTTTCTCTCAGTGTAGCATTTGGCATTGGGGGAAATTCTTGCAAACTATCCAGCTTAGCCCGATAACCGGATAATACCCCAAATGTTTTCTTTACAAACGAAGTTATGAAAAGTGAGCGAAATTTTGCACTTTTTAGGTCATCAAAGATTTTCATATTTTTCAAAAATACTACATTTTTCATTGAAGCAAGAAGGTCAATAAAAAGAATGCCTTCAAATCAAGGATGGGCATTTTTGCATTACCATTCAAAGTGCATTACCATTCAATAGTGAATGGTAGTGCAAAATTGGTTTGCATTACCATTCAGTAGTGAATGGTAATGCAAATGTGATTTGCACTACCATTCAATAGTGAATGCGAATGCAAAGGTGAATGCATTCCCATTCATTGCATTCCCACTGCAAATGTGATTTGCACTGGACTAGTACTCTATTCGGAAAAGTTGGTCTGAGAGGCATCGTCTTTCATAATAACTAGCGTTTTTTCGTGTTGAGTAAAATTTTTGTAAATTTGTTGAACTGTGTAATTATAACCTCAGAAGTTGAAAGAAATACTTTTACTTACAGGTATAACATAGAACATATGTACATATTACCATGCCGTGTTGGTTTCCCTTTACTTTGCTAAGCCTAATTCCATATTTATAATATCCCATAAACTTCCTTTCCGTTAATAAATAGATTAGCCACTTAATACCTTAACTATGGTCACAGGTTTTAACTGCTATTAAATGATGAATGGTTGTCCAAATCACTCGCACTCATTTTTAATTAATAGTCCAAATCACATTTGCAGTGGGAATGCAATGAATGGCAATGCATTCACCTTTACATTCCCATTCACTACTGAATGGTAGTGCAAGCCACATTTGCATTCCCATTCACTACTGAATGGTAATGCAAACCACATTTTCATTCCCATTCAGTAGCGAATGCAAATCAATTTTGCACTACCACTCATCATTGATTGGTGGCTGCAAGGCTGAATGCAATCAAAATTGAATGCAGCTTGCCCAACCCTGCTTCAAATAAATAAAAATGAGGAGGGTTTGAGAGTGTTTTATAACATGAACACATACACATGCCTAGGGACAATAAACTTGCTAAGGCAGCTAAAATATATTTCTATCAGTTTGTCTACATAGGAGTATGTACTACTTTTGACAGCAACCACCTGCCAATCAAAGTCGATTGAGTCGCACACAAAACAGAATTTCGAGTCGAATAAAATGGTCAGCTTTGTTAGCTGTGACGGAAAAAAGGACAAGCAAGAGAAGCACAACTAAAAAAACAACAAGGAATAATAAATGCTTAAAAAGAAAAATTGCAAATGCCAGTCGAAGGCCAATTCATTTAATGGTAATTGAACTCAACCAAAGTTGTTGAACAAAAAAACTTGTCGACATTAATCATAAATACATTGACATGGAAAAATATACAATTTTCAGGTTGACATATTCTCTATAAAGTCGAAAAAACCATATGATTAAGCAACTGGACACATAAAGAAAACAGGCAAAGGGGTTGTGTTCAAACAATTTATTTTACTTTACCTTTTTTTGTAGAAACTAGCGAAGCAATTGGGATAGCATGGTGAGCAATTAATAAGGAATACATAGATATGAAACAATGACATAATCTCTAAAAATGTTTTTCCGCTTTTTTAACGACAAAGATTTTATCGTTCTTATACATCAATATTTCATAAAGCAAGAGATAAGAAAAATGTTAACCAAAACTCGAAGCGTTAGAAGTATGTATTTGATTGTGGGGTAGGTACATGCCATACATACACATGTTTAAGAATAAGAATAAAACTAATTTTTAAATTAAATGAGTTGTTGCTAATTTTCTTACTACTTAAAGTCGAACGAGCTTTCTTATTGTAGTTATGGAATGGTAAGTACAGCAAAGGTAGATAATTTAAATATTTAAAATACTTGAACTCAATTTTAAATGCTTGTGGATTTGCCAACTAACGAAATGTAATTAGTACTTAATACCACACAAAATAAATATGTATGTATGTACACAAATGGTAAAGATAAGATCACAAACATCAAAATATTAAAGATAATAGTGAAGATCAAAATGTACACATTTGGGATTTTATATTTACATACTTAACTATGTACATTTATGTACATACTAATGATGTCAAGCTATAGCGAGTTGAAGGCCCATCGCGTTTGGTAGAATCATAAAAATTCCTACAGCTAAATATGCAATGAGTCTAACAACATTTTCTATTGTAGAAAAACCATCGCGCTTGTTCTACATTTTTTTTCGGGCTGTAAATTTTTTTTGTTCTATTCCACACGTTTTTTCAGGGTTGTTTTTACTATAGACAAAATGTGAAATTGTCTTGGACTACAGGAAAACACTTTCTGCTCTAAACAGAGTTAAATAGCATATTCTTGTTCCATTCAGCAGTTGGAACAATGTTATTGGATTAGATGGCATGGCCACTGTCAAAGTAACAGCTCTGCAAATATTTCTCGAATTGCTTTTGTTGAAATGTTTTCCAGTATTCCGATTCCTTAAGGTTTAAGTCATCTATAAATATGCGCTTTTTATTTGAACGTGCGGCAGTGCACCAACTAACCGCTGCACGGCTGCTGTTCATCACCAATATGTCGAGATATACGGAATTTTGGAAAAGTAGGCGGTACATGCCCCGAATTCGAGTTTAAATTTTAATGGATGCTGAGAGCTGTATGTGCGTGTTCGCCACAAAGCTACTTGTAACGTTTTCGCTTTAAATCGTTATGAATTCATTCAGATATTTAATTTTAGTGGCTATTGCATACACACATAAACAAATTAAAATATACACACTGCGTTTAAATGAATAGGTACGAAGATAATATAAAACAGAATTTTCGAGAACAACGAGTGAGGATGCATTGTACTCGTACTAGGAAATTATGAAACTGCCAGCGGTAATAAAAACGGTTGGAAAGCACTCAATTAAGCGACTGCAGCAGGCATAGATAGATGAGAGTTGCGAGTTGGAAATTAAAATTCATAATTTATTTCAATAGCTTAGAAATGTGTATGTGTGTGTGTGTGTGTTGAAGAAAAAACGTTTTAAAGCCAAAAACTAAAAATTGGTCACAAGAAGCTGATAAAAATAATAAAATATTGGCTACATATATCCGCATAGATAAGTATATGTATAACTATAGTACACTGGCGCAGATATACGAGTACATATGTAGAAACCTCTAACGAGTTTTAGGCTGAGCTTCTCTCCCAATCTGAGGGGTGCTCCTTTATATTTTCCTACAAGTTGGCAGACCTATAATCTATACTCAAAAAAACTGTTGATAAACAGACAGACAAATACACGTGTATGGCTTAATTGACACTTTTAATAGGCGTGGTTGCTATCTATATAATTTTATGGGTTTAACAGTCCTATCCTGAGCGTTACCGAAAAACTACTTTACTGGTAACTTATGTTGCGGAAAATCACATACATATGCAATTTTCAATTTAGTTATCAATTGCACGGATGGCCGAACACAAATGTGAATACACTTTTACATAGATAGATATTTTAATAAACCTAATAAGAGAAATTTGTGTTGCAAAATTTAAGCATTTCGAGCGCATTTAGTTTAATGTTTAGGAACCTTGCAAAATTATACAAAAAAAAGCCAGAGTGAATCCATACATTTACATATGTACATATATATGTATATATGTATATGCAAAAGGGAAGAATATAAAGTGCACTCAGAACAGTCGCATCTCTCAGCAAAAACAAAACATGAAACATATCTTCATACATACATACACAAACGGCAGTAAAAAAGGATAACTTTTCTACAAAAAGGCAAAATGCCCAAAATGAATGAATAAAGCGTGGAACGACGATGACTCCGCAACCACTTTACACCGAATAGGTTATAGAATAACACACGAAACCGACATATCTAACAACAACAACAACAACAACAACAACAACAACAAAATGCAGAATTTGGCAACAAAAAGTGTATGCAAATAGGAGGAATGAGAATGAGCTTCGACGGACCGAACAATTCGTATACAAACAACTGAATGCGAACGTTTTTGTTGTTTTATGTGTGTGGAATAACAAAGAATTTGCAATTGTAACTAAACAATTACAGTTATAAAAAAATGCAAACAACATGAAAGGGCACTTGTCTCTGCCGTGGAAACAGAGATTTTTTGTTGGATGTTTTTTAATCGTATTGTTTGTTGCTGTCTCGGTGTTCGGCACAAAAAAAAACAAAACAGAATAAAAGTAAACGCGAATAACAAGCATGTGGGTGTTCCTCCTTTGTTTTTCTATTTTCTTATCTTATCTTTTTGGAAACAGTCAAGCATTTCGTGTCTAGTCGGTAAGTGTCTGGCTGGAAAGTTAATTATTCGGCGGCTTAGGAAAACACAGAGTTGTTTTTTGGACAGTAATTAGTGTGGCGAGAGAGCAAAATAGAAAAGGCCAAGAGTTAGGAGATGGCGAATAGCCGAAAAACAACTTGAGTTTTGCGAGTTTATTTACAATGCAATAGACGGCTACTGGTTCTTTCGTTTTTGAAATTCGAGCAAATAATATTCAAACAAGCGCATATTTGGGGTTTGCCTTTCAACAATTGCTTAAATCTGTTACCTGCGTCTGTTAGAACTACAATTACACAAATATATGTATGTATGTTTTTAGTGATGGGCGAGTCCGAGATGTTTTATTCGATTCTCTCGATTGTTGAAACATCTCGAATGCTCTCGATGGTTTTCATTCGTATTCGAGTCAAGTCGTAAATGGCCGTCAGTCGAAACAATCGCTAAAACATCTCGGACTCGCCAATGATTCCTCTCGTTTTCAAAGCAACCCTACATTTCGGACTCGCTGCAAAAAATACATAACATTTGTTGTTGCCGCTTGAATATCAAAATTGCTTAAAAAAGTATACAGTGGTACAAATCTATTGTCATTGTTACTGCTCGTAAAATTAATTTGTTTCGTAAGCGTCTCACTTCAGAAAATTTATTAATGTATTAATGTTTAAATAATTAATTGTATTTATTAAGCACGACACTCCTTAATTGTGATTGCAAAAATGCAGCATCTATATATAGCATATTTTTCAATTTGGTTCATTTATTTACATATGTATTTGCCTCACTTCCATTAACAATCCTACTTTCTTCATAAACAACACTCATTCAGTTTATTTTAACAACTAAAACAAATCATCAAAACAACAGCCGGCCCGCCGACTCGGAGCAGTCGCAAAAACATCTCGATTGTGTAGTCGAGGAGCGAGTCAACTTCTGACTCGATTGTGATTTTGCAACGATGGCGATTCTCTCGATTGTCTAAACATCTCGGACTCGCCCATTACTAATGTTTTTACATACAAACATATGTATGCGGAAAAATATTACATGTTGCGTATACGCCATGGCGATGCGAAATGTATTTATGTATGTATGTACATACCTTAAGACCTCAAGCTGTGTTTTTATTCATTTTTATTCGCTATCGCACAGACGCGTGTCAATCATTATTATATGATATTAAAATAAATTTATCATGCTCTTAAACAAATTTCTTTCTCACTATGACAACTCGGCCTACAAAAATTGCTCTTTGTTTCAATTCTAATACTCTTATAACATTGACAGACGGCACAGCGATAATCCGGAATATCTAGCTAATTCGGAGTTAACTTGAGAAATAACTGGAGGTAATCCGGAATATCTCCTGAGTTAGTCCTCAAAATTTTAGCGGATTAGGGCATTTTTTAATGACATCCCTGGCGAAAAATTTCTATTGTGAATCAAAGTGAAGAAAAGGAAGAATCCAAGACAGATCTAGTAAGGTAGGCGCATTTGTGAATTCACATATTTCCAATGTAATTTGTTATTGTAATTGGTAAAGTGTAATGTCAAAGTGATATTTCGCCTTGGTTGAAATCTGAATTCTCTTGGGACTCGCCCATTCCTATTGAGCATGATGTGAATTCGCTTTAATTTTGACATTACACTCTATCTTTGGAAATAAAAAAGTTTTTGAATATGTAGTCCTACATTCAAAAGAGAATGCAAGTTGATTTATAATGTTCTCAAGTAATGTCATCTGAGAAAAAACAAGCAAAATTTCTATATTAACTTGAGCAAAATTTGAAAAAATGTGCTCGAACTTCTTTTTCCTTTTTGAAGCGTTACCATATTAATCTCTTTCTCGCAGACTGCTTACAAAATGTCACTCGGCAGCCTTGTTCGAGATCAAACAAATCACTACAAATATGTATGTATATTTGAATTTGGACATGACTTATGGGGTCGCTCATTGCATGCTATCCACATAGAGGGGGCATGACCAAAACATAAAGAATAAGTCAGCCGTGCTCACGCGGAAGTGACTATGAACACATACACACAATCTCTTTAATTTACTTTACTCTTAACACTTTTCCTATGCGTCCCACGCATGCAAAATACTCAAGAACTCTACACATGAAAATGCATATTTTCGTTGCAAGAGCTCAGTAGTACTGCTAGTGTCAATCCACTATTGCCGGTTAACGATTTCGCACATTAACATTCGCTAGGTAACTCTCCAGCGAATAGTAATGTCACTTTCAAACCAGTAAAACTATTTATTTCTGAAGAAATGTTCACATTATTCCGATTCATACTCGTATTGTTGAATATATTCAACTTCGAGTTTAAAATATAACCATAGAGGACAAATTACACTGGTCGACAAGTTTTTGTTACAGAAATAAAATTCTACTTTTCTAAAGGATTTCGGTGCGCTGAATCTGAATCTGAACTCCGATTTTCGCTAATACGTACAGTTTTTGAGATATTCATGTTTAAAGAGGCCAAAAATGCGATTTTTGTCTATATTCACTCCTCAATATCTTTTAAATTACTTACTTTTTTTTAAAATTGATTAAAGTTATTAAAAACGCGGACATTTCTCTTGAAGAAATCGTTTTAATATTTCAGATATCTTTCTTGTAACTTACAATATTTCATATTAAGGTTTATTAGTTTTGCAATATTTTCTCCATACAAAAATAATTAAAAATTTTGAAGCACGCTTTTAGGCAGTTTATTATATAATGGACGTATGTAAGTGGCTTTGTAAAAAAAATTGTTCTGCTGAGCAACTACAAAATTTGATTGCGCCTATAAGACGCTACAAATGCTGCCGTTGTTTTCGACGACAAATACCTTATTGTGCAAAAACATATATTACTACATACCTAAATTAGATATCCGACAAATTAAAACGTTGTCTTCAAGAGAAATAGCCGAGCTTTCAAAAGCTTTAATCAATTTTTAAAATAAGTAAGTAATTTAAAAGATATTGAGGAGTTAATATAGCGAAAAAACGTATTTTTCGCCCATTTGGGCATGAATATCTAAAAAGCTGTACGTATTACAGAAAATCTGACTTCAGATTCGGATTCAGCGCACCGAGATCCTTTAGAAAAGTAGAATTTTATTTCTGTAACAAAAATTTGTTGAAATTTTGTCGACCTGTGTTATCATTATTTTTGAGTTGTGGCACCATTGAAATTCAATAACTGAATTAATTTCAAATAACCCGTAAACGTTTTCAAATGGAATTCCCATGGTAAATGGTGTGTGCGTTAACTAATGCCAATAATGTTTTATGATAAATCAAGAATGTACCGTTCGATAAGTGCAAAGATATTACCCTGCTGAATTCGAGAGGACTAGCGAATTCGCTAGTGCTGCGCAGGTGGTGCCCAACCACTGGGACGCCCAACAAATTTGATCAGTAAACATTGTTTATACGTGCAAATAAACAATAGGAAGCGAATAGAAAAAGAAAGCAACAAACAACAATGCAATAACTCAAAGCAATTTTATTTTGAATTTTTCTTCGTTTTGTTTTCGAAACTTTTTTGGTGATATAGCGGTTGCACTTTAGATTGTGACAGGAAAGTAAGCAACAAACTTGACAGAGATGGATATTTTTTTAGTGGCGCTTGTTCATGTATGTACACATGCGAATGTAAATATGTGCATATGTATACTAGATGCGTTTTTTCTCAGTTCTTCCCTCCGGCCATAGAATATGAAAATAGGATGTTGTAGGATAACTAAGCTGATTTTTGTTTTTTTTTTTTAGAAAAAAACTGAGTGGGCTACTCCAAAAACAGCGATTTTTTTTAAATTCCATGTTAGGTTAAGATTCATATATGAAAAAAAAACAACAGAATTAAAAAAAAAAAACAAAAGATACATATTCTCATGTAAAATTAACTTAATCGAATGGTGTACTCAGTTTTTTAGTGCGAGCCATAGGGAAGGTACCAAGATCGCCTAAAGTGGAATTTTATTTTTTTTAGTCACGGATTTTCAAGTTTAGATACCTTAAATTTATTTTTAATCAAAATATACAGGAATCTGTAAATAATAAATTTTCGAATTTTGTACTTGCAGCAATAAAAAATGTTGTTCATGAAAGTTATTTTTGAATGTTTCACTTAAACCAAAGTAGCTTGGATAAAAAAAGCTCGATTTCGATCAAATAAACTTTTCTGAAAACTGCATTAATTTGCGTAGATTCCTGTATATTTTGATTTAAAAGAAATTTAAGGTACAACAAAAATCAGCTTAGTTATCCTACAACATCCTATTTTCATATTCTGTGGCCGGAGGGGTATGTTAGATCAAAAAAACGCATCTAATGTATACGTGTTGTGAACAAGTTTATAAAAAGTGGCAGAAAAAATATCGCAAAAATTCGCGGATCGTGAATTTGTCCAAGGGACTTAGAGGAGACAAGTCTATTTATTATATACATACGTGGGCACATATGTATATATTTATATTGCTTGTTAACAGGGTTGCCAGGGTAATGCAATACTCGTAAACGTGAACGAAAAAATCTTTCCAGTAGCACACTTGAATAACCATTTTTATTAAAGTCTTGAAATCATTTTTTTTTTTATCAAAGACCGCAAAGTTACTTAACACTGCCAAAGACTTTATTGATGTTTTAAAATGAATGTATTCAAGTGACTAAATAATTTTTATGACTTATACATAAGTCATAAGGAACATAAATTAATGGAAATCAATTTTTGTTTTTAGTTCAAATCATGAGAAATAGAAAATAACTGCAGTAAGTGAGTCGAAATCAAATAATGCGACTCTTCTCTTGAGTTATCAGGCTAATAGGGTATATACACAATGAGTCTGACTCGCGAGTCATCTATGTACGTGTTGACTCGCCGCGTCACAGCAAAATATCAAACTAGTTAGTTTTGATTTTCTTGAGTCATGCCAGAGTCATGCGGTATAAACTACTATCTACATTCACATTTTCAGTAATACACCTAAACTGACCCTTGAATCAGACGCATCGTGTATAGACCCTATAAGAATATAATAAAAGAAAAAAAAAAAAATTAAAGTGGCTTAACTCAAAATATGGTAAACGGAGAAAAATCAATTTTTTGTCAAAATTTAAACCATTGCGCCAATTCGTATTTTGAAAAGGGGTAATCATAGGTTTATAGTGTTAGAGAACGTATACATAGTTAATTGCGAAAAAATCAACTTTTATAACATATGCAAGAGCTTTTATTGGATACAATTTTGCGAAAAGCAGAATTAATTCTGGTTAAGTTTTTTTTTTACTGAATTGCATTCTTTCGAATATGGGTTTTATCTCCATTTAACTCGAGTTGAGTGTTTTTAATAAACTTAAAACGCAAATAAATATACCCTCATAATTCTAGTTTGATGTTTTAATAAAATGATTTTTCATACAATACTAGACTTAAGTCCAGATAAGTTATTCTCACTGATATAAAATGTTTCTATTTGAGTTAGGATAATTTTTATACCTTTATAACTTTTTATATATTACTCTGATTTAAATGGGAATAAGACAGATCAATGGGTTTTCCTCCAAAGATTAACACTATAAAAAAAATTCAAATTTGCATTATTACCAGTTAGGCTAGCTTAATTTGTGGGCACAGATATGTACATATCGTCGTTTAAACTTTCATAACCGCCTATGTCAAAATTGAGATTTGCCAAACTTTAACTCCTGACGTCCAGCCCTATCGATCTATACTATAAATTTGGCATTTGGGAAACTCGGGGAGCTCTATATTTCTCTCTAATGTGCTTTTCAGCTCTGAAGTCGTATGGCTTGGCGTCAGGAATTCAATTTTAATTTTTGGCACGGTCGTATACGGCGCTATGTAAGTACTTTATATTTGGCGGCTTCCTGGTCTCCTAAGAAGAATCAGAACGCGTCTAAAATAGGCTGGAATTCGACTTAAAAGATCTATATGACGTAGTGAGTAAGGCTGCACAATGCAAGCAATTAGCCATTTAGCCTGCTCTCGTAATATTACGAGTATTAGCCGTGTTGTTATTCAAGCGCATATACATCTGCGCTTAAATTTTGTATGGACAAATAAGCGCGGATAGAGATGTGCGCTTAGAAATCCATACAAAATTTAAGCGCAGATGTATATGCGCTTGAATAAAAACACGGCTATTATCACAAGAAGTCCGTATCGGACTAAGACAAATTAAATGAAGCCAAAAATTTCAAATTACTTTTGAACTGAAAAAATTACTCAGACTCATTCGCACCACACACACGTACGCGAACAATGAAAACTACTACTAAATATTCCTTGGGTTTCCTCCACATGAAAGCAAAACCACAATTTCACTTAAGAATTTTTCAATCACTTGGAAGCTTTTCAATTGCCCGATAATCAAAAATAGATTTCCATCGCCCATGGCTATGCAACGCCTATTGTAATTATGTGTGTATATGTGTATATATGTACATATGTATACACTGAAATAAATTTTGGTATAAAATTTAAACTTTTTTGGTCGATATATAGGACACGACCGAAAAATTATTAAAATTTAAACCTTGAAATGTTGAAAAGATTTTTAAGCTTTTAAGGTTTAGATTTTATTCCAAATTAAGATTTATTTTAAGACTTTCAAAAATTTGGTTTAAATTAAAAAAAAAATTTCTGCTCCCATATTCTCATCATACTTTTCCCTATTGTATCTTCTTTCTTATCCTCTTTTTCTTCTTTTCTTCCATATTGGTCTCCCCTCAACATCCCCTTAATCCTTTTCCATATTGTACCTTTTTCCTATCCTCTTTTTCTCCTTTTCTTCCTTCTTCATTTTATCTGTTTCCATAATTATTTTGTGTCTGTTTGTTTCTCCATTGTTTCTCCAACAACGCCACACAGTCGTTCATTCAAATTGTCTAATAACTACAAATGAGATTTTTATATTGTTTATTTCTCGAAAAAGAAAGTTGGAATTTCAAATCAAAAATTAAAATTTTTATTATTATTATTATTATTATTATTGTTATAAATTCCTTTTATACCAAATCAAAGTTTAAATAATATTTCAATATTTATAACAGTGTACGAGTAGATATGTATATACATACAAATTTACATTTGTATGTGCTTAAAATGGCAGCTGGTCAACCAGTGCCTCTGGCACGGTATATATATTGAGACGGTAATGCCAGTAGGTGGAAATGTCAAATACTGCTTACGTCACAGGACCCATAAAGCCGCGAACAACCAAACAAACAGCTGTGCCAATTGCAAAAGGAAATGACGTATGAGGACCTGATACTTTTTTCTAAAACCGAAGGAAATATGGCGGCCAGCGAACTGACATGACCTTTTAATTGGATCATGTGCCTCTGGTTTCTATTAGCGACCATTGATTTTTACCGCATCCACAAGCGTTACATACGCCTCCGCCCTCGCTGAGGAGCACAACGCGTTTCTTCAATAAACTAAATAGCTTTTGAATGTTTGACTAGATTGAAGTTTTATATTTTGGAATAAAATGAAAATACCAATAGCTAGACTACATTTAAAGATATTTAACAAACGTATGGTAGTGGGCTAAAATGTAATGTGTTAAAGAAAGTTTTAAGCAAAGCATTATGACTTAAATAACCGTGTTCTGCATCCAAAAGCCAAATTTGTGAGTTCGGAAATTTTGGTAAATGATACCTTCTCTGAGTGGTGAATAGCATTGCGAATACATTAAGTATTTGGTTTAATGGCTGTCAAATCTATAGTGTAAATGGCAGCCGGCTGAACTTAGCGGTTTAACGGTGATGTAAAAATCAGTGAAAAGAAAAATATTACAGATACAGTTTTTTTTTTGTAATGGAAAATAATCGTGAATACTCGTATTTGCATAAATATTTCCATTAACGCAATAAAGAGATAAGAAACATATCTTTACAATTTCGCAGTAGTTATGTGATAGTCAAAATTTAATTCAAACAAGTAAGGAAGCCTAAGTTCGAGTGGAATCGAACATTAGATACTCAGCTGTATGCTTTCATTGTTTGTTTGCGTTTGATGGAAACACGGATTATTTTATATAAAGCGAGTGCCACATAAAGTGGGCGTGGCCACGCCCATTTTCAACATTTTTATCAGTAATCCAACTAAGCATATGAATATTATTCTTTGTGTAAAATTTCATCCCTTTATGACTTCTAGTTACAAAGATGTCACGTTACAAATTCCTAAGGGTGTTCCAGAAATATCTTTGTTAAAAAGTAGGCGTGGTCATAAACCGATTTGAATAAATTTTTGCGTGTCTATTAACACAAGTTATAAAAGTGTATAAAACAAGTTTCGTTATAATATCTCAATTATTTGTCGAGTTATGATTTTAGAAATCTCGTATATTCCTGTTTCTAAAAAGAGGCGGTGCCACGCCCATTTTCCAAAATTTTTGTGTTTTTCGTTTTATGTCCGCAGTTGGACTCCTGCTATAAAATTTCAATGATATATCTTTATATTTGACAGAGATATCGCTTAAAATGTTTTTATTAGGTCACTTTATAAGACCCATATATAAAAGTGGGCGTGGCCGTCAACCGAAATTTTTCGTCCAAACATTTGCCTAAGTAAGTATATCAAGCGTACCGAATTTCATCGATATATCTTCAACGGTTTCTGAGTTATGACTCATAAAACTTTCAATGTTTGCCCCTTAATAAGTGGGCGTGGCACCGCCCATTTTCCAAAATTTTTGTGTTTTTTGTTTTATGTCCACAGTTGGACTCATGCGACAAAATTTCAATGATATATCTTTATATTTGACAGAGATATGGCTTAAAATGTTTTTATTAGGTCACTTTATAATATACATATATAAAAGTGGGCATGGCCGTCAACCGATTTTAACTATTTTCCGTACAAACGTTTGCCTAAGTAAGTAGATCACGCGTACCAAATTTGATCGATATATCTTCAATGGTTTCTGAGTTATGACATATAAAACTTTCAAGGTTTGACCCTTAATAATTGGGCGTGGCACCGCCCATTTTCCAAAATTTCATCAAATTTCTTCCTAGGGGCCTGAGCTCAAGACGTGGGTAAAATTTCATCGCTCCAGCTATATTAATGACTGAGATACCAAATTTCCGATTTTTTCTATATCCTCTTAAGACCCCGGGTACACATATGTGCACCTCAATTATATTTGAAAACTAGTTGTGATATCTTAATGCAAACGGAAGCACTAAAAATACTTTTTTTACACGCCACTAAGTGGCTTCAATCGCATAATGGCTTCATCGGATATATTTGGCAGTTATTTTTTTTCAACTGAATTTGGCAGTTTGAAATTTTTACTAACGAAGTGTACTTGAAAACTTTGAAAGTGAATAAAAAGTGCAATTGTTTAACCTTTTCCAATATTTAAATTGATTTACAAAGCTCAAGAATTGAATTAACGTATAAGAAATTAACTTTTAAAATTTGTTTTAATTTTTAGCGTGTAATTCTATGTTGTTTTCTTGGTACACATATGTGCACCTCAGGATCCAATAGTAGTTTTGTGTAATGTATGATCGTTTTCCAGCTGGAACTGGAAGAGCAGGAAATTTAAGATTTTTTGAATTACAGCTAATCTTACCACTCTGGGGATAGTGTTGATGAGGAGTATTTGGCTCCGGATTTTATATGAGTTTCTAAGGAGTTCACCAAACGGAAGATGAAGAAGATTCGGGCTAGAAAATAAGTCAGAACGGTAAATGCAGAAGTGAAACTGCAAATTACATCAAGATCGTTATAGAGTGCTACGAAAATGGCTTCCTGTGGGCCAGATATCGCAGAGAATGTTTTGATTTCGGAGGGTAGTTCAAATATAAATATAGTTTGTTGAAATATTTGGTCTTAGATTTCCGGGACTCAGTTGCGGATCAGAGTAATCTATATTCCGCACAAAGAGGGTTAAAATCATTAATTACAAATGCTATTGAGATGACCAATTTTGCCGGCGTGCACTTGATGAAGGGCAACCTTAAATATCCTCAAGGGAGGCTCCCCTGGAATATAAATTTTTGTAACTCTATTTTTGGGGGTGCAATGAACCGCGACAGACCCTGATACTATCTTTACTTTGTAGATATAAATCAGCCGAAATACAGAAACTGTGAAAAATAAGATACCATTTTGAAGATATGTCATAGTTGGCGAGGATCTGAGCATATATCCATAGTTAAACACATGATTCCATTTGCAGGACGATGTGAGTACCGCCAATATTTACCGGCTAAGCGAAATCCGCTTGCCCTAAAGAACTTCGTGCTGGCTGCTCGAGATGGGCTGGTATTAGATTTTGAGATATATGTTAACAGGCTACTCTACCTCCAGAGGTAATGAAAAGTATGGGAGTGGGCGCAGGTATCGTCGAAAAACTTGATAGCAACAATTGTCAGTAGCTGCGTTTTGTACACAGGTCTTGTTCCAGCACCAGCTCCTCGGCAGAATCTACCCTGGACCATGAAGATCACATACCACAATGTTGCAGTGGGTCACCTGCAAAGGAACCCACCAGATAGTGTCACAACCACAACCGGAAACTAGACTGAACAATGTAGGTCATCTGGCTGACTTCGAAGATAGCAAGTCCGCCTCAAAATGTCGCCATCCAACGTACTCCTCACGCTGCCGTATAAAGTGTTTGGAATTAAATTTTACTAAAAAATATTTGTTTCTAAACAACCATACTTTTCAGGATATCTTCCCAAAATATATCGATTAAGACCTGAGGTGCACATATGTGCACTTCCTTTTTTGTCACTTCCAAAAAAAAATAATAATAATAACAAATAATGTGTTTTATATAAGCCCCTATAGTTGCAAAAAGTCTTAAGAAACTTAAAAATTACATTTATTTTTTGCTCAGGTCTTAAGAGGATATAGGAAAAGTGGGCGTGGTCATGGTCCGATTTCGCCCATTTTCAATACCAACCGTCCCAGTCTCGATACCAACTTGCATTTCAAATTTCATCGAAATATCTCAATTTTTTCACGAGTTAGAGTGTTTACAGACGGACGGACGGACGGACGGACGGACATGGCTCAATCGATTTCTCTTTTCACCCTGATCATTTTGATATATATAAGTCTATATCTAACTCGATCATTTCATTCTGTTACAATCCGCCGTTATGTGATTAAAACTATAATACTCTGTGTACTAGTACAGCTGAGTATAAAAATGTTCTGCTTTATTGAAGAGAAGTTATGTATGTATGTGTGCCCACTATGTCCGATATAAAACATATATACCCTTCAAAAATTTGAGGACCAGGTAGTCCAATGGGACGGGTCTTTAAAGTAGGTCTGAAGGGACGTGGTTACAGACATGGTTACATGTTATGCTGCATCGGACCACATCGAATGTAAATCGTCGTTCGCCGCCAACTAACTGTCGTTGGTCGGCAATTTGGCTCGGTCTAGGGTATTGGGATGTAGTTTAAAACCTGGTCCACTGTAAGCAGACTAGTATATGGCCCAAATGGGGTGGTTTTTTATATAGTCTTTTGTTATGCAGAGGTGAAACAAGGGTGGTCATGTCCAATGACATCGCAATGTTAATGTAACCATATTTTTTCATATATTTGGACCATCTCTGTAACTAGTAATTGTCACAACGTAACCTGGTCCTGTACTAGCATATTGCGTGGTCCCACATTTTGTATTTATATGTGTGTATAAGAGATATGTAAATGTGTTGTTTGCACTTTAATTTGGTGTACACATACTTTACAAGAGTTTGTTTATCGCCGACTTATCCATCATTTTTCAGAGCTTATCAAGATTATGAAACATTTAAAACGGGTACACTTTCAAAGTCTGGTTAGGTAGATGTTGGTTCGCATGGATTTTTGTACGTTTTGGTGATTATCTTGAGCACTGGGACAAATACCGAGAAAAAACCAATTGTATTGGAAGTGAACATGATTAATTTGAAGCCAATATTGTTGAAAAAAATGTTTCGGACCCAAACGTCGATTAGAGACCGGTAACTGAAAAAAGGGGCCATTCTTTCTCAAATAAAGCATTTTGGTAGCAGAGGAGAAGAACGTGTAAGAACAAATAAGAATTGGAACTTGCAGTTCAATAGCAAATTTGATGTATGTAAGAGTTGATGCTTTGGAACAAAGAGGGAAAATTTAATCGTTAGATTCTCAGCTTTGCTCACAGTGAAGCACGTCTCCCTTTTATACAAAATTTTGTTATACTACTTACTTAGTTAAATTAATTATTCGAATTAAGCTTAATTTTCATTATTTTATTTCATTTTATCTATTGCTGTTTTTGCTGTGGTCGATCAAAGTTCGGTATCCGACACAGCTTCA
The DNA here is from genome assembly GCA_960531455.1 of Urophora cardui. Taxonomy (NCBI): domain Eukaryota; kingdom Metazoa; phylum Arthropoda; class Insecta; order Diptera; family Tephritidae; genus Urophora; species Urophora cardui. The sequence goes on from OY482672.1 coordinate 113,782,291, forward strand.
AGCGAATTATTTTTATGAAACATATAAAAGTTAAATTTATTAAAAAAAGAAAAAGAAAATCACTCTATTAATATTTAAAACCAAGGCAAATATTTATTGTTTCAGGTCGTTAAACTAATTAGTTTCATATTTATAAAATGAGCAAAGTGTGAAAAGGATCCTTCGTACATCAAACACAAAACCAATGCAATTCAATGCATATGTATGTATTAGTGCATTAGTGTTATGTGTACTTTTGTGGCACTACGTACATACGCGACTATGTGCAACCACAGTTTTGCATTTAATTATTGCCACGAATTGCATAAATTAATTGAAATTTATGTGCACGAGCGAAAAGGCTTGCGTGGGAAAGCTACACCTGTACCTGTATATGTACATACTATACATACATATATATGTACATAAATACAGTTTTGCGCACAAAAAGTAAATAAGACGGACGTTATGTGTTTTTGAAACGCCTAAAAGCGTGCTATGGAATTTTTTTTGGCATAACGGTGCGTTTGGCAGGCCAGAAAAAAAGTTTATGTATAAAAAAAGTTGCAGTAAAAAATAAATTTGCAAAAATTTCGGCTTTTTGTATTGAAAATGCAAAAGAAATCATTTAAACCGGAAACGGAGCTACAAAAGCGCGGAAATTAAGCAAGCACCAGCCTACTAGTTGCAGAATATTAAGAATGCATATATGTATGCACCTAACTACGTTCATATGTTTGTACATATACATATATGTATGTATGTACATGTGTATCGAAGTTAGCTCTAGTCAATTGCATATGTAGAAGTGGGCGTGGTGCAAAAAGTTTTTGCCTTTTTTGTTTTTCATTCATTTATCCATTTTTGTATTAGCAATTTGCAAATTCAGATTTCCATTAAAAATTAGATGAAATCGAAACAATTTTCTTTTCAACTATATATAATGACTAAAACTTGTCTATCATTCAAAGCCATTTAATTTTTGATTTTTTAATTATATTAAACTGTTTTTCTCTTAAGTCTCAATTCACGCACTATCTACTATGAACTAATAATTCAGTTCTTTATTTGTTATTGTTTTCTATGTTGAACTTTCTGACTACTTTTCTAAGAAGATTTTTATTTATTTATTATAGCACAATAATATTTAGTTATATTATTAGTTTTAAGTACTTTTTAATTGTGTCATCCACCACCTTCGGTTAATTCAATTTGACACTAATTTTTGGACTATATCTACACAATTAATGCTTTATATTTAGTATTTAGCCACGCAAATCACACTTTTCATTCGAATTTTCATTTCTATTCTTTGCTTCTCTTACATTTCACTTAACATTTTTGTCAACACCTTTAATAATTCTCTTTAACCTTTTTTTGATTTTTTTTTTATTTAATACCTTTTTTTTAATAATTTTAAATTTTTTCAGATGTTCACATTTCACTTGCCGTTATCTTCCGCTATTCCGATGTGATCCGCATAGATGCAATGTACGAACTGATTTCCGAGTTGATTTGGCAGCTGCGAGAAAACGTCACACCAATAAAAACACAACCACACCTACACACCAATTCAATGCATACGCAACTTCCTCTTTCGTTTACACACTATCATACATACATACATACATATGCACATTAGCGTGGTCAACAATTGGAACCAGAACTTATGTATATTTGTTGTTCTTGGGTATAGAAGTATTGCCACCACCACCGCTCGGGATCAAAATTTATGTGTGATATCTTTGGCCATGTTGCTACCGTTTGAGAAGGCGATACTGTCTTTTTATGAACTTTTAACTTTGTCTTACAAATTAAACCCACTCTAATGTACGTGCATACGAAGTGGCACTTGTCTACAGCATCACGCGTGCCAATATACCCGGCCCGAGCGCCTACCTTCTTTGGAGACTTGAAGAATCAAAAAGAAAATATTTATTGTTATTGTTCAACGATAAACAACAAAGCAAGCAAGTGGAGAATAACCACCACTGACATGCCGGCGCACAGTGGTTCAGCCGCGGAAAAAATTCATTTTTTTCAATACCTAATTTTCATATTCTAATGATGTAGGCTTATAAAAAAATGTCCAAATATGAACAATTCATGACTATGTTGCAAAAAGTTAATTTTTTTTACAAAATAATGGTATCAGAAGTCAGAAAAATTTTATTCAACAAAAACTGCTTGAAATTTTTGCTAACTTTACCTATAAATTTTCCTTATAACTTATATCCCTATTGTCCCTGTTGTGAGTTTAACAGAAAATATAGCACTTCCTTGACTAATTAAAGAAAAAATTAGTGCAATCGGCCAAATATTAAAAAAAATATAGTCCAGCAAAAATGGTACTTCATAAATGCTACCTTTTCTAACTTCGATGGACAATAAGTTTGTGTGCTACAGCGTGCTACACTCGCTAACTGTAATAAAATGAAAGTTTGGAATGTCTTTTATCGATTTCTGTAAAAAAATTTTTCCCATATTTTCCCCAATCGATGTAAACTCGATTTAAATGTCGGAAGTCCCATCAAATTTTGATAAAATTGACAAAATGTAGCATGCTTTTAGGCTCGTACGTATATATTAACGTTTACATCTTATGTGACATTTTTTTGTTTACGAATATGAAGGCATAGAGAGGATTAGATAAAAATGCAGATTGGTAAATTATACACCTAATTTGTTAGAATCAATGGTAATGCAAACAATAATAACGATAAACACATTAGTCATAACATTGCGGTTTGCAAACAACAATAGCAACAAACACATTTGTTTAAACATTTTACCAGCTTATTTTAAGGTATTAGATGAAAAAAAAAATGTTATGCCGACGAAATTGTAGTAACAGAAACATATTGCTGCTGTTAATTTGCAAAGTTTACTCGATCACACAACAAGAAGACTTATTGATACCTTCTCAGCAGAAAAGTTGTACTCCTTATCATGTTCTGAGTTAACCCTTACTAGTAAATGGGGCTTATGATTTCTAGGCTTATGTTTTCTAGGAAAGGTGATAGAATTTCTACCAATACAGATGTTATTAATCGATTACTGGCAAGTTCTGATCATTGTATAAAGTCCATAAGACGACAACCCAACAAAAAGTATTTGGAATTGGATCCTGTTGGTTTTTGTCTTTACATATATGTATATGTACGTACATAGTTATATTTCCGTTTATATGTATTATAAATATAATCATTAAGTACATCAAATTTCTACAAGGGCCCTTTTCAGTTACTGAAAATGTATATCTCCATTTGTTTTTGAATAAAAGGTGTAGGAAAAGTGGGCGTGGTTGTTTGCCAATCACGCCTATATTTAGTATTGTCGATGTCTTTCATGACAATAACTTATGCGCCAAGTTTCGTGAAGATATCTTAATTTTTTGAGCTGAAATTAAAATTTTTCTTTAAAATTTTTTATTATAGGTCCAGGGGAGGTACCCCTAGGGAGTGGCCGATTTCAAAAATGTTTGGTGCTGTCAATGCCTTTAATGAGGGTAACTCATGTACCAAGTTTCGTGAAGATATCTTAATTTTTTTTAGCTGAAACTAAAATTTGTATTTAAATAATTTTTTTATAGGTCCAAGGGAGGTACCCCTAGGGGTTGACCGATTTCAACTATTTTTTGAAAATTTCTTAATTAGCTCACATATAACCTCTGTGCAAAATTTCAATGGCCTAGGACCACTCCTTCTATTTTTTTCCGCAAAATGTATGGAGCCGAACCACTGTGCGGCGCATCGCAACGCCACAACAACTTCCACAGCCAGCTGACGGTTGGATTCCCAGACTAAATGCCGCCCACGTTCAAAATATGCGCGCTAAAAATGCCGGAAAAACCAAAAGAAAAGAAATAAATAAAAAAAAGTTTTTTTCGGCTTAGACGGTTTAGCGAAGCGATTGGTTTTGGTGAAGGCAGGCCGGTCGTGGGTGGATGGGTTGCTTGTTTGGCTGCTGCGTCCTGATAACGGTCGTATGTAGCTGTTTATTTGACACATCGCTCTCCTTTGTAGAGTTCTCTCTCACTCACACCAACACAATTCCGAGCGCAATTGCACTCGCATACACGTACGCTTGGCATTGCCAGCTTTAAAACAATTCACTCCATTTTGGATGCTGCGCTTTGTAAACAACAGCGCGCTCAGCAATTTGTCTGTGTTGCTTATAAGTGAATCACCTGAGCAAAACAAAAGTGATAATTGCGTGAGGTGAATGATAAGAATGACACAGCTGTTCAAGCTTTTAAACGATAGCTTTCGCTGGATAATTGGGAAGATTTAAGCTCTGCCAAAGTGCTTTTTAAGAACACAATCAAATTATGTGGTGGGTGTTTGGTCTTGGACGCTTTCGTAGCTTTTTTTAGCTTCCAATACATAAATAATACTGTTCCTTTCCTTTGCAAAGTTTCTTAATAAATACCATTTGTATATTTCGACAGAGCTGAAAAAAGGCTAACTATTTCAATTAAACGTGGCAACACTAAAGATCACCAAGATATGTATTTTAACAAAACTAAGAGCCGGTTTCACCATCTCCGGTTAATTTAACCGCTGGTTAGTTTGACGTATCTATATTGAGACGGTGAAACCGGCCCTAAGTGCCAAAGTACCAAAATTGGCTGTTTCAATTACAATAAAATATATTCCATGGGGTTAAGGGTTAATACGCTTCCGTAAAAAAACTTCCCGATATAAATACACTATTGTATAAAACTTTGAGATCCCACTATGAATGCCGAAGACATTAAAAAATGTAAATGTAAAACTTTGTTGGGAAATGTCTTTTAAAAATAAACTATGAGCTGGTCTCCTGTACACTTAGGGTTAATAAATTATTTCAGAAAGTTCGATTTTTATCATTAAAGCATGGGATGGGGTAGTAAAAACAGGAGACTACACACCTTGAAACGCATCTATTGCATATTTTTTTGGCTACACATTCGTTCAATACAAACATACACACAGGTAAAACTAACAAAAGCGCGCTAAAAGTGGGTGGTCCCAAAAAAAGTTATTTTGTTCAGAAATCGACACTTCCGTGCAATACTGTACCTGCTAAGTAGTTAAGTCTGAAAATTATGTTTTGAAGGGGATGTTCTCAAAGTTTAAATTCGATATGAAACTTCAATTGTATGCTAAATATATCTTCCCTTGCAACTTCTATTTGCATTGAATCGTCAATATCAAAACTCGATGTCATCTAAGTTATAGAACCGCTTGTTTTTCATGGGAAGTTCTCAATGTTTTTGTTCTATAAAAATCTCAAATTGTATTACACGTAGGTAAACTTTTACTCAGAACTTTGGATTGGATTGTCCGGTAGTTTCCTACTAAATTTTTACAGCATCCAAATAAAGACAATTGATACTTGAAAATAAAAAAAGCAAAACATACTAAGTGGACTTAATACGGTATTGTTTGAAAAATTGTCGAAAAGTCTTCCAAAACTGGTGCCCGGTGATTTTTCTTTGGCCTCTAAGGCGAGACAATCTAATGTACATATGTATATGTGTACATGACCATAAATACATACATATTATGTAATTTTTCGAGATAACACTGTCCTATATACCTATTTAAAATCTAAGCCCATTGTACAACAATCAAGAATGCACCAGAGGTGTTGCAATAATCAATTTATTGTCACTTCGAAAACAAATTTTACGACTAGCATCTTCATCAGTTCAGTATAAAAGTGATTGGCTACAGCTAATCAGTGGCGTAACAATCAAATGTATTTTCTCAATTATTTAGTTCAATTATGTGATCTTTCTGTATGTACATATGTAAAATGTACATATGTAACTAAATGAGTTTATTTGAAAGCAAACACAAACTCCTACATACATTTTTCATATTTACTAAGTATTTACTATATGTAAATACATATGTACATATGTATACATACATATGTACGTACCCTGCAAACAAGCCGAGTACTCCATGCACGCGTGTATAGAGTACTCGCTATGGACCAACCGAGTACTCCTCAACCTGCCACATTTCATATAAAAAATATGGTCCATTTAACATGGCGATGTCCTAGGCAGGGATCACATACTCCGATTTCCGCATGACACCCGAGTAATCCAAGGAGTAACTACATAGGAGTAATCCATGGAGTACCTACATGGGAGTAATTCATGGAGTAGGTACTAAAATTAATGAAATTTAATTATCTCTGAACAGATTTGAACTACTGTCAATTCAATTTGATTATTAGCATTACATACATATATAAGTAAGCCTTTCTTTAATAAAAATAAAATAATAAAATTTTTCTAGCGCAATCACCAACATGTGTCGCGTTCAATGTCTTTTTATTACTAAATCGTGCACGTTGAAACGAGCATGCATATGTACATACATACATACATACACATACAAATGTACGCACTTGCTTCGTCATTATCGCGATATACATACATACATTCGGTTTTCGTAGCAATGTTCGGCTAACTATGAGCCGATGCAGATAAACGATCACTTTGAAAGTACTCCTACCTACCACAAAATGGATCATATAACCCTATGATTTTTACAGGGTATATGTATGTATGTATGTATGTATATATGTATGTATGCACATGTACATACATATGTATGTATCATTTTATTGTGATAAAAAAAGTTAAAAACAGCATTATTCGATTCAAATAACAAACCACCAACAAATCTGTTTCTTATTATTATAAGCAGTTGTTTGTTATGGTATGTCTTTGTTATACTATGCATATTTACACCATAGACATACATAAATACGCACATATGTAGACAAATTTATTGTACCCGCTCATAACGTGATGATATATATATGTATGTATGTATGTACATATGCATCACAGCATCAGAACATCATATCACAATATCATAATTAATTTCAACCACATAATATTATCTATATAGGTAGTTAGGTACACATGTTCATAGAAAACAAAATAAGATACTAATGTTTTGATATCACAATATTATGTACATAGTACCTATATATGTACATATGTATGTATACATAAATACATGCATATTTAAATAAAGATTGAGATATTTTATAGGAGAAGGTCTTTTTGTAAATATCTACGCAAGTAAGCTACGCATTCCAATGAAATTTTGTATATGTACTTTGGTACATAATGCAGCAAAATTCCTGAAACATTTCTCAATTGTTACTTAAGCATTTGTGGATGATCTAGCATCCCTACACAAAGTGACCACCAATAACGCTGTATATCAAAAATACTTTTATAGCATAGCGAACCCAATGGTAGAGGCTGGTTGGCACTTTCTATACACGGATGGCTCCAAAACCGATAAAGGGGTATCTTTTGCAGTAGTAAACAGTGACAACATAACCATATCCTGCGGCCTCCTTCCACAGTATGCAGCTATTTTTGACGCAGAACTCCAAGGCATATTATCAGCTCTATCTTTTACAAAAGACAACAATTTAAAGACTGTCATATGTACTGATAGCCTATCTGCTTTTAAAGCCTCTAAAAGTTGCTGCATGGACGAAGGACCTATAAACCGAGTGCAGCAACTGTTAATCAGTATGGCACCAAAAGTTAAACTCATGTGGATCCCCGGGCACTCGGGACTGGTGGGAAACGAACATGCGGATCAGGCAGCAAAATAGGCCCACAATGCATGCCTCCACCTCCATATGCCCTTTGGACAGAAAGCTCTAAAAAATATATTTTCAAGGGCCTTGGTATATCGCCAAAAGATTTTATGGTCCAATTATCAACACCGATATAAAGATATTAAACCTCTCGGGAAAGCGATTATCATACCAACAAACACTTCAACATGGATGAATAAATGCTTTATACGCTTAAGATTAGGCCACTGCCTCATAACCCACGACCATCTCTTAAAGAAACTAAATGCACCAATTAAATGTTCACCACATCTTGCCATAATGTCCTGCTCTTTCCTCATTACGCACCCAACACTTTGTCAGCAAATCTCCGATCGAACTTCTATCAATACCTTCAGAAACCAATGTTAGAATCATCTTCAACTTCCTAAAAAACGCAAACGTCGCACACCTAATTTAGTTACAAATAAATAATAAGCATTTCACAATTTGACATAGCCGATAGCCTTGGTAGCTAGTGCTTTATAAATATATTGTTTATAATTTCAATTATAAGTCAATAAATAATAATAATAATAATACTTAAGCCGTATTCGTTTGGGCAAGAGTTAGAGACTTGCGAAAAAAACAACCACTGGTATAAAAAACAAGTGAAAATTATACGACCGTTCGTTAAAGTAAAGGAATTGGAAAAAAGGTGTGTTTATTTGATGAAATTTCTTCAAATTTTTATCGATAGATGTCTCCCTATCTTCGAATCTAGCCAAGACTCAATGTAACACCGTTCGTTAAAGTACGGACAAAGAACGTATATTGTACAATATTGTATAATATATATATATAGGTGCCAAAAAGGTTAGTGATGTGTTAACTCGATGGCCGATCCTCGGAAATGAAGCCTCTCACCTCTCACTCTCAATCTCCTACTTTTCCTTCACGTTTGGTGGCACTGTTAACCCCAACCACTAGGACGGGGAACAGATAAAGTAGGTGAGGACCACTCCTCCATTTTGACCCTGCTTTGTCTACGGACTTTCTCTGGCTTCTCTAATCGGATTAGTTTGCCTCGGGCTGGCGGGCGTGGCAATCTGACACCTGAGTATGTGGGGGTGACACCCCACAAAAATGGCTGTCAGGCTAATGTCGCAACCGTCTTCCGCCCCGTTAAAACTTGGCAAGTCTCGGAGTACGTTCCCAGCCGTCGCCGTTAAGTTGGCGGTGCAGGTGCAGTTGAGATTACTCCTGTCTTTGCATGGATGGCTCTGGGCCCCCCCACATGACGGCGGGGGTTCCAACCTCCCCAGGCTGTCCCTGATTTCACACATAACCTGGGATCCTTAGTGACTGCACGAAACGGGGAAGGATAGCGGCTTCGAGTTGGGGCCCTTTTCGCATGGACAAAAATTTAACAACAAAAACAAAACAAAACAAAAAACCTTCGTCCTCTTCCACTCGGAGGGGGACTGCGTCGGCGCAAGCGCCAATGACGCTTTCGCGCCTACATGGCGTCCACGTGGGTGGGAGGCTTGCCTCTCACCAAACAACAACAACTTTGACTGGCAGCTTGGGGGGCCCCAGCACCAGTAGGACCGCCGGAATGGTAGCGCTGGAAACGGCGAACCACCCGGCTCCTGCTGATGCTGAACACCTCCCAGGTGCTGGAACGGCGTACCTTCTCGCCGAGGCGGTGGCAATGGTCTCACGACCTGGCCACACCGAGCCAAAGGAGAAGGTAGCCGAAAGTAGGGACGATCGACGCCCGATGGATCCCAACTCCAGTGGGAACGCTGGAACGGCAGCGCTGGAAACGGCGAGCCGCCCAGCCCTCACTGTTGCGGGTGGTCCATCGAGTGTTGGTACGGCGACCTTTCTCACAGAGGCGGTGGCAGTGGTTTCGCGACCTGGCCATAGTACGCCAAAGGAGAAGGTAGCCTTCTTCAATACATTGAAGGGTGATACGATGGAGCCCAGCACCAGCAGGGCTGCTGTCACGGCAACGCTGGAAACGGCGAGCCGTCCAGCTCCTGCTGAGGCCAGGGGTCCATCAAGCGCCTTAAAGGCAACTTTTCCCCCGACGTCAGCGGCAGTGGTTTCACGACCTGGCCATGCTGATCCGAAGGGGAAGGTAGCCGAAACTAATACATCTACCGGGGGAGCGGCAGCGAGGGAAACTACGAGCCGCCTCCCCCTGGACAATAAACCCCAATATGGGGATAAACGGAGGGCCGCAAAGGTCCTCAAACGTTACGGGGGGTGGCACTCGACACGCTGCCCCAGGACGTGAGGGAGGTGGTAGTTAGGGCGAAAGCTCTGCTGCCATCGTTCCAAAACGTGTTGGGGAAAAATGTGGAAAGTGTCACTCCCTTTAAGCGCCAGAGATCGGATGAGGAGTTAAAGCCCCATCCGAAGCGGCTACAGCAGCACGCCGGTGTGCCCAAGCCAACCTTCGCCGAGGTTGCCAGGGACAGGATCCTCGTTGGGGTCCTGGACCGCGGAAATGACCGTGGGGCCATCCCGAAGGACAAGTGGTTGTGGGTCCTGGCCGCCATCACCGACGCCATCCTTGACGTCGTGCTGGAGTCTCCAGGACCACCCCCGCGTGGTAGAGACGCGGGATGGTACCAGGGCCAGATTAAGGTGCTCGCTTGCGATGACGCAAGGACCGTCAGCCTGTATAAGGCTGCGGTCGCGAGGGTCGGCGAGGTATACCCCGGTGCGCGACTAGAGGTCGTCGACTGGAAGGACGTTCCGATTCGGCCTAGGGCCAGGGTATGGGTTCCTGTAACCCCAGCAGCTCCTGAGCGGATACTCAAGATGCTGCAGGTTATGAACCCATCCCTCCCTACGAAGAATTGGAGCGTCATTCGAGTCGAAGACGCAGTGGGCCCGAGAAGAACGACGCTCAGCGCGCCGCCGCTCCGGAAACCTCGGTGGACTCGGACATCGAGGCGCCCGAAGCGGAGGCGGATCTCTCCGACGTGGACAGCATGAAGTCCGCCACGTCAAACTGTGCAGATGCTCTGCATGATTTGACAATGGAGGATTTCGTGCTGGACAGCGACGAAGAGGCTGCCGACGTCACGGTGGTTGAGGGGGTGGGGGCTGTAGATACTCATGAGAGTGCTACAGATAAACCTCCACCGATCTAAAGCGGCTTCAGCCGCTCTCATCAGTCGCCTTTCTCAAGGCGACGTTGATGTGGTCCTCATCCAAGAACCTTGGGTGAATAACTTGAGGATTTGCGGACTGGGGGCCACTGGTTACAGGCTCATCCGAGCTTGTGTTGAAGGTAATATAAGAACCTGTATATTGGTTAAGTACGAGCTAACAATGTTTCTCTTGCCTAACTTCAGCGACGGCGACATTACTGCGGCCAGCACAACGATCAAGGGCACACCGGTAACTCTGGCATCGGTGTATATGCCCTATGATTCACACACACCTCCACCACAAGGCTTGATGATGGACCTGGTGGCCAAATATTGCCCCGGCCATCTACTCATCGGAGCGGACTCAAATTCGCATCATGTACAATGGGGCAGCTCTGACACAAATGAAAGGGGTGAGTCACTTTTTGATTACCTTTTGACAACTAACATGGTAGTGTGTAACATAGGTAATGAACCAACATTTATTACAAAAAATCGAAGAGAGGTACTAGACCTCACTTTATGTAGTGAAAAAACTCATGAGGGTGTCAAAGGCTGGCGCGTTCTTGATGAACACTCTTTCTCTGACCACCGATATATTGAAATAATCTTAGATTTCTCCATTCAACAATCCGTTTTAAAAAGGAACCCACGTAACACGAACTGGGATCTTCACAATGAACTATTTGTTAAGGGGCTACCGGATCTTCCACCCTGTAATCCCTAATCACTAATGCACTTTCAAACGCTTTTAACTTAGCTTGTCCGGAACCAAGACCGCGTGGCAAGCGGAAACCTCATTGGTGGTCCTGCGATCTGGACTCACTTCGAAAATCTTGCAGGAAGCAATTCAATAGAGCCAAACGACTCGACAATGAGCCCGAGTGGCTGCAATATAAAGAAAATCTAAGGGCTTATAAAAAAGCCCTGAGACAATCGAAGAGAACCTCTTGGAGGAACTTCTGTACCGGAGTCGAAAGCGTCGATGAGACGGCAAGACTTAGATGCGTGCTCTCAAGGACACAAACGTCATTGGGCTACCTTCGGAAGCCTGATGGATCCTGGACCAATTCGGAAAAGGAAACTCTAGAGCTGCTGCTGGACACACACTTTCCTGGTAGCTCGCGAAACGGACTGGCGATATCATCAACGGGTATCGCTGTTAATATACCTGTGACTGAGGAACGGGTTAGGTGGGCAATCAAAAGCTTCAAACCCTACAAAGCTGCGGGACCAGACGGGATCATTCCTGCACAACTCCTATATACCCTGGAGACATCAGCAAGCTGGCTTCAACGCATCTTCGTTGCTTGTCTTGCTTTCAATCATATCCCGAATGCGTGGAGACGCGTCTCGGTTATATTCATTCCTAAGGCTGGGAAAGCCTCGCACTATGAGCCGAAGGATTTTAGGCCAATAAGCCTTTCCTCCTTCTTGCTCAAGACGCTGGAGAGGATAATAAGTAATTTCCTCTCTATTACAATTGATAGTAAACTTCTCTCTGGATATCAACATGCATATCTTAAAGGGAAATCAACCGAAACGGCATTACATAGTCTGGTTTCTACCATTGAATCATCCTTGACCGATAAGGAGTTCTGCCTTGTGGCCTTTCTAGATATCGAAGGCGCTTTTAACAATGTCACCCCAGAGGCGATAAGCAACGCTTTAAGTCACTTAGGCGTTGACGTATCTCTGATTGGGTTGATTGATCAACTTTTGAGGGGAAGGATTGTACTCTCATCAATGGGCGAGGTCAAATCTACACGCTACGTCTTCAGAGGCACACCCCAGGGTGGTGTCCTCTCCCCGCTGCTATGGAACCTCACTGTCAACTCACTTCTAAAAAGAGACGCAGTTTGGGGCGGCGGGAGAGTCGTGGCATATGCGGACGACCTTGCTTTAGCATACAGAGGGAAGTTCCCACAGACCTTATGTGATCTGATGCAGGTAGCACTGCGAGAGATCTCAGCGTGGTCCTCTCGTTGTGGGCTCAGTGTCAATTCAAATAAGGTGGAACTTGTCCTCTATACTAGGCGGTATAAAATACCACCGTTAAATCTACCAGAACTAAATGGCGTTCGCCTGACCCTGGCCGACAAGGCTAAGTTCCTAGGGGTAGTTCTGGACAAAAAGCTGAACTGGAAGGATAACATCATTCAGCGCCAAAACAAAGCATATATTGCTTTATACACATGCAAAAGAGTCATAGGCAAAAAGTGGGGACTTAGTCCCAGCATATGCAGGTGGATTTACACTGCGATCATTCGACCAATCCTGCTATATGGGGTCGTAGTATGGTGGCCTGCTTTGAGCAAGGCGTCAAACCTTAATGTTCTGAGCAGAGTCCACAGATCTAGCATGATCAGCATAAGTGGCGCACTCAGGACGACGCCTAGTGAAGCTCTGCAGGCCATCCTAGATATCTTGCCATTAGATTTAGCAGGTTTTCAAGTAGCGGCTACGTCAGCTCTACGTTTAAGAGAGTCATCCGGATGGCATACAAAAGCCACAGGACACTCTAGCATTCTAAGCAAATTAGGTTTTCTACCCGGTAGTACGGACCGCTGTACTACTACAATAGTTGCAGACAGCAACTACGAAACAAGGATTCCAGAAAGGGACGAGTGGGAAGAGCCAAATCGGTGCTACCCAACCCCAGGTAGCGTTTCCATCCATACCGATGGCTCGAAACTAGACAACAAAGTTGGAGGTGGAGTCTTTTCACAGGACTTGAATCTACAGCTAGCTTTTAGGTTACCCGACCACTGCAGCGTTTACCAGGCTGAAGTGTCAGCCATAATGGAGGCTGTCAACCGTATAGGACATGAACCTATCCACAGGGATCTATTCATCTTCAGCGACAGCCAAGCAGCAATTAAGTCTCTCGGCTCCAACTCGTTCAATTCTGAACTAACACTGGACTGTCGCCGATCTCTGCAGGAGATGGCCAAACAGACCCGTCTGCACCTCGTGTGGGTCCCGGGACATAGGGATATCGAGGGAAATTGTAGGGCAGATGAGCTTGCAAGGCAAGGCACTACCGAGCAGGTTCTTCCTGACAAAGAACGCATAGGTATGCCGTTTGCCACATGCAAGCTAATGCTTAAACAGCATATCTATAAACTAGCAAGCGATAGATGGCAACAGAACCCAGTATGTCGAACATCAAGACAAACCTGGCCGAATTGGGACCACAAGCGATCTCGTCAAATATGTACTCTAAGGAGAGAGGAAATCTCGAACCTTGTGGGGGTGCTCACAGGACACTGCCTTATCGGGAAACACGCAGAGAGACTGGGTGCACCCTACCGTAGATGCTGCAGAAGCTGCAAAGATGATGAGGAAGAGGAGACAATCGAACACCTCATTTGCCATTGCCCGGCTCTTAACAGCGCCAGACGACGCTTTCTTGGGACACCTTTCCTGGATGGCCTATCTAAGGTCGCGGTTGTCAACATAAAGGACCTGGTGAATTTCATTAGGGTATCAAACTGGTTTAAAAAGGAGGAGTAACCTGTTTTCTTCTTGTGGTATCACAATGGGCCTCTGCACTGGCCTAAGTGTGCCCCCATGGCAGCCACTCTAACCTAACCTAACCTATAATATATATACGTTCTTTGGTACGGAATTGGAAACAATTTTCTAACGAACGGTATTACGTTGAATCTTGGCTAAATTCGAATATAGGCGAGACATCTATTGACAAAAATTTGAAACCATTTCACTTATTCACAATAGAAAAAATTGGCATAATCAGTAAAGATCAGTTTAATGAGTAGCTGGCATACTCTCTAAAGGTCTCTTAAAGTCTATAACATTTTGTATGGAAACTGTCAGCCAAGGGAGCAGAATCCAGTATAAGCGGGCAGCGAAGTTTCCAAAAAACACTCCTTTAGGGTTAGTGTACACTCAACCATCGAAATCAAGATTCAAATTGAAAATACATACATACATATTATGTATGCTGAATAGATATGTAATTAAAACACTCTGGTTTCACTTAAGCGTTTGATGGGCACGCACAATGAATGAGTTCATTGATTAGAGTGCATAAAAAAGAATTGAAAATCTGGCCACTCAAGAATTAAAAGTATCTAATTGCATCGATAATTGCTGTACTCGGGTGCCGGGGCACATGCCACTACTTAGATACATATGTATGTATTTACATACTAGCACAGCCGCCACCGCCGCCGAAATGGCTGTCGGTGTATCCCTGCAAAAATTCCGAGTACTCCATTAGCTAATCCATGGAGTGCTCGATATGGACCAACCGATATTGTCAAATTAACATTGCATGTCACTGCAATGGAGTATATACTCCAGTCCCGCATAACAACCAAATTAATCCATTGATTACCTACAGCCGAACATAACAACAAAAACCAAATATTTATCGCGACGACGACGAATGACGTGTATACATTCAAACATATGTATGTATGTAGTTATTAATGTTTACACATATCGTCGTCGTGTAGCAAGTTATGGAGTAATCGGTTCGTACATAGCGAGTACGGCAAGGATTAGCGGATAGAGTACTCGGCATTTTTGCAGGGTAGCGGAAAACATATATATGTACATGTGTATATATTTATATACATTCATACGAAAGGAGTGCTTTCAAAGGCCAACAGAAAGAAAACCAATTCTTCTTTCGCGGTGTCGAAAGAAAAACAGACGCTCATGCATTATCTTGTTGTAGCCCCATCTTTTCTTAGCCTGCAAGTGAGGTTCACTCTCCATTTGTTTTATGTGTGCATTTTCAAGTGTACCTACTTTGATAAAAAAAAAAACTTAAGTGATTATGGGAATATGCTTTTCACGGCAGGCTCAATGACCTCCATTGCTATGGAAAGTGAATATAATAAGTACATACATATATGTATGTATGTATGTACATATGTTCATAAGAATGGGTAAGTAAATGTAACATGAAATTACTTGTTGAAAAATAAATTAAACTATTATAAAATTTACGAATAAAATTGAGTTTTCATCTCGATTTTTTTTTAGTTTTGAGTTACATTTTCTCATGTGACACTTACTGGAAGTGAGCAGCACAATAAACACAATAGCCTGGATGGTATCGTGGCGAATTCAAGATGAATTCGCGGAGATAGAAACGATAAAAAATCAAAGGAAACCAAATAATTTGTCTATTTTGTTGAGCAGTGTTATATTTTGATACCAATATTGCTCAAAAATATTTCGGGACTATATGTTTCGGCCTCTATCAAGAGAACCGATTGAGATATCCATATAGCGTGAAATGCGTGTATAAGCCCTGAATAGCACTTTTAATTTGATATCCTGGTTCACGTTTTGGTCTCTATCTGGAGAATCGTCTTGAAAGTTATAGTAGAATAAACTCTATTGGAGCTCTGACAGAAACCTTTAATTTGATACCAATGATGCTCAAAAATATGTTGGGGTCATATATTGGCCTACATCTCGGGATGGGGTTTAGATACCAGAATCAAATCTATATATGTATATATGTACATATATAATTATAGGGAGTTTTTAGTGAGAAAATCGCTCAAAAACTACTGAACGGATTTTTGACAAATTTTGAAAGCTTATTCTTCGGATAAGTCCTCTCGACATAGGCTTTATTTTTGTCTCGCTAGATGGCGCTGGAGTCGCTATATTTTCAAAATCCGTATTTATGATCCGATTCAGTTCATTTTTGGCAGGTATGTTCCTTATCTAATTAAAAATTCGATTGTAAAAAATGAACGCGCTAGGTGGCGCTGGAGTCGAGATATTTAGACGATGGTAAAGGTAAAGTGGAATAGAAAGGGAAAGGTAGAGGGAAAGGCTCATTATAACATAAAAACATTTTTCGTCGCTGCGAAGCGAGACGGGCATTTACTAGTGTGGTCACAAATTTAATCTAATACCAGGTGGTCATAGTGTCAAAATTTGAAAATTTTAAAAAAATTTGAAAACGAACAAACCTTAATCCTTATACATACATACATATTTATATATGTAGATTGGCACGAATATTAAGTAGTTCGCAGTTGGGGCTATTAGATGGCGAACAAGAAGTGCGAAAAACAAGAACTACTGAAAATTACGATTATATATTGCGCAAAAGTTCTAAAGACTTACGTATGAGCTTCTAATAAGGGTATATTAAAGACACTGTTGTTTACAGCATTACCACGGAACAAGAATTTTGCAGTGGGGAAACATCGTCTGATTTTGAAACATGAGTATTTTTGCAAAAACAGCAATGCGTATATCGAAAAATTCTGAACCATTCTGAAATTTCAATGTTTAAATATTATATCCAAATGTAAATGGGGAAACCGAATTAATATAATATAATAATACAATGGCGCTATTTTAACTCTGACGAGCTTTATGGCTTATGGTTTTTTAGAGGTGTGCTCCTTTTGTTTTTCCTACTAATTGGGTGGACCTATAGTTTTATGCCGGCTCCGAACGGCGAATGCATTTTTTGTGAGAAACTTTTTCATGGCAGAAATACACTCGGAGGGTATACCGCACAGTGCTACGTCTCCATATAGTGAATCGACAAAATTAGGGGGTAATCGCAGAACAATGAAATTTTGTGTACAGACATAAAATACTGGAGATAAGTAAAAAAACGAAGTTTTGACCAAATCGATGCAAGGACATGACTACCTCCCATATGTCCTTGATTTTAAAGTTGTGATTTCAACTTCAATTTCAAACAGAATGAAATCAAATTTGGTATATATTTATAGAATTATGTTTTTAAACTAGGTGACAAGTTTCGTTCTTTTAAGTGCAAGGACATTACTACCTCCCATATATCCTTTTTTACAAAAAGTAATTTTTAGATTAAAATGTAATCACAATACATTAAAAACGAACTATAACATATATAATTATCCTTTTAGAATCAAGGATGGACTACTCCCGTTAGTTATTGCAAAAAATGGTTCTAAAGAAAATTAGTTTTAAACTTGTTCAGAAAATACGTTGGTTGTTATAGTTTAATGCATTATTTTGTTGCAAAATGTCAATATGATTTGGCACATATCAAATTGTAACTTTTAAAAGCGCAATATTATTAGAGTTAACATAGAAACAATTTTTTTTATTATAAAATTTTTCCATGTAAAAAATAAAATTTTTGGGGTGTTAAATAAAGTACCAAATTAGCGATTTCCGGCATAATTTTTGAACCTTTTTCTTTTTTCTTGCTACCACTCCTAGCATAGAATCGAAAATTAAAATAAAAAAAATAGTCGTTTTTTCTTGTTTTTATACCTTTCATGAGAATGAAATGGTATTATAACTTAGTGCCAAAAAATTTTTGTCGAAAGTACCAGAAGGAAGCGTGGGGGACCCACCAAAATATATGCCGATATAATCAGAATCACGAGCTGAGTCGATTAAGCCATGTCCGTCCGTCTGTGTGAACGCAAACTAGTCCCTCAGTTTTTGAGATATCTGAATGAAATTCGGAATACAGGTATGTTGTTATATGCAGCTGATCATTTGTCGGAACCGGCCGAATCGGACCACTATAACATATAGAAAACACCGATTATTCAGATATACATGAAATTTTTGAATGTAATTTGTGCATAACTTCCCCATTTAAACAGCTAAGGACATGAAACTTTGAAGTAGACGTGCCCATTTTGGCCCAAACAAGGTTACCGAAAATTGTCAAGATCGGACCACTATAACATATAGTTCCACAACATCCGATTATTCAGATATACACATTTTGGTGTATAACTCCTCCATTTTAACAGCTAACGGCCTGAAATTTTGAAGTATTTGTACCCATATGGATCCAAACAGGGTTACCGAAAATTGTCAAGATCGGACCACTATAACATATAGCTCCCCTACAACCGATTGTTCAGATAAACACATTTTGGTGTATAACTCCTCCATTTTAACAGCTAACGGCGTGAAATTTTGAAGTATTTGTACCCATATGGACCCAAACGGGATTGCCGAAAATTGTTAAGATCGGACCACTATAACCTATAGCTCCCCTACAACCGATTGTTCAGATAAACACATTTTGGTGTATAACTCCTCCATTTTAACAGCTAACGGCCTGAAATTTTTAAGTATTTGTACCCATATGGGCCCAAACAGGGTTACCGAAAATTGTCAAGATCGGACCACTATAACATATAGCTCCCCTACAACCGATTGTTCAGATATGGACATTTTGGTGTATAACTCCTCCATTTTAACAGCTAACGGCGTGAAATTTTTAAGTATTTGTACCCATATGGGCCCAAACGGGGTTACCGAAAATTGTCAAGATCCGACCATTATAACATATAGCTCCCCTACAACCGATTGTTCAGATATGGACATTTTGGTGTATAACTCCTCCATTTTAACAGCTAACGGCGTGAAATTTTTAAGTATTTGTACCCATATGGGCCCAAACAGGGTTACCGAAAATTGTCAAGATCCGACCATTATAACATATAGCTCCCATACAACCGATTGTTCAGATATGGACATTTTGGTGTATAACTCCTCCATTTAAATAGCCAAGACACCATTTTTTGTAATAAATCTTTCCATAAATGAACCCACAGAATTAAAATTATAAATTAAACTTAATCCGGCTATGTACATACATAGGTAACTTTTCATTTCCCCACTCATGAAAGGTATGAAGTCTTCGGTACGGCCGAAGACAGCCGCGCTTTTACTTGTTTTTTTTTAAATTTGTCAAACTTTGTAAAATTTTTTGTGTCACACCTAAAAAAGTTAGTATTACATGTATGTATGTATGTTTTTTGTCAAAATTTGTCACATATTTATAAAAACTGTATATTTTATCCTAATTTGGCTAATTTCCTATAGCATGAGAGAAAAAATAGTTCCATATATTAATTTTGGTAAATTTTTTTTTTCCAAAAAGAATATAAGCCCCAAAAGAAAAATTTTTAAATTTAAAATTTAAATTAATGGAATAAAAGCAAAAGTTTTTGGTTCAAAATCTCATAGTGCTTAAAATAAAAATAAAGATTTTTAAATTTAAAAATGTTTTGTATTTACATTATTTTTAAACACGTTTTTATATCTATCAAGAAAAAATATCTTAAGTTTAAAAATATTTATTTTTATTTTAAGCGCTATGAGATTTTGAATCAAAAACTTTCGTTTTTATTCCATTAATTTTCATTTTTAATTTAAACATGTTTCTTTTTAAATCCTAAATATATTTTAATTTCAAAAATTCAATTTGTAATTTAAAAATTTTTCATTTTTAAAATAAAAATGACTTGGTTTAAATCGGGCATTATTAAAATAAAAATTTTATTTTTAACTAGAGTGCTGCCTACTGTCGAAACTCGACAGTCTTTCTAGATGTTTTCTTATGACTAAAGTGCAACTATAGTTTTTGTATAATTGTTTGTTGTTGTCACTGTTATCTACCATTTTCTTCTTGTTCCTGTTGAGGCTGCTCCTTTTGTTGCTACCGTCGCTGCTACTATCTTGTTGTTGTTGTTGGTGTTATTGTCGTTACTCGTCTTCCAAATTCTCCTACCTACTTCCTTCTTTCTATTTCTGCTCTTTTCTTTACTCAATTTATTTCCTAATTATTCTTTCTTATCCTTTTTAGTCCTTGACTTTGTGATTTTGTTGTAGTGCTTTTGCTACCTTTTTACGTTTCTACTTCTTTGAACTTACACACCACATCCAGCCAAACATGTTCACAATTGCATAATAAGTTTGGTGAAAACGCACAAAGTCAGGTATGCTTGCGCATTGATACAGCTCTGTTATTTACAAAACCATGCAACAACAACCACACGGCAATTTTCCAACGACGATTGTGGATGCATTTTCCAACCAATTTTCATGAAAATTGGCGCAGTTCTATTTGTTTTAAAATCGGTTATTAGTTTTAAAATCGGTTCAGTAGTTTCGACGGAGAAGATGGAACAAAATTTATGTTAGCGTATTAATACTGAGTGTACAAACAAAAAAATGTGTATCAGGAAAACAAAGATAAAAAAATACATATGAAGACAACAAAAAAAAAAAATAAACGAGAAAACACAAACTTCAAATACCCGAATTGTTCGAATGCCCGTAAAAACATACGGGTATTAAGCAAACAAAGGAGTGTTCGAGAATTTGAAAAGCATTTATTCGGGGTACTCGAAAATGTTAAAAAAAGCGAGAGCTCTAAATCAAATTCAATAACGGAACGCAATCGGACTTCTAGATAATACAGCAAAGAAAATTACATAAATGACTAATGGTTATGCTTCACACATAGGCTTGCCCAGACAATTTATTCTAGGTCCGCCACTGGCACATACATACATATATCCCAAAAGAAGAAATACAATCAGAAGCTTTTACTTTTCGGCCTTAAAACTCCAAAAAGAATATAACCCCCAACTAAGAAAACTAAAAATATCAATTAACATTGTTTTGGAAAGCAATAGAAAACAGATAGGTAACTAATATTTGATTCTGGAGGATACTAAACCATTTTCACTCAGTAACCAGGCTTCAAACGGGTTAAAAGAAAAATAAATTTAATAATACTTAAGTATATATGTACATATGTACGTCTATGATGGCAGCACACTTTTATAGAATACTCGTAAAAAGAAATTTTTCCCTCACTTACCTTGAACATTAATGGATTCCGATCGATCTCAGCCTCGGCGCTTTCACATAGTGACTCAGATTCGGACAGAAAAGCAAGGAACTGTATGTAAGGAGAAAAAATTAATTTCAAAAGAAAATTATAGAAATATGTACATACATATGTAGCTATTTTAGCTGGCACTCACCTGATCCATAGCACGATCAAACGACTGAAGACTGTGTACGGCGGCGTGTAGTTGCTTACCGCGATTAATTACGGCATTGTTTAAATTTGAGTATCTGCGAAGAAATGATTACATATATTACTGAACATATCATATCAATCAAAATAGAGCAAATCATGTTTAACTAGTGGCAGTACGGAAGAGCATATTTTGGTTAAGGATGTAGAAATTCGGATTCTGTCAATGTAACTTATGTTACATTCTTTCGCAATTAAGTACACACGAAAGAGCTAATTTTCACTTTTAAACATGCTTTAACATGTAAGTATTTTGTAGAATGAAATATATTAAAATAATGATTTTAAAAATAAAACTAATGAATATGACGTTTAGATTAATCTTCTGTTGGTAATCCATAAGGTAGGCTGATGCAATGCGGCGTTGGATTATGTACTCCATTACTTGGTGCAATTTTAAGCGGGGATGGATTATTTTTATGTGGAATATATGGTTCCGTCCGATGACATCGCATTTAAATTGCACCATATTCATACCCTTCATAAACATGAAATGATATTATAACTTTGTGTCAAAACACAAGTCCTGAATGTACCAGAATGAAGCTTGCTAGGCTGACCAAAATACATATAACGAGGATCATGAGCAGAGCCGTTTTAGTCTTGTCCTTCTGTCACGCCGTTTTTGAGATATCCGCTTGAAATTTGGTATGTGGGTGTCTCTTTATGAGAAGCTGATTAAACATTTAAACTTCTAGAGAGTGTCCTATAAATCTTTGCACACAGAAACGAAAGATGCAGACCATGGAAAATTTCATTTCTCCATTCATGAAAGGTATGAAGTCTTCGGTACGGCCGAATAAGCCGCGGTCTCACTTGTTTTTAAATGAAATGTGGTTAATTGTGGAGTTCTCCTTCGTCACTTGCAGGCCGATCGACAAAAACGAGTAATTATCGTCAGAAGCGAGCGCCGATCGTCGAAAGTGAGAGGGGATTCTCGAAAAATCGCTCAATTAAATGTATAAATTGTTCCCATTTTGTATTATATGTGATACCATAAAACGCGAAAGGACTACATAATCCAAAAAATTTTTCAGGCTATATAGACAAGTCATTCGATTATCTGGTTAGTTTGACGGACCATAACTCCGATTTTAGTCAAATTTATATGGGCGTTTGATTGAATCAAGGAAAGACGAAAGTTCGCATCTAATTAACATTCGAGGGACGTTCTTCGAGCCATAAACGAATCGCTAGATTTCATCAAAGCCCAATAACTTCCAGGCGAAAGGTCGCTATGACCTTCGATTTAATAAAAAAGAGCTTGACTCTGATTCAAATGGAATCAGATCGAACCAAAGCAGTTAAGAACAATTCATCACTTATTCACCTCTGATTAATTGCCTCTGTCATCTTCTTTATGCGCGTGGTATCGTCTGATGGATAAACGGCAATCAGTTTTTGTGTCAAAGCATTGAAAAGTTCAAACTGTTGCTTGTTCTGATGCAGCTCGGCATGGAAAGACTGTGAAAATACAAGGAAATGAGTTTAAATACCAAAACCTAACTCCATTCACTGAAACTAACCTTTTGCTCTTTCTGCTGCGCTTCCAAAACATCAGCAGTAGTGGCAACATTGCCCATGCGCTCGGCGCGTGACTCCATACGTACCAGCCACTTTTCCAACTCCAAACGCTTGGCTTCATAGCTGTGGTGAGCGAGCAAGAAAGAAATACAGAAATACATATTTTAGAAAATATTTATAACAATTCTAAATTTTTTGTAAAACAAAACTTAAATAACACTTGTGTTTAAATACTACAAGTATAATTTGAAATATTTTTAAGTAAATTAGAAAAACTTACCGTTGTGAATCGCCGAGCATATTTTTTAATTGAGCGGCCCGTTGCAACACACATTGCGAGGTCTCGTCCCAGTGTTCACGTAAACGTGTGACTGAAAGTGAAATTTTTGTAATTGTTGTTAGAGCTTAGATTTTAGGGAAGTAAACATCAATTAGTTTAAATTAAAATAAAACAAGAAAGTCGTTATCGAAATGTTAATAATTTGATTACGAACAACAAAACAACAGGTTATTTCATGATACAAGAAAGAAGGTAGTGTAAACGTCAAATTTTTGTCGCCATATTAACCACCTGACAATTATATGGATTATGACATTTCGTGCTGCCATATTCAGTGCTAAAAATCCTCCATTTATGTTATTTTTTATTTCCATGGTAATCATGGTATCGATTGCAACAAAACGAATTTTTTAAATTTAAATATTGATATATGTATATATATATAAATACGCACATTTACGTGTTAAATCTTCATAACATCAGAACAAAAATAATTATATAAAAAATAAGATTTATTCTTAAAATAAGTTGCGGCAAGTTTGTGGAATATAGTACATAGGTACTACATTCCCACTACACCTCCTGTGAATTTCATTGAAAAATTTCAGTGGTTTAGAAATTAGGAATATTGGCACGACCTATGAACTTGCAACCGAAAAAACAAGTGCGGTCGATGGCATGCGTATATGCAAAATTTATTAGTAAATACAAAATTTAATTTAGATGAAAAGGTACTAAAAAGATTTTTTTGCGAAGAATCTATTTCAGAATTAGGTAAATAATAAAATAAAGGAAAATAAATTTAGTAACGTAAGTAAAAACTAAAGAAAATTGCAACATAAAAATTTAACCTAATTTTACATTCAATTTACAACTGCTAAACAATTTTTTTAATAAATATTTTTTTTTAAATGTGGAAATATTCTTGTATAAAACATTGAAACCAAATATGGATATATATATTTATACGTACGCAATAAATAATACATATAAAGAAAATCAAGAACTCTTACCTTATTCATAAAAAATAGAACAGTTTTCAAATATTGTATAAAGGACGGTTTGATACCATTTTTCGACTTTAATAACTGCATAAATCTATTTTGTTTTTTATGAATAACTTATTTTTTTATTTTCTTTGAAAAGCTCATTACATCGGCTCATTTGTTTTGTTGATTAGCATATGTGTAAAACACCATTTCATTTAAAATACCCAATATTTTGTTCAAATATATCCTCAGCCAAAAACTTTTGATTGGGCAACGCTATTCTAAATTTTTGACTTAAAATGAGACGTCAATAATCCATATTATAATCAAAAATGACAATGTCAAAGTGAAATGGAACTACCTTGATTGTTTGTATCATGGGTTATTTGATCATCATTATGAGTGTAACTAATTTAAATTAATAAAAAAGACAAGAATGAAACACTATGAAATAAAATAAAATTATAGTCGATTGAAAAGGTCTGTGTAATTTTTAATAATGAAAAAATATGCCTCTTTGGAATGATCAAAAATTCTAGGCGGATTCACTATCCATAGCATAACCCTTGTACGGATTGCACGGAAAAATTCAAAGTTTTGCAACACACAACAACAAAATACAGGCGCACAGAAATATGCTAGACCTCAAAAATATCCCTGCAAAAAATGTGCGATCAATCCCGAAAGAGATTTGTCCTCGATTGATCTCTTTCGAGAACAATCGGTCCACAATTAGTCCCCGATTGTTCCGTACGGGTATGTGGATTAATCGCTTTCATTCCGAACGGGTACAAATCTAGATTCCTCAAATGTAGACATTTTACAAAAATATGCAATGTATTTAAAAAATTATAGAACAGCCGGTAAAACGAATTGAACACCCTTTTTAAATAACAATTTTAACAAAATGTTGCCTAAAATATCCTATGAAAAAATCCTTTACATTACGCTCATATAATGCATACTCAAAACTTACAATTTTTTAAATTTATTTATTGAGATTTTTTTACAAAAGTAAAACATTATATAATCTTTATTTAAATATGCATGAACATTTACAATTTTTTAAGGAAAAATCTACATTTGTACCCGTTCGTGCTGAAAGCGATTGATCTACATTTGTACCCGTTCGGTATGTTAGTGATTAATCTACATTGGTACCCATTCGGGTATACAAGTTGAACAATTATCCTCTTCATAGGACATGCTCGAACAAATGCGATCAATTCACTCCATATAAAGGGATGTAAAATTGTATTAGTCGCATGCTCCCTTGCGATTGATCCCGGACACGTCCCGTATTAATCGCATTTTTTGCAGGGATGCTACACCAAAACCTGTGTATATTTATTTGCAATGAAGTGTAGGAAATTAATTGCAACCCTGCGTCAGCTGACATTTGCCAATTGCTAATTTCAATTTCAATTTGAGCATCCGAATTTTGTTTGAAAGGTTATTTTTTGTTTGTATTTATTTAATTTACTAAAATAAAGTGATTTATTTATTTATTAAAAAGTGAGTGGTGAACGCGTCCCTTTGGCAAAAAAGGAAAGCTGCATCTTAAAATTTCCTACGACTGTGCAATAGGGTGCCCTCGATGTGTTGCATATTTTGGTCTAAGATATTTGCAATCCGGCTCTATCTTGCATTCGTGGTTGAGATAGTGATTCCCCCTACTGTTTTATCATTTAAAGATACACTTTTTTTGAATTTTTGGCTGTGTGTGATTAGTGATTATGTTTTAGCAAGCTTTTTTCGCAATCCTTTTCTTAACAATAGTGAAGAGAATGCGGAAATATATGCCTAGTTTTGTCTGTAAATGAGTAGGTTATTTAAGAACCGTAGATATTGTGCTTTGAACCAAAACTATCTGATATTCTTGTAACGCAGAACAATATGAACATTAAAATTAGGTATGAATAATTATTGTCTTAATGTACATACATATGGGTGTTTCCTGCAAATGATCAACCAAAAGGTCGAAGAAATAACAGGAGGTGCAGTGAAATAACGCCCGTGGAAACAACGCCCACGGGCGTTATTTCGTTTTGGCCATGGGCTTCATTTCTCTTTCGGAAGCGCAACTAAGCCCGCAGAAGGGTTTTTGTAAATATGGTGTATCAGTGAGAAAAGCGCCGCATGTGAAAAATTGGAATAAAAAATCGCGCCCACGGGCGTTATTTCACTGCACGATAACAGGAGCGTCCGAACGAACGCCTTCAAACCGATTGAAATACTGTAGTTATGCCCCTCTAATTCTAATTCTAAGCAAATCATCAGTCATCTCACATGTGAGCTTGATTTTAGGACCATCCGAACAGCCTTTCTGATTCCGTTAAGCCTTTTTGATGCCGAAAAGTGTGCCATGATGGTACGTCCGTAATGCAGGGAACACCCATATGTATGTGCGTAATATCAGTAGAACCTTCGATCTGTTTTAGGGGATTTGTAAGCATTATCGTCAGGAATATTATAGGGTTGTCAATTCAAATGGGCGAGTAGCCGGTGCCACAGGTATGTTGCTTAATTTTTCTTTGTTGGTTGTGAATAGCAATTATAGTAACCACAAAGTTTCTTATCTGTAACTTTTGTTTGAAAGCCTAGATCTACATACGTGCAGTTAAATAAGTTAATTCTGTCATTTCTCCTAATTTCTGTTGCGGCTCCTGCATGCACATGTAAAAATTGTATGTAAATACATACATATATATTTCAATTCTATTTATTTAATATTGTTATTTTTATTTATGTATGTTTGAGCTGCATTTTTGTTTATTTTTTGTTAGTTAATTTTTATTTGTTGTCGTTATTTTTAGCTTGGCTTTTTGCGGTTGCTACATTAAGGATTAAGTGACATTGGGACGTTAAATTTTTGTAAAATTATTTAGTTTGCGTTGGTAGTTTGCTGTTAAATTTTGTTCTTGTGTTTTAATAAAAAAAAAAGCCCACAAAGTTTTACCTTTCAAGCAACAGCGCAAATAGTCCAGATCGGCGGCGCAATGGGGCGCTAGAGAAAATTGTTTTAAAGCTAAGATAGCGAGTGAAAAAATCAGTCAACGAGAGAAAATAAGTACATCCAAATTAAGGTTAAAAGATTTAAAAATTATCACAAAAATAATGCTTTTATATCGAATCCGGCTTTTTTTTTAATTTCAAAAGGTTTCCTACGGCAAAACATTATTAATCAGCCCACTTAAGTACTTAAAATGGATTCATATGTGATCGAAGGAATTAGCTCCTTCCCCAAACGGGAGTTGATTATAATAATAATAATATAATAATAATAATACAATGGCGCTATTATAACTCTGACGAGTTTTATGGCCGAGCTTCTCTCCCAATTCGAGGTGTGCTCCTTTTTGTTTTTCCTACTAATTGGGTGGACCTACAGTTTTATGCCGGCTCCGAACGGCGAATGCATTTTTTGTGAGAAGCTTTTTCATGGCAGAAATACTCTCGGAGGGTATGCCGCCCACTGCCGAGAGGTGACCGCTGCTCTTAAAAAACCCAATAATTGGATTTTTACTAATTAGAAAAATTTGTTTGGCTCGGACCGTGGTTTGAACCCGAGACCTCTGGCATAGCAGGCGAGCACTCTACCCACTGCACCACAGCGGCCACTACGGGAGTTGATTCCTTCCAGAATATCTTATCGTGAATATAACGTCTAGATTCTACATGCTTTCCCTCTAATTGATTAAAATATTACACCAATTTTCTGTTCATTATAAATTTTTCTCTGTCAAATTTGTATGTAAAATGTAGCGAGAAAAAGAGAGGAACATTTTTAGCCACCGGCGCGCCATTATGGCTATAACTCATTATGGATTCGAACCTTTTCATTCTATCCGAACTCGCTTGTTCGCTGACAAATCGAAAGCGCAAATTAAAACAATAATTTACTTGATTCAAATAAATAATACTGCGATAGAGTAGAACAGATAATAAATATGTACACATGTATAAAAAAGAAGCAAGTTGCATTTTTGTGAATTTACCCGGCATTCCGCCACCAGCATTTTGCACAATCTGTGCTTCATCGTGCGATGAACGGCGTCGCATTCGCATCTCCTCGCGCGTCAAGCCTTGTGCGGCGGCCGCAGCTGCAGCTCTCGACTGCGCCTGATGCTGTAGCAATGCAGCGGCTGCAGCTGAGCCCGGCGTCAGGCCCGTATTGTGCATCACATTCCCGGGTATATTGCCCAACAATTGTTGACGTATTTGCTCGCGAAATTCACTGCTGAGCGGAATCGGTCCACCGCTAACGCCGCCGCCAACAAGACTGCCGCTTCCGCTGCTGCCGCCACTGCTGCCACCCGCTAAATTGCCGGAACCACTGGCACTGCCCGAACCGCTGCTGCTGCCTCCAACGCCTCCCATCATATTCGATTTGCCGAAATCTTGCGATGCCTGGACCCGATGGCGACTGTATTGCAATTCCAATGGCAAATTACGATCCAGTGAGCGCATGTGATGCTCAATGGTGGAGCGCATTGCATTGTGCTCGGGCGTTTGATTCAGTGCAGTGGCAGATCCCTGGAGCTGCTTGGAGCGCAGCTGCTTCAACTCTTCAAATGATTGGCGTGCGGCAGAGGCCATCACGCCGCCATCCCGTCCACTCGTCTCGTCTAACGACAGATTTCGCTCGTAGGGTGGAATTCCGCCACCAGCTGGGCCACGCAAATTCAAATTGGTTAATGGGTGGTGCACACCGGCTCCGCCAGCTAGGCCCGCTTTAAAACTTAAATCGAAATTGTTTTGTTGTGCGGCCTCCATTGAACGTAAATTCAGTTGCTCTTGCATTGCACGTTCCATATTTCGCAAGCCGCTCTCAATGCCACGTAACGCATCTTCCGAGCCGAAGTCTTCGGTGGGCGAAATGCGATTGCTACATGAAGAAGAATTCGTTTTGGTGGCGCTAGCCAAAGTTGCTGTAGAAACGGCGGCGGCGGCGGCGGCCGCAGCAGCTGCAGCTTTTCTAGCTTCGCTGGCGCGCGTTGGCGCTGGTGATGGCACCGCCGATTTGGGCAACAGCGCATCATTGCCGCCATCCAGAAGCAGTGGCGGATCAAATGGGTTCGAGCTGCGCTTCAACGCTTCGATTGTCTTCTCTGGTGGCATTGGTGGTCGTTCCTTGAATTTCATGGCGACCAGTGGTGAATTTTGTGCGCTATTTTGTGCAGAGCTTTGTGCCGAGGCAGGCTTCTTAGGAAGTGGTGGCGGCTGGCGGCCGGGCGGTGGTAACGGAAAGCCGTCCGGCAAACTTTTCAAACTATGGCGTTTTGGTGGTATTTCCGGCGGTGGTGCTCGGTCGGCGGCACGTGCCGGTATGGCGGGCACCGGTTTATTGTGTTGTGGTGGCAAAGGCGGTGGTACAGCTCCCAACGGCTTTGGTGGTAAATTCACCACGGAGGGCGGTGCAGCGCAGTTGATGTTGGTGTTACTCCTGTCCTCTTGCGACGCTTGCTTCCGTAGTATTTGCTGGGCGCGTATGGCTGCCTGTGCGGCTAGTTCGGAGGTGAGTCGCGGTATCTCCGGCGCCATTTTAGGGCCGTCCTTATCCGCGCTGACGACAGGCGTTGGTGGCGGTTTGGCAGTCATTGTGGTGCTGAGCTCGTACGATTATTGATATATATATAACTATGACTTTTTGTGCGTTTTGTGAGTTATTAATAGTTTGCGTGATGATCTTATGGAAATTTTATTTTTTCTCACAGGAATTTCGGGAAATTTGTGCGTTTTCGTTGCATATTTTTTTAAGAGATTTTTATTCTATTTTCGATATGCATAAGTACAAGCTTTTTCTACTTGGTTTTGTTTTTTTTTTTGTTACTGTTTTTTATTTAAATCATTTTCCTGCAAAGAGCGTAGCCTACTTTAAGGCGCCTTGGCATAGTATGCACACATTTCCTTACATTTATCTTTTCATTTTTATTGTGATTTAGAATTATATTTTATTTTTGTTTGGTTGCATTTGTTTTTCCTTCTTTTTTTATTTTTCTTTCGCTTTGTTTACATTGGCTGCCCTATGCAAGTACTCGCTCACTGTGGTTTGCCACACGTTAAGGTGACAATATAGTAAAAAATAAGTAAAAAAAATATAGGCGTAAAACCGGTGATAGTAGCCAAAACAACTGCAAGAACAACAACAATCTCAACAGGACTAGCAAGAGCAACCACCAAAGCAAAATCTAATCACAAGGTAATTAGAAAGAACTCTTTCTCAATGGCTCGTAGTACTGCTGCGCATTACGTCTGCCCATATTCACCACAAGCACTCTTATAGCTCTCAGTTTATATCTAACTCTCTTCACCACACTTTCTCTGCAAATCAAATATATCTCACTCAGTCTTTTTGTCTCTATCAACGCATTTATTTCACCGCAGCTAGTTGCCTTGCACACACACACACATCTATTTCTTGTTGCATACTTTGCGGCTACTAGTACTACAGTTTATTCAATTTTAATCACAGATTAAGGTCGGCCGTAAACTCCTCACACACGCAACAACAACAAATTCAAACTAACAAATTCTTTACAAAGCACTTTTTAAAAGGCTTTAAAACCATAACAAGCAATTTAATGCTGTGAAAAAATAAGCGACAGCACGCTTGGCGTCCTGCCATATGCCCAAATGCTACAAAACCATCAGCCAAACTTGGCCAAGGTAACCTAACGGGATACCCAGCGGAATACGAGGAGAAAACATGACGGACATGTGTATGCTAGAAAATACAAATGTTTTCCAAAATTTCTTCTCTGCGTTCGTCTGTTTCCATTCCCTTTTTGTTTTTGTTTTTGTTTTCGTTTTTTTTTTTTTTTTTTGTCTTATCCCTGACTTGCTTCCGGCTAAATTTTAAACTTTTTATTTGATCCACTTATCTGTAAATGTGTGTGTGCATTATGTGGCCTATGGGTCAACTACCTTAGAGTTAAATCAGCCAACATCCCAACCGAACAAACCACCCGCCGACCTCACCACCCACACATATTATATTCCCAATAAACTTTATTTGAATTCGCTTTTTCTCCACCCTTTCTTCCTTAACTATTAATTTTCGTTGCAGTTAAATGACGGTTTTATTGTTGCTGAAACACAATGAAACTCACGAGCACCACAAAGTAGGCATGCTTTTCATTTGAAGTTTTCGTTTTCGTTTTCATTTTCGTCTTCATTTTTATTTTTTTAGCAGGAAATCGAGCGAGTCTTTACAGTTTGTTGCATTTCTGCAACGTTCGGCTTTTTTCTACATATATCCAATAAACCGTATTGAGTTTGAATGTGTGCTATGAAAAATAGGCTATTTTGTAGTTGTGAACAAGGCCAATGTGAAGATCAATTTACCAAATAAAGGACCCAATTTTATGATGTTCAGCACAATAAGATTTTCCTGCGAAATATGAAAAGTTTTTCAAAGTTGGAGAACAGAAATTTTATTCATTAAGCGCGCATTTCTGTTTGAATATACATTATTCTATTTATGTACATATCGTCGGTCACCTGCCAGAAACACGAATGTGAAAATTTTTAAAGTACGATGTCTGGCTCTTTATCGGGAATACATTGATGTAATAGCAATTATTATTTGTATAAATTGTTGTGTAAACATAAATACATAATATGTACTTGTATTTACATAAGCATATATACAAATATTAATTGTTATAACATCAATATATACCCGACAAAGAGCAGACATCGCACTTAAAAAAATTTCACATTCGTGTTTCTGGCAGGAGGCCGACGATATCTACTTCATTGAAATGTTTGCTTATTCAGAAAAATTAATTTTGTTGGGGAAAACTTTTGGAGAATCTCTGCTAATATTTGAAAATTCGCTTATCACAAGTTAAAACAAAAACGTCAGTGGAGGCGTGCGTTGTTCGATTTAATGAAAGCCAGATGTATATAAACTCGTATCAGCTTTTCTGGCGCTCATTGTTTAAAAATCAATCAATACAAATACATAATAATATTTTTTATGTCTAAATAATTGGTAGCCGCTGGGGTGTGGTGGGTATAGTGCTCGCCTGCCATACCAGAGGTCTCGGATTCTATCCCGAGTGCGGACAACCGCCAAAAAAAATTTTCTAATTAATTTGAGCCCAAATATGTATTGGGTTTTTAGAAATAGCGGTCACACCTCAGCAGTCGGCGGCATACCCTCCCTGTGTATTTTTGCCATGAATGAGTTTCTCACAAAGAATGCATTCGCGGTTCGAAGCCGGCATAAAACTGTAGATCCACCCAATTAGTAAGAAAAATAAAAATTATTGCGCACGTCTCACGCATTTTATAACATTATGTTCTTATTTCATAACCCTGGACGGTTACACTTCGTTGAATCGACGACGACCTGCCAATCTTATTCCCGTATCTTTTTTGTGTTTTATCGAATTGCGCTGTATTTTTCAGCAATGCTAGTTGATCGCGAAAGCTTATAGTGAACGGACGTTCACCGCATATTCTATAACTTTAGTGTGACTTTTTGATTTTGTAGAGCAGTATAATATTTGTTCCCTTTTGTTGTCATGTGATTTCTTTTAGTTTAGTATTTTTCGAACAGGTACATCCTTAATTTTAACAAGATGTTTTCGAAAGGTTAAAAGCCAAAGAAACGACAAGCATTCCTCAGAGATCTGCATGAAAGGCTGGTAGCTTCTCATATGTAAGAAAGGCTTAGAACTCCTAATATGCGGACATCGTTGAAGGAAAATATAAAAAAAAAGATTCCTCAACCGTCCAAAATGTTGCTGATAATGAAAAGGAGGTCAGAAATTGAAAAACATGTAACTAATGCCCGTCAAAAAACACAGAACGACTAAATCTTCATGTACGGCATGTAAGAAAAGTACCTGCGGCGAGCCCAAAGTCGAGCTTTGTGACTCATGTGCAAAATGAGTCCTAAAAAGAAAAATGAACTAAGTCAATTTAATTATTTTGTTTAAGTTTTGTTGTTTAAAAAAAATAATGCGTTAAAAACAAGAAAAAAAGACATACGAACTTTATTTTCGTCAAACTTAACATCTTTATACATTATCTCAATTTTTTTTTTTTTTCGGATATATTTTTTATTAATGTATCATTCTTTGAGAATATAACAATTTTTATAAAATCTTAACCTAGAATACAACTCGTTATTCGTTGCCACTGCTTCAAATAACATTTGGATGAAGAGCAATTTTATTTAATATAAAAATAAATACTTGTGAAGACATACATATCTGTAGTAGTATACATATGTGAGTAGTATTTATGTACGTAATTTCATTTTATATTCGGCTTGATGTTCTTCATTTTCATTTTCATTATATAGTATGTATTTATGCTGTCGGGATGGAGTGGAATTCCAATCAGCTGGTTGTATAGTATTAAAAGTTCGACCAACTTGACCTCGAGGAAACAATTGTGTGTTGCAAAAGTAAATGCTGTTGCAGTTTACGGATTGGAAGGAATTCCAATAAGCTGCATGTATGAAATTGGGAGTTTTTACGGCCTAATGGGATAGGATCGTACGGAACACTCATGTATTAGTAAAGGCTGTTATCTCAATGATTTACATTTTTTGTTTACTCTAATAGAGAAGTTAATGATAAATAATTTTTGTTTATTTCTTAATGCAAAAGTTCTCTTTTAATAACTAAGCAAAGAAAGAGTAGTCGATTCGACGAAGTGCAACCTTAACATAGGGTAAAAATATAGTAACCGTCCAGGATTAAAAATGTAACTGAAGTTTTTTGCTCTAGTTCGAAAAAGTTTTTCAAACTGTTTACTACTAACGGTCTTTCAAAACTCTTTTTTCAAAGCATTCCATTTTCCATTTCCATAAAATTGTTTTATATATCTATTCAGTATGTATTTCTTTCAGACCTTCATACTAGCAATTTATGCATATTTACATACATATATACACAGCTACTTATACCACATGTACATAGAAAAGTCAAATCAAGCCCGGAATGTGAGCTGGCAACATGACTCCTGTGTCAGTTGCCGAATAAAAGACTTATACATTTTCTCTCTTGGAAATGCATTTCACCTAATATTATATTATTATTTACTGCGCCTACAAGTAGACCTCAACATTTTTTTTTTTTTTTTTTTTTTTTCAATCTCCCAGCGTTTTATGACACACTTTTCCATCGGCAGATACACATGCCACATTGCACTCAATGCTACACTTCACCTCATTTACAACATTCATCCATTTCCTTTTTTTTAGTGCTGCTGGTACTTGATTTTAATTTCATTTTAAGCTGAGGAAAACCGCTACCACCAATCGCTCTACCGCTGATTGGAGTAAATAGCGTGTGGATGTACACTGTGGGAAAACCTCTAATTTAGAACTAGTTTGCTTCTAGTACTTTTTCCACACTGTTGGTGCGCATTCATACTCTTTTCCATACAACTAACTAGCTTATTCCTAGGCGGTGCCAACTGTCACCCTCTGCACTACGGTGTCGACAGTTACCAACTAGTGCTAAATAAAATTTGAATGAATGAAGAAAAATCAACTTTTGTGAACCATGCACTCCTTATGGGGATGGAGTATATGGTCCAATCCTATAGCATCGCAATGTTAAGAGAACCTTTTTATATGAAATGAGACTGGTGCAGGGAGTACTCGAAATTTTTGCAGGGTCGGTCTTGCAAACTGACTGGGTGAGAACGCCACTATTCAAGTTTGCTATGCAGAATTCGTTAGTATGTATGCGTTTTTTGTTGCTGGGGTAATTTGGGAGAGAATATGTGTGAAGGTTTGCTGCCGGCGGGTGGGGTTTTTGTGAGACGCATGATATTGACCGTAGCGGCTTGCCAATCCAAACCAAACTCTGTGTGCCGCTGGTATTGATTAACGGTAGGTACGTAAGTGTGGCCATTATAAACACATCACAAGCAAACACACATAAAGGCAAGCATGCATACACACACATGCCTGCTGCGTTTGTATTTATACATATGTATGTACATATACGAACTATATATCAACAAACACTTGGAGGTAGCCGGGCTTTTTTGGACTCGTTGCGTCTTCACCTCAAAGCTCAGAGCCCTTTGTTTGTTATCTTTCTTATTATTTTTCTTCAGCTGCATATTTTTTATTTTCTCTTAATGCCCTGGTTGCATGTATGCATGTGTGTATTTCTACTTATTATAGAGAAGGATTTTTTTTACGTTTTTTGCCTTCTCACATATTTTTCAAGCAAATACTTTGCATTCCCCAATTTTGGTGTCTTTATTAAAAACTTGCAATTTGTATTCACATTCAGTATAAATTTTTACACGAAATTTCACATATTTCTTTGAAGTAGCACCTTAGATGCTTTGTGTGTGTGTGTGTGTTTTTATCGTTTAAGGATGTCTGTCAAAATCACAACCGTTTGTACGCAGTTAAAAATCACGAATGCCTGTATGTGGACAAAATCCAACATGAAACTCTCTTATAGTACATACTCGCATTGATATGGGGATGCAATGCAAGGCTTACACACACCTGCCTCGGCATTTACCCAGCGGCACTTCCACCCACTAATGTTGGGATTTTATTGTGAGAACACAAGCGCAGAAGTGGAAGCAACAAATTGAGGTGTGATTGGGAGTAGTGCATGGGGGCAACCATCTGTGGTGAAAATTAATATACATATGTATATACATAATTACACTTAGGGAAAAACATTATAAAATCAATGAAAAAGTTTTTAAAATAAGCAAAAACGTACGTAAAACTGATGTATGTACATACCCCGCAGGAAGTGCATCTAACTTAAAACTGACTTTAAACTGTTTGCGAAGACTCTAGTGGTGACTTTTAATTGTACATATATTTTCTTTGAAAAAGGCTAACTACTTTTGAATGGCAATGGCGAAAAACCGTCAGGCCTGTGTACCTCTGCATTACTTGGAAGCAACTATAAATTAACTTTTTTTGGGTGGAAAATAATTAGTCCCTAAAAAATACATATAACATTATTCATTTTTCGAAAATTATGCATACAAAAAATACAAGAGAATTGGTTGCATATGTAGGTGCCACATACATATGTATGTACGTGTTTACATTCATGGAATTCGCAAAAATTTCGCTTTATTTCCATTGCTGCGCCTCCCAAAAAAATTCTATCAGTTTAAATATTTTTGAATAAAAGTATTTTCATCGGGCATTTGAAAGCCTTTGCTAATGCATAAATCACGCATTTTTGGATTTTCCTGCATGAAAAATCAACAAACTAAAAATGGGTTTCTTGCTGTTTGATAAAAATTCCTTCAAAATAACCAGGTTTAACTTACAATAGAGGCACATATATTAAACTTGTTATATCAGCCAAAATATGTGTACATATGTACATACATATATGTATAGTTAATGAAATTTCTTCATAACATTTTGTTTTATTCACAAAATTTAATCGTAACATTGCGGATGACTCATCGATTTTGCATTCATAGTTTTTAATTAACATCTACGTTTTTTTAAGAAACACCTTCGAATATAAAAAGCAATTTATATCGAAAGCATATTTTAAGACTTAATCAGTTATTGCAAATTGCCACAGATATGCACATGTACATATTAGGCACAGCCTTATTTTATGTGGTGAAAAATTCCAACACACGGTCTTGATAACTTATTTCCCATTATTTTACTTGTAATTCTTATCGGTTGACTCGCGTGCTTTACTCAACTCTCTCTCTTTTCCATTTATTTAAATTAAAATGTGTGGATGCCTTGCCACCCTTCTGGTGCCGGCAAATTACATATATAGATACTGTTACGTATTTGTCGATAGCTCGATTATTTCTATCGGGTTCGTATCACTAAATTGTTAAATAAAAGTCTTTATTTACTTCTTAATTCACACCGCTTTATTTCACGACTAAAAAGTCTACACTTGTTTTACTTGACTTGATGTTAACACTTCTACGGTTAAATTACGACTGACTGCGGAGCGCCTGCTCGCCGCCTTATATAGTCTGTCAAACGCAATCTGGAAAATTCTGGCAACACTGGAAATTATCTGGTCTCTTCTTCTAGTTCTGGCAGTTTCTTTAGAGATGTGTTCAGTCATTTAGTGATGTGAGAGTGGAACTTATTATATTCGCTACACTGCCCTCCACCTAAGTCTGATCGTCCCGATCTGACACATTACTCGTTCCAAATGCTGCTAGCCTTTCCAGATGAACCACCTTCATTTTATTCCTCGGTCTTCCAATCGTTTGTATGCGATACACAACATCGTTGAGCCGCTTAATCACTTTGTAGGGCCCTTCCCAAGTACACTGCAATTTCGGGGACAAACCTTTCTTTCGCTGCGGGTTGTATAGCAAAACTAAATCTCCCTCAAGAAAACCTTCTGAGTTCATCGCCTTGTCGTATCTGGCCTTCATTTTGTCACTCATGATCTTTGTTCGCTGTCTCACAAGTTCATGTATTTCTCTCATTTCCTCTTCCAGAACATTGTTAGATTGTCTGGCATTTATTCCCGCATCAGCACTTATCCCAAATTTCAAGTCAGCTGGCAGTCGAAGATCACTACCAAAGATTACTTTTGCAGGAGTCTGACCTGTTGTATCGTGTACGGCCGATCGATATGCCATCAGGAACAGAGGAATATGAGTGTCCCAATCTCTCTGGAACTTGTCCACCACCTTTCGTAAATGTTCCTCTAATGTTCTGTTAAATCTTTCTACCATGCCGTCTGATTGTGGATGCAACGCAGTTGTTCGGGTTTTCCTAATACCCAGTGTCTTGCACATCTCCTGAAACACTACCGATTCGAAGTTCCTACCTTGGTCAGAATGTAGCTCTATAGGTGCACCATATCTCGCCACCCAATTGTTGGTGAATACTTCGGATATAGTTTCTGCTTCTTGATTTGGAATCGGGTACACTTCCGGCCATTTGCTGAAGTAATCCATGACCACCAAAACATATTTGTTTCCAAGTTTGCTAGTAGGAAATGGCCTAGCTACATCCATGGCAATTCTCTCAAATGGTGCTCCTGAGTTGTATTGTTTCATCGACCCATGACTCCTGGATTTGGGACCCTTAGCCTTTATGCATACATCGCAGTTCGCAATCCACTCAACAACTGTCTGACGGCATCCGACCCAATAAAACCTCTTCTTGATTTTCTCTACCGTCTTTGTTACTCCAAGATGACCTCCACTTGGACCATTGTGTAGTTCATTTAGCACATCCGGTATTCTTTTCCTTGGAACAACTATCAATGTTTTAGAACTTTGGCCATCTTCACTCTCCCAAACACGATGTAGGCAACCATTTACCAATTGCAAACTATTCCACTGTGCCCAATATGATTTGGCAACAGGACTCTCTGATGACATCTCTTCTTTTGATGGTCGTTCATTTTGCTCCAAACCGATCATTACACGTGCCAGATCTGGATCTTCTAGCTGACACTTCCTTAATTGTTCCGCATTCCATTCGTCTGTAGATGTTATTGTCATTAACCGAACATCTATGATGTCTTCCTTCTCCTCAGCTTTAGAGCAATGCTTGCATTCAAGATTACATGGTCGCCGCGACATTGCATCAGCATTTCCATGGGTACTGCCTTTACGATGGTCTATAGAAAAGTCATAATTTTGTAGTCGCTCAATCCACCTTGCTAACTGACCCTCCGGATTTCGGAATTTCAAAAGCCATTTTAACGCTGCATGATCAGTCCTGAAGTGGAATCGTTGACCATAGAGGTACTTATGGAAGTGTTTGATGCATTCTACCAATGCCAACAGTTCTCTTCGTGTTACACAGTAATTTCTTTCCGGTTTCCCAATTGATCGGCTGTAGTATGCGATAACCTTCTCCTGTCCGTCGATTTCTTGTGACAGAACACCTCCTATAGCATAACCACTCGCATCAGTATCCAAGATAAACCTCGCTCCTGGAACCGGGTATGCTAGCATTGGGGCAGTACAAAGCCGATCTTTTAACGTTTGGAAAGCCATTTCTTGTTCCTTCCTCCACTCAAAAGTCTTATTTTTCCTCATAAGCTCCGTGAGACTATTTGCTACGCTGGCAAAATTTGGTACAAATCGGCGATAGTAAGTGCACAGCCCAAGAAAGCTTCGCAATTCATGTATATTCCGAGGTCTTGGCCAATCTTTTACTGCTTCTATTTTTTCGTTATCAGTGCAGATGCCCTTTGTAGTCAATTTATGTCCCAAGTATTTTACTTCTTTCTTGAATAATGCACATTTCTTAGGACTTAACTTGAGACCAGCGCCAGCTATTCTTCGGAAAACTTCCTCCAAATTTTTGAGATGTTCATCAAAGCTTTTTCTCAATACAATGATATCGTCCAGGTACACAAGACATGTTTTCCAGTGTAATCCTTTCAGTACCTGATCCATAAGTCTCTCAAAGGTAGCTGGGGCATTACATAATCCAAATGGCATCACCGTAAATTGCCAAAGACCATCGCCAACACTGAAGGCTGTTTTCTCCTTGTCTTCCTCTTTTACTTCAACTTGCCAATAGCCGCTTTTCAAGTCCAGTGTTGAAAACCATTCCGTTCCAGATAGCGAGTCCAGAGTGTCGTCAATTCTTGGCAATGGGTAACTATCCTTTTTCGTTACATCATTCAGTTTCCGGTAGTCAACGCAGAATCTCATCTTGCCATCTTTCTTTTTAACAAGTACTACCGGAGAACTCCATGGACCATCAGTCACAATTACCCCACTGTCGCTCATTTCTTGTATAATCTGGCTCACCATTTGACGTTTAGCTAATGAAACGCTGCGAGGAGCCTGACGGATTGGCCTTGCATCACCGGTGTCAATCTGATGCTTCACAATATTTGTCCTGCCTGGTTTTGTACCATCCTTGTCAAAAATGCTGGAGTACTTGGCAAGTAATTCTTTCGCCTTCCTTTTGTGATTTTCCTGCAGTTCTTCTGTCCAAGCATTTATTTCATCTGAAAGATCTGTATTGCCAGTAGAAACTTCTCCTTGGGATTGTTCGCAATTCATGATGATGTCAACCTCTTCGCATTTTCCCAATATAGCACCTTTGGAGAGTTTGATTGGTGACTTGAACTCATTAAGTACTCTTACTGGTATTCGTCCATCTTCTTTTGTCATAGCCAGGGTTTTTCCAACAAGTACATCGATTTAGTTTCTGTTTCTGGTTCGACAACCCACAATTTGTTTGTCCCACAATCTCCATCAATCTTTTCCCAAATAATTGCCTCGGACTTTGGCGGTATCTGCTGATTCTTTTCCACGAGCACTTTCTTACTGCTGTATCTCTTATCGTAGCCAAAATTTAGCGGCACCTCCAAGTTTTTGTAACTCATAACCTTGTTTTTCATGTCAATCTTAATGCCTTGGTCGATTAGGAAGTCCACACCAATTATGACTTCATCAACAATTTCCGCCACTATGAAGGTGTGTAATACGACAACATTTCCAATTACAACTTCGCATGTAACTTCCCCTAGGACTTGGGTATCCTCGCCTGTTGCCGTACGCAATTTTGCTCCATGCAATGACCTTATTTCCTTCTTTACCAAGTCAGATCGAATGATGGAATGAGATCTCCCATATCCACAGTCAACATGCGCTCTATTCCGTCCACGAAACCACCAATAGTAACATTACTCGTGCTTCTTCCCAACTGAGAGACCGAGATTATGGGGCATTCCATTGTGGGGACCAGCCCACGCCCCTTTTGGCTGGCCCGCTTTAGTTTAACGACTGAGTTGATTTGGGCGCTTGTTCATACCCCTCTGCCTTGCGCTTGCGCCCATCTGCAGTGCTGAACTTACTGGATTTATTGCTGCAGTGACGTGCTATATGTCCTATTTTTCCACATCTGAAGCATTCCACAGCATTACTTTTCTTTTTCTGCATTTCATTCAACGCCTCCCATATTTTGCTTAGTAAGTCTGGCGTTTCCACTTCCACACGATGAGCCTTGTAGGTGGGCTTGCTCAATAGAGATGCCGTTTCCTGCGTCAAGGCATATGATACCGTTTCAGCAAAAGTTCCTTTTGGATTTGCATAGGTAGCCCGCTTCGTTTCAATATCTCGTATTCC
The DNA here is from genome assembly GCA_960531455.1 of Urophora cardui. NCBI lineage: Eukaryota > Metazoa > Arthropoda > Insecta > Diptera > Tephritidae > Urophora > Urophora cardui. The sequence goes on from OY482672.1 coordinate 113,823,745, forward strand.
ATTGATGAAGCTTTGAATTTTCATCCTCTCTATGAATTCTTGAGGTGCTCCTGCGTTTGCCAAATGAGCTAGCCTCTCAATCTCAGAAGAAAATTCTTGTAACGTCTCATTTGGTTTCTGGAAGCGATTCTGCAACTCCATTTGATATATCTGCTTCCTGTGCTCGCTACCATAACGTCTTTCAACGGCACCCATAATTGCGTCATAGCTGTTTCTTTCGCCCTCGCTAACAGTCTGTAATATTTCTGCTGCAGGTCCTTTCAATGCTACGAACAGGGCAGCGACTTTGTCCTCCGCACTCCAATTATTTACAACTGCCGTTTTCTCAAATTGTAGCTTGAATACTTGAAATGGACCACTTCCATCAAACGACGGAGGTTTTATCTTCTGTGTAGCAGTTGAAGCGACTGGACGACTTAGTTGAATATCCTGAAGACAGGATTTCAATGCTTTTACATCGTCCTCTAATTTTTCTTGTCTTTCTTCAAAGACTTCCTTAACTTGTATAATTTTTGCATCCTGCGCCTTGAATTGTAAGGACATGCGTTCTTCTTGTGCCTCCAACTGAGCCGCAATGCCGGATACCTGTGATGAAAGTACTGACTGTTGCAATTCCATTTTGGACGTTATCTGTGCCTGTTGTTCTTCCATTTTTGCCGACATTTGTGTCAGTACAGCCAATATCGAGTTCATGTCTACGTTTGCAACTGACTGTGGAGCCTCTTCCTTCTGAGTTTCTTCCATGTGGACCTCTTCTACATCATCGTTGAAATCAAACTCATCTACATCAATGTTATTGGCTTCCATAGCTTCTTGTAACCTTGCCTGTAGTTCAATTTTATTGCCGGTTGTGCTCAGTTTTCTCTTTTCTAACTTCCTTTTAAGCTCTTGGATTTTAAGTTCGTTTAGCTTTGCCATTATCCTTATTTCGTTATCCTTGCTTCGTTATCCTTGATCCTGGAATTTATTTAACAATTCCAATTCTGACACCAATTGTTACGTATTTGTCGATAGCTCGATTATTTCTATCGGGTTCGTATCACTAAATTGTTAAATAAAAGTCTTTATTTATTTCTTAATTCACACCGCTTTATTTCACGACTAAAAAGTCTACACTTGTTTTACTTGACTTGATGTTAACACTTCTACGGTTAAATTACGACTGACTGCGGAGCGCCTGCTCGCCGCCTTATATAGTCTGTCAAACGCAATCTGGAAAATTCTGGCAACACTGGAAATTATCTGGTCTCTTCTTCTAGTTCTGGCAGTTTCTTTAGAGATGTGTTCAGTCATTTAGTGATGTGAGAGTGGAACCGATTATATTCGCCACAATACATATGCAGGTATGTATGTATGTACATTTGAGCCCCGAAGGGTTGCTAACTATTTTGCCACCCACCGGTGAAGCTTACGAGAGAAACAGGCAGAAATGTTGTTGTTTATACGAAAATTCGTATATTCATACATACATGCATTCATAAATATGAACATGCGTAAATGTATTAATTATTATTATTAGTAGCAAAATAAATATCTAACCGAAAATGCAAATGGTGAAAGAGAAGAGGCCGCATGATGGGGTTACTGATAAGCAAATCTAGCCGAAAGCCAAAAGTTAGTGTTGCCATTCAAGTTCAAATACTAATTAAGATTTTTAGAATATGTATGACAAATGTAAGAGAAAGTTTTATCACAAAATTTTAATACAAAAAGTGTTCTTACTCTAATTATAAACTTACCTATTTGAATATTATATGATAGAATAATGGCCGTATTCATAAAACCCAAGCTAATGTTTCAGTCAAGATTTCATAAATTAGACATTAATTAACTAAATTTCAAAATTGGAGTAAGAGTCTAATCTTAAGCATAAGCAAATGCTTGCCCTTTATTAATATGCCCCAATAACTTAATATCTCCAAAAGAATGCACTTCAGGCCAAAAGAAAGAAAGAAAACAATGGCATACTGTTGTGAAGAAGCAACAAAAAACCTTCTTTTAGAAAAGAATTTTTCTACTTGAAATGAGGATCAACGATAATGCAAAGACTAGAGAGATAATTACGAAGAATTTCTGCCGCAATGAAAATAAATAAAAGATTCGAAACGTACACTCAAAAAAAAATTTCTCTCGATCAAAGACATAATTTTCCTTATTTTGAACACGCGTCCCAATACAAAATTTTCTTTGTTTTGTGTAAATTTTCTCAAAAATGTGGAAAAAACATAAAAAAACATTCAAACAAATTCGTTGCCATGGGGATTTGTATGGGAATTTAATTTCTCAAAATTAAAGAAATCAAGTCTTCAAAACAAGGGCAAGTTGGGAATGGAATGGCGCTTAAAGAATTTTTCATTATTTTCATGTATAAAGTTTTTTAAAACAAGTATATGAAACCATGGTAACGCATGTAACAACAATATTTTATAAACCTTTTAACATGTTTTAAGGAAAATTTACTCAAAACAAAGAAAGTAGTGTTCAAAATAGGTAAACAATTTCTTTGACCCCTCCATATATTTTTTTTCTCTCATTGTATATATTTAAGCACGGAACCGAAACTCGAGCTATCAAATTGTAACACTCGCATGTTTTCGGGTTAGAACTTGTGTGTATTAACAACCGATGGCGTATAAAATTAAGTCTGATAAAGTTTTTTCTACCAACAAAAGAATCTATTATGATCAGAAAATGGGCGCATTTATGATTATTTTAATCGTGCAGAAGGCTCGAAAAATTTTCGAATCTGAGGAATAATTTTATAAAATTGATAAGGGTTAATTCGAAACTATAAACATACTTTTCTTTGAAAGACGACGGTCTTTAATAAAAACGATAAAGATAAATAAATTCTAATACACAAGCAATACTTCTCACACTTTTTTCGTTACCATTCCAAACTAAAAGTTCACCTCACAAGCTTTTCGTCATATAAAGTCTTATATTTGATCAAACTGATGGCCAGAACAGGAAGAATAGGGGCAACAAACTGAATAGTAAAAGCAAATTGTCCCCTGGTTAAAATACGCACTGAGGCGGCAGCAACATCTTCGCTACTGCTGCTGCAGCTGCCACTTTTTTGACAACAACCCCAGAGGGGATGCTGCGGTTCACGCTGTACAGCGCCCACTCCAAACCCATCTAGCCATCCGGCCAACCAACCAACCCCATCGCAACCCCAGTGAGTGTGAAGTGGAATAATTGTGCGTACACGTTAAGTACACGCCATTACAGTTGCATGTATTCAAGATTCATCATTGCATTCAACGTGCACTTGCAACACTTGCAACGCTCATTCAAGCAATAGACCAGGAAAAACGATGGCATAGGAAGAGCATGTAAAAGAGAAAAAGGAGTTTGTGGAGGGGAGTACATTTTGCTTACAGCAAAATTCAAACCAAAGAACTTTAATGAAAATAGGCTTTTGTGTGTATAAAACACGGCACAAAATTTGGTGTTGGGAACAAAGTCACGAAAGCAGCATTTTAAATCGTTGTTTCTTCCGTGAATACTTCTAGCTTGATTAAAGGCGACACCGTACCTCTGTAGTATTCCTCTTTAGGTGCGTCCCTGACGTACATGACCTTTAATTTAATTGAAGAAGACGCCATAAAGTCTGTAGAAGTTCTTCATTGCAATTACATATTTGCTCCACTAATTAATGTTGTCGACACATTTTTATTCTCAACCCCAACTAAAAGACGAGTAAAGCCCGAAATTCCAAGTTTAAGCTGGAAAATGACAATCAGTGGTATGAAGTCGAGTGTAGCTTAGTGGCCCCTTAATTTCTTGTTTGGATTGTGCCAAGTGTAGGCCTAAATTGGTTAAAATGACAATTAGTGCTGATGGATCGGCGACGATGTGAATGGCGTGATTACAAGCCAGATGCTTTAGAGTTAAGTTTCATATATGTATGAGGTTCTCTGAATTTAATGAATTGTCCAATATTTTTTCCCCTCACCAAAAAATTTATCTGTTTGGCATAGGAGCCAGTCGTAGTCGGTAAAAACAGCTTTCTCTCAGTGTATGTTATGGAATTTCTTTCCATGTCGTTCAGCCAGCGGTATTAAACGTTCAGGCAAAATAATGTACATATATTCAATGTATTTGTGTTTTAAAATACATATTTAATTAAATTTTATACGATACGCGTATTTAAGCGCATAACAAGTGAGGCGGAGCAAAGAAAGCATCAGAAGGACGCTCACTTACACATTTTCGTGCTATAAAAAGAGGTACGAAGAATAAAAACCGGTAAAGACGTCAATGTACGTAGATGTTTACATATGTATGTATTAACGATTGCAGATGGGCTTAAAATGGTAAACATCTGTTAACGAACAGGCTGAATGGACAAGTTTCTCTGACAGATCTCACCCTTCAGCTTCGGTAACTACACTCAAAAAAAAAAATTACTCAGATTATGGAAAAATGGGAATGATTCGGCGCTAAAGATATATTTCCATATTTTGATGTACAATTTTCTTTAAAACGTGGTTTTTATTCCTTGATTGCATGGAGGCAAATGCACGCCCTCGACAATCGACGTTTGTAGGAAATATCCAAAGGATATTCATGCTGGTGTATTATAATCTGCTTCCATTCACAAAGCACATGAAACGGAAAGAGTTCTACCTGCCGTTTAGGACAGTCTTCTACCGTTACGTAGTAAAATAAAAAGAAACGAGATTTTCTTAAGACTGAATGTTCTTATTGTTATTTTTTTTTTGTTTTGTACTTCTTTTCATCAATTTTTTTGTTTTCTCTCAATTTCTTCAGCTGTCAATTATATCACTGCTGTGCGCTGTTACTGTTATTTTTGCCATTTTATTTAGATTTCATTTTACTTCCCTATAACTAGTGCGCCTAATTAACGATGAGGCTTATTATAAAAGGTGAACCAACTTAAATAATCACGTGAGAGAATCCAGAGGTAACTGGAATAGATATGCTTTTAATTACGTGCGTACACATGTCGCCCTTTAAGACTAGCTGTTTCTGGTTTCCATATATTAAAACACTTCTCCTAAAGCCCTGCGTAAGTGGTTGGTATTTATAGACGAACTAAGATGCTATTGCTCTTAGTTAGTTAGCAGTATAGAAGACATTCACAAAGGAGATTTGTATTGGGACACCTACATACATACAAATTCGCACAAATGATAGTTAAAATTTTTACACAGACAAATACAAATCCGCCTTTAGGGAAAATCTGTACTTCAGATCTGGTGCGCTTTTAGTGCGTTTTCCACTATTTCTTGTTTGAACTAATACTCCTTTTCATACAAGCAAGTGGAGAAATTACCATTGCGATGTAGTGGGAGGTTTCAAATTTCCCCCTGATGCACTACATTTGCGATAGCTACGAACTTCACAGTTTACACACAACGCTCAAAATTATGTAAGTATTTGAAATGGTTTCTTTTTTCATAAACTTGCACACAGAGCATATACATACATATGTACATATATAATGTATATAAATACTATATATGGCAACTGCCAAAAAAACTTTTCCATCAATGATCTCTTTTGACCCAAAAATTACGATTACACAGCTCAACAAAAAAGTTGATATTTTGGTGCGGCCCTGCTTGTAACTGCATTTGGTAGCATTCGATACACTGATAAAAAAATGATCACAACTTTTTTTAATCCTACGTGTAGTTTTTGAGATATGAGCCCTTAATAGGTTAAGGCATATTTGGCCCCATAACTTTTTTCCTGCTTTCTATCAACACATGTTTGATGTCGTTAAAAAGACGACATTTCACCGCTTCTTTTGGTATCGTATCTTGATAAATCACAAAGAAACTGCAAAAACAATCTCAAAAATTCAATTTTTTATTAATTTTTTTAATTTTTAATCACGGTTATCTCGAATAACTTGAACCTCAATTGCTTTGCGCTTCACCAGCATCCGGAATTCAGTTCGCTCTGGCCAAAGGTCAAGCGCTTTCCATTAGGAATAATACACTGCAATTCACCCTTATACCCTCTCCACTTCTAAACAAATAAAAACGGATATGTAATACTTAAGCACTTGACAAGAAGATTCCTATGCTTGACCTCAGCCTGTTGAAAGCTTTTTAAACAGAAGAAATCATGTTAAAGGAACTTCAATGCTTCTTTTATGAATAGAATGTAACATGAGGTATGGGAGAGAATAAAAACAATTGGTAAAGGGAAAATCCAAAAAGCATATATGTAAGTATGTACACTCAGAGAAAAGGAATCAAAAATAAAATTTTTATTTTTATAATGCACGTTTTAAACAAGATCATTTTAATTTTTAAATAAAAGCAGGGACGGTAATAATTACAAACATGCAATCATTATTCTTCGATTTATACTTTTTAACACAAAACGTCATAGCCTGAACCATAAGGGTTTTTGGCTTAAAATTTTGCATGCGCACACCTCTGGTCTGCTCTAACTACTTCCGAAGAGAAATCGTTGGAAATTTTGTTATAAATGGTGTCAAAGTATTCAGGTGATTTGCTTTAAAATAATTACAAAAATGTTGCGTATACGCCACGGCAACATGCTGTAAAACTAAACTCAAAAAAAAAATTTCTCTCGATCAAAGACATAATTTTCCTTATTTTGAACACGCGTCCCAATACAAAATTTTCTTTGTTTTGTGTAAATTTTCTCAAAAATGTGGAAAAAACATAAAAAAACATTCAAACAAATTCGTTGCCATGGCGATTTGTATGGGAATTTAATTTCTCAAAATTAAAGAAATCAAGTCTTCAAAACAAGGAAAGTTGGGAATGGAATGGCGCTTAAAGAATTTTTCATTATTTTAATGTATGAATTTTTTCAAAACAAGTATATGAAACCATGGTAACGCATGTAACAACAATATTTTATAAACCTTTTAACATGTTTTAAGGAAAATTTACTCAAAACAAAGAAAGTAGTGTTCAAAATAGGTAAACAATTCCTTTGACCCCTCCATATATTTTTTTTCTCTCAGTGTAGCTTAGAATATTAAAGTAAATTGCATGAATAATTTGGCACCATTGCTTGAGTAAAAAAAAAAAAATCCAAGCATAATACTTACTTATTTGTGATCGAAAAAAATAAAACTCAGACTGTAATTATTACTTTCGATTTTTATGAATAAAAGCTCTTAAAATAAAAATCATTGCGGATACCCTGCAGTATTTATCAGCTGGAAAACAGCACATATTTCCTACTGAATATTCAGTAGAGATGTAGTTCTAAAATCTGAAATTTCCCTTTCGTTTTTATATAAAGGTGGCGTCGAAAATCAACTACCTAAAAACTGCTGAACGAGAAAGGAGAGTTTCTGTAGGAAAAAAGGCCTGAATACGCAGGGAGAACTTCCATAGCATGTATTTCAGTAGACCTGAGGTCTTCACTGCGTGTTCAGTTATTTTTTCAGCAACGAATTTTGAACTTAGTTTCAGGGTATTTTTCATAATGAATATTCTACTGAATATGCACCTCCTTACCTCAAATTCTGCTGGGTAATCACAGAGTATACAAAGATAAATATGGTGGTACATATATTCAAAATTATTTTGTGATAGTGAGAACATACTGATTTTTTTGGTCAAAATTTTAAAAATAATAGCCGCTTTCGATTCACAATTTCTCTGCTCGCTATAAATTTCTATCTGCCAAATTTATATGTGAATGATAGCGAGCAGAGGGAAATTCGTATCGAACAGTTAGCGAGTATGGCTACTACTCATTATGGGTTCGAATATGTTTGTTAGATCCGATCCCGCTTACTCGATAGCGAATCGAAAACGCCAAATAATTATTTTCCGTCCTTGATAAAAAATGAAATTTTTTAAATCAAAATGTATTTTGGATATAAAAGAAACATATTATGCCATTAACTAGCTTACCAACTGAAAAATCCTAGGTTTGATCTCGGCGAAGGGCAAGTATAAAAAGAGGAAAACAAGTCTGATGAAGAGATGCGGTGATAACGGACTTCAAGCCTGGTGCTCAACCCACCTCCCAACGGTAGCTTAGTGGTAGTACCGGGCGGGATCGGTATAATGACAGTTGGATGTTTAGTTCAGGTTAAAGTTCCACACTGACCGGGTAAAGGCTTTCAATGCTTCCTCCTCGTAAATAAAAAACACCTACAGATACAAGAATTGAATGTTTGGTTGCTTGGTGAGGTGACGCACAATGGGTGATAGCGGCCAAAAATAAATTCAAAATTAAAGTATGAGTAAAACAATTTTTTTAAATAGAAATCGACAGGTATATCAAATTGTAATAAAAAAGCTTATATAAAAATTTTTGAGTCTCTTTTCGTTTAGCCGTACAGGGTGCCCAAAATTGAGCAAAAAATAGCTTCTTTTTTTTCTCAATGAACACACCTCATACAAAATGCTCTATCTCATTTAATTGTTAACATACGAACTCAAGTAATACATCATTACATAGATAATGATTTTCTGTTTCAGAAATTATAACGTAGTTGTAAATACCCTATTGAATTTATATGAATTTTCAAAAATTTACAAAAAATGTCGATAAGAAACAAATTTTTCTCGACTTTGAATAAAAAAATAAAAAAAATAAAAAATATGACCTCCTCAAATTTTTTTTATGATTTGAAATAATATATTCTTAATCAAACTGCATTTTCGTTTTAAAAATCCACTTGCTCCATTTACTTTTATAATTTTTTTCCCATTTGCCTAAAACTGCGTTTTTGTAAACGCATTAATTATGTTAGTTTTGACATTATGGAAAACGTTTATATTTAGCCGAATAATAGAATACTTCGTTATCGTCTTCCAGTAAATGATTCATATTTTCAAATTATGAGGTAATTTTTTTATCAACGTTAATTTATGTATATCTTTGGCAACTTTTTTCTTTTGAAATATAAAAAAAAATTTGTAAAAATTGTAAAATTTTAAAATGAAATTAAAAAAAACAAGTAAGGAAGCCTAAGTTCGAGTGGAATCGAAGATTAGATACTCAGCTGTATGCTTTCATTGTTTGTTTGCGTTTGATGGAAACACGGTGTAGGTACTTTATATAAAGCAAGTGCTGCATAAAGCGGGCGTAGCCGCGCCCATTTTCAAAATTTGTATCAGTCATCCAACTAAGCATATGAATATTATTCTTTGTGCAAAATTTCATTCCTTTATGACTTCTAGTTACAAAGATGTCACGTTACAAATTCCCAAAGGGTGTTCCAGAAATATCTTTATTAAAAAGTAGGCGTGGTCATAAACCGAATTCAATAATTTTTTTCGTGTCTATTAACACAAGTTATAAAAGTGTACAAACCAAGTTTCGTCATAATATCTCAATTATTTGTCGAGTTTTGGGCTCCGAAATCTCGTATATTCCTTTTTCCAAAATTTTTCAATTTTTTGTTTCAGGTCTATTGTGCAACTTATGCCACAAAATTTCAATGAATAATCTTTATGTTTGACAAAGATATCGTTTAAAATGTTGCTATTAGGCCACTTTATAATATCCATATATAAAAGTGGGCGTGGTCGTCAACCGATCTCGCTAAAATTTTCTACATGTATTACCACAAGTAATAAAAGCATACACACCAAGTTTCGTCATTATGTATAAATTATTAGTCGGGTTATGGGCTCAGAAATCTCGTATATTCCTGCTTCTAAAAAGGGGCGTTGCCACGCCCATTTTCCAAAATTTTTGTGTTTTTCGTTTTATGTCCGCAGGTGGACTCCTGCCATACAATTTCAATGATATATCTTTATATTTGACAGAGATCTCGCTTAAAATGTTTTTATTGGGTCATTTTATAATACACATATATGAAAGTGGGCGTGGCCGTCAAACGATTTTAACTATTTTCCGTCCAAACGTTTACCTAAGTAAGCAAATCACGCGTACCAAATTTCATCGGAATATCTTCAACGGTTTCTGAGTTCTCTTCTTGATTGGCGCTTAACGATTATGGCCGAGTCCAACAGAGCGCGCCAATTGCTTCTGTTTCGTGCAGCATGGCGCCACTTGGGAACACCTAGGGAGGCAGCATCGCTGTCCACCTGAGTTTCCCAACGCAGTGGAGGTCTCCCTTTTCTTTTGCGTTCAGCGGGTTTCGATAGAAATGCTTTCTTGGCCGGAGCGCCTTCGTCCATTCTCACGATATGACCTGCCCAACGCAGCCGCTGGATCTTTATTCGCTGAACAATGTCGATGTCCGTGTAAAGCTCGTACAGCTCATCGTTAAATCTCCGTCGATACTCGCCCACGCCAACGCGCAAAGATCCATAAATCTTACGAAGAACTTTTCTCTCGAATACTCCAAGTGCCATCTCATCTGATTTTGAAATTGTTCATGCTTCTGCGCCGTACATGAGGACTGGAACGATGAGCGTCCTGTAGAGTGTGATTTGTGATTTGTCGGTTTCTGAGTTATGACTCATAAAACTTTCAATGTTTGACCCTTAATAAGTGGGCGTGGCACCGCCCATTTTCCAAAATTTCATCAAATTTCTTCCTAGGGGCCTGAGCTCAACACGTGGGTAAAATTTCATCGCTCCAGCTATATTAGTGACTGAGATACCAAATTTCCGATTTTTTCTATATAGGAAAAGTGGGCGTGGTCATGGTCCGATTTCGCCCATTTTCAATACCAACAGTCCCAGTCTCGATACCAACTTGCATTTCAAATTTCATCAAAATATCGCAATTTTTGCGCGAGTTAGAGTATTTACAGACGGACAGACGGACGGACGGACGGACGGACATGGCTCAATCGATTTCTCTTTTCACCCTGATCATTTTGATATAAATAAGTCTATATCTATCTCGATTATTTCATTCTGTTACAATCCACCGTTATGTGATTAAAACTATAATACTCTGTGTACTAGTACAGCTGAGTATAAAAAACAAAAAATATGACCTCAACTTTTTAATATTTGATAGTCCTAAATGTCTTTTATAAACAGGCGAAAAAATCGTAAAAATTCGTTTGCTCCATTTTGTTTTTTGAACTTTTTTATGGAAGGTGTTTTTTAAGTTTTCGTGCATTTTTCCCATAGAAAAAACGAAAAGTGTAATTTCATTTCTGGTATAAAATTTTTTTGAAATGCGATTTTTTTGTATGAAAATTTTATGATAAATGCTTATAAAATACCTAAAAGTGCATATATTTTTAATTTAAAAACGGTGAAGTGCTTTAACCCTTTTCCAAAATGATTACTGCATTTGATTTATATTTGAAAAATGTATACACTAATCAAAATTGAGCATTTTAGCTATAATAGTTAGGAAAATGCTGAAATTTCAAAAATACCGTTATATAGGAGGTGAGCGTATTTGTGGGTGGATTTTGTTCAAATTTTCACAGTTTACTAATTTCAACCAAAAAAGCTTAAGTTCCGAGTTTCAAAAGTATAGCTCAATTATTACCATTTTTATCCGCGGTTGTATGGAGGTGCCCCCACTGTGTGACGCTTGCGCCTAATAGTTTTAGAGAAGGATAGGTTAATTACTTATCGTCGCCCGGATAAATTACTGTCGTATGTTAAATTTGGGCCGAATTGAGTTAATAATGCAGTTATACTAAACTAATAAAGATCTTTTGAATGACGTTATCCGTTTGCTATCTATTTTAGTTTAAGAGTTATTGAGCAGTATTTTGACATATGTGCAAGGTCACATGCGATTTCGTCTAATTTCTAATGTGCTTTTACTTGCTGTGAATTATTTTATTTATTTACTTTTATGAGAAATAAAATACAATATTTAACTAATTTAAAAAATATTTAATTTAGTTCAAATTGGGGACACATTTTGTCGCACGTTATACACATTTCCCGCAAAACTGTTGTTAAAGGTAACATACGACAAAATCGTACTGAAGAAAATCCTTTATAAATTCCAAAAAAATAAACAAATATAACAAAATCAAAATAATTTAAGCATTTTGTGGCCTAGTCGTGTTCTGCCAGACTTTGGAGAAAATCGAGAAAATCTAATGAGGCATTTTGGAGAAATATAATTCCAAACTTCAAACATGTTTTCCCAAAAGTCTTTAAATGCAACATACGACTTTAATATATCAGGGCGCCGTTATATACAAATTACTCTTAGGATGCCACCAGCGTTGCCGTTGAAAAATTTTCCTGGTGGCTAGATTTTATTTAATTTGTAGCTAAAAATGGCTAACAATTTGGTTCGTGGCTAAAAATGGTGGCAAAAAAATTTTGCTTCAAATTAACATGTTTTAAACTTATTTTTCATATGCAGGCACAAAACTATTGCATACAATATAAGGAAAAAATCATAAATTTGTGTAAAAATAAAATATTCATACAAACATAGTATGTACTTAACTATATCTAAAAAAATTAGATATCACATTCAATATCTATCATTATGTCGTCATCACTAATTGACTCTTTCTCTTCATAAATTAATTCTTTCTTCATTAATTTAATGAGATCTTCTGTTACTTCAAATTCATTGCAACATTGTTTTACATTCTTTAAGCCATATCTTATAGTTAAAATTGCATTCAACATTGTATGATCCATTTTGTTTCGATTTTTGGTTTTGACAATATTCATTGCGGAAAAGGTTCTTTCCACTTCGGCGTTGCTAAGTGGTAGAAGTAGCAAACAATATACAAAGTCAGTTAGATCCTTATACGGACTTTCATCGACAGCCTACTATTCCACTAGTGAGTATCAATAGGCATTTACCGATAGTTGCGTTACTTGTTTTTTTTTTAACACTTAAATCGATTTGTGATAATCGCTGAATTGAATTAGCGTTACCACATCCTTCCTATGTGCAAAGTTATGGTTCATTACCAGCGGTGGCTAAAAACGTGACTAGGGGCAAAAACGAAATTTTGGTGACTAAAAAAAAACAGCGGTGGCTAAACTTAGCCACCAAATGGCTAAATCGGAAATGCTGGATGCCACATTCCTTGTTAATCGCTCATTTGTGTTCTACCTTCTCACTTTCTTATTTTGGATATCAAATGTTCTCAATCGTTTTATTATTTTATCACGACAACGTTCTCTCATCCCTTACTCCCATTTCGCTAGTTCGCAGTCGCACTGTGGTGAGTTTCTTCTGTGGTGCGATTTCTGCTCTCTTTTATTTTTCCCCGTTTTTTGAAAAACATTATTTTTTATCCTTCCGAGCGCATGTTTTTCACCTCTCGCTTATCTGTAATAAAATCTCTCATCGCAAACTCTCTTTTCACAAGTTATTATGGGTACTCGCTACTTTATATTTATACCTATCGTTTTAGAGTTCACCGGGTATTATTATTTCTTTCACTTGAAGATAGTTTGTGACAGCGTAAATAAGCACAATAAGAAGAGGAATCGTATTTCATATTCTGAAAATTTGCTACTTTGCCGCAATTCTGCTGTTCACGGGAATGCCAGTGCACATTGAGACCGAAACTGTCTGCAAAATATTTTGACAGGTCGGCTAGCATTGCCAAATTTAGGGCCGACAACGCGAGCTTTTCACAAAAATATGTTCCCGACTATTACACCACTTACACCAAACATATTAAGAGGCTACTTATTAAAAAATTTTTGAGAACTTGAATTACCTTACCACCAAATGCCCCTTTTTCTTAAAATATCCATATAAAGCATAGAACTGGAGTCTGTCGCCCCGAGGACTGAAAAGAAAATTCATTGTGCAGGCCATTGCATATTACTAACTGAACACCCAACTAGGCTCAACGGATTATTTTTTGATAACTTTTCGTCATTTTAAGAGCTTATATACTGCCTATATTTACATACATATTTATCCGAGCCAGGGATTTAATATGGTGTCTCTTTCACAACCTAAAGTCACACTTCCAAAATAATTAGAAAATATTTTATTGTGCAGTGATACTTGCTGCTTATAAAAAATGTTTAAACAAATCAGTAGTGCAGTGCGACAAGCGCTAATGCACGATCATACATTTTATGATGACGCCAACATTCATCTTCCTCACTTTCCGCCAACTCCTCATGCACTTGAGGATGATGTTCATGACTAAATTTCTTTACAACAGCTCTAAAACCATTTTTACCATCAGCCTTATATTCGACAACACGCGTAGCGCCATCTGTTTCCAGTAACGCATAAGCGCCTAATTTGAAATAACATATGGATGTAAATATATGTGATTGGGTAATTTAAAAAAAATCTTCTTCTTACACACCCTCCACTTTATCGCCATCACGCGTCTTCCAGTGACTTTTGTTGTCACCGGTGTGGGGATCTCTCACACCATGCTTAAAAGCGTATTTTGGATAATGATTGGGTTTTTGTTGTTTCTGGTGCAGTTGGTGCTGAAGATGATACGGATAGTCGTAATAATGCCTCAATATTGAGTAGCTAGTGGGGTGACCGATAAGAGTATGTCCCGCCGTTTCAATTGTAAAAATTGTAGTAGCAACAAAAACAACAATAATAAAATGAATTTGCATATTTCTTACTTTTTTTCTATATGTCATCTAAATGTTTATCTACTTTTTTTAATATGAGCCGCTTTCGATTCACAATTTCTCTGCTGGCTATAAATTTCCTTCTGTCAAATTTATATGTGAATGCTAGCGAGCAGAGGGAAATTTTTATCGACCAGTTAGCGAGTATGGCTACTACTCATTATGGGTTCAAACATTTTTGTTCGATCCGACCTCGCATGTGTGATGGCGAATCGAAAACGACAATGATTTTCTAATTACTATTTATTATGAGTTTTAACATTTATTAAGTGAAATTATCTTTTGAAATTAAAGACTAAATTAAGTAACTGGCTATGTGGAAAGTAAGTGTTGCACTAATATTAAGCCATTGACTCCAACCGCTATTTATGAGTAATTTTAATATTTTTCTGTTTGTGATTACTAATGTATTTTATGTGTGTATTATATGCTCTTTAAAGATATTTTGCTAATTGCTGGCGTTTTCTTTGGAAGCTCATTAGAGCTTTTCTTTTTTGTGGATTTTGTGATGTCTAATGTGCATATTTTTGGTTTTATAAGATCTTTAAAGATATTTTACTAATTGCCTGCGATTTTGTGAAAGTTCATTAGGCGTTTATGTCTCTGGTGCACCAAGTGTAAGTGGATATATGTATGTAAATATGTACATATATACATATGTTGTATGTACATACGTATTAAGGTGGAGTGAAAACATATGGAGATTTTTTTTGTTCTTTTTTTGAACGTACCAGCAATGAAAAGTTACCTTTATACGAGTTAATGAACCCCACAAAATTTTATGGCGATAGGACGACGTTTTGAACTGCCCCCAGCCCCGCAAAGTTGAAAGCAATAACCACGATCTGGTACAAATATGAAATTTTGAAAATTATAAAATCAAAAAACGAAGTATGAGGATTGATAAAGATGGCTAAGATGAGTATTAAACTGATTTTTTTTTTTTGAAAACAACAACAAAAAAAGTTATTAAAGGTCAAAGTTTATATTATGCATTTTTTAAATTGCAATTACTTAAAAACTGCTGAACCGATTTCAAATGTTTTTATACCGTTCGATAGGTATTTTGATTCCCTTTAATTTAAAATACATTTTATATAAGAAAACTAAGGGAGGTAAAAGGGGGGTTGAACCCCGCAGGCGGGGTGTTATGGAACCCACATAAAATGTATGTATGTATAATAAGTGGGCGTGGCACCGCCCATTTTCTAAAATTTCACCAAATTTCTTCATAGGGGCCTGAGCTCAACACGTGGGTAAAATCTCATCGCTCCAGCTATATTAGTGGCTGAGATACCAAATTTCCGATTTTTTCTATATAGGAAAAGTGGGCGTGGTCATGGTCCGATTTCGCCTATTTTAAATACCAACCGTCCCAATCTCGATACCAACTTGCATTTCAAATTTCATCAAAATATCTCAATTTTTGCACGAGTTAGAGTGTTTACAGGCGGACGGACGGACGGACGGACATGGCTCAATCGATTTCTCTTTTCACCCTGATCATTTTGATATATATAAGTCTATATCTATCTCGATTATTTCATTCTGTTACAATCCACCGTTATGTGATTAAAACTATAATACTCTGTGTACTAGTACAGCTGAGTATAAAAATGCACAATATAAACATTGACCTTTAATAACTTTTGTTGTTGTTGTTTCAAAAAAAAAAATTCACTTTAATACTAAACTTAGCCATGTTTATCAATCATCATACTTCGTTTTTTGATTTTATAATTTTAGAAATTTTACATTTGTACCAGATCGTGATATTTTTTCAACTTTGTGGGGCTGGGGGCACCTCTAAATAAACGAGTAGGTTAATAAAATTTTACAGGCTCTGGGCTAGAAAAGTGCCGTTCTGGCTTCGGAACAAATTGAATTTCCAAAAAAAAAATTTCACTCCACCTTAATCCATAGTTTATAGATGTGACATCAATATAGTTTTTTACGTGTAGTGATTGCAATTCGGTGCATAATTTATTTGATTGTGTTGAATTGTTTGTGTGTTGAACATATT
Organism: Urophora cardui; assembly: GCA_960531455.1. NCBI lineage: Eukaryota > Metazoa > Arthropoda > Insecta > Diptera > Tephritidae > Urophora > Urophora cardui. The sequence goes on from OY482672.1 coordinate 113,840,239, forward strand.
TGCGTACCCGGGGTGGGGGTCTTGCGGTTTGGTATAAAATGTTCTGTAACTCGATGCTCGAAGATATATGAAAGGCAATCTCTAAAGCTCTGGAAGTTTGTCCTCATATGTATACATATGTATTAATTATACAGAAACATTCCCCAACACCAAAATAGAGATTGTCAAATGAATTTACCCTACAGGCATTGGGAACATAGTATTATTACTTGCTTGCGAGTACTCTGCTACTCCCCACTACTCCCTAAACCTCTGTGATTAAGCATACACTGTTTTGAGAATTGAATTGAAAATCAAGGTGCAAGAAGGTATAAATGGGGCTATTTAAACGAAATGTACTTTTTGTAATGTAAATTTAAATTAATTAAAAAAACACATATATGTATGTATTTAGCCGCAGGGGTTCGAAGCGAGCCCCAACCACCACCAAATAAAATATTTAATTTAATTATTAGGTTTTAAAAAACAGCGGCCACCCCTCCGTAGTGGGCGGCATACCCTCCAAGCGTTGCTCTGCCATGAAAAAGCTTCTCACACAAAATGAATTAGCCGTTCGGAGCCGGCATAAAACTGTAGGTCCAACCAATTAGTAGCGTAAAAAAAAATTAAGAAGCACGCGTATAATTGGGAGAGAAGTTCGGCCTTAAAACTCGATAGAGTTATGTATGTATATCTGCGCCAGTGTTTTACATTATAATTAGGACAATTGTGTAAAACTTGCAGGATCTCTGTGTTAGCGGTAATAAATGCGAAGAGGAATAAGCGACCATTTGCCACTCTATTCCTATGCTACACCATCTTTTGGATTTTTGATCGCAAAGAAGACAGCTGCTACAGCGGTTGAATATAATGATTCTCATAGTGAAGCTATTCCAAAACGGAACGACAACTTCTATTCTTACTACATATTCCAGATTGTATTATTCGCATTCATTAGTCCTAGAAAACTGTCCTTTCACTCGATTTATCGCCAAACGTACTCGCAAGTACATATATATACATACATATGTCAGCAAGTATTTAGGGCCAGTTTGTAATCAATATACATACGTACATCCACAGTTCATAAAGTATCACTTCCGCCTTTAAAGTACTCACCTTTTTCCTGCAATTGTTGCCTTTTGACATCGCCCTTGAGCACTTCGGCTGTATGAACCAGTTCATTGAGTTGTGGCTTTTTCATTTTTAGTTCACGCAAAACTTTCTGCAGAAACGGAATTTGTAAATAAAAAATGAAAGATGAAATTAAAAATTGGGCCATTAATAGAAATAAATGTATCTACACATACATATAAATGTGTGTGAGTATGTGAGCATATCCGCAGAAAGTTGTGCGAAATGTTAATAGCTAAGTTATTATTTCAGGGAAATCTCTCTCCAGTTTCCACATATACCAACAATGGGTCTATAGAGTTGCCAAGAACACTTTAACGGTTTTTGCACAAAAAGCATTGCTCGGAATGCACGTTTATGCGAGTTTAAATATTTGATGCAAACCCCGGTCTTCAATAAACTTTAGGGCCGTTTACTCAACATCTGATTAATTTAATCGCTGGTTAGTTTGACGTAAATTGTATAGTGACCTGTCAAATAAATTGCTTAACCGGACAAAAATCTGTGGTTAAGTGCTTAACCAGAGGTTGAGTAAACGGCCTTAGAGTGGGACAGTATGCAGATCCAAGCAAAAAAATTTATGAATGGTTGATCGAGATATGTAACTTTCCATAAAATTGGTGGAATGGCGAGTGTGGGATTTATTTGTAATGGGCAAGTTCTAAGACAAAGCTGCTCCGCAACTGTTGAGCTCAACAGTTGCCAACAGTTGGGTAGCAGTTGAGTTAAACAGCTATGTCTTAGAAACGGTTTGATGAATTTATCAGCTGGTTTGGCTTTACACAACATGTTGAGCTGAAGTAGCGAACAAAATTTGTGATGGAAAACATGGCGATAAGTTGCCAGCTGTTGAGCTGAGCGGAACTACTCAACAGTGCGTTTTTAAGACAAGCACTCAACAGTTACGGAGCAGCTTTGTCTTAGAAACTCGACCATTATTAATAAAGTGTGAGCAAAACAACAACTTGTAAACTTTTGAATAAATAACCTAATGCATAAGTATCCAACAAATCTTCGCGACGCAATTTTTTTTGTTTTAGAAAAAAATTTGTTTTTTGGCTATTTCTATTAAATTTTCAGTAGTTAAATTTATTTTGATGTTCTTTGTAAGAATGGAACATCTGGCGAAATATGAAATTTTTCTGCTCATAATATGTGTTTGTTAGATTTTTTCTCCTAAATAATAAAAGCAATCAGTGCCCTTTCAAACAAGTACCAAATACTAGTTTCGGAGAAATGTTGTTCTACATAACTAATGGGCGAGGGAAATTTAATAGTATACAAGAGCGAATATGGCGATCAGGGCACCTTAGCTCAAAGAAGTGGCCAAGTCAATAGAATCTACATATATGTATATATAAGGCAGCTGTAGAGAAGCCAAAAAGATGTACATAATGTTAAAAAGCATTAATGAAAATGGTAAGCATTTGGTGCTATTTTTCTGAACTATTAGTTATGTATATGGCAACCAACACTGGCGATTACTTTTAATAGAAAATTTTTAAATTATACATATTTGGATGACTCAATTGTGATAAACGAGCATTTTTTAATTATAGAGTATAATTTATTAAGTAACTTTGTTATATTAAGTTATTACACAAAACTTCTTTGTACGTACCTCCTGCTTTTCGATGGCCATGCGCACCGCATCTACATCATCGACCGCAACACTTTGTATTTTTATCATATTTTGCTCCCACGTCAGCCAATCGGAAATTTGAAGTACAGACTTATCAAAACTACCCGCCAAAGCACTATTTCCACTACGTTCGTCGTTATAATCTGTTGATAGCAAGGGAAAACGGAAATATTTAGACTGCTAACTTACAAGAATGGCAATTGAATGGCGAAAAATTTAACTGCACAATAGTGAAAGTAGAATTATCAAATTAGCCAAAATTTACCAGGGAAATTTACATTCAGTTCCACCTGAATTAATACTTACATACATACTTATTTGATTCTAAAGAATATTTTTGCACTTAATAAATATATTTATTTATTTTAATGATTAAATTATTAAGCACAGAAAAATTTATTAATTTAATAAAAATACCAAAATATTTTCTCATTAAATAACAAGATCTACTAGCTTTGTTTTTATGTTTCAGAATCTCTCTATTCTGTGAATAAGTAATTGACTCATCCCGAGCGAAGAGAAAAGTATTAAAATTAAATTATATAGATTTTAAATATGAAATTAAAAAAAAAATAAAAGTGTCAGTCTAGATGCTCCGCTTTTATCTAAAAGGGAAAATATAAAACCAAAAGGAACAAGTAAGGAAGCCTAAGTTCGAGTGGAATCGAACATTAGATACTCAGCTGTATGCTTTCATTGTTTGTTTGCGTTTGATGGAAACACGGTGCACTTAATATAAAGCGAGTGCTGCATAAAATGGGCGTAGCCACGCCCATTTTCTAAATTTTTATCAGTCATCCAACTAAGCATATGAATATTATTCTTTGTGCAAAATTTCATTCCTGTATGACTTCTAGTTATAAAGATGTCACGTTGCAAATTCCCAAAGAGTGTTCCAGGAATATCTTTCTTAAAAAGTAGGCGTGGTCATAAACCGATTTCAATAAATTTTTGCGTGGCTATTAACACATGTTATATAAGTGTATAAACCAAGTTTCGTCATAATATCTCAATTATTTGTCGAGTTATAGGCTAAGAAATCTCGTATATCCCTTTGTGTAAAAAGAGGCGGTGCCACGCCCATTTTCCAAAATTTTTCTATTTGTTGTTTCCGGTCTATTGTAGAAATCATACCACAAAATTTCAATGAATTATCTTTACATTTGACAAAGATATCGCTTAAAATGTTTTTATTAGGTCACTTTATAGTTCCCATATATAAAAGTGGGCGTGGTCGTCAACCGATTTCGCTAAAATTTTCAACATGTATTACCACAAGTAATAAAAGTGTACACACCAAGTTTAGTCATTATATATAAATCATTTGTCGAGTTATGGGCTCAGAAATCTCGTATATTCCTGTTTATAAAAAGAGGCGGTGCCAAGCCCATTTTCCAAAATTTTTGTGTTTTTCGTTTTATGTCCGCAGTTGGACTCCTGCTATAAAATTTCAATGATATATCTTTATATTTAACAGAGATATCGCTTAAAATGTTTTTATTAGGCCATTTTATAATACCCATATATAAAAGTGGGCGTGGCCCTCAACCGATTTCGGAAATTTTTCGTCCAAATATTTGACTAAGTAAGTATATCACGCGTACCAAATTTTGTCGATATATCTTCAATGGTTTCTGAGTTATGACATATAAAACTTTCAAGGTTTGACCCTTAATAAGTGGGCGTGGCACCGCCCATTTTCCAAAATGTCATCAAATTTCTTCCTAGGGGCCTGAGCTCAACACGTGGGTAAAATTTCATCGCTCCAGCTATATTAGTGACTGAGATACCAAATTTCCGATATTTTCTATATAGGAAAAGTGGGCGTGGTCATGGTCTGATTTCGCCCATTTTCAATACCAACCGTCCCAGTCTCGATACCAACTTGCATTTCAAATTTCATCAAAATATCTCTATTTTTGCGCGAGTTAGAGTGTTTACAGACGGACGGACAGACGGACGGACGGACGGACGGACAGACGGACGGACGGACGGACATGGCTCAATCGATTTCTCTTTTCACCCTGATCATTTTGATATATATAAGTCTATATCTATCTCGATTATTTCACTCTGTTACAATCCACCGTTATGTGATTAAAACTATAATACTCTGTGTGCTAGTACAGCTGAGTATAAAAAGAGAAAGAATGCCGAGTGGCAAAGAAGCCGACAAAATTGCAATTTAGGCAGAAAGAAAGCACGCCAAGCGCATCTCCACATATATACAGGGTAATTCCATTTTCATACAAAAAAGAACAAACAAATTTAATACGATCGTGCATGTAACTCAAAATTTTTTGCGTATTCAGGCTTCCAGAATGAGATTGACGATAGATACACATGTACAATGTATAAATTGGTACAAAATTGTGTGTTATAAAAAGTAATTGCTGCGACTCTTACTTTCTTAGTTTTATATTATTCATTATGTCAAGCCTATACTGTTAGAAATTAAAAGTTTTTACAAAGTTGAAAGAAGAAAGAAACTCAGTCTTGTATGCTTTCTTTTTACTGTCGGGTGCAATGGGCAAATAATTTCTTCTACTAGGCAATAACCGCTCTGAGACAACTTTGCCTCAAAAATCGATTGCACCAAATGGAATTTGGAATAAAAGCAATTTTTAAGATTTAAGCATAGTACCAAGGCAAATTCATTATATGGTAATGGCAGGGCGAATTCGGGAATATTCGCCTCGATTCGCTTTAAGTTTTTGTCCATCAGAACGTCAAAATCAAAGTCAAATATTTCTTTGTATGATATTCTTCTGTACACGGCGAGTTAAAAACGTGAAGGAGAGGAAGTCCGCTGTTCACTTACCATTACCATATGAATAAATTTGCCTTGCACGCCTATTTAAATATACATTGTCATTTATTTTCGAGTGAAAAGTGCCATTTGTTGAAATTGAAATTTATATTTTGTATAAAAATTTTTTATTGGCCAAAATTTTAAAGTTGGTTCTGAGTCGATGCTCCAAATTTTTTCTTTTTACATTTGCTCAGTTTTCGGTTCGGCATTTAAGCTGATGCCAGATAGAACTTCGTATTGCGTTACCTGACACTTTCTGCGTGATAGCTGGGATAAAATACATGTATCTATACGAGGTTTCTCGCATAACAAAAAGTAACGCAACGCCGAAGTTACGTAATAGCATTGACAGACGGCAGCGATAATCCGGAATATCTAGCTAATTCGGACTTAACTAGAGAATTAAGTGGAGGTAATCCGGAATATCTCTTGAGTTAGTCCTCAAAATTTTAGCGGATTAGAGCATTTTGTAATGGCATCCCTGGTGAAAAATGTCTATTGTGAATGAAAGAGAAGAAAAAGAAGAACCCGAGATCTAGGAAGGTAGGCGCATAATTCAGAAATTTCGAATGTTATTTGTTATTGTAATTGGTAGATTGTAATGTCACAATGATATTTCGCTTTGGTTGAAATCTGAATTCGTTTGGGACTCGCCCATTCCTATTGACCATGATGTGATTTCGTTTCGATTTTGACATTACCCTACCCTTGGAAATAAAACAAGAAGTTTTTGAATTCGCCGCTGCGCCTACCTTCCTTCAGCTGTTTTGTTAATCCGCAATACTTGCCGTCTGTCAGGGTAAAATTTTAATCGAATTAAGTGTTGCGGTAATCGGGATTATCGCTGCCGTCTGTCAATGCTATAAAGCACAAAGTTGCCCAAATCTCAACTTTTAGGCGCGTTGAAATTTTTTTTCAGTTTCCCTTTACTTAAAATGTAAATAAACAAATTTAAATTTCACACAATTAGAAAATAATTTAATAGATCTTCATTTTCTTATTTATTTTCTTTGTAAATAAAACGGAGAATGACAAATTTTTCAGAAAATAAATATTTTTTGAGTGATGTTACAACGTTCATTGTGGCATAGTTTTTCAGTTTTGCGTTGTTTGACATATAAAATGCCGTAACGCAAAGCGCAAAAAGTTTTATGTGGAATCGGCTTTATTCTCATTTGACAAAAAAAATTTCTTGAAACATTTCACGGCAAAATAAATGCATGTTGCTGGCGAAATTTCTCGGCTGTGAACTTAGTACTAGGCTTAAAAGGATCCCGATTTAAGAGTTTTTCACATAAGGATTCTTGCAAAAAATGCAGTATATATATTTTTTTTTTAAGTTGAAATCAGAACTTGACACTGCTGTATTAGTCAACCGTTAACATCCCTTCTCCTAATGGGGTCATACGAAATTGTTTGTTGACTTTATTGAAAATTATTTTTTATTGGAGTTGCCCGTCTAACAACTTACGCCACATTTGTTGTCATTTCGACTGCTGCATCCATTTGTCGTTTTCACAGATTCAAATGGTAAAACTGTAGCAATAGCAATTATTGCTCCCTTAGCAAAATACGCCACTTTCATTGGATTTTCATACAATTCTCTTGCAAAACTCTCCGACTCCGAGTGTGCGGGAAAGTATTGAGCGCAGATCCATATGTATATGAACAACAACAACAAAAACAATAATTGTTTATTTGTTGCAGCATTATTGTTACATAAAATTGGCTTTGCGGTTATTTGCCTCGTGAAGTTGAGGTTTTGATAGCACACGCTCCAACTGCAAACAGAATGGGCTGCTCTTCTTGGGATTCCATTTTCATTTTTCCCACTTCTGAAATTGTGCTAATTTTTTGTTTTCTCTTCCATTGCTTTTTTGTAGCTTATTGTTGTTATTTTGAAAGGGATGCGGCTTGTCCGACATGATGGAATGCGATATTAAAATTTTTAAATCGGACAATGAGCTTGCAGTTGGTATTTGCAATAATATGAAAAAATGTGGGAAACACGTTTTTATTAAGCACAAATTGCTCTGTTACATACATATGTATATGTACATACATTTACATATACATACATTTGTTATCACATAGCCTATGAGAACACTATTTGTATTCATTGGCTGAAATAAATAAATAAATAAAATGTATTGTGGAACGATCTTCCGGCATCCCTTGTCGACCGAAAAAAGACACTGAAGATGGCGCATATTAGCCGAAACCGGTTTGTCTCCAAACCAAACTTGACAAGGGATGACGGAAGATCGTTCCACAATACATCATATTCCTACCCTGTCGGAAAAACAAGCAACCAAAAAGTATTTAAATAAATAAAAAAATAATATTTAAATATATTGAACGCCTTTTTTGTGTCCTTTCGTTCCTTAAAGATCATTTTTACCCATAAAGGTTCAGCAAAAATGGTTCAGTGAAAAATAAGCCTCACTTACAGTGCGATCCCAAAGCTTCATATTGTTTCCTAACTAACTCTAGAGTTTAGGCCTAAGTCGAAAATATTTTCAATATAGTTCTGACCGCATAACAAACTTCTTTTGAATATCCGCATGAACTCTTTCTGTCGAAACATTACTGTCATGATATGCACATTGCCCCACTTCCTTTTTCTGTCTTCTCGCTAGTTCGAATTTGGTGTAGGATTATGAATAATAACGTATAATCAAAAAAGTATTACCCTTGTCATCATACATATGTATGTAGTTCAATAAATGTCCATACAAATGACAAGTTACTATGAGCTTACCGCGAACTTTCGGTAATTTCTAATAAAAATATTGATAATTTAAGAACGCACAGAGTGGTATTTTGAGTGATTTTACAATCGAAATAGAAAAAATTAAATTCATCGTACAAACTCGACTTTAGTATCATGTTCAAGAGAATAAAATTCTGCATCACCGATAACAAAAAATTACTAGCCTATGTTGTCTGATACCCAAGCTATGACCCGTCAAAAAAATTTTTTTTGCATCCGCTCGCTAGAAAGAAAAAATCACGATTAATTCTGAGTTTTAAAGTAAGTGTTTGTCAACAAAATTGTGTTTTATTCAGGGACCGTAACGGTTATGAGTGATATCCAAAAAGTTGATTTTTAATCATTATTTGCTGAGTTTTATTTTTTGCTCACAAAATAAAAGTTATTTCTTGAGTTTTATTTTTCGATCAGAAAATAAAAGTTTTTTTTTTTGAGTTTTATTTTTCGATCAGAAAACGCAAGTTGTTTTTTGAGTTTTAGAAAACAAAAGTTATTTTTTGAGTTTTATTTTTCCTTCAGAAAATAAAATTTATTTTTTGAGTTTTATTTTTCGATCAGGAAATAAAAGTTTTTTTTTTAGTTTTATTTTTCGATCAAAAAATAAAAGTTGTTTTTTTGAGTTTTATTTTTCCCTCAGAAAATAAAAGTTATTTTTTGAGTTTTATTTTTCCTTCAGAAAATAAAATTTATTTTTTGAAATTTTTTTCCCTCAGAAAATAAAAGTTATTTTCTAAGTTTTATTTTTCCCTCAGAAAATAAAAGTTATTTTTTGAGTTTTATTTTCGTTCAGAAAATAAAAGTTATTTTCTGAGTTTTATTTTTCGATCAGTAAATAAAAGTTATTTTTTCAGTTTTATTTTTCCCTCAGAAAATAAAAGTTATTTTTTGAGTTTTATTTTTCCCTCAGAAAATAAAAGTTATTTTTTGAGTTTTATTTTTCGATCAGAAAATAAATGTTATTTTCTGAGTTTTATTTTTCTGCTCAGAGAATAAAAGTTTTACAGTTTAATTTTGGCTGAAATTGTAGATTTTGCCATATAAATAAATAAAGTATATAAATAAATTTTTAATTTTTTTATTTATAAACTTTACCTAGGTATTAATGTGGCAAAATCGACAGCTGCAGCTAAAATTAGACTGAAGAAACTTTTATTCTCTTAGCAAAAAGATAAAACTCAGAAAATAACTTTTATTTTCTGATCGAAAAATAAAACTCAAAAAATAACTTTCACTTTCTGAGGGAAAAAAAATTCAGAAAATAATAACAAAATCAATTTTTTTTAAAAAATCGAAAAAATAAAAGTTAATGCACCTAGAGGTAGTCTGCGTTACGGTGATTACCTCTGTGTACTTCTTTTGCGTTTAGCATTTCTCCTTCAGTATGATTTTTTTAGTCAAAATTTAAAAAATAACGATTATTTGCAATTCCTGGTTTTATTAAATAAATATCGATGGAGCCTTCAAGTTCAGGTAATTTTTTTTAATTGCCATACTTTTTTTTTAAATCGCCATTACCAAATATTTTTAATTATTTTTTAACAATACGTCCGAAAATTTAAATATTTTTGCATATATATACATATGCAGAGGAATAGTTGTCACTTTTGTGTGATTTTGTCGATTTGACATGCTTTTATATAAATTTGAACTGCCTTTCATAAACGTCCAGAGTTTGGTTCTGCACTTTTCTGCACTTTAGGAGATATTACACCTTTTGTAGGAGAACTACGGAAGAAATTATATTTTTTTTTTAATTTTTGTATACACATACATATTTCTGGGAATAATTTATTCATTTCTTCTTCTTCTTGATTGGCGCTTAACCGTCTAGACGATTCTGGCCGAGTCCAACAGAGCGCGCCAATTGCTTCTGTTTCGTGCAGCATGGCGCCACTTGGGAACACCTAGGGAGGCAGCATCGCTGTCCACCTGATTTTCCCAACGCAGTGGAGGTCTCCCTTTTCTTTTGCGTTCAGCGGGTTTCGATAGAAATGCTTTCTTGGCCGGAGCGCCTTCGTCCATTCTCACGACATGACCTGCCCAACGCAGCCGCTGGATCTTTATTCGCTGAACAATGTCGATGTCTGTGTAAAGCTCGTACAGCTCATCGTTAAATCTCCGTCGATACTCGCCCACGCCAACGCGTAAAGGTCCATAAATCTTACGAAGAACTTTTCTCTCGAATACTCCAAGTGCCATCTCATCTGATTTTGAAATTGTCCATGCGTCTGCGCCGTACATGAGGACTGGAACGATGAGCGTCCTGTAGAGTGTAATTTTTGTTTGTCGAGAGAGGACTTTACTTTTCAGTTGCCTACTTAGTCCGAAGTAGCATTTATTGGCAAGCGTGATTCTTCGTTGGATCTCCGTGCTGACATCATTCTTGGTGTTAATGCTGGTTCCCAGATAGACGAAGTCCTTAACAGTTTCGAATTTGTAGCTATCAACATTGACGTGGCTGCCAAGGCGTGCTGTTTCTTTGTGTGATGACAGGAGGTACTTCGTCTTGTCCTCGTTGACCGCCAAACCCATTTTCTTAGCCTCTTTATCCAGCTTGGAGAAGGCAGAACATACGGCGCGCGTGTTAGTGCCAATGATGTCGATGTCATCGGCGTACGCCAGCAGTTACACACTCTTGTGATATAAGATGCTTCCTGTATGGTTAAGTTCTGCAGCTCGTATTATCTTTTCCAGTATTAAATTGAAGAAGTCGCACGAAAGAGAGTCACCTTGTCTGAAACCTCGTTTGGTCTCGAACGGCTCGGAGAGGTCCTTCCCAATTCTGACGGAGCTGGTGGTGTTAGTCAACGTCATTTGGCATAGCCGTATAAGTTTAGCAGGGAAACCAAATTCAGACATTGCGGCATACAGGCAATTCCTATTCGTGCTATCAAAAGCGGCTTTAAAATCGACAAAGAGATGGTGTATGTCGGATCCTTTTTCATGGGTTTTTTCCAGTATTTGTCGTATTGTGAAGATCTGGTCGATGGTAGATTTACCAGGTCTGAAGCCACACTGATAAGGTCCAATCAGATTGTTGACGATAGGCTTCAGTCTTTCGCACAATACACTTGCTAAGACCTTATATGCGATATTCAGGAGGCTTATCCCACGATAATTGGCGCGTACTGTGGAGTCTCCTTTTTTGTGGATTGGGCAGAGCACACTTAAGTTCCAATCGTCGGGCATGCGCTCGTCCGACCATATTCTGCATAGGAGTTGATGCATGCTCCTTATCAACTCTTCGCCACCATGTTTGAATAGCTCGGCTGGCAAGCCGTCAGCGCCCGGGGCCTTGTTATTCTTAAGCCTACATACTGCTATTCGCACTTCGTCATGATCAGGTGGTGGAACATGCCTACCATCATCTGCTATTGGGGATTCGGGTCGTACATCTTCTCCTTCCGCACTTTCACTGTTGCCATTATCTAGCAAGGAGGAGAAGTGATCCCTCCACAACCTAAGTATGTTATGGACATCAGTTACCAGATCACCGTTATCATTCCGGCAGGAATTTGCCCCGGTCTTGAAACCTTCAGTCATCCGCCTGATTTTTTGATAGAATTTTCGAGCATCGTTCCTACCCGCCAGCATCTCAAGCTCTTCACACTCGCGCCTTTCAGCCTCCCTTTTCTTCTTTCGAAAAAGGCGCCTATCTTCCTTCTTCGATGTTCGATAACGCTCCCATACGCTTCGCGTTGCGCCCGCACACAATGTAGCCCTGTAGGCGGCGTTCTTTCTTTCCGAGGCATCGCGACATTCCTTGTCGTACCAGGTGTTTTTGTGGGCTCGCTTGTATCCTATAGATTCCTCAGCGGCGATACGAAGTGAACGAGCGATGTGTTCCCATTCCTCAGATACATCGTTTGGTGAAGGGTTGCTCTCAGAGAGCAGGAGTGAGAGCCGAGTGGTGTATTGATTGGCTGTCTGCGTCATGTGCAGCCTTTCGACTTCAAACCTTCCTTGCTGTCCTGCTGGCACATTCTTTGCTGCACAGAGGCGGGTGCGTACCTTGGCTGCTACAAGATAGTGGTCGGAATCGACATTGGGACCACGGATTGTGCGCACATCTAGGATGCTGGAGCTGTGTCTGCCGTCGATCATGACGTGATCAATTTGATTTCGCGTTTTTCGATCAGGAGACAGCCATGTGGCTTGGTGTATTTTTTTGTGCTGGAATCTGGTACTGCTAATGACCATGTTTCGTGACCCGGCGAAGTCGATCAGCCTCGTCCCATTGGGACTGGTTACGTCGTGGAGACTGAATTTTCCGACTGTGCTGCCAAAGATACCTTCCTTACCCACCCTGGCATTAAAATCGCCAAGCACAATCTTAATGTCGTGACGGGGGCAGCGGTCGTAGGCATGCTCTAACTGCTCATAGAAAGTGTCTTTGATCGCATCGTCCTTCTCTTCCGTCGGGGCGTGGGCGCAGATGAGAGATATGTTGAAAAATCTCGCTTTGATGCGGATGGTGGCTAGACGCTCGTTCACTAGCGTGAACGACAGTACTCGGCGGCTGAGTCTCTTTCCCACCACAAAACCAACACCAAATATACGCTCCTCTGCATGGCCACTGTAATTTATTCATTTGAGTGGGTAAAACTATGAATCTTTGCAGAATTTGTATGTATATAAATATAAGGCCGCTGTGGTGCAGTGGCTAGAGTGCTCACCTGCCATACCAGAGGTCCCGGGTTTTGACCCCAGTCCGGAAAAACACCAAAAAAATTATTTTATTTTTCAATTATTAGAAACCAATTAGTGGGGTTATAGAAATAACGGTAAGCCCTCGGCAGTGGGCGGCATACCCTCCGAGGCTATTTCTGCCATGAAAATGCTTCTAAAAAATGCATTTGCCCTTCGGAGCCAGCATAAAACTGTAGGTCCACCCAATTAGTAAGAAAAACAAAAATTAAGCAGCATGTTTCCGGGTCAGCTAGTTAATATATTAATTAAAAATCCAAGTAGTAAATTCGAGAAAAAAATTATTTTTGATTTTTTTTTTTTGTAGAAAAGTTTCATTGAACTATATTAAGTAGCTATACCATTTTGTTAATATAGATCTTCTCTATCTTAGGAAAAAACAAAGAAAAATCTAGCTGTTCTCGTTGAATTGATATCGGTTTTGAGCCTAGAAAACCCCACTGTGGGACACAATTTCTTTGAACCGAATATTTCCAAGTTTGCTGAAAAATTCTGAAAATTCATGTAACATTTGAAAAAATTGGCAATTCCGAGTATTCAGTATACTATGTAGTAATTTTTTTTTACAATTTTCAGTGCTGTTTCTTTGCTAGTATACTAGTAATAGGGGAATATTCTGTACTTATTTTTTATTTTATCTGGGAAAGTTCGGGGTTGAAATTGTATCAATCCCGGGACTTTCGGTGCGTTAAAATGGACGGGATCCCGGGGACCGTAATTGGAATCCCTAGTACCTACTCGTATGTATATTTTTGTGTATGTGCGTAGTTGGGCAGCAAATCAAATGCGCTGAAACATTTCGCTAGCTTAGAGTGCAAACTGTATAAGTTCACTTTTATGAAAATGTGTATTTTTATTAAGAACGCAAGAAAAAATTAAATACGCAACACGCCAAACAAGTCTTTGATACTTGTCATATATATTTCTACTCGTTCTTATTCAGTGATACGCAAATTGTGTAAGTCCAAAATATTTACATACATGAACAGAAAATTTTTTTTCGATTTTCTTTTATTTTATGTTTTTTGTCTCTCATACAAAGTTTAAAAAAGGACTTACACAATTTGCACTGTAAGCTAGCGATTTGTATGTTCTACAAGAAAACTCTTTCTTGTCGGTTACGAAACCTAATCAAGCAGTACTAAGTGATAATGGAGAAATGACAGCGAGAAAGGAAATAGAAATCTAAACAGATACAGTTATGTATGTAATTGTTTGCTCACAACAAATAGTGATTGAAATCACAAATAAAATATAGCAGAAAAAATTAACAGAAAACAAGTAAGGAAGCCTAGGTTCGAGTGGAATCAAACATTAAATACTATCTACGTCGACAACGTATTCTTCGCCAATAACCTCGCCTTAGCAAATATGGTTTGTACTCGTAAAACTTTAAAAAATTATTCTTTAAAAAATGTGTATGGCAACGCCTATTTTCGAAAATATTGCCAAACTTTTTTATAAGATAACGGTTCCATTGCCTGTATGAAATTTCATCTCTATGCCACACTATTTATGACTGAATTATGACATTTTCTGAAATATGCTATATATGGAGCGTAGTTCTGACCCGATTTCGATAAAAATCTGTGTACTAAATTTCACTAAAATATCTCAATTGTAATAAACGTGGAAATAAATAAGCATTTATTTTTTAGTATTCAAATTTCGTTTGCGATGCAAGAATGAAACCTCCTTTTAATTGAAAAATCGCTTTAAAATGCTCCCCAAAACTTCGGGTGATTTTTGGTAAGTTTTCCGTCATCAAAGCATTTGCTTATTAACTTTGTCACTGTGCTTTGTGTTTCACTAGGCGCGAAAACTTCGAAAATTTTATGCAAAAGCGCCTAAAAGCATACCACAAAAGATTCGTCTCTATGAAAGAGGAAAACTTTGCGCTTCTGACTGCAAGCGCAAATCCTTGAAGACTCGCAAAAAAAAAATAATATTGGGAACATGAAAACACGCTGAAGGATTTCCAAAGCAATAACAGAGATAAGCCCAAAAGCTGTTGGCATTTGCGAGGTGTTAAATTTGTAAGACGACAATATAAAGAAAAGCAAAGAACAAATAACAAAAAAGTGCCAACGCCAACAAAGCGATAGATGAGTAGAAGGGAAAAGGAAACAACTGAGACAAATATGGGCACAGCGAAAGGATTACAAGCAGTGATGCCACTAACATATTTTTCTTCGTACCAAAAAACGTACCAAATAGCTTTTGAGAGTACCAAACAGATTTTCCGTGGTAACAGTCGCAGTAGACAAATGTTTTTTTTTCATTTATTGTATTTTAGTGGAAAACTAACTTCAATATATCGCTACCTAAATCATAAATTGACACAACTCAAAATTAAAAAAATTTTCAGGAGCTAAAAAACTTTTTTTCTTTACAAGCAATGATGTTGAAAAGGCTAAGTATAATTGCTATTTTCAGTCAAAAGGACAAAAGTTTTTTTTTTGCAACCGGTTATTCCCTCCATACAATTCGTTTGCTAATTTTGCCAACTACTTGCCAAAAATCTCTAACAAAATACACGGTAATTGTTGGTGGCATAATGCTACGACCGGTATAGTTTGGTTATGCTAGTGATCAAGAATTGTATCGATTTCATAACATCTACTTCTTTGGGATACCTATCGCGTGTTGCCGATGTAATTAATCAACATAATTATTGTTCTTTTAGTGGACGAACAAAAATAATATATAGAAAAATAAAAAAATAAATGGAAATAAATAATAAACCTTTGCTTTTAAAGCCTAGTACTGAGTTCACAGCCGTGAAATTTCGCCAGCAACATGCATTTATTTTGCCGTGAAATGTTTCAAGAAATTTTTTTTGTCAAATGAGAATAAACGCCAAAATGAAAATTGAGCAAATGTAAAAAGAAAAAAATTGCAGCATCGCCTCAGAACCATCTTTCAAATTTTGGCCAATAAAAAAATTTTATACAAAATAAAAATTCCAATTTCAATGTCACTTTTCACTCGAAAATAAATGGCATTGTCTATTTAAATTGGCGTGAAAAAATTTTGCTGGCATGATGTTGCTAGCATGTTGCGCAACGTTTTCACGGCAGGAACTCAGTACAACTTTGTGAAATTTCACAAATGTTTCACAGGCAGTTTGTTTGTATGGATTTTTACAGAAGTTTCACGTGAAACTCGAACTCAGTACTATGCTTAAAGAAAAAGTACCAAAATCAAAAGCAAAGTACCAACGTACCAAATCGTTTTCAAAGTACCAGTTTTGGTACGAAAGTACCAAAAGTGGCAACGCTGATTACAAGGCGGTGAAACCAAACAAATAGTCAGCCATAAAAGGTACATATGTATATGGACGAACGTGAAAGGGTGCGTGGGCTTATAGGACTTTACTGTTACATTTTATCATTTCATTTTCTTCTTCTTCCTTCCGACAACATTTACAGAAAAAGGCTGTGTGAGAATAGTAAAGAGTTGTTTTTATATGCATGTTTCCTCTGATGAACTGATAAGTAAAAATCTAAATAAAATCACTAGTCCAAGCAGCAAACGAAATGTACATACATACGTATTATAACCGATTGCGGGTTTTAACCCAAAGCCATGCAAAGCTGTACCATTTAAGAAATTAGTTCACACCAAAATCTCTCTGAAGTGACATTCGTTTTGGCTTCTCATAGCGTAACCTAAATTTTAGCACTTCCTCGTTATTATCCTCAGACAAGAGAAGACAACTCAATTATATAGATAGGTAAGAACTCCCAGAAAATTTGTGAAATCTATTTTTTCGTAGGGTAATAATAATACAATGGCGCTATTATTACTCTGACGTATTTTATGGCCGAGCTTCTCTCCAAATTCGAGGTATACTCCGTTTTGTTTTTCCTACTAATTGGGTGGACCTACAGTTTTATGCCGGCTCCGAACGGCGAATGCATTTTTTGTGAGAAGCTTTTTCATGGCAGAAATACACTCGGAGGGTATGCCGCCCATAATTGGATCTTTACTAATTAGAAAAATGTATTTTGATGTTTTGCTCGGACTGTGGTTTGAACCCGATACCTCTGGCACAGCAGGCGAGCACTCTACACACTGCACCACAGCGGCCACTTTTTCGTAGGGTAACTGTTGAGTTTATATTTACTAGGGCTCGGAAAAATAGGTGAAATTAAGCGCCTCAAAATATGCTACATTTTGCAAATTTTGTTTGCTTTCAGTGGCGGGATTACAATTTAAATATAAAGGGGTAGCATATTGGTATGGTGGGTGAAGATTTTATTAGAAAAGTTCTTAATCATGTTACACAAATTTGCAGTTTAAATAAACACACAGTGGTGTGTGATGAAATAAAGCCAGAATAGAAAGTGATTTTATTCGTAAAATATATTTATTTATTTGTTTTTAGTAATATTCATTGGTTATATAAAAAAATCTATAACAGAAACCAAATATATTAACGTTAAAAAGTTTGTGCAAAATTCTGGAAAATTCGCCAATTTTTCAGCAAAATTTGTAACTTTTTTAGAAGAAATTTTATATTATTTTCTAGTACGCAGTTTTTTCGACTTATAAATTCGCATGAAGAAAAATTCAGAGGACAGCTAGAAAGAAAAATCTAAAATAACAGGTATTAGTATTTTTATAGTAAAATTCAACGAGCTAGAAAACTTGCGAAAAGCTACAAATTTTTATTTTTTTCTTTATTGTTTATAATTATATATTTATTTATCATTTATATATTATACTTTATTTATTATTATTCTTTATTATTATATTTATTTATTGTAGCTTTCTTTGCAATTTTCACGTGCAACCCATAAAAAACCTTAATAATTCATTTTCCTGGCATCCTAGTAAGCAAAAAATCCAATTGCATTCACGGGGGGCTTAGACCCGAAGGAACCGCCCCCTTAAACTCACAAACATTACGTAGCATAATTTTAGTCAGATTTTCGGTAATACGTACAGTTTTTGAGATATTCATGTCTAAAGAGGCGAAAACGCGATTTTCGGCTATATTCACTATATCTTTTAAATTACTTACTTATTTTAAAAATTGATTAAAATATTGAAAGCGCGGAAGAAACCGTTTTAATATTTCAGATACACAGAGTCACAATGGCCGAGTGTGTTTATCCGTTGGGTCGTTGCGGCTGAAGTTGGAATGGACTCGGGTTCAATCCCCGGTGCATCCACTTCCGAAAAGAGTGCTGATGATCGAAAATGGTTTTTCGTGAAATAGCTATACACTCAACCTTCGCTGTAAATAGTTGTTGAATTTTTTTCCACTTACCCCAACAATTAAAAATTGAATTAAAATAAAAAAAAAATTTCGTGCTAAGCACTAAAAACTCTTTCAAGTAAAATTTCAGATACCTTTCTTGTAACTTGCAATATTGCATAACATGAGAAATTTCTGAAATACATTTGGAATTTTCTGAAATACAGCTGGAACTGCATTATGTAGTTCAGAGCGGAATTACCTTTGTCATAATTTCAAAACGTTCTATATACGATTTTTTTAAGCGATTACCCTGTAGGACTTGGGTTTTATTAATCCGGGAGTAATCCCTTGCGAGTACTCCATTACCCGCTATACTCAGGGTTTGAAATTGCTTAGCTACTTTTGCTGCATTTGCTTTTGCTTTGCTTTTGCTAACGAAAAGTAAATTAGCAAACTCGGCCAGCCGAGTAAAAAACGAGCCGTGTTTGCTTGTATAGTTAAGCAAAGCAACGCGATTTGGGGGATTTCATTTTACTTCCAGCAATTAGTTGTGTCTTTGCATTTTTTCTGCTTTTGCTTATTTTGCTGAAACGATTTGTTTACGCATATTTCGATTTTTTATACATATTTACTTATGTATGTATGTATGTACACATAATATGTATGTATGTCCATTTGTAAACATCTTTTCATGTTGAATTCTGCTTAAACTTTAAAAGCCCGTCTCCACATAACTTGATTCACCAGAGAAACATGTAGCAAAACATCTCGCTCAATAACCCGTCTCCACCAGTGTTGCCAGAACTTTTCCATAGTTCCAGCTAGATTCTCAAAAAAAAAAAGCTAGAAAAAGCTAAAAAAATTGTTTCACACATAAAAAAAAACATTTAAAGCTAAAAAAAAAATACGAAATTACCCAGTAGAACTTGGAGCGAGATCTCCCCAAGCGAGAGAAGAAGAGTACTCTATTTGATATCCTTTCCGAGCAATATCAAAATTGTTTCAGTTTTGTTTTATTTTGTTTGTGTTTATTACTTCCCTTCCTAGTACATAGTTACAATGTTAAAAGCGAGTATAAAAAATTGTATGCTTATACACGAAGTATAGGGAGTAATGGAGTATCTATTGGCAAGTACTCCCGGATTAATAAAACGATGATCCCAAGTCCTACTGCGTATTTTAATGCTTTATTAATAGGTGATTCCCCGTGGCAATGATCCGGACAAAAAATTTGCAAGCCACTGCAACAACAATTTTTTGATCCTGATGTTTATCTGGATCAAAAAATCCATTACAATCTATACGGACCCGAAATGGATCTAGATAAACATCAGGATCACAAAATTGTTGTTCAATTTGCACGCAAAATTTTTATGCGGATCTGGAGGCGAACTCGCCTATTGTGTTTTCAAAACATACATAAATTCAAGGCCAATTTAACAGGTCGGTTCAAGATACATACACACATACACGCCGTGACCTTAATGTCGAATTATCGTGACCGAGATGTCAAAACTATAAGGAAGACGAAATAATTTGACATTCAGCTCACGGGCGAATGATGGATAAACTCAGAGAATGAAGAATTTGACGAATTGTAAACACGAATGCATGTAAAGAATATGCAGAAGTAAACAAATTGGATAGGTGTTGAAGAAGAACAAGAAGTCAGCTGATCTGAAGAACCGACCTGTTTAGTGGAGCCTGCATAAGTTATTTATTTTCATATACTATGTATGTATATGCAAATTTGTACTTCAGTGTCAATAAAAATAACGAAATGTTAAAAAAAATGTTTTACATTCAAATAATGGTAACTATGATGACTGTATGTATGTATATGAGCAGCAAGCAGCGCTCATTTTTTGAGTTTTAGCAAATAAAAAAGCTAGAAAAAAAAGCCAAAGCTAAATCAGAATTTTTCCAGCTAAAAGACAAGAAAAAAAGCTAAATCTAGCTTGAAAAAAGCTAGAATGGCAACGCTGGTCTCCACGTGGCTGATCGTGATTCAGTTTAACATTTCTCTTTCTTGCTCTTCTTAAATGTTTGTATGTTTGCTTATTTTTGCGTTTTTGTTTTGGTCTGGGTGAGATTTCGAAAGTTTTTTGGATACAAAATTAGAGAAGACATCGATATCATCGAGGTTGGCAAGATGATTCAGAATGAAACAATGTTTCAATCTTCACTCGCTCTCAGAAATTTTGTATGGAAATTGGCGAGTTTCGGCACTGGTTTCCGTGTCGAAACAAGATTGAGAGAGAAAATGCAGAAAAAAAGAGCGAAACACGTTATGTGGAGACATGGTATAAGCCTTAAAGACTAGTTTCAGCAAAATAAGCAACTGTAAGCAAAAATTTACCACTCAACTAATTGCTGGAAGTAAAAGCAACCCTCTCAAATTGAGTTGCTTGGCTTAACTATACAAGCAAACACGACTCAGCTGAAAACTGAAGCGAATGATTCGTGTTTTCGTTTTTGGCTCGGCTGAATTCAGCAATAAGCAAAAAACATCGGCTATTGCTGTTTTGCAGCAAGCAAACTCAAACCCTGCCTATACTTCTGCGTATGAGCATAAAATTTTGTATACTGGCTTTTAACATCCCAATAGGCCCAAAGATACTACAATCATCAATACTTTACTGCTTACATTTCCTTTAATTTTTTCATATGGTCGTCATTATAATTTTTCAGTTATTCAGCACGAATGGTAGCAGTATTGTAGTGCTGAATATACAGCTGCCTGCCATCTAACTTTGTTATGTACTTCATTCGTGTAAATTTTTCTGTTTCGGATAACTCTTCTAATACCATGTCTCCACATAACGTGTTTCGCTCTTTTTTTCTGCATTTTCTCTCTCAATCTTGTTTCGACACGGAAACCAGTGCCGAAACTCGCCAATTTCCATACAAATTTATGAGAGCGAGTGAAGATTGAAACACTGTTTCATTCTGAATCATCTTGCCAACCTCGATGATATCGATGCCTTCTCTAATTTTTTATCGAAAATCTATCGAAATCTCACACAGAACAAAACAAAGACGCAAAAATAAGCAAACATACAAACATTTAAGAAGAACAAGAAAGAGAAATGTCAAACTGAATCACGATTAGCCACGTGGAGACGGGTTATTGAGCGAGATGTTTTGCCTCATGTTTCTCTGGTGAATCAAATTATGTGGAGACGGGCTTTTAACGCCTACTTTAGTCAGTTAAGGTATGATATGTGCACAATTTGTACGTGCCGTTCAACATATGTACATACTTTAGGGGTACCTGCTGTATATCTAACAAAAGCAATGATCCTGGCATGAATAAAACTCGCATCACCTTACAAACCTAATGGGATTGTATGTAAATAAACACAAACAAAATAAAACAAAATTGAAATATTTTTTTTTTTATATTTCTCGGAAAGGATGTCAAATTGAGTACTCCTCTACTGATCGCTTGGTAAAATCTCGCTCCAAGTTCTACTGGAACGGCCACGTCAAACGGAATAGAATAAAATTAGAAGGGAAAAGAAAAAATATATAAAAAATATTCCACAATTTTAACAATAACAAAAGCACGGAAACTCATCAAAAGCAGCAACAACAACAACAACATATAAAAACATCAACAACAACAAAAAAGTGATTTAAGTTGAAACGCATAAAAAGCTAACAGCAGCCAAGACAACAACAACAACAATAACAATCAAATAGCAATAACAACAAAAGCGACATAGAAAGTGTTGAGCAGCACTTGAGAGCGCATCAAAACACGTGCGAGGACGTTGACTTTGACTTGACTCGTGAGGAAGGCAAACAAACAAAAAAAAAACAGAAAAGGCACAAACTCGCACAGATGATGTTAAGACAAGCTCTTCATCAGGCGCAGGTGTTTGTCAACATAGACAAGATTTTTTTTTCAAATGGGCGTCAAGCTGGTCAGAGTCTAGTGGGGTTACTAAGCAATTTCAAAGGTTAATTTGCGAGGCAGAGGGAACTCATGAGTCATGACTGTTGTTGGCCGCAGCAATCTTTTCAAATGATTTTCGCTTTACTTTGAATTTGTTCTTTATAAACTAAATACGTTTAGCTACATATGTACATATGTATAGATATGTATATGTACAACTATAATTGCATATTTATCAAAACAAAAAAACATTTTATTTATTTAAAAGCACGGGCCCAGGTTTTTTTAATTTTTTTAAAACAAGAAAAAAACTTCGAGGCTATGGCGTATACGTTACTTGCGCCTATAAAAATGAGCAATAAATAAGTTTTTTTTTAATTTTTTAGAAACTAGAAAAAAATTCTTTGAAGCTTGGATATAGCGACAGCTGTTTAACCTTAGATCCCTCTAAGACTTTTCAGGCTATTTTTGCTTCGGACAAGAATCGAACTTGCTCACTTTGCAGGACAATAACTACAGCTTTAACCGCTGAGCCATTGCCTGCCTTTTATATTTTTTTGAAACTAGAAAAGAATGCTTAAAGTGGAACAGCTGTCGCTACATGCACCGTTTCAATAAGTTGTTTAGAATTTTTTTCTAGTTTCAAAAAAAAAAAAACTAATTTCTTGCTAATTTTTACAGGCACAGGTAACGTATACGCCATAGCCACAAGCGCCTCGCCTCATTGCCTCATTTTAAAAATTTCGTATATTTATACACACGCTTTGTAAGTTAAGTATTATGTGTTTTTTCTTTAGTAATTACATACTTATGTACGTATGTATGCGTATGTATATTTCTTATTTCCAATTCCTTTGTATCACACTTTTCATTTAATCAAAGCAGGTTAGTGCTCCAGCTGTTCGCTCTTATGCTTATCTATTGTGGCATACCACAAACGCATTTATTCAATGGCGCGCCTTCAGCGTTTGATCGAAACCTTTAGCAGCTCGATGATGACAATGTTCAATAACAATTTTCGTTCATGCTGATAAGCAAAGACGTGTGTTTTATTGGTATTTCTTTCAGCATTTTAAGATCTTTTGCTCATGTTAGTTTAAGGTTAAATTGTGTGTAAATTAGTTCAAATAAATTTAATTTAATTATTTTTTAATTAACTAAAACACTGTTTAAAAAAAAATAGCGGTCACTCCTCGGCAGTGGGCGGCATGCCCAGCAATTGTTGCTCTGCCATGAAGAAGCTTCTCACAAAAAATTCCTTCACCGTTAAGGACCGGCATAAAACCGTAGGTCCACCCAATTAGTAGGAAAAACCAAAACACTTGAATTGGGAGAGATATTCGGCTTTAAAATTCGTTAAAGTTATATCCGCGCCAGTGTGGTGTTATTATTATTATTTAATTCAGCATTTGTTTCTGGTTCTTAATTCAGTTTTTTTTTTTATTAATTAACTTAACTTGATATTTCTCGGTCTCGTACCCGTAACCGTTTGCATGCAAGCCGAACACTATGCCATAGCCGATTTCATATGGTTATGAGTGTTGTTTGCTTTTCTTTATTTGAGTAATTTTGTTTTATTTAAATTGTATCTCATTATTTTAAGATCTTTTGGTCAATCTCACTAAAAGTTGTATTTATTTCTTTTTACTTCTAGAAAGTCCCTCAAACACAAATTTCAGTTCGGTCATTATATTACATCAGACTGTGTTTATGTCACGCGCACCCCTAACCGTCCATCTACGAAGCAAAGCAAAACAGTCCACTTCGTAATGCACTTTTCCAGGCGAATTTCCAAAAGCAATTCATTTTGACGGACCGTTAATGTCTTTAGTTTCCGTTCAGTTGCACGTTTGAGCTTCGAATGCGGCTGCATGTGACAAAAAGCGCGCGCCTTTGGCGTCCAAACACACGTAAAACGTATAGACAAATACAAACGGACACTACCCCTGCAAAAATCTTTGGATTATATGATCCATTTTGTGGTAGGTTGGAGTACTTTCAAAGTGATCATAAACATAGACACAAGCGAGCGACTCGTTTTTCTTCATCGGCTCATAGTTAGCCGAACATTGCTACGAAAACCGAATCTATATCGCAATAACGACGAAGCAAGTGCGTACATTTGTATGGACATATGCATGCTTGTTTGAACGTGGAGGATTTAGTATTACTGCTTGCCCAGAATGGTGTGGCTGTAGTACGTAGTAAGAGCTGTCAAAAGTTAAAACAGTACAATTGCATTGCAACGCCCACAATGTGTAGCTGTGTCTGTAGCGTGTAGTTGTGGCTGTAGTAGAAGTAGAGTTAACTTTAACTTTGTAGCGCGCTACAGTGTGACAGCTCAATTTTTTAATGACGGAAATTCGAAATGAAGGACGAAGAAACGGAAAAATGAATTGAACTTGTAAAAAATAAAGAGTTTTTATGGAATTTAAGGAATCCCCTGTACAAAAATATAAAAAAGATGACATATATGAGATACACTGAGCTACACCATTGTGTTCACATTTTCGAGCGTTGCCACAAAATCAGTCATCAGCTGATGTAGTAAGCTATGTAGTCCGTAGCTGTAGTACAACATTCTGGGCAAGCAGTTAAAGAGACACTGAAACGCAACACAACATGTTGGTGAATGCGCTTGAAAAATTTTATTATTTTTTTATTAAAGGAAAGCATATATAATGCTAATAACCAAATTGATTTGGCAGTCGTTCAAATCTTTTCAGAGATTATTAAATTTCATTAATTTAAGTATCTACTCCATGAACTAATCCAATGTAGGTACTCCTTGGATTACTCGGGTGTCATGCGGAAATCGGAGTATGTCATCCCTGCCTAGGACATCGCCATGTTAAATGGACCATATTTTTTATATGAAATGTGGCAAGTTATGGAGTACTCGGTTGGTCCACAGTTAGTACTCTATACACGCGTGTATGGAGTTGTCGGCTTTTTTGCAGGGACACCACAGCGGCCACACAAATATACATAGATACCTATCTATGTACATATGTACGTCATTTTATTTCAAATATCTGGAATGGATGCAAGTGGCGGGGAAAAAATACAAAACAGCTGTTTAACACATTTCTGCTGCAGTAGACACAGGTAAACAGGATATTACCGAGAACATTTATCAATGTACCATTAATACAAGCAAGGCAAAATATACATATGTATGTATAGCAAGCAAGCCATTTGTAAGCATGTATGGATATGTATGTATTCATAAAAAGGCTTTCGAAAAGGCGCTTATGGCTTTTATACATAGCTTATTACGGCCATGTTACAGTTAGCTAAAGCTCCTTCAAGTTTAGCGCTTTTTAAAAAGCTTTCGAAAACTGAAGAGCCCCGTTAACTGCGTGCATTTTTAAGCTTTAAGGTCACAAGTTAGCTTGAAAACCAACCACCTTTTCGAAGTAAGAAAATAACCACAGTGACTTTTAACCTTTTTTGATTTTATATGTTCATATTGATGTTTCCGTACAATAATGTACGTACTAAGTCAGAAAACTGTGTTTTGCAAGGGAAGCTCTCAAACTTTAAATTCGATATGAAACTTCCGTTATATGCCAAGTACATTTTCACTTGTAAGTTCTATTTGGATTGAACGATCAATACCAAAACCACAAGAAAAAATAAAAACTACGTGGTTCTTTGTGGTAAGCTTTGAATGATTTTATTCTGTAAAAATTTCGAATTGTATTATAGGTACACTTTTGCTTATAACTTTTGATTGGATTGTCCGGTTGACTCCAAATTTTGACAACAGACACGCGATACTTGAAAACCCCAAAAACAGGAAACATACCTACTATGTCCACCTAGTATAATATTGTTTGGAAGCGTCGATATGTATGTGTGTATACTTTTTCATGGGCATATTTATTTCAAATAATTTAACTTTAAAAAATTTTTTCAATTTTTCTTAATTATAAACTGGTCAATAGCTCATATAAAATTCACATAAAATAATTTTACTTTAATTTTTAATTTTATTGAAGTTTTGTATATTAAAAGCTAAACCTTTTTATCGAAATCGAAAATATCTGTGTTCATATGGAACAGTAGCTTAAGTGGACTTAAGGAAAAAATTAGTTGGTTTCCAACAAGTTGAAATAATGCATCTCAGAGAGCACATTCTGCAGTTTTTGTTTAAAATCTTTCTCAGGCCTTCAACCAGCTTCAGTCTTAATGATTATAAGTTAATCTTGTGCGGGGAACAGCTAGAAACTTAAACATACTTAAGAGTATCTTCAAAATTTGCGTTTCGACATAAGCTACTGTTCGATATGATGTTCGACAGATTTAGGTATACATATGTAATTATTTTTTTTTTTACATTTTTACCTTTGTCGTCGTCATTTCGTGCTGACAGTCTGTTGATTTGCTTCAATTCTGTCAGGGAAAGTTCTACGGCGTCGGCATGTGATTGTAGATTGTTTTTCGACTAAAATTATTTAAGAAAATGTAAAACAAAATTAATATTGTAAACAATAGGGAAGTTAGCATGATATTACGAGTTAGTTAAACAGGGTCATGACTGAAATGAAGGATTTCGAAAATCAGTCCATATGTGAATGTATGCTCCTTATAGACAATTTAAGGGAAAAATAATAATAATTTCTTAGCATAAAATCAAACTTGCCTTTTCTATTTCGCCCATCATTGTCTCTGTCACTTTTGGTTTCTCATCACTTTTACTAATTTTGTTGACAATCAGTTTCAAATCGTCGCTACGATCCTAAAATGGTTATAGATAATTCATTGTAAATGTTAAAGGGGTTTTGCGTTAAGTTTATGTATGTATGTATGTACATACATATGTATATGATGGATGGATGTGCAAATTATTTGGAAGAAAGAAAATATACATTTATACATTGTACATCAAAAATTAAATTATTTTGAAGCCTAATATTTAGAAAATCGGAATCTTGTTTTGTTTATAGCAACCGTATTTGAATCCGAACTTACTTTAATATCTCAATCAAGAAAACTTGGAGTTACACCCTTTGTGCTTTAAGGGGTATGTATGTACATATAATATATATATTATTATAGGGGATAGATTGAACGTTTTGTTAAATAGGGATTTAACTCAAAAAAAATTTTTGGGAAAACGCAAACAAACTTTTATAATTTCAAATAGTTTTCTTCTACGGCTAACTACAAAATCACTTCTATTTCCGCCATTTTTATCTTATTGGGTATTTTATAAGACTAGACACAAAGGCATGACCCAGTTATTGAAATATATGGCAAAATCCCAGAAATCGAAAATTTTGAGATAAATAAATATTGCATAAAACGTGAGAGATGATAAAATAATTCGAATCTTTATGAAACATAACTATTTTTATACTCAGCTGTACTAGTACACAGAATATTATAGTTTTAATCACATAACGGTGGATTGTAACAGAATGAAATAATCGAGATAGATATAGACTTATATATATCAAAATGATCAGGGTGAAAAGAGAAATCGATTGAGCCATGTCCGTCCGTCCGTCCGTCTGTCCGTCCTTCTGTCCGTCTGTCCGTCTGTAAATACTCTAACTCGCGCAAAAATTGAGATATTTTAATGAAATTTGGAATGCAAGTTGGTATCGAGACTGGGACGGTTGGTATTGAAAATGGGCGAAATCGGACCATGACCACGCCCACTTTTCCTATATAGAAAAAATCGGAAATTTGGTATCTCAGCCACTAATATAGCTGGAGCGATGAAATTTTTCCCACGTGTTGAGCTCGGGCCCCTACGAAGAAATTTGATGAGATCTTGGAAAATGGGCGGTGCCACGCCCACTTATTAAGGGTCAAACATTGAAAGTTTTATGAGTCATAACTCAAAAACCGTTGAAGATATAGCGATGAAAGTTGGTACACGTGATTTACTTACTTAGGCAAACGTTTGGACGGAAAATTGTCAAAATCGGTTGACGGCCACGCCCACTTTTATATATGGGTATTATAAAATGGCCTAATAAAAACATTTTAAGCGATATCTCTGTCGAATATAAAGATATATCATTGAAATTTTATGGTAGGAGTCCGACTGCGGACATAAAACGAAAAACACAAAAGTTTTGCAAAATGGGTGTGGCACCGCCTCTTTTTAGAAGCAGGAATATACGAGATTTCTCAGCCCATAACTCGACAAAGAATTGAGATATTATGACGAAACTTGGTGCATACACTTTTATTGACTATGGCAATACATGTTCAAAATTTTAGCGAAATCGGTTGAGGCCACGCCCACTTTTATATATGGGTATTATAAACTGGCCTAATAAAAACATTTTAAGCGATATCTTTGTCAAATATAAAGATAATTCATTGAAATTTTGTGGCAGGAGTCCAACTATGGACAGAAAGCAAAAAACACAAAAATTTTGGAAAATGGGCGTGTCATCGCCCACTTTTAGAAGCAGGAATATACGAGATTTCTGAGCCTATAACTCGACAAATAATTGAGATATTATGAAGAAACTTGGTTTATACACTTTTATAACTTGTGTTAATAGACGCGCAAAAATTTATTAAAATCGGTTTATGACCACACCTACTTTTTAACAAAGATATTCCTGGAACACCCTTTGGGAATTTGTAACGTGACATCTTTGTAACTAGAAGTCATAAAGGAATTAAATTTTGAGCAAATAATAATATTCATATGCTTAGTTGGATGACTGATAAAAATGTTGAAAATGGGCGTGGCTACGCCTATTTTATGCAGCACTCGCTTTATATAAATCACACCGTATTTGCCTCAAACGCAAACAAACAATGAAAGCACACAGCTGAGTATCTAATGTTCGATTCTACTCGAACTTAGGCTTCCTTACTTGTTTAATTATCATTTCAGGACATACCAGTGATATCTTTTTGAATCATTGGGTCATATAAGTAAAAACCAAGCATTTTCTTTTGCTTAAGATTTCAGACCTTTTACTCAAATTTTAAAATTTGGTTCCTACAAATTAATGTCAATTTTCTGAAATTTTGAGTGAAAGCATTTGCTTGAATTTTATTAATATGGCCCATTATCTTTTGTAAAATTCGATGCTTATTTAAAAATCCTAATCTGAGAACGATAAATTTATAAAGGATATTTAGAGATACAAATTAAATGTACACTTTTCAATTTTGCCAATATTCACTCCAGCAATTATCTTTATATATCGCCCGTTTTATGCAATAGGGGTTTAACTCGAAATTTTCGATTTCTGGGATATTTCAATAACTGGGTCGTGCCTTTGAGTCTAGTCTTATAAAATACTCAAAAAGAAAAAAATGGCGGAAATAAAAGTGATTTTGTAGTTAGCCGCAGAAGGAAACTATTTGAAGTTATAAAAGTTTATTTGCGTTTTCCCAAAAAAAAATTTTTTGAGTTAAATCCCTATTGCATAAAACGTGCGATATATTACGCTAAGCGATTGTTTGTACGCACCATAACTTTTACACCTTTATACCAATTTTCGAAAATGGGGTGTCAGATGAAAGGGCTTGACCTGTAGATGTGCAGGAAGGTTTAATATTTCTGATAAGGATTGCCACCTGTTTAAAAATTTTATTCTTCTGTATAGTTTGATTGATTTTTAAATTTCAGGTACCATATGACAGGGCTTGAGCTGAAAATGAGTAATTTATTAAAATGTTTACCAAAAGGGTTGCCACCTGTTCAAAAATTCAGTGTTACGATATACTTTGTTTGATTTTTAGATTTGAGAGGGCTTTGTGTGAAAATAAGAAATTTATTATAATTTTTGCAAAAAGGGTTGCCATCTGTTAAAAATTCAGTTTTATCCTATAGTTTATTTAATTTTTAAATTTGAGGTGCCATATGAAAGGGAAGATAAAGAGGAGGAGAAAGGAAGGGAAAGAGAAAGAGAAAGAGAAAGAGGAGTGCGATAAATAGCCTTTTGGAGGCCGCTTTAAGGTTAACATATTCCAGAAAATTATTCAGCATAAAACTTCGCTATGGGGCTCCTCGGACAAAGTATTTGTATAAAAAATCTAGGTACATAGAAAATAAAAATAAACAGTAACTACGTATGTACCTATATGCTTCATTTTATATTTTGTTAACAATAATCTATGGACTTAAACCAATGTATATTCTGCAATTTTTAAAGGGAAGTCAAATATAAAATGGCAATACAAAAAAATTGTCAAATGTGGCAATAAGTGGTCTTCCACCCTCAAATTATCGCACAGTGTAATTGAAAGCCACAGCATCGCGTGGCAGGGTTTACTAGTTTTCTTTATTTAGCAATATTAATGACAGTAAAGAATGAAAATCGCAACACAAAACTATAAAGGTTGCAATCGACTTTCATTCATTCATTATATCCAATGCCTAATTTTGTTTAGTCAAATTTAGAAAATTATTTTTTTGTTACGGATGAATATAATTATTTGAACTTTTGGATCTTAAACAGTGATGAACATTACATCCATGCACTGTGCGAGTAATTAATTTTACCCCATAACTGCGAATTTTCAGGATGAACGTAATTATTCTCGTTAGAAATCATATTCTCTTTGAAAAATTCTATGAAACTTTAGCAAGGTCATTGTTCTTTTGATTTCCTTGAAGAAGATCCTGAAATTTGATTTCCCAGGTTTATATAGAGTCTAACTATGTGTTTGGTTATCTTTTTATGCTTATGCAATTCACTTACATACATATCAGGGATTGCAAATAATCGTTACTTTTTAAATTTTGACTAAAAAAATCATACTGAAGGAGAAATGCTAAACGCAAAAGAAGTACACAGATGTAATCACCGTAACGGAGACTATCTCTAGGTGTATTAACTTTTATTTTTTCGATTTTTATAAAAAAATTGATTTTTAATCATTATTTTGTGAGTTTTATTTTCTGCTCAGAAAATAAAAGTTATTTCTTGAGTTTTATTTTTCCCTCAGAAAATAAAAGTTATTTTTTGAGTTTTATTTTTCGATCAGAAAATAAAAGTCATTTTCTGAGTTTTATATTTTTGCTCAGAGAATAAAAGTTTCTTCAGTTTAATTTTAGCTGCAGCTGTCGATTTTGCCAAATTAACACGTAGGTAAAGTTTATAAATAAAAAAAAATTAAAAATTTATTTATCTACTTTACCTATTTATATGGCAAAATCTACAATTGCAGCCAAAATTAAACTGAAAAACTTTTATTCTCTGAGCAAAAAAATAAAACTCAGAAAATAACTTTTATTTTCTGATCGAAAAATAAAACTCAAAAAATAACTTTTATTTTCTGAGGGAAAAATAAAACTAAAAAAATAACTTTTATTTTCTGATCGAAAAATAAAACTGAAGAAATAACTTTTATTTTCTGGTGGAAAAATAAAACTCAAGAAATAACTTTTATTTTCTGAGGGAAAAATAAAACTCAAGAAAAACTTTTATTTTCTGATGGAAAAATAAAACTCGAGAAATAACTTTTATTTTTTGAGCAGAAAATAAAACTCAGCAAATAATAATTAAAATTCAACTTGTTGGATATAACTCATAACCGTTACAGTCCCTGATACATATTTATGGACCGTCTCTTGTGTGTAGCGCTGTGTTTGTACGTAGATATGTACATATTTTATTTTCGCTTCGGTTTCTGCCCAGCGTTTTATGAATGGCTTATGAATTTTTTGTGCGCGCACATCTTTTCAATGAAATTTGTTAATTTTTTCTCCTCAATCGATATTTTCAATTTTAGTGTGTACGAATTCTGTGCGTGTTCAGTCATATTCGAATATTTTTGCTTTGGCATGATTTTCTCAAATGACATTTTACTGAATGCACTTTACTGATCTTTTTGTTTCTTGAAGCGTGTGTGAATTGATTTTCATTATATGAAAGTTTTAGCCTACAACTGGTATCAACTGCAGATATCGTAGTTAGTGTTTTATGTTGTTTTTCTTGCTGTTGTGGTTTTGTTGTGATTTTTATTTGATATTGCTAACATATTGATGTTCTCAGTACGAAAGACTTCCACAAAGCCGTCTTTTATTTGAACTAAATTTAAGTTTTTAAATTTTTTCGTCGAAGACAGCCTCTTCCACGCACTTTGGAGTTGTTCCCGTTGATTAGCAAATTAACATCATTTGTTTTGGGAGTTTTTTTGGGAGCACCGTCCTCACAGATATGACACTTAAAAAGCTTAATTCTTTCTTTTTTGTTGTTTTTTTTTTCTACTAAGTAGTAACTACATACTTAGAGATTATTGTACCGTTTTTGAAAATGGGTTATAAAATTAATCTTCAGGAATTCAGAAATATTTTTACAAAGTTCGGGTGATGCAACAACTTTTGTGCTAATAGAGTTACCAATGGCTGCATGTAAACACACGATAAAAGTTGAGTAAAATGAAGAAATTTTATAAACACTTTTATAAATAAAATTAGTGTTGTATACTTTAGCCATGATGTTATTCAATTTAATTTATTATGATATTTACACTCAAAAAGAAATCTCGATGAAAGACATATTTTTCCTTATTTTGAACAAGCGTCCCAAAACAAAGTTTTCTTTGTTTTGAGTATATTTTTTAAAAAATGTGGAAAAACATAGAAAAGCATTCAAACAAATTCGTTGCCATGGTGATTTGTATGGGAATTCAACTTATCAAAATTAAAGAAATCAAGTCTTCAAAACAAGGCCAAGTTGGGAATGGAATGGCGCTTAAGAAATCGTTCCTTATTTTGTGTCTGAATTTCTTTAAAACAAGTATATGAAACCATGTAAACATCTTTATCTTATAATCTTTTTAACATGTTTTAGGGAAAATTTACTTTGATCCATCCATATATTTTTTTTCTCTCAGTGTATGCTTCGCTTTTAATTTTGGCGTTTAGGAACACGTGGCATTAGAACTTTAAAAGCAAGTGCAGCTAAATTGCGTTTAGTTTATCTATGTATGTTGAAAAGCTGCTCAAAAATTCCACAAAACGTTAAAAAACAATGCTATTTACTTACTCTTTAATGGGATATTTATAAAAACAAAATTCCAGATCTAGATATCAATGCCGAATATCACTAGATTTTTGACTATTTTTTGAATTCTCTTTTAATGGATTTTATTTTTTTTTTTTTTTTTCAAATTAATCATCATATCGACGACTGAGAATAAGATCGCCCTATTTCAAAAATTGTTTCAAAAATGCCCTATTTGAAAATTTGTTTCAATAACGTCCTATTTCAGATTTTGCTTCAAGAACGCCCTATTTGAAAAATTGTTTCAATAACGTCCTATTTCAGATTTTGCTTCAAAAACGCCCTATTTCAGAGAAAATTCCATATATATTTCTCTGAAATAGGGCGCTTTTGAATAATTGTCTGAAATAGGACGTTATTGAAACAAATTCTGAAATAGGGCGTTCTTGAAGCAAAATCTGAAATAGGACGTTATTCAAACAATTTTTGGAATAGGGCGTTTTTGAAACAATTTTTGAAATAGGGCGATCTTATTCTCAGCCGTCGATATGTACATATGTATGTATGTATAAAATTTATTTATTTTTTGTTTGTTTGTTTACACACATATACGCACAATGTCGAAAAAAGTCAGCAACGGTGATGCAACGCATGCCAGATCGTCCAAAATCTTTGCAAGAGTAGCGATTTTGAAAATTTCGAACACTTTCGTATAGAATAGTTGCGCTCCACAAACTAAAAAACCAATTTGAACTTAGAAGCATAAACACTTCATGAGAATCGGCTGAGTGGAATATCTAGATATCTTCTCTCAGCTAGCGTCACTGTCCGTGAGTGATATTTTGTGCAGATTTCACTTAGCATCAAATATGTATGTCAGATTCCATTCTTGATGTTCGTTAACAAAAACAAAAGATAAAAGTAAAGCACAAAAAATAAAGACACCTCGGAGAGAAAGGCAATGCTTGAAAAAAAAAATCAAAATAAACATTGGCCATACATTGTTTCACTTAGCAAAAGAAAAAATTGCCATTAGTTGTTGTGTACTTTTTTAATTTCATTTTCATATGTTTTTGCTTTTAGTTTCATGCACCTCATAAAAATATAATTAGCCTCTGCCACTTGTGGGCTATTTTTGGCACACCCACCCACCGAAATCTGCCGCATTTTAAGCACCGCACAGCAACAACTGGCACACGACCAAATACTAAGTAACAATAGGGTGGTCCAAAATTGTATGAAGAAAATAAAGTTCTCCCGAAATCTGCGGAACAACCCGCACTTCATGCGACTTTACTACAGAAATCTATACAGAAAATTTTGCCTTAATATATTAAAGTTTAGAGGTCGTGCAAATGCCTCAAAAGTTTCCTTCGGCTTTTACATCAGCGATGGTACATAATTTTTGGAAATACCTTAATGAACAAGAAAGATGCTTTTTAAAAACAGCCTTGTTCCGCAATGATTTGTTGGGTTTTAATATTTTTTTTGGACCACCTTAATGTACAATATACATACATCATATCAAATGGAAAAATTAGTTTTGTGGAAAAATTACTTTACAACTACTTAGTTTTGACGAAAAGGCAATTAAATTGAATATTAAAAAAAGCATAAATAATTCCCACTTTCCGCGCAGCAAATTGGATTGCCAGTGAACGTGATGCAACTGATTTTCGTTGACTTTTAGTCTCAATATTTTCCTCTATATGGAACTGGTATATTCCGTGAATTGGTTTCTTCGTTTGAGTCGGCTAAACCTGACAATGAGGTGGGACACGATTGGTATAAAGTTTCCAAGATTCCCAAGTTTTCTGTCAAATAAATCCGTCACCCGAATCTCCCTGATGATTTAGAAAGTATTTCTTCTACGTACACATATACTATATGTACATAGTAACAGTAGTCAATAGGACTTATAATTGATAATTTTACCGTCATACATACACATGTACGTAACTACTATATCCCTGCAGAAAACGGAACTAGTCCATACATGTATGTACAAACCAGCCGCTTGTGGCAATCAACTAGCCCAAAACCTACCACATTCCATATAAAAATATTGGTCCAATTAACATTGCAATGCCCTAGCACAGGACCACATGGTCCATCGCTCGATCGCATCAAACTAGTTTAAAAACTAACTTGCCGTAGCTACTTTGCAAACCACCTACAAGAGGTTACTTTTTAAACTAGCTACGGCAAGTTACATTTTAAACTACTCTAAGGAGTTAAAAATGTAAAATATTTCCATAACTACTTCATTCTTGATCTCTCAAGACAAATTTTTTTTTTTTTTTTTGAAGGAAAAATTAATGTGAAAAATTTATATTTTTGGGTAGAAGTTATAGATCCATTTCGGAGACCACCACATCTCTTCAAGCAATTCTTTGTGCTAATTAGTAGAGCTTGTTTATCGGCTGGCTCATCCGACTAAATTTTACTTTTGGTTTTTTGGTCGTTTTTATTTTCATAACTGCTTCATTCTTGAGCTCTCAAGACCAATTTTTTTTTTTTAATATTTAGATTAATGCTTCTTGGCAGCACTGTTAATAAACATCCTGCAGCGATTACGATCGTTAAAACCGATCTTCAAACACGAATCTACATACATACATATATATATGAACTGGCCCAATTATTGGCTGCATGTGGCAAGTTCGTAGCTAGTTGACTGTGGCACAAATGTACCAAGCAGTCCAACAATTTTTGCAGGGATTGGCTATTCAGCGTGCCTATACACATGTAAATATATTTCATTGCACTCATCGAACTCGAATTAGTTAGATTAGTATTTCAATGGCATAACCCCAAGGCTATCACCTCCTGCTTGATTGGTGCCTTCCTCCACTGCCTTGAGTTGACAAAAGAGGACTAACATTGGGGGTCCGCCCAAGGGCAATTTCATCACTGTACTCACATACACACATCTTTGAATGCTTCAACATTGTTTCTTGAAGACACAGAATTGTATTACACATTTTTATTGCTGTACTTGCCCGATATGAAAAGGTAGATTGGAAGAAAAAATTTGCCAAAAAGAAGTGAAGCAAAGACAAGAAGTGGCACTTTGTCTTTTCGCTCTCAAGGCCCTACTCCATCCCGCTGGGATGATACATGCTCAATTGGGCTCCGTGAAGCTGGACCTCAGATTCAATTATGTGCTATTTATGTTCTAATTTGTTCCAAAAAAAAAAAAAAAAATTGTGTGCTCCAATTTTAAGGGGTTTTTTTTATATGTCAACGGATCGAAAATTCAATGAATGCTAGATTTATGTGCTAATTTCGTCCAACCACCAAATTTTTATTTTTTTATTTTTTTTTTTAAATTTTTTTTTTAAATTTCAAATTTGGGGTAAATTTTTATAAAATTTAATAAGCCTAAATGAACGTTATGATAACGAACTGTCATTTACCAAAAAGATTTTTTTCGTTTTTTGAATTTTTAAGACTTTTTTTTCAATTTCAAAGTGGGGGGGCACTTCACGTTTTTTGAAAAACTCCCCCCTTCAATGGATCTGAAATTCAATATGCAAAAATGAATGCTAGATTTATGTGCTAATTTCGTCCAACCACCAAATTTTTTTGTTTTAATTTTAAAAAAAAATTTTTTTTAATTTTCAAATTTGGGGTAAATTTTTATAAAATTTAATAAGCCTAAATAAACGCTATGATAACGAACTGTCATTTACCAAAAAGATTTTTTTCGTTTTTTGAATTTTTAAGACCTTTTTTCAATTTCAAAGTGGGGGGCACTTCACGTTTTTTGAAAAACTCCCCCCTTCAATGGATCTGAAATTCAATATGCAAAAATAAATAAATAAATAAAAATAGATTTATGTGCTAATTTACCCCAAATTTGAAATTTAAAAATTTTTTTAAAAAAAATTAAAACAAAAAAATTTGGTGGATGGTGGTGAAGCTGCACCCCCATTTTGACCTGTAAAAAAAACCCTTAAAATTGGAGCACAAATTTTTTTCTTTTTGGAACAAATTAGCACATAATTCCTAGCCTATTAATTTTCAAATCCATTGAATGGGGGGTCCAGCTTCACTGGGCTGCTCAATTGCTGGAGAAGACGAAGGATTTGAATGTTTGGTGTCGATGCAATAAACATTTAACTTATGAATGCAAAATGTATATACATACATATATGCGTGTGTGTGTATATAAATACTTACGCTAATTTCTTCTAGGCGTCGCTCTAGCACTTCAATTGATTTCGTATCATATGGCTTCTCGATCAAATCATTTATTCGCTTGAGACCTTTTGTAACGAGCTCTTCTAGGTTAATATTCAGCTTTTCAAGTGTCGAGCGTGGACTCGGTGTATTAGGGCATGCGGCTTGCGACAAGCTGGGTATCTTTGATCTGAGAGGAGTAAAATTGACTTGATAACAAATTGTGGTCTACAAAATAGTTAACGTTGTTTATGAAACTGAAGCTAATTTTAATCTACTGGTGTTTTGAAAGCAAAATATGAAATGTCTGCAAACACAACAACACATTCATTTTTTATACTCGTGCATTCGTAATATTAACTATACCAGGGCCGTGCGCACGGGGGGGCGGGGGTTTGGGGGTTAAACCCCCCCATGACCAAATCTAAGTTGCAATGATTTTGCAAAAATTTTCAAAACACAGTTTATAAATTTTGCATTGAATCTTGACTCATAATTTTTGACAAAATTAGTACAATAATTTTACGGAAGATGAAATCCCGGTCCAAAAACCAAGATTCGCTGGAAAGCAAACACACCGATGTAACATCGTAACCGACACGGTAGAAGATTTCTATCGAGTAAGTACATATATTCCATACTTGGATCTATTCGTCACACATCTCAAAGATCGGTTCTTAAATCAGCGAAATATTCTGTGTAATTTTGCTTGCCTTTTCCCCAAAAGAATGCAAAATTTTGAGGAAGCGGCTTGCACAGAACTGTTTAAATCATACGAGACTATATTACATGATATATTTCCCGAAGCGTGGATAAGCGAAGTTCAGCTGTGGAGGGAACGTATTGCATCTATGGAAATTCAAAATCCACTAGAAGCTCTTGACATTTGTAAAATAGATGCTTTTCCAAATGTTCATCAAGTGCTTCGTATCATGGCCGCTTTACCGGTTACCACAGCAACAAATGAACGTACTTTTCGACGCTGCGACGATTAAAATCTTACTTGAGGTCAACAATGAAAGAAGATCGTCTTAATGGACTCGCGTCCTTGAATATACATCGCAATGTGAATGTGGACATATATTCAGTATTGACAGAATTCTTTTCCGTACCTCGAAGAATCGCAATATTAAACGGACTTCAATTATAGCCATGTATTCATAAAAGTGCGAATAATATGCCACCATATCACAAATTCTCTATCAAATACAGAAAAATTTTTACAACCAAAAAAATTTCTTGGGTATAATTTTAAGCATCAGAGTATGCAGTTTCAGAAAAGTTAGAGAACATTTAAATTTATGATGTATGGGTCTGGATATCTGTTTCAGCAAATATGTTTATCTTAGCGAAAAATATATGCGAATGCAAACCAAAATTAAAACCCCCCCCAAGGCTAATTCCTGCGCACGGCCCTGAACTATACATATGTTTTATTATAGAGCTCAAAATCTGCTTACTTGGCTTGTTGCACCTCACGGAATTTTTCGCGCAATATTATTTGTGTCTTCATAACCAAACGCGAGAGGTTCCCCTGCTTGCCGTGTGTTTCCAACACCAAAGAATCACCCTGTGATATCAAGGTAGCAGCATCAGGTGCTATCAATAGCTTCAAGTCCTCAATTGAGCTGCAAGTTCGACCAAATCAAAAAAGCATTTAGCTGGAAGTAAATTAAAAAAATAAACGCTCCCAAAACACAGACTTACACTTCGCTCTCATCACATTTTTCAATCTTCTCCTTTGTCGCTTCCATCTTCCGTATCATATATTTAGCCATTTTATCGAAAGTTTGTACACGCTGATCCAGGGGTGCATTGTCACGGAAGCTCAGCGGACTCTCCGAGTAGGGACTCTTCAAAGTTATATTGGAATCGTCCATACTTGTGGAAGGGGTTAGGATTTTATTTTCAAAGAAATTTGGCTTTTTCGCGCCCGGCGTCTCAATGCGACTCTATGGTTAGATAATGAAAAAATATTTTTGTTTTATTTAAATAGATACCATATCTAGAAAGCATGCAACTTAAGAAACAATACATAGTATCTGAAAGCCAATCATTGCAAGCCGTTTTAATTAATGTAGGAGATATTAAATTCTCTCCGTATGTTTACCGTATCACTATCGGAATCAAATGTAGGTGTCATTTCAAGTGAAAATCTCGGTATATCCTCATCGTCGGAGAACACCAATGGTTCCACATCGTAACTCGTCTCTTTGTCAGCTCCATAAAAGCTGTCGCGAACTGGAGACTCGGACAAGGTGCCTTCTGGCTGTTGCTGCTTCTGCTCGGATGCATCTTTGGCTTTCGCCTTCTTGGGTGTGGTGTGTTCCTCGTCCACTGCTAGCGGAAGTTTTAACCAGCGCTTTGTTTGCTTGCCAATTACCCCATCTTTCTTCAACGGCTGTGGTTCGTCTTCATCTTCCTCGGAATCACGTAAGATATCGCGTTCGCTGCGTTCGATACGTTTACGTTTCTCATCAAATGAAATGCGTTGCTTCTCCACGCGCAAGAAAGGCGTACTGGAGTTAAGTGGAATGGCGTCGCGTAATTCCACATCATTTGGCAGCGGGGAGTCGGGCGGCTCTTGTGGTTTGGGCGATTCGCAGAGCGAACGTTTGTTTTTGCTTCGTTGTGCCTCTTTGCCGTCGACATCAATGCGAATAGATGAGTCAGAGTCCTCGGAGAGATCGACAATTTGCACTGTTTCCACATATTCCGGAACGAATGGTTCCACACTTTCCAAGTAATTCACAGTGTCAACAATCTCGCCAACTTTCGGCTCAAGTTCTATATTTTGTACAGACATTTTGTCATGGGGGAGATTTCGTTCTCTTATCTCTACCACTTTGGCATGGTGTTCGCCCTTACGACTCTTGCGCTTCGGCGGCTTAGTTGGTGGAGCCGCTTCGGCACTTTCAATAGGTGTCTTAGTGGATATGTGAGAGAAGTGTGTGCTGGATTCGGCTAAGCGGAATGTTTGTGGTGGTAAGACGTCAGGCAGAACTTGTGTAGCGATTGGTGATGGCTCGCATGGCGCCGGTGAATTTACCCGTTTTATCGACGCATCACAGGAGCTTTGTGATTCGTTTGCCCCGGGTGTACGGGCGCGCCTTTGACGCACAGTATCACTGACAACCACAATTTCTACATCGGAGTCGCTATTTTCGCCAGCCGTTGATTTCGTGTCAACGGTAGGTTGAGTTGGTAAGCGTGTTGCCAGTTCAGAAATTTCATTGAAACGGGTTTTCATAGCATCCTGTAATGTGTGTTAAAAAAAAAACATAGATAGGTGAGGTGTCCAAAACTCTACAAAATTTGGAGAGTTTTGAAGCGAATATCGGTAGCCTCTTTCTCCTCTTTAAATAGTTTAGTTAGTTTGTAAAAGCATTGCAAGGGTCTCAAACTACCAAAAAAGTCTACAAGCATGAAGACTCACGGGGAGTTTTACTCTGATTTTC
The DNA here is from genome assembly GCA_960531455.1 of Urophora cardui. Classification (NCBI taxonomy): domain Eukaryota; kingdom Metazoa; phylum Arthropoda; class Insecta; order Diptera; family Tephritidae; genus Urophora; species Urophora cardui. Next base: position 113,880,979 of record OY482672.1, read on the forward strand.
ATAAATATTTGATGATTGATTAAATTTTAACCCGCGCCTCTTTTAGAATAACGCTTACAATACGTTGCTGAAATTAAAGTGTGTGTGTCCAAATAAAAAAGTATAAAACTATTATATTACAGGTATGTATGTATGTATATGTATGAACATAAAATTACATATGTATGTATGTATACAACTAATTTACACTAAAATGACACCCAAAAATGCTTCCAATTCGATGGTGATACGGTGATTGGCTTTGGGGATGGTGGTTTTAATGTTTTACTTAATTATTAATTTCAATTGTTAATTTGCAATGGAATGGTTTAACGACTTTTAATGGTGCAATTCGTATATTTTATTGGATGTGCTTGCTGATATAAATATACTTATGTGTAAATATGTATGTACATTTGTATGGATTTGTCTGTGCGTTGTTACTGTGACTCATGAAACATAGAAGTTATATTAAAACAAGAAAGAGCGCGGCTGTCTTCGGCCGTACCGAAGACTTCATACCTTTCATGAGTGGGGAAATGAAAAGCTACCTATGTATGTTGTACATAGCCTGATTTAGTATAATTTATAATTTCAATTTTGTAGGTTATTTATGGAACGATTTATTAGAAAAAATGGTGTCTGGGCTATTTAAATGGAGGAGTTATACGACCAAATGTGTATATCTGAACAATCGGTTATATGGGAGCTATATGTTATAGTGGTCTGATCTTGAAAATTTTCGGTAACCTTCTTTGGGTCAATATGGGTACAAATACCCCAAAGTTTCGTGTCCTTAACTGTAAAAAGGGAGAAGTTATACCCCAAAATGTGTATATCTGAACAATCGGTTGTACGGCAGCTATATGTTATAGTGGTCCGATCTTGACAATTTACGGTAAACTTGTTTAGGCCAAGATGTGTACAAATACTTCAAAATTTCATGTCCTTAGCTGTTTAAATGGGGAAGTTATACACCAAAATGTGTATATCTGAACAATCGGTTGTATGGCAGCTATATGTTATAGTGGTCCAATCTTGATAATTTTCGGTAACCTTCTTTGGGTCAATATGGGTACAAATACCCCAAAGTTTCGTGTCCTTAGCTGTAAAAAGGGAGAAGTTATACCCCAAAATGTGTATATCTGAACAATCGGTTGTATGGGAGCTATATGCTATAGTGGTCCGATTCGGCCAATTCCGACAAATGATCGATTGAGCACCAAAAGTCACCCGTGTTCCAAATTTCAATCAAATATCTCAAAAACTGAGGGACTAGTTTGCGTTCACACAGACGGACGGACGGACGGGCGGACGACGGACGGACGGACGGACGGACGGACAGACGGACATGACTTAAACGACTCAGCTCATGATTCTGATTATATCGGTATATATATTGATGGGTCTGTCACGCCTCCTTCTAGTACTTTCAAGATTTTATTTTCGGCACAAAGTTATAATACCATTTCATTCTCATGAAAGGTATAAAAAGGGTGATTTGAGTTGGATATATGTACATAGATATTAGTAATAATATTAGTAATAGGTAAGGCTATCTATCAACATTGTCTAGGCACCGCAAAGTTGGCTAAATGCTAAGATACCACGTCATTAATTCGGCATCTGTTTATTTAAACTTTTACTTTTTTTTATTTAAATTTTAAAGTATGTCTTCGCATAACGTCGTCCGATCTTCTGTATTCACTCCCTCAATCATCGTTCGGCCTCGAATCCAGTAGCCTGCTAACAACTCTAATTTTGTATTGCAAATCTATCGAAATCTCACACAAACCAAAAGAAAAACGCAAAAATGGCCAAATGACTATGTAATTTTAAAGTATACCTTTTTAATGTGTAAACATCTTTATTTTAGCTACGAGTGATTTCCAAAAAGCGTAAACGACCTTTGTGTTAGTGCGCTGCTGTGTCCGTGTGATTGCTTGACATTGTCAGTAGTAGGTAGTACACACCCTGCAGGGAACTCAATACCTGGTGAGCAAAATTTCTAGTTCCGAACTAGCGAAAAGGTATCCAAAATGAACTAGCTCCATTGTGTAGACTCTCAATAGTTCAGAAGGAGTGAATTTAGTCACTATTATGAGACACACTTTGATTTGTATGCAATTTCGAATTGAAAAAAATTTCATGTATCTTTTTCTGTCATCCATTTGCCGTCGGGTTTTCATATTTCTACAATTCTCAGATTGTTAGTGAAGCATATCGTATACATAAAGAGTACAATTTGCATCTTCAATTAATGAAATGAAATGTTCGCCTAATTATGGTTTTCCGATCCCTCAGGTTTTTTTTTAAATTTTTTTTTATTTTATTAATTTTTAAACATTTTTGTAAATTTTTATTAAATAAAAAATATTAGTTAAAAAAATAAGCCTCGGCACCGACAGGATTCGAACCCGCACTCGCCAGATTGATTGTCACACGCGTTAGCCAGTGGGCCATCGCGCCACTTGCATGAAGTGTGTCAAATGCTACACTTAAGCGGCAGATGTAAAACTGTAGAATTTGTAGGTACTTGTAGCTAGTTCAGAACTATCGAAATTATGCCAATATTTGAACTAGTGTAAACTGTAGAATTTAGTACTAGTTCGGAACTATCGAAAATGTAGTGCAGAGAGTGACAATTGACACCGCCTAGGACATCGCCAGCTGATAACATGCAAAAGAGATTTAGCTCGCACTAGTAGTGGCGAAAAATGAACTAGAAGGGACCTTCGGAACTTAACTTAACGTCTAACTTAAAATTTAGGACAATTTTCATTTGGATATCTCATCCAGTTCCCGTGTGTGACCAAAAATGTGGTTTTTTACCATAACGCCCGCGTCACACAAAAACGACTGCATAGAAATTAATGAAACTTTCAGTGATCATTTTCTATATGTCTCTCCTAAAATTTAAGATATCATTCACCGCGATATCTTAACCGGTTCCTAATTTATTGACATAAATGTGGCCCCAGGGTGACTGTATGATTTGTGCGTATCAATCATAAACTACTGAATAGAATTGCATGAAATTTTCACCATTCTATCACCTAACGTCAGGGATAGGGATAGGGATAGGCATAGGAACAGGGATAGGAGGGTCTTTCGCGGCGAATATATGTATGTAGGTACATATATAAATTTTATTGAGAAAATTGACTATTATTTAGTATTGGCAGTCATTACTATGGATTCTAAGATAATGGTGAGCAACACGGTAAACAAAGACCTTTTTTAGACAGAACAACGTCTGGCGGGTCAGCTAGTATTGAATAAATTTCATATTTATAGGCAAATAAACTAACCTCAAGTATGTAATGAAACAATAACAGTTGGTTAGATTCAAGCAAAGATAATACGAAAGTGAAAAGGGATAAAGAGGAGCACTTATTTAATTAATAAATATGAACATACATATGTATGTACTTTAAACAAATTTTACATGTGCAGATTATAATCAATAGTTCCAGGCTTTCCTTCGAAGTTCATCCTTACAGGGATTCAGATTTACACATAATGAACTGTTTAATATTGAAAGCACGGCAACCCAAGTGTTGTAGTGAATTAGGTTAAAATAAAGAGAGCACGAAAACTTTATTTTTACAATACCTTTTCGTTAATGAGTTCAAAAAAGGCTAAGAACACAAGAAGACATAGCATATATGAAGAAAGCTAATTTGTCCATGTCAATCCCTTTGTAAAGTCTTAAAAATCGGAGCCCAGAAGCAATGGCAAAATTATTTCGCGAATGAATGTGGATATGAGCTTAAGTTTTAATGAATGAATTTTACGTAAAATTAGATGAAATGAGCTGAAAAAAGAAACAAAAATGAACAAATGAAACGCCAAATTCTAAAGCATGACATGCATGACATGTAAAAGGAATGAGAAATGTATATAAATATGTACACATTAGTGGATGTGTGAATGAATTAGTGGCAATGGTCTAAATAGCTGTAAGCGAAAGCGCAAATGAGGAATCATAAATACGTCGATTATTACATATGTATATACACATATGTACATACATATATGTACATAGGGACTATTCTTTTAGGACTTTAGATCATCGTTTTATTAATCCGGGAGTACGGCCTTGCGAGTACTTCACTACTCTCTATACTTCTGTGTATGAGCACAGAATTTTTAATATTGTACGAGTATGTAGGTATGTGGTAGAAAGTAATAAACACAAACAAAATAAAACAAACTGAATAAAAATGTATATTGCTCGGAAAGGATGTCAAATGGAGTACCCTTCTATCCACCGCTTGGGAAGATCTCGCTCCAAGTTCAACTGGCACGTTTCTTTATTTTAGCTACAAACTAGAAAACCCTAACACAACAAATAGCATCTAAATTTAAAATTTTTGTATTTCCTACTAAATATGCAGTAGAGATGTAATTCCAAAATCTGAACTTTCCCTTTCGTTTTTATATAGAGATGGCGCTGAAAATCAACTACCTATAAACTGCCGAACGAAAAGCGAGAGTTTCTGTATTAAATTCGATTCGAAAGCACATTCGTACACTATAAAATATATGGAATGGAACTCGAAAGCAAACGAATTTCCTTTCGAATCGAACTAAAGAGTGAGGGCCCTGAATACGCAGGGAGAACTTCCATAAAATATATTTTCAATACACCTGATGCTTTCACTGCGTGTTCAGTTATTTTTCCAGGCATGATTTTTGAGCTCAGTTTAAGGATATTTTTCATACTGAACATTCTACTGTATATGCACCCCCTTACCTCGAATACTGCTGGGTGGTTTTAAAAATTGTTATTTTGGATCTATATACATATGTATGTATTAAGCTTTGATAAAATATAAAAAAAAGTAAAGAAAAAATTAGTAATTTTTAACACTTATGGCTACATTTAATTAAAAATATTTAATTTCTATATTTACCACTACAATGGCAATCACTTGTTGTTGTAGCTTTTCGATTTCTGGATTTGATGGCGTATTTATTTGCTTTAGCTCGTGCTCCATGGCTCTGAAAAAATGCCGCAAATAGTGAATTACAATTCTATCATGCATAACAGCATATATGTAGGTATACATATAAGGGACTCGTGTGCTTCAACTCAGAATCTTGTTGTTAGAGACGCGTTTCATTTCAAAAATTATTTCAAAACTCCAGCCACACTTAAAAATTCTTTTCAAAAAGCGCTATTCGGAAAAAATTTCTTACAAAGACAACGGAAATAAGAATTTTTAAAGCTAGTTTTCAAATAGGTATTAACCCAAATTTTAACTGAAGTTGTTGCAGCAATTTCTGAAATGAGGTGTGTTTTCAATATTTTTTGAAATAGGGCTCTCCTCCACTGAGCCAACGATCTGAGTAAAGTTAATTAAATTGCCCCTAAGGTATTAAATGGCACTTACTTCAACGTTTCCGGTGATATATTATCCAAATTCTGCAAAGTTGATTTCATTTCCGTTAGCCGTTTAATCACATCTGCGCTTGTTAATTTCAAATAGATCGCCTTTAGTTCGTCGATTTTTTGGCGCGTATCCTCCATACAAGCTTGATCACAGGATTTGTTATATTCTTCATACAGCTCTTCACAACGTTGCAAAAGGTCTTCGAATTCCAAAAAGCCCGAGTTACGGTCTTGCATGTCTTTTGGTGATTCGAAACTTCGTATCAATTGTTCAGCATGGTCGAAGCATTCGTCCAGCTGATGCGCAAGCTTCAGCAATGTTTCCAAGAACACTTTCGACTGTGTAACATTCTCGCCGAGCGCGTTGTAGAGATGCTTTAGAGCATCGATGCGTTGGCTGAGTTGTTTGGGTGAGCGTGTGAATTTGTCTTCGCACACCTTGCGGCCAGTCTTGATGGTGCTCTCTATTTCGGGCTTGATTTCTGAGAGTGTGCGATATATTTGCTAGAAGAGCGATACAAAAAAAGGCATTGTTTAAATAAATGGTAGCAGAGAAAATCTACATAAAATGCAGCGAGTTTAAGACATGCTCCGCCCCCTCTTCAATTGACAACCTCTAAAGATATTGATCCGGCTGTATATGTAGTTTTCTGGCAACAGAACATTTATGTATGTACGTAAATATGTGACCTAAACTTACCACACACTTCTGGTACTGCCCTTGTACCGTGCTAGGTCCTGCCGAGGCCACATCCAGCACCAAGGTAGAATGCTCCACTGCGCGTAGCTCGGCCACAGCGCGGTTCAAACGCGACTCGTAGGCTTGCTGCGGGGCGGTGCACTTGTTCAGCTTTAGCTGGCTCGCTTTGAAGCGCAGCTCCATTAGATTAAGCTTCTCCTGCAACCGATTGGCTGCCTCGATTTTGCCGTTGCGTGTATGCTCTGCGATGAGTTCATCGATTTCCTGGAAAGAATGTTGTTTCTGCTCGAATTCCTTAGCCAAGCGCTGGGAGTTTGGAAAAATAATACCAAGAAATAAAATATGTTTTTAATATAAAACAAAGAAAGAAACAAAAGAAATGCAAATTATGGGTATGTGCTTACCTGAAAGTCATCTGGTAGATCCTCAATGGTCACATCATTTTCTAGATGTTCGGTGAGTATCTCATCGACGCCGTTCAGCCACGCCTCAAACTGCACAATACTTTTCTCGGACTGTTCAGCCTCGCTAACCTCCTGCTCTAAAATCTCGGTGCGTTGCTTGGCGCGCAGTTGCAGTTGGTTCCAACGTTCAGCGATGCCATCGATTTCAGCGCGTATCGAAACCGTCATAAATTCATGTTCAATTAGCTCGTTGCCAATTTCTTGAATTTTCTCCAGCCATTCGTCCGAGTGTCCGCGGAGCACATTCTCAAGATCCTGAATAAGGATGAAGGAAATTAGGTACTTGTACCCAGCAAACTAATTTTTTTGGCAAAGAAAAGAACAAACTTACATCCAACTCCTCAATGATTTCCTCTGCGTCAGCATTCTCCGGTGTACTGCCAATCTTATTCTCCAAACGATCCAGGTAGCCCGTCTCGGAGACCATAAACTTTTTGAATTCACCCAGTTGCGTCGAGATATGCTCCAGCAATGCAGTCTTTGCATACACCAGCGCAGTCACCTCGGTCCAACGAGCGCTCAGTCTTGTGAATTTCTTCGGCAGCTGTGCATATTTGCTATCCACCTCCACACCCTTGCTCTTCAGCTCATCCATTTGCAGCAGCACTTCGCCGCCCATCTCATTTAGGGCCCGAAAACTCACTGACTCCCGCTCACATGTCTCTTTGAGTGTTTGAAATTTACTTTTTATTTGAAAAAGTTCATTGGAGTTGTTGATCTCGGAGATTTGTGTTTTGGGTGTATTTTGCTCCAGCTCTTCGAGCCACACTTCCATCTTAGCCAAACTGCCGAAGACTTCCTCAGCTTTATCGTGGACTTGTAAACACTTTAGGGCTTGACCCTTGTGCAGCTCCTGCACCTTGGCGAAGAAATCGGTGAGCTCTTTGATTTGTGCGAGCAAATGTTCGCGATGCGCCTTTTCTGCGTCCTTGATTAGTATTTCGCTGAAGTTGCGCGCACTAATCACATCGATCTCGAGCTTTCGTAGTTCCATATTTGACCGATTGGTGTCGTCAACAGACATTCCATTCTGCAACGCATGGTCTGAGTGCTCAGCGTCTGTGCCACGCTGAAATCTTGCTTCGAGCTTGCGCAGCACATTGAGGATATCATTGTACTCGGCTTTGAAGTGATTGAGATTTTCGATCGCAGTCGTCTGCTTGATCACACGCTCGTTCAGCTGTTCGGGCATTTTCGCCCAATTCTCTACAAACTCGGTACCGGCCGCATCGGGTTTTCGTTCACAGATATATTCGTAGTCTGCCTTTAAGATTTCGAGCTCTTCGACGAGCTCATTTAAGTACTTCAACTGCTGTTGCATGGGCACAAGCTCTGTAACGATCACCTTTACACCTGCCACTTTGGTCATAAATGTTTCCAGACGCTGTAGACGTTGATTGACCCCATCTTGGCTACCACCGCCCTTCTCTTGGATGAGTGTACTTATCGCGCGTTTCATATCATTCCAGCTTTCATAGAAAATGTTGAAGTCCTGCTTCCATTCGTTAAAATCTTCACCCAGCGTTGCCGTAATTTCTCTAGCATCGGCAATCTCACTTGACAGCGATTCCATGTGACTGAGCCGTTGCTCCAAATCCGCTTTGCTGGCGGAGCTCGAGTGTTGTTTGTACCAGTCGCGCGAGTCAGCTAGCACCAGTTTGAAACCCGTCAAGCTGTTATAAAACTTTTCCCTTGCTATTATTTGCGCCGTCTCGGATTTTTGTTCTACAACACGCTTCACGAGCTCAGAAAAACGTTCATCGATCTGTTTTATTTGTGCAGCTTCTTTGATCATATTACGTTTGACGTCTTCCCGCTCACAAACCTCATAGAGATCTTTGAGATCTCTGCTCACTGTTGAACGCTTCACAATTTCTTTCTCTAGTGAAATTAGTATTTCACTTTGAATGCGTAAACTTTGACGGTTCACCGTTTGCAGACGACTTTCGCAATCGTCAATAAAATTCGACATTTCCATTATACGTCCTGTGAGCTGATAAAAATTGTCGGAGTTGCGCAGCTTGCGTTTCTTGTTACCTTGCGGCGATTCTTCTTCATAGGGCATTCCTTCTGACGCGTGTACGATCGCTGCATTTTCCTGCTCTCCCGATTCGTCGCTCTCCTCGCCAAACTTGATAAGCATTTGGAAATCGGTCCAACCATCTGGTTTTACTACTCGGCTATCGTCATATGATGCGCGATCGCGTCCAAACTTAAAACCTTTAGCTTCGATACGATCCGTTTGCACTTCAACGATCTGTTTTAAAGCGTCCAAACGATCTTCGAAACTTTCCAACTGCATCAATACGCGCTCACCCTGATCGTCGTTATCCGCGAGAAGCGAGACCGCCACCATTTGCCTGAGGTCGATGAGATAACGCTCCAGTTCCAGCAAATCCTTGGCGCAATAATTGAGGTCATTCATGCGCTTCGTTATACCGCCAAGGTCGGTGACATCCTTGCTCTCCATCGCCTTTATATCCTGCTCTCTGGCGTCCAGCCACCGCGTTATATATTTGTACTGTTGCAGTTTCTCTATACGCAGATCGCTCCACTTGGAAACGTGCGACCAACGTTCGCCCAGCGCTGAGAGCTTATCTTCCAGATCGTTAAAATTGCCCGACTCATCATTAACTATCACAACCATATTACTCAAGCTGTCCACCAGTGGTTGCTGATTACACAAATCTTCCTTCAGCTGGCGCGCTTCGGCAATCTGTTGCTGCACCGCCTGTGCGTTCGGACCAATATTCGTCATATGCGAAATACGATCTTCGACGTTGGTAAGAAAGAGACGCAACTTCTCGATTTGTTGTGACTGGTATTCGGCCAAGCGCGCCAAAATTTTCGCCTGCACATCGAGCGCTTGCAGGCGCAAGGTCTCCCAGCGCTCATTGAGTAGCACCATTTGCTGTCGTATCTCATTTTGATCTTCGCCCGTAAGGCCGGAACTTTTCTGCGACTCATTTATCAAGTTCGAGCCCTCTTCGAGCGCTTCGCCGACGTACTGCTGGTGTTCCGTTAGTTTCAACATGAAATTTTCATTCTCATGAAACTGCGCTTTAGCGCTCTGAAAATCAATGGGCTCCACCAATTCGCGTGAAAGTATCTGCTCATCTTCCAACAGCAGCGTGAGCACCGCCTCCAATGCCGCCTGATAACTCGATATCTCTATGGAAGCATTTGTCGCTGTGCTTATGGGGCGTGATGCATCGTGCGTTGCGCGCAGATAATCCACCGACTTACTCTCACCATCCAAGCCACTGTCTATGAAGTTACTAGTACCGTACTTCGGCGATTTCACTGAGTCTGCACCCCCACTACTCACTACCGTGTTACTGACATCTGAGAACACTTCCTCGGCATTGTCCAACTGCACCTCATCGAGGTCTGTGATGTTTGTGGAATGTGTGTGTGATGGCTGTTGTGTTGCTGCTGATGCTGCCAGCAGAGCCTTTTCGGCCTTCTCGTCGAACACGACCGCCTCTCCGTTGCTGTCACTGCGCTCCCGATTTCGCGATTCCATTGCATGATACAAGCACATAACGTACATTTGTATCGATTTATTATCGGGTTTGTGTGTATGCACGTCTTCGGGATCGAGTAATTTTTCTATTTTAAAATATTGATGCGCCAAATCGAAAGCGGTTTTAAGTCGCGCCAGCGGGTGTTTTGTCAGCGCTGCACTCAGATCGATATCATCGAGACGCGCATTGAGTATCATGAGGAAGGCGCGGCCATCAGCCCAACTACTGGAGAAGTCATGCAGTTGCAGACCGTACGGCTGGGTGAATTGTCGCGCCCAGGCAAGCAGCGACTTCTCCACACCGTTACAAGACTTACTCTTGACTAGATTTTGTCCATTAAATTCCAGCGCTATTAGCCAGATGAGTCCAAGCGTCAGTTTGGGATTGCCGGCGACTATGTCATCACTGGATATATTCACCAATTTGACGCCATGCTCCTGCATTACTTGTGTAACTTTGTTGATGTTGTTGATGTGATGTACGCGCATTCGACCCCTTTCCGGTTTCTGTGTGCGTCGGAGTTGAAGAGTTGGGGGGCGGTCGCAAATTCAGTTTATTCCATTTAAGTTTGGAAGTGCAGTTGTAGAATACGCAATGAAAATAAGAGAAGATAAAGAAAAGCAGAGTGTCAGGAATTATTGCAAGCATACTGTGTACACAAATTTACTTTAATTCAATCATTAAATTTTACTGGATAACTTATGCTCTTTAAAAAGGCTAAGTGAAATTTTTGAAAAAATTGTAGGAGCGCTTGTTTTATATTTTAAAAATGAAGACATCAAAAAAAAGAATTTCGAATAAACTAACTAGCCACTCGGAAGGGTAAGAGCTGACACTAGCGGATATTGGATGAGGTATACGATGAAGACTGGTACTACAAACCTCACCTCCTGCAATATTTTGTCATATGACTAGAAACTGAATAGTCCTGTTGACTAGAAACATACATACATATGTATGTAAATGTTTCCACATGAAATAAGAACTAAATCATGCAGTAACAATTTCGGAATTTTCGAATTAAGGAGCTTAATATATTTACGCCTGCACAAAACCATTTCATTTCGAGCATGATTAATATTCCTCCCCTGCTTATTTGAACGGCGCTACTCAAAGAAATTCACGTTAGCTTTGACACATTTTTCTTCATATCATTTGGTTTTGCAATTTCTCGTCGCTATCACTTATCAATCTAAGTGGTATTTCCATATAGAGAGATGTATGCGTCCTTGACTTTGCAATTTATACGCATTTAGAACTTTCTCCCTCTTTCTTTTCTCATTTATTTCGCATTTCCTTTTTCTCCAGGTTAACTGAAACGAGTGCGAGTGGGCGTGTGTGTCGTAAATGTGAGCTTATGAAAGTAGCCTGCAGGGAACTCAATAACAAGTGAGCAAAATTTCTAGTTCTGAACTAGCGAAAAGGGGTCAAAAGGGAACTAGATCAATTGTAGTTAGACCCTCACCAGTTCAGAAGAAGTGACCATTATAAGACTCACTTTGATTTGTATGCAATTTCGAAGTGACAAAAATTCTATGAAAATTTTTCGTTCCTTTAGTTGCCGTCGGCTTTGTGTATTTCTGCAATTCTCAGATGTTTAGTGAATCATTTTATATAAAGAGTTTTCTATTTGCATCTTGTATGAAATGAAATGTTCCCCTAATTATGCTTTTCCGATCCCTCAGATTTATTTTAAATTTTTTTTATTTTATTAATTTTTAAACATTTTTGTAAATTTTTATTAAATAAAAAATATTAGTTAAAAAAATAAGAAAAAAATTATCCGCCTCGACACCGACAGGATTCGAACCCACGCTCGCCAGATTGATTGTCACACGCGTTAGCCAGTGGGCCATCGCGCCACTTGCATGAAGTGTGTGTCAAATGCTGCACTTAAGCGGCAGATGTAAAACTGTAGAATTTGTAGGTACTTGTAGCTAGTTCAGAACTATCGAAATTATGCCAATATTTGAACTAGTGTAAACTGTAGAATTTAGTACTAGTTCGGAACTATCGAAAATGTAGTGCAGAGGGTGACAAATGACACCGCCTAGGACATCGCCGTGTTAAATTCGCCAGTTGATACTATCCAAAAGAGATTTAGCTCGCACTAGTAGTGTCGAAAAATTCACTCGAAGCGACCTAGTTCGGAACTAGAGATTTTCCCTACAGGGTAAATTTCAGTTGCCAGTCAATATTTTTGTTGTAACCTATTTCGCATGACGCTGCTCAATTTATTTACCTTTCCCCTAAGTTCATTCCGTTATTATGTTTGTTAAAGCCAAGGTTCTGTCTTATGTGGAATCAACTTTTGATAATAAATTTACATTTGCTTTTCTTTCTTTGAAAGATACTTACCTATCTGCAATTGCAAATAGAAGGAAATAGGGTAATACAAAATGTGTTGCATATTTCAAGGAGCACATTTATTTCATAGTTACAGTGACTTTAACCCCTAATTAGTCGCTTATCAAAATCACACAATTAGTTGCGTGCGGTCACTGGGTAACGCAAAATCATATCCGAAAAGAAATATAAGAAATAAATAAAACGACGAGGAATTTTCATTAATTAATTTTTACGTATACATATATTAAAAAACAAAAACTTAACTCTTACATTCAACTTCAATAAAAAAGAATAAATAACAATAGTTTGCAAATAATGAATTTTTAAAAATACCAAGAAATTCAGGATAGGCATGGACCTGCTGAGCTGGAAGCTTTTTTTTAAATTTTTTTTATGGTTGGGTTATTGAAATAACAGCAATTTTGTGTTTGTGTTTTTTATCGTAAGATTTGGGCTCGTTGTACAACAAATCGTCACGTTAGTGGGCTTCTTGTACAAATTTTACAGACGGTTGGATGAAGATCAAACGATTATGATTTTTTGTCGCGTTGTTGCCAAAAATTGGACTGTTAGTGAATATGTTTGACAAACTTCATAATTTTTTTCCAGTTGAAGTGAAAGCATCACGATGAAAATAAAAAATAAAAGTGGCAAAATTTAATAGATTGCTACAAAAATGTTCCCGAAATGTGGAATATTAAATGCGATAAATGTAAAAATTTTATTTATATATTTATATAACGACATATAAGTTGTGGTGCTTAAACGGAACCTCTCTGACACATCTATTCCGGTTTACGATCCAATTTCATCGGAGGTAAATCGGATCAAATGGCATTCTGCAATTCGATTGACGTCCGATTAACGTCAGATTTTTTCGAAGTTCGGAAATCGGCATTCTGGTTCACGATGGATCGATTTTTGACAGTTTATCGGAGCGATTCTTTCCGTCAGCTTTTGTGTGTCGGAGGCAATAGAAATTTTGATTATTTTTGGAAATATTACCAATTTAATGTAATTAAAGTATGATTTTTAAATTTATGCAACATTTTTATACAAAACGGGCTTGGTTTAGCTATGCTACTGGCCTTTTCTTTGCAAAATAAGTGAACAAAAGGAATCTGCTTTAGTACAATAGACTGAATAGAGGGAAATAAGTACAAGGAGTTTCAACGTATTGAACTTTTATTTAATAATAAAATGTATTATCCTTTTTAGCAATATTTATATATTATTTTTTAATAAAAGCTTCTGAAAATAATTTTAATTGTGTATTATTACTACGATCATGTAAGATGAGTGGGTAGCGCAACTCGGGCATAATTTCTGTGCCAAGATGTACTCCTTTAAGTATTTTTGCCTGACTGTGTCTTTTTAAAGATTTAAAATATCGCCATGCGACATGATTTACAAACATTTGCACGAGAAACTAACAAATCGAAGAAACGTGCTCACTTTCTATATCCGTTCATGCTCAACGCGTCCTGGCGAGTCACAAAATTGCTGCTACACGATATGTACATATTCATGATTTGATTGATCGCAACCTGGATCCCAAATTTGCTTTTATATTTTGCGATCCATAAAAACTAGTTGATATGCGAACAGTGTAGAGCGTCATCCATAGATTGCATCAGTATAACATATTATGTACTATAAATAGTGTAAAACAAACAAACTGCAAGAGGTTTTCGCATGAAACTTTGTGGGAATAAGCTGTAAATGTTATTTTCACTAAAGTTGGCATTTTCATTACCATTGAGTTCATGGAGTCCAGTTTTTTCATAATTTAAAATTTCTAATAGTTACTACTAATAGTTGATCACGTCATGATCGACGGCAGACACAGCTCCAGCATCCTAGATGTGCGCACAATCCGTGGTCCCAATGTCGACTCCGACCACTATCTTGTAGCAGCCAAGGTACGCACCCGCCTCTGTGCAGCAAAGAATGTGCCAACAGGACAGCAAGGAATGTTTGATGTCAAAAGGCTGCACATGACGCAGACAGCCAATGAATACACCACCCGGATCTCACTCCTGCTCTCTGAGAGCAACCCTTCACCAAACGATGTATCTGAGGAATGGGAACACATCGCTCGTTCACTTCGTATCGCCGCTGAGGAATCTATAGGATACAAGCGAGCCCACAAAAACACCTGGTACGACAAGGAATGTCGCGATGCCTCGGAAAGAAAGAACGCCGCCTATAGAGCTACATTGTGTGCGGGCGCAACGCGAAGCGTATGGGAGCGTTATCAAACGGCGAAGAAGGAAGAGAGGCGCCTTTTTCGAAAGAAGAAAAGGGAGGCTGAAAGGCGCGAGTGTGAAGAGCTTGAGATGCTGGCGGGTAGGAACGATGCTCGAAAATTCTATCAAAAAATCAGGCGGATGACTGAAGGTTTCAAGACCGGGGCAAATTCCTGCCGGAATGATAACGGTGGTCTGGTAACTGATGTCCAGAGCATACTTAAGTTGTGGAGGGATCACTTCTCCTCCTTGCTAGATAATGGCAACAGTGAAAGTGCGGAAGGAGAAGATGTACGACCCGAATCCCCAATAGCAGATGATGGTAGGCATGTTCCACCACCTGATCATGACGAAGTGCGAATAGCAGTATCTAGGCTTAAGAATAACAAGGCCCCGGGCGCTGACGGCTTGCCAGCCGTGGTGGCGAAGAGTTGATAAGGAGCATGCATCAACTCCTATGCAGAATATGGTCGGACGAGCGCATGCCCGACGATTGGAACTTAAGTGTGCTCTGCCCAATCCACAACAAAGGAGACTCCACAGTACGCGCCAATTATCGTGGGATAAGCCTCCTGAATATCGCATATAAGGTCTTAGCAAGTGTATTGTGCGAAAGACTGAAGCCTATCGTCAACAATCTGATTGGACCTTATCAGTGTGGCTTCAGACCTGGTAAATCTACCATCGACCAGATCTTCACAATACGACAAATACTGGAAAAAACCCATGAAAAATGATCCGACACACACCATCTCTTTGTCGATTTTAAAGCCGCTTTTGATAGCACGAATAAGAATTGCCTGTATGCCGCAATGTCTGAATTTGGTTTCCCTGCTAAACTTATACGGCTATGCCAAATGACGTTGACTAACACCACCAGCTCCGTCAGAATTGGGAAGGACCTCTCCGAGCCGTTCGAGACCAAACGAGGTTTCAGACAAGGTGACTCTCTTTCGTGCGACTTCTTCAATTTGATGCTGGAAAAGATAATACGAGCTGCAGAACTTAACCATACAGGAAGCATCTTATATCACAAGAGTGTGCAACTGCTGGCGTACGCCGATGACATCGACATCATTGGCACTAACACGCGCGCCGTATGTTCTGCCTTCTCCAAGCTGGATAAAGAGGCTAAGAAAATGGGTTTGGCGGTCAACGAGGACAAGACGAAGTACCTCCTGTCATCACACAAAGAAACAGCACGCCTTGGCAGCCACGTCAATGTTGATAGCTACAAATTCGAAACTGTTAAGGACTTCGTCTATCTGGGAACCAGCATTAACACCAAGAATGATGTCAGCACGGAGATCCAACGAAGAATCACGCTTGCCAATAAATGCTACTTCGGACTAAGTAGGCAACTGAAAAGTAAAGTCCTCTCTCGACAAACAAAAATCACACTCTACAGGACGCTCATCGTTCCAGTCCTCATGTACGGCGCAGAAGCATGGACAATTTCAAAATCAGATGAGATGGCACTTGGAGTATTCGAGAGAAAAGTTCTTCGTAAGATTTATGGACCTTTGCGCGTTGGCGTGGGCGAGTATCGACGGAGATTTAACGATGAGCTGTACGAGCTTTACACAGACATCGACATTGTTCAGCGAATAAAGATCCAGCGGCTGCGTTGGGCAGGTCATGTCGTGATAATGGACGAAGGCGCTCCGGCCAAGAAAGCATTTCTATCGAAACCCGCTGAACGCAAAAGAAAAGGGAGACCTCCACTGCGTTGGGAAAATCAGGTGGACAGCGATGCTGCCTCCCTAGGTGTTCCCAAGTGGCGCCATGCTGCACGAAACAGAAGCAATTGGCGCGCTCTGTTGGACTCGGCCAGAATCGTCTAGACGGTTAAGCGCCAATCAAGAAGAAGAAGAATAGTTAAGGTGGGAATCGCAATAATGTACCACTGGTGTTAAAGGAAAATTTGTATATAATGAACCACGATCCTATCACAGATCATAAAAAAAGTCGCTCTCGCCACACGATTATAGTGCAAGAGATATTCCTTGTTACAGCAATGTGTATGTAGAAGACTTTTTTGTGTCACCGGCCTTCGGCCGTGCTTCAAAAAAACCTCAGCCGGCAGAATTCTCCTTTTGGAAAAATTTAATATTATAATTTAATAATAGTTGAAAGCGTTATAGGTAGATGAATTATCATCCAAAGAATATTTCCTGAAAGTTTCACTGAAAAATTTCTAGTAATATAATATAATACAATGGCGCTATTATAACTCTGACGAGTTTTATGGCCGAGCTTCTCTCCCAATTCTAGGTGTGCTCCTTTTTGTTTTTCCTACTAATTGGGTGGACCTACAGTTTTATGCCGGCTCCGAACGGCGAATGCATTTTTTGTGAGAAGCTTTTTCATGGCAGAAATACACTCGGAGGGTATGCCGCCCACTGCCGAGAGGTGACCGCTGCTCTTAAAAAATCCAATAATTGGATTTTTACTAATTAGAAAATTTTTTTGGTGTTTTGCTCGGACCGTGGTTTGAACCCGAGACCTCTGGCATAGCAGGCGAGCACTCTACCCACTGCACCACAGCGGCCACATAAAAAAAAATTTCTAGTAGTTTGTAATAAATAAAATTGGTTCACTCTACCCAAGCTTAGCCGGTGTTAATTTCCGAATTACAAGGTATTCTCTCATGAAACTTGGTGACAGTATTCTATAAATGCCGTTTTCATATATGTTGTCACTTTTTTTTTTTTATAATAGAAAGCAATATTTAAAAAAATTGAATTAAAATTAATGTCTAAATTCCTTTGTTCTTCCATTTATTTTTCCACTAAAAAAGCTGCTGCAGCAATGGAATCCATTTTTTAACCATTTAATATATTCTTTCTGAAAATTTAATCTAAAATTTACTGAAAATATAAATTTGCTGTCAAAAATACAAATGTGCTGTCAAAAAATACATATTATTTCGCATAAACGCTATCTAACACTCGAACATAGTTTAACACTTAACAACACTTATGTTCGAAACGTCGTAAATCAGAATACCAATTTTCGTTTTGTCGTAGCAGTCGGCGTCGCCGCGATCGGAGTTCCGAGGGATTGTAGAATAGCTGTGTGAGTGATAGCGTCGTTAGAAGCGTATTTTAAAAGAAATTGAAATATTTAACCTTCGCTTTGATAAATGCAATGGAATTGAATTACTTTAGCGCACGAAAGATTCGTATTATACGATTGGTTTTATCATGGTTAATTTTCGTATGCACTTCTGCAAAGCACAATCATACGAGATCGTCTTAAACAAAAGCAATGTATTACTAAAGGTTAATGCCAGGAATTACCCAAATTATATAGAATCGCCTCTTCCGTGTTATTAGTCAAGTGACATCAAAAATGAATTGCAACTTTACATGGCCTGTATTCATTAATTTTTACTGTCAACTCTGTTGGTTATACATTTGTGTGTATAAAGCTTTATGAGACACATCCTAGTAGTTTAAATGGAGAACTTATACCCCAAAATGTCTACAAATGAACAATTGGTTATATGACAGCTATATGTTATACTGATCCGATCTTGACAGGTTTCACCATAATTGTTAAGGTCAATGTGTCGGCTTATCGACTTTCAGACAGACAAAAACTGAGGGACTAGTTTGCTTTCAAACAGACAGCCTTGTCCGTCGGCTTAAACCTCTGCTCATGATCCTGATCATATCCTGATCCTGATCTTCATCCCTACAAATTTACTCTTCCGAGCTTATCCCCATTGACACTAAAGAGATTAAATTTTGTGATACCATGTTTTCCATTTTCTTTTTCACTTACCAACTGGGATTGAGTGAGAACACTGAGCAACGCCAATAAACGATGACCATCCCGCAAATCCTCAAATAAGTCGATCACTGGTGTGCACTGGGTCTTTAGCAGATTCGAATTAATCCATTTCGTAAATGTTTTCTTTTGTATGTCCTGTCGTTCATCTGTTAAAAAAGACGGGAAATGATGTTTGGTAAAAAAGAACTATTGAAATATAGAAAACAAAGTGGTTTTAAATTTAATTGAAGAACACGTAATACTATGTTCACGTTAAATAGTTAATGGTTTGGAGATTGACATAAGTAACTCAAATCATCCGTTTATTGCGACCACCTAGTTTTTGTATTCCATTAACTCCAATAAACTCCAAATGAAAGTAGAGTTTAATGGAGTTAACTGCGATTTTATCAAACTAATTTGTACGGTTAACTCGGAGTTAAGAGTTGTTGTTGTTGCTGTAGCCACCAAGACACTCCCCGAAGGTTTTGGGGAGTGTAGGTGATGTGACAGTCCTTTGCCGGATAACCTTTAACTTGCAACGTGGTGGTAATTTTACACCGACTTACAGTTTCTTTAAATATCTCTTTTAACTTACCGTCCAGCAAGTTTACTCTCTTAGTATCTTCCCATCTCGTTGTAATTATTGACCCGTTTTGTTTTTATGGAGGAAAGTGTAACATTTGACGAGAAAAGATGATGGTGGTGTAAAAATTACCCCACGTCTAGGGTAACTTTAGTTTTTCTTCGAATGCAATTATTTGAAAATTACCACTTCTCGCTTCTCTGCAGCATTTTTATGCTTTCATGTCATCACAGTTATCGATCAGTATAGCTTCTATGGTGGAAGGTCGCAAATAACGGATAATTTATGATATCGGTGTAAAAATTACCACACCTCGACGTTAACGTAACTTTTTCTTCAAAAATAATTTATTTCCATTTAAAACTTCTCTCACTGACAATTTGGCTCACATGGATTATTAATTTTACCACTTCTTCAAATGATTATTGGAAGCAAAATTAAAACTTCGTTTCGTGGTTCATTTTATACGCTCACATTATTATGAAAAAAAACTTCAAAAAGACTGGCCAGCATTTTCTACAAAAAATTTTTTTAAATAAAATTCCTATTATATATTTAAAAATATATATTTTTTTATGAAAAACCGTCTCTGAAGTTTAAAGAAAGTTTTTGTTTTACCTTTTATCTATAAGGTTCTGATGAGATGTTTTCGCTATTTTGAAAAAACAAGGCCTTGTAAATTATAGTAAAAACTTTGTTGATTTAAAAAATGTAATTAACTTTTTTTTTCTCAGTTTCTTCTGAAAAAGGACTGGCCTCTTTCCAATGCCAAAATTATATAAAAAAATTTATTTTTTATTGAGAGTTTTAAGTAAAATGCGTAGAAAAAAATTTACCACCACGTCGTAAACTATGTCACAAAATTTCACCTCGTCACTTAAAGGATAAATACGGTACGCTCGGGTACTAGTCCCTTCTGACACTAGCCCGACTGTCGTGCGAACGATTTTTTTTGCCCATAATCAACCTTCTAGGCCGGTGGATTTTAGTCGCCTCTTACGACAGGCATTCCTTACCACGGGTATATTCTAAGCCCCCTAACCCGCTGGGGGGTTAAGTGTAGAGTTAGGTGGTTAACTCGAAACGGCCACTTAACTCCAGTTAACTCTTCAACGTGAACTTAGTATAAAAAAGATAGAAGTTCTGTAAATATTTCGGAAACCTTGAGGGCAAAGAACATATGTACATATGTACATACATACGCAGGCCCGATGAGAGGGGGGGGGGGGGCTGAGGGGGTCAATTGCTCCGGGCCCGGGCTTTAGAGGGCCCGGGAATCTCAAAATGATATCCAAGTTTTTGCTTACAGAAAATAAACGAACAACACCTTTAATCACCTTTCGTAGATAGCAATCATTTTAAATTTCAACAAATTTTATAAATCTCTTAAAAGTGTCTGCACCCCACTTAAGGAATTGTTGGTTTTTGGCGTCGACTTTGCAGCATAAATTTGAATTCGTTTTCTGTTGCAACAGAAAAATTCGGTATGATGCAAATTCTTATACAGCGATATGGGTATATCCTGGGCGTTTCGGACGGTATGTTCGCACGATTTTTTGAACTTTTGAGGCAGAAATATCGCGAAATATTGTATCGTTTTATGATAAAAGGAAAGATTTAGGCCACAGCTAATGATTAAAGTATGTTAGCGACAGAAATTTAGTTTAATGCCTCTGTTTTAGCCACTTAAACTGCGTTCCGGACGCTACAAAAACACGTCCATTTTTTTTTTTTTAGTGGCTAAAACAGAAGCCTGGCATAGCAGGCGAGCACTCTACCCACTGCACCACAGCGGCCATGTATAGATAAATTAAAGTTCGTAACTATATATTCATTGAATTTTGATTTTGAGAATTTGTTCATTTAGTATGGGGGCCCTTAGTTATTTTGACCCCGGGCCCGGATTTTCTCTCGGCGGCCCTGTACATACGTACATAAAAATGTATGCTAGATATCTTTTTGGGTTTATAAGAAAAAATCGTATACCCGTACTGCTAATTTCGTAACAAGGTAAACTTTTCTCAGTTCATCTTCTATGTTGACAGGATGGTAGACTGATGACGTGACGTATTGACTTAAATTATCTCACTGAGCCACTGATTTAATTGATTTTCTGATCTTCACACTGACGTCCATTGACTACTGATTGCTACTGAAAGATTCTTGACTTTGCAACAGAGGATATTTGACTAAATCACCAGCAAACCACACAAGCACTTGCATGTCCATCTATAGTTTTGTCAACTCTTTGAGCATTTCGGCACTTTCAAGCAGTTGAAGTTTTCGCAAAAAAAAAAGAACGTGTGACTACATAGAGGTGGAAATAACAAGAAACAATATCAATAAGAGAAGAAGCAACAACGAAACTGAAAAGAGATGGAATGAAGCGCACAATAAGGAATAACAAAAACCACAAAATGATCCAATGCAAGTTGGATGCCGGAATTTAGTGGCTTGGGTGAAAGCACTACATCAACACAATTATTGGGTAAGATACGAAAGTGCTGCAAGGGATTTTCTAGATCCATCCAGCTTTTCTCTAATTTCATTCAGATGACGGTACTTTCTAAAGCAATGCATTACGATTTCCATCATAAAGTTTTATGTCTTTACGTATATATAAATATATATCATACTTTAAATGTCATAATTCGGTACAAGTTTATTTTTAACTTTAACCCTAAAAACTTAAACTTTGTTATTATTTCTTAGCTATGCTTGAACATTCCTACGAGTATTTCCCGGATATTCAAACATAGTTGCGGTATGCAGCTGTTGAGTTGACCTGATAACGGATATTGGATACCGAAAATGTCATCGAAGTCCTGCCACAGGTATCAACCACCACTTGGAGCAGAAAGGGAAAGCCGAGGATGATTTCACTTAAGTATACAGTCTTGTCGAAAAGGTCATTTGGAACGTGCATATACAGTGAGCATTACTGGAAATCGTACGGAGAAAACTAAAATTATACAACACGTACAGTGTTCGATTAGATTAACCCGGATTTTCCCAGAACTTTTTTTGTTTCAGATTTTCATAAAGGTTTGTACACCAATAAATTTCAACCTCCTGAGCATGAAAATGATGTCCGTTTTCCAATACCTCATCGCACTTTTCCGGGAAATGTGAAAAACTAACGTTACCATATGGTAGCCGTGGGTCGCCTAGGGTACAGGTTTTTGTTTAAAGGGTAAATGATATTTGGAAACATTTTTTTTTAGTTTCACAAAAAAAACACATTTTTAATTCACTTCATTGGGATTTAAGTAGGTTTTAAGTAAAGTTATGCAAATAAAATATTTTTTTTTTAAATACTTCCATATGTAGGGTTGGCCTATTCTGGCCAATAGCATATATTGCACTTTGTTCGCAAATGTGCTTGATAAATAATAACAATAATTAAAAAACTTCTCAAATTGAACATGACGTAGTATATTACGACAATTTTCGTATTCGCCAGTGGAAAAATTGGAAGAGGAAATGGTCAAATATTCTTCAGCCATTCATCTTCTTGGACAAAATGGGGTAATGTCGAGCTGCCAGCCATTACAACTTCTTAGTCGCCTTTTAGTTGGGCCGGGAAAACATTCTCTGGTTTACCCGCACATTCCTCTTCAGTATTATCTTCTCCAAAAATGTTGTAATATTGATGAGGCTCCATGTATCTACCTAAATGACAGTTGGTATGTCATTTAGTCCACCTTCGTTGAATGCCTAACCTTGATCTTGAATGAAATCAAGCATTTGTTGTAACGTTAAACCTCTAAAAGCAGAAAATTTATAAAATTCCTACAAATTAATAATATTACATTAGTTAAATTTACACAACGGCAGAGAAAATCACGCGAAGAGCAATAAAAAAACCTGTACCCTAGGCGACCCACGGCTACCATATGGCAAGGATGGGCATTTTTGCACTACCACTCAAAGTGCATTACCATTCAATAGTGAATGGTAATGCAAATGTGGTTTGCACTACCATTCAGTAGTGAATGGTAATGCAAATGTGGCTTGCACTACCATTCAGTAGTGAATGGTAATGCAAATGTGGGTTGCACTACCATTCAGTAGTGAATGCGAATGCAAATGTGGCTTGCACTACCATTCAGTAGTGAATGGTAATGCAAATGTGGTTTGCACTACCATTCAGTAGTGAATGCGAATGCAAATGTGGCTTGCACTACCATTCAGTAGTGAATGGTAATGTAAATGTGGTTTGCACTACCATTCAGTAGTGAATGCGAATGCAAATGTGGCTTCCACTACCATTCATTGCATTCCCACTACAAGACCGATTTGTGAAAACCTATGATCGTAGTTTAGGTATTAAGTGGCCTATCTATTTAATAACGGGAAGGAAGTTTATGGGATATTCTACACATGGAATAAGGCTTAGAAAACTGATTGGAAACCAACTCGGCATTGCAATATGTCCTGTGTATATCAATAGGTTTTAAGGTTGTTAATAAATTTCTTTTAAACACGTAGGTAAAAAAATACTTATACTTATACAGTGTCTCACTGAGGTATTTTGCATATGGCATTTGTTGAGAAAATATGGGAAATTCGCCTATTTTTTCGAATTCATTTGAAAATTATTGACATGATCTGATAGCTGAAGCTTCATATACACAAAAACATTAATTAAAAAACATAAACACATTTCATCTTTAATATAAAATTATCAATTTTCTAAGCTAATTCCTTGTGTAGAAGATCTCACAAACTTCCTTCCCGTTATTAAATAGATTGGCTACTTCATGCCTAAACTACGATCATAGGTTTTCACAAATCATACTTGTAGTGGGAATGCAATGAATGGTAGTGGAAGCCACATTTGCATTCGCATTCACTACTGAATGGTAGTGCAAACCACATTTGCATTACAAACCACATTTGCATTACCATTCACTACTGAATGGTAGTGCAAGCCACATTTGCATAACCATTCAATAGTGAATGGTAATGCAAATCAAATTTTCACTACCACTCATCAGTGATTGGAGAATGCAAGGCTGAATGCAATCAAAATTGAATGCACTGTGCCCAACCCTGCCATATGGTAACGCCTTTAGAAAAATGTAAAAAAATGTTGGAAAGAAAAATTTTTTCTTTAAAAACTAACTTACATTACATAGATAATTTCATTAGCTTGCAAAAGGTGTAATTATTTGAACAATTTATTCCAAAAGTTATACTATATACTTATATTAAGCGACGTGCCATATCTGAAAACGGGAATTTTCAGTACTAATTTTTGTCATCTCATTTTCACACGCAATAGCTTCGACATTTGAGTACAGAATAATACGATCTTTACCTTTTTGCAAAGCTATATAAATTTTTCATTGCAAATCGGCATTTTCCTGATGTTTTTTCTTTGCCTTTTTTTGGATGAGCTCAGGGGTATCGCCCGTTTGTTGTTGTTTCGTTTTTCATAGTCGCTTTTTGCACCATTTCCCTTAGTACGCACTGTACGCTGAAACGCCAACGACATCATGTCGAGCTTTACAACAACATTGCAATGCCTGACCATAACAACAACAAGGATGTAACTTAAAGAAATTGCAAAATTCTGCATAACAATTTCACTACCGACTCTATTCCCAGAGCAGCGGAGCATGGACAGCGTAATCACACAGCTGCAGGTAAGGTAAATGTGTACAAACGAGTATGTATGTATGTGTGCGAGGAAATGGATAAGTATGCAGAAGAGGATGCTGAAAGGCTGAAAGGTATGTGATATGATGACCCTACTGAACAGTCACTCAGCACCCATACAAATTATTCATGGTAAGGCACGAAGACGTCCGCCTCAAATGACCCAATCGAATTTTAATTAACTAATTAAGTATTTCAATACATAATTCAATTTTCCGGTCTCACGCGCAACAGAGAGCCGCGGGTGATTCGAATAGATGTGGGGTAATATTCGAGGTAGCGACACTGAATGAACTCGCGAAATAGGGAGCTTAAGTAATGGAATGTTTTTGGTTTTATTTTGCGAATACACAGAGAAATAAACAATTCTTACTAGCAGATGAACGTTTTAAACAAAAAATATTAGATCTATAACATTTATACCTAAAATGGCTAAATTTGTGTGTTCTCAAGTGTTCTCACTGAATTCCTGTTATTTTTTGCTCGCTTTTCGAAATTGTGCGCTGCATAATGAATGAGTGCAACGAGTGAAAATGTTTATTGCAACTTTCACAAATGACAAATGGTAAGTGCACCAGCAAGAACAAGGATAATTAGAAACACTAAGCAAGCAACCTTGAAATAAACATCAATATAATTTCAATCTGATAAATTTTTTGGCCGATCTTTTTTTTAAAAGTTTTTTCTTGAGTTTTATTTTTCCCTCAGCAAATAAAAGTTATTTTTTGATTTTTATATTTCGCTCAGAAAATAAAAGTTATTTTTTGAGTTTTATTTTTCCCTCAGAAAATAAAAGTTTTTTTCTGAGTTTTATTTTTCGATCAGAAAATAAAAGTTATTTTTTGAGTTTTATTTTTCCCTCAGAAAATAAAAGTTATTTTTTGAGTTTTATTTTTCGATCAGAATATAAAAGTTATTTTTTGAGTTTTATTTTTCCTTCAGAAAATAAAAGTTATTTTTTGAGTTTTATTTTTCGATCAGAAAATAAAAGTTATTTTTTGAGTTTTATTTTTTTGCTCAGATAATAAAAGTTATTTTTTGAGTTTTATTTTTTTGCTCAGATAATAAAAGTTTATTTATAAATTTTGCGTATTTATGTGACGCGAGCACACATATACTATTAAAAATGTAATTTTATGTATGTATGTGAGTAGGTACATAAATATGTAGCATTTAGAAATCTGTAGGACAGAAATAAAGTTGTTGTATGTGAAGCATTTACTTAAATCTAATAACGAGCAATTCTTGTATATATATATACAACTTTTTGGATATCACTTATAACCGTTACGGTCCCTGGTGAAAACAGTAAAAAGTAAGGTTTCAGTGGCGAGTCCCACTAACTGCAATTAGCGCCGATGCATGCCGCTTTGATAATAAAAAGTAAGAAGAAAAATACTGCCAAAAACTGCTGACTATAAGTTGTTCCACGGCATTAAAATTAATTGATGCTTAAAATTTAAATGATGCAGACCTATCAGCTTTGAAGAGAGTATGTATGTAAATCAGTGATGCTCAAACGCACACTATCAAATTGTGGGCTTGTGTTGAAATATGAGAGAGCTTGCTGATACACCCAAAAAAATTTCCAAATACGCGATTAACCACAATTTTGTGTTAAAAAAAAAAACAAAAAATAAAAATCGAAAGAGTATTTGTAAAGTAAAAAGCAATAAAAGAGAAGAAAGAAAAGGTACGAAAAGGAAGGTGACAGAAAGGAAACCGTAGAATGAAATAAATAATATAAATAAAAAAATAAACTGATTCGACTAAACATTCAGCATTACCGAACAAGTTTTCGGAAAATAAAAACTTGTCTTCCCACTCAATATTAAACATCCTAAAATTGTCAATCAGCGCGTTCATACAAATTACATACGTAGCAGTCAACAGTCGTATATCAATTGATTTGCAAACGTACTTAAATTTTTCACTATGCATAGAGAGCGCTTGCCTTATACGTGTGAGCAAATCTGTGAGAGAGCAATAAAGTCGCCCGCCCCGGGGCTAGGAAAATATCGTCACTGATGTAAATACCTATTGTAACTAAAACCTGGAAATTAAATGTTTTGCAAGTACCAGAAGGAAGCGTGGGGCACACACCGAAATATATACCGATATGATCAGAATCATGAGCTGACTCGATTAAGCCATGTCCGTCTGTCCGAAGGATTTTGCAGTAAATTTCAATGGGCATTGTACACCTTTAAATACTGATACACAATCCATCATAAACTCAATATCGAAAAAAAATTCACATAGAGACTTTTGAGAGTGGACTACACATATCTGCGCTTGTTCGACAAGTGTTCGCAAGTCCGTAAGATTTAATAAGTACATCTTACGATAGAAACTTCCGTTCAGTGTATGAATACACACGCTTTCGCCATAAAGTATGCAATGAACAAGTTAGGAAGCCTAAGTTCGAGTGGAATGTATGCTTTCATCGTTTGTGTGAGTTTTCAAAATTTTTATCAATCATCCAACTAAGCATACATGTAAGTATTATTGTTAGTGCAAAATGTCATTCCTTTATGACTTCTAGTCACAAAGATGTCACTTTACAAATTCCCAAAGGGTGTTCCAGAAATATTTCTGTTAAAAAGTAGGTGCAGTCATAACCGAAATTCGGTAAATGTTTGCATGTCTATTACAACAAGTGACAAAGTTTATACACAAAGTTTCGTTATAACATCACAATTATTTGTCTAGGTATGGGCTCCGAAATTTCGTAGATTCCTTTGTCTAAAAAAAGGCAGTGCCACGCTCATTTTCTAAAATTTCACCATATTTCTTCATAGGGGCCTGAGCTCAATACGTGGGTGAAATTTCATCACTCCAGCTATATTAGTGACTGAGATACCAAATTTCCGATTATTTCTATATAGGAAAAGTGGGCGTGGTCATGGTCCGATTTCGCCCATTTTCAATACCAACTGCCCCAGTCTGGATACCAACTTTCATTACAAATTTCATCAAAATATCTTAATTTTTGAGCGAGTTAGAGTGTTTACAGGCGGACGCATGGACGGACGTGATTCAATCGATTGCTTTTTCACCCTGATAATCTGGATATATGTATGGGCGATTCCAGTACGCCTTCAAAGCTGAATAGAGTATGCATAGCGTTGAATATTTTTCTTCTCGTTTTCATTTTTAGAAAGCACTTGAGCACCACTATAATCGGTGGAAATAAAAGAAGTGGTATCGATTTCTGCGAATTTTGGTCTAACATTTAAAAAGTAATGATTATAGATCAAATTAGAATAATGTAGCTCTCCATTGATGGTTTTACCGTGAATATGCACTAGTTTGATTTTTATAAACTTAAGAAAAAATTTGTAAAGTGACATGGCATATGCGACAAAATTTCCTACCGGGATGATAACGTTTAGTTGAAGTAATTTAAACTTAGAATAACTTATAACCAATATTAGTACAAATACTGAAAAGTTGCATGTTCTTAGCTGTTAAAATGGAGAAGTTGTACCAAAAATGCAAAATCTGAACAATCGGTTTTATGGCAGCTATATGTTATAGGGGTCCGATTTAGCCGATTCCTACAAATGATCAGCTATCACGATTATTTCATTCTGTTACAATCCACCATTATGAAATCAAAATTATAATACTCTGTGTAATAGTAAAGCTGAGTATAAATATGAGGCGGTTATATCCAAGCATACAAGCAAACATACAACAGTACCCGGAATCAAGAAATCTTTATCGCTATAGCAGTTCGTAGGTAAAACGAAAAAAAAAATTAGATGGCTTATTAGTAGCGCCTTCTGGCAAACCAAGTAAGTAGTAGTAAATTAGTTTTCAACTAGTCTATTTTACAGCATGGATTTTTTTCGGTTGTAGAAGAATGGAAGAGACACAAAAATAATAGACGAACAACAGCGAAGTAGTCCAAAACAATTAAGAACTCAAATCGTTAAAAAAATAGCACATAAATTTGCCTGTACATACATATACATATGTATATAACCGTTCATTCCTTTCAATTAAATATGCAACCTAATTTATTTTATTACAAATGCTTGTCCTTTAGTCTTTTAGCGAATTAGGAATATGAATAAGAAAAAGTATCACATGAAAAGCCCTGAGTTTAGTAAAAACATTGGTAGTTGTATCTGCAAAAAGAATTGCAAAAAAAACAGTAGCTGAGTAAAAAAAATAGTTAGTTGGTTCGCAGAGCTACATATATATTCTATGCACCACTCTGTAATGTAATTACCGGGGTTCTTGTTGTTTTTTTTTTCTTGGAGGTTGTTATTGATTGTACTGGGTGACACGCACAATCTTCCATACCGTGGATCGAGGGGTGACGGCGGGTGGAGTCCGCTGGTGCCTTAGCTCTTTCGGCGTGGGGTGGGTCTTGCCGCTCCTCAACCGCAATTACATAAACTTTATTTTATCGAACTCCTACTGGACTAAATTATAAGGTGTCTCATTCGACTATAAACGACATAACTAAACTGTATTTTAGATCAACAGTAAACAAATATGTAAAACTTGAATCTTTTATCTCCTTCAGGGGGTATCAGTGAGCAACGGCGTAGGTGGTGGTCGACCTTTGCTTTCTTCACCCTACCCTTCCATGACCTTCTTCGATACGAATTTTAAGAAGATACCCTTGTGAAATACTTTCCTGCACTTCTTACGTTACCATGCCTCCCCAGGAATTAAAATAAACTTAACACTTCATAATTGCAGATAATTTCAACAATTTCAATTTATGATTAATATTTGTTCCATATTCGGTTTTAAGTACAAACTTATTTATATACTTTAGTAAGGACAACCCTAATAATAGAAAATTGAATTTCAACTTAGTTATTTAGGTATATACATATGTATGTCCGAATCAATGAAATTATTATGTATAGATACTCTCTTATACTGATTTTACATTTTTTTTTTTAAGTTACAAAATCACAACAATACATTACTTTACCCTCTCTTTTGTTGCTTATTTACTACCTAGCGTAGTGATCGAACTCAGAGAATTTATGAACGCAGAGAATTTTATGAATGAAAATAAACGAGACTCGAAAATATTAGGATCGCAATTGTTGTTGGGTTAATGCCAACTACCAAAGTAAGCTAATGTTTTGGTTGGTACTCGAAATTCGCGACACGTATGCTTATGTATGTACAAATATCAGATATGCATGAACATATATAATTATAGGTAAGTATTACATTTCTGGTACATATAAGTCTATATATTCACCCAAAAATCCAAACTGAGTAAATGCATTAATATGTATCGACTGCATAAATAAATATGTATGTATGTATCCAGAATGGGTACATGGACATTCCCTGTAGGAATTAATTTACGATGGCCGCATGACAATTAGGGTGGGCCCAAAAATACATGTAGGTACATACATATTTATATACGGCGAGAAAATGATATAATTTGCGAGATCATAACAAGAATAACACTGCTCTACAGCCAAAAAATACTCTGAACGCGACCATCCTTTCTATATGTAAAATCGGTCGCTGATTCCGAAAATCGGGTTCATTTTTAATTCTATGGGAAGGTTTTTGAAATATCGGCAATTTACCGTTATTTGGCCAATGAGTCCACTTAATCCTGTATATCTCTTTAACACAGTGAGTTATCTTCCTTAGGGTCACACCAAACGAAAGAAAATTAAATTTCCTTTTCACGGCTCCTATAACATTTTTCTCTAGTTCTTATAGTTTCTGAAATATTGACGATTAAATTTGAATTTTTTCGATTTTTTACGATTTTTTGAAGAAAAAATTTACTTTGTCAGGCAATATCTTTAAAACCAATGATTTCACCTTCGGTTTTACTCCTTTGCGTGAAGCTCCATTCCATTTCCAAAAAAATAAGCTATCAACGAAGAAAATCCATGGTAAACTGGAAAAGTTATAGGCGATCAAGTAAATACAACCAAGTCGCGCAATGCCTCTGCACGGGTACATTCTATGCATATTGTACCAATACCTACACATCTGCAGTAGCAGCACATTGGCAGCGCAGTAGATACAAGCGCGTTTACGGGTATAACATGCATAGAATATACCCGTGCAGAGGCATTGCGCGAGTTGGCTGTATTTACTTGATCGCCTATAACTTTTCCATTTTACCATGGATTTTCTTCGTTGATAGCTTATCTTTTTCCCAATAGAATGGAGCTTCACGTAAAAGAGTAAAACCGAAGGTGAAGACATTGGTTTTAAAGATATTGTCTGACAAAGTCAATTTTTTCTTCAAAAAATCGTAAAAAATCGAAAAAATTCAAATTTAATCGTCAATATTTCAGAAACTATACGAGTTAGAGAAAAATGTTATAGGAACCGTAAAAAGGAAATTTAATTTTCTTTCGTTTGGTGTCACCCTAAGGAAGATGACTCACTGTGTTAAAGAGATATACTGGATTAAGTGGACCCATTGGCCAAATAACGGTAAATTGCCGATATCTCAAAAACCTTCCCATAGAATTAAAAATGAACCCGATTTTCGGAATCAGAGACCGATTTTACATATAGATAGGATAGTCACGTCCAAAGTACAGACAAAAAATTTCATTTTGTGATCCAGTGTAATTAATATAATTAAATTACTTACATTGACATGGCTAATTGCCTTATCAGCTCCATCGTTGAAAGGCCTTCCAGCGTTGTAGTTGAGACATAGATGCTATATGTTTATAGGGTAGGAATTCTCGCAAATAGTAGGGTTTTATGTTGTATGTTGGATTTAAATTTAATCCGACATTAGTAAAGAAACCGGCTAATGTTTTCCGTTGGCAACAACAATCCCGAGACCGATATTTAACGATTTGCTAACCCTAATTTTCTGCACTCAACAATTATTCTGTTTTGTTTTCTTCTTCTTCTTCTTCTTCTTAATCTGTATATATATATATATCTAATTTTTTTTTTTTTTTTTTTTTTTTTTTTTCTTACATTTTTACGTATCTATCTAGATAACTTTTCACTTTGCTTCTTATTTATTTAAAGTTCTTTGATGGGTTTAAGTTGCACTAATATGGTTTCTATAGCTTTTTCCTTTCACTTTTCTGTTAAACTACCAATTTTCTTTTTGTTTAAATTAGCACATTTTCTATACAAAAAAAATCTATTTTACGTTGGTGACGGAACTAAGAAACTACACTACATATGTATCCCGCGCACGTGGTAGCTGACGACTGATCTGGAAAAGCGATCGAAGGTCGAGATCAAGGTGCAAATGCACATACACATGCCTCTACTTAGGTATGGGTATATAAGAAAGCTCGTGGTTGCTCTGCTATGACGATTTCTGTAAATCAAATGCCTGTCGTTGGCTCTCCTGTTTCCAATATATAAATTTGTATATGCGATGATAATAGGGTGAGTCGATTTATGGGAATCCAAATCCGGTCCAGCTTTTAAGCCGCAAAAATTTTAATTTTGCACCCGCCTCGTGGTGATTATGGGCACTGTATGTTTTCTATTAAGTATGTATACACTCGATACGAGGCCGGGTGAGAAAATATGATCTTTGACGATCCTAAGGATACGAAATTCCTGCAATATGGTGAAACCCATTCAGGAAGTAAGAATATATTTTCTTTTTTTTTTTTTTCACTATATATATACATATATAGGTGATTACATACCTTTTCCAAAAACGTGTATAACTTATCTCCTGCTGTTGCTAATCCAGTGCGATCAAGGTGATGATTTTTGTAAGAAAAAGATCTAACTGTAGGGTAGTGAGCCCTTATATAGCTTCGCACAGTGATTCTCACTAACTGTTCTGCCAACTCAGTATTGGCGTGCGTCGCAGAGATGTATTTTGTGGTACTAAATATATTTTAAGTTTAGAATTGGACGACGATAGCGACACCTATGACTGAGATTTTAGCTACTTTCTCGCATGCGGTAAATTTATATCGCGAAGTGTATGCGAGGAAGATGTAATTTAAAATGGAACAAAACACGACCATTACAACTCTTACTCTAAAAGTTCGACACCCTTTCTATCGAAGTTTCAAATTAGCTCCAACATCCTCGGGAAAATACATCAAGCAAAACTGAAACTTAACATTGATTAAAATGCGTACTGCACACACTCTGACAAATTCGAAATTAATTAACAACAACCCAAGCTCGTATACGGACTCTTCTTATGACAACAACTCACATAATAACAAAAGCAAATAAAGTGTACGATGCGTGTTACTCTTTCCATTGGTCAATTTAACTTAATGCTAGAAATTAAATGAGAAAACATTTCAATTGAAACTAATGAACTTTTTTTATAAGGTGAAGCGTCAAATGTTGGTAGAGGCAATTAAGCAAGCAATAGAGTTGTTTATACTTACATGCATATGTACATGTTCTTTGAAAAGGCAAATTACGAGGAAGATCACAAGTCAGTTTTTTATTATCAATAGATAGGCTATACTAAGTGTGCACGCAAATCCCATAACTGCTACTATCCAATTGCAGAGACATATAAAAACTTTAGAGGAATGGCTTACTACGTGGAGAATTAAGGTCAACGAATCTAAATGTGTACAAGTAACTTTTAGCCTGAAGAAAGACACATGTCCACCAGTCTCAATAAATGGGAAAATAATAACTCAGAAAGACTTCGTTACGTACCTTGGAGTCACACTGGATAGAAGAATGACTTGGAAAAATCACATTGACAAAAATATTATGCAATCCAAGTTGAAAATAAGCCAGCTGCAATGGTTAATTGGTCCAAGTTCCAGACTGGGATTAGATAATAAGATATTAATATTTAATATGGTTTTGAAACCAATTTGGATGAATGGAATACAAGTATGGGGCTCAGCATCGAAATCTAGCGTAGAGAGAATTCAAAGGCTACAGTCCAAGATATTAAGAACAATATGCAAAGCTCCTTGGTATGTAAAAAATTCAATTATACATAATAACCTAGAGATAAATACGGTGACCGAAGAGATAGAGAAAAGCAAACAAATTATGCAAAAAGATTAGCCAACCATCCTAATTCATTAGCAAAAAGTCTCCTAAATCAAAACTGTCCTAGGCGGTTAAAGAGAAAGGATGTAAACCTCAATTGTGCATAAGGTCATATTCTGTTATACCAATATCTCGAAAGTAACGTAAAGTAAAGATAATGATGAACGTCGCCGAATCGACCGACCAATGGCCATCGCGATGAACGGCACCTAGTCCCTGGCGTTCATAGTACAGGCTAGTGGAAATAACGTAAAATACAATAAACGTCGCCGAAGCGTCCGACCAACGGCCACCGCGATGAACGCACCTAGTCCCTGTTGTTCATCGCGCCAGCCCGCGCGAAGACAAACACCTCTACGACCACCATGCTATGGCTGTACAATGTACATATAAATGTAAATGAAAACTTAAACAGTTTAATCCACTTTTGAAAAAAAAAAAAACTGAAATAAAATAATAATAATAATAAATAAATAAATAAATAATAACAGTGACCTAGACCAAGATAAAACTCCATTACACAACTAGGTTAATATTACACTCCTAGGTTAAGATACATGCCATATGTGTATATGTAAAAAGACTCTTTGCCAACTTTATTATTTGTAGCAT
This sequence comes from Urophora cardui, assembly GCA_960531455.1. NCBI lineage: Eukaryota > Metazoa > Arthropoda > Insecta > Diptera > Tephritidae > Urophora > Urophora cardui. Next base: position 113,915,275 of record OY482672.1, read on the forward strand.
TGGCAACAAATAATTTATTGTATTAGTTTGTAAGATTTGCGAAATTATTGTTATTTTCTAAGCAAGAAAGATTCAATAAAAACAAATATGATGAAAAAAAAAAAAAAAATAGATTAACATACATATGTAAGGGAATGTAAAAATTTAGTCGTTATCTTTATGACCACTTGGCCCAAAAACCAATAAACGCAGTAAACCAAATTTGGGCAGTATAATCATATGGCTATTTTGCCAATTCTCGTGAAATTGGAAATGCATAATCTCACGAAAATGGGTTTGCTATAAATGGCAAATAACAAAATTTAAATTTCGATTTTGGCATTTTTGCACGAGAGTTTTTATTTAATGTGTTATGTTTAGCCATCAATTGGCAACGAGAGATATTTTTATTATAATACAGTTATTTATATGTGCCAAATTCTCACATAGTAGAGAGATGCATTTTTATCGGAATATTTTCATTAAAAAATTTTGACTAGGTATTTATCTGCTGGAAAAAGCAATTAAGCCAACTGGAAATTACATAGGCACGCAATTGAATAGTTGTACGTAAGCATTGCTGCCTACCGCAGATTGCTAGTTCATTCAAAAATTATTCGCTGAAACCTGTCTAGCCAACAATCATTAATTCAATCGATAAAGCTTGGAGATTCTGATTACGCTTCGAAGTAAAAGCAGAAAAGCAGAAAATCAAGTTTGTGAGAAAAATTTTAGAATAACATATGGACAGCCATTTATTGGTATTTACGTGTGTACATTAGGGTGGTGCTTTAAATCAAATTACCGATATGATATATGAACTTTGACCACTGTGCACCACTTAACCATCTCTTATCGGGACCGACTATATTAGTATCGACCTAGGGGATGAGGTTGAAGAAATATGATATACAATACTTATCCAACATTTGGCGACCACCCTAATATGCATATGTATACGGGCCTTTCCATGGTAACTTGCGTTACATCAGCATCAAAAATTTAGCATTTAAACGAGTATTTCTCTTTAGTTTGAGACTCTGCAGATAATATGACAATTGCATTAAAATCCAGTAATGGAGCTTTATTTAGTATGCTCATGTTTTTTTTCTACATTAATAAGAACAAGATAAAAATTGACTAAAAAAAGTCAGTAACTCGCGTTACTCTTTTTAGTTCAGAAATTTAAAGCATTTTTTAAATCCCAGACTCTGAAGTAGCTATCATTATGTACTTCTTAATGATGGAGTTTTATTAAGAAGGGTTTGAATAGAGATATCCAAAAAAAAGAAAATTTCGGTAACTTGCGTTACATGAATTTGGTAAATCACGTTACATCCGAATTCTACCGAAATAAATGCCTATGAAATCGACAAAGAGAATAAAGGATGGCTGTAAATGCACCAGAAGTAACCAATATTTGTAGAAAAAAAAGAATAAAAACTACACAAAATAACAAAATTTTAATGACGATTAATGTTGGGACGGGTTGTTAGAAGCGCAATAACTCCAGTCTTTTGGTACCAGTATATAGGAACGTTCACAATATGAGTAAGGATATATAAACCGTATTTGTTTGGGCAAGAGTTAGAGACTTTCGAAAAAAACAACCACCACAACCAAAACTACACAAAATAACAAAATTTTAATGACGATTAATGTTGGGACGGGTTGTTAGAAGCGCAATAACTCCAGTCTTTTGGTACCAGTATATAGGAACGTTCACAATATGAGTAAGGATATATAAACCGTATTTGTTTGGGCAAGAGTTAGAGACTTTCGAAAAAAACAACCACTGGTATAAAAACAAGTAAAAACAAGTAAAATCGCGGCTGTCTTCGGCCGTACCGAAGACTTCATACCTTTCATGAGTGGGGAAATGAAAAGTTACCTATGTATGTACATAGCCTGATTAAGTTTAATTTATAATTTTAATTCTGTGGGTTATTTATGGAAAGATTTATTAGAAAAAATGGTGTCTTGGCTATTTAAATGGAGGAGCTACACACCAAAATGTCCATATCTGAACAATCGGTTGTATGGGAGCTATATGTTATAGTGGTCCGATCTTGACAATTTTCGGTAATCCCGTTTGGGCCCATATGGGTACAAATAGTTCAAAATTTCACGCCGTTAGCTGTTAAAATTGAGGAGTTATACACCAAAATGTGTATATCTGAATAATCGGATGTTGTGGAACTATATGTTATAGTGGTCCGATCTTGACAATTTTCGGTAACCTTGTTTGGGCCAAAATGGGCACGTCTACTTCAAAGTTTCATGTCCTTAGCTGTTTAAATGGGGAAGTTATGCACAAATTACATCCAAAAATTTCATGTATATCTGAATAATCGGTTGTTTTCTATATGTTATAGTGGTCCGATTCGGCCGGTTCCGACAAATGATCAGCTGCATATAACAACATACCTGTATTCCGAATTTCATTCAGATATCTCAAAAACTGAGGGACTAGTTTGCGTTCACACAGACGGACGGACGGACAGACGGACAGAAGTACAGACGGACAGACGGACATGGCTTAATCGACTCAGCTCGTGATTCTGATCATATCGGTATATATCTTGGCGGGGCCCCCACGCTTCCTTCTGGTACTTTCGACAAAAATTTTTTGGCACTAAGTTATAATACCATTTCATTCTCATGACCGTTCGTTAAAGTAAAGGAATTGGAAAAAAGGTGTGTTTATTTGATTAAATTTCTTCAAATTTTTATCGATAGATGTCTCCCTATCTTCGAATCTAGCCAAGACTCAATGTAACACCGTTCTTTAAAGTACGGACAAAGAACGTATATTGTACAATACAATATTGTACAATATACGTTCTTTGGTACGGAATTGGAAAAATTTTCTAACGAACGGTATTGCTTTGAATTCGAAGATAGGGGAGACATCTATTGATAAAAATTTGAAACCATGTCACTTATTCAAAATAGAAAAAATTGGCATAATCAGTAAAGATCAGTTTAATAAGTAGCTGGCATACTCTCTAAAGGTCTCTTAAAGTCTCTAACATTTTGTATGGAAACTGTCAGCCAAGGGAGCAGAATCCAGTATAAGGGGGCAGCGAAATGCCCAAAAAACACTCCTATCCAAAGTCCAATTGCCCAAAATCTCATCTTTTCCAGACATACGTATGTATTATGTGCCTGAGTCAAAAGTCAGCATATGCTTGCAGTTACTCATCATTATTTATGAATAACCGTGGTCGCAAGTCAGTGCGAAGGACAGCTCCAGCTTACAATAGCCAAGAAACGCACAACCGCATACCAAACTATGTACATATGTGCTGCTGGTCAGCATTCAGCCGCAGTTGCATGTGGACATACAATTTTTGTGCACCGTTCGAAAAAGCCACAAAGCAAAAGGCCAACAACAGCAATACAGTTGTAAGAAATTATTGGAAAACACCGATGTATTAAGAAGTATATTTCCTTTAGAGCGCCTAAAATACGTAAAAGCTTTTAACGATTTTCATTCAGTGGTCGAATCTTGCTTCACTATTGATTTGAAAAATAATTATATTAACTGTATTTCTAATTTCCGAAAGAGTGACAACGATCTTTCTATACCCATAACCCCAAAAGTGAACACACAGAGAAAAAACTATAGTAAATCTAACAAAGTTGACTTAGTTAAAAAAATTTGTATGGGGCACAAAAAACTTGTATAACTCACCAAAGTACTTACACAATTTGTACCCGACCATGGAAAACAAAGCTTAGGTGATTTATTACCTAAGCACTTTGGCTACCAAAAAAGGAGTTGTTTTGGCTAAGTTAACCTTTTTTACTTTTATTTTTTACTAAATTACTTTGCTGAATTTTTTACAAAATTAATTTCGTTAAGATGACGAAAAAACTTAGTAAGTAAATTATACCTAAGTTTTAAGTTGGATTATATGCGATTCTGAGTTGATTGTACAATAGTTTTTCTCTGTGTGCATACAGTTGTTTTTTCCATATAGAAGATTTTTGTTCAAGGCAGGGAATAGGATTAGGGTATCATTCAGAGCAAGCCATGGAGGCTGTGCATTATGATTTCAAAAAAACATGGGATTATAAGTATCGAACTAGACCAAATAACCCAAATTATATGGAGAATTTGAAGAAAACTGTATGTGAATATAATATTCTTCATATTTAAAAAAAAAAACTGTCAACCTTTTTATGTTTATATTAAAATATTATAAATAATAAATAATAAACGTCTTAAAATGTATTTTTACTGTAATGAATTTTACTATACACTTATATACTAGAAGAACAGAACAGTCATTTTACCGTGGGTGCCATAAAAAGAACAGGGGCTCGCATGAAAAGAAAAAATTGACCATTTTAAAAAAAAACATGGAATTTCTCAAAATGTGTCCGATGAATGATTTCAATTTTGGCTCAGAACATCTTCTAATATGTCCAAGAATACAACCATGAAATAATATCTTGGTTACTTTGACTTTTCATAATAAGTTGTTTAAGCTCACCGTGTATAAGTTCAAATCAATTATTTCAAGATGAAAATATTAATAGATCTAAATCCTTAAAACTTCCCCAATTCTGGGAAGAATGTCCTCAAGCGTGGTTTCTTTTAGTTGAAGGACAATTGAAATTAATCAGATTTTTGATGATAATCTGAAATTTCAAAATATACTTATTTCGCTCCAACGTGATACAATTTCAAAAATTTTAGATGTAATTAATCCTCCACCTTTACTTAACAAATATGAAACTATCAAAAAAACTTTATGTGAAAGATATTCCTTTAGTGAAGAAAAGAGATTAGAACAATTATTTTCTAATACTGAAATAGGTGATCGTTCTCCATCAGAACTTTTTCGATATATGAAATCTCTTACAGGTTCAAATTCAATAGTTTGCCAAGAGTTATTATTTAAATTATGGATCAGAAAACTTCCCCAACAAATTCAAATTCACTTAACTTCTAGTAATAATCAAAATATAGATGAAATTATTATTTTAGCTGACAAACTTTTTGATATTCTTAATAAACTTCAATCTTCTAAATCAGCTTTTATAGCTAGTGTTGAAAATAATGTACTTTCTGAATGTGTTAAAAATTTAACAGATTTAACTACTGTCATTTTCCAAAATTTAAATAACATAACATCTGATATTAATGAATTAAAATTACGATCAAAATCTAGAGAAAGAAATAATTCAAGATTTAGAAGATTTTCAAGATCTCGAAGTAACAATAATAATAATTATGATCAAATTTGTTGGTATCATAAGAAATTTGAACATAATGCCAACAAATGCATTCCACCTTGCAATTTTAACAAAAATAATATTCAATCTAATTCAAGTAATTTAAACTAAAGCGTTCCATTATGATGGTGGCTGATAATGGAAACAATGTAAAACCCTCTCGCCGCCTCTTTATTTATGATAAATTCAATAATTTAAATTTTTTAATTGACACTGGTGCAATAGTTTCAGTTGTTCCTTTTTCCAAATTCAAATCGTATACAAGAAATTCTGATCTCAATTTAACGGCAGCTAACGGTTCTTCTATCAAAACTTTTGGAACGAAACTTTTGAAACTTAATTTAGGATTAAGACGTGATTTCGAATTTCCTTTTATATTAGCTGATATTTCAACTCCCATCATTGGTGCAAATTTTTTAGAAAAATTCGGTATATTAGTTGATATTAAAAATAGAGAAATAATAGATTCAACTACTAAATTAAAAGTCTCTGGATCTTCAGGTTATTGTGATATATTCTCACTTAAGATATCATTTACTGAAAATAAGTTTACTAAAATTCTTGATGAATTCCCTTCTATTACCTGTGAACCAGATTACACTAAATCAGTGCAACATCAAACAGTTCACAGGATTGAAACAAAAGGAATTTTACCTTTCTCAAAACCTAGACGTCTTGATCCAATTAAATTAAAAATAGCAAAAACGGAATTTGAATATTTAGTTAAAACTGGAATATGTAGACCTTCTAATTCTCACATTGCTTCTCCTCTACATTTGGTTCCAAAAAAAGATCCAAATGATTGGAGACCTTGTGGAGACTATAGAAGACTCAATTTTATAACTATACCAGACCGTTATCCATTACCTCATATTCATGATTTAACAATTGACTTAAAGAATAAACACATATTTTCCAAAATTGATTTAGTCCGTGCCTATCACCAAATACCAATGGCCGAAGAAGACATTAATAAAACTGCAATAACCACACCTTTTGGAATGTTTGAATTTATTCGTATGCCTTTTGGTTTACGTAACAGTGCACAAACATTTCAAAGATTTATAAACGAAGTATTTTCAGGTCTAGAATTTGTTTTTGTCTATATTGATGACATTCTTGTTGCAAGTGATAATGAAGAGCAACATATAGAACATTTAAAATCCGTATTTGAAAGACTCCAAAAATATAATTTGAATATTAAACCAAATAAATGCATTTTTGGTACAAATAAATTAGACTTCCTCAGTTATGAAATTTCATGTGATGGAATTAAACCTTCTTCCGAACGAGTTGAAGCAATCATTAATTTTGAAAAACCACTTTCAATCAAAAAATTGCAAAAGTTTCTAGGCATGATTAATTATTACCATAGATATATTAAAATGTTAGCAACAGAACTATGCCCGTTACATGAAATGTTAAAATTTACTATTAAACATAAACTTAAAGAACTTAATTGGTCTGAGAAAACAACTAATGCTTTTGAAAATGTTAAAAAACTTTTTGCCCAAAAAACATTACTTACACATTTTGATAAAAAATGGTCAACTATCACTTGCAGTAGATGCATCAAATGTAGCAATTGGTGCAGTTTTACAACAAATTAGTAATAATACTTTAGAACCACTTGCATATTTTTCACGCAAATTATCTACTACAGAAAGCAAATATTCTACTTTTGACAGAGAACTTTTGGCAATATACAATTCAATTAAACATTTTAAACATTTTCTTGATGGCCGAAAAATTACTGTATTCACAGATCATAAACCTTTAACACAAATTCTTAATTCAAAAACAGATAAATCACCTCGACAAATTAGACATCTCGAATATATTGCACAATTCACAAGTGACATTCAATACATTTCTGGCAAAGATAATATAGTTGCTGATACTCTTTCACGAATTCCAGATATAAACACAATTTCGTCTCAAGATATACATTTACAAACATTATATGAAGAACAACAAGAAGATAAAATTTTACATGAAATTATTTCTAACAAAAATTCTAAAAATAATTTAAAACAAATAAATATACCAGTCCTTAATCTTAACATTTGGTTTGACATTACTCAACAACCTTTTAGACCATTTGTTCCAAATTCAATGAGGAGAATTATTTTTGATAAAATTCATTCATTGTCACATCCAAGTTTTCGAACAACTAGACGTTTAATTCAATCAAAATATTATTGGCCTAATATGCGTAAAGAAATTAACAATTGGACTTCAACTTTGTATCAGTTGTCAAAAATCTAAAATTTCGAAACATACAAAATCTATCGTAGAAAAAATTAGTATACCTAATGGGCGATTCGAACATATACATATGGACCTTGTTGGCCCATTACCTATGTCAAGAGAAAATCGTTTCATTTTAACTATATTTGATAGAAATACACGCTGGCCAGAAGCTTATCCAATTAAAGATATTTCTGCTTCTACAATTGCAACAACTTTTGTTCAAAATTATATTCATCGGTTTGGCATTCCACTTAAAATAACTGTAGATCAAGGATCTCAGTTCACATCAAAATTATTCACTGAATTAACTAAATTGATAGGATCACATAAAATTCATACTTCTCCTTATCATCCTCAATCAAATGGAATGATTGAAAGGTTTCACAGAACTTTGGAAACTGCTATTACAGCTTCAGGAGATTCCGTACACTGGTCTGATATTCTTCCTTGGATTCTACTAGGACTTCGTACTTCTATTAAGGAAGATTTGAAATTCTGTCCTGCAAAATTAGTATATGGGCAAACTCTTAGATTACCAGGTGAATTAGTTATTTCAAATAATAATAATAACAATGAAAATGATAATTCAATTGAGATGATTACTAAATTAAGAGAATATTTTTCACATATCAGATCGAAAGTTTTACATCACAATAAAAAATATTCTTTTATTCCAAAAAATTTAAAATCTTGTGAATATGTTTTTCTTAAAGTTATTCACAAATCTAATTTACAACCACCTTATGAAGGACCATTCAAAGTTATATCTAAACATGAAAAAGTGTTTAAAATTCAATATGGAAATAATATTAAAACAGTTTCCATAGATTTACTTAAACCTGCAAATATTATCCACGACTCTACACAAAATACTAATACATTTACACTTTCTAATAACAAAAAGAAAATAACATTCAATATTAATTAATATACTTTTTTATTGGAGGGGGAGTATATGTAGGAGTTACTTTGTTAAATAATTACTTTCAATTATTTGTTAAATATTTTATCTTTTTTTCTTTGAAATTTATAATTATCAAAAAAGTAAAATTTGTTTTATCAGATTTTCAATTTTCTACAAAATAACATTAACTTTCAATTTATAAATAAAATAAAATATATGAACAATACAGTCGCCACCACATTTCCGAGTAGGGTGGCCTTTTCTATCGTAATATTTTGGTACTTGGTGGTTTATTTACATAAATTATTATTATTGGTTGAATGCATATCAGAATTTCAGTGTAAAATTTATGTAAATTTTCATATAGCCTCAGATGTTTGTTCCCATTTTAGCAAAAATATTATTACAGTTTTTTAATATATGCATATTAGGATGGTCCTTAAACACAAATTATCGATTTCCTTCGATCAGTAACAGCACATTAAAAGGTATCAAATATAAATTTAAGTCCCGATCGGAGATGTTTAAGGGGTGTCGCACACAGAGCTTGGCGATAAGGATTACGATTACAAGATGATTACGATTACAGTAATCGTAATCTTAGAAATTTTTAAATTACGATTACTGTAATCGTAATCATCGTTACAAAAATTACGATTACTGTAATCGTAATCGTAAGAAACTTGAAATTACGATTACTGTAATCGTAATCGTCGTTACAAAAATTACGATTACTGTAATCGTAATCGTAAGAAACTTGAAATTACGATTACCGTTCTCGTTTTCTGGGATTACAATGTGTAAAAAACAGTGATATACTTACCCAACATCATTTTCCAAGAAATAATAACAATTTTTACATACATGCAGACATAATATTGAGTTTTAAATAAAATATATATTAAGATGTTATATAGATATGTAGTTAGGTATTTACCGCCGAAGTCAAAAAAATCTTCGTCTAATATTGGCTTTTCATAGTTATGGTCATTTACATCTTCAAAAGTTGCAGTGGAGTTTTATTACTTTTTAATTTTGTTATGAGATAAACCTAAGTAATTCTGGGGTGACATTGTTAAACGCGCCTTCGATGTCTAGAAAGGCCACCAGGCAGAACTCCTTATCGGTTAAGGATGATTCAATGGTAGAAACCAAGCTATGTAGTGCCGTATCAGTAGATTTCCCTTTAAGGTAAGCATGTTGACAGCTAGACAGAAGTTTGCTATCAATTGATATAGATATCTAGCAATTGTAATACATATTTTTTATACATGCAAAATCCACATTTTACGAAGAAAATTAGTGTGAGCTACAGCTCGATTTTTATGCATGAGGCCATTGTCTCCAGCCCACTAAAATCTGCTATCTCAACCGCAAATATTTCAAAATGTATATAATATGTGTGAAATTGCAAGCTTTATATAATTATTTGTAGTTTTTAGCACTTCTTTCAGAGCCAAGCATATTTTCCTCCCTACACCGTTTAGTATCAAAAAGCAATTTTAATAATTTTTTACATGTAATTCTTAAATTTTGTAATTTAAAATTACAGAAAATAAGGATTACTGTAATCGTAATCGTCAAAAACTTGAAATTACAATTACTGTAATCGTAATCGTCGTTACAAAAATTACGATTACTGTAATCGTAATCGTCAAAAACTTGAAATTACAATTACTGTAATCGTAATCGTCGTTACAAAAATTACTATTACTGTAATCGTAATCGTCAAAAATTTGAAATTACAATTACTGTAATCGTAATCGTCGTTACAAAAATTACGATTACTGTAATCGTAATCGTAAAAAACTTGAAATTACGATTAATGTAATCGTAATCCTATATGTAATCGATTGCACATGTAATCCTTATCGCCCAGCTCTGGTCGCACAACAGTCAAAGTTCAGAAAACTCTATAGAGATTCAAACTATTTAATTAATGATCCTCGGACTATCGATTTCGGGCATAAGATATCAAAAAAATAAATATAAATTTTTCATTTCATAAAATTTTCTGATTACACTGGATCACAAAATGAAATTTGTTGTCTGTACTTTGGATGCAAGTATCCTATCTACATATATGTAAAATCGGTTGCTGATTCTGAAAATCGGTTCGATATCTCAAAAACCTTCCCATTGAATTAAAAATGAACCCGATTTTCGGAATCAGCAACCGATTTCACATACATATAGATAAGATCGTGGTGTTCAGAGTATTTTTTGGCTGTAGAGCAGTGTTATCAATTGAGGGGGTGCGAATGAACAACCTTTATTTTCGAGACATGGTCGGCCTACATTTTATAATAATAAATGTGGCAAAGATTTTTTTAATGCCTGTCAAACGATTTTAAGGCCATATACCTACACAAAAAGGCAGAAGAAAACCAAATTTTTATATATGTATGTATAACCTAGAACTTACCAATTAAAATCGCCGGATCCATTTCGTCTTCGTTGTTGTTAGTAAATATCCAAAACTTTTCAGTAAACCAAAATTGTTGCCATTAGTATGTACATATGTATGTAGAACATCGATTAGCGTACCATGCTCTTGTTGATTTGTGACCTTGACTCACACTTTTAACAACTTTTTCTTTTCAGTAACCTTAGCAATTGTTAACTGAGTTTATTTTGTTAAAAAAATATGTATGTATGTATGTATGTAACTATAAAAAAAGTGCGAAAATTGAATTTTTTATTCTCTTTTTCAATTTCCTTTTTCAGCTTTTGCTTCGATTTGTGTGCTATTTGCATGCTTCACTTTATTTTATTACATATACTCTTGATATGTCGATTTTTGATAATCATACTTTTTTTATGTTTTTTTTTTACTTTTAATTATTTGTTTTGTTTACACACGCGCCGCGCGGCCGAGTCATCAATTCATTCATTAATAAACGAAAAACCCGGCGGTTCCGCACTTCACGCAATCTCCCATTTCTCTTTTCTGCCATTCGCATATATGTACATATCAGAGATCAGCAGCGGTGCACCGCATTTTCTAAAGCACCGCAAAAATACTTATTTTTTAAGTGGCTCAAAAAATAAGTACCCAGAAAAAAAATTCACCGCCACCGCATTGATTGAAAACCTAAATGATATTGCGGTATTTAGTGTTGTTTACACCGCATATCGCAAACACCGCATAACGCAAACACCGTATACCGCAAACACCGCATTTGTTTATTTGTATCAAGGCAGATCTATAAAGGTAACAGCACGGCGGCCATGTTGAAAATCTCTCGTCTAAAATGTCAAAAAGCACGTACGAAAATGTAAACAAGACGGAAGTAAACAAAGTAAAAGCAATACGATTTGACAATTTAGCCAAAATGAAAATGAATCAGCTGCTGAGCTTATATTACCGGTATAGATCTGCCTTGATTTGTATACTATTCAGTGTTGCCGGAAATTTTTCACATACTGCAAAGGTATAGGCAATTGAAAATTCATTTGTACATAAATACATAGATATGTGTTACTGATTACACTGGATCACAAAATGAAATTTTTTGTCTGTACTTTGGACGTGACTATCCTATCTATATGTAAAATCGGTCGCTGATTCCGAAAATCGGGTTCATTTTTAATTCTATGGGAAGGTTTTTGAGATATCGGCAATTTACCGTTATTTGGCCAATGGGTACACTTAATCCAGTATAGCTCTTTAACACAGTGAGTTATCTTCTTTGGGGTGACACCATACGAAAGAAAATTAAATTTCCTTTTCACGGCTCCTATAACATTTTTCTCTAACTCTTATAGTTTCTGAAATATTGACGATTAAATTTTAATTTTTTCGATTTTTTACGATTTTTTGAAGAAAAAATTGACTTTGTCAGACAATATCTTTAAAACCAATGTCTTCACCTTCGGTTTTAATCTTTTACGTGAAGCTCCATTCCATTAGCAAAAAAATAAGCTATCAACGAAGAAAATCCATGGTAAAATGGAAAAGTTATAGGCGATCAAGTAAATACAGCCAAGTCGCACAATGCCTCTACACGGGTATATTTTATGCATGTTATACCCGTAAATGGGCTTGTATCTACCGCGCTGCCAATGTGCTGCTACTGCAGATGTGTAGGTATTGGTACAATATGCATAGAATGTACGCGTGCAGAGGCATTGCGCGACCTGGCTGTATTTACTTGATCGCCTATAACTTTTCCATTTTACAATGGATTTTCATCGTTGATAGCTTATTTTTTTGGTAATAGAATGGAGCTTCATGAAAAGGAGTAAAACCGAAGGTAAAAATATTGGTTTTAAAGATATTGCCTGACAAAATCAATTTTTTCTTCAAAAAATCGCAAAAAATCGAAAAAATTAAAATTTAATCGTCAATATTTCAGAAACTATAAGAGTTAGAGAAAAATGTTATAGGAGCCGTGAAAAGGAAATTTAATTTTATTTCGTTTGGTGTAACCCTAAGGAATATAACTCACTGTGTTAAAGAGACATACAGGATTAAGTGGACACATTGGCCAAATAACGGTAAATTGCCGATATCTCAAAAACCTTCCCATAGAATTAAAAATGAACCCGATTTTCGGAATCAGCGACCGATTTTACATATAGAAAGGATGGTTGCGTTCAGAGTATTTTTTGGCTGTAGAGCAGTGTTATAAGATATACAGCAAATTTATTTTCAAGTATTTTTTTATTTTTCTGTGCTTGGTTTTTGTGGCAGTTTTTTGAATAATAAAATATTTTTCAATAATGAGTTAATCAAAAATTCATTTTTGAAATCCAATACGACTAATAGAGCCATCAGAATGAGTACTTTTCCGTCAAACTAGCAATCCGTTTAATTGACAACATAGTTGAATTAAATGTATTTAAATGACGATCGACACATTCAGTACTTAGGCTTTGCCGTAAAAAAGACATCTAATTCAACTATGTTTCTAAGTTAAACGAATTGCTAGATTGACGGAAAAGTATTCATTCCGACGGGCGCATAATAAAATGTATAAAAATAAACATGTGTCAAATGACAAAAACTTCGGTTTCAATCAATTTATCGTAGCCAATTTTGTCGATTGTGAAAATTGAATGAATGCCTCGTTGGAAAATAAAGAATTATGTCACAGATAAACAAAAATGTGTAAACAAAACTTATGTGTATTACTAAGAAGCCATAAATGTGATTCAAGGATTTTAGGAAAAAACTCTATTTCATGTAAATAGGACATATTTTTATCTTGAAATTCATTAGTCAAATTATTTTGAATGTAAACAAACTCTAAATTTTTAATGGCCCTTTCAATGAAAAAATAAAGAAAAACCAATCCTGAGAGTTTCCCTGTATAGATATTCTTTTTTTAAAATCAAATTGTAATCAGTAGTATTTTTCATCAGAAATCCATAAGACGGTAAAAATTACAAACAAAAAATCGCACTGGCAACATTATAAATATCTCTATTTGGGAAATGCGGTGTTGGGTGTTTTCGATATGCGGTGTTTACGATATGCGGTGTTTGCGGTGTTGTGATATCCATACTACCGCATACCGGAATTGATCAAGCAAATGCGGTACGGTGTTTATTATGATCGCATATTTTGCGGTTGCGGTCATACTCCCACCGCATTTTTTTATGAGTATACTCTAAATCACAAAAAATGTATCGCATGCTGATCTCTGGTACATATGTATGTATGTAAGTACATATACATATATGTACCCTGCAAAAAAATTTGCAATCAATCCCGAAAGAGATTTGTCCTCGATTGATCCCTTTCGAGAACAATCGGTCTACAATTAGTCCCCGATTGTTCCCGTACGGGTATAAATGTAGACTAATTGTAGACCAATTGTTCCCGAACGGCTATAAATGTAGATTAATCGCTTTCATCCTGAACGGGTACAAATCTAGATTCCTTAAATGTAGACATTTTACAAAAATATGCAATGTATTTAAAAAATTGTAGAACAACCGGTAAAACGAATTGAACACCCTTCTTTAATAACAATTTCAACAAAATGTTGCCTAAAATATCCTATGAAAAAATCCTTTACATTACGCTCATATAATGCATACTCAAAACTTACAATTTTTTAAATTTATTTATTGAGATTTTTTTACAAAATTAAACATTATATAATCTTTATTTAAATATGCATGAACATTTACAATTTTTTAAGGAAAAATCTACATTTGTACCCGTTCGTGCTGAAAGCGATTGATCTACATTTGTACCCGTTGGGGATGCAAGCGATTCATCTACATTTGTACCCGTTCGCGATAAAAGCGATTGATCTACATTTGTACCCGTTCGATATGTTAGTGATTAATCTACATTGGTACCCGTTCGGGTATACAAGTTGAACAATTAGTCTCTTCATAGGACATGCTCGAACAAATGCGATCAATTCACTCCATATAAAGGGTTGTAAAATTGTATTAGTCGCATGCTCCCTTGCGATTGATCCCGGACACGTCCCGGATTAATCGCATTTTTTGCAGGGTATGTATGTACCTACATACATAGGCGGCCGCTATGGTGTAATGGGTAGAGTGCTTGCATGCCACACCAGGAGTAACGGGTTCGAACCGAACCCAGACAAACACTAAAAATGTAATTTTATTAATTTTATAATTACTAAAACCCAAATATTGGGTTTTTTTTTTTAAAAAGTGGTCACTCCTCGGCAGTAGGCGCTTTACCCTCCTCTATTATGAGAAAGATTTTCACAAAAAATTCTTCCATCACTTGGAGTCGGTATAAAATGATAAGTCACCCAATTAGTGGGAAAACCAAAAATTATGGAGCACGTGTCGATAATAATATAATAATACAATGGCGCTATTATAACTCTGACGAGTTTTATGGCCGAGCTTCTCTCCCAATTCGAGGTGTGCTCCTTTTTGTTTTTCCTACAAATTGGGTGGACCTACAGTTTTATGCCGGCTCCGAACGGCGAATGCATTTTTTGTGAGAAGCTTTTTCATGGCAGAAATACTCTCGGAGGGTATGCCGCCCACTGCCGAGAGGTGACCGCTGCTCTTAAAAAACCCAATAATTGGATTTTTACTAATTAGAAAAATTGTGTTGGTGTTTGGCTCGGACCGTGGTTTGAACCCGAGGCCTCTGGCATAGCAGGCGAGCACTCTACCCACTGCACCACAGCGGCCACCCGTGTCGATGCTCGGCCTAAATCTCGCTAGATTTTTGTATATTAATTTAGTTCTTTTTTTTTAATTATTTTCGCTCCATTTTGATTGTAATTCTCTCTGGAGAGTCACACTAACATTTATCACTAAAAGTGCGGACTAGATTCCAATTCACTTTAGAATTCGAAGTTGGTAATGTAGGTAGACGTGCATTTGAGCGATTTAATAGATTTTGAATTAAATCTCTCCCAAGCTTTGAAAACTCCACTCTATCTGATCGGACCACTTAAACCAACTTGGCCGAATCTATTTTATAAACTAACTTGCCGGGCTACTTTCAGTTATTATGCGACTATGGCTTCTAGGATATCGCAATCTAATATCTTTAAACGAGCAATTCTTTTATATAGGCGGATTTACTTTAATTTTGGATCTCACAAACGGCTTCAACAAAATTTTCATGAAATTTAGTACACGGGAGCAAACTTCTGAAAAGTTTAATTTTTCCACTCATTTTTTTTTTTAACTGTACTGTACCTAATTGACATCTTTTTAGATAAAATGTTTCTGGTTTTGAGCTAGTTTGTTGTGACTCTGCAGAGCGTTCGTAAAAGGAGAAATTATTGTGAGCGATAGTCGTAGCTAGTGATGGGCGAGTCCGAGATGTTTTACTCCATTCTCTCGATTGTTGAAACATCTCAAATGCTGTCGATGGTTTTCATACGTATTCGAGTCATAAATAGCCGTCAGTCGAAACAATCGCTAAAACATCTCGGACTCCCAACAAACACTGAGGTTAGTTATCGATTTGAGAATGACTCGAGAACTAACCTCATTCTCAAACCTCTAACGTTAGAGGACGACTCGAAAATCTATCGAGAATCATAGCGTTCTCAAACAAAATGGTACCTATTTCTCAAATCGAGAAAATTATAATTCTCGAATCGAATTCTAATGTAGTTCTCTAATAAGATTCTAATCAGAATTTGCAAATACTTCCAATTGAAATGAAAAACAAAGCTTTGTCTCCTTTTACATGATTTTTTCATTGTTTAGATTTTATTAACGCAATATGTGCCTAAATTGCATATGATTATATATATTGACATGTATATGTTTACCACATTTATAAGAACCGAAATTTAAACAAAACTCAGTCTTGTTATTTAAATTAAAGGTACTTCTTGTACTTTTTAATGGAAAATATTGTACTACGGTAATATTAACTTTACCATTTTTTAGTATCTAATTTCAATATATGTATGTATATTCAATATATCACAGAAATATATTGAGAATTGATAAAAGGCGTGAGATTGGGCTCCTTCTCTAATCACTCGCTAATCGAATTCTAGTGTAGTTTTCAACCCTAGTTATCGATTTGAGAATATATAGAGAATTACACTAGTTATCTAAGGTAATCTCGAAAAAATTTCTAACGTTAGAGACTGTGTTTGCTGGGACTCGCCAACGATTGTCTCGTTTTTAAAGCAACCCTAAAACATCTCGGACTCGCTGCAAAAAATCCTTAACATTTATTGCTGCCGCTTAAATATCAAAATTGCTTTAAAAAAAACTACAGAGTGGTACAAATCTATTGCCGTTGTTGCTACTCGTAAAATTCATTTTGTTTCGTAAGCGTCTCACTTCAGAAAATGTATTGATGTTTAAATAATTAATTATTATTATTATGAACGATACTCATATACATATGTATTTACCTCACTTCCATTAAAAATTCTACTTTCTTCATCAACAACACTCATTCAGTTTATTCTACCAACTAAAACATATCATCAAAACAAGAGCCGGCCCGCCGAATCGGAACAATCGCAAAAACATCTCGGTTGTGTAGTCGAGGAGCGAGTCAACTTTTGACTCGATTGTGATTTTGCAACGATGGCGATTCCCTCGATTGTCTAAACATCTCGGACTCGACCATCTCTAGCAAAACACACTGGTGTAGGTGCATGGAACTAGCCCAATGGTTCACTACATGAGACAAGTTTATCGCTAGTTGACTGTGGCACAAATGGCGTTAGTTCATAGAAATAACTTATCAAAAGGATTTCGTGTCGGTAATTCACCCAACTAAATTATCAAAATCCAACCGCTAACGTTGAAACGAAATAAGTGAACGAAAAGATTGCATTGACGAAGCGCATATCGTCGGCCCCCTGCCAGAACCACGAATGTGCAATTTTTCCAATTTTGAGTTAAGCGGTTTTCCTGATCAATCTATGCATGCTCTACATTTTAGTAAAACCCCCACTACCTTTGTGCACTGGAAGCCAACAAAATTTTCAATGCCAGTCGCACGAATGTGTAGATCAGTTATAAAAAGTTGAGCCAGAAAAACGAATGTGACACATTCGTGTTTCTGGCCCAACAAAATATGTTAATAATTCCTTGAAAATACATAAGTTTCATAAAATATATGGGACACATTCGTGCTTCTGGCCTAACAAAAAATGTAAAAAAATCGTTGAAAGTAAATTTCCAAAAATATATGGGGCACATTCGTGTTTCTGGCCCAACAAAAATCAAAATAATTCTTTGAAAATAAATTCCCAAAGTAAGTAAAACAAACACATTCAATTCATATTCATATTTTATTTGTAGAACTATTTCTAATCTTCAAAATAAGAGTCTTCTGAAAAGTTAGGCTCAGGATTATGCTCTTCCGAACCTAGCTTCTAATATTCAAATTGTTATAAAAATAGTGGCAAAAAGGCAATCAAATGCACCTTGAACGGAAAATATTAACTCGCCGATTGCGCGATGAAGACAAAGCTATTCCGTAAACTAATTTTTGATTAGCAATCAGTGTTAAATACGCCAAAAGGACCTTGTGGGCAAATATTTACCTTCGAAAACTGACCATAGAAAATGGTGCTGTACAACGCAAATTATCAGAGGAGCATGTAACTCTCCAAAACCATTTCAAGTTCATACGCAACTATACGACGCTTTTTTAAACTTCATTTATTTCAACGAAAGGGAAACTGCCCATTCGAAATATTTGCTGGTCGAAGTGCATATCGTCGTACCATACGAAAACACATTTAAAATTTCTTACGAAACTGGCAATTAAACAATTCTGTACGAAAAGTAGCACATTTGACTGATTATATACTGTTTATGCATTAAAATTGTTGTTGTTTAAACAAAATTTGTACCTTTCGTCAGCCACAAAAAATCGTGTGCTAGTTTTCGTATGGTACGACGGTATATAAAAGATTAACTCTACAACATGTTTTACAAAAAAAAAAAATTCTGAAACAAAATTTTTAGTAGTTTATTTGCCATTGAATATTGGTGGCCCTCCGCAATAAAACCCACGCCCGTTTATTCGGAGACATAGCCTATCGCTGACGCGAAAGCAAAAGATTTAAATAAAATGTGCGAAACCTTGGCGATTCCAAAGGAATACCACAATTTTTATAAAAATTTTAAGGCTAACAGCGGAGTTCGCGATGCTCTACCTGAGCCTGACCTTTCAGAGCACTCTGATTTTGAAGATTAGGAATAGTTCCACAAATAAAATATGAATTTGAATTGAATGTATTTGTTTTACTTACATTTGGAAATTTATTTTCAAGAAATTTTTTTGGTTTTCGTTGGGCCAGAAACACGAATGTGCCAAATCTCGAAGATTAGAAGGAATAGAAGCATAAAAACTATATCAGGGCATCGAGCTAAACAAGGTTCTAATTTGCAGATATACTTTTATATTAGAAACAAATTTTTCAAATTTTGCGAGGAGAATAAACTTTAAAACTCGATTTCCCAACATTTTCATTTTAGCACATTCGTGGTTCTGGCAGGAAGCCGACGATATGTATATACAGCAGGGATTGCAAATAATCGTTTTTTTTTAAATTTTGACTAAAAAAATCATACTGAAGGAGAAACGCTATACGCAAAAGAAGTACACAGATGTAATCACCGTAACGCAGATTACCTCTAGGTGCATTAACTTTTATTTTTTCGATTTTTATAAAAAAATTGATTTTTAATCGTTATTTTCTGAGTTTTATTTTTCCCTCAGCAAATAAAGGTTATTTTTTGATTTTTATATTTCGCTCAGAAAATAAAAGTTATTTTTTGAGTTTTATTTTTCGATCAGAATATAAAAGTTATTTTTTGTTTTATTTTTCCTTCAGAAAATAAAAGTTATTTTTTGAGTTTTATTTTTCGATCAGAAAATAAAAGTTATTTTTTTAGTTTTATTTTTTTGCTCAGATAATAAAAGTTTATTTATAAATTTTACGTATTTATGTGACGCAAGTACATATATACTATTAAAAATATAATTTTATGTATGTATGTGATTAGGTACATAAATATGTATAATTTAGAAACTCTGTAGAACAGGGCTGCTCACCTCATAGGCACTCAAAGCACAATTGTTTTTGTTTTGTTCCGAATCATAGGCACAGATACATATTTGCACTTGAAATATGAAAATAAAATTTTCTGTGCACTCCCATAAGCACTCAGATATCAAAAAAAATTTATATGTATGTGCCTATGATTCATATTGAATGTGCAGAGCAAAAGCACTTTGTATAGGAGCTCCAGCACTGCCGTAAGAAATCGAAATTTCAATAACAAATGTGTAATGAAAAAAAAATTCAAAAAATGAAAGCACTGTAAAAAATTTGTATTCAAAAAACTTTCATATAAAAAATAAAAAAAAATTGTATGATACTACCATTTGAAACTAAATTCTAAAATAATATTTTATTGGAATTGATAAAAAAAAATTAAATGAGGAAAGAAATTTTTCAGTGCATATACAAAATTTGTAGATGTATTGAGTTTTGTACTTTCAATACGAGAGCGTTGAGCAGCCCTGCTGTAGAAGGACAGAAATAAAGTTGTTGTATGTGAAGCATTTACTTAAATCTAATAACTCGCGTCACATAAATACGTAAAATTTATAAATAAACTTTTATTATCTGAGCAAAAAAATAAAACTCAAAAAATAACTTTTATTACACTGGTCGACAAAATTTCAACAAATTTTTGTTACAGAAATAAAATTCTACTTTTCTAAAGGATTTCGGTGCGCTCAATCCGAATCGGAAGTCAGATTTTCTGTAATACGTACAGATTTTTAGATATTCATGCCCAAATGGGCGAAAAACACGTTTTTTGCCTATTTTCACTCCTAAATATCTTTTAAATTACTTACTTATTTTAAACTCCATCACGTTGGTCTCCTTGTCGTTGGGGATGGGGCTTAAATGGGGACCAGGGTGAATTCCCCTTGAGGGACCTGCCCTGTCTCTCCATGAACTAAGAGGGAAGCTCCGTATGGTACCCTTGGGCGCATCCTGCCTATCGCGGCAAGCAGGTTGTATCCCAGGTGTCCCATGCGGAGATCACCGCACCAACACACACACAAAAACCCCCTAATCCAGGGTGTTATGCGTTTCCGTGCCCATTGGATGGTTTGCAGTCAGGGGTAACCGACTGTATTCTTACGGAGCCTCCCGGATACCGGTCCACCTCCGGGAGTAACGGTGGACTTGCTGCGGTAAGGGGCTCTACCGTAGTCGACCGTTCCCTTTCCCCCTTTCCTTACTTCAGGTCGCCGAAAGGTCTCGTCTCAGTAGGCGACCGCACAAAAGAGAAATAAAATGAATAAAAAACAAATAGCCTCGGATCCCTGCACGGGTAACGATGCCGCCGTTGGACTTGGCGATAAAGTAGTAACCAACCCCTCGGGTACCGCTAAGACGGCGCCGAGCGGGCCTTCACGGCCCACATCACAACTTCGACCACCTATGCAAGCAGGCAGGAAGACTAAACCCCTTGAGGGTAAGCCGACTACTGCCGTCAAAGCTGGTACAGCTAAGCCCCTTGAGGGAAAGCAACCACCAGCTGAGCGGGCACGGGTGGTCTCCCCAATACCTCAACCGTGCACCTCTGAACGGCAGGCAGTGGAGAGCAGCACCAAGTCCTCCACGGACGAAGTGCAAGCCCCTGCTCCTGCCAGGGACTCTCTTACCAAGCCTGCTGAACACCCCGAGTGTTCTAAGGCTAGTAAGGGGATTCCGATGTCGGTGCGCAGCCAGCGAAATGTTCGCAGCGCCGCCAAAATCGTAGAGAGGACTAAAAATCTTCCCTACGACAAATTGACGGCGGAGCAGAACAGTTCGTTGGTTTGGGCAAAGAAGATTCTCGCTGCCAAACAGGCTAAAGCGACTTCCGGTCCGACTATCACTCCCCAGTCTGGTCCCTCGACATCTAAACAGGCACTGACCTCAAAGAGACCCCGATCTCTAGAGAACACTTCGAACGTTCCAAAGAGGCACAGGCCTTCGAACACTCCTGCCCTGACCAAAACTTTCAGCGAGGCGGCGAAAGCCACCTTAACGCTGGCAGTTATGGACCGCGGCCACCCGGACGGGAACCTGTCCTCGGAAAAGTGGAAGATGATCCTCATAGGTCTTCCCAGGAACTATGAGGAGCTTCTGGACCGTTTTCCGGGGCCTCCTCCTGATATCCGGGATGGCGGATGGCATCAGGGCAGAATAAAGCTCGTAACATGCGCAGATGAGCGCTCGCACGAGCTTTATAAACTGGCTATGTCAGAGGTGGGTGAGCTGTGGCCCGGGTCTGACTTGGTTGCGGTCAGTAAGGAAGAAATTCCGAACAGACCGAGAGCCTGGGTCTGGGTCCCGGCTGAGCCATCTGATCCGGATAAAATTCTGAGGATCATCTCTCGCTCCAACGCGGAAATGCCCACAAGCGATTGGAGGGTAGTACGTGTTGGTGACGTGAGGGAGATGCAACGCCAGGTTTGGCTTGTCATAAGCGAGGCGTCTCTCCCGTGGATTGAGAAGCGAGGTGGTACAATCCGCTACGGCCTTTTTACCATCACGCCGAAAATCAGAAGGGATGATCCCCAGAAGGAGGATGAATTGGTAGCCGACGAGGACAACCCTGGTCTTCCGAGCCTTGGGGCTGAGGGCAGCGCCCTGAGCGCACCCGATCCGCAGGGCTCTGGGGATGGGGGGTGTTCTACGAAAGCATCCAATTCCATTTCTGTGGAGGTAGGGGGCAACGCCATGAGCGAACCCACTACCCCCTTAACTATGGACGTCCGGGCTCCATGCAACACCTCGAGTGGACATGGGGCCGCTAATGAACGGGCAGACAGCACTCTGGACTCCGAGAGCGATACGTTCTCGGTGTCTGAGTTGGTAGGCCCGTTCTACAACATGCTCGACGAATGCACGCTGCTGGATTCGGATCCGGAGGAGGCCGACTTTGACTCCACAGTCATTGAGGTCTCCGAAGGAGCGGGTACAGTAGCGGCGGACGTCGAGATGCATTCCGACGACCAAAATGATGCAGGTACTGCAAATTAACCAGCATCACTCCAAAGCAGCTTCGGCTGCACTACTCTTACGTCTCAGCAAGACTGCTGAGGCGATCGTTCTGGTCCAGGAGCCTTGGGTCGTTGGATCCAGGGTCTGTGGCCTCAACTCTGGGGACTACCATGTGGTGGCAGCACCTGCGACAGGTAGGACCAGATCATGTATTCTAATACACAAAACTCTTTCCTACTTTATGGTATCTCTTTTCAGCGACGAAGATATGGTCTGCATCAGCCTCGAGCTGAAAGGTAAACCGATATGGGTCGCCTCTGCTTATTTGGCGTATGACCGCCCCATTTCTGGGCAAGATCGGCTACTTGGTGCGGTTAAGGAAGCCGAACGTTTTGGGCTCCAACTGCTGATAGGGGCCGATGCCAATGCCCACCACACAACATGGGGCTCATCGGATGTAAACGCGAGGGGTGAGTCTCTTTTTGATTTTATTATATCTAATAATTTATCTATATGTAACTCTGGAGGCAAACCTACTTTTGTCACCGCAAACAGGAGTGAGGTACTTGATATCACTCTGGTCACAGGCCCGCTCTCTGACTATGTCAAGGAATGGCAGGTGTCCGGAGAAAACTCCTTCTCTGATCATATGTATATAAATTTTAACCTACTCTTGAGACCTCCGCTTAGAGCGGGATACAGGAACAGGAGGCGTACGGATTGGGCTCTGTTTAATCAGAAACTGTCTGCTACGCTCCTTGAGCACGCTTCTCTCGGTATGTTAAGCCTACCGTTAACAACTGATGAAGCGCCTATCTCCAATAACGGGTCTGTTTCTCTCGGTGTGCTGGACACATCGTCAAAAATCGATGAAGCAGTTGACTTTGTTATTAAATCCTGTAACGCAGCTTTCAAGAGTGCCTGCCCGGAGGTCATAGTTCGGGGTAAAAAGAAACCTTATTGGTGGAACCCGGAGATCTCCAAGCTTCGGCTTAACAGCAGAAAACTCTTCAACCAGGCGAAAACAACTGGCAACTGGCAAGCCTACAAGGATGCCTTAAAAATTTTCAAGAAGTCGATCCAAAGAGCTAAAAGAGACTCATGGAAAAACTTCGCTAGCGACATAGAAGAAATCTCTGAGGCCAATCGTCTACGAAAGGTCCTCTCTACTAACCCAGTTCCCCCAAGCTGTATCCGAATGCAAAATGGGGACTGGGCCACATCTAGTACTGATATTCTGAACACCCTGGTCACCACACACTTCCCAGGGTGCACCTCGGAACCTTATAGAACCTACTCTAACCCCAGGACATCTAATGACCTGGAGCACATAATTACTAACAGAAGGGTAAAATGGGCAATTAAATCCTTCAAACCCTTCAAATCTCCGGGAATGGACTAAGGCGCTCAAAGCACAATTGTTTTTGTTTTGTTCCGAATCATAGGCACAGATACATATTTGCACTTGAAATATGAAAATAAAATTTTCTGTGCACTCCCATAAGCACTCAGATATCAAAAAAAATTTATATGTATGTGCCTATGATTCATATTGAATGTGCAGAGCAAAAGCACTTTGTATAGGAGCTCCAGCACTGCCGTAAGAAATCGAAATTTCAATAACAAATGTGTAATGAAAAAAAAATTCAAAAAATGAAAGCACTGTAAAAAATTTGTATTCAAAAAACTTTCATATAAAAAATAAAAAAAAATTGTATGATACTACCATTTGAAACTAAATTCTAAAATAATATTTTATTGGAATTGATAAAAAAAAATTAAATGAGGAAAGAAATTTTTCAGTGCATATACAAAATTTGTAGATGTATTGAGTTTTGTACTTTCAATACGAGAGCGTTGAGCAGCCCTGCTGTAGAAGGACAGAAATAAAGTTGTTGTATGTGAAGCATTTACTTAAATCTAATAACTCGCGTCACATAAATACGTAAAATTTATAAATAAACTTTTATTATCTGAGCAAAAAAATAAAACTCAAAAAATAACTTTTATTACACTGGTCGACAAAATTTCAACAAATTTTTGTTACAGAAATAAAATTCTACTTTTCTAAAGGATTTCGGTGCGCTCAATCCGAATCGGAAGTCAGATTTTCTGTAATACGTACAGATTTTTAGATATTCATGCCCAAATGGGCGAAAAACACGTTTTTTGCCTATTTTCACTCCTAAATATCTTTTAAATTACTTACTTATTTTAAACTCCATCACGTTGGTCTCCTTGTCGTTGGGGATGGGGCTTAAATGGGGACCAGGGTGAATTCCCCTTGAGGGACCTGCCCTGTCTCTCCATGAACTAAGAGGGAAGCTCCGTATGGTACCCTTGGGCGCATCCTGCCTATCGCGGCAAGCAGGTTGTGTCCCAGGTGTCCCATGCGGAGATCACCGCACCAACACACACACAAAAACCCCCTAATCCAGGGTGTTATGCGTTTCCGTGCCCATTGGATGGTTTGCAGTCAGGGGTAACCGACTGTATTCTTACGGAGCCTCCCGGATACCGGTCCACCTCCGGGAGTAACGGTGGACTTGCTGCGGTAAGGGGCTCTACCGTAGTCGACCGTTCCCTTTCCCCCTTTCCTTACTTCAGGTCGCCGAAAGGTCTCGTCTCAGTAGGCGACCGCACAAAAGAGAAATAAAATGAATAAAAAACAAATAGCCTCGGATCCCTGCACGGGTAACGATGCCGCCGTTGGACTTGGCGATAAAGTAGTAACAAACCCCTCGGGTACCGCTAAGACGGCGCCGAGCGGGCCTTCACGGCCCACATCACAACTTCGACCACCTATGCAAGCAGGCAGGAAGACTAAACCCCTTGAGGGTAAGCCGACTACTGCCGTCAAAGCTGGTACAGCTAAGCCCCTTGAGGGAAAGCAACCACCAGCTGAGCGGGCACGGGTGGTCTCCCCAATACCTCAACCGTGCACCTCTGAGCGGCAGGCAGTGGAGAGCAGCACCAAGTCCTCCACGGACGAAGTGCAAGCCCCTGCTCCTGCCAGGGACTCTCTTACCAAGCCTGCTGAACACCCCGAGTGTTCTAAGGCTAGTAAGGGGATTCCGATGTCGGTGCGCAGCCAGCGAAATGTTCGCAGCGCCGCCAAAATCGTAGAGAGGACTAAAAATCTTCCCTACGACAAATTGACGGCGGAGCAGAACAGTTCGTTGGTTTGGGCAAAGAAGATTCTCGCTGCCAAACAGGCTAAAGCGACTTCCGGTCCGACTATCACTCCCCAGTCTGGTCCCTCGACATCTAAACAGGCACTGACCTCAAAGAGACCCCGATCTCTAGAGAACACTTCGAACGTTCCAAAGAGGCACAGGCCTTCGAACACTCCTGCCCTGACCAAAACTTTCAGCGAGGCGGCGAAAGCCACCTTAACGCTGGCAGTTATGGACCGCGGCCACCCGGACGGGAACCTGTCCTCGGAAAAGTGGAAGATGATCCTCATAGGTCTTCCCAGGAACTATGAGGAGCTTCTGGACCGTTTTCCGGGGCCTCCTCCTGATATCCGGGATGGCGGATGGCATCAGGGCAGAATAAAGCTCGTAACATGCGCAGATGAGCGCTCGCACGAGCTTTATAAACTGGCTATGTCAGAGGTGGGTGAGCTGTGGCCCGGGTCTGACTTGGTTGCGGTCAGTAAGGAAGAAATTCCGAACAGACCGAGAGCCTGGGTCTGGGTCCCGGCTGAGCCATCTGATCCGGATAAAATTCTGAGGATCATCTCTCGCTCCAACGCGGAAATGCCCACAAGCGATTGGAGGGTAGTACGTGTTGGTGACGTGAGGGAGATGCAACGCCAGGTTTGGCTTGTCATAAGCGAGGCGTCTCTCCCGTGGATTGAGAAGCGAGGTGGTACAATCCGCTACGGCCTTTTTACCATCACGCCGAAAATCAGAAGGGATGATCCCCAGAAGGAGGATGAATTGGTAGCCGACGAGGACAACCCTGGTCTTCCGAGCCTTGGGGCTGAGGGCAGCGCCCTGAGCGCACCCGATCCGCAGGGCTCTGGGGATGGGGGGTGTTCTACGAAAGCATCCAATTCCATTTCTGTGGAGGTAGGGGGCAACGCCATGAGCGAACCCACTACCCCCTTAACTATGGACGTCCGGGCTCCATGCAACACCTCGAGTGGACATGGGGCCGCTAATGAACGGGCAGACAGCACTCTGGACTCCGAGAGCGATACGTTCTCGGTGTCTGAGTTGGTAGGCCCGTTCTACAACATTCTCGACGAATGCACGCTGCTGGATTCGGATCCGGAGGAGGCCGACTTTGACTCCACAGTCATTGAGGTCTCCGAAGGAGCGGGTACAGTAGCGGCGGACGTCGAGATGCATTCCGACGACCAAAATGATGCAGGTACTGCAAATTAACCAGCATCACTCCAAAGCAGCTTCGGCTGCACTACTCTTACGTCTCAGCAAGACTGCTGAGGCGATCGTTCTGGTCCAGGAGCCTTGGGTCGTTGGATCCAGGGTCTGTGGCCTCAACTCTGGGGACTACCATGTGGTGGCAGCACCTGCGACAGGTAGGACCAGATCATGTATTCTAATACACAAAACTCTTTCCTACTTTATGGTATCTCTTTTCAGCGACGAAGATATGGTCTGCATCAGCCTCGAGCTGAAAGGTAAACCGATATGGGTCGCCTCTGCTTATTTGGCGTATGACCGC
Organism: Urophora cardui; assembly: GCA_960531455.1. Taxonomy (NCBI): domain Eukaryota; kingdom Metazoa; phylum Arthropoda; class Insecta; order Diptera; family Tephritidae; genus Urophora; species Urophora cardui. Next base: position 113,942,821 of record OY482672.1, read on the forward strand.
CCCATTTCTGGGCAAGATCGGCTACTTGGTGCGGTTAAGGAAGCCGAACGTTTTGGGATCCAACTGCTGATAGGGGCCGATGCCAATGCCCACCACACAACATGGGGCTCATCGGATGTAAACGCGAGGGGTGAGTCTCTTTTTGATTTTATTATATCTAATAATTTATCTATATGTAACTCTGGAGGCAAACCTACTTTTGTCACCGCAAACAGGAGTGAGGTACTTGATATCACTCTGGTCACAGGCCCGCTCTCTGACTATGTCAAGGAATGGCAGGTGTCCGGAGAAAACTCCTTCTCTGATCATATGTATATAAATTTTAACCTACTCTTGAGACCTCCGCTTAGAGCGGGATACAGGAACAGGAGGCGTACGGATTGGGCTCTGTTTAATCAGAAACTGTCTGCTACGCTCCTTGAGCACGCTTCTCTCGGTATGTTAAGCCTACCGTTAACAACTGATGAAGCGCCTATCTCCAATAACGGGTCTGTTTCTCTCGGTGTGCTGGACACATCGTCAAAAATCGATGAAGCAGTTGACTTTGTTATTAAATCCTGTAACGCAGCTTTCAAGAGTGCCTGCCCGGAGGTCATAGTTCGGGGTAAAAAGAAACCTTATTGGTGGAACCCGGAGATCTCCAAGCTTCGGCTTAACAGCAGAAAACTCTTCAACCAGGCGAAAACAACTGGCAACTGGCAAGCCTACAAGGATGCCTTAAAAATTTTCAAGAAGTCGATCCAAAGAGCTAAAAGAGACTCATGGAAAAACTTCGCTAGCGACATAGAAGAAATCTCTGAGGCCAATCGTCTACGAAAGGTCCTCTCTACTAACCCAGTTCCCCCAAGCTGTATCCGAATGCAAAATGGGGACTGGGCCACATCTAGTACTGATATTCTGAACACCCTGGTCACCACACACTTCCCAGGGTGCACCTCGGAACCTTATAGAACCTACTCTAACCCCAGGACATCTAATGACCTGGAGCACATAATTACTAACAGAAGGGTAAAATGGGCAATTAAATCCTTCAAACCCTTCAAATCTCCGGGAATGGACTAAGGCGAAGGTGATCTTTATTCCTAAAGGGGGCAGAGCCTCCTACAGCAGCTCAAAGGATTTCAGGCCGATAAGCCTGACCTCTTTTCTACTCAAAGTTCTTGAGAGATTGCTGGATGTCTATATCAGGCTCCGTGCGAATACTCTATCTCCTTTTCAACACGCTTATTCCAAAGGCAAGTCCGTAGAGACTGCTCTACACGCTATCACTTCCAAGATAGAAAAGGGGCTAGCCTTTAAGGAATTCACACTGGGCATCTTTATCGACATAGAAGGAGCTTTCAACAATGTTCTGCCGGGAGCCGTTACCACCGCCCTACGGGACTTGGAGGTAGAGGAGGCTCTCGTGAGGTTTGTCGAACTTCTTCTTAGTAGAAGAGCCATTATTTCTGAAATGGGTAATTCATCGATAACTACACAGAGCCAAAATACCACCTAAAATGCCCTATAAATTAGAACAAAGTTTAGCGGATTTCTCTATGCTTTCTCTCCAATAAGATGCCCGTCTTATTATTACTGGATATTTCATTTTAATAAAACTAAGTAGATAATCTGTAAAACTAATATGAAAACCTTTTCAATATAATTAAGAAGATGACCCGTGGATTTTAGATGAAATCATTTTAAGTAAAATTTAAGAGATAACCTATAAAACTAAGGTGAAAACCTATTAAATAAAATTTAGAAGATGAGTCCTAGAATAAATATGGAAACCTTTTCACATAAATTTAGCAGATAACCTGTAAAATTAAGAAGAAACCCTGTTTAATATTATTAAGAAGAGAATCTTGATTTTCATCGGAAAACATAATTAGTCAACTAGTATTTTCCTAGGACTTATTCAGACAAAGGGCAAAATTTCATTTCATATAAGTGCAGATGGACATAATAAACTCTTTATACCAAGTGCTTCATTAATCGTTTGAGAATTGTAGAAATGTGCAAAGCCGTAGTGAAATTGACGAACGGAGGAAATACATAAGAGCTCTTTGAAAAATAAAAAGTTCTCCCTTTTAATTTCTTGAACATGTAATTGCACGCATAAAACGTGGCTGATGCAATAACTGTTATGCATACTTCTAGTATGTACGAGTATATATGGTCAAAAACGCCAAAAATTCTACCCGAGAAATTTTTTTTTTTTTTAAGTTTATTGTATGAAATATGTCCTAATATGAAGCATTATTATGTAAAGTGTATGGTAACACTATCTGCCAAAGAGCTGAAAGTGTGTACATGAGATTTTTTTCCATTTAAAAAAATTAAGATCAGAATTGAAAAAATTAAAAAATATCATCGTCTGAAAAAATGGTAAGTAATTTTGTTTCCACTGATTTTTTTTTTGCCTATTTCGACTCACGTGTTAAGAAAATATGCATTTTTGTTAAATAAGGGCTTGTGAAGAGTATAAAGCATTCGGAAGGCATCTTTTATTAAAAAATATCGGGACGAAAATTTTGTGTAACGTGGCAGTGCAAAATACCATTTTCTTTTTTTTGCGTAAATTAACGCTATCCAATAATGCCATGAAATACATTACTAAATATGGAATTTCATGAAGTTTTAGTAGAAGCAAACAAACATTTAATAAAAAAATTTTGTTAGGAATTTAAAACTGATATAAAATATGTAACGTGGCAGTGCTATTACTAAAAATTATACGTTTTCAAATTTACAGGCTCGTGTTAGTAAAGCCGAACAAAATAAAAATTATATTGCGAAGCTAAAGGAGGAGGGAAAACACGACGGATACAAACGGAAAAGAGCTGCTAAAATGAAATTGTATAGGGAATCCAAAAAAAAAAAGTAAAGAAAATGAAATGACCGCTAAAAGTCGCGATGTGAAAATATATATTTGTGACGAAACTGGGGAAAATAACTTACTACCAACTCGACACATGACTTTAACAATTAGGGAAGCATGTGGAATGTTTAACGAGGAGCAAGAAACATCAGGAAAGGGTACATATGTATTAATTTTTTTGCATTGTCATTGAATAATTTATGATTAGATAAACTTGCTGCGTTCTTTACACATATATTTTGCGTTTATTTATCTTGTAAAACTAATAGTTGTCACCAAATTCAATTAAAATTCGTACGTGTAACGTGGCAGTGATATTTTGTAACGTGGCAGTGCTCAAGTTTACCTTCACAAAATGTCTTCAAATGCATTCATACGCAAAGTAAAGTCATCTGCTTATGAATTTACCTTTTATCCACGACATATTGAAGAAAAAGCCAAATCGGTTTGGTAAATTCGCAGATTTTTTACAAAATATACAGTAACCTCGGAACACACTTCCAAAATTGTGTAACGTGACAGTGCAACTAAATTTGGTATAACTCTAATGCTATAACAGTTGCGAGGCAATGTAAATACTAAAATTGTTGGCTTCGGAGAATCTCAAAATCCACCTTTAGTAGAACATTATTTAATAATATAGCTTCAGAGATATGAGGTAAAATAGCGTACGAATGTAACGTGGCGGTGGAAAATGTTGACCATATGTACATTAGGGTGCTTTTAATTTGTATGAAAAATTTTAAAGTTCATAAAAAGACTGTATCGCCCCCTCAATCTGTAGTAACATGGTCAAAGATATCACACATAAATTTTGGTCCCGATTGGTGGCGGTTAAGGCGTGGCGCATTGAGGTCAAAGTTCAGAAAACTCTATGAAGGGTCAAAAAATCAAAATATTTTTTTTAATTATCTAATACCCAAAATTAATACTTCTATACCCAATGATAACAAATATAAATTTTGGTTCCGATTGATGACGGTTTAGTGGTGTTTTAAGGGGGTTAATGTTCAGATTGCCATAGAAGACTTACATTTTTAGTGTCGCATATGATAATCTGAACTTTGACCCCCTTGAAACACCAGTAAACCGTCATCAATCGGGACCAAAATTTATATTTGTTATCATTGGGTATAGAAGTATTAATTTTGAGTATTAGATAATTAAAAAAAATATTTTGATTTTTTGACCCTTCATAGAGTTTTCTGAACTTTGACCTCAATGCGCCACGGCTTAACCGCCACCAATCGGGACCAAAATATATGTGTGATATCTTTGACCATGTTACTACAGATTGAGGGGGCGATACAGTAAAATATCGTTAATTTGAATTTTAAACGCACTCTAATGTACATATGTATGTATGTACGTATGTTAAGACGTTTAAAGCAAAATTTGAATTAATAAGGGCTCTTTCAAAAATAAAAAGTTTTCCTTTTTAATAAATTCAAAAAGGTTCAAGTAAAAATTAGAGGATGTCCTTATTGATTTGCTTTATAAAAATTTTCTCCTAAAAACAAGCAGATTTCTTCTAACAATTTAATTTTTTTTACAAAATGACATAAAAAATTAATAAACAAGAAGTTATCTTCTCGTTTTCAGACGATATCCTTTTAAATAAATTTAAGAAGAAATTCAAGCTAAAATCCAGAAGAATTTCTAGCAAAAATTTCTTCAATTTTTCCCCTCTCCCTCTCCTCGGCCAAATAGCTTTTTTAGGTGGCAGTCTCTTTGATTGTAGGTGAACTTTTTGGCTCTGTGTAGGTATGCCAACAGGGGAACACCCCAGGGTGGAGTTTTGTCTCCTCTGCTTTGGAACCTAACGGTGAACACCCTGCTCTCCAAAACTTCAGCACACGGGCTGCCAGGTCATTGCGTACGCCGATGACATCGCCCTGACAGCGACTGGCAAGCATATACCGGTGCTGAGCGACCTTTTGCAAAATGCACTCAACATTGTAAAAACCTGGTCTCTGAAATGCGGGCTCAGTGTCAGCTCTGAGAAAACGGAAATGGTTCTGTTTACCCGCAAACATAAGATACCTGAATTCAAACCTCCGTCCATAAATGGGAAGGAGATTAAACTCTCTACCGAGGTTAAATACCTTGGTGTTATTCTAGACAGAAAACTAAACTGGAAACGGAACGTAGAAGTACGATCCCAAAAAGCCATGTTATCACTTTACGCATGTAAATCAGCGATAGGCAAGAGATGGGGACTTAACCCCCAAATCGTCCATTGGCTGTACACAGCGGTAGTGCGACCTATTCTCTTCTATGCAGTCACCATATGGTGGCCAGCACTGGAACTCGAAACCAATAAGAGCAAATTAACTATAGTGCAGCGAATGGCTTCCATGCTTATTAGCGGAGCCCTTCCCTCCACCCCAACTAAAGCTCTCGAAACCATCCTATTTCTTCTCCCCACGGATATACAGGGGAAACTCATTGCCAGCTGCAACGCGGCAAGGCTCAATGCAACCGAACCCTGGAGGGACACCAGATTCGGGCACGCTCAAATTCTTAGTAACGTCCCTGCCAATTTTCTAAAGCTGGACTATGCAATACCAGCCTTTTGTTGGGATAACAAATTCTCCACAAGAATCCCGGAGAGGAGCGAGTGGAAGAACTTAGGGGATCCCGACCCTAATACACTGCACCTTTACACGGACGGCTCTAAATTGAACAATAGAGTTGGAAGTGGGTTTTTCTGCGAAAAGCTTCATCTGAAAGTAAGTTTGCGCCTACCTGATCACTGCAGCGTCTATCAGGCTGAGCTCATAGCCATATGGGAAGCAGCTCGTCGCCTGGCAGATCTGCCAGACATAAATTCTATCAAAATCTTCTCTGACAGCCAAGCTGCCATAAAATCCTTACAGAGTAACAATACTACATCTATAGTTGCAATGAAATGTAGGGAGTCTTTGAACAAACTAGCCGAAAGGTGCGACCTGAACGTCATTTGGGTTCCAGGCCATAGCAACGTTCGGGGCAACTGCATTGCAGATGAGTTAGCAAGGGAAGGCACAAGCTTGCAGGATATCACATCTGCGACATGGGTTGGCCCCCCGCTTAACTCATGCAAGCATTGGTTGGGATCTCGCTCCATTGAACAGGCTAACGCTAGATGGGCCAAGGAGTCAGCTTGTGTGATTTCTAGGCAAATCTGGCCTAGACTGGATGAGGCTATGTCTGTATCGGTGCTGCATCTGAATCGGCTCTCTATAGGTCCGCTGGTGGGACTTCTAACAGGCCATTGTCTTATGGGCACTCACGCCTCTCGCATGGGCCTATATAAAAACGACTTCTGCCGCAGCTGTAGGGACGTGGAGGAAATAGAGAGTGTTGAGCACTATCTATGCCACTGCCCCGCACTGTCGCTATCCAGGTACCGCTTCCTCCATAAACACTTTTTCGAGTGCCTGGCGGAGATGGAAAATGCAAGGACACTAGATTTTCTGCGCTTCATGAAACAAACGCGCTGGTTTAGCTTCACGGGCATCTAATCTTATCATACTTTTGAATCTAATTTTTCCGGAAAGGTTTGTAAATAGGGATAAGGAAGCTAGGGCTCCCGTGTGGTATCACAATGGGCCACCTCGGCCTAAGTGTGTCCCCGCTTTCATGAATTGCGGAGACAGCCACCTCAACCTAACCTAACCTAACCTACTTATTTTAAAAATTGATTAAAGCTATTGAAAGCTCGGCCATTTCCCTTGAAGACAACGTTTTAATTTTTCGGATATCTAATTTAGGTATGTAGTAATATATGTTTTTGTACAACAAGGTATTTGTCGTCGAAATCTACGGCAGCATTTGTAGCATTTTATAGGCGCAATCAAATTTTGTAGTTGCTCAGCAGAAAAATTTTTTTACGAAGCCACTTACATACGTCCATAATATAATAAACTGCCTAAAAGCGTGCTTCAAAATTTTTTATTTTTTTGTGTGGAGAAAATATTGCAAAACTAATGAAGCTTAATATGCAATATTGCAAGTTACAAGAAAGATATATGAAATATTAAAACGGCTTCTTCAAGAGAAATGTCCGCGTTTTCAACAGCTTTAATCAATTTTTAAAATAAGTAAGAAATTGAAAAGATATTGAGGAGTGAATATAGCCAAAATTCGCGTTTTTGGCCTCTTTACACATGAATATCTCAAAAACTGTACGTATTAGCGAAAATCTGACTTCAGATTCGGATTCAGCGCACCGAAATCCTTTAGAAAAGTAGAATTTTATTTCTGTAACAAAAACTTGTCGACCAGTGTTATCTGAGCAAAAAAATAAAACTCAAAAAATAACTTTTATTTTCTGATCGAAAAATAAAACTCAAAAAATAACTTTTATTTTCTGAGGCAAAAATAAAACTAAAAATAACTTTTATATTCTGATCGAAAAATAAAACTCAAAAAATAACTTTTATTTTCTGATCGAAAAATAAAACTCAAGAAAAAACTTTTATTTTCTGATCAAAAAATAAAACTCAAGAAAAAACTTTTATTTTCTGAACAAAAAATAAAACTCAAGAAAAAACTTTTATTTTCTGAGCAAAAAATAAAACTCAGAAAATAATCGTTAAAAATCAACTTTTTGGATATCACTTATAACCGTTACGGTCCCTGATATACAGAGCTGTCGCTTAAATCGTAGCATAGAGCATACATGGATAATAGGGTGCAGCCTCCTGAAACTCCACACTAGATGTCACATTTCGCGCGAGATGGGACCCTCGAAAAATTTCACTCACTTGTATGGGAGTAACCGAAATTGAACGGCGTGCGTAAAAAGCAAATTCGACGCCCAATTTTTGTTTTGCGTGACAGTTGAAATTAAGCATTGTGGGTGATTGTTTGCAAAAAATTAAAGCGTGAATAACGGGTATTCATGAATATTGATGTGTAAACTGTTTCGAAATCGGATATTTATTCCCTTTTCCTTGTTCCTTTTTTCCTGGTTTTCTATGGATTAAAAGGCGACTATCGTTTTTGTAATTTTTTGTTGTCATTGTGACTGCTACTATTTTGTTGTTTTTGTTTGTTTTGGTTTTTGGTTTTTGACTTTTGATTTTTTTATGTTGTTTTGTTTTGTATTGCTCAGAAACATGCAAGATCATCCGAGTCCACGTTTGACCCACATCTGGAGACCCGGCCTAGGGGTCACAATGAAAAGAGCTTCATATCGAAGTCCTGCTCAAAACCTTTCATTTGATACCAATATTGCTCAGAAACATTCAAGGATCATCAGGGTCCTTCTTTTGACCCATATCTGGAGACCCGGCCTAGGGGTCATAATGAAAAGAGCTTCATAGCGAAGTCCTGCTCAAAACCTTTCATTTGATACGAATATTGCTCAGAAAATTAGATACATGTTCAAACAGGTTGGTCCTTTTTATTTTGCCTATTTGTCGCATTGTTGCAGAAAACAACAACAACAACTTCACTTCGCTTCGTTGCTGTTGTTGTTGATATTTGCGTTTGCACGGCTATGCATGCAAGCATTTGTAAGTACATGTCTATCTACCTACCTACCACTGACAGTGCCAAGCGATTCACACGGACGCAGCAGTGCACTAACACAAAGGTCATTTACGTTTACGCGTAAACTTTACCTGTTTTTCGAAATCACTCGTAGCTACAGCAAAGATGTTTACACATCAAAAATTGACACTTGCTTTTGATATCGTGTCTGTTAGGTACATATTCCACAAAATAACAAGATTTTCTCTGATTTTCTGTATTTTTCTATTTCTTTATCTGAACACACACGCAAGTCAATTTCGGTTCAACGCATATGAAAAATTTGCGTGCGTGCGTTAAATTGACGACTTGCGTTTGATTTAGGTTACACAGTAAGCGTTTTAATGTTATGATAATGCTATTTAGCGAAATGAAATTATTTTGATAATTGCCTAAACGGTAAAAACCTGGGGTGGCTTTCCATAATTCGATATCGAGCGAAATTCGATATCGAAGCATCGTTTTTACTTTCCGTAAACACAAATATCGTCAGAAACAATTCGACACCACCTTAGCTACCGTTTTGCCTAATCGAATATGTCAACCGCAGAAAAATATAACTTCAAAATTTTTATATTTTTGTGGGTTTAAATCATTTCTTATTTGTTTACAAGTGAGAACACAACTTTTGAAAGATAATAAAGGCCTTTCATGCACTTTTTAAAATATTATAAGAAAAGTTTTCCTATCGAAATACAGAAAGCAAAACGCTATCGTCGCTCGTTCGATATCGAATGAAATATCGAGCCGACGATAGTCAAATATCGAATTACGGAAAGCCACCCCTGAAACGTTTCAACGGAAACGATTGCTGTTTTCGATAAAGGATAATATTAACGTTTCGAGCAAGGATGGGCATTTTAGTCATGGGTAACACTGCGCTGCGCCGCGCAATTGCGCTGGCGCCAACCCTGGTGGTATTGCGCTAACCCCGATTTGGAAAATGCGCCAACTCAATATAGCGCCAACTCAATGTAGCGCCAACTCAATGTAGCGCCAACTCAATGATGCGCTATTGTAATATAACACTGACTCAATTTCGCGCGCTAACACCAGCACCAATATAGCGCTAGTGTAAAATGTCACCACCACAAAGCCAATAACAGCACAGCGTATATGACACCGTCACAATTATGTATGCTAACGCCAATACCGAACCATCGCTAATACGAAAGGGTATTGATATTTTACTTTCACAAATAAAGAAGACAAAATTGAAATTATTTGTGAATAGGAGAAAAAAATATAATACAAAATAAATTAAATAAAATATTTATTACCATATAGTATATTTTTGTTACGCATGGTAAATGGTAAGGGGAAATTTCGTTATAATAAAATATAAATTATTTTTAAAATTAAATTTAATTGTGGCACAATTATTCTGCCAGCGTGTATGTAAGCAGAATTGCGCCAAAAGAAATAAAACGGGTATAGTAGACAGTAAGAAGCGAACAAGTGTTATTTATCGATTATTCCATGGCAATTGCGCTAAAGGTGTTATTGCGCCAGAACAGTGCGCGGCGGTTGGCGCTGGTGTTATTGTATCAGCGCCAAAAAAATTGCGCCATTACCCATGGCTAGGGCATTTTTCAACTACCACTCATTTTCAACTACCACTCAAATAGAGTGGTAATTAAATCCTGAATTTTGATTCAACTACCACTCAAATTTGGTGCTCGAAACCTATTTAGGCAGTGCAATCATTGAGAAGTTAATCAACACATCAGCTTGTGGTGAAATGTATGTACATACATATGTATGTGAGGATATGTGAGTCGTTAGTTTTGAAATTGGCATAAGTGAACTAGAGTTGAACTAGAAATTGAAATAGGGGTGAACTAGAAAGTGAACTAGAACTTTAACTAGAACGAACTAGTAGATGAACTTGAATATCTACAACTACTATTGTAATGCACATGTCCTTCCCTTGAATTTTGTATACTTAATGTACATACATATGTATAAGTTATACGCATACATATACATATGTATGTATGTAAGTTTTTCCATAAGATTTTTTGGGGTTTGACTGACTTCTGTGCACTTTTGCTACCAACACTAAAGTTGAGTGGTAGTTGAAAATCGAGTTAAATCATGAATTTAACTACCACTCAAATTGAGTGGTAGTTAATTTCAAGATTTAACTATCACTCAATTTGAGTGGTAGTTAAAATCGAGATTTGAGTGGTAGTTGCAGGCTGAGTGCACTCAAAATTAGTTGAATCATGCCCAACCCTGGTTTCGAGGCATCTCTTCAAAAATGGACCAAGTAAGTAGTCCAATAATGTTTGCAAGAGCAGTTACATCCGCCCCCCCACTCCCCGCTCCCACCGTTCGTTTCTTCATAGTGCATTGAACTTCGCCCTAGGCACCGGGTTCAATTGAATGAATTGTAACGAAATGCAGAAAAAGGCAATTAAGAAACACAGGTCGATTGTGTGTTTGTTAGAGTTTCGGTTTCGGCTTGCATCCATAAGACTGTATACATATGTTCCATGTGCCAGTTGTTAACAGCCGGTGGAACAAACACGGCAATGGATTACATACAAATGTATAAACATATGAACATAAAACAACAAATTGGATGGGCGTATACAAATAAAAGAGAGTAAATACTTTGTACAATGAAAAAGATAAGATTAAGTGATGTTACTTAGGTATACATATGTATGTATATTCATATGTGTGGAGGTTGTGCAGAGTGATCGTGGATGAAAGAGAGAACTCAAGCCAAAGACGCAGAAAAAACGGAGTGATCGTACCAAATATTTGTGTTCTGCCGCTTTGGTATACATACTACATATATGTACATAACTATGTATGTATGTAGATATGTGATTTTTCGTTCCATAACTCGACTGCGTGTCTTACTGTTTTTTTTTTATTCTAAACGAAAATGTTGCCTTATTACAAGGCAACATTATCAACATGCGCCCTGTGCCCTAAAAGCCCGTCTCCACATAACTTGATTCACCAGAGAAACATGTAGCAAAACAACTCGCTCAACAACCCGTCTCCACGTGGCTAATCGTGATTCAGTTTAACATTTCTCTTTCTTGTTCTTCTTAAATGTTTGTATGTTTGCTTATTTTTGCGTCTTTGTTTTGGTCTGTGTGAGATTTCGATAGATTTTCGATACAAAATTAGAGAAGACATCGATATCATCGAGGTTGGCAAGATGATTCATAATGAAACAGTGTTTCAATCTTCACTCGCTCTCAGAAATTTGTATGGAAATTGGCGAGTTTCGGCACTGGTTTCCGTGTCGAAACAAGATTGAGAGAGAAAATGCAGAAAAAAAGAGCGAAACACGTTATGTGGAGACATGGTATAGGAAAATGTTGCATTTTGCATGTGATGTATGAAACAAAAATAATGCGCCCCTTTAGTTACATATGTTAAGGGCAGAAAATGACACCCTTTGGTCGGGGAGAGTGTGACGAAAATGCCATTATTTTCACGATCCTTAATTTTAAAGCGAAATTATTTAATGTAGATGTGTTTAGAATTCATAATATTATATTTTCATGATAGCTTTGTTTATAAAATTCCCATGTGGATGTGCGAAGGAACATACATATATGTATGTTGTAGTTAAGAGACTTTTAAGAATAAACCAGGCAACCGCAAAGGTGGCCCACACGAGCGCAAATCAGTCTGCGCTATCCAACACAAACTCTCTCACTGTTTTGCCGCACACTGGTATAAACATAGATACGATCTGCGGGCTAGTCCAATTGTGAGCGGGAGAGAGCACAAAGAAAGTAGTAGACAGAACATACCAGAGGAGGGAGAGAGAGAGACTTTTGTTGCATTATTAATAGAATATAATACAGTGGCGCGGATATAACTCTAACGAGTATTAAGGCCGAGTTTCCCTCCCAATTCGAGGCGTGCTTGTTTTGTTTTTCGTACTAATTGGGTGTACCTACAGTTTTATGCCAGCTCCTAACGGCGAATGCAGAAATACGCTAGGAGGGTAGGTACCTATGCCGTCGGAGGGTATCCATTAATTGAGGTTTTTTTAGAAAATTATTTAAATTAAACTTTTGGTATTGATCCAGCTGGGATTTGAACCCGAGACCTCTACTATAGCAGGCGAGCACTCTACCCACTATACAAGAGCGACATTTAGACAATTTTAATTTGTGTTTTGGAATGTTATAGTTTATTCATTAATGCCTATTGAGTTCCAGCTGAATTCTCTCCACTTCTTATTGTTTGGTTTGTTTGGCTTTTAGCTCACTCTTGCCGTGATCATTCTTAATAAACATTTTTCCTTATTCTCAACGTTTATTTCAAATGCATCTCAAATTTCCCTTGATAGCGTTCTCAAACTAAAAGGCACATTTTTAATATGGGATTTTGGTCTGATTCTCAAATTGAGAAATTCCATTTTCTCAAACACATTTCAATGATAAATTTTTTCTCAATGATTCTCAAATTGTTCTCAAATTGAGAACCAATGTTTGAGAATTTCTTTTTCAGTGTTTAATGGGTTGTCATTGCTACGCATTAAAGTACTCGTAGTGGCATGTATGTAGACGTGCATGGATTTTTTCCTTTTGTTTAATTTTTGTTTACTTGCTATGCATAATTATTCTCTCTTTTTATTCCCTCTGTTTTTGTTTAGCGTAGTGGTTTGTTCTTTTTGACCTACAATTTGCTCGTCATTTTTTAAAGTAAGACTTTTATTTCTGTAAGTACATTAATACCCGTGTTAAATAACAAAAAAGTTTTACGAATTTTTCATAAAAAGTGTAATTTTCATATGGAGAACTGTTATTTTTTATGAAATATTCGTAGCAACTTTTTGTTATTGAACAGAGCTAATGTAATATGTCCATATGCATGTATATATCTACGTATGTTGATATATTTCCTCTAAGCCATATTTTTGTATCTAAACTGTGGTTAATTAAGTAAACAATATAATAATACCACTATATATATAAGTATACCACTATACATACATACCTACATGTGTACATATTTTCTTTAAAACAACTAAATGTTTTCTAACTGTTTCCAAGCTTTTCAATACAGCGATTTCCTGCAAATCACTTAGTATCTGCCAAAAGTTTCAACAGTTCTACATTGTTTGATATTTCCTAGGTAACACATTTATCTAAACAACTGATTGCTTCCTAAAGCTTAACATATTTGCAGCATCGCCCAGGGACATAACGGTTATAGGAGAAATGAAGTAGTGGTCATATTCAACTATTAACATTGATGAATTCAAATTTTGGTCAAGAATAACCATTATATTGTCCAAAAACTTTTTTTGGTCCAGAATAATCATTATGGGACCAGCAAATTTTTTCTATTATAATTTTTATTTTTTTATGGTTACCCATGTCTAAGAATTCAAGGAATTTTAAGTGATAAACCAAAAAACAGAATACTGGTTATTCTTGATAAAAAAAATTTTTTGTTTACTATAATGGTTATTCTTGACCACTCAAATTTTTTGGTCATTATAATGGCTATTCTTAACCAAAAATAAATATACCTCAATGTGATGCTTAAAAATTCCCCAAAAAAATATATCGCGTATTTTCGCCGACCTTTTCTACTACGTTAAAAAATAACAGTTATTTTCCGTTCCTTGTTTTTATGGAGAGTGAAATTTGAACAGGAAATAGCAAGTGCATTTTCGTTGCACAGAAATGGCAAAGAGGAAACGGGAAACGACAAAAGGTCAAAACGTTGACCCAGCTTTTCCCTGAATATTGGTATCAAATGAAGGGTATTGAACATGGCTTTTATACAGAGATGTACTCATTATTATTTCTAGGTCCAATTCCCAGATATGGGTCAAAATGTGGACCTGCATAAACTCGGAATATTTCCGAGCAATATTGGTATCAAAGGAAATGTGCTAAGCAGGGTCTTTACATAGATTACGATTCCTTGGTCGGATCCCCAGATATGGGTCAAAATGTGGACCTGCATAACCTCGGAATATTTTCGAGCAATATTGGTATCAAATGAAAGGTATTGACCAGGGTTGAAACATATAGCTCTTTTCAGTATGATTTTTAGACCGGGTACCCAGATATGGGTAAAAAAAGTGGGCCCGTATATATGTCCCGTGTTGTTTAAGTATCCAATAAAAAGTGGAAATCAAGGTTATAGGTCTATCCTCCATGTTATACTCAACCCGGTTCCCTAGGTAAACGGAAAGGAAAAGTGACGGAAAAGAAGAGCGAATGGAATTTAAATTGTATGCTTTTCACTGCAAATATTGTCATTTTAAATAGAGCGTACTTTTCCCTGATTCATTCGTTGTTATTCTACACCAAGGCAAATTCATTCATATGGTAATGGTAAGTGAACAGCTGACTTCTACTTCTTCTCGTTTTTAACTCGCCGTGTACAGAAGAATACAGAAGAATGTCAAACAAAGAAAAATTTGACTTTGAGTTTGACATACTGATGGACAAAAACTTAAAGCGAATCGAGGCGAATATTGCCGAATTCGCCCTACCATTACCATAATGAATTTGCCTTGTTCTAAACAGAAATATGAGTGGCTTTGACTTTTAAATTAAAAGTTACAATACGCTTCACCTGTAGGTATGTATTTATAAGTGTAATTTCACTCCAGCCTAAAAGTATGTAACATTTTAACTGATATTGATATTTACTGCAGTGGGAATTCAAAAAGTCTAAGCGTGTTTTTTTTTTTTAATTTTAAAATATTCATTTATTATTAAGGTATCCCATTTTATGCCATTTTTCTGGCTTAAAAAATGGCATAAAAATAAAAACCATTTTACTTCAGATTTTTTCGTTATACCTACATACATAATTATTCTTAATGTAAGAAGTTAAATTCTATCACGTGTATTGTGCTACACGCGGGTTTTTTTCGTTTTCCATTTCACATGTTTTGCGATATTTTGTTTAGCAGATGCTTTTTTTTCTTCGATTTGTGCACTTGTGTTCAGTATATGTATGTATGTACATACATATATGTATATGCATGCATGTAGGTAGGTTCCAAGTTATGGAACTAGTAGACGATTTTAGTTAAACATTTATGCTAATTCATGGGTCAAGGCTAATTTACACATGATTGGCTTATGCAAATATATATTGGTTAAAAATTATGTAGGAATGCAAGCAAATACATACATATGTACCTACTATCTTTTAAAACTACCTTTTATTTTTTCTTGTTTCGCTTTTTTATACTCAGCTGTACTAGTACACAGAGTATTATAATTTTGATTTCATAACGGTGGATTGTAACATAATGAAATAATCGAGATAGATATGGACTTATATATATCAAAATGATCAGGGTGAAAAGAGAAATCGATTGAGCCATGTCCGTCCGTCCGTCCGTCCGTCCGTCCGTACGCAGGATAACTCGCGTAAAAATTGAGATATTTTGATGAAATTTGAAATGCAAGTTGGTATCGAGAGTGGGACGGTTGGTATTGAAAATGGGCGAAATCGGACCATGACCACGCCCACTTTTCCTATCTAGAAAAAATCGGAAATTTGGTATCTCAGCCACTAATATAGCTAGAGTGATAAAATTTTACCCACGTATTGAGCTCAGGCCGTTATGAAGAAATTTGATTAAGTTTTGGAAAATGGGCGGTGCCACGCCCACTTATTAAGGGTCAAACATTGAAAGTTTTATATGTCATAACTCAGAAACCGTTGAAGATATATCGATGAAATTTGGTATGCGTAATTTGCTTACCTAGACAAATGTTTTGGCGAAAAATTATCAAAATCGGTTGACGGCCACGCCCACTTTTATATATGGGAACTATAAAGGGGCCTAATAAAAACATTTTAAGCGATATCTCTGTCAAATATAAAGATCTATCACTGAAATTTTGTGACATGAGTTCTACAATAGACCGGAAACAAAAAATAAAAAAGTTTGGAAAATGGGCGTGGCACCGCCTCTTTTTATACAAAGGAATCTACGTGCCTATTACTCGACAAATAACTGAGATATTATGACGAAACTTGGTTTATACACTTTTATAACATGTGTTAATAGACACGCAAAAATGTATTGAAATCGGTTTATGACCACGCCTACTTTTTAACAAAGATATTTCTGGAACACCCTTTTGGAATTTGTAACGTGAAGTCTTTGTAACTAAAAGTCATAGAGGGATGCAATTTTACACTAACAATAAATATTTATATGCTTATTTGGATGATTGATACAAATTTTGAAAATGGGCGTGGCTGCGCCCTGTTTATGCAGCACTCGTGTCATATAAAATACACCCTATATCGAACAAACACAAACAAACAATGAAAGCATACAGCTGAGTATCTAATGTTCGATTCCACTCGAACTTAGGCTTCCTTACTTGTTATTAAATGTGTGTATTTCCGATCGCATTTCAACACTTTTGCTTTTTGTTTAATCGCTTAGATCATAAATATTTTAATATGTTGATAAAACGAAAGATTATATACTATTTTCATATGTACACATACATACATACATGCATATACATATGTATATTATTCTTTGCTGTCACCCACTAACAACAATCAACAGGTGATCGTGAACAGCACACAAACACACGCGCATTCACGTAGTCGACGTGATAAACCCGATTTGACGCATGGTCATAGACGGAGACGGCGACGGTGGCGGATACGGCGACGACAACACAAGCGCCACAATGCAAGCAAAACTGGCTCAAATGATGGTGAGCCAAACGAATGCACTCTACACTCAGCCAGCACAACACAGGTATACACAACACAAATGGCAGAAGATGCAAATATATATATGTATGTACATATATGTATAAGGGTGTTCCTTAAAAAACAATTTAGTATTAAATTATTTTTTTATTCATGAAAGTTATTACATTTATTATCAAAGACTCTTAGCACATAGTATGTACGTACACATGTACATACAAACGTACTTGTCATATAATTTTTAAGTCGAATCTAAATAACATTAGCCAAGAAGTGTCACGACTTAAGAATTTGTTAGGAATAAGCACATCTCACACGGAAAAACTCTCATTCAGTGTATGAATACACACTCTAGCTCCTTAAAGTATGCAATATCTGCATCATACAAACACACAGGTGATGCTAATGAAAGCGTGTTAGAAATGAAAGGAGCATACCGCGAATTGGGCGAGAAACGGCTCAAAGTACACCTTTATCAGTTTAAATTCATAAAGTTCCAATTGATATTCAGAAAATTACAATTAAAATTCGTAAAGTTACATTTGAAATTAAGAACACTTCTTGAGTAACTGTGAGGAAGGTTTCTGATTTTCAAATGCAATTTTCTGAATTTCATATGAATATTCTGAATATCAATTGGAACTTTCTGAATTTAAACTCAAAATGGTGTAGTTAAATTTATTAATATCCCTATCAGTGTATTACAACAGTATGCATGTACATCATAGATGGCCATCCCATAGGCACGCGTGCCGATTTTTTCTCTTCTGCTTTCACACGTACACAAGATAAGCTTCACTGCTAACGCACACATATAAGCATTTTGTATGAACCAGTGATGCCTACACTACGGTTTTGTTGTGATCGTGCTCATTCGACGCGCTACTTTCAAGTAATCAGGTTGCTGCGAAAAATGTTTAACTTAAATTGGTAAACAGATTTCTTAGTAATTAGAAATGGGAAAAGGGGACAAAATGTTTGGTGTGTCATAGTGATATCGCCCGGGCGACCAAATTTTTTGTCGGACGCCATTATAGGACAATTCATGCCAGGATTATGATGGCGTATTAAATATGGAGAGAGAAATGAGATATGTGCCATAGTACATACAGAGCCGTATTTTCGAGCATATCCTTAGCGATGATTTTATTAGTTTTTTTTATAATTACGGAAACCATAACCATATATGTATGTATACAATTTATATCAAATAGTAAGAAAAGGATGAATAAACTTTTTCACTACTTATTATTTACTTTTAAATCATGTTTTAATAGATATGTATGTACGTTAAGCCGTTTAACATTACGGTCGAAAAAATTTACTTATCGCACTATTTGCATTATAAAAAGTCCCTTCTACTTATAATTCCCTTTTCCGCATAAATTGGAAATGTTGGTAACATTGTTTTGACGAGACGCGTGAGCGACTTATTCTCCTCATTCTCTCATCGCCTTATAAAATAGAAATGTTTGAATGGGATAGTTTTGGCCATCTATGATGTACATACATATGTACATATGTATAATGATGTTTGCACGTCTCCTTTACGAAGTATTTGAGATTAATTAATTATATATTAAGGATCACCCTCATGTACATACATACATGTATATGTATCTATGTACGTACATATGTATGTATCTTTGTGCTTAGTGGTCTAAACGAAAAAAGAAATCGGAAGAATTTTACAAGTTCTTAAAATTCAATTAGAACCAATTTTGCAATTTTCTTTTTAACGGAGCTCATTATTTCATCCTTTTAAGTTAATTTTCACGAAAGAAAGAGAAAAACTCATATTTTTCAACATTTCTCATGCATTTCCATAGCCGCATATGTATGTATGTAAATATGTATGTACATATTTATACACATTTCTTTTTGTTGTAAATAAAACAACGGTATAAACTTTAAACATTAGCAGATTCTAACCCCTTTTTTTCTTACCACACACTATGTACGTACGAGTATGTAGGTATGTTGTTAAAAAACACAAATAAAAATAAAAAAATTAAAGTTCCAAGAGGTTATTAAAAAAAAACTTTTCCGTTCACTTCGTGGTTTTTACGTAGTCCCCACTGTATAAAACACTTTCGTATCGCTCGCGCACTCGCTAAAAACTAATCGCTCGGCGGCGTCTCAAATGCTTTCCAAGCCTTTGGTGTGAGTAACAATCTGAAATTGCCAACAATTGCTTGGCTAAACGAATGTGAAAAGGAATTAAGTGCTCATTTTCTCAAATCAGCTAAAACAACCACAACAACAGCTTAAAATGTACATAACTCCCCACTTGTTGAACAACATTGACACTCAGAGTTAACCAAAAAAATCGAAACCGACTTTAGCTCCAACGTTGAAAGAGTACTGTAGAACTGGAGAACGCTACAAGTACATTAATTAATATACATATGTATATACCCTGCAAAAATTTGCCAGGGAATAAGGAATAAATAAGGCATACTACTTTTTTTTATGCGCCAAATCGCTCTGCTCCAAACAGCTTAGAACTTAATTTTCTGTTAATAGAAACAAATGTTGTAATTCCTTCTGTTATGCGCTCACCTGCTCTGTTCATAGTAAATATGCTAAAATTCCACTCGGTTATTTGTATATAAATGATCTTATATTTTATTCAAGAAACTACACATATATGAACTAAAATTCCTCAAAAAGTAAACCAAAACCACAACAATGGTTTTAGTCGTATCTTGTGCGAAGTAAGTACATAATATTTATATTATGTTTTTTCTTAGTTTTTACTTGGTATTTTCTTGTTTTTCCTTCATTATCATATCATATCATATCATATATCATATCATATCATATCATATCATATCATATCATATCATATCATATCATATCATATCATATCATATCATATCATATCATATCATATCATATCATATCATATCATATCATATCATATCATATCGCGCGAGATGGGGCCCGCGAAGTGTGACATCTAGCGTGAAGTTTCACAAAGAGCCTATATGGATGAGGGTGTAGTCAGTTACGCTCTTTGGTTATAGATGGGACATTCCAGCCAAAAGAGGAAAACGACATAGAATTTAAAATGCTACTAATCATTCCTATTTATTCAGTTACCTGTAACTAAATGTGTATATTTTCCTAATCTGTTAACAGAAATATAGAAAAATATGTAAAAACGCAAAATTTTTCCCATAGAACTTTGACTTCACACCTAACTATTTTGCGGAAAAAGTTTGGTCATGTTTGCATTGCTATATTAGCTATATTTTCATTTGTAAAAAAGATTTGCAAGTCATTCAAGTAAAGCGAGGAAAAAATTAAATAATTGCATAACAAAAAATTAAAAAAAGGTATGTGATTTTTGTGTATATCTTCATAAAATTGATTCATATGGGGTGTCCCAGGAGTCACACGAAAAGGCATAAAAATGTGTCTGGTAACTTCAGGTATGACCCTACGAAACCAGATATTTATGGAAGTAAGGATTAAGAGGCTGTTCACCGTCTAAATACATTTTTTAAGTTAATAGGGTTATACTGTGGTTTCTAGACTATTTTTAAATGTGTCCCAAGAGTCACACAAGTTTGAACTCTAATGTATTATTCAGATGAATGCCGCACAGAGGAAAGGGATACAGCGAGTTTTAAATAATTGTTTCGAGAGATGTTAAGTTAGACTTGTTTTAAATAAATATTTAATCAGAACTTTGAAGTAAATATAAATATTATTTTGCATTCACTTTATTTTTTTATTTAATTGGCTTGGTTTCAATTCTGCTGGGAGAAATTTATGAATAACTTGGTCAAAAAGGGCTAAAACAATAATAAAACTGATTTCAATAATCTAGTATATTACATATTTCGCACTTATCCCAGGAGTCACAAGTTTAAATATTTGAAAATAGTTAATGCAATTTGAATATATAAAATATTTTTATAGAATATGGTACTATGCAGTGTGTTTTTTCGACCATATACAAATTGTAGGTGAAAGTTGAATAGTTGAACTAAAATTCGTATTCGTGCTCATAAAGGTGCAACAAAGGGATTTTTCGGTGTCCCAGGAGTCACACTCATTTACTGAGTAGTTACAAAGCTATTTGTTATTATTTAGCTAATCCTTTTAATGCATTTGTTGTATTGGATATTTATCCATGTCGATAAATATATTTCATAGCAATTTAAGTCCCGATGTCAGTTTTATAATTCAAAGTTGACTAAGCTCTGGAGTCAAATGTCCCAGGAGTCACGATGGAATATCTAGGGGTTTAAAATACAGATGTATATAATATTAATCTACTGATTACGGGCGTACGACAACAAGACAGTCTTAATATTGTCTTTGTTAACGCTACTACGAATTCTTGTAACTCTGTTCACATATACGAATAGCGTTGATGAAAAATAGTCTAGCAGATGGAAGACTTAGCAAATGTTAGCTTCTCATACAGGTAACTTGGTGTTTTCTCATTCATGAGGTGGAAATGAAAGATGCTGTTTCTTGCTTTCAAATACTCACCAAGTTCACAGGTTAGTCTTCCAAGCGGATATGTGTTCAAATCTCGCTTGCCCATACGCATATCGCGTAACATGGTTAAAAGCTACATACATCCAACTTATGAGCAGACTGAGAATCTAGCCTGCTGTTTGTTTTTTGTATTTTTCCTTATATTTATTTTCATATTGCTTTTTTACACTTTCTGGAGTGGAGCGATAAATGCAGTTATATTTCGATTTAGAAATTTCAGTCCTTATTTTATTGCCTTATCATCTTACGAAATGAGCATTATATAAGGCATTAATTTTTTGGCGGTTAGGTATGTGTGATTTTATGTGTGAATGTGTTTTGTGAAGTATGAGATTTGAATGTAGTGTAGTGTGCTCTTGATTTGTGAGGAGAGCACGCGTGCGTGTAGCACTAAAAAGCCGGTAAAATGTGGTTGTTTCATTCTCATACGTTTCTGCTTATTCTCCATTCAATGATGTTTCTGTGGCTGAAGGTAAAAAACAATTATGATCTTTCTGTTTATAATGATCTTCTTTACACTATGAAACATATTTTCCTGGGTTTTTTATAATTCCGAAAATAATAATTTTACTTCAAAAAGTAAAAAAGTAAATACGCCAAAAAAATGTGTCTTATACGATTACCACGCACAGTGGAGGCACCTCCATACAAACGTGGCCAAAGATAGTAATAATTAAGCTGGAATCTTAGGCTTTCTTGATTGAAAGTAGCAAACTGTGAATTTGAATAAAATCGGCCCACAAATACGCCACCCTCTCATATAATGGTATTTTTGTAATTTCAATATTTTGCTAACTAAATATTATATCTAAAATGGTCAATTTTAATTAGTGCATACATTTTTGAAATATAAATCAAATACAGTGATCATTCTACGAAAGGCGCAAGCATTCCGTGGTTTTTAAATTAAAAATTTATGCACTTTTAAGGATTTTATAAGCATTTATCATAAAATTCTCCTACAGAAAATCGCATTTCAAAAAATGTTTATACCAGAAATGAAACTAAACTTTTCTAAAGGATTTCAGTGTGCTGAACTTGAATCTGGAGTCAGAAATTTCAAATTGATTTTAGCTTCTGAGATATGCATGTCCAAATAGGCAAAAAACGCGTTTTTGGCCATATTCCCTGCTAATATTTTTTTGTTCAAAACCAAGTACACAGTTAGAAAGCACCCTTGAACACAGCGTTTAAATTTTTCAGATATCTTTATTAGAATTGGAAATAATTTTGTTTAAGTTTCATTAATTTGGCAAATTTTCCCCATACAAAACAATGAATACTTTTGGGCATTTTGTATGAGAAAAATGTATGAAAAAAACTTAAAAAACTCACTCCGTAGAAAAGTTCATAAAAGAAGAAAGCGAAAACGTATTTTTAAGATTTCTTCACCTATTTATAAAGCATAAAGGGAACGTGTCATTATTCTGTATTACAAAGTTCTGGGTGACAAAATTCTCTAAATTGCAAAAAAATTCTGCTTTTAAAAATTCTGCATGTCTACCGCCTGAGGGCCCCAACATTGTTAACATTATATTTTAATACAGAATTTTGTAATACAGAATTTTGAAAGCAGAATTTTAGAAAGCAGAATTAAAAAAAAAAACAGAACTTTAAAAAAGCAAAATTTTAAAAAGCAGAATTTTAAAAAGGAGAATTTTGTTTTTAGTATTTTGTACATACAGAATTTCGACACCAACCCAAGGTGGGATAGTGACTAATGTCTGTATTTATTTTATTTATTTATTAAATGATTTTGGGACAAAATTCTGGCAAAAAATAAAAAAAATTCTGCGCGACTTAATCATTTCGAGTCAAAACTCTGTATTCCAAAATTCTAGATCGACATAATGATAAAGGGTCATAATCCTGGAAAGTAAAATTCTGGTTTCCAAATAATTTTGGACAAAAATTCTGCTTGTTTTTATTGTTGAAAATAAGGCACTCAAATGCTACCTGGCGGTAGCCACGGTTATGACACACGACCGGATTTGGATGGCGTAGCCCAGGATTATTTTTTATAAACGCAGCCGAAGGCCACCAACGCAGAAAAGTGTTCTGCGCAAAAGCACTGTGGACCGGGCGATAGATATTACTTCGAAAAGAATTCCTTCCTAAAGTGTGGTTAAGGACGGCATTTTTTGCAACTCTAAATGCCAATATTTCGAAAACTATAAGCCTCCGAACTGTACCGACTTCAGATATAGGAAAATCGGCCCGACGCGGTAACTTTCTAAACAGCTGATTATTAAATTTTGTCTACTATAAGAGTTTTGACTTTACAGAACTTTTGTATACAGAATTATGAAAAACAGAATGTTGAAAACGATATTTTGACATACAGTATTTTGTAACACAGAATTTTGAATCCAGAATTTTGGAAACAGAATTTTAAAAGCAGAATTTTGTCTCATAATCATTTTCTGGCCAACCCATAAAAGGTTCATTACGAGTATCCACTTTGCACTCTAAACTAGCGATATGTCGGGCGTATGAAATTTCAGGAAATTTTTATACCAGAAGTCAAACTTTATTTTTCTAAAGGATTTCGGTGTGCTGAATCTTAATTTGTTGTCAGAATCCCGAGATTAGTTCCAGTTTTTGAGATATTCATGTCTAAATTCACTCCTTAAATCTTTTACATATGTACCTAAATTTTTTTGATTCAAAACTGATTACCTACACCGTTTTCTTTTATCCATATCTTCATTAGAATATTGTTATTTAGTTATTAAATGTTTTCGACCAGCTAAATGTTTATATTTTGTGTTACTTTACGTGTAGGCTAATCCGGTCTATTTTGAATTTAGGTGCAAATAATAAAAATAATTATTTCACCTGCTTCCCCGTTTCGCTGATCAATGTCAGCATCTTCAGGGGCATTTATTTCTCTATTTTTGACAAAAACAATAAACAAAATTATACACATTAATAAAAGAAGAAACAACAAAAATATATAATAAAATTTTTGTGAACAAAGGAATTTAAAACGAAAATGTACAAATTAAAACTTACTGTTTAAATTTGATTTAAACTTTTTTTAAAGAATTTTTCACACTGAAAACATATAAACCTTAACATATACACATTTATACATATATGAACGTATAAACACATTATCATTACCACTTATCGTGGTAGTTTCGTCAAGACTAATTAAACTATTGTATACATTAACAAGTAGGCTGCTGCTATATTGTCCGTGTCTTCTTTTTTGTTCATCGCATTCTCCCTTCTTTGTAATATACGTAAGCTCTCCAATGTGTACCTTTTTGTTTCTCTTTTTTCTTTGTCTATTATTTTCGCATTTTTGAAGTCAGCTGAGTGTCCGCTGCTTAGTATATGCTGAGCCAGTGCAGTGCTGTTTTTTTGTTTGTTTATGGCCGCTTCGTGTTCGCTTAATCGTACTCCCAATGCTCTCTTTGTTGTTCCTATATATATCTTATTGCACTTTTCTTTCTCACTTCCATTGCATTTTATTTCGTAAACCACGTTGTTTTGTTGTTGCGTGTCTACTGGGCTTTTTGTTCTTGTGTATATTGTTGCTAGGGTTTCGTTCGATTTGTAGGCAAGTGTTATGTTTTGTTGTTTTAAGGTTTTGTTGTCAAATTTCTCACTGAGTTTTGGAATATATGTAACACTGTAGTACTTCTTTATCTCATTATTTGTTGCTTTATTTTGTGTTTTATTCGTTTGGTATTTTGTTTTAATTTTTTCCTGTATGATCAGCTCTCGTATCAAATGGTCTGGATAATTGTTGCTTTTTAAGATTTCGTGTATTTTCTCTATGTTGTCGTCGTGAAATTGTTGGTGGCTTATGGTTAAAATTTTTCTTATTAGGTTCTTTGCTGTATTTATTTTATATTTCATCGGTTGTGAAGAGAAGTAATTGATTAGGCGCCCAGAAGAAGTAGGTTTAGAATACCAGTCGAAAATTATTT